>OU426988.1:45634498-46966752 GCA_911387755.1 Chrysotoxum bicinctum | reverse complement strand
ATATGTATTATGTATGAATATAAAATTTATATAAAACAAATGAGGAGTAAATAAGAAAGATTCAAATTCAGTACATAATGAAGGTTATCAGGAGTAAGGATAAAATTGATATAAAAAAAAAGATATACATACGTACCTAGTTTTATATTTTTTTTGTGGAATTAATGTTCGGTTCGGTTTACTGGAATTTTTCTACCGATGTACATATGGTGATGACTTAAGATACATTTTTTTTTATGTCAATAGTTTTTAAGAATCAGTCACTAACTAAGTAAAATAAAAATGAATTATTCTCGAATAATTCGAATGTTCGATATAAATTAAATTTTGCTTTTAAATTTTTTTTACGGTTTCACGGTTTCCGATGAAGACAAGAATACAATTCTAAGTATGGAGTTGTAAGGAATCTGTTCGGGAAGTGGATGTGAGGAAAGTGAGGGGTAAGGTGAAGTTCCTGGAGATGTTGTAAGGGGAAGTCAAGGATTTCCCCCTTTTCAAAAGAGGGCTATTACAATATTTGGCGGAGCAGGTAATGCCATAGGAATATTCCAAGGATTTATTTCTTTGGAATATTATGTAAAAGGGTGGGTTATGAAAAGCTCCGAGCACACTAACATCTATGTCCTCCTCCAGAATGAAGTCAAGAAATAAAAGGATTTGAAAAGAATATCGGTAGCTAAGATTCGGGTCCCTCGTCTCTTAAAGATGGAAATATTTTCAATCAATCGTCAACTAAGATTAAGGCTTGAATAATGTAACCTAGTCCCTTAGTGAGTAACAAGATCCCCCCCATCGACGAGCTAAGCATGGCGACCAGCAGGCCTTTGGTTACCAACGCTATGGGACACCACTAGCGACTCCTGCCTGGACGGGCCGGTGGGTCTGTAGACATCGGTCCTAAAGGTGGGGGAAGTCGTTGGTGGAAAACTTTGTGAGGAAGAAGAGCACGTGAAAATTCGGCTTCTTTGTTTTTTGTTGAGGTCTGTCATGATTTCAAATCGAGTTAAAAATCGGTCTCGCATGTTTTTTCTTTTTTTTTTAGAATCGAATATTTTACAGAACTCTATTTTCTTTCGTAAGTGTATAGGTGTAGATGTGCTTAAAGGCATATCAAAGATCACGTGCTGGTTTCAAAACAAAAGTTTTTTTTTGTTAATAACGTTACAAGCTGCTTCTCCTTTTGGGCCCGGTAGTCTTACACGAATGTTTCGACTTCTTGAGTTTCCGCCTCACGATCACGAACCAGCTATTCAAAATCCGGTAACGGTGCAAGTTCTTCTTCTTCACTGTCAATTGGATCATCGAAGACATTATCAGTCTCCATCTCCAAAAGCCATCTCTCCAGGTCTGAATTACTCATGATGAAAAACCTTTATTTTCTAAGAAAACAGAAACAGAAAACAGAACAAAATTGGTACACGTATACTCGCGCGGACTACTTAAGCTTACCTCAATTTTTTACACGTATACTCGCGCGGACTACTATGGTAGACAAGTGACTTTGGCGCTTAATTACAGAACAATGCGTTCGCGAACACGTCAAGCGAGATGCTGACCTACAAATTTAGTTGATGAGGCTTATCTGAACTGACACTACTCTGACATAAAAAGCTGTTAAGTTATGAAGAAAACAGTTACTGTGGCCTACTATAGTAGGCCACGCGTGCACTCCAGTGTTAAAAGACATCGCATTTCAAGACTATTTTTTTGAAAATTTAATTTTTATTCGTACAATAATAAAAACTTTAAGTTGGCGTACTAAAATTTTCTTCAATCACATGGCATCGTGTTTTTAGCTCCAACTATACTAAGATAGTTTTTTTAGTAATTTATAAAATGAATTTTTTGCTTATGAACAGTTTTTCTCTAATAACATTCATTTTTGAAATTCTTTTACATGAGAGCAAGTTCGTGCGACCCAGTCATGCATTTTATTTCATTCTGTTTTCTATATATTCTAAGAATTAACAGCCATATTTATAAACTCATTATAGTGAGTACATAAGGCTGTGCAACCCTTATAATGCCTCTATTCACATTGAATTATAAAGATTATCAACAAAAAAAAAATGCCTTTGACTTGATATTGAAACTAAAACCTTGTGTTATTTTTATTTATTGAAACAAAATGTTATACTAATATATTAAAAACAAATTGAATTGAAAATTGTTTAGAATTAAATAGATAAATATACTTGTTGGTGATGTCTCTTCACGCATCCTTCTTCATCCGGTGTGTTAGTGTTGTATCTAATTATTATTTTACATTAGGTGTGTTTTTTTTGCAAGTCCATATAGAATTGTAAAAAAAAACGACATCGGGACTAAGCGCTTTACATGCAAATGCAACAACTACTTAAATCTATACAGAGTTAGCTAAGACCAGATAATTATCGAGAGTTAATCTAAGACCCGATAAAAATGGTGATGCCAAAATAGTATTATCTATATGTTATCGATAATTTGCTCAGAGACGTCAAAAGTGAAGTTTTTGGATTGGTTGATGCTAGTCGTCAATAAGCTGACAAATGTCATAGCGTACACAGAGCTTCCAGTTAGGTAGAAAAAAAGCTCCTAAATCCCGATGTCGTTTTTTTTTACAATTCTATATGGACTTGCAAAAAAAACACACCTATTATTGAATTTTATCCTCAAGAACTTGTGGAACTGAGGAGTATTGCAGCTATAATGAAACGAATAACAATTTTATTTCCAGTATTGTGCTAGAGAAAATAACGTACTTTATTTGATGAATCAAAGTAAATTGTTCGAATTCTTTTAGCTTTTGGTAGTTTCGTTTTTGTTTATTAAATTCGATAGACAGGCAAGATGTTTTTTTTTTTTTTGTTTTTTTGACAAACAGCTAAGTGGTATGAAGGCTAAATGCAATAGATTCTTACTTTTTGGTACTTTATTTGCCACAAGCTCATTATAACTATGTAGGGTGGGCAAATGTTTTATAAATATGAATTTGCATAGTGGATGAATAAGTCCTTATGCATTACATAACTATTCAGGCGTTTACGGAATTCTAATAAATACGGCTGTAAATGTTTACTTTAGATAGAATCTCTTAAATCTCAATAAGCTTAGTATTCAACCCGTGAAATAAATGTAACTTAAAATTGTGTTACTTATCCAATAAAATAGCCATGGCCAGCAAACAATTTAGTAAAAACGATGTGATTATAAAGGTACTGAAATACCTAATTTTAAAACAGCAGCACATATTTTTTTAAGAAATAAAAGAAGACAAATCTTGTAAATAATCCATTTGCACCATTATCTCACCTAACAAACCCATCAGTTCATTTGCTTAATTACAAAAAATCCAAAAACAATAAAGCACGAATTCGAATAATTCAACAATTCGAAATAACAACTCAGCTTCCAGGATATTTGGCATTGAAGAGAACAACTCAACGACTAGATTTATCAACGATGACAAAAAAATCGACGGAGACACCCAGCTAGAATCAAATAAAATGCACGACTGGATCGCACGTACTTGCTCTTATGTAAAAGTACTTTGGAATTTAAAAATTATGTATAAATAAAAAAGCTAAAAGTTTGTGAGGTCTTAAACAAATTTAAATTATTATTCGTAACACTTTACAGAACCGCATTCTTAAAAAAGCCCATCGGTTTTTGAGAAATATCTAAAATATCCGAAGCCAATACGAAATTCCGTGCGACGATTTTTTAGCAATCCTAAACCACCTATGTCAATATCATCGCAGGCCTGGAAAACTTTTCAACAAAATAAAGAAGATGAGAATAAACGTAATGCTGCCGGAGTGGAAAAAGAAAGCTTGATCATGCAATGAAGAAGGGCTCAAAAATTTAGGATGTGATAGATGCGAAAACTGGTTTCACCTAAAATGTACCAATTTGTCAACCATGTCCTTTAGAATTGCTGAGCTGGAAGTATTTATTTGTCCAAAATTTGATATTTTGTTACCCAAAATGTGATACGAAAAATTCTAGTGAATTTTTTTTCAATTAAGCATTTGTTATTTATTACATTATTATTTATACATTCTTGAAAGTGTACCTATTAATAAAATAATAAATATTAATAAATTAAAAGAATTTTTATTTGTTTTTTATTGTTTAAGCCTGAAAAATAGAAAAACTAATTTATTTGTTTCCTTATATTTTTATTTTATTTATTTTTGTTTAAATAAATAATTTCTTAGCTTTTCAATAATAAAACACTTAAATAAAAATGTTTAAAAAATTAAAGCCCTTTATTTACTGGGTGGCCGAAGATAGGACACCCTGGCCAGCCGGTGGAAACAACGGGCCAGCCACTGGAAAAAATGACTTTTTTTTACAAAAATCTAAATAAAAAATTTTATGGTAAGATTTATTAACTTTTTTTTTATTTTACCGATGAAGAAATCAATAAACAATAATTTATATCAAGAATTATTTGAAAATGTTAATATTTGTTATTACTGTGCTATATTTAATGAGGAAAAATCCTTGGGGGCCAGCCACTAGCAACTCTACCCTAGTAGCTTAGGCTGTAAATCGAGGTACAGACGTACAGACAGACAGACGGAATGACCGGACCCACTTTTTTCGTCTTCGCTATCATCGTAATGCCAACTTTGATCAAAATCTCGAGTTCGATTTTTTTTTTCAAATGCAGAACTTGCCGTTGCCCTATAGTACCTACATATATCGCAAGTAATAAAAAGGAATTAGAAGAAGCTCCTAATGTCAACGCAAACAAAAATAAAATGCACGACTGGATCGCACGAACTTGCTCTTATGTAAAAGTACTTTGGAATTTAAGATACATATAAATATAAAACATGGATTTAATGAGATAATAATGTTCAAATGCATAAAATTGCCGTCTGGTTTCCGGAAAAGTATGAATTTATGCAAATAAACCTTAAAAAATCGTTTTATTATTAAATAAATTTTTTATATAAGAAATTTCTCTAAAATTTTTCAAGAAAAAAATGTGGGATGCGAATTTTAAGTATTTAATAATATTGGTTTTAGAAAATAATTTCAAAAAATAATCGTTCATAGGTTTTGAAGATATTGATATAAAAAATTTTTTTTTTTTTTTTAAAACCCAATAAATATTTTTTCGAATATTTTTATATACAATATTATTTTAAACTTAAGGGGACTCCTGCTTAAAATTTTGGGTTAAAATCCTTAGATCCGTTAATGAGAAAGTCGAAAATTAAAAAAACGGGTCTATGGCAGGTACCCCTAATAACATTTTGCCCCAAAATTTTTTTTGACCAAAGTATAGTCCATGTCCATAATATCACACTTAATTTTTTTTATTGAAATCGTTAGAGCCGTTTTCGAGATAAATAAGATTTTGCATTACGGGTGTATGGGGGGTACCCTTAGTTTTGGAGCTAAAAAAAAAATTTCAATTTTTCCTCTAGGGAATCACCGAAGACTCTTAACTACCGAGATTGAAAGAAATAGGTCCAGTGGTTTAGGCTGTAGTTCGAGGTACAGACATACAGACACACTGAAACATGTTTTTTGTGTACTAAATTTTCCTTAAAAATTTTATAAAAAAAATTGATATGCAAATTATTAGTATTTAATAAAATACATTTTAAAACGTAATTTAAAAATTTAATCGTGTATCGGTTTTCAAGATATTGAATTTTCAAAAAAAAAGTTGTATTATTTTTTTAAAAATCCAAAAACTATTTTTTCGAAAAAAATTTTAGTTTATATTTTTTCAAATGCAAAGCAGCTCCTGCATAAAAATTTTGGTTAAAATCGTTAGAGCCATTGGTGAGAAATTCTAAAATCAAAAAAACCGTTCTATGACAGGTACCCCTAATAACATTTCCCCCCAAATTTTTTTTTCACCAAAATATAGTCCATGTCCATAATATCACACCTAATTTTTTTTATCAAAATCGTTAGAGCCGTTTTCGAGATAAATAAGATTTTGCATTACGGGTGTATGGGGGGTACCCTTAGTTTTGGAGCTAAAAAAAAAATTTCAATTTTTCCTCTAGGGAATCACCGAAGACTCTTAACTACCGAGATTGAAAGAAATAGGTCCAGTGGTTTAGGCTGTAGTTCGAGGTACAGACATACAGACACACTGAAACATGTTTTTTGTGTACTAAATTTTCCTTAAAAATTTTATAAAAAAAATTGATATGCAAATTATTAGTATTTAATAAAATACATTTTAAAACGTAATTTAAAAATTTAATCGTGTATCGGTTTTCAAGATATTGAATTTTCAAAAAAAAAGTTGTATTATTTTTTTAAAAATCCAAAAACTATTTTTTCTAAAAAAATTTTAGTTTATATTTTTTCAAATGCAAAGCAGCTCCTGCATAAAAATTTTGGTTAAAATCGTTAGAGCCGTTGGTGAGAAATTCGAAAATCAAAAAAACCGTTCTATGACAGGTACCCCTAATAACATTTCCCCCCAAATTTTTTTTTCACCAAAATATAGTCCATGTCCATAATATCACACCTAATTTTTTTTATCAAAATCGTTAGAGCCGTTTTCGAGATAAATAAGATTTTGCATTACGGGTGTATGGGGGGTACCGTTAGTTTTGGAGCTAAAAAAAAAATTTCAATTTTTCCTCTAGGGAATCACCGAAGACCCTTAACTACAGAGTTTGAAGAAAATACCTCTGGTAGTTTAGGCTGTAGTTCGAGGTACAGACATACAGACATACAGACATACAGACATACAGACAGACAGACGGAATTGTCGGACCCACTTTTTTCGTCTTCGCTATCATCGTAATGTCAACTTTGATCAAAATCTCGAGTTCGATTTTTTTTCCAAATGCAGAACTTGCCCTATAGTACCTATATCGCAAGTAAAAATAAATTTATGGGTCTTCAACTTAATGTTTCTGTACTTTCTGTAGGAGAAAGCACTTAAAATTAAATTTACATCAAGTATCTTCTGGGTATATGGACGTCTGGGTATATGGACGAATTCTGATCATTAATAGTCGCTATGTTTTGAGTGGTGAATTCCGCAGATCGGAGGCATGTATTAAATCATTTACGACATTAAGGCCAGTATTAAGAAGCTCATAAACCTATTCACCAAGCAATATTAGTGAAGATCTACGAGCGCTCTTAAAAGTTAGGAGTAGTCCCGACCACTCCTAACTTACGAGCGCTCTCTTCGAAAGTTTGTTCGCTTGTGCGTGTGCCACGCACGCATTTGACTCGAATCCATGTGAGCAATGCCAAGTAGAAGAGTAACCATTTGCTGTCAAGACCAACATTACACAACATTTCACAGTTTGGGTATGCCTGAACAAGAGAGAGTGGCTCTCATTTTCGAACTTCGAAAAACACTTGCGAGTGGTTGGTGAATACCCCACAGAAATTTCAAGTTAAGAGGCTCGTAAAGTTAAGAGCCGTTTAGGAGCGTTCGGTGAATACGAGCCTTAGGCGTTTTTCGAAGTTCGAAAATGAGAGCCACTCTCTCTGGTTCAGGCATACCCAAACTGTGAAATGTTGTGTAATGTTGGTCTTGACAGCAAATGGATACTCTTCTACTTGGCATTGCTCACATGGATTCGAGTCAAATGCGTGCGTGGCACACGCCACACGCACAAGCGAACAAACTTTCGAAGAGAGCGCTCGTAGATCTTCACTAATATTGCTTGGTGAATAGGTTTATGAGCTTCTTAAGTTATGAGCGCTCGGTGAATACCGGCCTAAAGGTATGAAATCAACATGTTCCCATTACGAACTTTGATAATTGTAACTTAGAGGATCAAGCAGCAGTATTATAATATTCTACACATGCAACCTTATATTGCACTACATCCCTGACTATTATTTTGCTTCTGACTGTACAAATAACGAAATGCCGCCATGGCATTTCCTTTTTTGGCAGTTCAGTTTTTATCGTGGCTTTGGCGAAACAAAACTTTTATTCAATTTTATCGTTGATCTAAAAAAAGAAATAAATTTAAAATATAGAAATCTATTGAATAATAAATAAAGAGAAATACGTTTTTATTTTAATTAATCGTCCACAAATAGGGAATAGCGGGCACAGATTCTGCCATTTGGGGAGACATTAAAAAATGCATGGTATTTTATACATATGGGCATATCCCAAAAACTTTTTATTTTAGCGAAAAAAAAATTTTTTTTTTGTACTTGTAGGCACACTATTTTTCTTTAGTTATTCTATTTAGAGAGAGTTTAAAAACTAATAAAATACCCGCGTTACTCATTTATAATCGACGGCACAGCCCGTTGAACCAAAAATCCCAAAAAAATGCAATAAATATTTATTTTAATGTATATTTGTATGTATTTATTTTTTAATTTATTATAATGATAATTTCATAAATTGTTTCGAACAAAATTTTAAAACAAAAGTATAAATTGATTACATTGCACAAGGTCAGATGCTGCATCGTTCGTAGCGTAAAAATCATTTTTTTTTGTAGATATTTAATAACTACTTCGGGTTTTTAAGATAGTTAAGCCTATAAAAGTTCAGATCTGAATTTATAATTAACGCGACTATTTTTTCGTTAATTATGTGTTTTGAGAAAATAATTACAGCTATAATTAATTCTATGAAAACAATAGTATACATGTGCTACGTGAAAAACTGCCTTTTAAATACGAATTACGTTTGAAAAGTCAATTTTTCAAATGCTCTTGTATCAAAAGTATTCACAGCACAAGAATATGCTTCAGCTCAAATGTTCGTTTTGATGACAACTACAAATATTCATCACCATTTTTAGATTTATAAAGACGGCATGCATTTAAATTTGTCAACTTCAACAATATTGAAAAAGTTAAAAAATTCTCTTACACGCAAAAAAGTAATTTAATTTTTTTTCCTGCAAATTGCACATCAAATTCCTTGGAGCTTTGTAGCTTTGTAATAATAAAATTTAACTTCCGAATTAAGAGAATGATTCAAAAATGTCACGGCGTTGAAGCAGTGCCGGATTAAGCCAGCGCGGGGCCTGTAGCAAATTCTATCGAGGGGCCCTTAGACTGTTTTAGGTTAGGCACTTATCAAGTTTATGGTATTAAATAAAACAAAACTGTTACAAGCAAACTTTTCTTGATTAAGTTTGGGAAAATTTATTAATAATGCTGTTGATATCGACTTCTCGGAGTAAATCATGTTCAATATTCATTAAAGTGAGGAGATTAAGACGTTGTTGGCTCATCGTGTTTCTCAATTCATTTTTAACACGTTTTAATGTTGAGAAAGATTGTTCACCACTGCAGTTGGTGATCATGAGAGACAAATAAATGCGCAAAGCAATTTCAACGTTCGGGAAACAAGATTGTAAAGAATTATTTATCAACAGCTTGTAAACCTGCATTTCCAGAGCCTCATGGTTCCTGCTGTCAATAATACCAGCCACATCAGAATTGAACATTGAAGCGAATTGCCCTAATTCGTTGCCCAGACTGTCCTCCAAATCATCTGCGTAAGCACTTACTATGGTTGCAGATTTTTAATTTCTTCTGGTGGAAGAGATTTTATATGAAGGTTTTTATAATACAAATTCTATATACTACTGAAATAAATCTGCCAAGTAGAAGACTTAGCACTATTAATGGACTTGTTGAATTATTGATTCAAAATAGCTTTTATGGCTTTTAGTCCACAAAAATTGGCGTTTCGTCCGGGTGATCGCACATGGACTCATCAGTTGGCTGTGAGGACCCTGTCAATACGCAATTTTTATTGAATTAGTCCACAAAAACTGGCGTTTCGTCCGGGTGATCGCACATGGACTCATCAGTTGGCTGTGAGGACCTAGCCAATACGCAATTTTTATTGAATTCAGTTCATCTTACATCGATTTTTTGACAAAAATCCAATGTGAACTATATCCAACCAAGGTTAAAATTGTAATCATTAACGTTGAAATATTTTGCTATTTTCAACAAATTCAACAAATCCATTAATAGTGCTAAGTCTTCTACTAGGCTGATTTATTTCAGTAGTATATAGAATTTGTATTACGAGTATAAGAACCTTCATATAGAATCAATGCTCGGCCACGGGCAAAATATTCCAACGTTAATGATTATAATTTTAATCTTGGTTGGATATAGTTAACATTGGATTTTTGTCAAAAAATCGATGTAAGATGAACTGAATTCAATAAAAATTGCGTATTGGCTAGGTCCTCACAGCCAACTGATGAGTCCATGTGCGATCACCCGGACGAAACGCCAGTTTTTGTGGACTAAACGCCAAAAAAGCTATTTTGAATCAGGAAGAGATTTCAGCTCTCGGAATATTCCGAAAATGCCAGCAATTTTATGATAACTGTTCATAAGTATACGTTTACCTAAAGCAGTGAGTACGTTATGAATGGTGACAATAAATACCTGAATTTCATACCGTTGTCCAATTTGCGTTTGGTGCGTTGCGAAACATGATTTTTGGTAAGACCAGCAGATAGAAAAATAAAATTTTAGCTGATCATTTTGATGCAAATATTTTCTTCTTAGTAATTGTAACTAAATCTAATATTTAAATAATACTTTTTTATGGTCAGAAAAGGTTGGTGCGCGGGGCCCCCAAATGCGCGGGGCCTGTAGCATTTGCTACTCTTGCTTCGTGGCTAATCCGGCACTGCGTTGAAGAAAAAAAATTAAGAATATAAAGTTTTATGCAAATTACACGCTAAATTTAAAGATTTTTCGTTTTTTCTTTTTTTTTTTTGCTACTTAAAATGAAATTAATGTTGTTTTTATATAGTTAATGCATGAAGGCACCTACATTCAATACTTTAAAAAAGGAGGGATTTTATTTGAGGGCAATATAAATAATGCAAGTAAGAATTTTATCCAATTACCTTGAATATTAAAAGTTTTTTGGGTATGCCCATATACATACATACATAGATGTTCATGAGACTGGATATGTCTGTGGGGCGAGGTCTTCCTGCTGAAAGGAAATCATGACACTTGTATTTGTTTTACATCGTAGCAAACAGAATCTGATTTATCTTATGAAAAAAGCCATTCGTATTTGATGAGAATTTTGAAATTCTGATAAAGCAAAGATTATTTTTTTAAGAGATTTAAGAGATTTTGTGTCCATTGATCTTCGTATTCAATTGTTCAAGCAACAGTCGCTTGGGTTGAAGATGTTGATAGTTGATGGTCAGGATTTCCCTGAATATGGATTTTTTTTTAAATAAACAATACAGAGATATAATGGATTTCGCCTATAATGACATCAATGTAAGACGGAATTTTCTTTGACGGATTCCATGCCATTTTGTTTTACAACAGATCGTTAGTTCAACATTTCCTTGATCATTATCGGTATCAAACTTTTTCATGTTGTCGATTTAGTTAGTCACAATTGTCGTTTGTTAAACATTTTTCTTTTTGACCATTTCGGTGTAGAAACTTATGAGAAAGAACTGGCGCAAGCTGGTGATCGTAGGGCCACATAGATAGCCACTGGTGAATAACAGTGTAATAAAGTACCTTGGCATTTGGATGTATAAGTATTTGTATTTCGACAGATACATATGTATATAAACTGCTGCTTTGGATATTGTAGTTTTAATTTTATTTTCAGTAGCTTTAAGTAGTTTTAATAAGTTTTATATTAGTTTTTAATTTTTATAAATAAGCCAAAAAAAGTTAAGAATCCGAGTTTTTTTTACATTTTCTCGATAAATATAAAAATGAAATGATATACATAGTTTAAAACAAAAATAGTTTTTAGAACGAAAGGTATTAGAAATAAGATATAGTTTAGCTTAGAGCGCTCGAATATGGCCAGTTAGTTAGTTTTAAATTACTGGATAAGAAGGATAGTTTTTATTTAATTTTTTCTAGCTTTAAGATAGTTTTAAGATAAATGATAATAAAAATGAATAAAAAAAAACCTTATATACTCGTATACATACATGTATATTTCAACGTTTATCATGTTTACTAGTACCTCTTGCTTCTTACACTTGTTTTAAAAATACGAAGTATAATAATTTTAAAATAGAACTACACATTAGCCTCTCTAGAAATAATCTTCCAGTTAGTTCAAACATCTCTAATACTGATACTGACTATTTAATAATAGACGAAAAAATACAAGTGTAGAAAACAATTCATACAACCAGGTTCTACATTTCATTTTCACTCGAAATGGAATTGAAATCGATACAAAATAAAATTTGGTGTTCTGCAATCCATTTTTACCGATATCGTTTTTATTTTGTCGTGTTCTGTGTTCCAGATTTCGATTTTCTTGATTTTCAGGTGATTTAAATTCGATTAGATCTACACTAAAAATAAAATCTAGATATGTATATGTATATGATAAAAATGTAGGTTGATCTGATAAAAATTTTGTCAATATACGTCCAACAAAAAGTTTTATCATTTTGATAAAAATTACAGAATTTCGTTGAGGTAACAAAAAATATTTTGTTGTATCCACAAAATTATTTTGTTATGCTAACAGATAAATTTGTTGAAATAACGAAAATATTTTGTCAATTTGACAAAATTTCGTAGAATTTACAAAATTAATTTGTCATATTAACAATTTTTTTGTTGTACTAACAAATTTTTTGTTAATGTTTAAAATTTTTGAAAATATTAATGACAGGCTTTAGGTCAATGAAAAAAACTATTAATTATATTGTCACGACGTTTTTCAAAATCATTGCAGACGGTGAAGACTGCATACAAACTCTTAAAAATATGGACGAAAGGGAAAAAGCCCGTGGCAAATTCGCAGACATACTTAGCAATTGCATCACTAAGAAAACCGACAAAGTATTTGACAAATATATTACTCATATTTTCAATGAAACAAAACAATTTCTTCGTAAAAACAATGTAATGGAATGTATACTGGCCAATACGCAGAGATCCAACAGCAAAACTGCAAGAAAAAAACAATAATTTCGTCAAATATCTATATGAAAACGAAATAATTGACCAACGCCAAAAACATGCTATGACTACATACAACTCAGTTGCCCCTCGAATTTATGGTCTCCCAAAAATTCACAAGGAAAGTCTTCCTCTTCGACCAATATGTTCTTCAATAAAAATACCTTGCTACAAATTGGCGAAATATTTGATAAATATTTTGAAAAACATCACCCTGAATTCGAAATACAATGTCAAGGATTCTCTCCTGTTTAAATGGAAACTAAGTGGAGTGAGTATTGACAAGGACGAAATTTTAGAATCTTTTGACGTTGTTTCCCTTTTCACTAACATCCTCTTGAAAATGGCACTTGACCTTATAAGTAAAAAGTGGGACATAATCAAAGAACATACTACCATCAAAAAAACCATATTTCTGGGGCTAGTACGTTTCTGTATAATCGGTCCTTATTCGGAATTCCCCCCCCCCCCCACACCAAAATTCACTTTTTTTTTAATGAATCGATAAAAAAAAGTGTGCTGTTGATAAAAAACATCAAATTATGGAGGAGAAACACTTTTTTATGGTAAAAAAGTGAAGTATAAAAAAATTAATATAGGCCATAGGGTAAATTCGAAGTTTCTTTAAATCCAGATTCTGTAAATGCAAAAGAAACCTTGCATACACCCAACCTCACACCCATAGCTGGGCACCGTTAATCAAACAGTTAACTTCGTTAATCGTTAATCCGCTACTAAAAAAGTTAGCTTCGTTAAACGTTAAAGCGTTAAATTTCGGAAGAATTAACGCAAGTTAACGTTAATCGTTAATCCGTTAACATGTGAAAAAAATTGCATTTTTTATAATTTTTTTCTCTGAGCACCGCGCTAAGTAATGCCGGTCGTCCACTAGGCGATCAACGCACAAATTTTGAATTCAACGCATTCAACTCTAATGGACGGTGCCTTCAATTCTGTTCAACCAACGGGTTGGATCTAGTTGTTGGCTGTTGCTCAACGAATTGCGAACAAGTGTACGGGTGGTGTACGAGCTCGTGTTGCTCCTTGAAAATGTTCGATCAACACATAGAGCAACATTTTCAAGATAATGTGTTGCACATTATTTGTTCAACGCGTTGATCAACTTTTTAATTTTCTTTGGGATTTCTTGACGTAATATTGTGTTGCGTTGCGTTGGCTGCAGTGAAATGTGTCTACGTTACGTGGTTGAACTATTCCGTTGCCATGAACATGCAGTTGTTGAAAATTGCAAACTAGTTTGTTTTGGTTTTTCGTCATGGAAGGTGATACAAAATCAGAGTGGACCACGGAATTAATTTTACAAATGATTCCAGCAATTGAGGAAAACCCCAATATATGGGACATTAAGAGCCCCTCTTATAAAAATCGAGATGCCAGGGAATTGGCTTGGTTTCAAATTTCCTCGAAAATGCAATTGCCTAAATTGGAAGTAAATGACAAATGGAGACTTTTGAGGCAACAATTCATTTTCTAATATTATTAATGCGGCAGCCACTTTTTGTTTCTTAGAGGAAATCATACTCATATGGAACAAATTTAAGAATATTTTAAAGCGAGGGCGTGCGCCGACAATAAATGTATGTACCGAACTGAAGTCAAAATTATTTCAGGTTTGACGTTTGAGTTTTTTGTTTATCGTGGTGCGTTCAACGCGTTCCCCAACGAGTTATCCTTGGTTAAGTGTACGAAGGTATCAACTCGTTCATCAACTGGTTGAGCAACCATATCGAAAACGCAGTTGATCAAATCGAAAAACTTTTTTTTCTGTCAAAATCGAACAAGTGTACGAGGTTATTCAACATTTGAGTAAGTTGGTCAACTAGGTGTACGGAGCTATTTAACACTGTAATAAGTTTTAAGAGTTGATCAACTTGGTGTGCGGGGTTCCAAACGCATTTTGTTCAACTTTAGTTGCTCAACGTGAATTACGTGAGTTGCTGCACTAGTGTAAGAGGTTGTAAATTCGTTTATCCAACGAAAGAGTTGAATAAAAAGTTGAACGAAGTTGTTGAACTTATCGCGCACATAGTGAACGACCGGCATAATGAAATGATCAAACGAACCGAATCTCTTCGCAGTTTTCTCACTCGCACGCGCCGTCAAAATATAATACGTACCTAGCTGTTTTTGTTTCACCCACGGCACTTGCCTCATACTTGTCTGCACCTGTTTTTCGCGCCGCGCGGTAAATAATAGTAATTGGATTAACGATTAACGATTAACGGACTTAACGTGGATTAACGGATATAACGTATCCGTTAACATTTTTAAAAGTTAACTTAAAAGTTAATCCGTTAATCAAAATTTTAACTTCGTTAATTAACGATTAACGGATTAACGAGTTAATGCCCAGCTATGCTCACACCTACCCCAAATCCTATAGTGTGCCCAAGCATGGGGATTGTAGGGGGGCAGCATGCCCCCCCATACATATATCACTGTTTAAACGCCGCCGTAATGCGTAAGCAAGCAAATAAAAAGCAAATATCCCATAAAAAAGTAGTTTTAGTTATAGTACTGTGGGTGGTCCGCTTTTACTTCACTTTTTTACCATAAAAAAGTGTTTCTCCTGCATAATTTGATGTTTTTTATCAACAGCAAACACTCTTTTATCGATTCGTTAAAAAAAAAGTTCATTTTGGTGGGGGGGGGGAATTCCGAATAAGGGCCAACAGTACTGGGGGTGGTCCGCTTATACTTCACTTTTTTACCATAAAAAAGTGTTTCTCCTCCATAATTTGATGTTTTTTATCAACAGCAAACACTTTTTTATCGATTCGTAAAAAAAAAGTTCATTTTGGTGGGGGGGAATTCCGAATAAGGTCCAAATATACCAACAAAGGGATGGAATGCCGATGGGCAACCCTGCATCGCCGATCATAGCAGACATCGTTCTCGAAGAACTTCTTGACAATACTCTGGACAGACTAAAAAATAAACCTAAAATACTCACAAAATATGTAGACGAAATACATTAGCCACTCTCAATAGCTTTCATAAAAAGCTTCAATTTACTGTTGAAAAAGAAGAAAATAGCCGACTACCGTATCTTGACACAATTATAAATCAGAAAAGAAGAAAAATTAAAAATGGATTGGTTCCAAAAACCAACTTCATCAGGAAGGATCATCAACTTTAACTCTAAACACACAAAACAAACTATCATTAATACGGCTAACAATCTTATAAGAAGAGTTCTCTCGATAAGTGACATTGACTACCATGACAAAAATAAAATCACAATAAACAACATTTTACTGAAAAACGGATACCCACAAAAACTTATAACCAACCTGATAAAACAATATGAACATCAAAAACCTAAGCCAAACAGAAGACAAAAATACATATATACAAATCATTCACTTACATAAAAGACATACTCGTAGCAGATCGCTTCAAAAATACTCGACTCTTTGATAGAGAGAAATACATAATAACTATGAAAGCAACTAATACAACTTCACAACTTTTCACCAACCTTAAGACGAAAATAGACAAATGGGAGCATTCAGATTTAATTTACAAACTAAATTGTAAAGGGAACTCGGACGAAGAATGCAACCAAATTTATATTGGAACCACAAAACAAAAATTAAAAAACAGACTTTCTGGACATAAATCTGACTTAAAAAGTAATGATCAACAGAAGACAGCACTGGCACCGCATTGCATTAGTCTCAACCACTCTCCTGACTTTGAAAATGTAAAAGTTTTGCAAAGAGAAGACAACTACAACAAGAGAATGATAATCGAAACGCTGCATACAGTGTTGGGACTTCGCAGAAGCTAAAGAGTGGTAGAAAGGTTGTCAAAAATGTGGTAGAAATTAAAAGCCATTTTTATGTAGCAAATGGTATATTGAGAATAAATTTATTGAAAATAATTCAAATACAAAAATAAAAGAAATAATATTTCGGTTCTTTATGTTTCAAAGATCACATTATTATCTGGAAGAAAGTCACATACATACATATTATACAATTTCATTTTAAACTCGTTCCAAACCAAAAACTTAAATGTCATTTTCTAATGAGTACCTTTCAAAGTAAAGGCCAAAATGTAAATGAGAAAATGGTAAATAGTTTTCAGGGTTTCTTACATTTGTGTTTATATTAAGATTTTCTGACTTTACCAAATTTTTCCTTATATTTAGTTTTTTAAGTATTCATACTTTCGATCAAAAAGTGTATTTTTGTGTTCTCAGATTGAAATATTCTGTTTAACTCAACTCATTTATAATTTTAAGATTTATTAACAAAAATTTCCAAGAAACTTAATTGCCTTTATTTTAAAAAGAATGAGAAATTTGTGAAGCCTTAGAAGTAGGTTCTTCAAACGAGTGCAGTACATATTCAAAAATCAAACAAGGGATTCCACTGCTCTATGATTCTTTTTAAGCGAAGGAGTTTGGCAAACCTTTAAAATTTGATGCTCATTAGCGCAAAGTGCTTTTAGGAAAGTAATGAAATCTTTTTATTCTTTCTTTTTTTCGAGCTGTGGCAAAAATAGAAATACATATTTATATATTCCTTTAATTATTTTTCTGTTTGCCACGGTATACATTTAGCAGCATAAGCGGAGCACAAACCTAAATTATGACATGCAATCGTTAAAATATTAGGATTAATATTTGTGATAAATTTTAGGAGTGATTTTGGTCGTATGGTACATACATATAAGGTAAAGTAGAAATATACGAGTAGGTGAAATCTGAGTTGCAAAAAGTGGTAGAATTAGATTTTTAGGTGGTAGGTTTTCATGAACAGCAAAAAGTGGTAGAAATACCACTTAAGTGGTAGAAGTCCCAACACTGGCTGCATATCATCAACACCAATAATATAGCCTGAACTTGAACCAATTCAGTTGGCAATTCTACTGCGTAGGTCTCTTTAAATTTCTTTGCTCTACTCTTTAATTCTTAAAGAGACAGAAAAATCACTGAAAAAAAGAAAAAAAAGATGTACATGTACACAGCGTTACCCTTATGCGACTTTAGTCGCATTTTTGCGACCTTTTTTTTGCTGTGCGACTATGCGACGACCTTTTTAAAATTGTTTAAAATTGCGACTTTTTCTTTGCTTAAACATTTACTATTTTACATTTATTGAAAGAATGTGTTCTTGGAAAATCTATTTCTGAGATTAATTATCGAAACGAAAATTATTTTAAAAAAATTGAAGAAATATGTATATATCGGCTTGGAAGCCGAAAATTGCTTAAAGGATAAAAAAAATTGAAATTATTTGAATAAAAAAAATGTGCGCTTTGCGAAGAAATTTTTTTAAGATTTAATGTTAAAGATGAGAAGCTTTCTATTTTAAAACATATAGATCCAAAAAAAATTAAGTCAAATCAGGATTTTAACTATTTTCGGTTGGTTTTAAATTTTAATAGCTTTACAAACATTGACGTATTATACGACGTATAATAAGTCAATGTTTACAAATGAGCCAAAAAAGTAGTAGAGCAATACAAACACCTGGAGCTTCAAGCGTTTGACAAGAACTATGGCAAAATTTTTGAAATTAAAAATATAGAAGAGTTTTGGTACAAGGTTGGTACTTTCAAAAATAGTTTAGGTGATAACCTATACTTTGACCTTTACGAATTTGTTTGTAAAATGTTAACGTTACCACAGCTATTTAAAATCAGTTACCACACAGCAGCGCCTGCGCTGAGCGAGTGTTTTCAAAGCTTAACCTTATGAAAAATAAATTAACAAACCGTTTACAAAGGGAAACCTGCGAAAATATGTTAGCTTCCACAAATCTTATTGACTGTGATATAAGTGAGTGGGTTCCTGAAAACAACCTAATTAAAAAGTAAAGAGAAACTTTATTAAAAAAATGAAACTATAATGTGATTTACATATTTTTTAGGTATTTATTTTAACTTTAAACCTATACATACGTATTAATTTATGTAAAATGAAGTCTTTAAATTAGGTTTTTTTTTTGTTATTGTTATTTTTTAATGTATACCAATCTAAGTGTTTAAATAAAGAAATTCAAATAATATCTAAATTGTTTTTCCTATAGTATGCGAATTTTTCTTTTAATTGCGACTTTTTGTTCAAAAATGCGACTTTTTCAAAGAATTCGAATTTGCGACTTTTTTTTGTAAAAGCGACTTTTTTCTGCGACTTTTTGAAAAATCCCAGGGGTAACCCTGCATGTACATACCGGCTTTGGTTTCAATGACGCTGCTGCGATTGCGATCATACTGAAGCACTAAGAAGGGTGAGTTTTGTTTATAGCTTCGCTCACAGTAAAATAGAAATGAATTTCCAGATGGACTCTCTTTGAATAAGATATGATCATGGTTTATTTTTCTTTCATAGCTTGATGTCTAAAAAACTATTTCATCTCTGGTGAGATAAAAAGAAAAGATTCTTAAGTTTAAAATTTACTTCGAAAAAATAAAATTAATAATTTTTGTTTTTATTATTGGGACAAATTTCAGTGCACCTATAATAAAAAAATAAGTCTTTTGCAAAATGCAATTGGGTTAGACAAAAAAAAAAACTACCTGCGAGCTGCGACATAGGATTAATGACAAAAAGTTTAGGGATTATTTTTTATTTCTATGTTTTATGATTTGAGGCTTAGTAACAGAAAGGTTCCGGGGGCGTTGTGTTTATATTTATTTTATGGCGTTAGTGTATATTTGATATATTTTTTTTTTTTGACCTGTGGGGTTGGGATTAATTGTAGATTAGTGTTAATTAGTTAGATTAGTGTGTACGAGCTTGAACAATTTTTGCCTACGAGTTTTTAAGAATGAATTTTTGCATCTGAGGGAATTAACATATTTAAATGATATTTGCTTTGGTTTGCAATTCAGTTTAAAAAAACAACCAAGAATAATACATTGAAATACATTTAAAAGAAAATTTTAATGGATCCATTTAGAAAAGGAAAACCTATTGGAAGCCAGGCGCGTAAGATAGTTGTTAAGATAAATAATGACAAACTGGAAGAAGCAAAGAATTCGTTTCTTGAAAATCCTGTGAGTTACACAACAACGCAAACAGTGGAAACTACTGGAATTTCTGAACGTTCATACAGAAGGATTATTAAGGAATACGAAGAGACAGGAGTTGTGCAGTCACCAAATAAAAAAGTGCAGCATACGAAGTTGAAAACTGGACTAGACGAATTTGACATCGCAGCTATTCGGCGTATAATGCACAACTTCCACCAGGGGGAAAAAATGATGATATCCTTCAAAATGTTGAGACAACGAGTAGGAAGATCTGGAGTTTAGCTTAAGTATTACGTCTCTCAACAGGATTCAACAGGATTTAGCTACAAAAAAATTCAAAACAACCGGAAACTTCTCTGTGAAAGAAATGATATTAAACTCATCCGAGTGAAGTATCTGGGAAAAATCCGGGAATACAGGACAAAAAGATATGATATCATTTATTTGGACGAAAGCTATATTCAATTCATAGCTCACATACAAGGCCACGGGCTTGGACTGATGACAGTAGCAGTGGGTTGAAGACGCCAATTTCAAAGGAAAAGAGGCTGATAATGGCGCATGCAGGTGGTGAATTTCAATTTATTGGATGTTCAAAAATTAGCAGAGGAAGAATTTTCAAAAATAACGGCTGAAAAGTGTGTGAAAAAGCCATAAGAACTGAGGAAGAATACTTTTCTCACAACCTGACGTGGGACACAATTTCAGATTCAATTACATATAATTAATCCAGGTGACGATTCTTTAACCGACTATGAAAGCGATATTAGTTCTTAAAACTAAGAGTATATGTAAATGAACACTTATTATTTAAATTATATTATTCTTATTTATATTGTTTTTATTTTATTATTATGTTTTATATTTATTTCTGAAGCACAAATTTATAATAATTATTTTAAGGTAAAATAAATTCTTAAAAACTCGTAGGTAAAAATTATTCAAACTTGTAAACACTAACCTAACTAATTAACACTAATCTACAATTAATCCCAAAACCCCACAGGTCAAAAAATAATAAATGCACATAACAAATAAACACTAACACCATAAAATAAATATAAACATAACGCCCCCGGAAACTTTCTGTTGCTAAGCCACAAATCATAGAAAAACAATAATCCCTAAACTATTTGTCAAAGCAAAGTTGAGTTAGGCACTGTTAGATTTAAGGAAAAATCTTTACTCATTAAATATCTTGTGCACCATTTTTGTTCTCTTAAATCCTCTCTCTGCGCAACCGACCGTTGGCCAACTGAATTGGTTCAAGCTATACCATGAACCGAAAAACCGACATGGATGAAATAAGCCCTCAGTACAAATACTTGTTGGAGAGTACAAGGAGAAAAAAAAAGATAAAAAAAAAAACTTTAAATGAAATGATCTCTTGATGCCTGTTACTTGTCAGTTGTACTTTGTATAGTTAGGTCCAATTCTGTAATTTTTAAAAATTTGCTGTAAGTTAAATGATTTTATTCTTTAGTGCAATATTTATGTAACAAGTGTAAGTTTTAAAAGTTTTTCAATGTATTCAAATCAAATTGTAACCAATTTATTAATACAAATATAGATTAATTGCCACACCTGAAGATGTTCATAGACATGAACGAAACGTCGTGACAATATAATTAATTGTTTTTTTCATTGACCTAAAGCCCGTCATTAATATTCTCATCACTTTGGAGATAAAAACGTCACTTCTACCAACAAGTTTAAAATTTTTTTTATTATTTTTATTAGTATCGGATTTTTTTGTTAAATTAACAAAATTGTTCAACAAAATATTTTGTCAATTTTACAAATTTCTTTTGTTGAATCCATAAAATTAATTTTTTCAAAATAGTTTTTTTTTGGATTTAAGTCCACAAAAATTGGCGTTTCGTCCCTACGATCTCTTATGCAAACATCTGTGAGGGCGTATGGACAATACGCAATTTTTGTTAAGTTCAGTTAATCTTACATCGATTTTTTGACAAGAACCAAATGTGAACTATATCATACACAAAAGAAATGTCATGATTAAAAAAATATACGCGCAGAATTTTTTGGTTTCCCTACAAAAAATAGTTTTATCTATCTGATAATATTATTTTATCAATATTACAAAATAACTCAACCCCAAAATAATATATTTGTCATTTTAACAAAAACGTTTTCATTTTTTGTTAAATTGACAAGAAAAAATTAACAGAAACTTTGTGATATTTACAAACATTTACAAAGCAGATTTTTTGTAGATACAACAAACATTTTGTTAACATCACAAAAAAGTTTGTAGATGTGACAAAAATCTCTGTTTTATTTTGTTATATTAACGAAACTTGGTTTGTTAAACTAACAATATTATTTGTAGTGCATATTTTGTTAAACTGACAAGAAATCATGCTGAATTATAAAAAATTTGTGAAATCAACAAAATCATTCTTTCGTATTGACAAAAATTTAATCAAAACGATAAAATTGTTTTGTTGAAAGTCAACAAAACGTTTTTTATCAATATTACCTAGGAATTTATTTTCAGTGTAATTGTGTGAAATTTTCACAAAAAGAAATATATCAAAACTGAAATAGATCCTTTTCTATTATAGACCATACATAACACCCTGCTAAGACTTTTACAAGCTGTTCAAGACCGCCTTTCCTAGCAGAAAAAACTGGCAACTCAACGAGCCATCAATCTGCGAATCGATGATACTCGTAGCAACATATACCGACGATTCCAAGATTTAAGCTAGTGTTAGTTCAGAGTTCTTTTCAGAAATCTTTGGACTATAACCAGCTCATTCAGACTTCCTGCTAGACAAATAGTCTCAATGATGGCAATATGTCACCTTTTTCATTGATTTCCAAGCGGCAATAAAAGTGATTTCTGCTATTGAAATCAAATCGAAGCTTGTGACTTGCTGTCGCGAAGACCTAAGGGTTTGGTTCACAGCACAACATTAGGCTCTGGTGGTTCCCTGGTGGCAGTAGTGTCGCAGGTAATGAAAACGCTGACGAGCTGGTAATAATAGGATCGACACATTATCTTAGGCAGACATAACAGTTGAAGTCCCAAATCCTAAACAGGTAATCGATAGCAAAGTTCTAGCTATAACAAACAAGAGATGAAACTCGCTAAATTCCTGTCATATAAGCAGAAATCTATGGCCTAGTTTCACAATTTAGTATTTGATTATTTCCATTTATTTTGTCTAATTATTTATAAATTTCAATTTAAAACAAAATGACTGTGTAGATTTATGTCCTGATAGCCTTATTATTAAATCCGACTCGAATTTAAGTAAAATAAAATTCTTTGTTTTTCAAAATAACACTACATTCACTGCAACACATAGAGCCCTGCTTAGTCTTTAAAGTTTAATGGTGCTTACATAAACGCGTGCTTGGCAATTAGTTATTGGTAAGGCCCATTATCTATATTTACATATATATACTTATGTGCATATCAAGATACCTACCTATAAATCGGAAGTTTGATAATTTCATTCCTCAAATCCAAAATACCTACCTATTTATAATTTGCTACACATACTCATCAAATAAAATTCGAACAAGAAACTACAAAACTCTTACTGAAAAATAATAATGTACCTACATATTTTCACATATATACCTATACAAAAAACAAACAACTGTCGTAGGTTTCACATTTTTTCCTTGCATTTAGTATTATATTTAGTTGTCATGACGAGAACAGATACATTTAACTTCTCCCTTTGTCGCTTTATTGATATAGAAATCAATAATTGCACCTTTCATTCTAGTTACTTCTTATAAATTACTTCATTTCACTTCGATGTCAAATCACTCAAATTTCTTCGCACCAATTTGGCGCTGCTCCGTGAGCTGGCGGGATAGTAAAAAAAATAACTTCGTAAGAATACTAGAGTCTATATCCAAAGAACTAACAACTTATCATTTCTTGCTCGTGTGGCCTCGGGTTAAGAATCACAATGAATTCTCAAAGCGAACACACCTTTCTGCTGCCAGTGTGCTGGCTGGCTGAATTAAATTTGACAATTGGAAATCATTTGACATTTCTTTTTTAAGCACGTTGTTTTGACGGTAAAATATTTGATTTGTTGATTTTAACTTAAATTTGTTTTACGTTGTGAAAATTTTAAGTTCTTGCAAAACACAATGAAAAATTTAAAATTAAAATCCATAGAAACTTACAACACAGCGCTTGAGAATCCTAAATTTATAGTTTTGGATTCCAGTACCAAAAATAATACTATTTTCATCTGCACCGAGACGGAACTCTTCGCTTGCAACCTGCAGACAGAAACGTTTGACCTTATAACAGATATAACTGGGGTGGTCTCTTGTGAGTATTTGTCGCTTGAAAATCAAATTTGTATTGCCACCGAGGCCGGAGAGGTACTTCTCATTAATCCAGAAACAAAAACTTCCACTGAGGTCACTTTCTGCGATGGAGGCATTCAAAAAATGGTTTGGTCACCCGACCAGGAGGTAGTTGCATTTGTTACAAAAGCCCGCAACGTTGTGGCCATGACGTGCACTTTCGAACCCATCTCCGAATTGAATCTAGATGACAACCTTTTCGGTGAGAATGCATTTATAAACGTGGGATGGGGAAAAAAAGAAACCCAATTCCATGGCTCAGAGGGAAAAACGGCTGCCAAGAAAATTACAGATTTCAGTGTTCCAATCAATATTAAGGAATTGCCTCAACAGATCGACATAACTTGGAGAGAAGATGGACAATTGTTTGCTGTAAGTTTTGTTGGTCCTCAAGGAAGGATGTTTAAAGTTTTCGACAAAGAAGGCGCGTTGAAGTTTACTTCGGAAAAATTAAATGATTTATGCCCAGCTATCGCTTGGAGACCATCAGGCACCTGGATTGCAGTACCACACAAATTCCCAAACAAATCGACCATTGCTCTTTTCGAAAAGAACGGTCTTAGACATCGTGAGATCGTACTTCCGTTTCAGTTTGACATTGAACCGGTAGTCAGTCTGAAATGGAATGCTGGCTCTGATATTTTGGCCATTGAAACTATGTTCGGGGGCAAGAGTGTTTTGTACTTGTACACAATTGGAAACTATCACTGGTATTTAAAACAAACACTTCGCTTTGAAAGTGCATTGTCCGCGTACGTTTGGGACAATCGAATCGGCGAGGAGAAAACAATGCATGTGATCTTAGGGGATGGAACTTTGGCTAGATACAGGTGAGTTTGTTTAGAGTTTATCAACTCAACTAAATTAACGCTATTCCAAATATGGAACTTAAATATAAGATTTAATACTTTTCTATTTATCCGCGAAGTTAGCCATTTTAGTTCAAAAATGCTTCAAGTCGCTTGCAGATCTCTCTATGAGTACAAATCTTCTTCATAGAAACTATTATGAAGTTAAGGTGCGCTACTTGGTGTCAATATTTACTCCGAGACAGATTATCCCCTAAACTAAATTGAGTGATTATCTGTTTCCAATTTTACATTTTAAAAAATCGTTAGAGAATGCGTTAAAGAGCTTCGAAGCTCTTGCTATCATAATAGTGACGTTTTGTTTTGATGGTATGTAATTGGTCGGGATCTCGAGTTCGGTAATCTACAGATCCAGATATAGTTCTTGGTAATTATTGCTTTCATGTGCGGCTTTAAAATCGATAAAAATATGTTAAGTATCCACTTTAAATTTGTTGGTGTTTTTCCATGATTTGTCTCAATGTGAAGATTTAGTTAGTCAATCTGCCGGGCCTGAAACGACACTGGTACTTGCCGATTGTAGTGGTGCAAAACTTCCTAAGACGCGTACACAGTGAACATCTTTACTGCGACGTTTGGCAGGGATATGCTTCAACAGTAAGAACTAATATCAATTTTATGTAGACGAGATACATAATACCTGTATTTTGTGTATTGTAACGTTTGATAAGTTTTGTGTATAGTATAGTACCGTTCCGCACAATGAAATAGTTGTTACGGGCGATTTCAATGTAAACAATTCTTCATAGTTCCGCTTTTCTGGTCAGAGAACACCCGAAGGAAGGTATATCGAGATTTTTGCTGAGTAACACATCCTGATTCAGCTAGTTGAGGAGCCAACTCTGATTCCTGACGTTGCAGGTCAATCCGCCTTGTTGTTTAACTCTGAACCTTATAAATAAATACAATATATGTAAATGTATTATCGCCTCTAGACACATCAGATCATTGTGTCATATCTGCAAATTTCTAGTGTCAACAAACTTCAGTTAAGGAAAAAAACTATGAGAACCGTTTGGCTGTACGAGAAAGATTTCTTCGGGAAATTTAACTGGTCACTACGCTTCCACGATAGTGATGTAGACTCTAACGCTGATGTGGTCACAAATATGATTATTTACGGTATGACAAATTTTATTCCAATAGAATAAAATCAATCAAACTGAAAGATTCGAGCTGTAAAGAGGCTACCCGTGTTAGAGAATTAAATTTCAGTAGTTTTAAAGCCAACCTTATAGAGGAACACCGGAATGAGTTCAAACAAGTTAGAAAGACCTGTAACGACGAATTAAATTTTAACAAGGCCAAAAATCACGACAAAAAAAACTGTTAATGTCCCAAAGGAAGTAATAATTGTTGGTCAGTTGTAAAAAACATACGAGACACTACGAAATCTCTTGTTCCAACGTTCGCG
Organism: Chrysotoxum bicinctum; assembly: GCA_911387755.1. Taxonomy (NCBI): domain Eukaryota; kingdom Metazoa; phylum Arthropoda; class Insecta; order Diptera; family Syrphidae; genus Chrysotoxum; species Chrysotoxum bicinctum. The sequence continues at coordinate 46,940,184 of OU426988.1, read as the reverse complement.
TTCATTGACACTCCTGTTGTAAGCTCGAAAGATAAAGCCAATTTACTTGCAGCAAAGTTTGCTCCTGTACTAAAGAGTGTAAACGATTTTATGGGACGAATCTTCTTTTGTACTCGCGCAGTCACTAGAGCACTAATGCGCGGGTCCGGATAGTAACCCTCCTATTCTTCTGAAGAGGTGTTCTCCAACGCTCGCTGGTTAAACCACTGCATAAACTTTTCGAACTGTCCTACTCTGCAGGTCTCTTTCCGAGTGGATGGAAAGCAACATTTGTCCAGCATGTCCCTAAAAAATGCGAATCTTCTTCCCCTTTAATTATCGTCCAATTGCACTTCCATCCTTTCTTTCCAAGTTCTTGGAAACGTTGATCAATTTTCAGCTTAAAAAATATTTTTAGGAATAAAAACTTCTTAATGACTGGCAGTATGGCTTTTGTAGCAATAGGTCCAGTGGTGATCTGCGGGTTTATCTCACCGAATAGTGGATCAAATCTTTACATCGTTTTGGAGAAAGTAAGATTATTGCATTTGATAGAGTTTGGCATCAAGCTATCGAAAATGCTTGCATTTTTTTCTAACGATAAATCTCTTCTTCGTTGGATTAGAAATTACCTTTTTTACAAAATAAATGCTGGTGTGCCCCAGGGATCCGTTTTGTCTCCAACGCTCTTCCTTATGTTCACAAATGATCTTTTGTCTGATACTTCTAATCCACTAAATTGTTTCGCTGATGACAGTACCCTCAGCTTTTTATATTAGTTTTTTAGATTCACATCCTTGTCTTTCGGGTGTGGACTACCAACGACAGCCTATCATATAAGCTCATTAAATTCATTTAATGCTTCGAAAACTCAATGCTGTTTACAGTCGCTTAAGCGTTACCCTCCCTCAATGCCACTATCCATGGGTGGCCCTTGCATCGAGGAGACCGAACAGCTTTCAGTTCTAGGTATGTGCATCACGGAACATCTTTTGTGGAATGATCATATATTTGGACTTCGCCAAAAACGCTGTTTAGGTTTTCTCCGCCGATGCTAGAAGTTTTTTATCCCTTCCGATCTGGCTGCAATATATATAGTCCTTATTCTTCCGAAACTCGAGTAGACGAGTACAATTCTCATATCTGGGCAGGTGCTCCAAAATCCCACTTGAGACTCTTGGACAAAATTAAAAAAAAGCTCTAAAAACCGTTGTCTTATTGAAACATTTGTATTTCTCTAGCTACGCCGCAATGGTTGAATTCTGTTAATATTTTACAGCTATTCTCATAAAAATTACTCTAGTAAAATAGCCAGTTGCATTCCTCCCCCAAACAATTCAACCGTAATACCCGCACTTCTAATAATGTTCTTCAGTTTACCCTTGAGCCCAATTTCGGACGTACTGTCAAGTACAGAGATTCTTTTTTAGCCGTACTACACGAATGTGGAATGCTTAACCCGGCTCGATATTTCCAACTCACACCCGGTATCACTGGTAAACCATCAGATCCTGCGATCAAGTTGTTGTTAAGCTATTTTATAGCTAAGTCTACCTCTTCTATACTGGGAGTTGAAACTAGTATTTCATTGACAAGAAGTGGGTTATCTTTTGGCCCTATTTATTGTTCAATATAATGTTCACCTGCAGACCAGCAGCCAGTTGCTTGGCTTTTTCTCTTCGATCTTGTTGAGCTAGCCTCCTAGCGTACTATATCTTTTTCCTACACATAGGATCTTCCTCTTTTCGCAATGTTGTTGTTTTTCGTTGCAGCACATTTATATCTGCAAGTTCTGTCACTTTCTTCACTTGGACGCATTTATCATTAAAAGCGAAACATTAAACTATTGAAAAATTAATAAAATGTTGCTGATATTATCATTAGATAAAAAGCGAGTTTAGCTTCAACGGAGAAGTAAAAAAATTGGCCTTAGATTGAATTCTAATTCGTTATAAATAAATGCATTACGTCTATATGCATAAGATTATTCATATTAACCACTAGAGAATAAATCTAAAAAAGTATCTTTATTTTATGCTAACATCTTGATTCTTTTTGTAGTTGGAATTATAAAATTGATCGTTACAATGTCTGCTCAGACCAAGCTAACAACGAGGATCGCGCATTAGTTGGAGTAGTTGATGGCAAACGCATTCTTATCACCGACTTTCGTAAAGGAATTGTACCGCCTCCAATGAGCAGTTATGAGTTCCTCTGTGACGATTACATTAATCAATGTGTCTTTTTGTACCAACCCAAAAATAAAAATGGATCTCTTTGGTTTCTAATAAACAATGCAAAAAACGAGTTGCTGCTTTACAGTTTGTCCAAAGAAAACGAAATAAAGTCATGTGGACAAATTACCCTTCAGCCTATTATCATGCCTTTGAGTCATCATAATTTCATTTGGCCAGTTGGTAATAACATTTATTTTGTGCAGAGTATGGGAGTGAAATCAAAAATTGTCTCACTCCAAACTAGCAATAATTCAGAGGCCATTATCACACAGATTAACGAGATAATATGTGGCCTTGTAACTTTGGACGATAGTCATATTCTTGCGCATTCAAGTAGTGATGCCAAAATATTAAATATACCTTGTTCAAGAAATAACACTGAATCTAAAATCTTCTGTGATCCAGGTCAACTGTGCGATAATATAGAATACTTTAAACGTAATGACACAAGTGGTGTGATATTATTAGATAACCATCAACGTCTGAGATTTAATTCGAAATTGTTATCCAGTGATGTGACATCTTTCTACATAACTAGAAATTATTTGGTGTTCACTCAATTAACCGTAATGAAGTTCATGAGGTTAGGCGATTGGAGGATTGTCAATGAGCGAAAAATTGAACGTGGAGCAAAAATTGTAATAATTCTGCCACATGGATCAATGACAATACTTCAACTTCCACGGGGTAACTTGGAAGCAATTCATCCGAGAGTATTGTGTTTGGAAATGGTAGGCGATCTGCTGGACAGAAAGAAGTACCATCTGGCAATGGATTTGGTGCGTAAGCAGAGGATAAATCTCAACATTATCTGTGATCATGATGTGTCACAATTTCTGCTGAATATAAAAGAGTTTCTAAATCAAGTCAAACCGCAGTGGTTGAATTTGTTTTTGACAGATTTAAAAAATGAAGACTTCACTCTTACCATGTATTCGAGCAACTATTCCAACCCGACTCGGAAGTATCCAGTGGATTTCCGCATCGAGAATAAAATAGTGTATATTTGCGCTGCCCTCTGTAAGGAAATGTACGCAAATGGTCTCAATCAATTCCTACTTCCAATTATAACGGCTCACGTCAAAATTGGAAACATAGAAAAAGCTTTGGAAATCATATGGGAGGAAAGAAAGAAAGAAGGTGATATAAGTGCTGATGACGCGTTAAAGTATCTTCTCTATTTGGTGGACGTAAATCAGTTGTATGATGTAGCACTAGGAATGTATGACTTTGGTTTGGTTCTTATGGTTGCCAAGAAATCACAGAAGGATCCTAGGGAGTTTCTACCATTCCTTAATGAACTGAAACTACTCGAGGAAAACTATAGGAAATTTAAAATCGACTTCCATCTAAAACGGTTTGATAAAGCTCTTTGCCATATTAGCTTATGCGGTGAGTCGAGATTGGAAGAAGCCTTAGGTTTGGTGAAAACCCACAATCTGTATAAATATGCTTTGACATCGTACAAAGGAAATACTGTGTGTTATAAGAAAATCGCTCATGCTTATGGGGATTACTTGCGAGAGAATGGCAAATTTGAGAATGCCAGTATAATGTACGAGAGGGCTGGTTTACTGAATCAGGCAGTCACGTGTGCACGGCATGTGTTGGACTGGCAGCGCTGTCTGGCATTAACTAAGATAGAAGGAATCTTTCCGCAGGATATTGCAATGTAAATATAAAAAAAATTAAATATTAAATCAAGTTTGATGATTTTATTTTTATTCAAGGTCTTTGGTGCCCTCGTTAATGGAACATGGCAGACATGAAGAGGCCTTTGAATTGCTGAAAAAGTATGGCGATCATTTTTCGGAGGGAATTTCTTGCCTAATACAAGGAAATTTATACTTGAAAGCAATTTTCGAATCTAAAATAGAAAATGCCGATTTAGTTGGTATGTTAAATTTGTTTAAACTAATAAAATTGAATTGTATAAGTTTTCAGTTTGAATAGGTTTGTAATTTGATAAGCAACAAATATTTCGCTTGAAACTTTTCAGACTTGGAAGCGAATACTGATCTTTCAGAATTTCGCCTGCCTGGGTATAACTTAATGCCATTACTCTTTCGTCATCACGGCCTTATAATTTATGTTAGATATGATGTTGCTTGCCAGAGCCTTTCTAAATACGGACATTGTTCTTAAACGAACTTTCACATCACGTGACTCAAATACACAATTGAATTTGGCTCCTTTATTCAGGACAGCCAACACCCGAAAAAAGATATGGTGAGATCTTTGCTGAGATACACCAACTTATAATCAGCTTGTAGATAAGCCGGCTCGAATACAAGATGTTGCCGGGCAAAACAACCAATCTCTCGATTTGTTTCTTAATTCTAACCCTAATGAGTTTATGGTATACGTTAAACTCTCCATTCGACACTTCGGACCATTGTGTAATATCAGCCAATTTCCAGTTAAAGAGAAGCATCCCACTAGGACCGTTTGGCAATACGAAAAAGCCAACTGGGACGGTCTGAATAACTTTTTCGAATTTTTAACTGGTTACTATGTTTCCTCGATAGTGACGTTGATGCCAGTGCTGATATGATCACAGATGTGAATTTTCTTGGGATGCGTACTTTTATTTCTAACATAATTAATAGTATAAAATCTAAAAGTAAATTTTGGTGCTATACAAGCTGTAAAGAAGCTATCAGGTTGAGAGAAATAAGTTTCCGCTCTTTCAAAGCTAACCCAACTCAGGAAAATTAGAAAAAGTCAGAAAACAATGAAAAGCTGTTATAAAAAGAACCAAATTCTTATATGACCAGAAATTAAGGCAAAACATTCTGCACTGTACCAAAGGTAGTAGAAATTTCTGGTCATTTATAAAGAACTTACAAAATTCAACTTCATCTTCGGTTCCAACGCTCGTCTACAATCCCCCCTTGAGAGGTAAATCTATGAGAGGTATACTTTCGAACTCGTACAGTTTGTAAAAGCCCTTCGAGACCTTAATATAAACAAATTCGCTGAGCCTGATGATATACTCCCATTCTTCTGAATAAGAGTTCTTCATCGCAGGCAGAACCATTGCCTAAGCTTCTCCATCGCTCCTACTGTTCTGGGGCCTTACTCTGTATTTCGATTCTTAAGTTAAATCGTTTGAATTCGGAAAATCGGAACTATTAAAGTTTGAAAAATATTCGAACAAACGAAAATCGAACAGATCGAGTGGTGCCAAACTTTTAATTGTATTTCTTTAATATTCGGGGAACTACCTTTTTCGAAAATTAGTGTCAGCATCGTTCGAATTTGCTCTAATTCATTCGATATCAAATGTGTTTGCGAGGTAAACTAAGAAAATTTTGTCTGGATCAAAAATGTAAGTTAATATAATTATAAATTGACTGATAGCATTTAAATTCGTTACTCAATCATTAACTTTAATTTTTATGAATAGGCAATCATCGAAAATATTGAATACCAAGCCATCGCAATTTGAAATGCTGGTCAATTACATGAGCGGCGAGACAAAAATCTCATCAAATGTGGACAAATCTATACCAAAACCTTAACGCCGAGGGTCCTCCGCAGCCTGACATTAAAGGATGGAAGAAAGTAAAACTATTTAAGTTAACCATTAGCTCATTATTAATTTCATGGTTTTTCAGGTATGGTCGGATTTTAAAAACACCACCAAGGGAAAGCTGAGGTCAAATAAGGCCAATTTATCGGGAACCGGTGGCGGTCCGTCCAAGCAAAAACCTCTTAGTCCATTAGAGACGAAGGTAGCTGAATTGCTTGACCTTGTACAAGCTGTCGAGGGATTGACGGGAATTACTAGCTATGGGCCGACCAATAACAGCACGGAACTTAACAGCACGGAACCTATTAATGTGCAAAATAGTGAAGTTCTTGATTCCGGAGATGATCAAGACATGTTAAACGAATTTGTAGTCGCTGATATTGAGAACCAAATGCAAAGTGAAAATGATGTTTTCAGTGCAAGTATCCCTCAGCAAAAAAATCTTACAAAAAACAACAAACAACTTTACTAGAAAGACAGGTAGAACACCAAATAGACTACCAAAAGAATTCAAAAGAAATCATGTCAAACATAAATGAAAATTTAAAGGGAATTTTAAAGTATACAAAGAGACAAAATGAAACAAGTGAGAAAGTGTACAGACTAAAAAAAGAAAAACTCGAATTAAAAAAACAAAAATTTGAATTTAAAAAGAAAAGTCATTTGGAAAACACTAAAACTCGAGTAGCAAAATTGGAACTTAAGAGGGAGATTCTAAAAATGCGCCAAGAAATTAAAGGTATATTCTAAGAATATTGGTGTTAATCAGCCCTATCACGAATTCCATCGTAATCGGAAACTTTTACGAATCCCGAAAAAAGCTATCACCAAATCCGTTCGTAATGACAATTTGTATGAGATTTTCCACTACGATGGATTTTGTGATAGATTTTTTCGGGATTCGTAACAAGTTTCCGATTACGATGGAATTCATGATAGGGCTGAATATGTAGATACAATTGTGATCTTGATTAAATAAGTAGTTTTTAGTATAGAGTTAGGTACATATTTATTTTCCATATCTTTAATTATAAGTATTCATAAAGACTGAATTGTTATGTTTTATTCTTTTTTTATTATTATTATTACTTTATGTTCCTGAATAAATAACCTGATTTATGCATTCAACAAATCATTTTTTATATTATCTCTAATTCTTTTAGCTAAATTCGAATATTGCTCATTGTTTAATGAATGTTGTTCAAAGTTTATGGGATTTTCATCTTCTTCCAAAATAACCTCTTGGGTTGGTTCAGGTAATGCAACTCTAAACTTTAAACATAGATTGTGGAGTGCACAACAAACGTTTACAATTTGTGCTACCTTCTCGGGCGAATAATGAAGCTCCCTTGCCGCCAAGAGACATCGGAACCTTGCCTTCAGGACACCAAAAACGCGCTCAATCGTTGACCTTGAAATCGAATGTTTTTCGTTGAATTTAGATTCAATAGGTCCTTCAGCTGCCGTTCTGTATGGTGTCATTATCCAAGGCTCTAACGGATATCCGGAATCTCCTATGAAAAGTTTTAAATAATATTAAATATTTTAATTTAAAACTATGTATTGGCTAACTTACCTTGTGATGCTTTTTCTTCGTGGCTGAGGTAAAACTCGTCGGTATCCAGGGTTCTTCCCAAAGAAGCAACAAACTTGGGTTTGGCGGGTCTAAAGCTCCGAATGAAATAATGTTTTTAATACTCCAAAACTTTCAATTACTTTATTTGGCTTCGTATTTTTAACACGGTATTTCATATACTTTTATTAACAATATTTCTTTTCTTAAAATAAATAACACGGTACTTCATATACTACAGTATTCATAAGCTTAAATAAATAACACGGTATTTCATATAATGTGTCCCTAGCACACAACCTAGGGAAATAAACGGGTGGAACTCTAAAAAGAGAACCTGTCCAGTGAGCTACCTTGAAGAGGAGATCAGAGGAAAGAAACGGTCGGGAACCTTATCGGAAGCCCTGTGTCCCTAGCACGCAACCTAGGGAAATAAACGGGTGGAACTCTAACGAGAGAACCTGTCCAGTGAGCTTCCTTGAAGAGGAACCCAAAGGAAATAAACGGTCGAGAATTCTTATAGAAAACTCTTGTCCCTAGCACGCAACCTAGGGAAATAAACGGGTGGAACTCTATAAAGAGAACCTGTCCAATGAGCTGCCTTGAAGAGGAGATCAAAGGAAAGAAACGGATTCGGGAACCTTATCGGAAGCCCTGTGTCCCTAGCACGCAACCTAGGGAAATAAACGGGTGGAACTCTAACGAGAGAACCTGTCCAGTGAGCTTCCTTGAAGAGGAACCCAAAGGAAATAAACGGTCGAGAATTCTTATAGAAAACTCTTGTCCCTAGCACGCAACCTAGGGAAATAAACGGGTGGAACTCTAACGAGAACCTGTCCAATGAGCTGCCTTGAAGAGGAGATCAAAGGAAAGAAACGGATTCGGGAACCTTATCGGAAGCCCTGTGTCCCTAGCACGCAACCTAGGGAAATAAACGGGTGGAACTCTAACGAGAGAACCTGTCCAGTGAGCTTCCTTGAAGAGGAACCCAAAGGAAATAAACGGTCGAGAATTCTTATAGAAAACTCTTGTCCCTAGCACGCAACCTAGGGAAATAAACGGGTGGAACTCTAACGAGAACCTGTCCAATGAGCTGCCTTGAAGAGGAGATCAAAGGAAAGAAACGGATTCGGGAACCTTATCGGAAGCCCTGTGTCCCTAGCACGCAACCTAGGGAAATAAACGGGTGGAACTCTAACGAGAGAACCTGTCCAGTGAGCTTCCTTGAAGAGGAACCCAAAGGAAATAAACGGTCGAGAATCCTTACAGAAAACTCTTGTCCCTAGCACGCAACCTAGGGAAATAAACGGGTGGAACTCTATAAAGAGAACCTGTCCAATGAGCTGCCTTGAAGAGGAGATCAAAGGAAAGAAACGGGTTGGTTTAGTAAATAATAATACTCTTAATCATAACAATAATAATACTTATAATAACTATTCCCCCACTCTAGCTAATACTCCTAATAATTCCAAAACTTGCCCTACTCTAGCTAATGAAACCCTACTATTTTATAAAAAAATTTAGATTAGCTTCACCAATGTGGCAATGCCTATCTGTCACCGAAACGCCTTATACAAGGTTTTTGTTTGCGGCCCGATCTAAAATTCTCTATACTCTAGATTGGTATCCAACACCGGACGAGAATAAAAGACAATTTTGCCATTTTCCCCACGTCCACTTATTAAATCGACGGCTAAGAGTCAGTGTGAATTACACGAAATAAATGACAAAATTGCATGTGATTCCGATTGTGTGGTAATCACATGACTCCGGGTGCACACTGGATGTGCAATATGATTATTTAATAATGCGGTATGCAGGCGTCGTAGCGTTTTGCTCGGTAATATGATTAGGGGTCGTTGGTACTTTTTTTTTTGTATTTTTTTTTTTTTTTTTTTTTTTTTTTTTTTTTTTTTTTTGTTTTTTTTTTTTTTTTTTTTTTTTTTTTTTTTTTTTTTTTGTTTTTTTTTTTTTTTTTTTCCAATAATCGGAACTTAAATATATTCAATACAAACTAAAAAAATATATAAACATGGAATCTTATAATATAGTGACTTCTTCTGCTGCTGCGGTCTTCATTATATCGGCGGGTATGGTAGCGGTTTGCTTACATTTATGCATCGTTTTCGGCTTAATTGCGAGCTGCAGGATGGCTTCTTGGCGTTAAAACAGGGTGTGGCCATGTCGGAAGCTTTGGCATATGCGGCGGTTGGCGTAAGTTCCATAACTGTTAATCTGACGTCTGAAAACATCTTCGGTTTGTTCCGAATCCTGGGTGGCGAAGTATTTTCTGGCCGGAGGATTGAATTTGCCCACTTCTTTTCAGCTTCGGGGCGGCGGTGGCGGCGGCGGCGGCGGCGTCTCACTTCAGCCGTTTGTGAGGCAATGGATTGCGGAGGCTTTGATTCTGGTCGGACGGGGGGTGTCACTTTTGAAGGCGTGATCGTATGACGTTTGCATGGTGCGTAGCTTCTTGTACGTTTACCCTTATACTGGTCGTCAGTGGTGGATGGTTGCTGTCTTGTGCCAACTGATGACTTGTTACCACCTTCTTTTTGCGTGGCTGACCAAGGGCTACGATGAAACATTTTGCGGTGCGGCACTTCATGTTCCGGAAATTTTTCTATAATTTCCGCCGGCATTTTGTGGGTACAGGTAGGTGCTTTATGCGTACTACTTGCTGCGATCGAATCATTTACCAGTGATGATGTGTGTACGTTGAAGGTCGGCGGCGGCGGCGGCGGACTGGTAATCTGGCGGTCAGCTTGACATTCTTTTAAATTTTTTCTTTCGGTGATTCGTTTTCCTTCAACAAATAGTTGTATTCCTACCTTACCTAGTGTATCCATTCCCAAAATTACATGTTCACTTAACCCTGGTAAGTATGATACTTCCTCGGTGACGGGTGTCTCGCCTATATAGAAAGTCACTGTATAGTGTTCTGATGTGGGGACTGGTTTTCCATTAGCCATATGGATGGTCTTATGGTACTCCCGCATCGGCGTCTTCAATAGCCGGAATTTATATCTTAAAACGTCTCCTACAAACGTCTTCGTAGATCCGGTATCGACTAAGGCTTGGTACATCTGGTCGTTCAATTTAATTGGAACGAAAAATCGGGGGTCTAATGCTGGGGGAGTATTCACAACGGCAACGGGGGCTTGGTGGCATAGGCAATCTTTTGTTAGAGTTCCATCCTGGCCACAATATGAACAAAATAAATGGAACGGTCGGCGGCACTTTTGTTTTCGGTGTCCTCGTTGCTTGCAGTTCCAACAGTGTGTGGATCGGTCGTACGGCGGCGGTGTGGTAACTGCTAGTGCTCTGGGCGCTTGGCCATTAAGTTGTGGCACTCTGCTTATCGGAGCGGAATGATTCTGAGCAGGTGCAGGGCGATATCCTCGCTCGTCGTTTCTGATCGCTTCGAATTCCTCTGCTAGGGTCATCAACTCCTCTAGCGTTTCGAAGTCTCTTCGTCGTACGTAGTATCGATATTCAGGTCGTAGGTTCTCGTATATTCTATCGATGGAGTCGGCGGCGGTAATGCGAGGATGCTGGCGAATCAGGTACTGTACTGCCATAATAAAGTCCTTCGCTCGTTCTCGGGGGCCTTGGCGTTTCCTGAAAATTTCATCCTCGAGACGGTATACGTACCGGGCTGGCAAAAAGTGTTGTAGGAACAACCGGCGGAATTCTGCCCAAGATGATAAGCTTTCTCTCTTAATACGTAACCATTCCAGTGCGGTTCCTCGGAATATTTCTGGTAACGATCTTAGTATGTCGTTCGGGGGTATGTTGTAGCAACTGGTTAGTTCTTCTACCCTCTCAAGAAATTCTAAGGGATTCCCATTGGAATCATACCTTAAGCCCCATTTACGGACTGTGTTCATCACTTCGGCTTCGTAACTTAAAGTGAGGTAGGCAAAAGGCTGCGGGCGAATTTCTGGTTTAGGCGGCGGTATTGGCTTGGTGGCTAATCTCGGCAGTGTCTCTTCGTGGCTTGCTGTTGGCGGCTTAATGGGAGTCATCGCTTCATCAGCAGGATCTATGTTATTCCTGACTTCTACGGTGCTTTCCCATTCCTCGCAGAGGTTCTGGGTTGATTTATGCGTTCGGAGCTCCTTAAGATGCTGGCTTAGCCTTTTGCGAAGGGTTTGCATATTGCCACTCGTTTCCAACTTTCTCGTTGATAATACTTCAATTAGTTCGGGTTTCTTCAGGAAATATATGAATCCGAGATTTTTGTACGGATTATATTCGCTCGTTTTTGCTTCATCTAAGTCGGTCATGTTGAAGCTGGGTACTGCTGAGCTGGGAGATGCGGAGCTGAGTGGGCGGCGGATCGGTTATACGGTGGAACTTTTCGAAGGATCGCAGGTAAATCGGAGGTCGGTGTACGGATAAATTTTTCAACGGCTAATCGGAGTAAAACGGCGGTCGGTATTGCCTTGAAAAATTTCGGTTCGGTCGGCGGTCGGAGTGCGGTTGATCCTTCAAAATGTCCCTGCTCGGGCGCCAATTTGTGATGCTTTTTCTTCGTGGCTGAGGTAAAACTCGTCGGTATCCAGGGTTCTTCCCAAAGAAGCAACAAACTTGGGTTTGGCGGGTCTAAAGCTCCGAATGAAATAATGTTTTTAATACTCCAAAACTTTCAATTACTTTATTTGGCTTCGTATTTTTAACACGGTATTTCATATACTTTTATTAACAATATTTCTTTTCTTAAAATAAATAACACGGTACTTCATATACTACAGTATTCATAAGCTTAAATAAATAACACGGTATTTCATATAATGTGTCCCTAGCACACAACCTAGGGAAATAAACGGGTGGAACTCTAAAAAGAGAACCTGTCCAGTGAGCTACCTTGAAGAGGAGATCAGAGGAAAGAAACGGTCGGGAACCTTATCGGAAGCCCTGTGTCCCTAGCACGCAACCTAGGGAAATAAACGGGTGGAACTCTAACGAGAGAACCTGTCCAGTGAGCTTCCTTGAAGAGGAACCCAAAGGAAATAAACGGTCGAGAATTCTTATAGAAAACTCTTGTCCCTAGCACGCAACCTAGGGAAATAAACGGGTGGAACTCTATAAAGAGAACCTGTCCAATGAGCTGCCTTGAAGAGGAGATCAAAGGAAAGAAACGGATTCGGGAACCTTATCGGAAGCCCTGTGTCCCTAGCACGCAACCTAGGGAAATAAACGGGTGGAACTCTAACGAGAGAACCTGTCCAGTGAGCTTCCTTGAAGAGGAACCCAAAGGAAATAAACGGTCGAGAATTCTTATAGAAAACTCTTGTCCCTAGCACGCAACCTAGGGAAATAAACGGGTGGAACTCTAACGAGAACCTGTCCAATGAGCTGCCTTGAAGAGGAGATCAAAGGAAAGAAACGGATTCGGGAACCTTATCGGAAGCCCTGTGTCCCTAGCACGCAACCTAGGGAAATAAACGGGTGGAACTCTAACGAGAGAACCTGTCCAGTGAGCTTCCTTGAAGAGGAACCCAAAGGAAATAAACGGTCGAGAATTCTTATAGAAAACTCTTGTCCCTAGCACGCAACCTAGGGAAATAAACGGGTGGAACTCTATAAAGAGAACCTGTCCAATGAGCTGCCTTGAAGAGGAGATCAAAGGAAAGAAACGGATTCGGGAACCTTATCGGAAGCCCTGTGTCCCTAGCACGCAACCTAGGGAAATAAACGGGTGGAACTCTAACGAGAGAACCTGTCCAGTGAGCTTCCTTGAAGAGGAACCCAAAGGAAATAAACGGTCGAGAATTCTTACAGAAAACTCTTGTCCCTAGCACGCAACCTAGGGAAATAAACGGGTGGAACTCTATAAAGAGAACCTGTCCAATGAGCTGCCTTGAAGAGGAGATCAAAGGAAAGAAACGGGTTGGTTTAGTAAATAATAATACTCTTAATCATAACAATAATAATACTTATAATAACTATTCCCCCACTCTAGCTAATACTCCTAATAATTCCAAAACTTGCCCTACTCTAGCTAATGAAACCCTACTATTTTATAAAAAAATTTAGATTAGCTTCACCAATGTGGCAATGCCTATCTGTCACCGAAACGCCTTATACAAGGTTTTTGTTTGCGGCCCGATCTAAAATTCTCTATACTCTAGATTGGTATCCAACACCGGACGAGAATAAAAGACAATTTTGCCATTTTCCCCACGTCCACTTATTAAATCGACGGCTAAGAGTCAGTGTGAATTACACGAAATAAATGACAAAATTGCATGTGATTCCGATTGTGTGGTAATCACATGACTCCGGGTGCACACTGGATGTGCAATATGATTATTTAATAATGCGGTATGCAGGCGTCGTAGCGTTTTGCTCGGTAATATGATTAGGGGTCGTTGGTGTCGCAGCATTTTGCTCGGTAATGTGATTAAATTGTTTAATAATTGTAACGCTTCGTTATAACCTAAGATCCATGTCGTCGTTTCCCCATTTTCGAAACCCCGTTTAAGGTAAGATCTTTCAGCACTAAGAGCCCATATGTGGGAATCATGAGATGCGCCTCCATATCGTGCATTAACCGATCTTATAACCATATTGTAGTCGCATATCTACAAAACGGAATTTTAGAATAGATTTTTTTTTGTACTACATATATGTATGTATATTATATGGAATATTTTCACTTACCACCATGACATTAATGCTGTGTTTGAGCTTTCTATAGAAGAAAAGATTCTCGTTAGTAGCCGGGCAAATCAGTTGAATATGCGTTCCATCTACAACCCCAATTATACCAGGAATTCGAGATTTTTGCCAAAAATAGCGTTTTGACTTTCTTTTTTCTTTGTCTTCCATTTCAAAATTTATAAGCATCGGACACATTATTCTTTCTATTGAAGCTAAAACTTCCGCAAGTATTTTTGACATAGTTTGCTGTGCAAGTCCAGCATGCTTGTCACCACCGATTTGGTTTTGGTATCCTCCTGTTGCCAAAAACTTTAATGTTGCTGATAGCTTAATCATATTTGGCACAGAATGTCGTCTTCTGCGAATACTCATATCCGATGATATATTGTTTAGTAAAAACATGAAACTTTCCTTAGAAAGACGATAGTTTTTAACAAAACTGTAATCAAAATATTATATTTTATTAAGAACACGTTCATATATTTTATTATATAAAAACCTTTTATCGCTAAGCTCCATTACGTTAGACGTGTCTCTAATTCTTCTCCGTTGAATTTGCTCATTTCGTTCCTGATTTTCTTGTAAATCAAACCAAATTGCAACGCTGTCCATTTTTGTGATTATTCTTTTTACTATTTTTGTTTTTCTGTGAACTTTAAGTTTTTTTTTTAAGAATGAGTTGTCAAACAGCTCGAGGCTCGTTCGAAAGTCGAAAATTGTTTGAAAGAATATTGGCATTACCGGCATCCGATTCTATTTTAATAGATAGTTCCATTTCAAAGTAGAATCGGAAATAACTTTCAAATAGAATCGAAAGTAGAATCGAATACCGTAGTAGGCCTCCTGGTATCTTCTTTAAAAGATGGAAAACAGCATTTCTCCAGTCTGTTCCTAAAAAAGGGCGACCCTTCCCTTTTTACCAAGGTCATGAATTCGCTGATAAATCATCAGCTTAAGAAGAAATATCTCGAAGATCGAAGTCTTCTGAATGGCAATACGGCTTTCACAGCAATTGTTCTACTGGTGATCTGATGGCATACCTCGCTAAAGAGTGGAACAGATATTTACATTGTTTTGGAGTAAGTAAGATTATTGCGCTTAATATTTTTGAAGCATTTGATAGAGTTTGGCACCAGTCTCTCTTAACGAAACCCTTATTCTTTGGATTAGAAATTAATTTCTGGATCGTTCAATACATGTTTTATTAGACGATTTCAAGTCTGATCTTCACAAAATAAATGCTGGTGCTCCGTTTTGTCTCTGACTCTCTTCTTCATTTTTATAAATGATCTCTTGTCTGAAACTTCATTGTTTTGACTCTACTATGATACTATGAGCTTCTCATACTTGTTCTCAAATTCACGTCCATCTCCTTCGGAAGTGGAATTGCAATGGTATCGTATGGTTTTGGCTCATTAAACTCCGATCTTTACAGCATTGTTAAATGGGGTATAAGAAATCGTGTGTAGTTTAATACTTCGAAAACTTAATGCTGTCTATTGTCGTTGAAGCAAAATGTACTCCTTATGCCAATGTCCTTGAATGGCACTTGCATAGAAGAAACCGAAAAGCTCTCAGTACTTGGTACGTGTGTCAACGATGATCTTCGTTGGAATGACCACATTCTCGAGACCGTCAAAAATGCTACTAAATGCTTAAGATTTCTTTATCGATATGAGATCTGATCTGGCTACCACTAATAAGGCGTTTATATGTCCAGAACTCGAGTTTAACTAACATCTGACATGGGCAGGTGCATCACAAACCTCACTCCATTTATTAGATTCAATCCAATAGCGTTAAAATTGATAGAAAACAGATTTATCATGGAATATTTCATGTATTTCCGTGCTTTATCGCTTTTTTCACAAACAATGCTCACTCGAAGTAACCAATTCTATTCCTCCTGATTGATATCACCCGTGATACCCGTTTCGCTGGGAGTGCTTATCAGTTCACCCTCGTACCGTTAATAGTCCCACAATACGATTATGGAATAATTTACCCGGCACGGTTTTCCCATTTCAATTTGCAAACATTAAAGACTAATTTTCATTGACGTGTCCTTTCCCACCAAGTGAATATTTTAAAATAGATTCCTGTAGCAAATTGCAGTGCGTATTTTTTAACTGCAACACATGTTGATCAGTTTTCACGGGCTCCCGAGTTCGACCATCGTCTTAAAGAGCTCTAGAAATCTGAATTTAACAAACGAAAACCCCATTACTCTATAACTATTTAGTCCTTTTCAGTTTTCTGAAGACATCGTTATCAAGACAAGCCATATAGCCCTATCTCAGAATAAATTTTGTTTTTATTTTTCGTTCAATGAATTGACAAAGTTCTAGTTGCAAAATATAATTTTAATACATTTCATTAAATTAACTTTTCAACCACTGACTATAAAACACAAGTTGTCAATTTTGTCTTTAACCAACTGCAACAGTCTTTCTTCATTGTATCTACTTACAATATATTTTTGTTTATGTATTCTAGAAAGCATCATAAAACCAGACCTTCTCAAATACAAAGAAACACTTGCTTTAAATTTGAGTGCAGACAAAGACCTCTTCCTTAAGCAAAAATCCCGTTTGCTTGCTATTAGAGAGAAAAAATCACATGAAAACACAACCGATGATTTAGATGATAGTGGCCAAATCGACGAGAGCGATTTACTATCTGACACAACAAGTATGCATTCGTCCAGATACACAGCGAGTTCCCGTGGCACAGGGTAAACAAAAAATTACATCAACTCTATTAACCTGTTTTTTCTATTTCCTTAAATTATTTCAAATAGAAAAACATTTCGATCGAGTAAAAATCGCAGGAAGCATGAGAGAAAACTGCTCAGTTTGAAGGAAGGCAATCCATTCGAAGATATTGCTTTAATTGATGCACTGCATAACCACATAATCAAAGTTTATGATCAACAAGCTCACATTCGAGATACTTGTAAGGCCTTACTAGAAGTCTTCAAGGATGACCAAGCACGAGAAATACAGAGTCAATACAGAGCTCTTCTAATACTACTTAAGGATTCTTTCGATGAAATTTGGACCCCAGAAGTAATGACAACGGCTCAGTATGTCACTGGACCGAATGTAGACTATGCAGCACTACAGAACGAACAACGTTACTCTATGATAAGTGAGTTTGATTTTGTAAATAATGTATTTATTATAATTGAAATTATTTTTTTTCAGAACCTTTGAAGCGTTTTAAACCAGAACCCATCATAATTGATTGGCAGCATGAAGTCCTCAGATAGAATTCGTCTAGTTTTTACAAAGTTTTGATGAATTTAATAAACCATGGAAATCAATCAAACGAATAAGATCGATTATATTGTTTTCTTTACATGATCGCTTGATTTATTAAAACAAAACAGAAAAAAAACACCTCAGATGTGCACATGCACACAAAAATGTATTAGCCTGACAGCAAGAACTAAGAAATTAAAAAATATGAAGATGGCTCTAATATTTGCATGTTGCAGGTAAGAAATACTTTTCTTTTCCACTCTTGATATTGGAAAGTGAATCTTATTCGTGCAGATTGCACTTTAAATGAAGATATTAAGAAAATATATCACGCAAGCTGATGCAGCACGCTAAAAGAGTCAGTGAAACATGCAAGAAAGTGTAAGTGGTTGCGCGTTACTTACAACAAAAACATGTGAGTTGTATTTAAATATACAGAAACGTATGATTAACACAAGAATAATAGTTTTTATCTTTTTTTTTGTTTTCTTGTCGAGTTTAATGTTGTTTTCTAGGAAAATTGAAGCAATTAGCAAACTCATGAGGGGCGTCAGTAATTATTTTTTTTTTAATCAAGAAATGATAAATTTTGACTGATCAATCGTGTTTACGCCTCTCAAAGCTTATTATCATAGTCAATTTTGTATAATATTGTGCAAATAAGAATATATACTGCGGCTTATCGTTGAAGTACAGTGATTGTACTTTGGGATAAAATTAACGACAAACAAACATATTGCAAACGCAAATATACAATATGAAAGGCGTTATTGAAATCTTTGTATCCACAGACACTATATAATAACTAGAATTTGCTTTTTATACCGGTCATGTAATTTTGAAAGCACCTGTCGTTTGCGAAACACATGGTTGTTCAAATCCTAGCACCTCTTTTGTTGAATTTCAAAAAACTAAATGCAGTTATGTTAAATGAACTGATAAAATTGTTGGAACATGCCATCTTATTTTTGTGGATGATATGTCGCGTTTGCAGAAACACCACAAGGATCTCAATTGATGATCAACAGGCTGCCTGCTTACTGCAAAAAACGGAGGTTGCAGGTAAACCTTGCCAAATCAAGAGTCATGATCTCTAGACAAGCAGGAGGTAGAAACTGTATCAACGAAAAATGAAAATTTCTTAAATCAGGCAATTTAGGTTGTAAATGAATACAATTTCTCAAGCAGGGTTATCACCAGAAATATGAGAAATCATATGCCTTTTAAGCTCGCTTAATCGAAAATTCACTAAATTCAGTCTTTAGGAGTGTAATGGCAAATAAGGATGTAGACTTGTCTTCGAAGTACAGAGTTTTTCAACCAACCTCACCAGCAATCATGTTCTACTTGGTGCAAATATGGGGTCACAAAGAATTTGATAAAGTGAAATAACTTTTGCGATACTTTTTGAAATCAACGTTTAAGATACCAAGCACAACCCAAACCACATACTATTATTAGAAAGCTCTAAACCAGAGCAGAGATGCTTTCATTCAAATTCAGCATAAGCTGGGCTCTACGATATAGAAAAAACATTGTTGCAGAATTATTCTTATAAGCTAAAACTAATTATCTTTTGCTGAATTGTTTGATGGGAGGACTGCAAGTGGCTATTTTTTAGAGCTCTCTTTTGAATTCTGTCCAAGATTCTAAAGTGGGTTTTTGGAGCTCCTGCCCAGATATGGGAATTGTATTCGAGTTTCGGAAGAATAAAGTATATATATTACAGTCAGATCAAAAGGGGGTAAAAAAACTTCTAGTATCGGCGTAGAAAACCTAAACAGCGTTTCTGGCGAAGTCAAAATATATGATCACTCCAAAAAATATGCTCCGTGATGCACATACCTAGAACTGAAGGTGTTCAGTCTCCTCGATGCAAGTACCACACATGGATAGTGGCATTGGGGGAGGGTTACGTTTTAGCGATAGTAAACAGCATTGAGTTTTCGAAGCATTAAATTCTACACGGTTTTTGATTCCCCATTGGACAATGCTGTCAAGATCAGAATTTAATGATCTTATCTTATGCTACCGTTGGAAGTCCACATCCGAAGGGCAAAGATGTAAAACAATTTTGTTGATTAGAAGTTTCAGATAATAGATCATTGATGAACATAAGGAAGAGTGTTAGAGACGAAACGCAGCCCTGGGGCACACCAGTATTTTATTTTGTGGAAATCAGATTTGAAAGCGCCCAATATCCTTGTAGTGAACGGTCCGAAAGGTGATTTCTAATCAAACGAAGAAGAGATTCGTCGATACTAAATGCACTAATTTATGATAGGAGAGCTTGATGCCAAACCCTATCAAATGCGTTTGAAGTAACTTACTTACTTACTTACTTTCTCCAAAATGGTGTAAAGATTTGTTCCGTTATTCGGTGAGATAAACCCCCAGATCACCAGTGGACCTATTGCTACGAAAGCCATGCTTCTGGGTATTAAGAGGCTTTCGTGCCTTAAGACATTTCTTAAGCTGAAAATTGAGACAAACGGTCTCTGCTCGCACCCTTGCGTTCACGGTGGGATGAAGATCGGCACTGGTGATGAAAATATTATTAAATCGGTTTCGTCCAACTATACTCCGGTCATTTTCAGTTGCCTTACTAAGTTTTCTTTTTTTTTTGATTTTTGAATTTCTCAGAATGGGCATAACCGATCTAAGTTAAATTTCTAATAAAGAATTGTCTAAGAAGTACAAAACATTGCATATCAAAGCTTCAAACAAAATGTTTTTTTTTTAATTAAAAAACAGTTTTTATTTGCACCGTAACAAAAACTAAAAATTAGCGTGGTCAAGTCATGTCCTCTTATTCCTTCCATTTTTTTCCTGCCTGAATTTCCCACGACTAAAAAATAAATCCAAAAAGAATAACGGATATGCATGATTTGAATCGTGAGTTGTGGTAACAAGTTTTTATAATAGTCCCATGGAACAAAGGATGTTCAGTTTTCCAGAATTTTAAAACTTTGTGGCAATTTTCGCAATGCTTCTTTCCATGAAAACTTAACAATTCCCATACGGAGCGTATTAAAATATTTAAAAAAAAGCCAAATCAGTCCAGCTGTTCTCAAGTGATTTATAAAGAAAATTTTAATTCGAAATACATTCTTCCAGAAAACGTTCGTTTAAAATGCAACACAATTCTTCTAGTTTCTAGTAACGTGGGCACCTTTTTTGTTGTCATCTTTAGTTCATTTATTATTTAATTCAGCTCATCATGTTTTTTACATTTTGACGCCTACGGCACAGAACACATTCAACAGACAAAATATCACAACCGCGATGGTATTTTCAATATACGATTGAAAAATGGAAATGTTTATTCTGAGAGTTCATATTCATTGAAATGTTGTTTAAGAAACAAATCAAGTTTTTGAACAAATTATTTACAACTACGACTTTTATAAATTAAATTTTAGCCCAACCTTGTAGAAGAGGAAAGAAGACCCCCTTTTTGTAAATTTTGTTCTTGTCTGTCGGTCGAATATTTTACGAGAGTTTGTTGTGAACAAAATTAGCGATCTGGGGATTAAGACACTAAAGTCATCAATCAAAAACATCAACCAATTGATCATTTGTTTTGGGATAACAGAATTCGGACCGTTAATTCTAGCGACCCAAGTATGTTTCCAACAATTAATAAGACGTTTAGGAGGAATGATCAAAACGATCTTCCGTGAGCTTCAGGGGATGACAGATAACAGAGACGAACTTCTGACAATAGGTGTAGATCCGGAGTACGCCGTTATTAACGACAATCTCTTTACTGTCAAAGATCCGCAGGAGAGAGTGGAGGCGGTGGGGGCTGCTTTTTAGCAAGTGTACAAGGTCAATGCAGGATCCGCCCGAATTATGATCTGGAAAACAGGGGCCAAATTATCGCTTCAGTGACCGAGTGAGTGAGCCCCATCAGTGATCGAATGAAAATGTCAAATTAGGGTAATCGAATGCTCGATGACGTAAGCGGTAATGCCAAACTCACATAATTCGGTCACGTATTACTCGAAAACTGATGCGGTAATTTGGCCCCAGATCTCTGCTTCACCACTTCAACCTTCGAGATGATATGACGCAATGACGATCAGAGAACCGCGGTTTCACCGGATTTAATGATTTTCATCTGGCACACGCCATAATCGCAGAGTGAAATGGGCCCAGTTGCCTGTTAGTTTCGAAGGTGGAGCTCCAGCTTATCTTCGACTCATTAAAGAAAAAGAATTCAGCAGGAATCGAAAGTATATTCAACTTCATACTACGACATCTACCTTCGGAAGCAGTGGACATTTATATCATATTGTTTAACAACGCATTTAATAATGTACATTATCTCCGGAAAAAGGGAAAGGACAACTCTAATCCGGCAAATTCCAGTCGATGTCTTCTTCCGAGTATCAGTAAGGTATTCGAAAAAGTTATTAATAATGGGTGGAGCACAACAATATCATACCGGATACTCAGTTCGGTTTTAAGGCAGGCCATGATATAATTCATGTCGCGTCTAAACTAGTCTGAAATTCAATGGAACAAAACTAAAAGGCAATGTACTGGTGCTTTTCTGGTTCTGGGTCTCTATCTAAAGCTGACCAGACTCGGCTTAAGTAAACCATTATTATAAACGCTTTATAACATGCTAAATTCTTCGATATTAAAAATGGTCTTCAGCAGAGAAAAATATACAAGAACCGAAATGACATAAGAGTCATATAAACAAACACTAGTTACTCGAGATAGGACTATCCTACTCAACTGCATTTTTAGTTCAAAGAAGCAGCGATTGCCAAGAGTTATTCTCCGTTTGATTTAAGCGCTTGTGTAAATACCCGGGACGTCCCGGATTTCAGACATAAATTCTTCTGTCCCGCCGGGCAGCTTTTTTCCCGACTTGTGACTCAAACTAACACAATTTTAATTTACCTAAATATCTTTCATTGATAAAGAACAATCGCTGCATTGTGATTTTACCTTAAGAAATTGCTTTTAAATTTTCAATCAAACAAACCTAACTTAACGAAAAATGTATGTTGCAAACCAAAGGAAAAATATTTGCAAATGACAAAAAAGTCAATTAATTAGTAATTAATAAAAGAATTTATTTATTTTGATCTACAAGCATATTATGATTTCTTATTTTCTCCCGGGCAATATGTTGAAATTCTGGGATTTTTCTTTATTCTAGCCATTTGTCGCGACGAAGTGTAAGCAAAATCTGGCAACACTACCCCAGTGTGACTATGGCTCAACGAACAAACCTATTAATGTTCGAAATCTTAAATATAATTTTGCACATGGTACCGCCGTGATTGGGACTGGAGCGTATTAAATGCATACTAAAAACATTTTTCTGTTTTATTTCTCCGTTGAAAAAAACACCCTTTATATTTAAATGGTGTTTTAAATTTTGTTTTGACAAAAATTACTTCGCTATGAAACACGCCTTGAGATCATACGCTTTGCTTGTTTACTTTCAAAAACTGCTAATTTCTACCAATCTAATTTTTAATTGCGACTTTTATAGGTACTAAAAGGCAAGTTATGCATTCGTAAAAAAAATTTAACTCGAGCTTTAGATCAAAGATGACATTACGATGATAGCGAAGACGAAAAGCGGTTCTTGCAATTCTGTCCGTCTATCTGCTCGACTACAGCTTAAGCGGCTCGGTCGATTTTCGTTAAACTTGGTAGATATCGTTTTTAAAATCCCGCGCACAGGTTTTTTGCTTCTTTTTTTTTAAGACCAAAAATATCGATACCTACCATAAGAATTTTTTTTTTTCGATATTTCATAAATATTTTTTTTCTCGAAAACTAGGACCTTATTCGGAATCCCCCCCCACCAAAATGAACTTTTTTTTCCGAATAAGGACCGAAAACTATTCCAGTTTAAAAAAAAAAATCAAAAACATTCGCCAAAAACGCTGCTAAGTGTTTAAGCTTTCTCCGCCGATGTAAGAAATGTTTTACCCCATCTGATCTGGTTGTTATAAATATATAAAGCCTTTATTCTTCCGAAGCTCGAGTACAATTCCCATATCTGGGCAGGTGCTCCAAAAACCCACTTGAGTCTCTTGGACAGAATTCAAAAGAGAGCTATAAAAATGATAGGCGACCGTTGTCTAACTGAAACATTTGTATCCCTCGAGCACCGCCGCAATGTTTCATGTCTATTATTATTTTACCGCTATTTTCATAAACAGTGCTCTAGTGAAATAGCCAGTTGCATTCCTCCCCTGAAACAATTCAACCGTAATACCCGTACTTCTAGGAATGCTCATCAGTTTACCCTTGAGCCCAATTTCGGAAGTACTGTCAAATACAGAGATTCTTTCTTTAGCCGCACTGCACGAATGTGGAATGCTTTACCCGGCTCAGTGTTTCCCAATCATTGCAACGCGCAGACATTCAAAACCAATGTGCATCGGTATCTCCTTTCTAATCCTATTCCCTTTTCCTAATTGCTCGTACTGTGTTTAACATTATAAGGGTATTCATAACCCCTTGAGTGCGCGTATAATATAAACTAAAAATTGAAATGAAACACATGTAAGCTGATTTACAATTTCATTTCACAATTTTGAAAACAACCGGTCTAAACTTTTTTTTTTCACGTTTTTTATCAAAATTTGGACTTTAAATGCGAATTTCTCAAAAACTATTGATATGAGTAATTTAATTTAAATGCAGGATTATAGAACAATTTTCTGGCTTTCAAACGCAGTATAGAACTTTATTGTAGGTGTTGCCGTTGTTTTTTAATATTTTTTTTTTTCAATTTAAACCATTTTTTCTAAAAGTGCCCCTACCTCCTAAACGGGGGGAGATAGACCCCCCCTCCAATAGTAAAAAATGCTTATTTTTGACCCTTCTACAAAAATCCGTCATCAAATCTTGGCGGCCAAGTTATCGTACTCGTGCCAAAATTTCAAATTAATTTTATTTAATGTGTACCTAATCTATTCCAGATTTTGAACTAAAATTAGTTGGTTACATAGGTAAACACTTAAAGTAAACTGTATCATTCCAGCATATCTACTTTAATTTGTAAAATAAATGGCGTTTATTGTTGAAATAACATTTAAATTTTAAGGGGCGGTTTTTCCAAACCCATTAACTCAAAGTACACAAATAATTATTATCATTAAATTATTTATAAACCCACCACAAGAAATGACAAAAATCAGCAACTGTTTTTAAATCCCACTCAATAGGTACTCAAAAATATTCAGCTTTATTCAGCATAAACATTTTGTATTAATTTTCTTCCAATTGCTCTCTCTCATTTTATTATTGTTGATTGTTGGTTGTTCCATTCCAGTATAGCAACCAAACCAACGTCATAACAAACAAAAGAACCGACCAACTTTAGCCGCACCGAGAAAAAATAATTTTCCTATTGAGAGAACAAAGTCCCGAGTTCCAGCTCCCAACCCAACTAGAAGACAACAGGTTTTTCCATACACCACACCGCCGCCGTCGTCGCCGGCAACCGCTCGTTTTCTACAATCTACAATCTGCTCCTCCAGAAGAGATGTGCATTCGTTCAGATTCAGACACCACCTCCAAGCTCCACCACTACTCATCTCTTCACAACTTTTAATCTTTTCAATCAAAATGCAATATTGAGTGGATTTAGATTCCAACCAGCAAACAGCACCAGCAGCCAAGTAAACTACTGCGACGAACAGTCGAATAGCATTTCCATCATTTGAGTGAGATCGCCTGTGTGAAGCGGACGGTTTTGTTGGCAGTTCCATTTGTCTCTCGTCGATTTTTAATATTCGTATTGCAGGTACCTATTTTAAGTTTTTCCGTAATTCGCAAATAAAAAAATACTGAACAGTGTCCAGTTTATGTTCGTTGTTCGAATTCGAGTGCATTTGAATTACCTACCTGTTTTCGTTTTGTTTTTAATTATTAGTCGCTGTAGTAACCCAATAGATTAATTGTCAAACGAAATAAAAAGAAATCGAATTCGAATTCAATTTCTTCTCTTAAAACCCGGTTTTTACGAGTTTTCCATCGCGGAAATAGTTAAGAAAAAAAAAAAAAAAAAAAAACGTGTTCCGTCTTCGTCGTGCTTTGAATCAAACGATACGAACGTCCATCGTACTCGTCGTCGAAGTCTAGTGTTATTCTAATATTTGTGAATCTAAATTAAACAAACGACGAACCTGTTTTGTGTTTACTTAAACAAAAATATTAAGAACATTTAAAACAGTAATTTACCTCCATATGTTACAGTATATATGTATGTATGTAGGTTTGGAAATTGTATAAACCTTGCTTTGTTGCCTCGAAAATCAGGAACACCAATACTTTGATTTTCATACCTGAAGGAGTTTAACCCGGATTTTGCCACTGTCCATTCCAATAAGGTAAATAGAAATTTGGAATTTGAAACCTCTTATTTATGTAATTTGAATGGATTTTGAAGAGATTAACTCCGATTGCCTGAAGGCTCACTGCCTCTGTACTCTATTCCAGCTCACCAGAATCGAATTCACATTGTCTAGATTTGCTAAATTTTGTTAACCTATTTTTTCTATTATTTCTATGTATTGTTATTTTTGTGTTTTCTTGAAAAAATAGTAAAGAAAAATTGTAACATTTTTCCTGCAACTTATTGTTTTTTGTTGTTTATTTTGTGTTTAATGCTTCGGTTGGATTCGTCTTGATCCAGGGCCGCATTAAGCATGTTACGCATTTTCGTTTGAAACATTCATAGATTCGTAGGTACTTAGTTTTTACAAAAAGGAAGTCCATTGGTTGTCGTACGTATATTGGTCTTAGGTATATTCTAAATGAGGTACAACTTTTCGAGAATACCAAAAAATCAGTAAATGATGTGGCGAAAAGAACAAAAATAAGAATAAAACATTTATAAGGGTGAATAATTTTGTAATTTTGTTTACCCTTTAGTTTTTTGAGTTGTTGACTTGACAAAAAATTTTTAAAATTGCAGACTGAACATTTTTTCCTCATAGGTACATTTTATTTTTGACATACGAGCATAATGGGTGGGCAAAATAAAAGTTTCTTTTTAAAAATGCAATAAAATGAACAAAATTAAATTAAATTTAGGTATTATAGCCTAGTACGCAGATCGAGACAAGACAAATTTTATCTCTACAATTTTAATCTCTACAAAACTTTTCCAAATCTCGCGCAGAAATTTGAAGTTGGAGAATTAAAAAATAATTTAATGTGTTTTGTAGTGTATCTCTAGAACGGGTTGTCTTACAAAAGTCGTTCGTACCTTTTTGGAATCTCCTCTCGATGCTTTCAAGAGAAGCATCAGCACCTTTTACATAAAGCCTTTGAGTATATATAATATGGAGGGCACGTTTCTATTCCAAATGCGTGACTATCATAGGGGGCGCTACTCAAATTTATATATTATATATGCTCAAAGCATAAAACCCAGTTTTGACAAAAATCACTTTCGGAAGTACGATGGCTGTCAAATCCCGATCTGCGGACTAATTTTGACAGCCACCGTATTGAAGAAAGTGATTTTTGTCAATTCTGATTTTATGTAAAAGATGCTGATGCTTGTCTTTAGATCATCAAAAGGAGATTCCAAAAAGGTATGAACGACTTTTGTAAGACAACCCGTTCCAGAGATACACTAAAAAACACATTAAATTAGATTTCATCTCCAACTTAAAATTTTTGCGCGAGATTTGGAAAAGTTTTGTAGAGATTAAAATTGTAGAGATAAAATTTGTCTTGTCTCGATCTGCGCACTAGGCTTAAGAGAAAACATTCCCATTAGTAACGGAACACAACGAACATACATACTCGTACTAGGGTGGTCCCTCTAGTGGTTTCTTTTTATATCGTAGGTTATTTTGACACTGACAGCTGTTTCCCGCTCGAAATCTTAACAGATAGTGAGTATCATACCTCCGGGGAAAGAAATAAGTCGCTTTACGCTTGAACGACTTTAGGAAATATTGAAAACATATTTCCAAATCGAGTGCTGTGTAGCCCAAAACAGGGCGTTTTTGAAAAGAAATCTTAGCCGAAATTAAGCACCCACTACGCCTGGGGGTCACAATAGGTTTGTTCGTTGAGCACTGAAGTCACCCTGGGGTCGCCCTAAATCGTTTTTTTGAAAAACCTGGGCCTCCATCGCGTAAGACGACGATAGTTTGACGACGTCGTTTGAACGATTGAACTGCTTCGTGTAACACATACAAACTTGAATCGTTTGGACGATGTCGTTAAGACGATTCAACTTTAGCTTCATGTAACTTGTTGAACTGTCAAATATGGTCGACTGAACGATTGCGATTGAACGATTGCTATTTTACAATCGTCTCATATATTTTGTGGATTTTTTGAGTTTTTGAGTAAATTAATTTAAAAAAAATGTTACGACATTATAATTTGTTATTTTTCGATGATAATGAAAGCGAATCACCTATCAAATGCAAATGCGAAGGACACTAATGTCGATTTCCTTTATTTACACACTAGGGATTTGGAACCCGGATAATTTTTTTTCTTTCGGTGTGTGTATTTCGTATACATGTAAATCCCTCTTCAAATTAGGATTCGAAGATTTTGATCTCTGAAAAAAAACGATTTTTTTTGTGTGAAGAAACGTAAAATCTGTCGAGATCGAAATCTTCACACATAAATTGATTTCTCATGTGTAAAGGAAATCGACATAAGGAATACATCTTATCGTCTCTCACTTCCAATGAAAACTTTAGTTTGATTACAACCAGACAGCCCAAATGACATTTGCTGCTTCTTGATGTTCTCAAACTGTGGACGATGGACGACACGACCGAACGATGCAATTGAAACTTTACACGAAGCAAACTTTTGACGACGTCGTGTTCGACAATCGTTTGGACGATGATCGTCTTAAAAATTACGCGATGAGGGCCCTGAAGTCACCCTGGTGAGCAAATTCTGTGTTTTTTGAGACCTGGGGTCGCCCTAAACTCGCCATGAAGTAGATCTAGGTATTTTGCTGGGGCGAGTTCAGGTAAAGAATAAACTGTCAAAATTCATATGAGATTTCATATGTATGTATTTCTTTTGTTGTCGTTTGGCGATTCGCATGTTGCATGTTATTGCTTGTGTTTGCAATTAAATGTTTGTTGTACTCATCAGATGAAACATTCAGCAATAACGCGAAATTGTTTTCGTTCATTTTTAAAACTAATTTATAACAAATTTAAAGTTTTATCAGATCACAAAATTATTTTTCTTGCTTTTAGTTGTCAACAAAACAGTTGACAGCCCTTGGGTGTTTTTTTGAAAACCGAAAACCCCAGTTTTTGTTGACAACTCTGAGGGTTGTCAAGAAAACCTGGGTCAACCCTGGGTAAAGTTCAACGAACAAACCTAATATTGGAAAATATTTTGACATTTTATTAATTTTTTTCATAAATTGCGAATCGGATAGTGTGTGAAGTTGTAAAAAAACTTATCACTTCACAGTTTCACAGTTAGAGAATTGACCCCTGATGTACGCAAGTTTGTGCAAAAAGACTGGTATGCTAACAACACTCATTGTCTCCATCGTCGCACGGAGAATGTGGCTGTTTAAGCCGAGAGTGTGAGACTCAATTCACGAACATCAAGTCTCCAGCTATATTATATGCCAAGTTATGCATTCGTAAAAAAGGATCGAACTCGAGATTTTAATCAGACTTGGCATAACGATGATAGGGAAGAACTGCAGCCTAAACGGCTCGGCCCATTTTCTTCAAACTTTGTACATAATATTTTTAAATTCCCCCCTACACGTTTTTTTTTTTCTTTTATTTCTTAAAATCTGAAATAAAGTTACCTGTCATACGAAGTTTTATAAAAATATTTTTTTTTTTCAGAATTGTTCCACAGATTTATAAAAAAAAAATCACAAAATTTCATTAAGTTAAAGCTAGGTAATGCTTGGAAAAAACAATCTGAAAAATGGTTATTAATGGTATACCTCCCTTAGCACAATTTTTTTGTTTTTGATTTTCTGTAAAACGGTACAACCGATTTTGATCATTCTTCCCCAAAGGCTTGAATAGTATTGTTATTCAAATTTTTAAAAACCTTTTTTTGATTTTTAAAAAATTCTCAATTGGTTTTTTTTTTGTTTTATTTTGTCTCCAAGTTGTGTGATTAAATGAATATTAAAATATACAAATAATATACAAAATTGTTTGCACTATTGTTTATTTATAATTTAAAAAATCAACAATTTTCACAACTTTTTATATAATTTAATTGGTGTAGCGACGCGTTTCGGAGTGTACCTCCATCATCCGGCAATTAATTGTGAAAATTTTTGGCTTTTTAAATTATAAATAAACAATAGTGCAAACAATTTTGTATTTTATTTGTATATTTATATTTTCAACAAAGGAAAGTTTGCTTTGTTTCAGTTGTGAGTTGTGACTTGTGACAGGAAAAAAAAATTAAAAAATGAAAACTAATTTTATTTTCAAATGTATGAAGTAGTTGTTGAACTGAGGTTTAAACAACAGAATGAAGTCTGTTCAAAGTTTGAACTGAGCTTAGTCTATTACATTAAGGGAATTTCTTGTGATCTAGTCGTGCATTTTATTTTCCCTCAAAACATCAATCATCCAAGTAAATCCATTTTAAAATGTTTGTTTCATCAAGCATGAGAAATTACGAATTGGTTTGAATAAAAGTATATGCAAAACAAATCTAAGAAGAAAAGTATTTTTACAAAACTAGAAGAAGTAAGACATCTCCGTTCTCTAGAGTGTGACTATTAATTAATTAAATCATAGAACATTAAAATTATATACAAAATTTTGAAAAATAAAATTCAAAATTATTTCTTTTTACTTTGAGTTTGAAAATATTATGGTTATAAAAAACAATTCAATAAAATAAACAATCATTATCCGATCTTAATAAAAAAAAGTAAACCTAACACTGGCGCAAAATATTAGTTGAATTAGTACGATGTTTAAGCTATTTTAGTATGAAACTCGGTGAAAACAACGATTTTACAAATTTTAATCGAATATAGCATCATACTTTCTCTACCCTTTTATTAAAGTTAAAATAATTGAATAAACTAGGTTTATTTTTTTAGTATCGTACTATTTGCAAACGCCACAAAAGGTCCGTTTACATATTTCTTTGCACGAACTGTCATTAGCCGTGTTTTTTTGGAAAAGTTATCCGTAGTACAGTAGGATTTTATATGACTAACAAATACAACATCCGCAGTAGGATCACTGCTGATAAAAGGAGAAGTGAAATCCTGCTGCGGATAGAGATTTGACGTTTACTCGAGTATCGGCAGTAATCCTACTGCGGATGTTGTATTTGTTTTTCATATAAAATCCTACTGTACTACGGATAACTTTACGAAAAAAACACGGCTATTGTTTTAGGTGTGTTCAAAAGCATTTTTTTAAAAAAT
Organism: Chrysotoxum bicinctum; assembly: GCA_911387755.1. Lineage (NCBI taxonomy): Eukaryota > Metazoa > Arthropoda > Insecta > Diptera > Syrphidae > Chrysotoxum > Chrysotoxum bicinctum. The sequence goes on along the minus strand of OU426988.1, from coordinate 46,909,511 downwards.
TATGAACTTTAAATTTAACTTTACATTATGGCATAATTAATTCAATTGAAATTTTGCAAAAATGTTTTCCGGGGTGTACTACCTTCTTGCGAGAAAGCGACAAATCCTCCAAGAGCATCTGTTATCATGAAAAGTGCTGCTCATTAGAATTTTGGAACCGGCAGAAAATTGTAGGTCCTCTCCATTCCTAGTAACACGCACACATGAATGGTTGAAAATTTGTAAATCATTATGTTTAGCCCTATGACCCGTCATGGCCTTGAATTTTTAAAGGTACACATGATTTTGTTTTATTTTGCTTTATATGGGCCCTGAATAATAATCACAGGGCCCCCTTTAGAGAATACATTTATGATGATACAGCAATGTATAAAATATCAGAAGGAGAAACTACAGAAATAACAAAGGAAAGAAAAGACGAACACTCATATTATTACCACAAGATGAGTCATCCTATCTTTTTATAAATACTATGCACACACTGCGCGCCAGCGCACTTACCCTTTTTTCAACCATAACCATGGTATCGGTTATTTGCGTGGTCAGTGCTATTTTATTTATATTTCTTGAGGTCTTTGAAGCTGGTTTGGAAGTTAATGTGCGAATAATGCAAAACTTTTTGAATCTTGTTGTTGGTTACATGGTTTGTCCGTTGGCCAGTACAAGAGGATTTTATATTCTTTCGTCAATAAGTTTCCTATGCATATAACTATGTACCTACATAGTACAGTATGTAAGCAAAGTGGTAACCTGTAAACTAATATTTATAAGAAAAAGTAAACCTGGCCTGTAATTTATTGTGATGATGAAAATGACATTGCATATACGTTCAGCGGATGTAGGTATGGAACTTCTTTTGCAGTCACAGTTTGTTCGTTTCATTTTGGTCAATTTTCATTGAAAATTTTAGAGGCTTGTTGTGGTTTTTTAATAAATTTTGCATACATACAATTCCAATAATAGAGCAGTCGGGAGATTTTTATTTCCAAATAGGCATTATTAGTCTTGGGACAATTCTTAAAAACGCCGTGCATATTGAATGTTTACATTTCCCGATTATTTGGTTTTAACTCGTACACGTATCGTATGTACATACTCGTACATCGATTGAATTTTATATGGAAAAATGTTAAAGTGCTTTAAAATTGATGGCAAAAACCTCCTACACATCGCCAACTGCTGAGAACTTTGCTTGGTACAAGTTTGGGGGTTTCTGAAAAAAAAAAATAAGTAAAAAAGAAAAATTTTTTAATAATTATAAATCATAACCATGTATAATCGTTAAATGAAAATTTAAAAGTAAAATTAATATCGAATATTAATAATATTGCCAATTATTGTGAAGTAGACGGCTTTTGGAGATGTTTTTTTTTTCTACAAATATTACCTTTGTATATACACACAGTCACAAAAGTATACAATAGGGTGTGTCAAAGTGCTCAACTATCGTATTTTCAAATGTAATAGCTTTTAAAAGTTGCATTGCTCATCAAAATTAAATCCTGCATTTACAATTTTCATTTTAATTAATATCTTTGGCTCGCTCAAAAATAGGATGAAATCCAAAAAAATTTGATTTTTCGAGATTTTTGAAATATGTGTTGTTTTAAATTGCGCCGTGTGGATACAAAAAAATTATATAAAATATTTTTAGGCTTTCAAGTGAAAGATAATTGCAAGAAAACAATTTTAAGCTTATACATATGTATTTGTTTAAATTGAACACTTGATAAAGAAGCTATGAAATAATAAAAGAAGGAAGAAAAATCATTTTTTTTATGTAAAATCGTTTTTTTTTTTTTACAAAAAGAAATTCTTAAAAACCAACAAAACCACCTACAATATCGTGGTATATCTTTTTGTAAAGACAAAAATTTTTTCTGTATTTTGTTGAATTTTTTTTTTTTTTTTAATATGTATACGTAAAAAAAATTTACTGTAAATTAAATTTTTTTTTCAACTTCAACCGATTTGAGCGAGCCAAAAACGAACGATATCTTATTTTTTTTTTACATGTTCTTAAACCTCAGACCCTAATACAACTTTTGAGCACTATTACATTTAAAAATAAGAGTACTTTTTTGCGGCCATACAAAAGTGACACACCCTAGTATACAACCCAGCAAAAACGTAAATAGACGAAAAAATACCGTTAATATCAAATCCGTATAATATTCTCTGCATATGGCACAAGTGTCTTGTCATACACATTACTGCTGTTAAGCAAAGTAACGGTACAATTTGTATCCAATTTGTATCTCCTTGGACTTAAAAAATTAATAGTTAAGTACTCAAGTGAAGGAAAGTGGATTCGGAAAGTAGCTGTACTTGTTGATAGGAGCCCAGCTTCATCAAAGTGCACAAAAACTAGGTTGTGAGAGGCCATTCATCTTTCAACAAGATAATGACCCCAAACATACCTCGCAAATCGTAAGAGAATGGGTGCTATATAATGTGCGAAGACAATTCAAAACAACTCCTCAATCGCCAGATTTAAATGTTATTGAGCATTTATGGAATCATCTGGAGCGTCAAATACGCAAACATGAGATAAAATTAAAAGTAGAGATTAAAAGGATCCCTCAAAAAGAATGGAACAAAATAACCCTAGGTATTACCCAAAAACTTGTTGCGTCGCACAGTGGGTCCCCTTCATACTAAGCAGTGCTCAAAATTCAAAATCTTGTTTCAAATACTAAGAACTGTTATAAATAGATACTAACTGCTGTTGAAAATGAAAATATTATTAATAATGAATATAGTTCTGACCATAGTAAACATTTTCAAGGTTATAGATTGATTTGTTTTAAGAAACAATTGTTTTTCGAGTAACATATTTATGACTTCAGGATAAAACATTTTTCGGTGAATGACTGTCGTTGTGCGCGATGTTACCAAGGGATTGACAGAAATAAATAACCTATTTATAACATCTCACATGTTATCCTTCTTTCTTTTGTGATGTCTTCCCGCTGAATTGTTGCCGATATATGAAAATCTCTATTTCGCACCTCCTGGTATTCTTCGGATAACTGGCTAATTGGAAGTTTCACTTTCATTGATAAGGATTTGGTGCAGACTTGTGGTCATGGGATACCAAGGACAGAGCTTCACGTAAAGTCGAGCTGTTTCTGGGAAAAAACACCTAAATTCTTCCGCATGTATCTGAAAACCGATCTTATATTAAGCAAAAAATTAACAAAAAAATCGATATGACTCACTAAAAAGCTTATATTTTAAGTTCTATAAGTCGGATGGTCAATATTCAGGTATGTTGCTTAGGTTTAATTACAGAGCATCAAATTGCATATTTAAATTTTATATTTATATAAGTGGTTACATTCCTGGAACAAAGATAGGAAAAATAGATAGTTTTGAACTTCACCCCTACCCCCTACCTAAGGCTGATAAAAAAACCTGCCGGAGTTTTCGGATTTGATATCATGATAAACCTACCTATAAACCCACATACTCATATTTTAGCTAAACATCCACTACCAACATTTTTTGTCGGCCTTTGTATTATCTATTTATTCAACCGCGAACTCAAACAGTGATATTTCAAACTGGTGCACCTAACTTTTACTTCTGTCTTCGGATTTTTAATAACAAATATTTCTTCTTTCATGCTGTATACTTAGATTTAAAAGTTCTCTGCGCCAGTTAAGAAAAAAATCATTTTAAAAATTTCATTGCCCGTGAGTAAACCCGTCATCCATTTATGTATTTTATACACTAAGTAACACCTTTCAATCGAAAATAAAAATGCATTTGCAATCTACATGCCTTCTTGAACAAACAACATATTTTTAATTTTTTTTTGTTTAACGGAGTTAACTTTTAAAAATAAAATAAAACTACACAAAATTAAAACTTGCGCATGTCTAATAAAAACCAATGACAAAGAGTCAACTTGAATGTACCGTAACTTGGCCATTAGACAGAGAGGGAAGATAATACTTACAAATGACATGTGCTATAATATGTATATTAATTATGCATTTTTATTTTTTTTTTAAGGCAAAAATTAAAAATTGTATTTTGAGCACTGATGTATATGGAGAGGACCCACTGTGCGTCGATGCCATCGAGAATAAACGCCGTAATTAAATCAAAAGAGTACCCAACGAGTTACTAAATTCTAATATTAAGTTAAAAATGTTGTAATTTCTATTAGTGTATACTTACTTTTGTGATCAAAATTTTGAGAGAGTTTTAGTTTTAAGTTGATATCTAAGCCATTTAAAAAAAAAATGTTTTGATAATTGATTTTACGAAAAGAGAATAAAATTTTCTAAAAAATATACGCCTAATGTTTCATAACATATGCTTATTCAATTTTTTTTCTCTGCTTAACATTTTGTTCATGCCGTATACTTACTTTTGTGACTGTGTGTAAAACTTATAGTACTATCACGAAGATGAATGATTGGGGCGACATCTTAAGCATACACCATACATAGCAATAATACTTTTTCGATTTGTCTGTGCTAAATTTTATAAAGACCAGTTTACACAATAATAGGAATCATATGACCTGTCATCATATCTTCTTTATGATTTATCAAATGAGCTGTTATTTCAAGTCAAGTCAAACCGTTTTGGTGTATCTATGTTTTACACGTCTATGACTTCCCCTTTGATTTTCAGAGTACCAAAACAAAAAGAAAATATAAACAGAAATAAATTTGTTTCGTTATTCCATGATAGAGAACAATAAGAAAGCAATGACATTAGCTTTGTCAACAATAATAGTGTAATTCAAAATTTTACAGTATATAGGTATGTATTAATGAGATCTGAAATATCTAAAAAAAAATCATATACTCGTAGCTACCTTTTCCTATTTTACCATTTTTTTTATTCAACTCTCAAAACTCCATTCAATGTTTTCCACGAAAACAACAAATCTCGTATGACTTCTCAAATAGAAGTCCTAATGTCAAAACAGTCATATGCTTTTTCGTTTTAATAAAATATTCTCTTTTTTACTACTCTCTGCTGTAAAAGCGTGCGCTAATTTCTGCGCCACCACCAGGCTAGCGTTCGCAATACAAAATCACGCTCCATGATAATATTATAGGTTATATACATATATATAGGTTTTAAAAACTAACGGTCTTACAAGCAAATAATGGCAAAATGGCAAGCAAGTTTCAATACACAAACTTTTTTACCAAAATATATGTTTAAACATAAGCAAATTCTTTTTCAACTGGCATGGAATTTCTGAAGGCCAGTAAACAAGCAAGCAGTCTGCCAGCTGCACTTGTCAAATAACATTCATAAATACAGATTTTGTGTTATGCGCGAAACAGATTAAACCAGCAACATCACCAGCATCGTCAACAGCAAACAGCACACTGACCACCAGCAAACATTTCTCAAACACATTGCCACCAGCAACGTCATTTCATCTGTTCTTTGACATTTCATATCGAAAAAAAGTTTTTCATTGTGGTGCAACTGAATATTGCAGTGGAAAAGTTGACAACACTGCACCAGCAACAGCAAATTTAGGACTTTGGCCTAACGACGCTGTTGGCGTTGCTGTTGCTGTTCTTATGTGTGTTGAACAATTGAAATATATTGGCACAAAATTTTAATTGAATTAGAACGATGCTAAAGCTGTTTTAGTACGATACAAATTTGCAAATTTTAATCGAATATAGCATCATTCTTTCTGTACCCTTTTATTAAAGTTAAAATCATCGATTTTTTAGTATCGTGCTAGCTTCATATGACTCTCTTTGACATTTGAAAACATCAAAAAAGGTTCGTGTACTTACTTTTTTACAGCAAATGTCATTGTTTTAGATGTGTTCAGAAGCAATTTATAAAGAAAATTCTTTTAGTACGATGCTAGTTAGAAAATGTTTAAAATTAAGAATGAGTTAGTAAACTACTATAAAGTTAGCAAATTGTTAAGTAGTATCATACTAATACCTTAATAATAGGCTGTTAAAAATTTTGCCCCAATTAATGGCGGTCGCTGTTGCTGTTGACGGTGCTGTTGCTGGTTCAATCTGTTCCGCGCTTTATACATACGTCAAAGCAAATACAAAAGTAGGAATTTGACGGGTGATAGTAGCAAAAACTTTTATCTGCGCCAATAATCGTATGATATCGACAGTTTGTATGGAATCTTAAAAATATTTTGGAAAAAATGGCAGATCAGTGTCCTTTAATTGAATTTTAGGTTTTTATTTCAGATTGTTATTACATCCAATAATTTTCTGTCTGTTATTTGTTTTTATTTCAATGTTACATGTTTCTTTTTTGTTGTTGAAGGGTTTAACACAGCTGAAGTGTTTGTGATTATGACACCATTTTGTAAAGATTATATTTATTCTGTTATAACGTCTCAAAGTTCTGTCATTCGTTAGTTTTCCATCTAATTCCTTCGGGCTTGCAAAAAACACCCCAACTTATAATTATATTGTTTATTAAGAATAATATATTTTTGTGAAAACTCTTTTGGAATGTGTTTTATCGCATTTTTATTTGAAATCCGCGACTCACATTTTCAGCCTGTGGCAGTCAGCCAAGACACTGATGAGTTGTCTAAAAATGTTATGACTGAAAAACGTGTTTTAACCAATATTTTGAGAACGGGCTTTCGCACAAAAAAAACTTGTTGAGTTTTTTTCTGTAGAAAATTCAATACCTATCTAATCTTTCTTTTTTCTTTGCAAACATTTCTTAAGGACTCAAAATGGACTTAGACCTGGTTTGTGAAAACTGATTTTAGATTAAAAAGATTATTTTTTTTTTCTGGTTAAATGGAAAACGAGTTAAATCATTCGCTCTTGCCCACAGTTAACTACTTTATACATTTCTTAATCTATCCAATGATCATAGTAAATCCAACCTGCTGTTTTAAACTGATTGTATAAACTTACCTGCTACATTATTGACATTAATGTAATAATTTGTTTTTGTTTTTTATTAAAATATAAACACATAAATGCAAAATTTATTGCTATGACAAGTTTTTTTTTTTTTTGTATCTTCACTTCTGCTGTCATTCACAATCTTATTCAAATTCCTAGCATGTGTTATTTACACACTGCACAACAATACACAGACACTAACTTATACATATGCATTTCGAGTTTCAACAAATTTAGCATTCACCTCTCGAGAACTTGCAAGAGCCGCTGGAAACAAGAGAAACATAATAAACATCATCAAATAATTAGTATGTTTGTACCAACTTGTATAGTTTGTGGTACCTGAAAACTCATTGGGATGATTTCCATTTCGTTTTGAACAAACAAACGATGACGGCACTTTAGATATTTGACTTGTCCTATCTACGAGTATATTAAGTGAATAGCTGAATCCTGAATGATGATTACTGATTAGTCATGTCCATTGTGTGAGCCTTCAACATCCTCTTTTTTGAGTATATTGAACTTAAGTATGTATATATTAAGATACAACCATGGATCAATAATATCAGTTTGAATGGCAAATGCATTTTGTATTGGTAATGCGAATGGACATACATATGTACATTTTAAGTACCAAAGACTTTTACAGTATGTGTCACAAGAAAGCCTACAGGATGTGAGTTCTTGTGTGTACCAACGGTTTAAGATTAAAAAAAAAACATGCTTACGTGGTTGCGGTTTTAGGATGTTTATTGTGATTTTGTTTATATATTCAAATATTCCAAGAAATCACTTCAACCAAAATGTTTGGCCATCTGAAACTATGACAGATAAGTAGACCGACAATGTATAGACACTCATTCTCATTAAAAGTTGTTAATTCTGTTCTGTCAGAATTATCAAAAAAGCTGTTCACTTATTACGATTAAAAGAACTAATTGTGTGGATTACAATAAAATTGATACCGACCAATGAAATGATTTTTAAAGTTCCAAGTATCAGTATTTATATCAGCATTTACTCGTAATCTCCTTTCTTTAAAAATAAAAGTCAATTGCAGTATGTTTGAAAGATCTTCCATAGAGAATGGCTCGACCAAATTGGCTGTGTTCGTAGTTATCAGAATAATGTTTTTATGAAAGAAAATTTTGGGAAAATCCACCGGAGGAAAACTAGTAAATTTGGGATAGTGTTCTCGTATAAAAATGTCAATACAAAAATGTGACGTTCAGTTTGACAGTTTTGCTGTCACATTTAATTGCGTGTAAACATAAAAATTCGTATTGAACATATATTCAATGTAAATATTTTGGAGAAAAAAATTGAAAACGATAATTCTATCTAATTTATCGGTGGTGAAGGTGATCAAATTTTTGGTACGATCGTAACATTTTATATTGAATATTTTAGTTCCGTGTAATTTGGTTTGTGGTTTTTTTCTTTAAACAAGATGCTACCAGTGAGTAGTCGAAATACCGGCCAGCGAACGCGCAACGCCAATTTCATGCGTTTGGAGGTAACATGAATAAGAATTTCTAAAGCGCGAATCATTATTATTTCGGAATAACGGATTCCAAAATATTTCCGTTCAAGAGTCGGTAGACCATCGGTAGTTCCATCCTCATTTTCTGATTTTCTGCGGATGAAATGTCACTTACTGGGCTCCTCCACGTGGATTGGCATTTTACCAGATGAAGATGGTCTTCTTTGTTGAAATCGTAAGGTTAAAGTTTTATCATTCACACGTGTGGTTTGAAGCTGTCACTTGGCATAGTGATTTTTCTTTAGTGTCTGGCCTCCATCATCTCCATCATATATCCACTTTTTAGTACATAACATACATATATCTGAAATGGAGCTTAAGAGTTAACTAATGAAATATGGGGGAATTGTTTTAGAAAAGGAATCAAACGGGATATTGCATAGAACACTGTTAATAAAAATAGCGAAGATATAAGTCAAGACATAAAACACTGCCGAATGTTTCTGTTATAGTTCTTCTATCACCTACAAATTTTAAAGATCTATTTTGAATTCCTTCCAAAGACTTTTAATTGAGCAAAGGCATTGAAGAAATGTAACCTTTTATTATTACAACTATAACAGGAGGGCTAGAAAAATTGCTTGCATCTTGAAGAACACCTTAATATTTGTCAGTCCATTTGGGGATTTTGAATATTTGATCATTCCACAAAAGACCGTCTGTAATGAAATGACCATACCCAAACGCTTAAGAGGCCTCCGGCCAAAATGTCGAACTCAGATTCGAAGATTGGAACTTCGAATTAAAATAATCACTCCGCATTTGTACATTCAACATGTTTGATCTTCGAAAGTTGCATTTGGGTTGCAGAGAAGTTACAGCCTACACACAACCTTCTTTCATTTGCTTGTTTTATTTTTGTGTCCTCTGCTCTGTTTGATCTGTTTGTTGAAAAGGGTAGTGTAAAGATGTATAGAGGGGTAAGTGTAGGTTCAACCTTTCCGTTGTGTGAAGTATTAGGCGATGGAACATTTGAGCAAAAAAAAAATATTATTTGTGTCTACCTAGAAGCTCCAATATGTCTAGTAAAATGAAGTTACATATATATCTGTGCATGTACATATGTATGTAGGTATCTATACACCTATATCATAAAATGCAAAATTGGTGATGTTGACCTTGAATTTGAAATAATTCAGAGTTTTTATGTAAGATTTTGTACCTATATTACAGATGTATTTTTTCGACCTACCTATACGTTGTCATGTACATTACTTATTTGTAATTGCAGGTTTCGATAAAATGAAAAAGAAAGACTTGCATGAATTAGAAAGGTTTTTTTATTTTAAATTCTGAATACGAATTTTGCTGTCTTAAAAATAATTTTGATGGTGATCGAGTTTTTGCTAAATTTACATTTATATTTATTCTTAGTAGGTACCTATGTAGTTACCAATTTGATAAAAAAAAGTAAAAACGGATTAAAAAAAGGCTAAACAACCAAAAAAGGGAAAATTAATACGTAATTATGTGAGTATTTAGCTATGTATTTACATGTACATGTTCATGCATAATTTTTTTGTTCACTTTTAACTACAAAGCTATTTTTAATTGTGACATAGGTAGATACTATAAGGCCAGTTATGCATTCGTTAAAAAAAATCTAACTCGAAATTTTGATCAAAAAAAAAGACGAAAAAGGTGAGTCTCGAAATTCTGTCTGTTCGACTTCAGCCTAAACGACTTGCCCAATTTTCGTTAAACTTGGTACATACCTATATGAGGCTGTCAGTGCAATAGTGGCATACCTAACCCATAAAATTCACTTTAGAGCTACGAGAGATTAAAGAAACAGGTTTTCTTTAAACATTTTTTGTATTTTTCCTTTGACATTTTTGATTTATCTAAAAACGTGGAATAGTTTGTAAAAAGGCATATTTTGTAGGGCAAGCTTCTTTTTTTTTAAATTCAACTTTATTTTGGAAAAAAAAGTGGGTTACGCCACTATTGCATTCATGGTTTTCTGTACAAAAAAAAAAAGAAATGCTACGCTAAACCTATTATTGATTTTACTCCTCGTCTGATAAATCGTCAAATATTTCGATTGGAACTATTGTTGACGTTTTTAAATTATTATAAAAAAAAAGTGATGGATTGGTGGTATAAATTGAAGTACTTAGTTGAATTAAGTCTTTCTTTTTTTTTATCGTTTAGTTGCTTGAACAACAAGCTGGTTGAGTTGTTAATATTAACTGATTGTCTCTTTTTTACATTTACCTCTTCGAGTAAAACATCAATTTCATTAGAATATTTATAAAAAATTGAAATTGGTTTACTTTTTTCGAAATGTAACCACTGAATTTTAAGCCATTCAACCTTGGAATTTGAAATGGACAGTTTTCTATTTCCGATATTTTCTTCAGATTTCGTGGAAAAAAAAATCAGATGAAGTCATTTTCACAATTTCAAATGGGTTTCTCTTTCTGACCGAGGAAATGACGTTAACCCAATCATCTGGGACGAAGATATCCTTATAATTTTTTTTATTCTTTTCTAATATACCAAAATCTCGGTCACGCGGCAAATAGGAATGGCCACAAACTAAAAATTTATGGTCGATTTTTTCAACTGTTGAAGCCGAAAATCATCATCATAAAGACTTTAATTTCAATAATGTTCAATAATTTCAAATAATTTGTAAATATCTTGATTGAAGTTCACATTTTTGTAACTACCAAATTTCAATTTTTAATTTTAAACTTGGCGCTTAAATTATACCACTCGCCATAATTTTTATATATTTGAATTCGCTTTAAATTTTAAATGTTAAATATAACGTAATCTCTCTTTTAAATTTACTGAAAAATTGTATAAATACCTTTCTACAAAATAAACTCGAAATGATTGTTACACAAACCTTAGTGGAAAATCTTTGCCGTTTTTATTCAAAACCTTTCGTCGTTGTTTTCGCTGTATATAAATGTAAATGTATTTGCCAACAGTAACTTAAATCCAACAGACTAACTAATGTTTTTATTTTAAATTAATTATTTTATAACGCTATAGTTTCAACTCAGTAATGAATCAATGTATAAGAATACACGTCAATTATTTCGACAGACGACATATTATGTCATTGTTCTATTTTCTTTTATATACTTCATATAATATTCTTGTATTGTCTAAATAAAGAATTTTATAATTATAATAGATAATAACAGATTTATTTATCCATCGCCAGCTGCAATATTAGAAAATTTAAGATCGAAGGGCACTTTTGAACAATTGTTTCGCATTTCTAATATTCAATCTACTTACAAAGCACATCTTTTAAAAAAATCAACTCCAATTTGTTTTGGTATGAAATGGCCATTGTTAATCTGGATATAGTATACTTTTAAAAGATAAAGTAGCTACATATTTGCTACTGTTAAAGTTAGACGAGCTCTTTATAGTTAAAGTATAGTTTTGCGTTTAAGATTAACAAAAAGTCGGTTCTCGTTTTATAAACGATATTTACAGTCAAACCCCATTCTAAAATTGATTTAGAGTAGGTTTTAAATGTTGAAAATCTTGCGCCATTTTGTTTATGAAAATCATGTTTGTGGATTAATTATTGAGTTGTAACGTTTCAGCTGATATCACACCTTTCTTCCAACCTATTCATGAACAAAATTTTAATTAGAAACATTTAAGTATCTATACAATACATATCTACATACAATAATAAAATAAAAAAAAAGATTGTAGATACTTACAATAATTATTGTAATTGCAATAATTAAGTATGTATACCAATTTTTTCTTATTTATTGGAGCGTTTTTTTGTATTCGTGTCTTGGGTGTAATCACACCCGAAACGTTACAACTCAACAAAATAAACAAAATCTATAATTGACCTTGCACCCACTCTAGGACAGACATCATTTTTATATATAAGAAAAGTTCACGAAGAAAGGATAATTTAATATTTTATTTTATGAGAATATTGTATTCTGCTTTAAAAAAGTCATTTTAATAAAAAGGGGTTGGGTAATGTCCTAAAAACTCTAATATCTCTTCTCAAAATTGCAAAAACTAATACCTGCCTTGAAATGAAAAAGTTGAAAATTTTAGCTCAAAAATGAAAAATTTCAAGATTTTTCAATTAGAATGAATAATTCCCTCAAAATCCAATATTTTTTGTCCAAATTATTAAAAAACAAATACCTATTCGAAAAAAAGGATATTCACCTCGTCGTTCGTCGCAATACAAAATAAGATACAAACCGATTTCTTATCATAACAAACATACCGAGCTTCATAATAATACATTCAATACTTTTCGCATACCAACCAATGTACATATGTAGTTACTTTTCTTTATAAAAACACACAAAACAAAAAACAATCCAACAAGTTAAATCATTCAATACTTTTCGCATACCAACCAATGTACATATGTAGTTACTTTTCTTCCTAAAAACACACAAAACAATCCAACAAGTTAAATCTACTCCTTTTTGCTTCATTTTACATTCACACCATACGCATCGCTTACCAATCCCTATACCACCATAGCCCTCAAATATTATCATCCACCGTCACCGTGGTTCTGCTCACATCCATTTCTTCCCCTTCTACACCACCCCTTTACTGAACTTCTCCTATACCCAAAAGCCTACTCGCCTTTCATGTTCGTCATACTTCTTTTTGCTTCAGTTCCAACAAAAAATAGCTATCTTCGAAAAAAACCACGTTTTGGCAAATAGATGAACTAAAAACAGCCAGTAAACAAAAGTAACGACTTTTGTGCAAAAAAAAGGCTTTTATAAAATGTGTTAATTTTGCAATAAAAAGTTACTTTCTGATTACTTTTTTTTAATATAAACAATTTCAGAAAGCATTATGTCATTTTGGGAAAGTTATGATGATCTTTTCACATAACTACACATTAAAAAATGCATTGGAAAATGAGCAATTTTAATGTTTTTCAAAAGATGATTATTCAAAAATAGAGCCCAAAATTAAAAATCCGCTCCGACGCTCTTCTAAGTCTCTTCATTACCTTTAAAATGACTTAAAAATATTATAAGTTTTCCACTTCAATTTGTCACAAACCTTGCACAACTTTAGCAGTTTTGTGGAATTTAACGAAAGAAGCAACCGGAATATTAAAATTAAATAAGAAAAATATAAAAAAATTAAAAAAGTGGCTCGACGCTTTTCAAGATAAAATTTAATTCTTTTATATGCAATTTATTTTATTTCAATACGTCTTGCATTGACTTCACAAACCTTGCACGAATTTGCCCAATTTCACGTTTTTCTCAATATTTTGTCCGGAGGCCTCTTAAAACTGTTCAAGCAAGTACCAATCATGGAAATTGGCATAAAATGTATGCAAGATTCCACCACAGAAAATACCATTGAGCCTTGTTGTTTTATTTCCAACTGAATAATCATGCTAATCATATATGTAGGTAGGTTAAAAACAATTAAAAAAAGCTAAAGATACCGTCCTAAGCTAAATTATTTGAGAAATTAGAATTTATAGAGAAATACATAGGTCAATGATGAATATAAGAACAAGAGTTGCAGAGAAAACGGAGCCCTGTGGTTTATCAGAATTCATTTTTTAATTTCAGAGTTGAAACCATCCAATACACTTATAAATACAATTTCTTATATACCGAAGAAGAGATTTATCGATACTTAATTCACGAATTTTCTATAGCTTAATACAAGGAACTCTGTTAAAAAATCTGGTGCCAAAATCGTTTGTTTCCCCAAAACGAAGATTGGTTTCACTGGTGGGAAAATACATACAAGTTAATAAAATAAACAAAATTAAATTTGTTCCATGTATTATGGCCTTATTAGTAAGAGCAAATATTCCCATTAATTATGGAACTCAACGTTGTTCAAGTGGCTGGCTTCGCAGTATTGCATTCTGTAACTCGAATTTTCTAAGAGCTTGTTGATGGTTTCGGGCTGTAGCTCACGGATTGCTTGGGTGATGTTGGCCTTAAGTACTTGAATCGTTTCCGGATTGTTGGCATAAAATCGGTCCTTTACGGTTCTCCACAAAAAAACAGTTCAAAGGGGTCAAATCGCAGCTCCGAGGCAGCACGATTTGGGAATTTGGTGCAGAATTGTCCTCATGCTAGTGCGTGAAATTTTGAGCTGTTGAGATCGATGACGAGTTGATGTTCAAACTCTTGGCTACAGCAGCCACATTTTCGTCTGTGACCATGAATGTTGCCCACCAGCATACCAGTCTCACGAAACTTTGCAGATATGCAGACTCAATGGTCTTTTGCGCTTATAGCTGACAATAAACTTATAGAGTATTAATCAGGATCAGAAGAAAGAAACAAGCCTTGAGTTTCAATGGATTGACTTGAAACGTCAGCAAAAGTTGCGTTGGCCCCCCAACAATTTGAATCGGCTTGTTTAATTTTTTTTAAAACCATACCGGTAAAACACCCTGTAAAATGAATATAGTGGTTAAACTGCAAACCTGTATAATTCTATATGTCGTACAAACATCAACAACAGCATGTTCTACAATAAAACACTTTTCTGGTCTGATTGTTTGGTGTGAGTCAAATAGTAACTTTTATTTTTTCTAATTCAGGTCTATAAGAAAACGTGACCACTTTCACATTTCCGTACAACGCCGTCGCGTTGTCCGTCGTCGCTTAAGAGGCCTCCGGACAAAATATTGAGAAAAACGTGAAATTGGGCAAATTCGTGCAAGGTTTGTGAAGTCAATGCAAGACGTATTGAAATAAAATAAATTGCATATGAAAGAATTACATTTTATCTTGAAAAGCGTCGAGCCACTTTTTTAATTTTTTTATATTTTTCTTATTAAATTTTAATATTCCGGTTGCTTCTTTCGTTAAATTCCACAAAACTGCTAAAGTTGTGCAAGGTTTGTGAGAAATTGAAGTAGAAAACTTATAATATTTTTACGTCATTTTAAAGGTAATGAAGAGACTTAGAAGAGCGTCGGAGCGGATTTTTAATTTTGGGCTCTATTTTTGAATAATCATCTTTTGAAAAACATTAAAATTGCTCATTTTCCAATGCATTTTTTAATGTGTAGTTATGTGAAAAGATCATCAGAACTTTCCCAAAATGACATCATGCTTTCTAAAATTGATTATATTAAAAAAAGTAATTAAAAAGTAACTTTTTATTGCAAAATAACTAATTTTACAAAAGTCTTTTTTTTTGCACAAAAGTCGTTACTTTTGTTTACTGGCTGTTTTTAGTTCATCTATTTGCCAAAACGTGGTTTTTTTCGAAGATAGCTATTTTTTGTTGGAACTGAAGCAAAAAGAAGTATGACGAACATGAAAGGCGAGTAGGCTTTTGGGTATAGGAGAAGTTCAGTAAAGGGGTGGTGTAGAAGGGGATGAAATGGATGTGAGCAGAACCACGGTGACGGTGGATGATAATATTTGAGGGCTATGGTGGCATAGGGATTGGTAAGCGAAAGGAGTAGATTTAACTTGTTGGACTGTTTTGTGTGTTTTTAGGAAGAAAAGTAACTACATATGTATGTACATTGGTTGGTATGCGAAAAGTATTGAATGTATCATTATGAAGCTCGGTATGTTTGTTATGATAAGAAATCGGTTTGTATCTTATTTTGTATTGCGACGAAGGACGAGGTGAATATCCTTTTTTCGAATAGGTATTTAATATTTTTTAATAATTTGGACAAATATTGGATTTTGAGGGAATTATTCATTCTAATTGAAAAATCTTGAAATTTTTCATTTTTGAGCTAAAATTTTCAACTTTTTCATTTCAAGGCAGGTATTAGTTTTTGCAATTTTGAGAAGAGATATTAGAGTTTGGACATTACCCAACCCCTTTTTAGTAAAATGACTTTTTTAAATCAGAATACCATATTCTCAGAAAATAAAATTTTAAATTATCCTGTCTTCGTGAGCTTTTCTTATTCATAAAAAAGATGTTTGTCCTAGAGTGGGCGCAAGGTCAATTATAGATTTTGTTTATTTTTTTCAGTTGTAACGTTTCGGGTGTGATTAGCCACAAGACTTACAAAAAACGCTCAACTAAATAAGAAAAAAATTGCTATACATTCTTTATAATTGCAATTACAATAATTATTGTAAGTACTATTTTTTTTTTTTATTTTATTATTGTATGTAGATAATGTATTGTATACTTAAATGTTTCTAACTAAAATTTTGTTCATGAATAGGTTGGAAGGAAGGTGTGATATCAGCTGAAACGTTACAACTCAATAATTAATCCACAAACATGATTTTCATAAACAAAATGGCGCAAGATTTTAAACATTTAAAACCTACTCTAAATCAATTTTAGAATGGGGTTTTACTGTAAGTAAATATCGTTTATAAAACGAGAACCGACTTTTTGTTAATTTTAAACGCATAACTATACTTTAACGTTAAAGAGCTAGTCTAACTTTAACAGTAGCAAATATGTAGCTATTTTATCTTTTAAAAGTATACTTTATCCAGATTAACAATGGTCATTTTATACCAAAACAAATTGGAGTTGATTTTTTTAAAAGATGTGCTTTGTAAGTAGATTGAATATTAGAAATGCGAAATAATTGTTCAAAAGTGCTCTTCGATCTTAAATTTTCCAATATTGCAGCGGGCGATGGATAAATAAATCTGTTATTATCTATTATAATTATAAAATTCTTTATTTAGACAATACAAGAATATTATAAAAAGTATACTTATAAAAGAAAATAGAACAATGACATAATATGCCGTCTGTCGAAATAATTGACGTGTATTCTTACTTTGATTCATTATTGAGTTGAAACTATAGCGTTACAAAAGAATTAATAAAAAAAAAACATTAGTTAGTTTGTTGGATTTAAGTTACTGTTTGCAAATACATTTATACAAAGCAAAATTATGAATTTATTTGTTTAATTATTACAAAGTTATTACTATATTTAAAGGCATAATCACAGTAGATATCTAAAAAAAAAGAATTGTCCAACATATCGTAAATTATGAAAAAGTTAGACAAAGTCGTTTAAAATTTTCCGCCAATAACTTTAAAATTAAACTATAAAAACATTTTCCAAATATTTAATCATAATATAACTTACCAATTTGATAGATAAGGAGTAAGGTATAACTTTTTATCTCTTTATGGTGTGATTCAAATTCCGTTCCTTGAAAACCAAGAAATGTAAAATTATGTCTTTCACTCCTCAAAAGGATTTTATTGTTTTTAACTCTGTTGGATGAAAATGAATTGACAAGAGTTTATGAGCAAAAAGATCTAACTGTTGTGTTTCACTCTAAGCTAATGTTTGACAAACACTACCACTTCTTCTTAGTTAATCAGGCCAGAAGCATAGGTTTTATTTTCTGCACAGGTAGATTCTTTAAGAAATCTGAAATATTTATAGCACTATACTACTCACTTTTCCGCAGTACTCTTAAATATGCATCCACTATTTGGATTCCAAATTACGAAACATTTTTAGACAAAACTGAAAAATTCAACAAAAAATTCAACAACAAAATTCACAAGATATACAGAATTCAAAATGTTTAGACAGCATTCAACTTATTTTGTAGGCTAAGTCTATTCAATATCCTTTTTTTGTTTCAGCACAAGTTTTGTTAGACGAAATATTTATTTATAAGATTATTTATGGCAGAATTGAATGTCAATTATTGTTTAACAACATAAATATACACTGCCCGGTTCGTTCTTATCGTAATAATACCATAACGTTCAGTATCCCATTTCGTCGAAAAAATTCATTACTGTTTAAGCAGTTTATTAAGATTATAACACCCTATCAAAATAGAACACCTTATTCCCTATGAACATCACGACCCATACCTTTTCATATGGTTCCCACAAAAATTGCACAATCAGCACTTTCTCTCCTATCATATTACATTTATTTTCCCACATTTAGTTTCCCATGAAATGAAAATTATTGTCAAATGTGTTTATGAATCAATTACAAATAGCCATGAAAATTATAATAAAATCAATTTTAATCCAGAAGTCAATTCATTTGTTTAATTCGAAATTGCTACCCCCCACCCGAGGTAAGGAGCAATATAATCAAATTTAAACAATCAAGTCGAATCTGAAAGAGGTTTCGACGTTGAACAATTACTAAATTAGTTGTTTCTAGGACTTTAGAGTTCTAGAAATAACTACTAGGTTATGGGCCCAGAATTCCAACAAATAATAAAGAGAAAATTTGAATTAATTATTCTAAACAATTCAAAACTATCACAATTAGCTTTTACCGAATTCGATGTCTTAAGTTCACAATACGCCAATTTCAGTAGCGTGATATTAAGAAATGTTGCAGATTTTGGTTCGTCATTTATCTTTATTTTAAATAAATTCTTTATTCATACATAAACTTTATTGCGTGGCCACTTGGCTTTTTATGTAAGTTTTAATCTTTTTGAAAAGTATGTTCTTAAATGTACTTTTGTAATTTCTTTTCACTTATTTAAAAATTAAAAATAATATGTAGGTATGTATGTACCAAGTTTAACGAAAATTGGGCGAGTCGTTTCGAGAATCACCTTTTTCGTCTTCGCTATCATCGTAATGTCAACTTTGATCAAAATTTCGAGGTAGATTTTTTTTTAACGAATGTATAACTTGCATTATAGTACCTATGCTATAAGTCACAATTAAAAATAGCTTTGTAGTTAAAAGTGAACAAAAAAATTATGCATGAACATGTACATTGGTAAATAGCTAAATACTCACATAATTACGTATTAATTTTCCCTTTTTTGGTTGTTTAGCCTTTTCTTAATCCGTTTTTACTTTTTTTTATCAAATTGGTAACTACTTAGAATAAATATAAATGTAAATTTAACAAAAACTCGATCACTACCAAAATGATTTTTAAGAGAGCAAAATTCAGAATTTAAAATAAAAAAACCTTTCTAATTCATGCAAGTCTTTCTTTACATTTTATCGAAACGTGCAATTACAAATAAATCTGTGGTGTTTTGTAGAAACATGATAACTCCATAAAATAATTTGCATCCTTACATTCACTTTATATCGAGCTCAAACCTAAACGGGTAAACCTATTTCCTTGAAAATTGGAACATAATTTTTTAAAGACTATTTTCAACAGTTTTCCAAATTTGAAGAAAATCAGTCAACCCGTTTCAGCCCTAGCTCCAGGTAAAGTGAACGTAAAAACGTAAATTATTTTATGGACTTATCATGTTTGTACCAAACGCCACAGAAATAATGTACATGACTACGTATAGGTAGGTCGAAAAAATACATATCTGTAATATAGGTACAAAATCTTACATAATAACTCAGAATTATTTCAAATTCAAAGTCAACCTCACCAATTTTCTGTTTTATGATATAGGTATACCTACATACATACATATATACAGATTGGTATGTAACTTCATTTTGATAGACATATTGGAGTTTCTAGGTAGATACAAATAATATTTTTTTCTTGCTCAAATGTTCCATCGCCTAATATTTCACAGAACGGAAAGGTTGAACCTACACTTGCCCCTCTATAGGTCTTTACTCTACCCTTTTCTACAAACAGATCAAACAGAGCAGAGGATACAAAAATAAAACAAGCAAATGAAAGAAGGTTGTGTGTAGGCTGTAACTTCTCTGCAACCCAAATGCAACTTTCGAAGATCAAACATTTTGAATGTACAAATGCGGAGTGATTATTTTAATTCGAAGTTCCAATCTTCGAATCTGAGTTCGACATTTTGTCCGGAGGCCTCTTAATTTGTTTCGTTTGTGACTTTGGTTTGGTTTAATTCTTTTTGACAAACTGTCATCAATTCAGCTCGTAGCTTTAGTATTAATACACTGGAATTGTTCTCTTTTCTTTTTTATTTAAGTATTTGTATTGAATTTTTTTTTTCATATTCATTTAATCGAAAATTAAAAAAAAAAAGAACAAGGTATACAAAATAAACGTGTTCCCATACCATCGCCATCATTTAGACAAATAATAACGTTCATATGTGTAGACTTCACTTTGTTGACAATTATTATTATTGTTGAAGAAAAAAAAATAATTTTGTAATGCAAAACAATTTTTAATGTCGATTCTGCCAGTTATAATAATGGCTTTAGATTGCTTGCATACAGTTCTCCTCATCAGCCTCGTTGAGGCAATGAATCAAATAATTAGAGGCTATAATTAAGTAACAACAAAAATTCTAACAAAATAAATATGTGCATAGTTCGGTAGAAATTGTTGAACTTAGAGAAATATGGGCTTATACTTATAAGAACCTCGATTGAACATCTTTAATCTATCAAATCAGAGAGACGTTTGATATTTGAAGAAATGCCTATGCTTTGAAATACATATTGTAATTAGCCTCGCTGATAGATTTTAAAGAATTTGAAGATTAATAAAATAAACGCTCACAGATGTTTTTCTAAAATTTCATCAAAGATTTCATCATAGATAATAATTGAAATATCAAACCAATAAATACTATAAAGAAACAAACTCAAAAGTTCAAAATACCCAACACATATTCAAAACACAAAGGTCATCGATAAATAAAAAATTAATCGAAATAGCATGATAATACGTCATCTTTGACGAATAATTTTTAAACATGTAGATATGTTTTTTTTTTTTTTTAGTTTTGTGCGCCAAAAGGCAGATCTATCGATTATTGAAATGAGCACTACAAATATGAACTTGAACAGCGGTGATACATCTACGAATAAAAATAAAGTTCATTAAACGCAGTAAGTGCGTATAATGCTATAACATCTACCTAAATGTTGGTTGAAGGCTTGATAATTGAGGTAGCAATTTAAATTGAATTATATTTTTAGTTTTTCAACGAGTAAACAATAAAATGCTCTACTTGTCATAGTCTGGAAGGTAGTGTTGCAATTTCATTATTTTTATTCAGGCAACTGAATATAAAATAATTTTTTAATTCTATCACACGAAATTTTAACTTAAGAGATGTAACGTAAATATATAGTTTTTGGGATTGTTTTTGTCTTCCGAAAAGTAGACCACACACGATGATTTTGTGGCCGTTATTTAAACTGGAAAAAAAATTGTATACAATACAAAATTTAAAATAATGGTCCGGGCTGGACCAGGGCCTCAACCAACAAGCTTCTCCAGCTACCTCGGTCCCTAGCTAGCTGTCTCCAGTTTCGCATATAAAGATGATGTGCGCCACCTGAGTCGCGGTCTTCCTCTACTGCGCCGGCCCTCTGGGTTGGATTCGAAGACTTTCCGGGCCGGAGCATTTGGGTCCATTAGCTCTACATGACCTAGCCATCTTAGTCGTTAGACTTTGATTCGTTTGACTAGGTCAGTTTCGCTGTACAGCCCGTACAGTTCGTGGTTATATCTTCTCCTCCACTCCCCGTCTATGCAGACGGGACCAAAGATCACGCGAAGAATTTTCCTCTCGAAACATCCTAAAGCGCTCTCATCCACTTTCGACAAAGTCCATGTCTCTGCACCATAGACAAGGACCGGGATAATGAGGATTTTATATAGGGACACTTTAGTTGCTCGAGAGAGGACTTTGCCACTCAATTGTCTTCTTAGTCCAAAGAAACAGCGATTGGCAAGAGTTATTCTCCGTTTGATTTCAGCGCTGTGCTGGTGTCATTTTCTAAATTTATAGCGGTGCCTAGGTATATAGTCTTTAACTACCTCAAAGTTATAACTGTCTATAATGACGTTTTGTCCAAGACGTCGGTGTTGTGTGTCCTTTCTTGATGACAGCATATACTTGGTCTTGCCCTCATTTACTGCTAAACCCATCTTCTTCGCTTCCGTCTCAATGCTCACAAATGCACCACTGACATCACGCTTTGTTCTTCCAATAATGTCAATATCATCGGCGTATCCGAGTAACTGGACGGATTTTTGAAAGATTGTGCCTCTTGTGTTGGCGCGTGAGTTTTGCACTATTCTTTCAAGAACTTTCAAGAAATCGCACGACAGAGCGTCGCCTTGTCTAAAACCTTTTTTGACATCAAATGCATCGGTGAGATCTTTTCCGACCTTGATGGAGCAGCGTGAATTCTCCATTGTCATCCTGCACAAGCGGACAAGTTTGTCAGGGATGCCAAAATTAGACATTGCTCTATATACTCGTAGTTCGCTCCCATAGATGCTATCGTACGCGGCTTTGAAATCGATGAAAAGGTGGTAAGTGTCGATTTGTAGCTCTTGGGTTTTTTCCAAGATCTGCCGTAATGTGAATATCTGATCGATGGTGGACTTTCCAGGTCTATAGCCGCACTGATATGGACCTATCAGCTTGTTGACGAAAGGCTTCAGACGTTCACATAATACGGCAGAAAGAATCTTATACGCGATGTTCAGGAGATTTATGCCTCTGTAGTTGGCGCAGTTCAAAGGGTCTCCTTTCTTGAGGATCGGACAAACAATGCTGAGATTCCATTCATCGAGCATGCTTTCTTCCGACCATATTTTGCAGATGAGTTGGTGCAAGCTCCCAACCAAGTCATCGCCTGTCGCTTTGAATAGTTCGGCAGCAAGGCCGTCAGCTCCAGCGGCTTTGTTGGACTTGAGCTTCGATATAGCTATCTTCACTTCGTCCAGGTCGGGTGGGCGGTATTGTTGGTCTACGTCGCCTAAGTCGAATGGTACTATCTATATAGCAGCGGCATTCTCTTCTTCATCGCCATTATAAAGATTGGAGAAATGTTCTTTCCATATCCTCAGCATGGACTGCGGTTCTACTACGATGTTCCCATGATTATCCCTGTAGGCTTCGGTTCGGGGATTGTATCCTTGTGATGTTTTTTTTACCTTTTGGTAAAACTTCCAAATCTCATTCCTGCTATGGCATCCTTCTATTTCCTCGATCAAGCGCTTCTCATGCTCCTTCTTTTTCTTTCTGAGAAGCCGGTGTTCTTCCTTCCTTTTTTGCTCGTAGAGCTCGCGAGCAGCTCTAGTCCTTCTTTGCAGCGCCGCTTTGTATGCCTTTTGCTTTGCTGCATGTGCTTGCCGGCACTCATCGTCAAACCAGGGGTTTCGTTGCGGTGGTCGTGTAAAACCCAACACATTAGAAGCAGCATCTCTGATGGCTGCTTGGCAACGTTGCCACTGGTCCTCAATACTTGATTCTGGCGGCACAGGACTCCTTAAGAGGTTGTTAGAAACTCGATCGGAAAAGGACCTTGGGATCTCTTGTGATTATAAACGTCCAACGTCGAACCTCCTCGCAATACTTCCTTGTATTGTCTTGGGTCGGGATATCCGCAGCCGAACCTTGGCTACAACGAGGTAGTGGTCCGAGTCGATGTTAATCCCTCGGAACGTGCGGACATCCTCTATACTTGAGAAGTGCCTTGAATCGATCGCAATGTGATCAATCTGATTCACGGTTGATTGATCAGGAGATCGCCATGTCCCTTTGTGAATATCAAGATGTTTAAACTGCGTACTGGCTGTAAGAACGTCTCGTCCCACAGCGAAGTCGATCAGCCTGAATCCGTTATCGGAGGTGGTGTCGTGCAGGCTATATCTTCCGATTATATCACCAAAGATGTCTTCTCTTCCCAGCTTGGCGTTAAAATCTCCAAGGACTATTTTAATATCAAAGCTAGGGCACTGCTCGTATGTTTTGTTTAGGAGCTCGTAGAATATGTCTTTGGTGTCTTCATCTTTCTCCTCTGTTGGGGCATGCGCGCAAATCAGGCTAATGTTGGCAAATTTTGCCTTGATACGGAATGTCGTGAGGCGAGTTGAGTTTATGAACACGCTCAAATTTATAACATGTATCCTAATAAATTCGCAAAAATTATTGTTGGAAATTTTTGTGGGTATTTAAGTAACAATTGAAGCGCTGAAAGGATGAAGGTATTAAGTGAAATTTTATGAAATTTGGCTTTTTTCTTACAGATAAAAGTTTTATATGGAAACTTAAATTTCTGACTCATCTGTACTCTTCTATCGCCTATAGATTCAAAGTTAGCAAAAGATGAAGACGTTATATGCAACCACTTTGGTAAAAAAAGTTATAGTAAATAAACTTTAAATGCTTGTAACTCAAATGTTTAAAAATGTCGCTTAACACATTCATCCTTTCAACGCTTCAATTATTATAAGAAAACAAAATTATTTTTAAAAATAAATTCCGAAGCGCCAGCCGAAACATTCAAAGTGTGCATCAAAGCAATATAACACTTTTCGGACGAGAAATTCTTCACGCATTCCAAAATGTTAAAAAAAAAACTTTTTGTTGAATGTACCAAAATAATGAAACGTTTTTAACTCATAAGCAATTATATTCTAAATGAAAACATATATTGAGAAAAAAGAAAAAATTGTAGGCTTTCTGGAAAAGAAAGATGTTCTTAAACGCAAACTGCAAAATTCAACTGTTCGAAAAATCAAACCGAAATTTGTATGTAAGAGCATTATAACTTTATAACACAATTTGCAAAAGTCTTACGTATATATACGTATATATACGATAACATGACAGTGGGCGTGTTCGTAAACGTCAAATACGTTTGCAAGAAAATTGACTTATGTCGTTGTGTTAGCCGGATGAATTTTTTTTTTATATAATAGCCGTGTTTTATTGGTTAGTGAATACGCTACATTGCAAGCAAACGATTAGTGAATAAAAATAAGCTAGTAATTGAAAAGAATATTTTTGTGAAGATGGAATTTCGGTTTAGTTGGTGTCCGAAAAAATATATGTTGGCATGCTTGAGGGTGTGTTCGTTGGTATTTATTTTGTTATACTTTGCCTTTACTAGTCCAAAGTGTGATTGCTCCGCAATTTACAGAACAAATATTTTTTCAAATGCAAATTTTAATCCATATCATATTTCGTTTTTACAGTACTGACACTGCCATTAATTTTGCCACAAAATATTGAATGAATTTACACAAAGACGAATAGTTTCGATTGGTATGTTTTATCAGTACACTGGCATTAGTTCAGAAATGTTGTGTAACTGCGGCATTACGCTGGATTTATATGACAACTTACATGGTAGGTAGGTAGGTTAAAGTGACACACTTAGTATTGAAATTTGTAAGTTTCCAGAAACAACCTTAAGAAGATACACGACCATTTCAATAAGAATAGAAAAACAGAATAATAATTTATTGAAAAACATTTGATAACAATTGATAAGAATATCAATATGAAACATTATAGCAAAGTATAAACAAAGTGTTTTATACTCTTACATTCAATTTCAACACTCCCACTGAATGTAAAATTCAATTAAATTTAAGTCCTATTGCTTTGGCACACAAATTGTGCTTCTTGAAATCTAAAGGTTTTGTAAGAAAATCTGCATTCATATCTGCTGTACTTATATATTTCAAATTGATTAATCCTTCATCAATTTTGTCACGAACAAAATGGTGTCGAACATCGATGTGCTTTGTTCGAGGATGGTACGCGTTTGTTAATGCAAGACTTATTGCACCTTTGTTGTCGCAGTGAATAGTTGTGAATTTTGGTGAACTTGGAATAAGCTCTAACTGCAATCCTTTAAGCCATAAAGCTTCTTGAGTGGCTGAGGAAACGGCCATGTATTCAGCTTCGGTTGATGAGAGAGCAACAGTGGGCTGTTTTTTAGTATTCCAGGATATTGCTCCTCCACAAGATTCAAAGATGTAACCTGTAACTGATCTTCTGTCATCGCCATCGTTTGCCCAGTCTGCGTCACAGTAGCCAATCAACATATTGTTTTTGCTTTTTGAGAATTCCAATTTAGCATCTGATGTCCCCTTCAAATATCGCAGAATACGTTTAACTGCTGTCCAATGAGCTTTTCCATAGCAGTTATTAAATCTTGACACATTGCTTACTGCAAAACTAACATCTGGCCGAGAAACCTGTGCAGCAAACATAATGCTGCCAACTGCTTCCTGATATGGAATTTGCATCATTTCGTTTTTCTCTTCTTCTGTTTGAGGACACATTAGTTTAGTCAACTTTTGATTAGAATCCATGGGTGTACTGGCAGGATTACATTCAGTCATATTGAAACGCGTTAATATGTCGTTGATGTATTGTTTTTGATCAATGGTAATCGTGCCTTTTGAACGATCACGTTGAATTTGTATGCCGAGAACAAATCTTGCTTCTCCCATGTCTTTCATTTTGAAATTACTGTTAAGATATATTTTAAGTTTATTTTTAACATCAATATTTTTAGTAAAAATTAAAAGATCATCTACATAAACTGCTATAATTATGTAATTTGAATCTTCACCAGAAAAATAAACACATGGATCTATTTTAGATTTCTTAAGACCATAATTTATCAATGCTGCATCGAGTTTTTGGTTCCAACACCGACTGGCCTGCTTCAATCCATACAGCGACTTCTTCAAATAACATACTTTGCCAGTGTTATCGGAGAAACCTTCTGGTTGAAGCATATAAATATTATCATAAAGATCTCCTTGAAGAAATGCAGTAACTGCATCCATCTGATCAATGTCAAGGTCTAATTGGGCAGCTAGAGAAAATAAAAGTCGAATAGTGCTATATCTGACTACTGGGGAGAAAATTTCCTCATAATCAATCCCCTTTCTTTGAGCGCAACCTTTCACAACCAAGCGGGCTTTATACCTTGAAATCTTACCTTCGCTATCTCGTTTTGTTTTAAACACCCATTTGCAGTTGATAGCTCTTTTGTCGACAGGCAAATCTACCAGATTCCAGGTACTATTTTCTCTCAAAGAGTCGAACTCTTCTTTCATAGCTTGTCGCCACAATTCGGAATCAGCTCTTTCTAGAGCTTCTTTAACAGTCAAAGGATCATGTAACTCACCTGTTGTCACTGAGTACATATATCTTACTATTGGCTTTGGAGTACGCTGACTTTTCCTGGGAATTTGCTTTGAAATTTCTTTTTCATCTGACATTGACTGCGGAATGTTGACATCTTCACTTGATTCACTAGTCAAATAATCATCTTCTTCATTTGTGTCTGAATGCGGAATAACCTCTGCTCTTGATTGGTTTGTTGAATTGTCATCTGAATTGTCATCTTCCCCCACTGAATCATCATAGTCGACCGGAAATTCAGGAAAATAAAACAAATTATAATTTTCAATTACCTTCTCGGAATGTATTTGTTCATTTTCGAAAAATATAACGTCTCTGCTGATGATGATTCTCTTCTTTGTTGGATGATACAAACGGAAAGTGTGGGAATCTTCACAATATCCAACAAAAATGCAAGCTTCAGATTTCGGATCCAACTTTTTGCGCCGCTCTTTTGGAATATGAACCATTGCTTTGCATCCAAATGCACGCAAGTGACTCATATCGGGTTTTTTTTTTTGACCACGCCTCTTCAGGAACCATTTGAAGCGATGAGCTACATGGTGATCGGTTTATTATATGAACTGCCGTTGAAACCGCTTCAGCCCAGAAGCTTTTTGGCAAATTCGCATCTAATAACATACACCTGGCTTTCTCGATTATAGTCCGGTTCATACGCTCTACCAATCCGTTGTGCTCTGGTGTATACGGTGCTGATGTACGATGATATATTCCACTTTTTCGTAATAATGCTTGAAACGTTTTATTGCAGTATTCGGAACCGTTATCAGTGTGTAAGACCTTTATTAGTTTACTGCATTGATTTTCTACAAGTGCCTTGAATTCTGCAAAACGAGCCACTGTTTCATTTTTTGATTGTAGAAAATAAACAAACGTTTTTCTTGTGAAGTCATCAACGAACACCAGAATATATCTAGCGCCTCCCATACTCCTTTCATTTATTGGACCACACAAATCCGAATGGATTACCTCTAGTACTTCAGTTGCTCTTGGTCCTGTGTGATTAAATGGAAATCGGCATTGCTTGCCTTTGAAACAAACTTCACATTTCCAATTATCCAGCATAGGGAATTTTTGGTTTCGTCCAAAACGATCGCTCAGCATACGTACACTTGCCATGTTAAGATGTCCCAATCTTCTGTGCCACAGGTTGTAGTCTGATTCCAATTTGTTTGTAACAAAACATCGATCTTGTTGAAATCTGTCCAACTTGAAAAGTTCTCCATCAAGAGAAGCTGTAGCAACAAGATGTTTTTCAGAATTATAAATTCTACACCCTTTGGAATCGAAAACAACTTTGTTATTTTTGCTAACAATTTGACTAACTGACAGAAGATTTGCACATAGCTCTGGTATACACAAAATATTCTCGACTTTTACCTTTTCATTTTGAGCAGCAATTGGCAAATATACATTACCAGTACTCTGTACAGCTAAACGCATGTTGTTAGCCACCACAACTTCACTTTTAGCAGGTTGACTAACATCTGTTAATATGTTTGGATCTGAACACATATGAGCGGATGCTCCAGAGTCTATGTACCATTCACCAGGTTGCACTGTGGAGACAGCAAAAGATGTGTACAAAACGTTAGAATTACCTTGAACTCTCTTCTTGCTCTGCTGCTTTGATGGACAGTCTCGTGCATAGTGCCCATGATTGTTGCACTGAAAACATCTAGGTCCTGCATTGCCAACATTTCCCTTACCACTTGTTAAGCTTTTGTGATTGTAATTCTTCTTTTTAACTTGTTTTCTTGGTCCGCTTTGTCCATAAAAAGCAACCGTATCAGCAACATCTTCTCCTTTCACATCTTGAAGGATCTTGGTCTTTATTGCATCACCAGTGATAGGTACGCCGGAACTCTCTATGCCCATGATCATAGGTTTATATTCATCGGATAAACCTGCGAGCAAAATTGTTCCAACCCATTCTTCACTCACTTTTAAACCAACGCCGTTAAGTTTATGAGCTGTAGTGATTACGGAGTTCACATAGTCTTCCACAGATGAAGAATTTTCCAGTCTTGTCGTAATTAGTTTCTTCAGCAGTCCTACTCTGCGCGTTAGACCATCGTCCTGGAAAGCCTTCTGCAAATTATCCCATGCTTGCTTCGCCGTTGTAGTTGATTGTATGTGAACGTAATTCACAGGATCAACTAGCAAAATAATTTTTGCTCTAGCCTTGGCCACCTTCTTTAAGTCCTTTTCTCCTTCAGATTCAACGCATGACCACAAATCTTCCAGCTCCAAATAAGCTTGAACAGCAAACTTCCATGAGTCGTAATTCTCACGACCTTTAAGTTTTTCTATTGAAGGAAGTCCTGTGTGAGCCATTTTGAATTCAGTTGTGAAGACAAAACCGTTTTTATTTGAAAATAAAAATTTCTTCTAAAAATTTTTTTTTTTTTTTTAATATTCTTTTCTTTATTTCTTCGTTAAGGCCTTATTGCGTCTTTCTGGGCCCATAACCTATTGAAATTTGTAAGTTTCCAGAAACAACCTTAAGAAGATACACGACCATTTCAATAAGAATAGAAAAACAGAATAATAATTTATTGAAAAACATTTGATAACAATTGATAAGAATATCAATATGAAACATTATAGCAAAGTATAAACAAAGTGTTTTATACTCTTACATTCAATTTCAACACTTAGACCAGTAGAGGTCCATTGTGATACCACGAGACAACTCACATAATTTGCACAAAAATTAAGTTGAATTAATACGATGTTAAAGCTGTTTTAGTATAAAAATAGTTTAAAGCAACGATTTTGCATAAAAAGATAAACTCATCGAATACATATTTTATTTTTTTTAGTATCGTGCTAACTTCATATGATTCTTTGACATTTATAAACATCAAAATAAGCCTGTTAGTTTTTTGCACGAACCGTCATTGTATTAGGTGTGCTCAGAAGCAATTTATTAAAACAAATTGTCTTATAGTACGATATTAGTTAGAGAATGTTTAAAGTTAGGAATAAGTTAGAGAACTACTTTAAGGTTAAGCAATATATAAAACGTATTATACTATTACCTTAATATAATAGGCTGTTTAAAATCTCCAACACTCAAAAGAATTCAGTATAAAGCAAATAAAATAGCTTTTTTTTACAAATGTAAAAATTAAGAAATACAATAGATAGTAATAGTAGGGATACGAGAACATTTTGAGTAGATTGTAGAAAAAAGATACATTTTCGCACTTTAGTAAGTGTAAATGCAAAATGTAGTACCCCTTGGCATAATGGTTAGTGCGTTGGACCGTCATGTGGAAGTTCTCGAATTCGATTCTCAGCCGCTGCAAGAAAGTTTTTTTCAGCGGTGTACTGCCTCTTGCGAGGAATTGGCAAATTCTCCAAGAGTATCTCTTGTCATGGAAAGTGCTGCTCATAAGCCGTTCGGAATCGGCAGAAAATTGTAGGTCCCCTTCGTTCCTGATAGCACGCACCCAGGAATGGTTGAGAGTTGTAAGCCACCAAATTTATTTTTTTATTTTAAATGCAAAATGTAATAGTAAAAAAAACTATAAATCAACTCGATCTGCATTTTTATGAATATTTCGACTCCAGGTTAAGAACGAGATAAAAATCTTTGGATAACATCCGTGTAATTTAATTCAACATGTAGGAAGGCTTTGGCACATAATAAACTGATAACAACTTTGGGATATTATTAAGAGTGAGTTGAAGAGTGAACAAAGCGTTTATTTTGGTGCTTATATTACTGTGCTAGACATAGATTACCAATAAAACACGCCTAATGTTAAACACAGTGCGAGTAATTAGGAAAGTAGGATAGGAAAAGAAAGGACATGCGCCTTGGTTTTAAATATTTCAATTCAATTCAACTAATTCTTTATTCAAAAATTTATACATTAGGGATTAAATCTAATGGTAAACTAAAGAATAAGTAGTGATACAAATATTTAATTCAAAAATAGTTTATATATCACTTCAAAAATAAAAACAATTGCTTTATAATTTACTTAGTAATATAACGTTAAAAGAAATGTACAAAAGAACTAATTTAATGTGGGGTGAACATTGATTTGACTCGATTTCAATTATTCTTATTTTTTTTTCAGATATTTTTTTTT
Source organism: Chrysotoxum bicinctum (assembly GCA_911387755.1). Classification (NCBI taxonomy): domain Eukaryota; kingdom Metazoa; phylum Arthropoda; class Insecta; order Diptera; family Syrphidae; genus Chrysotoxum; species Chrysotoxum bicinctum. The sequence continues at coordinate 46,878,172 of OU426988.1, read as the reverse complement.
TAAGTTAGTATTAAGATTTAAGTTTTTCTTATTTATTGAAAATTATGCATTAAGCTAGTAGAAAACAATAGAAATGATAACAATAAATGCAAGAGAATTAAGCTATGTAGGACAGCAGAACCCTGATTTCATGATTAAAATTAAGAAGCCAAAGCTTTACTTGTCTTAAGTAAGTTGGTAAGCATCTTAAAAGTCTCAAACTTAAAGGTAGTCTATTAAAAAGCTTACAGGCTACAATAGTGAAGAAGTTTCTGTAATGAATTGTTCGAAATGGAGGGATATTTACTAAAGAAGCTGAGTTGCTACGTAAATTACGAGATTCAAAGATTGGACTTTGCAAATAACCACTTTTATTAAAAAAAAAATTTTTAAACCTTAAAATAATACAAATGTTTAACTGGAAGTACCTTTAAATTTCTAAAAAGTTCCATGGTGGGTCTCAGACGATTTGCACTTGTTATTATTCTTATAACTTTTTTTTGCAAAACAAGAAGACATTGGAGATTAGACATGTAAGATCCTCCCCAACAAGAAATTCCATATTGCAATCTTGAATGAAATAGAGCGAAATAAACCGATTTCATTGTGTTCAAGCTCAGGATTTTTTTTAAATGGTAGATATGGCGGAGAGACACTCTAAAATGTTTTTTCAAATAAAAGATGTGATCTACCCAGGTCATATTTTGGTCTATAAAAACGACCAAATATTTAAATTTACTTACAATTTCAATTTGAAAACAATTAGGGCTGCAAACTCTTTCATTATTATAGACTATTCCATCAAAAAATCCGTTGCACGAACAATCAAAATTAATGTACTTTTTGCATTGGGGCGAATGGAAGCAGAAGTCTAAATCAGAAGGGTCCTTGGCAGATAAGATAAAAAACATAAGCTTTGTTTTGGTGCTGATCACTAATTTATTAGTCGAAAACCAAATTCCTAATAATTTTATGTCGTGATTAATATCAGCAACTAAATTGAGCGGGCTTGTTGAATCATATGCGATTCCTAAGTCGTCTGCGAACGCTGTAGGTTTTCCACGAAAATTCAGAGACAAAAGGGAATTGATAAAAATTAGAAAAAATATAGGACCAAGAACAGATCCTTGGGGAACTCCCTTGTTAAGAACCAGAGAGTTACTTATATGCTCACCAATTTTTACTATTTGACTTCTGTCCTTGAGATAGGAAGAAAACCAACTTAACATAAAACTTCGAAAACCAATGCTATATACACTGCCGCTCATCTGAATAGGTTCACTGTTTTTCGTAACTTACTGTAAGACTATCTGCATATATATGGCAATGACTCGTCTGTGTTATGTATGTAATGAAAGAACATTATTATGCGCTTAGTTTGGGAAAAAAAGTTTTCTCTTAAATCTTACCGTTATTCTCACACGCTAGCTAAACTTAATTCATTAAAAAAAACTAAGTGTTTTTTTGGCTCATCTGAATAGGTTCGAAAGCAAAAAAATCATTTTTAATTGATGTGCGCGGCGGATGTGTACTGAAAGTTAAGTTTTTTGGTAAATCGAATTGTTTTAAACCGTTTAACAATAAAAATGGGTCGCGGAAAATCCTTAAAATAGGAAGAAAAAGGCAAAATAAAAGCATTTATTGAATTAGGGATAAGCCAAAGAAAAATCGCAAGAAAAAATAGAAAGAAGCCAAAATTTAGTGGGTAAATATTTGCGGAACATCGAAAACTACGGGAAAAATATGAAAGGTTACACTTATAAGGCCACATCAATGGTCGATAGACGCGCAATCATAACAGCTGCTTCTAATTCGCATGATTCCGCGTCAAAAATTAGACTCAAAACTGGTGTTAAGTGTAGTTTGGTGATGGTGAAACGCGTTATTAAGAGTACTAAGCATTCAAAAAGAAAAAAATACCGAAAAAACACCTTAGAACGAAAAACGAAAAGAAAATCGTCTCCAATTTTGCAAAAAAAATACATGTCGTTGAAATCGGAGTGGAGGCGAGTTATATTTTCAGATGAAAAAAATACAACTTAGAGGGCCCAGATGGCTACAACTATTACTTTCATGACCTTCGTAAAGCAGAACATTATATAAGCCGTCTGCATAGCTGTGAAGGCAGTGTCATGGTGTGAAGAGCAATTTCATATTATGGAACCTTTGAGCTGCAATTTCTTACATCGCGAATGAATATCAATGTGTACAAAGTTGTGTTTAAAAAGGTCTTCCCACAAATCTCTGACCTTTTCAGAACAATACCATTGTCATTCTAGCATGATAATGCCCCTATCCATACAGCGAGGTCGGTAAAACAATGGATCGAGAACCAAAATGTAGAGGTGTTGGAATGGCTTCCATACTCACCTGACCTTAACATAATTGAAAATGTTTGGGGACTTCTTTTCCGTAAGGTGTATGAGTCGGGGAGACAATATGAAGACAATTTGTCCTTAATCGAGGGAATTAAGAAAGCGTGGGCAGAGATTTCGCTGCAATATCTAGAAAAACTGTATGACTTCATTCCAATTCCAATTTTCGAAACAGTTTCAAAAGAAAGGTGGCGATACACATTATGAATATGAATTATTATGTCTCTACCTATTCAATGTGCAAAATAAATCATTTAATTACAGTTATTTTTCTTGTTTTCCTCCATTTTTTGCTTTTGAACCTATTCAGATGAGCCAAAAAAACACTTAGTTTTTTTTAATGAATTAAGTTTAGCTAGCTTGTGAGAATCACGGTAAGCTTTAAGAGAAAACTTTTTTCCCAAACTAAGCGCATAATAATGCTCTTTCATTACATACATAGCACAGACGAGTCATTGCCATATATATGCAGATAGTCTTACAGTAAGTTACGAAAAACAGTGAACCTATTCAGATGAGCGGCAGTGTAACTTATCTAGAAGAATGCTGTGGTGAACCATATCAAAAGCTTTAGTAATATAAACGAAAAGACTAGCACAACATTTTCTTTCGTCGAGCCCTTTGTAAATAATTGAACTGAAGGCTAGAAGAGAATCCTCAGTGGATAGACCTTCTCTAAAACCAAACTGACTTGCGTTGAAAAACTTCGTCTCTTTTAGGAATTTAAGCATTCTTTTTTTTACCGCTTTCTCAAATATTTTGGAAATACTTGAAAGCAACGAAATCGGCCTATAGTTATTTCTGTCTCTTTTATTACCTTTTTTGAAAAGACGTAAGCAACCTTCAACTTGTCTGGGAATGTCCCCTTATAAATACTCAAATTGAAAAGATGTACCAGTAAATCAACAAGATTAAAAGCAATATTTTTAAGAGTTACATTTGAAATTTTATCATAGTCACAAGAATTGGAGTTATCTAATGAATTACTTTTAATATTTCCTGGCCTGAGAAAGGTTCGAAATAAAAACTACCGGTGCAGTTTAAACTGTCAGCTAGCTCACGACGACGTGCACAATTCTGACAAATAGTGTTTGAAATCGTATTTTCACCAATAGAGTGAAGTCTATATACGCATAAATAGTTATAGGTTTTCTTGTTTACGACACATGAAATTTTCAAGACATCAGCACTTTTGCAATGAGTGCGAAATATTTAGCTGGGTAAAGCATTCCACATTCGTGTAGTGCGGCTAAAAAATAAATCTCTGTACTTGATAGTACGTCCAAAATTGGACATATTTGATGTAAGCAATATCTGCGTCCAAAAATTAAACGTTATGTTTAGGTTTACGAAAACAGTCTATGACTTAAATAAACTGCGTTATCGAAAATACTGAACATCTATTACATCCATTGCAAATATATTTTTTGTACTAACTGGCAAATATCAGTCAACAAAACATTGTTAATCGATAATAAAATTGTCGATCGAAAACCTTTTCTTTTAGTATTCAAATTTGTAATTAATAAAGTTATTGACTTTTTAATTTATTCAAACTGCAAAATTCATTATATATACACATTTAGCAAACAAATTTGTCTTTGTAGGTTTTTTTGAATGTATCTGTTGGGGATAATTACGCGACACATATCTTTTTAATAAAATTATAATTAAATGAAAATTTGATAAGACAAGTTGAAGGTTAAGTAGGAAGATGGAAAAAATAAAATATATTAATTTGCACTAATGATTTGTGGCATTTATCAATAAAGTAACAAGGCGAATTAACTTTTTTCAATTCAACAGAGAGAAAAATAATAATCACTAAGCTCAATGAAATGTAAATTATTCGAAAATATTACTGTGAGCCAATTAAAATGAACTTGATTTCTATGGACTTGCATATGGCAAATTAAAATACAAATCTGGTACTTAAAGTGTTTTGAATAATATAATACATTATTAACTTATTTTTTTTTTTTTATAATGCACTCGCGCTCAAGGGTATGTTTATAGACCCTTATAGTGTTAAATACAGCACGGGCGATGGGGAAATTAGGGAGGGAGAGAAAGGAGGTGACGATGAACATTGGTTTTGAATGTTTGCAAATTGAAATGGCGAGGGAAAACTATGCCGGGTAAGTTATTCCATAATCGTGTTGTGCGACTACAAAACAAATCTCTATTTTTGACAATACGACCAAAGTTAGGCTCAAGGGTGAACTGATGAGCATTCCTAGCGAAGCGGGTATCACGGTTGAATTGATAAAAGGGAGGAATGCAACTGGCTACTTCGAGTGAGCATTGCTTGTGAAAGAAGCCATAAAACAGGGAAATACATGTTCAAGAGATGGGAATGAATCCATGATAGCTCTGTTTCCTATCAGTTTTAACGCTCTGTTCTGAATTCTATCCAATAATTGGAGAGAAGATTGTGATTTCTTACATCGATATAGAATATAGATATACTCTTAGAAAACCACATTGGGCAACTAATTGAAGACATCAAAAGCATTTTTCTACTATTTTTTTTTTGGGGTACAACCCATTTAAATCATTTTTCTTATGCTAAAGCTCCTCCAAAATTTGAATTATATAACATATTCAAATTTTCAATTTTTTGGATTTAAAAATCAATTTTTTCTTTTGGAAACTCAATACATATTTCCAAAACCCCATGCTCGATTTTTTTCAAACTTGATAAATAAATTAATATAAATTACAAGATGTGAGAAAAAAAAATGTATTTTACCTAAAAATAACGGTACCCTCCACACAAATGTTAAAAAATGGTTTTCGAAAATCGTAATTTTCTCGAAAACTGTTCCGAGAATTTTGCTAATTTTTTCCTTTCATTTAATGTTTACGATCTATAATTTAATAAAACAAATTTTGAAATCAAGATATTACTGACTGTACCTACCCATAGAACGATTTGTTCGAATTTTGAAATTCTTATTATCGGCATAATGGATTTAAATGAAATTTTTTTATAGAGAAGCTCCTTAAAAGTTTAAAAAACATTGCCTTTCAAAACTAAAAACAAAAATTTTTTTTCAAATTTTCAATATCTATTTGTTTTTGTAAATTTAATTTTTATTCGAGCAATAATAAAAACTTTAGATTGTATATATTGTTTCTTGAAAATGTTTTGAAAATTTTAGTGTTTTTTTAAAAAAATAAGCTCTTATACAAAAAACTTTTAAAACATTTTTAAGAAAAAATTTTGAAACGCCAATTTAAAGTGTTTATTTAACGGATGAAAATTTAATTTACAAAAAAAAAATATTGATACTTTTTTGAGATACCGAATTTTCAAAAAAAAAACTAGATTTTTTCTTCAAAATTCAAAAAAATATTTTAATTTAAGTTTTGAAATGTAATATAATGTTTTGAAATGTAATGTTTTTTTTAAATTTTTAGAAGCTTGCCTATAAAAATTTCATTAAAATCCGTTATGCCGATAATGAGAAATCCAAAATTCGAAAAAATCTTTCTATGGTATACAGTCAGTAATATCTTGATTTCAATTTTCTTATTAAATTATAAATCGTTAGAATTAATCTAAAGAAAAAAAAATTTAGCAAAATTCTCGGAACCGTTTTCGAGAAAAATACGATTTTCGAAAACCATTTTTTAACTTTTGTATGGAGGGTAGGTACAGTTATTTTTAGGTAAAATAAACTTTTTTTTTCTCATATCTCGTTTTCGAAATATTGAGTTTTCAAAAAAAAATTGAAATTCTTTTTAAAATTCAAAAAATTATTTCTTGGAAATTTGAATTCACAATAATATTCAATTATTGGGGACCTTTCGCAGAAAAAAAATGATCAAAATTCGTCGTACCGTTTTTGAGAAAATCAAAGACCAAACAAAATTTTACATTTTTGTAAATTTTTTTCTACCATTAGCTAACTCAATGAAAGTTTCTGAATTTTTTTTTTTAATCTGTGACAGTTTTTGAGAAAAAAAAAATATTTATAAAATTTCGAAAAAATCGTATGGCAGGTAAACGTTATTTTTGAATTTGAAAAAAAAGAAAAAAAAACGTGTGGGGAAAAAAATTCAAAACGATATCTACCAAGTTTAACGAAAATTGGCCGAGCCGTTTAGGCTGTAGGCGAACAGACAGACAGAATTGCGAGACCCACTTTTTTAGTCTTCGGTATGATCGTAATGTCAACTTTGTTCAAAATCTCAAGTTCGATTTTTTTTATGAATGCCTAACTTGCCTTTACCTATAAGTTGCAAGTGAAAATGAATTTTATGCTTATGAACAGTTTTCCTCTAATAACATTCATTTTTGAAATTATTAGTCTTTTACATAAGAGCAAGTTCGTGCAAGGTGGCAGCAGCTGAGAAATGAACCTAGCAATTTGGCACTAATGAAACTTATTCCTGGGATAGAGTTATCAGGTTCATAGATTGGGGCGCGTGTGGCGTACCAGACTTATATTTTGGAAAGTGGTTTTGAAGCTGATCCCATCCAGGCGATCACTTATCGACTTAAAATCAGTAACAATTTTTTCTTCTCATAATTCCCTATCCTTTATCTCTTATCGCCTGGGTCGCTGGAATTTCTTCCTCATTATCGAGGACAGATTCAATCCTTTGAGTAGCTCCTGGAGTAAAAACTGTTCTCAGGTTCCAATTACATACTCTTGTGGCTATTTGAGGTTAATCAGTGGTTTCGTTTCTCTCTCATTTACTAAGAGAAAGTGAAGCTAAACAACGCACAGACCCAGGGGCAGGACCGTAGCCTTAACTAAGGACAGCAGGCCCGATAATCCTATGCCAGTAACCTAGTACGGGAATATGACAGCTGAAGTTGACTCATAAAGTTACTGAATGCTTGCAGACTGGTACCCTTTGAAGACCAGAGATAAACTTTAAACTGGAAATATCTGCATCTTCGACTTCGTCCGAAAAATTGAAAAAAATAATGATTTCTTATTCTTTTGATTCAATTAAGTGATGCCCCTGCCCGATATTTTCAAAGCAGTTCACAAATCAATTCAATCGCCTCAGACCTTACACTTTGAATAATACCTTCTGCCTCATTTCAAAAGTAGTTCATTGATAGGGGTCAACCTCAAATTGACATCAGATCAATTTGATAAATCGTTCAATTGAGTGCTGCCTTGCCTTCCATAAACTAAACGTTTGCTGTCAAAGAACACGAAGTTAGGTACAAAAATGAATACAAAAAACTAGGTAAAGTAACCGACAGCGCTAAGAAAAACCACTGACCTACAATTGCTGTTGCAGAAAATGCAATCGTTTTTTCTTTCTGACAGAGACACTGCATTCGATCGCAGCGCCCATCAGCATAAACAATAATAATATGCTCGTTTACCCGCAATAATTATTGCACTTTGAAGCCATCAATATAAAGCTGAAAGCTGAAGTTGAAATTGCATCATGAATGCGTAATAATTTTGTTTAAAGTTGAACGAACAGCAACACAAAAAGCTCAAGGTGCGAGCATAATAATCGGAATGTTTTAAGGAATGCTGTTGTGTTGATTTCCCAATTTGGTTGTTTAGAAGTTGGACTTTTATTCCAATTTTAAATTCAAGTTGAATAACCCTCCTTCTAACAATAATATAAACAACATTTTTTGGCTTGTAGATACATTTACAGGATTTAGAGAAGTTTCTTTTGTTTTTAATTCCAGAGCAGATTTAATCGCAACACGAACCTTAAATGCCAACGCCACCAACAGATACACTCCACTCAGTAGGTCTCAGCACATAATTATTATGCCCATTCTCTTTTCGGAAAAGCTTTATGCAACAACAAAGAAAAAAAAACATTGAACAAAAATAGTTCAATCGTGAAAACGCGGATTGATTTTTCATTTTTCATTAATTTTGTTGTTGTTTTTGGTTGGGTGAGATACGAGTATGGAGGTAAAGTTGTATGGGAAGTATCTAATCCTTTGTCAGCTTGATTTTAGTTAAACTTAAATCATTGTAAGAGAGATAAATTGTTTATTTTTTTTGAACTTTGTGTATAATAAATTACGAAATAATCGAAATTAAGTTTTTTATTTGCAGATAGAAATACCTCAACAAGTTATACATTACAAAAATGAATTGATCTATTTTATAAGAGAATTAACTATTTTTATGTATCAACACTAAATTATTCACAAATGAAGCCCACACACAGTAAGGAAGGCGTTAAGGTCATTGCAAATTAATGTCCATATGTGTTGTGTATTAGTTGAAACTGTTTGGGCTTCATCAGCAACGGTTTTGATCCAAAATGGATGTCTGCATCTATTCTCTCCAAAAGAGGAACAAGGAGTTGCCAAGTAAACTTTATATCAAAATCTTTGGCCTAAATTCAGTTCAACAATTTCATTTTATTTTGTTAAGGCTTTTCCCTTTTCCAACAGGCTAAGCATGTCTGTTTAAAACAAGTTGTGTATTAAGCTAAGTAGATATACAATATTATTGGATCTGTCAGTAATAAATATGTTCCAATTGCTTTCCAACCGTGTTAACTGAAAATTTTGCTATGAAAATATTTCCAGAAATGCCATTTCCCAACTGTGTGAACTGACCATTTAGCATTGTAATGTAGTAGGTTATTTTCAGCTGACTGCCAGACATTTTGACAGATCTGACAATAATGTTGGACCTGCCATTATGTTTTATTTGGTTCTACCCTGCAACGCTCATCCGAGAGGACAGATGATGCCATATCCTTAGGATAGCACGATCTCGGTGGGCTTTTCTCGTTGCCTCCAATTTAGATAACAATGTCCTAAAATCGCTCATGCATAACGTCCACTGTAGAGTCAGTTGTGTTAGACGTTGTGCCGTCCAGTAAGAACCACATGTCGTTCACAGTCATATCATATAATTTGGGCTCAAATATTTGTTTTTATCGATAGGTGATGACAATAATATTATCTTCGTGCCGATCGACTATTCCACTGGCTCTCAATTCACGCCAAACAATGATGTTTTACGGATGCATTCCCACTTGGTGATCCTCCTGTGGATTGGCATTGTCTAGTGTCAACAAACTTCTTCTAGCGAGCTCGATCCGTGGCAAGCCGTCTCAGTTTCTCACGCCAAGTTGACTCAGTTCCGCTTCCATTTGTGTGAGCCATCTGTCTTCCTCTAGAAGTTTTACCTTTCGTAAAACTTTCAAACTTTATTTCAGTTATAAAAAAAAACGCTGCTAAATGCTCGAGTTTCCTTTGACGATCCAAGAAATTCATCACCTAATCTATAACGCCTATATTCGTCCAAAGTTTGAGTAGGATTCTAATATTGGGCAGGTGTTCCAATAACCCACTTGAGTCTGTTGGAAATAATATAAAAGGGAGCTTGTGATAGAAGTATATAAAGGGTGGTTCAATTTTAAGGGCCGATGTTGATTTTGAATAAAACGCAAATTATTATTTAGAAAATTATTGTCATTTCTTTTTTATTATGATAATATGGTATGGTTCAATTATGTATATAGAACAAAATATCGGCCAATATGGCCGCCGCGACCTCGGCGGTACATCTCCATCCGATGGTCCAAATTTTCGATGACGCTGAGGCATAATTGAGGTTCTATGCCGTTGATGTGCCGAATTATCTCATCTTTTAGCTCTTGAATTGTTGCTGGCTTACCGACGTACACCTTTTCTTTCAAATAACCCCAAAAAAAGAAGTCCAACGGTGTCAAATCACATGATCTTGGCGGTCAATTGACATCGCCACCACGTGAGATAACACGGCCATTGAATTTGTCGCGCAAAAGAGCCATTGTTTCGTTAGCTGTGTGGCAAGTGGCACCGTCCTGTTGAAACCACATATCGTCCACATCCATATCTTCCAATTCGGGCCATAAAAAGTTCGTTATCATCTCACGATAGCGAACACTATTCACAGTAACTGCCTTACCGGCCTCATTTTGGAAAAAATACGGCCCGATGATGCCGCCAGCCCATAAACCGCACCATACAGTCACTTTTTGTCGGTGCATTTGGTTTTCGACAATCACTCTTGGATTATCATTCGCCCAAATGCGGCAATTCTGCTTATTGACGAATCCACTGAGGTGAAAATGTGCCTTATCACTGAAGATGATTTTCTTTGAAAATTGATCATCCACTGTTGCCATTTCTTGCCACCATTCTGACCATTGACGACGCTTGAAATGGTCAAAAGTCAATTGCACCTTGTAAGCGTGTAAATGCAAGTCTTTATGCATAATGTTCATCAACGACGAGCGCGAGAGGTGCAATTGTTGGGCATGGCGACGAGCTGAGCCCACTATCGCGAACAGCAGCAATATTTTCTGTATTACGAGCTGCATATTGTACGCACATTTGGACGATTAAATTGACCGAAAAAATCACGTTATGCATTTTGATTTGAACGCCCATTTTCATAATAAGCCTGAATAACTTTTACGCGTTGCTCGATTGTGTATCTTTCCATGGTTCAAATTGAGTTAGTCTGAAATTGAGAAATGTCAAATGAAATGCGGAAAAAAAACTTGACGTTTAGGTGTGGTTCACATTCAACATCGGCCCTTAAAATTTAATTTAATTTTATTTTTTTATTTTATAAACATTGTTTTAGTGAAATAGCTAGTTGCATTCCTGCCCTTAATCAATTCAATTGTAATCCTCGTGTTTCAGCGAATGTCCATCAGCTTATCCTTGACCCTTCTCAACTCCTTCTGCTGCACTTGATGTTCTTTTTTATCTCATACCGCTAGATATTTTTAGCAAACAATCGGCCGCTAACACAGCCATTCGACTTAAAGCCTCCTCGCAGTGGATCAATAATGATATTGGTCACTCTACTATACTGAACTCGTTCAGTAGTCTACCTAGTAACGTCGATTACACCACCCCTCATCCAAAATTTGATAAAAATTTTCAAGTATCCATCCCTTCCAGGTCTTCTTGGGAAAATGAGTCGTTTTTCATAGACGAAGCAATTCATTTCTATACAGATGGATCTAAAACCGATGACGGGGTCGGTGGAGGCGTATACTCCGAAAAATTAAATCTTTGTCTATCTTTTCGTCTTCCCAATCACTGTAGCGTGTTCCAGGCAGAGCTTTTAACAATAAAAGAAGTCCTCTCTTGGATAAAAGAAAACGTTATATCGACAACCGATATACGTATCTTCTCAGACAGTCAAGCTGCCTTAAAGTCACTGGACTCTGTCTCCATTAACTCACAAACAGCCCAAAATTGTCGATCATCTCTGGTGGAGATGTCAAAACAGTTTAACATTCACCTTACATGGGTGCCGGGGCATAGAGACATTCCAGGAAATTGTAAAGCTGACGAACTTGCAAAAAAAGGAACAATATTACCTTTGTTGGATAGCAAATCTAACATCGGTATACCCCTAGCTACTTGTAAACTCATGCTAAAGCAAGATACCATAAAGTAAGCTAACCACAGGTGGACCAGCACCCCAACTTGCCGGTCTACTAAACTGATTTGGCCATTGTTTGATGTTAAACGCTCAAAACAACTAATTTCTATTGGTAGATTGCATATTAGCTCCATTATAGGTGTCCTTACTGGGCACTGCCTAATAGGAAGACATGCTTTACGTCTTGGAGTTCCTGCAAATGATTTTTGGAGAAGCTGCATGGATGAAGAAGAAGAGGAATCAATTCCCCACCTTCTATGCTCTTGTCCTGCCCTAGCGCAAAGACGTAGACTCCACTTGGGAGACTACTACTATAACGATCCTAGTGATCTAAATAATTCAGACATTCACTGTCTCAAACGCTTCATTATTAGCTCAAAATGGTTTAACGAGTAAGGGGGATTTTTGAAATCCTTGTGGTGTCACAACGGACCAAATATTGGTCTAAGTGTGCTGACCTTTTCCGGTCAGCAGCCACTTTAACCTAACCTATCCTTGACCCTAATTTCGGAAGAACTATTAAACTCAAAGATTCTCTCTTAAGCCGCACTACACGAATGTGAACTACTTTACCAGACTGAATATTTCCCTTCTATTGTGACTTTCAGACATTTAAAACCAACGTGCATCGGTATCTCTTTTAAAATCCTTTCCAACTTTTCAAAACGCTCAAACTGTTCTCAAATATTTTAAGGGCATTTAAAATCCCTTCTGTGCGCGTAAAATGTAAAAAAAATAAGTCGCAAGTAAAAATGATGTCAACGGTGCCGGCTGGGAAATGATCACATACGAGTATCTCTGGCATGCTACACTCAAAAAATTTATTAGTAAAATGGCTACGAATGATATTCGTAAAGAAAATATTCGTGCATTGTACGAATATTCGTAAGATGTACGAAGTATTTGTACAGTCGTATATCTACGAATGCATTCGTAAAATTTTACTAATAACTGTCGTACTATCCACGAATCTATTCGTTTAATACACTAATTTCATTCGTAAACAAGAAGTAAACAATTTGTTTGAGTACATTGTACGAATTATTGTGTACATATAACTAATAACATTCGTTAATTTCTCGTACGAATGACTTCGTACTTTAATCTTTTGCATTCGTAGTATTTACTAATAAATTCGTACTATTTACTAAGTAAAACTAATATTAGTAGACAGAATTCATTCGTAGGTAGACCGTACGCATTATGCGTAGAATGTACTAATAACTTCGTATTTTCATGAAGTGCATGAGTAAAAAAAATAATGTGTTCAGTTCTAAAAATTAAATGTATTCCATTAGTCAACACGTTGAAACGTGATATTATTTAAAAAGTGCTGCAGTGGTGGATCAGACTAACATCTGCTTTTTTCGAAAAGACGAGGTAAGTACCTAGACATACATTTGCTTTAAAGCCTATTTTATATTTAAAATACAGCATCCAGAAGTAGCAGAGCATACATATGTGGGAATTTTTTTCCTGAACGAATCTCAATGTAAGTAAAATTTTTTTTCGGAAGTTTTCAATTTTAAATGTTAAATCTATTTTCAGTGGCCCTAAGTACGTTAAATGAGGAGTTTTTAAATATTAATTTAATTGTTAATTATATTTGTAATGAATTAATTATTTTTTAACGTTATTCATATATATATGACAATAAAATGAATTAAAAAACTATTTTTAACTTACAACATAAATTCCTTTTGTTATTAATTCTTACAATAGGTATTTAAGGAAATTTCAGAGAACATAAATGGTAGTAAGTTCTACAATAATATTCGTACAATATACGAATGGAGCTGTATAATTTACGAATGAAATACAAGGGCATTAGTAAATATTACAATGATATTGGTACAATATACGAATGGCATTGGTAAATATTACAATAATATTCGTACATTGTACCAATGGTATTCGTACAATATACGTTTGTTTTTCTACGAATATTCGTAAAATGTACTAATAAACGTCCATTCTACGAATACTATTCGTGGCTGAAAACCACGAATAAAATTCGTAGAATGCACGCATGAATTAGTAGTATTTACACACGAAATTTTTTGAGTGTAGTGTAAACGTAAAGCACTAACCAGAAAGCCAAGGAGTATTACCATGGGAGCCCTATATTTCCGCTATCGTCCGACTTTCTCGCTTCTTGTCCTTCTTTTGAGAAGCCAGTTTTCTACGCTTCTCTTCTGCTCGTTGAGGTTAGGTTTAATAACGTAGAAGTAGCTAATGCAGAACTGGCACACTTAGACCAAATGTTGGGCCGTTGTAAAACTTTTCTTTACTCATTAAACGATTAAACCATTTAAAAACTCCTAATAAAGCGTGTAAGACTATTTTTTCATTATTTTCGAAGATCACTCGGATCGTTATAGTAGAAGTCTCCCAAGTGGAGTCTACACCTTTGAGATAGAGCAGGATATGCACGAAGAAGATGATAATAGATGCCAAAGTGCATTGCTTCCCTATCTTTCAAACAGCGTACGAATACGAAATCTATTAAGCTATTGAGGAATTTACTTTAAAAAAAATCAATCGCTTAGAGCGCTTCAGATCCAGCTTTGGCCAAGTATGTTTTTTCGCAAAGCAAGTGGTGCTGTTGTTCCATCTAAGCATTTTACTCTTTATCTCTCCAATGTGTGAAAAAAGATATTGTCATTCATCAGCCTTACAGTTTCCTAGAATTCCCCGGCACCCAGCAGAGATGATCCTACTGGTGTTTTTTAGTTTTTAGAAACAGAGTCATGAGATTTGATAAAGGTTGTCTGAAAAGATTCTTATAGCACACTACAATGATTAGAAAGATGAAATGATTGACCTAAGTTAAGTGCAAGCCTCCACTAAAGCCACCATCGGTTCTGATCCTGTACAGCAGCAGTTTTGAAGTTATGGTGAGATTTCTGGATTTGACGAGCTTTGACAGACTGTAGTAGGCTCTGTTGGATTTGAGAAGCCGCCCGCTTATTTCTTCTTCTATATTGTTATCGGCTGCTACTATTGACCCAAGGTATTTAAAGGATTGCACCACTTCAAATTCGTGCTCCGCTACCTTGATTGTTTGACCAACTGTTCCTCTCGCATTTGACGCCACCATGTACTTTGTTTTACCTTCACTAATGTGCAGCCCCCAATGGTTCTCAATATTTGATAAGACTTTTTTAGAAGTCGATCAGAAAAAATTGGTGATATCCTGCGATTGTAGCGGTCCAACCTCAATTTTTTTTACAATCACCCGTATTCTGAAACTCGTATTTATGACTCGTATTCGACTATAGTCGTATGTTGGTATTCCAGAAGTCGTACATTCGACTTTACTTATACTAATATCGGGAAACGCAAAACATCGCATACGACTATTCGTATTTTATCGTTATTCCGAATCTCGTATTCGATTTACTTGAAGTCGTATTTGTGTACTTTTTTACTCGTATTAAATTTTCTAGACGAGACTTGTTTTTTTTTCGATAAAAATGGACAAAAAGTTAATGTAAGTACATTGGTACCTCTTGGCAAAATGGTTAGGCGTTAAACTGTCATGCGGAAGGTCTGGAGTTCGATTCTCAGCCGCAGCAAAAAGTTTTTCAGGAGTGTAATGCCTCTTGCAACGAATTGACAAATCCTCTAAGAGTATATCTCTTGTCTTGGAAAGTGCTGCACATTTGCCGTTCGGAATGGGCAGAAAATTTTAGATACCCTCCGTTCCTGGTAACACGCACACAGGAATGATTGAGAATTATAAGTCACTATAGGTCCTGGTTCATTTCGAGCTGTTGCACCACCAAATTTTTTAAAGCACATTGTTTATTGGTTTATTATTTGGACTCAACATTATTAACGCGTTCATGTTTAGTAAAATAATAAATCGTTCTCAATTTGAGACATTGGTTTGTGCATTGGAAGAAAATTTGGAGGTAGCAAGGGGCCATAAGAAGAGTGGAAAACTCAAAGCAAATAATTAACAGTTTTGGGCGGACCTTCCGATAAAAATAAAAAGCCTTGGGCCACCCATCCGAAATGGTCCAGCTTGTCTTAAAGTAAGAAATATTTAACAAATTGTAATTCATGCCTCTTTAGGTCTGCAATGATCAAAAGTATTTAGTTAAAACAGAAACTGCATCACAATAAACAGCAATTTACAGGCACAGGGGTGGTGAAATTACAACCATATGCTAGAGCAAATTTGAGAAGTACATTGCTAACATTTTAAATTTAAATTGTTAATCCCCAAGGATCAAACATTGGAGTTTTTCAGCCTCCTCCTGTAATCGACACGATAAATACTGAAGATGAAACTGACATAGTCCAAGAATATATGGTAATGAGTATTCACAAGCCAGTAACACCACTTAGACCGAGAGCCCAAAGCAATTTTTGGGTGTGATTGATAACAAACAATAATTAGCATAATATAGGCCTTTTATAGATAGTTATTTACAAATGTGAAAGTCTTGCATACTCTAGTGGGCGCAATAGTGCATTATAGTGCATTAAGTATGCAGTTCTTTCCAAAGTCTAAAAAAATTGGAATACAAAATTTGGCATAACTTCAAAATGAAGAGCTAAGTGCCCTGATTGCAAATATCGAGGTCCAAGACGTTTTGAAGGTGGCCTTCTTAGTGCAAGAAGTAGCATATTCTTATCGCGTCTGGCAGGCAGAAGGCTGTCTGTAAAACGTCTTGGACCTCGATATTTTCAATCGGGGGCTTAGCTCTACATTTTGGCAAGGTTCTTATCACAATTATTTGGACTAGGAAAGAACTGCATACTTGATGCACTATTGCTCCCACTAGAGTATGGAAGACTTTCACATTTGTAAATAACTATCTATAAAAGGCCTATCTAATTATGCTAATTATTTTTTGCTATCAATCACACATAAAAATTGCTGTGAGCTCTTAGTCTAACTCTAATTTAATTGAAAAAACAACAAATGACTTTTTCAATTCAATTTTATTGATTTTGACAATTACCTACGGGCGACAATATATGTACGTTGTTTTTTTAAGCTTCTCGTACGCAACGTATACGACTTGAAGAATAACGATTTTGATACGAGACGAGTTCGAGTTCGACTACGAGTACGAGACAAAATACGACTTGTGGAATATGGGTGAATATCTTGTTTTGTTTTGGTTTGTCGTAGTAGTTTCGGGGTTAATGTTGACCCCTCGGAGCATTTGCCCATCCTGGATACTGGTGAATCAATATGAATAACGTTTCATTTTGTTAATTTTGAAATATGGGAACTGAGTACTACCTACCCCAATGTTTCGAAGTTGATCTGTTATCTGAATTAGTGTCGTGCAGGCTGCATTTTTTTAAAACTTTTAACACAGATGTCTTCTGTTTCTAGCTTGGTGTTAGAATCTTCTTAAACAACTTCAATGTCATATGTCTTCTTCCTGAAGAACATATCTTTGGTGTCATCATCACATTTATGTGACTTGGTGAATCAAGCCTTGATGCGAATTATAGAGAGACCCTCGTTCACATAGTTAAATCCCAAGACTTCTTGTCTAAGTCTTCCTCCTTGTTTTTGTTTTTTTTTAAATTTCTGAACCCAAGAAATTTTTCTGAGTTTTGTTCGACTTAGGATTTTTTTTTTCGAATGAAAAATACTATCCTTGAAATCAATGAATTTTCAGAACGACCGACGCGACGGTGTTCAAGAAGTTTCGGTAATGGATGGTCAGCTATAAGTCTTAGGCCTCTAGTCTGAATTCTATCTAAATGGTTCAAATGTGTAATGGGGGCAGCAGCCCAGATATGAGAGTTATACTTAAGTTTTGGGCGGATCAGAAGAGGAAAAGAATTTCTTGCTTGCATCTTTTAAGAAAACCTAAGCGTTTCGCTGCTTTTTTAGCTACGCCGAATGTATGATCATTCCATAAGAGATGGTCATTATCACACATACCGACTATGGAAAGCTTTCCAGTACCCCATTGCATAATGCTGTCGAGATCGGAATCTAACGAACTTAGCATACGCTGAATGCTGAAAAGCTGAGGGTGCTGTTGTCAGCGAAACAGTGAAGTGGATTAGAAGTTTCAGCCAAATGATCATTTATTAAAATAAGGAAGAGTATCGGAGACAAAACAGAGCCTTCGGGCACACCAGCATTTATTTCATGAAAATCAGACTTGAAACAGTATTGAGCGGTCCGAAAGGTAATTTCTAATCCAACGAAGAAGAGATTGTTCGATACCAAACGCTCGCATTTTCGATAAAAGAGCTTCGTGCCAAACGCTGTCAAATGCTTAAGAACAATATCGCTTTCTTCCAGAGGTATTAAAAATTACCTTAAAAATAAAAAAAAATTATAAACACCCTGTTTGCATACATACACATACGAATCTTCAAGATCTGAACGAATAAAATAGAATCTTTTTCAAGTCAGTAAGTATTTGTGTCGTGTAACTGGCAGCCTAATTGAATTATCTTCAATCAGTGTAAGTTTCATTTGACTTAAATTGAAAATGGTTAATAATATTTGTGTTTTAATTTTTCTTCATACATATTTTTTTTTTCTTTTTTTTTAAGAATGAGTGGTGTTTACTCTAAACTTGTCGTATTTCCATCGTTAGATCTAACTGCGATTTTTAAGAATGTTGTCTTCATCTCTATCAGATGGGTTTATCTTATTAGTGTTTCGTTGAGGTTTCGTTTAAATTCGTTGTTACGGTTAGATTAGTAGCAGTGTTGCCCGCAGATTTGTGATTGTGTGTTTTCTGTGACGTTTTATATTTTATTTTTTGCTCTGAAATTTTTACAATTAATAGAATTTGAATACACAACTACCTCCTAAAAGTATTTTTATTCATTGGGTGGAAACCACAGAAGGTGAGAAAAATTTAAATTAACTACACAGAAATGTCTTACAATTTTTGATCTTAATACACATCCAGCCTTTAATATTTGTTAATGATCTGTCAATGTCAAAACGTCGGCCAAGGTTTATATTTACATACATGTATCATGGTTAATTGGTGAAGATCATGAACTAGTAATGTTCGAAAATTATAATTACTGAAATTCTTTTTTTAAAATATTCGATAGACTTGGAAATGATTTTTGAAATTTCAAGAAAAAAATATTTGAAAATTTGAATAAACAATACTTTTTAAACTTTTTGAGCTTTCACATCAAAAATTGATCAAGTTGTACCGTTTTATTAATATCAAACTGCATATCATAACAATTTTTCAAAATATTGTATTTAAAATTATGAAAATTATCACCGATATTTTTATTTTGATATTGTTACGTATATAAATTTATCGGGTTGGGTACGATATCCCGCTTTTTAAATTCCCGTTTTTTTAAATCCCGTTTTTATAATCCCGTTTCTTATAATCCTGTTTCTTATAATCCCGCTTTTTTTAAATCTTGCTTTTTATAGTCCGCTTTTTAAAATCCCGTCTCTTATAATCCCGTTTTTTATAATCCCCTTTCTTATTACGACGTGTAAGCACTGAGGTATGTACGGGGGGGCCGCTGCCCCCTGCAACCCCCCTGCTTGGGCACACTATAGGATTTGGGGTAGGTGCGAGGATGAGTATATGCAAAGTTTCCTTAGGATTTAAAGAATCTGGAAAATAACCTACATAAAATCAATAAGTTTTAGCTACGTATTCTAAAAAACGGGATTTTAAAAAGCGGGATAATAATAGATCGGGATTTTGAACAAGCGGGATTTTAGAAGACGAGATTTTAAAAAAGCAGTATTTTAGCAGACGGGATCTTTAAACTTTTTTTAGGGATTTTTGAAAAGCGGGATTTCAAAAAGCGGGATTCCGATACGCTCCCAAATTTATCATATCAAATCTATTTTCTTCTTGAATTTCAGTTTGTTGGAAAAGTTGATTCAGAAGTACTTCGTTGATGATTTGACTATTACTTCAGTATTGTTTGGAAACTTTAGTTTGATCGCATCACAGCTTGATGCAAACGCTCGTCTTCGAATGACAGTCACTGATGTTCGGAAGCAGATGAGTTAGGTCTTTTCGCTGTTAATCTTCAGTGTCCATTTGCCATAGTATTCCCGTAGGTTTTTTATATTCTGTTGCACTCTCCTGGCAGCAATCTCTTGTGAAAAAGTGATGGCTTTTCTGATCGAGTCGTCTGCATAAAGCTTCGTGTTTGTACCTTCTATTTTTGATCAACAATTTAAATGTTGAACAGCAGGTCCAAGTTTTGATCCTTGAGGGACTCCAGTGTTCATTTTCTAGGTTGATGATACGTGCTTTGCTACCTGTACATAAAAAAGTCTTTGGGTTATGAAATTTTTGTTTATTTTTACCAAGTGACTAGGAAGTCCAAATTCCGAGAGTTTGAATAGTAAATCCAATTTATCCAAACGCTGTCGAAAGTTTTTTCGATGGCCAGCAAGCGCTATAGTAATTTCATTTTTGATTTCAATCCAAGTGTAACATCACTATGAAGTCCCAGTAGTTGATGTAGGGTAGAGTGTTTATTTCAAAATCCGTTCTGAAACTCCGGTGTGACATCTTTTTCTATGCAGAAAACGTTGAGTTTCTTCAATATTTACGCCCCCATTATCTTGCTTATACAGAAGAGCAACGAAATTGGCCGATATAGGCTTGGTTGTTCTTCTTCGGTACGGGGATGACTTTCGCCGTTTTCTAGGCTGCAGTGAAATGGCTGTTGTTCAGACAGTTGTTGAAGATTATAGTCAGCTGAAGAATTGCAAGATTTGGTAACTTTTGAAGTACATAATTAAAAAATCTTTTTACTTCCTGCTGATTTTTTGAAATTTCCAGTGGTGTTAATATCATTCACTTCTTCAGGAGAAGTGTAAACATTAGTCAGTAGCTGCTCCGACGAGGGGTTTTCTTAGTTGAACAAGCTTACGGTTTCGGTGATTGTTGATATCTCCTCAAAGCGAGTTTCTACTTCTTCGAAAAAGTCAGGAAGGTACATGGGCTTTTCTCACTAGAATATAAGATTAGGTTTGGTGACCGTAGCTGCTTGAATGCCAATTATATTGAGCGTAAGTCTTTGAGGTTTTTTTTTTCTCAATAGCATCTTGTTTCAGCATAAATTTGCATAGAGCGATGGTTTTACATATATTAGCTTTATATGGCAAAGTAGGAGGCGTAGTACTACTTTTGGCGAGCTTATAAGCTTCACAATTTCTTGGAATGTCTCTGTGATTCAGCACCCAACATGGGTAAACATTGAACTGGTATGCCATTACCTTGTGAGATAATCGGCAGTTAAATGCTGTTATAGAGTTTTTAGAGACAGAGTCCAGAGATTTACTAGCTTGGCTGCCTGAGAAGAAGAGAATATCACTATTGGATTTAGCGTTTTTTTTGAGCCAAGACACGCTAAATTGATTAAGAAGACGAAAGGAGAGACTCGGTCCGAGTACACACCTGCACCAATCTCATCATAAGTTTTTGATCCATCAGTATAAAAATGGATCACTTCTTCATTCAGGAATGTCAAGTCCTTCCTAATGGAACTATAAGGGATGGTAGCCTGAAAGTTTTTATCAAACTGTAATTTTGGAATGATGTAGTCAGTATTGCTTGACATTAATCCGAATAAATTCAGAATGATGGTTCATTATTGGTCCACTGCGAGGAAGATTTAAAATGCTGTGTATGCAGCCGTTCGTTTTGCCGATAATATCAAGGGGCGTTGGATGGAACAGAATGTCCATGTGCGAATTTTAAGTTCTTAAAAATTCTGGGCTATTTTGCTATAATAACTTACGAAACTAAATTACGGCGCAACATTAATAAACCTTTTGAAAGATGTTATAATTTTTGTAAATGGCGTCGTACGTCAATCATATTTGACATTTGTGAAGTTAACAGTTGCAGTATACAAACAGACAAGCATCGGAGCACACTTTAATTTGCAAAATCGTAAAATAATTGTGTCGAATTTTTTGACCAATAATCGATCTTTGGTGTTAGCACAGCGTGAATTTCGACTTCGATTTCCTAATCATGTCGGACCAACTGGGCAAACATTCCGGCGGTGAGCTACTTGACTCGAACAGATTTTACCCACAGGAGACCAAACGGGCATGGCTGCCACAGAACTAGTCGTTCGACCTAGAATATCGCGGCTGTGACTGCCGATGTCGCTGAGAACGAAGAAACATCAACCAGACGACGGGCCTCGCAATTGGACATCACCAGATGGATCCTACTGCAAATTTTGGACCTTATTCGGAATTCACCCCCCACCAAAATTAACTTTTTTTTTAACGAATCGATAAAAAAGTGTTTGCTGTTGATAAAAAAACATCAAATCATGGTGGAGAAACACTTTTTTATGGTAAAAAAGTGAAGTATAAGCCGACCACCCACAGTACTATAACTAAAACTACTTTTGTATGGGATACCTACCTATTTGCTTTTTTCGCTTGCTTACGCATTACGGCGTAATGTGCTTTGGCACACTATAGGATTTGCGGTAGGTGCAAGGTTTCTTTTGAATTTACAGAATCTGGATTTAAAGAAACTTTGAATTTACCCTATGGCCTATATTCATTTTTTTATATTTCACTTTTTTACCATAAAAAAGTGTTTCTCCTGCATAATTTGATGTTTTTTATCAACAGCACACTTTTTTTTATCGATTCATTAAAAAAAAAGTGCATTTTGGTGGGGGGGGGGGGGGAATTCCGAATAAGGACCCAAATTTTAGTGAAAGACTTACACATGTCATGTTTCCGTACAAAGTGCATCAGTTAATATCTGCTGATCGTCCGTCGCGTGTAAATTATTGTCAAGCCATCCTCAATCTCAAAAACGATAAGGAAGATTTTGTGTCGAAAATTATCATGAGCGACGACGTGTATTTTCACTTAAGCGGTTACAATATTAAGCAAAATCTTCGTTTCTGTGGCACTGAAAATCTGCGTGTGATGCACGAAGAGCCATTACATTCCCTCAAAGTCACTGTGTAGTGCGACGTTCATGCGGGTTATTGGGACTATTTTTTTTTTTTTGGTGATAAACGATTTCTCACTGCTGAAATTGCATCCTCGGGACTTGGTGAACATGTGGTTTCAACCGCACACGCAGCACGAAAAACAAAGGATATTGTGAAGGAAGCGTTTCCTGGTGGCGTTATCTCCCGTTTTGGCGATTTGGCATGGCCAGAACGATCACCGGAATTGATCATGCCAGACTTCTTTCTTTCGGGCTACTTGAAGTCGCGGATCTATGCCAACAAGTCTCAGACAATCGCAGCCCTTAAGGAGAATATTTTACAGTAATGCAAACAGTTATTACCGGAAATCTTGCGGAAAGTCATGTAAAATGCGATAAAACGGGCACAAATGTGTATAAACTCTGAAAAAATTGTAAAGTTCCAAATGAAGATTTCCATCACTCAAAATCATTCTTTTTTATTTAGTAAAAAAGTAATTCGAAAACAAAATTGGATGATTAATTTTGCGCCACCTTGTTTAAACATAGGTAGTATATGGCACGTAATGCATTCGTAAAAAATCGAACTCGAAATTTTGATCGGACTTGACATTACGACGATAGGGAAGACAAAAAAGTGGGTCCGCAATTCTGTCTGTCTGTCTGTTCGGCTACAGCGTTAAAGGCTCGGCCGATGTTCTTTAAACTTGGTAGACAACATTTTCGAATTTTCCCTCCCCCCACACTTTTCTTAAGACCAAAAATAACGGTACCTGCCAAACGATTTTTTTTTCGAAATTTTATTAAATATTTCTTTTTAAGAACTTGTTCCCCAGATTAAAAAAATTCACAAATTTTCATTTACTTAAAGCTGGTAATGCTTCAAAAAATTATATCCAAAAATGGAATATTTTTTTTTTTTGATTTTGTCAAAAACGCTAAAACCCTTAAAGCTTGTATAGTATTGTGTATTGAATTTTTTAAAAAAAATTTCAAAACTCACTATTTGGAAAACCACATGCTCGATTTTCTTAAAACTTGACAATTAAAAGGCTTTTATATATACAATCTATAAGATGTGAGAAAAAAATTTTATTTTATCTAAAAATTACTGTACCCACTATACGAATGTAAAAAAATGGTTTTCGAAAATCCTAGAATTTTGATAAAAAAAAATTCTTTCGGTTAATCTATATTTCAATACAAAAAATTGAAATAAAGATGCTAATGACTGTACCTACCACAGAACCATTATTTCGAATTTTTAATTTCTCATTTTTGGCATAATGAATTTTAACGAAATTTTTTATAGAGAAGCTTCTTAAAAGTTTGAAAAACGTTGCACTTCAAAACTTAAAAAAAAAAATATTTAATATCTTAAATTGGATATCTTAAAAACGCGTCAGTATTTTTTTGAAATTTAATTTGTGTTCGTCCAGTAATACAAATTTAAAATTGGCGTTCCAAAATGTGTTCTTAGTTTTAAATATTATATAAAATCTTATTTTTATTAAAAAACTGCTACAATGATTTAAAATTTTTGTTCTTGCATAAACTAATATTTGCTTGCGAAATCACTTGGTATCCCGTTTTCAGCTCCAACTACTTAAAGGAGTTATATTTTTAAAATTCTTTGTCTATTACATAAGAGCAAGTTCGTGCGACCCAGTGGTGCATTTTATTTTTTAAGCAATTCCCACAACAAAAAATCTATACAAAAACAATTTTGTGAACTTTTGTATTTAAATTGGATTCGTAACAAACTGCAAATAAAATTAATTTTATTCAATTTCTTTTATTTTTATTTTGTTTTCATTTTAATGATATTCGATATTTAATCTACCCGCAGCCAAATATCCTTTTGTATTGTTTTTGTATTTTAATGGCAAATGTCAATGAAATTAATGTTAAAATTGACTTTCGATTTTATCAGCATCGATCGTTGACTCATTAAATGACCTGCTTAATGAGAATTTCAAGTAATTTTTTTGGTTGTTTTATTCAACTGGTTATTTTGTGTTTGAATTTTTAATAATTCGTTTAAAATATTTTATTGAGTGATTAAAATTACCAATACTCTGAGGTTGGCGACTCATTTTATGCCAAATAAAAGAGAAAGAAAATTGTCATTCTTCCCCTCACAAAAATTAATGACGTTGATGATTTTTATTAATATTGGATAAAAATATCTTCTTCTGAGCTAATAAATATTGTTATGGTTTTCTTGTTTGTATCTCTGAATTGCGATAGAAAATCAAACGACAATTAGATGGTTAAATTATATCTTTATCTATTCAAATATTTGTGAAGATGTTTTCCTCCTCCAAAATGATATTTAAAACTAAACTATAAATAGGATACTATAAATTTGAAACAAAACCTTATTAATTTAATCTTATTTTGCGTTAAAAATAACCTACTATATATTATTTAAGCGAGCAAAAACATTACAGGGAATTGATAGTCTTGGTAGTTAAGATCTTTTATTTTAATATTTACTTGTTAATGAAACATAATAAATTAATAATAATATTATCCCCTTTGAATGTAAACATATGTATGTAGGTGGTAAATTTTATAAGCCTCAAAGCAATCATTTCGAGTTTCCATTTAAAAAATTATGTATTTCAAATTTTTAATATTTCGAAATATCTTAAACTGTATGCAATTTAGAAAATGACGGTTTCCCTGTTGACTTGTTCGTTCTCTTTTATTTATAATTTATAAAATATAAACGGAGTTTTCTCAAAAATTTTCTAAGCCATTTTGTCGATAAAAAATTGCAATTGGATAGTAAACAGGAAAAACAATTTCTGAGCAATAGAATAGTTTATTTTCAATAAACACTTTATAAAAATGAGTATTACAACTTTAAAACTATGCTTATCACACCATTTGATTCTGAAAAAGTGGGGTTTACTTACGTGCATTCTAAAAAATAAGGTTTGTTTGTTTTGAAAATCTTCTGATTGCAAGAAGATTTCAAGGAGATTTATTTTAAATCTTCATTTGAGGTGATTTATATTTGTATGGTAAATCTACGAGATTTAAAGAAGATTTATGGTAAATCCACTTAAATCCCGGATTTACTCTTGGTGAAAACGTAGTATTAGTCTCGGCCCTCGGGTAAACCGGGACGTCTGGTAACTCTAATATGGCTGTATGTCTGTTTGTCTGTACCTCGACATACAGCCTAATCTACTGGAGGTATTTTCTTTAAACTCGATACTTAAGAGTCTTCGGTGATTACCTAGAGGAGAAATTGAAATTTTAATTTTAACTCCAAAATTAACAGTACCTGCCATACAGCCATTATGCAAAACTTATTTATCTTGAAAACGACCCTAACGATCCTGATAAAAATATTAGGTGTGCTATAATAGACACGGACTATATTTTGGTCAAACAAATTTTAGAAAAAAATGTTATTGACGATACCTGTCATAAAACAGGAGCTCTTTTAAATTTAAAATAATATTGTATATAAAAATATTCAAAAAAGTTATTTTTGGGTTTTTTGAAAAAAAAAAATGTTTTTTTTTTTTTTTTGAAAAATCAATGGCGCAAAATTTTAGTTGAATTAGTACGATGATAAAGCCGTTTTAGAATAAAAATGGGTTAAAACAACGATTTGCAAATTTTAATCGAATTTAGCGTCATACTTTCTTTACCCTTTTATTAAAGTTAAAATCATCGAATACCTATTTAAATTTTTTAGTATCGTGTTAATTTCATATGGGGGTGGCCCTGGTGCGATGGATGTGTGCTCGCCTGTGAACCTCATGATCACAGGTTCGATCCCTGCCGTCGTCTATGTCGTTTTAATTCCATTAAAAACCTTCTAAAATTGTCATCAATGGGTTGCTTGTTTACTCATTACATGTTGTTCAGGCATAACACTAACAACATGTAATTGAGTTAAACTAGTATACCCAACAAGGATGAACACGAATAAAATAATGTGAATCATAAGCGACATTGAAATAAGACACGGCATTCTCCGGTTTAGTTCAGCCGCCATCCCTGGAGATAAAATAGCTGAGACAACAACCTTCAGTCTCAGAACATCGTGCCACACATCTTTCCTATCCTTCTTTCTCTTCCTTAACTTCTCGCCCGCGCTGTGTTGAAACATTTAAAGGGTAATCATAATCCCTTGAGCGCGTGTAAATTATATAAAAAAAAAAAAAAAAAAATATGACTTTGACATTTACAAACGTCTGTTTACTTAGTTTTTGCACGAACTCTCATTGTTTTTGGAGTGTTCAAAAGCAATTTAATAAGAAAATTGCTTAAGTACGATACTAGTTAGAAAATGTGTAAAATTAAGAATGAACTATTATGAATAAACTACTTCAATGTTAGCAAATTGTTAAGTTTAGTATATTATCATGTAGCGTGATTTTGTATTGTGAACTCTAGCCTGGTGATGGCGCTGAAATTAGCTCTAGATTTTACAGTGGAGAGTAGGATAAGATACAAAACAGGTAGTAAAAAAGAGAATATTTTATTATTAAATTTAGCAGAGACAAATCTAGCAAGTACTGTCCCTATACTAAAGATGTCGCCACAATCTTTCGTCTTCTTGATAGTACTATAAGTTTTATATACAAATGTAGTATCATACTAATACCTTAATATTAGGCTGTGTAAAATTTTACGCCAGTATATTTCAAAACGTGTAAACTATTAGTCTTAGAAATTATTTCCTTAAATCTGTGGTAATTAAATTTTTAAATTTGGGATGCCAAATTTTTTTCTTGAAAAATTGAAAAAAAAAATTGTTATACACTACACATGTATACAAAATTTATTTAAAAATAAAAAGATTTTTAAACTTTAATTACATAAATTCCCAAGACCTAGTTCATGGTTTCGAGCTGAAGCTCAAGGATTGCTTGCATGCTGTTGGCCTTAAGTATAAGTGTTTGAATCGTTTCCGGATTGTTGACATAACATCGGTCCCCACAAAAAAAAAAGTCCAAAGGGGTCAAATCGCAGTTCCCAGGTGGCCAATTGACGGCTGATAACACGATTTGGGAATTTGTTGTGCAAAATATTGATTGTGGCATGGGCTGTGTGGCATATGGCGCGCCATCCTGCATAAACTAGAGGTCGCCTAAATCCATGTAATTTCAGTTAAAAAACAGTCGGCTAGCATGGCTCTGTAACACCCACCGTTAACAGAAACGTTGTTTCCAGCCTCATTTCAGCCAAAGATCGATTTTGGCATAGACTGTGTGGCATGTATGTCGGCTAATATGGCTCTGTAACGCTCCAAAGATGCCATCACTCCAAAATCCGCACCAAACTACATTGGCCTCTGGATAATATCCTACAGGTTTTCCGAGCACCAGATGCGGCAATTTTGTTTGTTAGCGTAGTCACCGAGATGAAAATGAGCCTCGTCGGAAAAGATGATTTTTCGCCCAAAATCGTTGTCCAATTTAAGCTGCTCTAAGGCCCAAACTGCGAAGCGATAACGAAGCAGAAGGTCGTGTGCTTTCAATTGCTGATTCAATTTAAATTTAAATTTAAAATTTGATGAGCTTACTTGGCAAGTTTTTTTTAAAGTCCAATTCAAACGGTTTTAAAAACTTGACCAGTAAGCTAATCAAATTTTAGTCAATAATCATTAAATAATAAAATTTCTCTATTACATTGTAGCTGTTTCAATATTATTCTACTTTAAATATTCGGTATTAAACCTTCATGAAGTAAGAACTTAGCGTACTTTTAGATCTCACTACTTTTCACGTCTGACTTGTTACACAATGGTTTTTGTATAGAAGAACTTGGCTCTTTTTTTAACATTTATGTTTTTGGTCTGATCTCACTCCTTTTTGCAAAGATTTTAATATTTTGCCATGTCAAAATCTCGAAAGATACGGAAAGATAGACTAAAATCAACTTAGTTTATAGCTTCTTATTTCTTTTGGTATATTTTTTTTTTTTGTTATTGGTTGTTTTGATTTGCGCTTCAATTATTTCTACTTATCCTGGCAAGATACATAAGACTAACATACCTACCTTAATTACAGCAATCGGAAGTGCTCCATATAAATTAAACATACCACGCCCCCTGAATGGAAAATTTCAAATTTTCGATTTTTTCCTCTGCTTGCATGACAAGACCTACCGTTGTGCAAAATTACAAGATTCTACGATGTCGGGAAGTGCTCCATAATTTTGATGATCTGTCAGTCAGTCAGTCAGTTACGGTTTTTGTGATTTTTGAGGCCTTATATCTCAGGAACCGATTATGCTAGAAAATTAGTATATATTCGGAGTTTTAAGTTTCTGACTTCATTGGTACTGAAGATAAGAAGGGGTCAAAAATCGCCTGAGTTTGTTCCTGTAAAAAGGGTGTAGTGCCAGAACTTGGCTGGGCACTACCGTGCCCTTTGATCCCAAATTTCACAGCAATATTCCAACGATGACCTTACATACGCAAAAAAAAGAGATCGAAGAGTAAAAGGATCAGTGAACTCCTTAGAGTTCAAATTAATGAATCCTAACATAGCGTTAGCCTTAGCAATCACAGTCTATATGGGATTTAAAGTTTCGAATCAAAGATGATACCGAGATCTTTCTTTTCTTTAAGTATTGAGAGTTCCGTACCTTCTATAGAATACTGAAAAGGCATAGATGATAGGCTCCTAAAAAATGATAAGGACTGACACTTTGATACGTTCAAGAAAAACTGATTAGCTAAAAACAGGTCAGGCAAGCGATGATCACATTAGAGAATATGACAATGGATAATTGACGTTACACGACGGAATATTTTAATGTAATCCGCAAACATCAAACAAGAAACATTTTTTTAAGAAATCAGTGATATCATTGATCAGCAGCAAGAATAGAAGAGGGCCCAAGTGACTTCCTTGTGGTACTCCTGATGTGACCTCAATTACATCTGATAGAACATCATTAATACGCACAAACTATTTTATTCCGTTTAGGTATGATTCAAACAATTTTAAAATATTTGAGTGGAAGCCCATGGATTCTAATTTTTGTATTAGTATATGGTGGTTTACTCTATCGAACGCCTTAGCAAAGTCGGTATATATGACATCTGTTTGGAAACCACTTTCAAAATTACTAATAATCTGATTACTAAATATTGCGAGGTTGGTTTTTGTTGACCTTCCAGCAAATAATTTCTTTAAGAACAAAAATTAAACTTATCAGAGACAATTTTTTCCAAAATTTTTGGTATCGTTGATAATTTGCTAATGGGGCGATAGTTAGAAACATCTTGCTTAGATCCTGATTTATGAAAAGGAATAACTTACGAGATTTTCCAGTCATCAAGAAAATGATCCTTTTCAAGAGAACTATTAAACAATAAAGTTAATGGTCCAGATAGAGCAGCTGTCCAGTTTTTCAAAATGATTGGAGGAATACCATCGGGTCCTGGTTGTTTATCATCATTTAGACCAATTAAGGATAATTCAACATCTTTGTTACTTAAGTTTAGGTGACCGATATTGATTGAATTTAAACATGAAATTGCAGAAAGTTTAGAGAGAATACTTTGGGGATCATAAACGGAGTGAAAGAAGTCTACAAAAAAGTTGCAAATTGTTGAAATGTTAGTAGATGTATTTCCAGAATATTGCCTGCAATTGAGGACAACATTTGAAAATTTTTTATCATTGATAAATGACAAAAAAAATGTACTGTTAAGTTTTAGACTCAATTCAGTCCTTATATTAAAATTTATTTTAAAAATCAAATTCTTTTTGCAAACGCAAATATTTTATCAGAAGATCTTCATTATTGGGAAATTTACGATATAATTTGTAAGATTTATTTTTTTGTTATTTAAGTGACATAAACGCTTTGGTAGATGACGAAAGTAAATGAAGTGAAAAAACTCAATACGCTGGACGAAATTGACGTGAAAAAAGTCAAATCATTAAACGAACGAATTCAGTTCCATTTTAAGTATGGTTATTTGTATGTGGTGGAAACACATTGTCCCCTATTACAAATTGCCTCATGAGACATGTCTCATTTTTTACTTTCATTTTAAGGCAAAAGCTATTACACGTTGAATAGACTTATGTCTTAAATTTGACAATTGTTCGTTTTTTTGTTTAACCCTTAGCTGCCACACTTCTGTAGAATAACATAGCTGCCACACTGGGCAAAAAAAATTACTTAAATAATTATAACTGCCACACTGGGGTCTTAAACGGCACCACACCACTTCCAACGACTGCCAGAATGATACTAGCGGGCATATCATCGTACTTTGGGTTTCAGGGGAAAGAGGTATGCTTCAACTAATAACAGATGGAGCCACAATTCCAATTTTTTGAAAATTGTATGTTTTATTGTAATTTAAATAGCGCTGGGGTCACCAGGACCCCACAAGTGCAGCTAAGGGTTAATGCACAACATAAAACGAATATGAAAAAAAGAAACGTCAAAATGAGACTACTAAAAATCAGCCCGGTACTCACCGGGAATATGTTTTTGCATCGCATTTCCCCATACCTGTTTTCTTTTTCACACTTATGTGAGCCTCGTCTCGTGAGACATCGTGTAAAGCTTTTTATTACTAAGCACGATATGATTTGATGTTAAATCTTCTAAAATTTAGATTTGGGGGCCATTTCTAATTGGCCCGGGCAAAGGGCCAAAATGTAAAACAGGGGGCCAAATGGCCCGATCGGTCACTTTGTAGCAACGCTGGCACTGATCCTAAATAATAGCCTACCCCATCCATTAACCAGAAGTCATCTCGCTTTAGATATTAATTAGTACTTCACGTGTGAAGCCTGAAAAATGAGCATGAGGTGGCATTCCATTTTTTCAAAGTAAGTACTTGTACAGGACGGTTGTGCATTTTATTTCATAAGAGTGGATAACGTAACAACAAAAAAAACTATTCATCTGTTTTTTTGTAGATATATTCGATGATTTTAATGGACTAGCTAATTCCTAATTCTTGCAAAAATAAAATAAAATATCTGTTGCATTCTTTTTTTTTACTTTGATAGCATCAGAACTTAAGAACTTGAACAATTAATTGAAATTTTAAGGCAAATTTTATTAATTTGTTTCCTCCTCAAAGTGTGCAGCCTTGAGAAACCAGTTAGGTATGCATTAAAATAGTAGGAAATAAAAGTAAATCGTGAAATATTACCAGAAATTAATGACAGCACACTTTGCAACACCATGAATAGCCATTAGAAAATATAATTAACTATATCCGCCCGAATTGAGTAGGAACGTTGCACAAGCTTGAAAACATCTGTGGAATTTCGTTGCCCAATTCCATGTTATCATTTATCCGACGGAAACCCCACGTTAAGTCATGAGTTCAAA
The DNA here is from genome assembly GCA_911387755.1 of Chrysotoxum bicinctum. NCBI lineage: Eukaryota > Metazoa > Arthropoda > Insecta > Diptera > Syrphidae > Chrysotoxum > Chrysotoxum bicinctum. The sequence goes on along the minus strand of OU426988.1, from coordinate 46,846,144 downwards.
AGCAAACATATTTTTGATTATTGACATTGGCCTTGTGTATAATTCGTAGGCTTGAGTACCTGAATCTTGTAGGCTGGCGTATTACCTTATCCAACAAAAACGTTTAAGCTCTCTACGAAGCCCAACAACCAACCTATGCGATTTATAATTTTACCGCTTCCAAAGAGGCATACGACTTAAGAGCTAATTCGTTTCCTAACATCAGTGACTTGGAGTCCATTGACACATGTCGAGGTAATTGAATTGGGTTCAAAACAATTTGTGCGTGTTGCGAAATGGGTAACACGATTAAAAGTTGGTACAACAAAGCGGTTAATGATAGATGAACCCTCATGCTTATTGCGGTCGTATCGAGGCTAACAAAAGTAAAAGTTACTCTTATGTTACTCGTTGCTGCTGTCATTGCCTCCAATGCTAGACATAAGGAGCATTCACCTGCAATTTTGCTCGGTCGTTGTTGCCAATGAATTCGATTCATGAATCATTAAGCCAGGAAAGGAATAGTGGGTAGATTATGTACGTTGTGCCTCTTCTCGAAGTCAGACGCCACAAGAGTCAATTGTTTGTGGAACATGAAAAATATTTTAGTTGCTTGCTGATGCGAGGCTGCCTATGTGAACCTTTCCAAGCACACAAGTATTATCTGGTGCACCGTGCATTGATATAGCGACGAGACGGTAGCAAGGGATACAAATGTCTTTCAGTAGAATTGCGATACAGTCTAGATCTTTTGGTGCTGCTTATAGGATCTCCAGAGATATTGTCTCAAAACCAAAACCAAAAGGTAATAAAACGAAGTATGTGTGCTTGAAGGCATACTCGTAGACGTTTTGTAAGTTTTTCAAATGAAATCTTGTATTCATGTCAGAATGTTTATTCGCTTGGTGTGTTGGAAGACATCAGCCACAATAAAATCGCATTTGAAACACGCTAAGACGCTGTGCTGTGCCGGCGCACAAGTAAGACAGTGCAAGTGTCTTGTTGGACCTTCCACTGCTATGAACTCTATAAGCTATAACCAAACAGTGTCAGGAAGTAATCTATTTGCAGTGGTTTGGCGTTGAGATGGAAAACAACTTTCAGTATTTAACTGACAGTAAATCCATTGTTGGTAGGTAATTGTAGTAACCTCTATGGAGCATTGGAAAGTGTAAAATGTTTGTGTTAGAGAGGTGTTGCGCTCGATTACCATAATAAGTGTAATAATTGTTTTTTTTTTTATTGAATTCCTGACCAAGTGTAGGTACAATGAGACGGGGCTTGACGCAGCTTTGATCTTAGGAATAATTTAGAACGTATATATTATTATTTAAATTCGCCAGTAATTTGGTCAATATGAATCGTTTGAGTAAATTCATGTTTGTGATATTTTGAACGGAATTCTTGTGGAACCGTTGAACATTATATACAAAAATGAATCAAAAAATTAGAAAAAAAAATACTCCGACAAACTCAAAACTGGGTGATTTTACTACTCGAAGAACTGTCAGTAGAGGTACGCCGCAAGGCGGTGTCCTCTCTCCTCTCATCTGGAACCTAGTCGTAAATGAACTACTAATGATTCTAGAAAGGGAGGGGCACAGGGTGATTGCCTATGCGGACGATGTTGCAATAGCGATATCTGGTAAGCATCCTAACACTCTGAAGGAACTCCTACAAAGTCCTTTAAATAAGCTTACTACCTGGGCAGATCAATGTGGTATCGGTGTCAACCCCTACAAAACTGAACTTGTCCTATTCACCAGGAAATATAAAATCCCACACATAGACCCTCCCCACATCAAAGGTATACCGCTTAAATTTTCAGACAAAGCAAAATATCTGGGTATTATTTTGGACAAGAAATTAAGCTGGAAGCCCAATATCCAAGAGAGAATCAACAAAGCCAACATAGCTCTATTCTCTTGCAAAAAAGCCGTAGGTAACAAATGGGGTCTTTAAACTCATATAACACACTGGCTATACATCTCAGTCATTAGACCGATACTTACATATGGAGTAACATTATGGTGGACTGTGCTGGAAACAGCAACAAACCGCGATAAGCTCAGCAAAGTCCAACGAACAGCCTGCTTAATCGTGGGTGGAGCTCTCTGCTCAACTCCCTCCGCTGCACTTGATGTTCTGTTTCATCTCATACCGCTAGATATCTTTAGCAAACAATCGGCCGCTAGCACATCCATTCGGCTTAAAGCCTCCTCGCAGTGGATCAATAACGATATTGGCCATATTCCACTATACTGAACTCGTTCAGATCCCTACCTAGTAACGTCGATTACACCACCCCTCATGCAAAATTTAATAAAAACTTTCAAGTATCCATCCCTTCCAGGTCTACCTGGGAAAATGAGTCACTGTTGGTAGACGAAGCGATTTCACTTCAACACAGATGGATCTAAAACCGATGATGTTCGTTGGAGGCGCATACTCCGAAAGATTAAATCTTTGTATATCTTTTCGTCTTCCCAGTCACTGTAGCGTGTTCCAGGCACTACTGATACACGTATTTTCTCAGACAGTCAAGCTGCCTTAAAGTCACTGGACTCTGTCTCCATTAACTCCATTAACAGCCCAAAATTGTCGATCATCTCTGGTAGAGATGTCAAAACAGTTTAAAATTCACCTTACATGGGTGCCGAGGCATAGAGACATTCCAGGAAATTGTAAAGCTGACGAACTTGCAAAAAACGGAACAATCTTACCTTTGTTGGCTAGCAAATCCAACATCGGTATACCCCTAGCTACTCTTGTAAACTTATGCTAAAGCATGATACCATAAAGAAAGCTAACCAAAGATGGACCAGCACCCCGATTACCAGCCGGTTTACTAAACTAATTTGGCCATTGTTTGATGCTAAATGCTCAAAACAACTAATTTCTATTGGTAGATTGCATATTAGCTCCGTTATAGGTGCCCTTACTGGATACTGCCTAATAGGAAGACATGCTTTCCGTCTTGGAGTTCCTGCAAATGATTTTTGCAGAAGCTGCATGCATGAAGAAGAGCAGGAGTCAGTTCCTCACCTTCTATGTTCTTGTCCTGCCCTAGCTCAAAGACGTAGACTCCACTTAGGAGACTACTATACTATAACGATCCTAGTGATCTAAATAACTCCGACATTCACTGTCTCAAACGCTTCATTGTTGGCTCAAAATGGTTTAACGAGTAATGGTGATTTTTGAAATCCTGTGGTATCACAACGGTCCAAATATTGGTCTAAGTGTGTTGGCATTTTCCGGTCAGCAGCACCTTAACCAAACCTAACCGACAAATGTCATCTCTTAGACCGTAGACGCTTTGGTTGTGACTTGGAGAGCACCAACAGATTTGATTTCTTCGTCAAATTTATTGTTATCAGCTTGATATCAAATGTTTCCTTTCTTCGTGACCGTTTCCTTATAAAAATCATGTTTGTCACATAAGGACAAACATTGTAATTGTAATTGGTAAAAAAAAATTAATGTTAGAGTTACTAGAATTACTTCATACTATCTTAACTCAAAAATTTGTGACCAAGTTCGTACAAGAATTCTTGTAACTCAGTAAAATAATAACATCTATTTATGTACATACATGATCTCATAGTAAAGACATCTGATAAATTGTTCAAGGCCTAAAAATTTCTTGGAAGTCCCGAAGGATTTCGATTAACGTTCAAACCGATGGAAAGTCAATTGCCCCTGCACTATCTACTGCGAAAAAAATTAAAATTTGAAGTTTGAAGAAAAATATAAACCTGTTGTAACTTCGCCCTTAAACTAAACTAAATTTCTGTTATTAATGTACTTGTCATTTGATTGTACATTTATATTTGTGTGTATCCAATTGACGGGTGAATATTAAAGATCATTGTGAATTACGCCGACAACCGGGAATTAACACCCTGAAAACAATACAGTCAACCGACCTTTTGAATTTTATTTTTTCGTCATGTAAATTTTATATAAAAATAAATAAACTTTAGTCACTGTATATACTCGTAGTTAGGCTTCCTATGAGCCAACAAATGTAAGCCAAATTGTAAATAGTATGTTCAAAAAAAACAAAATTGAATTGAAATCATTGTGAATTAAGAAATCGCAGTGTGATTAGATGGCAAGAATATTTGTAGATCAGAAAACTTGGTTGGAGGCAAACGGGCTCAATGAGCTCGGGTTGGTCAATTATACAGATATTTTCAGCATACAAAAAAGAAGACAACTGGAAGACTTACTTGAAGCAGGTGGAGCAGCATTTCGAGGAATCTGGGGTTTCAGACGAAAAGCAGAAATGCGCATTTTTTTCTTTCCTGGGTTTCGTCTGAAAACTTCAAAACCCTTCAGAAGTTCTACAATGGAGATGACTTAGCTGCCAAGATCGTTAAAGATTTGACAGTGAGCACTTTATTTCTAAAATCCATGTTCTTTCAGCCAGATATCAATTTCACAAAACGACGATGAAGTCAGGTCACTCATATGCTGGATGGCTCGCCGACCTTAAAAGAGTTGTTCAGAATAGTCTTTTTACTTGACCCCATAGGCACCTTGTACGGAGTCATAATGTTGATAATATGATTCGGACATTATTGTTCTGTACACTCCGCATAACAATGTTTAAGCGCAAGCATTCCAAAAAAACTGACCCATCGTTAAAAATATGTGTTATGTCGAGGATAATGCTGGTCGTGGTTGTCCAATGCGATTCCAAGTTCACACTGGGCCTACTTGTGGGAATAGAAGGATTCCGTCAACAAAATTTTTTCCAACAAACAAATATCTACGAACATATGGAGGAACACCCATGAAGATCAAAGGCGAGTCAAAATTTTAGATTTTATCTGTGAAAATTCAAGGCATCGTGTGAATTTGCTAGTAGTTAACAGTTCAGATGCTATTATCTTAGGACTTGACTAGTTGAAAGCTCTCAACTTTAAGGTGGCACACTCAACTTTACAAATTAATTCAAATGTGTTTCTTCTCAATAGTATTGAGAATTCGTCAAGTTCCCTATGCACTTTTTGAGAAACCAATCAAGAAAAATCTCGATCGTTTGCTGTCTGAAGGAATACTGACGTGAGTTCAGCGTACTCAGTGGGCAGCACCAGTGGGTTAGTGTCCAGAAAGAAATGGGGAATTCGGATACGTGGAGATTTAACAGCTCATATTAAATTGTCGCAGGTGGAGCATCCGCAGATTTTGGAAGAGGTTCTAAAGCGTCAGGAGGTCCATGGATTTCGATGTAACCGCTGCAGAGCTCGTGTACCTGGGTCATACATTTTCGGCTTGAGGCTTTTGACCTTCGGAGAAAAACTTAGAAGCTCTTTGCAGTTTACCGCAGCCTAAAAATCTCAAGGAGTTAGAAGCAGTTTTAGGTCAATTAAATAACTATAACCGTTTGGGAGTTTAAAAGACAGTATCCTTAAAAAAAAAAAGTTCAAGTGCTTTTTATATGGTCGCATCTTCGAACTACAAACATATCACAAGCCTCTCCCAACAATAGTAAATCCCAGTAAGCAGATTCCTGAGATGACTATGCGCTGACTTCGTAACTGAGTTTTGACATTAATGGCATATACTCGTATGTATACGTACCAGATGAAATATCGTCCTCCAGACAGGCATGCTAAAGCGGATGCCTTATGATAACAAATTACACACACTGAACAACCTTAAGTTGAAAGATTTTGACAACAGTCCAATAAATGCGGAAACGATTGCAAAATTCAGGGTTAAAGACAAATTGCTGAAAAGAGTTTCTGGTCACATCGAGAATGGGTGACCTGCTAAGCTGTTAAACAACAACACGTATTAGTACGTCAATATAACATATCGAGGAAACGGTCTAAGGGAGTAGTTATACAAGTTTTGGAAAGTAACATGTATGGTATTAAAAATGCAGGATAGCTACTAAGACGTCATCAGAATCATATACGTGTGATTATGTACCAACAAGGAGCAGACTTAACTTTCACTGCTTCATCAAAAACTGAGCCAAGTTTCAAACAGGAAACAGTGGAAGGTAACATTGATTTTGATCTTAATGAATTTTCGTCAAATTTCATACAAAAATATGTCGACATTCCATCTGAGTTCGAACCTGACCAACAGTAACAGTTGAGTGAGCAGGGATCACAGCCGGTAGAATCAAAATCCAAGTTTATGAAAGTTTAAACCTAGTTGATGAAGGGCCAATTTTCACTTCTGAGTTAGTTAAACAAATTTAATGGGAACTAACTTAGAATTAGTAAAGGATTAACTTCAACAGTATTAACGACAGTAGAAATTTATAAAATACATTTTTTTTATTTAGAGATTTTGTTGTCAGCTTTTTTTTTTAAATAACAGAAATATAACAAATTCCAAATTTAAAATCACATCAGACTAAAATATTTCCGAAAAGCAACACAGATCCTAAGAGCAAGATTACCATAAAATCGGAAAACTTGACATCATCTTCACAATGGAAAATCTTTGGAAAAACTGTCAAACTATCTAGTTGTGAGAAATGGAATGTGATTGTTGATGAAGGAGTTGAATTTTGACACTTTTTTGCTTTTTCTAACTTTTTTGCAAGTTTTTCCTTTTTTTAAACAATTTCTGCCATTATTTTATTTTGACAGGTTATACATGTTTTTCTCTAAATAAAATATCAAATAGAAATATTAGTGCTTGTGCGAATCACCCTGTATAATAACTTAATCACCGTCATTAATTTGCATTGCATTTGGTTCCGGTTCCTTAAACAGTATGGTAGTTGTTATACAAATACGAGTACATTGCAGTCTGAAAAGAGATTTAAGTCATATTGATTGCCCGTCAACAATTGTACCGTTGTAGGTAGTGATGTTCTTCTATTTATTTTCTTTTTTATTTTAACATAAATTCTATTATTTTAATTCTCACATTCAAATTTTTGTTTTGATTTCAGGAAATAAATGTCTACAAGCGACCGTCCACTAATATACTCGTAATTAAATTCGAATTTGTAAGTTTTATATTTAAATTTAAGTCTTTTCATGCATGAAACTATTTTGAGAGTCAGCTTAGTTATGTGGTGTCTAAATTAGCACAATCTGATAGGCTAGGGAAATCGTCATCGTCGTCGTAGGTGTTGATGATTTGGTGAAGTCACTTAATTTATGGGAAATGTTTTGAAATATCCAAATTTTCTGAATAAAACCGCAAATATGAAATTTGTGTAAAATTAGTTTAGGTATATAAAAAGCGGAGGCGCGGAGAAAAAGTTGTGTCCAAAAGATCGGATTTGCAGAGTACAAAAATGTATTACATTATTTATAAATTAAAAGATACAAATTATAAAAAGATAGAGATTATAAATAACGGGTGTTTTTTTAAGAGACTGAAAACTTTAAATTTGCAATACTATTTTCTGTCCCAGCGGATTTGAAAGTTCTCAGTTGTATTGAGGTTAGTTTGGTTTGCCAAATTCGTTATGAAAAGACAAAAAGGGCTTTACGTACGTCCATCAGAACGATTTATTCGAGAAACTATGGATTGTTTTCTTTGGATAAGTTTATTTTAAAGGACAATATCCGCTATTTTGATAAACAGTGCTCTAGTGAAATACCCAGTTGCATTCATCCCCTCAAACAATTTAACCGTAATACCCGTACTTATAGGAATGCTCATCAGTTTACCCTTGAGCCTAATTTCGGACGTACTGTCAAGTACAGAGATTCTTTTTTCAGCCGGACATTCGTGTAATGTGGAATGCGGCAAGACGTCGTACAGTCATCTTGCTCAACAATTAAACTTGTGTTCATACAGCCTAATTCATTGGGAAGAGTATGAGAATATCGGACCTCCAGATTACGCCATGTATTTGCCTGTCGTGGCCGCCACTTGCCCGAAATCATATTCAAACATTTTGCCAATTTCATGGATACTAAAAAAAATTTTCTGTGTTTTATTTTTAATTTGAGTTCGCCGCCACTAAGCAAAACACCCTTTAGAATGCAAAATTAAAGCGATTACACCATCTTTCAGACTCTTTGGATACGACCTGCATCTGCGATGAATTAAGATAGGCTTGGTTCAATTTGATGGGTTTGGTGGCCGACCATGGATAAGGGAACCATCTTAAAGCCATGACTGACATCGTTCAGTGGAGTAAAGTCGAAATATATGTTACTCTGTACATCCACCATAGGACAGTGTGTCTGTTATGTAAAACATTTTGGATTTATCGATGTTTTTTTTTTTAATTAAAACAATATCGCAGAATAGTTTAGAATAGAGCTCTAAATAGGGTCCGAGCATGTTCTGAGCAAGCGTGCTCATAGTTGTTTTTGAAACAAACCTGAACACTTAGGTGTCACCACCTGCACTCTGAACACGCACAAAACGAGAAAACAAACACATATTTGAAGGTCTGAACAAAAAAAGAAACACAATTTATTTTTTGACAACTCAGGCTCTGCTCTGAACTTAAAAAGAAAAACGCCTAATGTCAGTATTTGCAAATGCGTTTTTCTTGTTTAACTATGAGCAGGGCACTGAGCACGTAACTTGATACGATCGAGTTAGGTCGATACAATCGAGAACAGGCAGTTCTTTCTTATGATCAGCCGATTGTTTTCGATTCGATTGAATCAAATAAGGAACTCATTATACTCGATTACATCGACTAGACTCGATTGTATCAAGTTAAGTGCTGGCACCCCAGAGCTTGAGTTTTTCGAGTACGCTCTGAGCAGAGTTTGATCAAAGCTGTCTGATTTATTTATGAAACACACTGGAGAACTTAATTGTGAAAAGTGTCGATCTCCATTTTTATTGGTATTTGTTTTTTTTTTTTCCGACGTCTGTCTCTGTCACATCACACGAAAAAAAGTTAGCCGCGCTTAGGTTTTTACTCCATCGGACATTTAGTTTTGAGCTCATAGAACGCGCTCTGAGCTAGCTCTGATTAAAAAAAAAACCCTACCTGTGCACCCTGATGTGTCTGAGCTAAATAAGAAAAACAGATCTTTTTTTGACAGCTCAGTTTCCTGCTCTGAGCTTAAAATGAATAACGTCTATTGCTGATGAGATGAGATGGACTTTGAAAATTTTAACACTATAGTTTTGAAGTGTAGTACCACTTGGCATAATGGTAAGTGCGTCGGACTGTCATGCATAAGGTCTTGGGTTCGATTTTAAGCCGCTGCAAAAAAAAAATGTGTTCAGGATTGTACTGCCTCTTGTGAGGAATTAACAAATCCTCTAAGAGTTTCTCTTGTCATGAGAAGTGTTGCTCTTTAGAAGTTCAGAATCAGCAGAAAATTGTAGCTTCCCTCCATTCCTGGTAACACGCTTTGAAGTCGATGAAAAGGTGGTTGGACTTGACATCGTTGATTTTTTGCGAAGTTTGCTTCAATACCATGCCGGCAGCCACATTGGTACGTGGCGGTTATAGTGCTTAACACGGTCACTTCATAGCACATTGGTTGGGACGGGAGCGTATCGGAATCCCGCTTTTTGAAATCCCGCTTTTCAAAAATGCCGAAAAAAAGTTTTAAAATCCCGTCTGCTAAAATACTGCTTTTTAATCTCGCCAAATCCCGCTAATCCCCTTTTTTAGAATACGTACTCGTAGCTAAAACTTATTGATAATATGTTGGTTATTTTCCATATTCTTTAAATGCTAAGGAAACTTTGCATACACCCAACCTCGCACCTACCCTAAATCCTATAGTGTGCACAAGCAGGGGGGTTGCAGGGGGGCAACATGCTATCTCTTACATACCTCACTGCTTACACGTCGTAATAAGAAAGGGGATTATAAAAAACGGGATTATAAGAGACGGGATTTAAAAAAGCGTGATTATAAAAAGCGGGATTTTAAAAAAGCGGGATTATAAGAAACAGGATTATAAAAAAGGGATTATAAAAACGGGATTTTAAAAAACGGGATTATAAAATGGGATTTTAAAAAGCGGGATTATAAAAAGCGGGATTTTAAAAAAGCGGGATTTTAAAAAACGGGATTATAAAAACGGGATTTTAAAAAACGGAATTATAAAAAGCGGGATATCGTACCCAACCCGGTTGGCACTTTATTTATGACGTTTAGCTGGTATATGGCTTGTCAGTACTAGCAAGATATAGAAGAACAGCCTTGTTTCTAGATGTGGTAGTGGTATATTTAACTGATAGTTCACCCATCAAACATGTTTCCCTCCTTCCATACCTGGTTTCATAAATGTAGCATCCACCCTACCATAAATTAAACTACTCTTCCGAGAAGAGAAGCCGAACTTGTTCTTCTTAAGGTTTTTTTTATAGCTTAGCCTGCCAATTTAGTACAAGGTACTTTAACTTGTTCTTTATTGAATGGAAGTGGGGTATGTCCTTGTATCGGGTTTAAACGGTTTTGGATATCAATGAAATTCTTTATTCCTTTGAAAGTGCGTTCGATGCCATTATGTATGGAATTCGATTTTTTTTTGCATGGCCACTACGGGCACGCTTGCAGAAGTCCAAACGCTGAACCCAATTTTCGACGGTTTTCAAACATAAATCGGCCGATACTGCTGCAATTTCACGTTCGATATTCGTACGAAGTTCATCAATTGTCACTGGCTTGTTGGCATAGACCAAAGACTTGACGTAGTCCCACAGGAAATAGTCTAACGGCGTCAAATCGCACGACCAAGGCGGCCAAGCGACTGGACCATTTCGTGAGATAACACGTTCTCCAAACTTGGTTTCCAATAAATTGATTGTGACATTCGCTGTGTGGCTTGTGGCGCCGTCCTGTTGGAACCACATGTCCTCCAAGTCCATATCATCCAATCGGGGCCAAAAATAATCGGTTATCATTGAACGGTAGCGATCCCCATTCACAGTAACGTGCCGGTCTTGATCATCACGGAAGAAGTACGGCCCAATGACGCCGCCGGCCCATAAACCACACCAAACCGTAATTTTTTCGGGATGCAATGATGACTCATGGAGTACGTGTGAATTGCTGCCTGAGCAATACCGTATATTTTGTTTATTGACGAAGCCATTCAGCCAGAAATGAGCCTCATGGCTGAAGATGATTTTTCGATGAAAATCCGAATCATTTTCAAGTTGTTGCTCAGCCCAATTCACGAACATACGACGCTTCCGGTGGTCAAGCGGCTTCAGTTCTTGCGTCAATTTAATCTTGTTAGGATGTAGGCCAAGATCTTTTCGCAAAATTCGCCACAACGACGTCGCAGAGATGCCCAACGCTTGAGAACGACGAGTGAGAGACACATTTGGGCAACTGTAGCCTCAGCGGCAGCAATATTCTCGACACTACGGGCACTTCTTTGTCTCACTGGCACGGGAACATTTTGTCGCTCCACTTTTGTAGCGTCCCTGTTGAAAAACCCTTTACTATTACTTGCTCTGCATGATGCCCATTCAGCAGCTGTTGGAAATGCTGCTTGAAAACATCTTCTGTATTGGTGTATTGACTAGGTAACATTCATTTTAAATGAAACCCTGCATTCCACTCTAAAAACCAACAACCAGTTTCTTGGCTTTTTATTTGTAAAAAAATTGTTGGGTCTCTAAGTCTGCGGAAACCTTCTTCTGTCGACGACTGGTCTTCTTATACACCCTTCTCCTGGCTTGATACTCTTTTCTGGATGATTTTTCGCATGCGCATCTTCTGTCGACTTTTCAGTTGAACGCATTCAATATCAAGGGTTCTTTCTCTAGGATGTTTGGGCGTCTTTAGTGGTTTTGGCAGTCTCTGTGATAATATCTTGATATTGGAAACATTAATTTTTGACATGTGTGGTAGGTGGTCTACAGGTGCTCTCTGTAGACTTTCGTATGCTTAGACGCCCAACCTCGAACTTCGTCTTCTGGGCGGTTCCAAATTAATTTTCGATCAGCAACCAGAAAGTCAATATGAGCCACTGTGCGATCGTTAAAAAGTACTTTGAATCAATAATTTGACAAGTCCAATTAAATAGTGATAAGTCTTCTTCAAAGCTGGTATAAAGAAGGGTAGACCAAATACAAGATTCTTTTTAAAAATGCAATAAAATGGACAAAATTAAATTTTGTCCATGTATTATGGCTTCATTAGTAAGAGCAAACATTGCCATTAGTTATGGAATACAACGTCGCAGTATAGCATTCTGTCACTCCAAGCGAATAATCCGAGATCTTTGTGCAGAATTCTTCTCATGCTAGTGCGTAAAATGTTGAGCTGTTGGGATCGATGGCAAGTTGATGTTCGTGAATTGAGTCTCAAAGTCTCGGCTACAGCAGCCACATTCTCGTCTGTCCGCGAGCATACCAATCTCACAAACTTGCGTACAGCAGGCGCAATGGGTGCTTCATTTCGGTCAAATCTTTCATTTCTTTAAGAAAAACGCACTGTTTGGACTACACAGCACTGACTTTGAAAATATGTAAGTTTTCAATATTTCCCTACGTTGTTCAAACTTAAAGCGACTCATTTCATTCCGCGGAGACATCATATCTGTCAAGATTTCGAACGGTAAACAGCTGTCAGTGTCAAAATAACCTATGATTTAAAAATAAACCACTAGATGGACCACCCTGCATTTCAGCAGTACTGGTATAATTATAGAATTTAAATTATAAACCTTTTTTAATATAGTATATGTACATACATACTTGATCTAGTTCGTTTATGTGTCAATGTCAAACCGTTTATTATTTTTTTTAATTCTTTGTGTAAGCACATTCTAAACCTTAGCCAACCTTCCTCAAAAGAACTCTGCCTAAGCCCCATTTGAAAACAAAAAGAAAATATCTAAAACATCCGATTCACATTAAACGTTCGGCTCGACAGCGACTAATCGACCTGCAAACATATTATTCTTAAATTATTGCTCGATTCTTTTTCCATTGGTGGCGTTTCGCCTTTCAAGAACGTTTTGTACGAGTTTGATGTATCTTAGATATTAGATCCCAAGGCGAAGGTAAGATAGGAACTGGAACGTGATTCAATTGGAAAATCTATCAAATCAAGTTGTGTTGTTCGTTTTTATATGTTTTTTTTTTTTTTTTATTTTATAAGTTTCTCAGTTGTTCTAAGGTACCTCCTCTATATCTATACAACTATACTAGTAGTTGAACAAAAATCGTGATAAACGATAAACCGCTTAATTGGCTTTCCATATATTTATCCAGCTTCAGAGAAGTGCCCAACAGACGGTAGCTCCATCTATTGTGATGTAATGCTATAGTTCATGCGGGGCTAGAGCTACATACATCATATGTATAATGATGGCGATATGGAAATTAAGCAATGGCCTTGGAAATAATAGTTTCTATTTTTTTTATTTTACTTGGTTTTACTTCTTATGAATGCAAAGATTTTACTAATTGATTTTCTTACAAATTGTAGAAAGCGCATATTATCGGCCAGTTACAGATACCTACGTACACTTATGTTTAAATTATTCAAACTTTATATGTATGAAGAATTTGTTTATTATAAATTGTATTTTCACCAAAGTTATTTATGCAAAATAAGGTGAAGTAGCTCGAGTATGTTTTGATTTGACATTGAAATATGTTTATGGGACAAAAGTAATTAATTATGGAATGGCATTTAGTGTAAAATACAACAAACGCAGTATGTTAGCAACTCTGGCAGGTCAAGCTGTTTTGCATTGCAAAGCATTTCGTGTCGGTATTTATAAATTCATAATTTGAAGAGCTGTCTCACCTATTAAGATTAGTTCCACTGAATTAAGTTTATCTTTTTCTTACTTAGGCTATAACTTATGAATTCGTGAAAATAAATGAAAATTGAGTTTTAAGGCTGTTACCGAACACGATATTTTGATCAAACTTGACTTGCAATCGTAATTTTGTTTATCTGTTCTAGTACAGCCTTAACAGCTTTAGTGGCTACCTAAAGCTGTTAAGGCGTTAAATTTTTTAAAGGAATTGTGAAGTCAGAAGAATTTGAAAGTGGTCGGTTATTTTTCTTTGTTCTTCCAGCATTTTCAAGTTTATTAATTGAACGCGGTCTTTATATGGACGTAGAATCAAAGAATTGTTCTAATGACTCTTCTTCACGATGGGCCATTAGTATCATTTGAAAACGACGTTTCAACCTCGTTTCCTACGATTCATATTTAAAAGCATATTCAAGAACGGAGCGAACAAACTTCATGCGCATAGATCGGGTAACATAGGGGTCGGAGAATTCTTTGCACCACCGCTTCACAAAACCAAGTTCTGAGTTTGCTTTGAGAATTATCTCGTCAATAAGTGTGAGAAACTTGACCTCTCGATCCACATACAAAATCGTGTTAGCCGATTGCTTATGGAGAAGGTAGAGTTGGGAGGGTACATTTGTTAAGGGTGCCGCAAAACAAATGTCATAATGTAAATTGACTACCATTCCCTGAAAAATTAAAAAAGGGCTAATTTTGCAGGAAAGATGAAGAATTGATGCCATCAAGTTGAAAAACGTATATCGGTGAAATGACCACCTTCGGAATGGATGCACATTTGAGTTGTTTTAACGGAATTTTAAATTAATGCTCACCAAACATCTGGCTCCATATTTATAATTTTAAATTTAATTGCAGCTTTCAAAACCTGCAAGGTTTGTGGTTTGTTTATTGTAAACGCGAGATTACAAAAAGCCCAATAGGAATAAGTCTGTCGCCGTTACGAGTAGATCCGGCTATCTGGATGTCCAGTGTTAATCTCCAAAACAAGAGATCGCCTTTGCTTCTGTTGGTCCTGTTGGAACCTATACAATACTGGAGAGATAATTCAGTAGCTTGTCAAAAAAAATGAATTTAACATTTGCCTGTAACTCTCACTAATTATGGTTACAGTGGTTCCATATCATCGTCCTCGAAAAATAAGGGCCGATCAAATGTTACACCAAACAGTCAATTTGAGGGGATGCTACACAAATTTTGTGTTTCAACATAACCATTTAAATTGAAATTGGCTTCGTCGCTCGTTATTATTTTGTATACGAAATTATCACTTCGTGTATCAAGTGAGTAAGTTTTAAGCACGTTTGGCGGCCAACAGGAAGCAATTCAAGATCGGCTTTTACTTTGTACGAGAAAATCTTTAAAATTTATCGCAACGAACGACTGTTATTGCCTAATTGTATGCATCAACATACTAAATGCTCAGCCAAATGCTTATTTTTTTCGCACACATGATGCTGGATGATGAAATTCACGCTGTGTTAAAACAATAAACCGAAAACTAGTCAAATAAGTAGTAGGAAAAAAATTTCACGTTCTTCAGGTGTGTATAATTTAAATGCACAGTCAAATTTGGTGCCATTTGCAAAAATTAATTCAACCATCTTTTATTGGCAATCTATACCTAGCGCAGTAATAAAGGGTGGTTAAATTTTAAGGGCCGATGTTAATTTTGAATAAAACACAAATTGTTTAGGAAATTACTGTCATTTCATTTTATTATGATAATATGGCATGGTTCAATTATGTATGGAACAAAATATCGGCCAAATGGCCGCCGCGACCTCGGTGGCACACCTCTGTCCGATGGTCCAAATTTTCGATGACGCTGAGGCATAATTGAGGTTCTATGCCGTTAATGTGCCGAATTACCAGTATCTCATCTTTTAGCTCTTGAATTGTTGCTGGCTTATCGACGTACACCTTTTCTTTCAAATAATCCCAAAGAAAGAAGTCCAACGGTGTCAAATGACATGATCTTGGCGGCTAATTCACATCGCCACCACGTGAGATAACACGGCCATTGAATTTGTCGCGCAAAAGAGCCATTGTTTCGTTAGCTGTGTGGCAAGTGGCACCGTCCTGTTGAAACCACATATCGTCCACATCCATATCTTCCCGTTCGGGTCATAAAAAGTGGTGCAGGGAAATAAGTCCACGGGAACTAAGTCCACTGAGGGACTAAGTTCTCACTTGAGGTGGGAAATAACTCCACGGGAACTAAGTCCACTGAGGGACTCAATTCTCACTTAATGGGAACGAAATTCACTTTACTAAAGTGGTCTTTGTTCCCATTAAGTGAGAACTAAGTCCACTTTCTTATGGGAAATTAGTACACACTCGAAAGTATAAAGTGGGAATGAATTTCCAACAACAAAAACTTATTGATTTTATGTTGGTTATTTTCCAGATTCTTTAACTGCTAAAGAAACTTTGTATACACCCAACCTCGCACTTACCCCAAATCCTATAGTGTGCCCAAGCAGTGGGGTTGCATACCTTACATACCTCACTGTTTATACGTGTCGTTCCCATTGCTTAACATGGGAATTTATTTCACATTCAAATGGAACTAAAACCCACAGTTTCTTGTAACGAATTTCGCACCTTGCATGGGAACAAAGACCACTTTAGTAAAGTGGATTTCGTTCCCATTAAGTGAGAACTGAGTCCATTAGTGGACTTAGTTCCCGTGGACTTATTTCCCATCTCAAGCCAGAACTTAGGGCCATTTGCTGAAACGAAACTTAAATATTTATGTTCAACTTAAGCCCTTATGTTCTACTTTTTCCTCTACGTAAACTGTCACATAAGAGTTTATGTGGAACATAAGTATTTATGTTCCGTATCAGCAAATGGGCCTTAGTCCCTCAGTGGACTTAGTTCCCGTGGACTTATTTCCCTGCACCATAAAAAGTTCGTTATCATCTCACGATAGCGAACACCATTCACAGTAACTGCCTGACCGGCCTCATTTTGGAAAAAAATACGGCCCGATGATGCCGCCAGCCAAAAAACGGCACCAAACAGTTACTCTTTGTGGGTGCATTTGTTTTTCGACAATCACTCTTGGATTATCATTCGCCCAAATGCGGCAATTCTGCATTGACGAATCCGCTGAGTTGAAAATGTGCCCCATCACTGAAGATGATTTTCGTCGAAAATTGATCATCCACTGTTGCCAATTCTTGTCACCATTCTGACCATTGACGACGCTTGAAATGGTCAAGAGGCTTTAGTTCTTGAGTCAATTGCACCTTGTAGGCGTGTAAATGCAAGTCTTTATGCATAATGTTCATCAACGACGAGCGTGAGAGGTGCAATTGTTGGGCACGACGACGAGTTGAGGTGAACGGCTCTTCAGCCACACTATCGCGAACAGCAGCAATATTTTCTGGAGTACGAGCTGTGCGAGCATGCACTGGACCCGGTTTGCTCAAATTTTTGCACGATTTTTCCGATTGTACGCACATTTGGACGATTAAATTGACCGAAAAAATCACGACGTGCACGATATGCATTTTGATTTGAACGCCCATTTTCATAAAAAGCCTGAATAACTTTAACGCATTGCTCGATTGTGTATCTTTGCATGGTTCAAATTGAGTTAGTCTGAAATTGAGAAATGTCAAATGAAATGCAGAAAAAAACTCGACTTTAAAGTGTGATTCACATTCAACATCAGTTTATTCACTCTATAACTCACCCTCAATAAACTCCCAAATATTTGTATTATGTGTCAAAACCTTACTTCTTGTTGAATTACCTTACACGGATGTGTTCGAAAGATTTGTATCTCGTTTTTAAGTTGGAGTTGAAATACTCATGAAAATGCAGATCCAGTTAATTTAGAGAACTAAAATTTTTCCTAGAATCTACCCAATATGGAATGCATGAAGACCATTTCAATAGTAGTAATAAAGTCAATAGTAAGAATAAATAAAATGCACGACTGGATCGCACGATCTTGCTCTTATATGTAAAAGTACTTTGGAATTTAAAATACATTTTATAAATATAAAACATGGATTTAATGAGATACAAATTTTCAAATGCATGGAATTGCCGTCTGATTTCCGGAAGAGTATGAATTTATACAAACAAAGTTTAAAAATCATTTTATTATTAAAGTAATTTTTTATATAACAAATGTCTTTAAAATTTTTCGAGAATAAAATTTGGAATGCCAATTTTAAGTATTTAGTAGTATAGATTTTAGGAAATAGTTTCAAAAAATATCCGTTCAAACGTTTTAAAGATATTGATTTTTCAAAAAAAAAAACAAAAAAATATTTTTTCGAATATTTTTATATACAATATTATTTTAGCTCCTGCCGAAAATTTTTGGTTAAAATCGTTAGAGCCGTTAATGGGAAAGTTGAAAATAAAAAAACCGGTTCTATGACAGGTACCGTTAATAACATTTTTCCATAAAATTGTTTTTCACCAAAATGTAGTGCATGTTCAATGTTCATAGTATCAGACCTAATTTTTATCAAAATCGTTAGAGCCGCTTTTGAGATAAATAAGATTTTGCATTACGGGTGTTGGGGGGGTACCGTTAGTTTTGGAGCTAAACAAAAAATTTCAATTTCCCCTCTAGAGAATCACCGAAGACCTTTAACTACCGAGATTGAAGAAAATGGGTTTTGTGGTTTAAGCTGTTGGGAGAGGTACAGACATACAGACACACTGAAACATGTTTTTTGTGTACTGAATTTTCCTTAAAATTTGTATAAGAAAAATTCATATGCAAATTGTTAATAATTTATGAAATATATTTTAAAACGTAAGTCAAAAATTTAATCGGGTATCGGTGTTCAAGATATTGAATTTTCAAAAAAAAATTTGTATTATTTTTTTAAAATCCAAAAACTATTTTTTGAAAAAAAATTTAGATTATATTTTTTTAAATGCAAAGTGGCTCTGGCTTAAAAATTTTGGTTAAAATAATTAGAGCCGTTGATGAGAAATTCGAAAATAAAAAAAAAAACGGTTCTATTATAGGTACCGTTAATAACATTTTGCCCTAATTTTTTTTTTGATCAAAATGTAGTCCATGTCTATAATATTATATCTAATTTTTTTTTATAAAAATCGTTAGAGCCGTTTTGGAGATAAATAAGACTATGCATTATGGGTGTACGGGGGGTACCGTTAGTTTTAGAGCCAAAAAAATTCAATTTCCCCTCTAGGGAATCACCGAAGACCTTTAAGTACCGAGTTTGAAGAAAATATGTCCAGTGGCTTAGGCTGTGGATCGAAGTACAGACATACAGACAGGCAGACGGAATTGCCGGCCCCACTTTATTCGTCTTCACTATCATCATAATGTCAACTTTGAACAAAATCTCGAGTTCGATTTTTTTCCAAATGCAGAACTTGCCCTATAGTACTTATATCGCAAGTAAAAAGTAAATATGAGTCACTGTGCGTTTCCCCTGTCACTCCGAAGCAAAAGTCAAACTCACTTTAAGTATTTAAAAAGTTGAATTTTTAATTTAAAAACCTTTTTTAAATTTAATTTCCTTGAAAAAATAAACTTTTAAACCCACGCACGACGGTTATGTACATATGTTTGTATTTAAATGTATCTCATTAACAAATAAAAAAAAGTAGGTTAGTATTATTTTATGAAACACAAAAATAGTGATCTAATTTCTGAGCGAAGTGCTTTTAATTGCAGAAAGTAAGTTAAACCAAAAACAAACAATTATAATTACGAACAAAGTTGAAATAATATCATTAGATATGACCTTTGCCACATTAGCCTTGAAATCTTAAATTAATTGTGTGAAGATATATGTATGTATGTACATTCACTCATTAATAATATAGCCTTTCTAACTTCTCTTATTTTGAAGAATCGGATCATCTTGATAAAACAAAAAAAAAAAACTATTAATTTATTGTTATTGAGAAAGTTATTGCTCACTTTCATTTGAAATTGACGCTCGCCATCGATATAACACCATAAAACCGTCCCCATTGAACCATTTCATTAAGTTCACCTAATTTGATTTTAATTCACCCACACTGCCCAATGGATATAATGGGCAGCCATTATAGCGAGAGTAAAAACGGAAATATGTTCAATAATTCCATACTAATAATAATTACTTGCGTGCTCTCCGAGCTCTCATTACGCATTAAAATAAATTCGATTTCGTGATAAAAGAAAATCACCTAATGACACAACAAATGGTCAATATTTCGGCTACGGAACCAAATAATCAAAACGTGTATAAGCACTTAACAACAAAAACATAAACCAAAAGCCCCAAAGTAAAGTGACACTGCTTTTAGGAATTCCGCATCGGTCATAAATCATGGAGGCCCCAAGCCCCCAAGTCCCAACCTAACACACTTCAGTCAGCACAGCATAAGCATTGTAGCTCAAAGTGAGTGGTTGGGTTGTAGAGATAATGCATATTAAAACTATAACCTTTTGTAGAATTCGGTTGAATGGCATTTCACGACCCACACAGACAGATACGTTCGTTCTGATTAGTGGTTAGGTAGTTAGGTTCTATGCCATTATTTTGCAACTTTTGGCCAAAAAGCGGGAGTGGTAAATTGGCTATCGTAGTAACTTAAAACGTCGTGACCGTACTTTGCAAAATATAGTAAATAATGACGCTAACTGGCACAATTTTTTTTTGTTTTGCTACAATAAAATCGCCATATCCCATTCTCATTATAAGCCAGGAGCGCTTAGGGCAACAGTGAATCACAATGAAGTATGAAATATTCGAATAAGTTTAATCACCTTTAAGTCTCAAAATACTTCACTTATGTGAGTGAAATACTTACGTTTTTTTACCATCCAATATTTTTGCAGCAGTGCCTTGGGCTATGCTTGTATAACTTCCTCTTTTTCAAGTATGTAATCGACTTAAAAAAAAAGTACAAAACTTTGCTCAGTGTAAACAGTAGCTGTAAAAAAAAAATACTTTTTTTTTTAAAAAAAAGGGGTTTTGACTACCGTTTAAATGATGAAGCAGAGTGCAACGGTAAGAAAAATAGAGAAGGATTGAAAAGGAAATATTGATGTACTCGTATATGTATTTGTTTGAATGCTTTCAATATCAAAATGGGAGGAAAATAGTAAAGCACATTCGTTCAGTACGACTTAAGAAAGAATATCTGTACTTGTCAGTACGTCCGAAACTGGACTCAAGAGTAAACTGACAGAAGTCCAAATAATACAGACGGGTTGCTTAGAACATTATTTGTAAGAATAGCTGTAAAATAATGAGAGACTTGAAACAGTTTATGTTAATATTGGTCTTAGTTGCAAAATTATTGCCAAATTTAAAGGTATCGGCATTGAATTTCTGGAGGGTCATTCCGTAACTCGATTATCGTCAGACGATATCGTTTGAACGATAGCGTTGCCTTTTTTTGATTCACGTAAGTCGATAATCGTCAAAACGCTATCGTCAAAACGATAGCGTTTGGACGATAGCTAAATAGGTATCGTCTTGATTTAATTTTGAATTTCGTAGGTGACTGTAGTTGAGTGATTGAGTTTCCACTGTAAATTGACATTTTGTATTGTTTTCTATTGAATTGACTACAGTTTGATAGTTTCTGAAATGCATACAAATCTCTAAAACTGTGATCGATTGACGAGACGATAGTAGTCGAGTTACGTGAAGCAAATCATGGACGATATCATCGACGATTATCGTTTTGACGATTATCGTTTAGAAAATTACGGAATGACCCCCCTGATCTTAGAAATAACTGATGGTTATGTTAAGATCTTACTGGGAGTATGAAATTTTAAACTTTTCTTGAGTCTAATCCCGTTCCCGTGACCACGAAGAGTGCAATTTCTTCGAAACGTTCGGGAAGAAGAAAAAAATAAATATTTCTAAAAAATAACGCGGTAAGTTTTCGGAAAAATCTAAAATATTACAAAAATCTTACCCTAATAGGAGTTTTTTTCCGGTACCTCTTTTTTCAGTCCTCCGGGAAATATCTGGAAACTATGAAAATATCATTCTCTGTGGTGATTTTAATTCCGACCTTCTTCTCAATGATACTAGAGCCAAACCTGATGGATGAAATTGCAGTTACTGGCGTCACTGTTGCAAACTCTCATGCCACTCATTTCGGTCCCAACTCCAATCCAAGTTTACTTGACTTGATGATTATATCTGACTTATCCAATGTTCTTCTAGTGATTTTAAATCCATTAACCATAATGCCTTATTATCCGACTGTACTTTTCCTTGGGATTTGTGTTACAGCCTGTATGATATCAATGATAAAATATTTTTTTTTTTCAGTACTTACTACTAGAACTGTACGAAAAACACGTTCCATTGAAGACAGTTCTACTTCGCAATAAAAATTGTCCATGGTTCATCTCTGAATTGCTTAGTTCAATTAAGAACCGACGTAAATTGTATTCGAAATGAAAGCATAACCCTACCCCCGTAAACTGGGAGATTTTTGTCGTGCTAGAAATCTTTCAACTTTCGTTACTGGAGGAGCTTAAAAAAGATATTCCAGAGTTCTCGTAAGCTTTGGTGTGGTTTGTGTTCTATTGGAGTTGGCAGAAAGGAGGTCGCTGTGGATAATTTTCCTGACCTAAATGACCTGAACAATGCTCTTACATCAGATAACTTACAGATCTCAAACTTTGAACCCATGAGTAACATTTTATATAGAGTAAATGAATTTGATTTTTAAGTCATCTCTGATTATGAAATATGTACTAATGAGCATTAATTCACTCAAGTCTAATTCTTTTGGTGAAGATGGAGTTCCCATTAAGTTTATAAAAATGATACTACCTCAAATCATCTCAACTTTTACTCATATAATCAATCTTTGTATTACTTCCTCATCGTTTCCCAATTGCTGGAAGCTTGTGAAAGTAATAGCAGTACCTAAAAAACCTCAGCCATCATCCTGCCTGTCAAAGGTCTTTGAGAAGATTCTAGCAAATCAAATATCTAACCACATCAGTCAGCATAGTTCGTTTTCTTCTGTTCAGTCGGCGTTTCGCCCAAATCATAGCTGTTCTACAGCAAAGGTGAAAGTACTTCACGATATTAGAATTCAGTATTATCGAGATAAATTGTCAATATTTTGTTTGCTGGACTTCTCAAAGGCGTTTGACAGGGTTAATCACGAAATTTTGTGTAAAAATCTGAGTTTGTATTTTGGTTTTAGTGGAAGATCGGTCCATTTGATTAAAAACTATGTACAACAACATAGTCAAAGTGATACAAGTCAGTGATATTTTTTCTGAATCAAAGAATTTGTTTGCAGGTGTACCACAGGGTTCAATTTTGGGCCCTTTGTTGTTCTGCATTGTCATCAACAACCTCACCCAACCGTGCCACAATGCCATGTTGTAATTTTATTCAGACGATGTCCAAATTTATCCCTCTCGACCATTTAATTTTTTGAAGGATCTAATTTGTAGATTTATTGAAGATCTTTTAGGGATTCACAATCGGACCTTATGCAATGGCTTAACTCTTAATCCTTCCACATCGCAAACAATTGCAATGTTTAAAAAGAAATCTGATATAACTACCTTTATATCGTGTTTCCAACTTGTTTTTGTAGGTTAGGTTAGGTTAGGTTAAAGTGGCTGCTGACCGGAAAAGGTCAGCACACTTAGACCAATATTTGGTCCGTTGTGATACCACAAGGATTTCAAAAATCCCCCTTACTCGTTAAACTATTTTGAGCTAATAATGAAGCGTTTGAGACAGTGAATGTCGGAATTATTTAGATCACTAGGATCGTTATAGTAGTAGTCTCCCAAGTGGAGTCTACGTCTTTGCGCTAGGGCAGGACAAGAGCATAGAAGGTGGGGAATTGACTCCTCTTCTTCTTCATCCATGCAGCTTCTGCAAAAGTCATTTGCAGGAACTCCAAGACGAGAAGCATGTCTTCCTATTAGGCAGTGCCCAGTAAGGACACCTATAATGGAGCTAATATGCAATCTACCAATAGAAATTAGTTGTTTTGAGCGTTTAGCATCAAACAATGGCCAAATCAGTTTAGTAGACCGGCAAGTTGGGGTGCTGGTCCACCTGTGGTTGGCTTTCTTTATGGTATCTTGCTTTAGCATAAGTTTACAAGTAGCTAGGGGTATACCGATGTTAGATTTGCTATCCAACAAAGGTAATATTGTTCCGTTTTTTGCAAGTTCGTCAGCTTTACAATTTCCTGGAATGTCTCTATGCCCCGGCACCCATGTAAGGTGAATGTTAAACTGTTTTGACATCTCCACCAGAGATGATCGACAATTTTGGGCTGTTTGTGAGTTAATGGAGACAGAGTCCAGTGACTTTAAGGCAGCTTGACTGTCTGAGAAGATACGTCTATCGGTTGTCGATATAACGTTTTCTTTTAGCCAAGAGAGGACTTCTTTTATTGCTAAAAGCTCTGCCTGGAACACGCTACAGTGATTGGGAAGACGAAAAGATAGACAAAGATTTAATTTTTCGGAGTATACGCCTCCACCGACCCCGTCATCGGTTTTAGATCCATCTGTATAGAAATGAATTGCTTCGTCTATCAAAAACGACTCATTTTCCCAAGAAGACCTGGAAGGGATGGATACTTGAAATTTTTTTTTCAAATTTTGGATGAGGGGTGGTGTAATCGACGTTACTAGGTAGACTACTGAACGAGTTCAGTATAGTAGAGTGACCAATATCATTATTGATCCACTGCGAGGAGGCTTTAAGTCGAATGGCTGTGTTAGCGGCCGATTGTTTGCTAAAAATATCTAGCGGTATGAGATGAAAAAGAACATCAAGTGCAGCAGAAGGATTTGAGCGGAGAGCTCCACCCATGATTAAACAGGCTGTTCGTTGGACTTTGCTGAGCTTATCGCGGTTAGTTGCTGTTTCCAGCGCAGTCCACCATACTGTCACTCCATATGTAAGTATCGGTCTAATGACTGAGATGTATAGCCAGTATGTTATATGAGTTTGTAGACCCCATTTATTACCTACGGCTTTTTTGCAAGAGAAATGAGCTATGTTGGCTTTGTTGACTCTCTCTTGGATATTGGGCTTCCAGCTTAATTTCTTGTCCAAAATAAGACCCAGATATTTTGCTTTGTCTGAGAATTTAAGCGGTATACCTTTGATGAGGGGAGGGTCTATGTGTGGGATTTTATATTTCCTGGTAAATAGGACAAGTTCAGTTTTGTGGGGGTTGACACCGAGTCCACATTGATCTGCCCAGTTAGTAAGCTTGTTTAGAGCATTTTGTAGGAGTTCCTTCAGAGTATTAGGATGCTTACCAGATATCGCTATCGCAACATCGTCCGCATAGGCAATCACCCTGTGCCCCTCCCCTTCAAGAATCACTAGTAGTTCATTTACGACTAGGTTCCAAAGGAGAGGAGAGAGGACGCCGCCTTGCGGCGTACCCCTACTGACAGTCCTTCGAGTAGTAAAATCGCCCAGTTTTGAATTAATAATCCTGCTTATCAGCATATGATTTATCAAATTACTGATTGACTTATCCACCTTTAGAGATGACAGCGCAGATGTGATTGCGGATGCGTCGACATTGTTAAAAGCTCCTTCTATATCCAGGAAAGCAACTAAGGTGAACTCCTTATGATGAAGGGAGTGTTCGATAGTACGAACCAGCGTATGTAGAGCGGTTTCTACAGATTTCCCTTTGTTATAAGCATGTTGAGCATTGGATAGTAAGGACTTATCAATGTTTGCCCTCAAATGGATTTCAATCAGACGTTCAAATGTTTTAAGTAGGAATGATGAAAGGCTAATAGGTCTTAGATCTTTAGGATTAACATGGCTAGGTTTGCCAGCTTTGGGGATGAAAATAACATTTACTTCTCTCCATGACAAAGGAATGTGAGCCAGAGCGATACAACCATTTAAGATGTTTACCAGAATGGGTATCAGAATATCGGAATTTTCCTGTAATTCCGCTGGAATTATTCCATCTGGCCCAGGAGATTTGTATGGATTGAAGCTGTTTATTGCCCATTTTAATTTTTCCTCTGTAATCAGACCTTGTGGAGGAGTTATGCTACTGAGTATGTTGTTAGGATCAGGATCAGTGCTATTAACGTAAGGAGAGCTGTCTGGAAAATGTACATCCAGGAGCAGATTGAGCGATTCTTCGCTTGAGTTTGTCCAGGAACCGTCATTGTTTTTTAGGCAACTTGGCATTACTGGATTTTTGGAGAGGATTTTTCTTAACCTTGATGCCTCTGAGTTGCCTTCTATATTGTTACAGAAAGTTCTCCAGGACATACGCTTGGTTTTCCTCAGTTCTTTTTTATATAACTTGAGGGAGTCTTTATATGAATCCCAATCAGAAGCTTCTCTGGAGGTTTTCGCTCTATTAAAGAGTTTCCTGCATTCTTTTCTTAGTGGATCCAGCCTCGAGTACCACCAGTGTGGTTTCTTTTTACCTCTTATTTGTATAAGAGGGCAGGCAGTTTCCAGAGATTTGTTGAGGGCTGCTGTGAGGTCATTGACTTTAATATCAAGATCCTCAGTGTTGTAGGGTATGCTGTATAACTCAGGTCTGATTGACCTTAATAGAGTTGCCCTATATAGAAGCCAATCTGTTTTCCGATGGTTACGGAAGGAAGGTTGGCTAGGAGGTTCGTCCATTATTTCGAATTGTATGTATCTATGATCAGAGAAAGAATGATCATTTGATACTTTCCAATTCGAGATAGTATGATAAATTTTATCTGAGACAAGAGTTATGTCAAGTACTTCCTGTCTGTTTTTAGTAACAAATGTGGGTTCATTTCCAACGTTACATATTGTTAGGTTAGTGTTCAAAATATAATCGAAAAGAGACTCACCTCTGTCGTTTATATTCGTGCTACCCCACACTGTATGATGGGCGTTAGCATCACTTCCAATAATGAGGTCAGTCTTCTGCCTATCTGCATCAGTGATAAGCCTCCTCAGAGTGTCTCCTGGGAGAGGGCCAAGGTGGTCATGGCCTAGATATGCCGACGCCAGCCAGAGAGTTCCTTTGGCTGTTTCCAGTCTTGCGACGGTTACATCTCGATCACTGAAATTAGGTAGTAAAAATACATTTAGGCTACTTTTAACTAGTATGCAAGATCTGGGTTCACCTTTATCTAATGCATACAGCAAGTAGTGGTTTGGAGTCCTTAGTCCCCGAACGATGGGTTTCACAATCCAGGGTTCTTGGATTAGGACGATGTCTTCTCCGCTGCTGGATAGACGAAGAAGCAGGGAGGCCGAGGCCTTGATAGAGTGTTGGAGATTAATCTGAAGAAATCGCAGCATCTTTGCTACAACCCTCCCGATCAACCTCCAACACGGTGACGTTGGAGTCTTCCGATTCCGAGGTTGAGCCCAGAAGAGCGTCCTCACTCAGAAGATCTTCATTGTTGTGGTCATCGATCTCCATGTCGCTGACTGTTTTTATTGTCTCCACTGTTGCCGAAGATGACCTGGATGCCTCTTCCTCTTCCAGTGATGGGAAGGTGATAGATGCACCAGGGTCTGCAGCAGCAGTTTCGACTACGTTGGAGGAAGTGGATGCACCAGTAACATCCGCGTCCTTTTTGTACACCTTCAGTGTGATGGTCTCAAACCCAAACCTAATCACACCTTTGGTCTGCGCCAGAGGAGCAAGGGACTCCTTATTTAGTACAATAATTGCACCTCTGTAGGGTCCCTTTTTCTCCTCCAGTTTCGCAACTTTCCAGTTGTGAGTAGGAAGGGATGGGTTCGATAGCCGGATCATCTGGAGTATTACATCCATGCTGGAGAGTTCGAGTGATGGAGCGCTGATGTTGGGGCGTTTGGGTACTGAAATTGTGCCCTCCATAGACCTTTGACGCTTCGACGTGGAGTCTCCGCTGGCCTTGACGCTATTATTAGCTAAAAAGCTTTTAGCCCACTTGATTTTTGCATCATGCTGAGAGTTCCCCCCGGCGCCAGGTTGTTCACCAAACACCCTGAGTATTCTCTTAGCATTGCGAATGTCCTTGTAGAATGTCTTAGAAGGGTTGGGCTTACGCCCGCTCCCCCCAGGGCCTTCTTTAGGATTTGTGGAGTTGTTAGAGGTGGAGGGACCATGCTTCACAGTCCTACCACCGCTGGAATGAGGCAAAGAAGTGCGGGGAGGTTTACTCTCCTTAGTGGTAGCAGGACCATGCTTCACAGTCTTACTACCACTGAACCGCGGTGTCGAAGTTTGGAGAGGTTTACTCTCTGAAGTAGTAATAGAAGGGCCATGCTTCACAGCCCCCCTGTTACTGGAAGGAGGTATTTCTACCATTTTACTCCTGCTTTTGCTTTCGGCAATAGGACTGTGAGAATCCACAGTACTACTACTTCCAGCGCAAGCCGGAGAAACAGCAGACGGCTTTTCAGTCGAGCTGCTGGCCTGTCTCAAAGACCAGGACTTTCCACCATCTTTTGAATTTATATTTTCCATAAGATCCCACGAGTAACGGAGAAAGGGTGGTCCATCTGCACAGAGATCCGTATATGCAGATAAGGCTAGTTAATCCGGAGGTCGCCTGGTATCCGGATACTCCGTTAGCGACTGAGCTAGTTTTTTGATTGGGCCCTCAGCCAGGCTGATCATCGGCACGGGTCGTATAACACCTTGAATCCAGCCCAATTGGGAAGTTGCAAAAATAGGAAAAGGAGAGAGTGGGCGGGGAATCAGACAGTAAGCACCGTTCTGAAAAGAAGGACGTTAAGGGTAATAGAGGAGCTGGTAACTTTGGATAGCTTTTTCGCATTTCCAATGTGGGAGAGGGAGGGATATAAGGATATGTAAGAGGATGATGAGCGTCCTTTGGTTTCAGGACTCATCTGGAGATGACATCTCGAGAATCATTGACCCTACTCAGCTTCTACAACGACAAGTTCGACGCTCAGGTAGAAGTTGTTTTTGTAGACACTGTCAGGAATCTAGACTTCAAAATTAATCGGACTCTTTCTGCCAATGATTATATTAATTTCTGTGTCGGCCGAATTTATGGTGGTCTCTGAAAATTAAACATCTTTTCTAACCTAACTCCCATAGATACTAAGTTGAGACTTATTAAAACTCTACTACTGCCTATCATTGATTATGCTGCAGTAGTATCCTGTAAGCCAGATTCGCACTCAATGCAAAAACTAGTTGTTGCTTTCAATTATAATGGTTAGATATGTTTATGGTTTGCGAAGGTTAAACCATGTTCCCAATATATCAACATGTCCTAGCATTTTCTTTCTTGATTCAAGATGTTGCATGTTTATACATAGAATAATTCAAAGAAAAGCACCATCATATATATTTGATAAGCTCCGCTTCTCGCAATCTACCCGAACCTTGAATCTCACAACACATTCATCAAATTATCTAAATTCTTCGAGACTTTGGAACTCCCTACCTGTAACTGTAAGAGGAATAATAGGAACAATTCAATTTTAAAAAGCATTATTTCAGAATTTTCAATAGTATTGAACCAAAACAGAGAATTGAAATATAAATTCAAATTCAAAGAATGAAATCAATAATATAAAAAAAAAATTCTTATCTGTCTTAAATATACGAGGGTGGTCCGATAAGTACTTAACCTTACCGCTCAATGGTGCCAGTATCGCAAGAGAGATTTACTATCGTCTAGTACATTCTTTTAGACGAATCGGACTCGTAGTTTTGTTTTGACCACGTGTGGAAGCCATCTTGTCTGCGAATTTTAGAAAAATTGAAAAAGAGCAATATTTGTCGGTACTTGGATTTTTGTTTCTGGAAGGGGAATCGCGCAGAGAAATTAAAGAACGACCGTCAAAAATTGGAGCGTGGCTCATATCCTCCGTGAAATTTTGGGCATGAGAAAGCTGTCGGCGCGATGAGTGCCGCGTTTGCTAACTCCGAACAACAAGCGCAACCATGAGAACAAAGGCCAAATTGTTTGAATTGCACCACGAACTTCTGCCCCATCTACCGTATTCTCCAAATTTGGCCTCGGGTGACTTTTTTTGTTTGCAAACTTGAAAAAATCACTAGTATCGAGCTATAAGGAGACTATGTTGAGAAATAAATAATTGATTTACTTCAATTCCTATAATTAGAGAGGAAAATGTCTTGTTGAAAAATATTCAGCGTACAATACTGAACACTTGGTATCTTAGACCCATAGACCGACATATTATCTAATGCGGTGGAAGACGGCTTAGATGCATCCTCTCGCGAAAAAGGGAAAGGTCAACTCCAATCTGGCGAATCTCCGCTCAACAAGTCTTCTTCCGAGTATCGGTAAGGTATTCGATTCAAGGTTATTTCTAGAGCTATGTCCAAATGGCAAAGGACAACAATATCACCCCGGATACCCATGGCCGGACATGATAAAATTCATGTCTCGTTTAAGCTGGTCTCTAACATGCAATGGAAAAAAATTAAAAGGCAGAGTTCTGGGGCTTGTCTAATTGTTTTGCAGAAGGCTTTCGACACTATATGGTTAGAGAGTCTCTATCCGAAGCTGTGGCAATCCTCCATATAAAAAATGCTCTTGAACAGGGAGCTATCAACTCTGCAATTCTATTCATCGTTTATACCAGCAGCGATTTGATAGGTAGATAGTCTAACTCAGGCAATTGAGTTTGCCAACGATCTAATAGCGTACAGAAATTCACCAAGATAATCAGAATTTCTTTTGCAGCGTGATACTTCAACGAGATTAACCGATATTGTGATGACTGGAAGTCATGAGTCTTTCAGAAAACTGAAACTATTCTGCTTGGGACTTCATTACACGGAGCACCAAAAGAATCCGTGCAAGCTAGTGATCACTGGTGATTAAATAGTAAAGTACCTTGGCTTCTAGTTGGCTTCGATAGACATAAACGTAGTTTTACATCAGCGAGCTTTATAGCAGGGTGAAGGTTATTTGCTGTACAGGTTGGGCCATCTAGTGGTTTCATTTTAAATCATGGGTTATTTTGACACTGACAGCTCTTTCTATTCGAAATCTTAACAGAAAGTCAGTATAATACCTCCACGGAACGAAATGAGTCTCTTTACGGCTGAACAACGTTAGGAAATATTGAAAACTTATTTCCAAAGTGAGTGTTTATAGCCCAAACAGTGCGTTTTTTGAAAAGAAGTTTTGGCTGAAATGAAGCACCAACCGCGACTGCTGTACGCAAGTTACATGGCCCTTATCCGATCGATGATTTTTATCTACACACTATCTATTCAAATTTCTATTAAAAATTTAAGAATTATTAAATGAGGAGCTTAAGACAATATTCGAGCATAAAAATGTCATTTCTATACTTTCCAAATCACCTTCTACGATTATCTGATTCATAAGTTCATCTAGAGTTCAGAGTTACCTTCTAGAAATTGTCTTTATCAACCGTGAAATACTGAGATTTCCCCCCAGGGCCTTGTATAGATTTGTTTGTCAAATCAGTGTTCTAACTGATTAAATACATTGGAGACTATGCTACAATTAGAATTGCAGATGGAAGAACAGTCAAACTATTGAATACAAACAAATTCAATGTTGAAAACACAACGAAACGAAGTTGCAGAAGGAGCTGCAAGAATTGGCCAACTTTTAACTTTTGCGTGCATAATTTTTGATGCTTCAAAATCCAAGTATTTAAAACATCAGATACAGGTATCAAAAAGGGTGAAAAATTTCTTGCACCGATAGAGAAATCCTAAGCATTTAGAATTAGGCAGAATTTTTGGCGGTTTCGAAAGTGTAGTCTTTCCAGTGCTCAGTTTACACGATTGGCAAATGCTTCCTTATGAAAAATTGAAATTGTCCAATTGGCTTGCATTTTTAACTTCCCATAGGGAGTTATTGTAATCGGTCCGATTTGTCAAATTGGAATTTTTGACATTTCTCGACGTTTCAAGGTCCCTAGAGGCTATATCAATCATTTTTAGAGAGATGTCTGTGTGTGTGTGTGTACGTACGTTCGTACGTTCGTACGTGCGTACGTTCGTACGTCTGTACGTTCTTGTACCATTTTTCGTCGTCGATATCTCAAGAACGAGTAAAGATATCGACTTCAAATAAATTTTGTTTAATAGATAATAACTTCAAAAGAGGCTGAAAGGGCGTTTATTAAAATTCAGTGAGTAGTTTTTTCACTATAACGGTTTAAAAAAAAAGAAAAAAATTTGCTTAGTTTCAAATATCTCACGAAAAAATAATGCTATTGATTTCAAATAAAATTTAATGTACTCATTATAAGGTCATAAAGATTTGGTATGAATTTGGAAAAAAATTAACATACCGTTATTTTTTTAAATAAAAAAAACTGAAAAAAAAATTTAATAACCCAGATATTCTAAGAACGGAAAACAATTTGAAACTCAAAATAATTTTATTTTACGAAAAATAATGTGTTTGACAACTGGTGAAAATTTAAAAAAAAATCAGTTTACAGTGTTTTTTACAAAAAATAAAAAAACTATATAAAATTCTATTAAAAATTGGTAAAAATTGTTTTTCGACTCAAATTTCTCGAGAACTAGTAAGGATATGGACTTCTAATTTAGTTTATTTTATAAATAGTATAATTTTGTACAATTGGTAAAATGTTGACAAATATTGAATTAATAGTTTTTTTTTTAAATAAAAAAATGATTAAAAATTCTAGTGAAAACTAGTTAAAATTGTATTTCAAGCCGAATTTCTTGGGAATGAACACCGATAGTGCCTTCTAAAGTATGTTGTTTTATACATCGATACCTTCCCGTTAGAATGTATACTAAGCGACATTTCTAAAATTGTTCAGGAAACAAAAAAAACGAAGAAAGTTCTAGTTGAATCATAGTGTGCTAAGAGACAATTTTGGTTAAACTAAGTGACATCTAACAAAATTTTTTGTTGCTCACGACAATGAGATCTTTATTAATGTGGCTTAGCATAATTTTTTTGGCAGATAATACATTTCATTTCAGGGGGCAACATTATTTTAATGAGAAAACATGGCAGTTGTAGATTTTTTTATTTGTACTCTAGTTTCCTTTTCATGCATAATAGGTTGGTGAAACCCAGGCCAAAACGTGCCCCTTAACATATAGTATATTTCCTCATCAAAAAGTCATTTTCGAAAAAAGTGTCGCTTAGTACATTCTTACGGGAAGGTATCGATATAATACAATTATTAACATATGGTTAAATTTTGACAAGTATCGAATTGACAGTTTTAACAAAAATATTAAAAAAAAATCTACTAAAAAGTGGTAATATTTGTTTTTCCACTAGAATATCTTGAGAACGAGTAATGATATTGACTTTGCCATTATTTAATTTTATACAATACAATTTCTAACAAATGGTTTATATTTGACATATAGTTTTAGAGCGGATATATTTTGTAAGTACCCTTCCATCAATAACCAAACCATACCTTTTATATTTGAATATTTCGTTTTTAAATTTTTTTTCAATTAAAATGTTTGGAACCGAAATAATAAAGTAATTTATATAATATAATACATAATTTTATAATTTTATTATCAACTTAGTTTTTAGAAGAATGTATGTACTGTACATACGTATATGAAAAAGGTTGTTCAGTTGTACCCAAGTCCCACATATTCAAATTCCATTAATAGCTATGGTAAAATTGAAGAAAACGTCACAATATGTTTTTATCTAAATATAAAGTTTTCAAGGCCACAAATGGGAAGTTATCAGTGTGGGTCGCACCCAGCCTCTTTTTTAGTAAATGTTTTTAACCTTCTAGAGAGACAACTCTGATATAAGAAAACTAGATCTGAATTAATGATTGATTGGTTGAAGGATTCGATCTTTTAAATCAATCGTTCAGTCAATCAAAATCAGTTCTTACCCAGCCGTTTCGTTCCGAACGATTCCAAAACCAAGATCGATACGAGATGATTTCAATCGTTCAGTCAACTAAAATATTTGTTTTCCGATCGTTTCTGACCGAGATCGAAACAATGTGAAAATGAACGAAAGTTTGGATTTATCTACTTCTTTTGGACTTCTATCTTCCATTGTATATAAAATGTAGAATATACATTCTCACTTATTTCTATTCCTATTTGGTATTGTCAAATGACATAGGACAAGCTGATGTACGAAACATAACTTTTTTCCATTTGTTTCGTTCAGTTTATGTTCATCGGGGTTTCAGTGGCAAGAGAAATATAGAATTGATTGATTTGGTCTATTGTGATTGCAATAAATCAATCTTTTTGGTGAACTGCTCACAAAGACCGAATCAATCCACACAGCTCTAGTGACAGTTAAAAATGGTGTCTGAAATGGGCAAGGAGTGCGACAATGATTGACGGGCGCCTATGCCTTATTGAAACATACAACCGCTCCCGTATATTTCGCTTGCAAATGGCAACTCCTGCATCATAAGAAAAATATAGATTAACTACTTTGTAATTTTATAATTAGTAGGTACACTTATGTTCATACGTACGTAACGTATTATGACGATGGCATTTTTCGTGTGGCTGGACAAGGAACCAAATGAAATAATGTCGTCATACCTTGCCCACGGTTTTGACCACATTTCTCAAGATTTATGTAAAAGTATAACTACATATGTTACGAGTGAATGCATTTGTGGCTATTTTTTTGTTTTTCTTCACGCAGAATGGATAAAAGACGCGTTTTGAATGAATCAGTTTGAGGAATTATTAGATATTACCAATATCTACTTAAGTACCAAAATAAAAATGCATATATACCTATTCAAATTTTGTGTGTGTGTCAAAATAGGGGGTTGATATAACCTTACTTTAGTTTAAATTCAACTTAAATAATTATTTGCTTAATTGTATAATTAAATACTAGATAGATTTTATGAAATGGCCAAGCAGTCAACCTAGACTGATGACTCAAGCTTATAATAATTTTAAAGTGCTTTTTTTGTTTGTGGAAATGCTAACATGCGATTTTGGAGCAGACAGAAATGATGACCTCGTATAGCAAAAGTGTATCGTTGTAGTAATTTAAATTATGTACTAGGTTAGGGAAAGTTATGAGATCCGATTTCTGCCTAAAAATAGTATGGGGTCAGGATGGTGGGGACTGAAATTTAGCAGTTTGTGGATTTGAGAGCCATATAGGATATATTCATTTATCTTAAATCACAACGCATTTTGGTGTAATTGGGTTACATATTTTTTGAGCTTATGAATATTTGATACATAAATTGATAATTATCACCCCCGTAGCAAAAATATACACATACAGACAGTCCCGGTTAAAAAAAAAATAGCACCACCAACAATAGTTTTATTATTTAAAAAAACATCATCTGAAATAAATTTTATTGCTACTACTGTTATATAAGCTTAAGTGTTCACTCTTTAAAAGTTGGGTCATTGGTATTAAAATTCTTTAATTTTGAAAAGCAATTTTGAGAGAGAAGTACGATTTTGTAAGGTAAAACAAATAGCACTGTTCATACTTTTCTGTCCGAAAAAAGTATGCTGCGTCGAATTCTTCAAAAGAAAGCATTAAAGTGTCATTGTTTTTTTTTAATTGATTTTTGCAAAAAAATAAATAAATTTCTAAATTGAAAAACGGGAAATTTTTCAAAAATAATTGCAGAGCGCAAAACCTATGCAGAAGTTAGACATTTAGTTGGCTGCTCTAACAAAATGGAAAATTAATTTCAGAATGCAATAAAATTTGTACCAAACATTTTAGACTCGTAGACGAAAACACGCTATGTCGCCATTACTCGTCAAACGTTTAATCCGTCAAAGTTATAAGAAGCCGTTTAAGCCCGTAACAGAGCTAAAAATGGAACTGGATATTGCGGCATGTGTTGAAACAATTCGCAGCCGACTTACAGAGTACAATTTAAAAGCCTTTAGCCCAAGAAAAGTTGCTCTTTTAAAAAAGCGTTTGAACTTCGCAAATTAGTAAGATATGAAAGATAGAGGAACATTTTTTAGACGGACGAGGTCAAAATTGTTAAAGAAATCATCAAACTACTTGTTTCAAAATACTGTACACAAACATTACAACTTAGCTTTTGTTCACTTGTTTATATTTTAAGTTTTTCTCTAAATTATTTATGTTCATTCAATAAAAGTTATTTGATTAGTTCGGAACTAGTTGTTCTTATATTTCCTAATTCCCACTGCAATAGGTTATACCATAGGCCCAGAGCAGAATGGATTTTCTAAAGTCGTCTTTTACGAAGCTTAATGGTGAAAACTACCATTTATGGAAATATAAGATTGAACTTATATTGAAGAGGCAAGGAGCATGGGAATGTGTTTCCGAACCGCCACCGACTGAACCAGACGCAGCTTGGATGAAACTTAATGATGAAGCGACTATTATCATTGGATTGTCCGTGGAAGATAGTCAACTTATGCTTATCAAGAAATTCAGAACAGCGCGTGAGTCTTGGGAAGCACTACGCAGTCATCACGAGAAGAATACGTTGGGAAGCAGCGTAAGTCTTATGAGGAGGATTTGTGGAATGAAATTTTCTGTGGATTGCTGCATATCAGAGCACATTATGGAAATGAAACTGTTGTTCGAAAAGTTGGAAGCTATAGGTGAGCAATTTTCTGAGCGTTGGCTCGTGGCTATGTTACTAAGCAGTCTTCCATCTTCTTTTGATACGTTGGTGACCGCCCTGGAAGCTCGGAAGGTTGAGGAATTGACACTTAAAGTTGTCGAAGCTAGCCTGATTGATGAGCACCAGCGCAAATCCAAACAATTTTCAGCAAACAATTCCGCTTTGAAATCATCTGTAAATTCAGAAGAACGCAGCAGAAAGGTTTATCACCATTGCAAGGCCAAAGGACACATTAAGAAGGATTGCTGGAAGCTGAAGAAGTTGAGGCAAAATAGTAAAGTTAATGAAGTTCGAGAAAACAATGGAGAACTAAATGGGTACTATTGTTTTTCAATGACTAACGACAAGAGCATTTGGGTCGTTGATTCTGGAGCCACCTGTCATATCAGCGCACGTGAGTCAGATTTTGTCACAATAAATAAGTCCATTAAGGAAAAAGTTACTGTGGCAAATGGACAATCTGTTGTTTCCAGTGGAAGAGGGCTTTGTCGTATTACTCTTCTCAACAGCAAAGGCGAAAAAGTTATTGTCGATGTGAAGGATGTTTTGTTTATTCCTTCTTTTCATGGAAATCTTCTCTCCGTCACAAAAATTTTAAAGATGGGATTCAAACTACTCTTCTCTGACATTAGTTGCAGCATACAGACCATGACCGGAAAAGAAATCGGAGTTGCTGATGCATCGAGTGGGCTATTTCGACTACGCCAACCTTCCGAACAAAAGGCCCTGATTGTGGATTGTAAGTTACAGAACTGTCAGCACTATTGGCACAAAATTTTTGGACACCGGGACGCGTATTGCCAAACTGTATATCAGTACAGAGCTCCGACGCTCTATAATAGACTACAGAATGCTCATTCAAATTAAGAGCATACTATATACTGTGTCAGATCAAAAGCAGATTTTTCTGTGTTGGTATACATTTTGCTCAGGAAACTAAGAGCAAAGTACCTGTGATTACAGAGCCATCGTTCACGTTGGTATAGTTATTGTGTGTGGTGAGTTCTGGGTTGGTATACATTTTGCTCAGGAAACTAAGAGCAAAGTACCTGTGATTACAGAGCCATCGTTCACGTTGGTGTGGTTATTGTGTGTGGTGCCGTGACATAAGGCCAAGTGACAAAAGGCCAAATTTGTTTGTGACTTAAGGCCAAACATAAAATGTTTTGTCTTGAGCAACAGTACCTTGGGTGGCCCGCTTCGCGGGTTTTCAGGATTTTAAATCCCTTTTCGGGGCTCACACCCGCTCACGCAACTCCGTTGCTCCGCTTAGGGTATGTTCAGTCGCCAGGCAGGCGCCTGTAGCAACAGTTTTCCTGAGCAGCAGTACATAACTGTTAGTTGTTTACTCCAATTAATGTAAAATACAAAACTGTTGCTACAGGCGCCTGCCTGGCGACTGAACATACCCTAAGCGGAGCAACGGAGTTGCGTGAGCGGGTGTGAGCCCCGAAAAGGAAGTTAAAATCCTGAAAACCCGCGAAGCGGGCCACCCAAGGTACTGTTGCTCAAGACAAAACATTTTATGTTTGGCCTTTTGTCACTTGGCCTTATGTCACGGCACCACACACCACATATAATAACCACACCAACGTGAACGATGGCTCTGTAATCACAGGTACTTTGCTCTTAGTTTCCTGAGCAAAATGTATACCAACCCAGAACTCACCACACACAATAACTATACCAACGTGAACGATGGCTCTGTAATCACAGGTACTTTGCTCTTAGTTTCCTGACCAAAATGTATACCAACCCAGAACTCACCACACACAATAACTATACCAACGTGAACGATGGCTCTGTAATCGCAGGTACATTGCTCGATCTGAACTAGCATATAGTTTGCTTCAGCTTTTTTAATATTTTACAGGCAAACTGCATGTGACCACAGAGCGCTCTGTGGTAGCATACAGTTTGCTCTACAATACTTTCAAATTCGGTGAGCAGAAAATGGCTGAGCACAGACTATGGAGATCTGTGCTGATATACAGTTTGGCAATACGCCACCGGGACATTGATGCTGTGAAGATGATGCAACATGGAAAGACGGTAAGAGATTTTAATATTACTGATTGTGGTGTACGAAAGAATTGTGAGATTTGTATTCAGTGCAAAATGACTAGGCTACCATTTAGCAAACAATCTGAATCAAAATCCAAGCGTGTATTAGATTTGGTCCACACGGACGTTTGTGGTCCCATGCAAACCATGACACCTGGTAAAAAGCGATACTTCGTAACCTTCATTGATGACTATAGCCGTTTCACAATAGTGTACCTTCTTCACGATAAATTTGAAGTTTTCGATAAACTAAAATCCTATCTCGAACTTATGAAAAACAAGTTCTATAGATATCCTTCTATTATTCGCTCAGATAATGGAGGTGAATACACCTCAAACAATTTCAAGCGTTATCTTGAGACCAAAGGCATTCGTCATCAATATACAGTACCCTATTCTCCACAACAAAACGGTGTCGCGGAGAGGAAAAATAGGTCCCTTGTGGAAATGGCTCGTTGTTTGTTGGCTGAAGCAAAATTGTCAAATATATTTTGGGGAGAAGCGCTTATGACAGCGAATTATTTACAAAATTATTTGATATCAAGTTCGATTCCCTCTATTCCATTTGAACTTTGGGAGGGTAGAAAACCAAACATAAGTCATCTTCAAGTTTTCGGCTCAAAAGCTTATTGTTTGATTCCCAAAGAGAACCGTAGAAAGCTAGATTCAAGTGCCCAAGTTCTAACTTTTGTTGGATATGATGAGAATTCAAAGGGATATCGTTTAGTTGACATACAAACCAAGAAAATCACAATAAGCAGAGACGTTAAATTTGTCACGGAAAATGAAGTTAATAATAGGGTTGAGCCAGAGACAAATCAGCCCTCAGAGATTGAATTTGAATTTCTTCGTAGTCAAAATTGCTCAGATAGACGTAACTTTGATAGACGTAACTTTAACGACCTAGATAACAAAGACCAGGAATTGATCTTAGAAGATGAAACTTCGTTCCAAAGCCTAGATCCTGACACAGACTCTGTAAGCTCCGAGACCATTAATGAGACAATACCAAATGTAGAAGATGAGGGTCGTGTTCGTCGGTCAAAAAGGTCAACTAAGGGCCAGCCCCCAGATCGATTAGGTTTTAAGGCTTCAACATTAAATTCATCGAAAGTAGAACTCGAACCCAAATCTTACAATGAAGCCATTGTATGCGAACAACGAAGTGAGTGGGAAATCGCTATGAAGGAGGAAATCAGTGCTATGAAGAAGAATGGCACTTGGGATTTGGTAATTGCTCCAGAAGGCGTAAATATCATGGGTTGTAAGTGGACTTACAAAATTAAGCGTGATGTAAAAGGTCTTGTCCAAAAATATAAAGCTCGTTTAGTAGCTCGTGGGTTTAGCCAAAAATATGGATATGACTACGATGAGGTATTCGCTCCTGTTGTTCGACAAACCACTCTCCGAACATTGCTATCCGTAGCGGGAAAGTTGTTCATATGGATATAAAGTCAGCCTTTCTTAACTCTGATCTAGATGAAATCATATATATGAAGCAACCCCCTGGTTTCGAGGAAGGGAATGCAAATAACGTTTGTAGACTTAGAAAAAGCTTGTATGGTTTAAAACAGGCTGCTCATGTATGGAATAAGACAATACATACTGTGCTTGTAAATGGAGGATTTATTCAAAGTACAGCAGAGCCTTGCCTTTACATAAAATGTTCCAACGAGGAAGGGATAACATATGTATTAATTTACGTCGATGACATTTTAGTAGCAAGTTCTAAGCAAACCAATATTGACGAAGTTGAGAGTTTACTCAAAAATAAGTTTGAAGTAAGCAACCTTGGAAATGTTCACTGTTATCTTGGAATGGAAGTTTTTAAAGATCAAAATTTTAATTTTAACATTCGACAAAGTCAATATATTAAAAATTTACTTAAAGATTTCGGACTTGAAAATTCAAAGGCATCTAAATACCCTCTTGACCCTGGATATGGAAAAACTCAGTCAGAAAACCTTTTAAATAATACAAATAGTCAAAAATTAATAGGTTCTCTTTTATATTTGAGTGTGAATTCCAGACCCGACATTGCTGCTTCCGTTTCTATTTTGGCAAGAAAAGTAAGCTGTCCTAATCAAGAAGATTGGACCGAAATTAAACGTGTTCTTAAGTTCTTAAAAGGCACAATAAATTTTTATCTTAAATTAAGTAATTTACCAACTAAAAACAAAAACCTACTTATAGGCTACGCAGATGCAAACTGGGCGGAAGATAGACTTGATCGAAAATCTAATTCTGGTTATATCTTTCAGATAAATGGTGGAACAATAAGTTGGAGCTGCAAAAAGCAATCTTGTGTCTCGCTTTCATCCACAGAAGCCGAATTCATTGCATTATCCGAGGCTTGCAAAGAATCTATCTGGATTCGTCAGCTGCTCAAGGATATGAAAATTCAACAAACTTCACCAACTGTAATCTTCGAAGATAACCAGAGCTGTTTACGTTTGATTAAAGAGTAGAAGCTGAGCAACAGGACTAAGCACATCGATACTAAAGTTCACTTCGTCAAGGACCACGTTGATAAAAATCATATTGTATGCACCTATTGTCCTAGTGAAGAAATGATAGCTGATATGC
The DNA here is from genome assembly GCA_911387755.1 of Chrysotoxum bicinctum. Classification (NCBI taxonomy): domain Eukaryota; kingdom Metazoa; phylum Arthropoda; class Insecta; order Diptera; family Syrphidae; genus Chrysotoxum; species Chrysotoxum bicinctum. Next base: position 46,805,235 of record OU426988.1, on the reverse strand, counting down.
TCACCAAGCCACTATGTTGTTCGAAAATTGAGAAGTTTAGAACAAAAGCTGGAGTACAATTCGTTTGAGGAAGGGTGTTGAAGAAATCATCAAACTACTTGTTTCAAAATACTGTACACAAACATTACAACTTAGCTTTTGTTCACTTGTTTATATTTTAAGTTTTTCTCTAAATTATTTATGTTCATTCAATAAAAGTTATTTGATTAGTTCGGAACTAGTTGTTCTTATATTTCCTAATTCCCACTGCAATAAAAATTTCGAGAGGGGGGGCGAGAGAGGAGGTGTCGATGAACATTGGTTTTGAAAATGTTTGCAAAAAGAAAAAGAATCTCTATAGATTTGACGGTACGACCAAAGTTGGGCTCGAGGGTGAATTGAAGAGCATTCCTAGCGAAGCAGGTATCGCGGGTGAACTGATAAAGGGGAGGAATCCAACTGGCTACTTCGAGTGTGCATTTCTTGTGAAAGAAGCATAAAACAAGGAAATACATGAAACATTCCGGTGGTGTTCAAGATATGAATCCATGTTAGCTCTGTTTCCTATCAGTTTAAACGCTCTGTTCTGAATTCTATCCACTAAGTGGAGAGAAGTTTGTGATGCGCATGCCCAAAGGTGTAAGTAATACTCGAGTTTTGGACGTATAAACGCCTTATACATACACTCAAAAAATTTATTAGTAAAATGGCTACGAATGGTATTCGTGAAAAAAATATTCGTGCATTGTACTAATATTCGTAAAATATACGAAGTATTTGTACAGTGAAATATCTACGAACGCATTTGTAAAGTTTTACTAATAACTGTAGTAGAATGCACGAATCTATTCGTTTAATGCACTAATTTTATTCGTAAACAAGAAGTTAACAATTTTTTGGAGTACATTGTACGAATTATTGTGTACATATAACTAATAACATTCGTTAATTTCTCGTACGAATGACTTCGTACTTTAATCTTTTTCATTCGTAGTATTTACTAATAAATTCGTACTATTTACTAAGTAAAACTAATATTAGTAGACAGAATTCATTCGTAGGTAGACTGTACGCATTATGCGTAGAATGTACTAATAACTTCGTACTTTCATGAAGTGCATTAGTATTATTTAATAATCATGAGTACAAAAAATAATGTGTTCAGCTCTAAAAATTAAATGTATTCCATTCGTCAACACGTTGAAACGTGTTATTACAGATTGCAATATTGCAAAGTAATGGACGCGTGATACTTTTTTTTCGTACGGTGTATCTTTAAGATACAAATCTTGGGAACCAGACTTTTTTTCGAAAAGACGAGGTGAGTACCTAGACTTACATATTCTTATATACAAATAAAGCTTATTTTATATTTTACATACAGGATCCTGAAGCAGCAGAGCATTCATATGTGGGAATTTTTTACAAAATAAAAATTAATGTAAGTACAGATGTTTTTCGGAAGATTTTTAATGTTAAATGTTAAATTTATTTTCAGTGGCCCTTTGATAACAAGCAGTTTGGAAATATAATTTTGGTTGTTAATTATATTTATGAATTAATTAATTTATAAGATACATTTTAGTTTTTTTTAACTTCATTTGTAATTAAAAATTAAATTATAAAATTAAAAAAACATGAATTATATAATTATTTTTTAACTTAAACAATACATTACTTTTTGTTATTATTTCTTATAATGAATATTTTAGGAAATTTCGGAGTATATATTTATTTATGGTAAGTTCTACTATAATGTTTGTAGATACAATATACGAATGAATTACAAGGGCATTAGTAAATATTACTATGATATTCGTACAATATACGAATGGAGCTGTACAATATACGAATGAATTACAAGGGCGTTAGTAAATATTACTATGATATTCGTAGAATATACGAATGGAGCTGTACAATATACGAATGAATTACAAGGGCATTAGTAAATATTACTATGATATTCGTAGAATATACGAATGGAGCTGTACAATATACGAATGAATTACAAGGGCATTCGTTAATATTACGATGATATTCGTATATTGTACCAATAGTATTCGTACAATATACGTATGTTTTTCTACGAATACTAATAAAATATTAGTAAAATGTACTAATAAACGTCCATTCTACGAATACTATTCGTGGCTGAAAACCACGAATAAAATTCGTAGAATGCACGCATGAATTAGTACTATTTACACATGAAATTTTTTGAGTGTAAATGGTAGCCAGGATCAGAACGGGTGAAAAATTTCTTACATCGATATAGAAGTCCTAAGCATTTAGCAGCATTTTTGGTTGTCTCGAGAATGTGATTATTCCAACGACCATCGTCGTTGACACACATACCGAGTACTGAGAGCTTTTCGGTTTCTTCAATGCAAGTGCCATTCGAGGACAATTGCATAAGGGGGGAATTTTGGTTCAACGACAATAGACAGTTTTGAGCAGAGTATATCTAATAATGAGTAGGGACACTCTCCACGTGTTTCTAATCAGTAAATTTGTTTAAGTACACAGAAACGAGAAATAGATGAAAATAAGAAGTGTGATGGTGAAAGAGAGATAAGAATTCAACTCGTCGCGCCTTTGAAAATACATTATGAAAAAAATGTAAACAATTCCCAATACACTCCTCCTAGTGTGACCAACTTCTTAAAAAAAATACTTAAGAAGTAAAAATACTGTTGCTACTACTCAACCAAAAATGGCTTCGTTTTATTTTTTGAGAATACCAAACAAATATCAAATGAATATTGCAATATTTAAAAATGAAATACAAATTTAAGATTCATTTATATGGTCTATATCATTAAAAAAAAATTAATCGACAGAAATAAATCCAGTATCACGAAAAAAAAGAATATGGTCACTCAAAAGAAGAGAACGGCACAGAGAAAAAATACGCTCACAAGCAACCAACCTATCGCGCCTTTAAAAAAACCTTATGAAAAAATATTGCATTTATATATCTTACGAATGAGATTGTTTGTGGTGGTGCTTGAAAAAAATATTGTGGGTTTTTCTTACATTAGTGAATTGTCGTAAGGATTAAAATTAATACTTTGGAACTTCTCACGCTTATTGTTTGTTTTTATTCTTGTTTTTATTTGGGATAGTAGGACTTGCATATGTGTAGAGAGTGTCCCTACTCATTATTAGATATACTCTGGTTTTGAGTTTTCGAAGCATTAATCTTCACACGGTTTTTTATACCCCATTTAACAATGCTGTAAAGATCGGAGTTTAATGAGCTTATCATACGATACCGTTGCAATTCCACTTCCGAAGGAGATGGACGTGAATTTAAGATCGAGTATGAGAAGCTGAGAGTACAGTCGTCGGCAAAACAATGAAGTGAATTAGAAGTTTTATACAAGAGATCATTTATGAAAATGAAGAAGAGAGTCGGAGACAAAACGGATACCTGGAGAACACCAGCATTTATTTTGTTAAGATCAGACGTGAAACCATCCAATACAACATGTATTAAACGATCTAGAAGGTAATTTCTAATCCAAAGAAAAAGAATTTTGTTGATACCAAACTCACGCATTTTCAATTCCTTTACAATTATTGCTACTAAAATTGTAAAAAGTTGCACCACACAACACAAGCACTGAAATAACAAAATTTTATTTTTTTGATTTTTTTTTGAAACCTCAAAACAAACAATATGAGCCTTCTCCTACGAACTTCCTTGAAAAAGTGGTCAGAAAAGTTTGTGTGCGAGATTCTTGCGATAGGCATGCGAGAAACTCGCAACACTCGCATCAAATATCGCTTCACTGTGCGGACGTACATATATAAGAATCAATGTAAATATTTTTCTCGCACGAAAACGCTTCTCGCATCGCATTGCTTTATCGCACTACTGTATGCGCAACCCTAGAAATATCAAGCGCAATAATCTTACTTTCTTCAAATCAATTCAAAGATCTGTTCCACTCTTCGGTGAGATATACCATCAAATCACCAGTAGAACGATTGTCGCGAAAGCCGTATTGCCGGTCATTGAGGAGTTTTCGATCTTGGAGATATTTCTTGAGCTGATGATTTATCAGCGATTCCATGACCTTCCTTGGAAAGAAGGGACGTTAGTGCAATTGGTTGATAGGAGGAGGTGGAGGAAGGGTTGCCTCCAGGAAGAACACCTCTTCAGAACCACCATCAGGACCACCTGATTTGTTTATATCAAGACCTCGAAGGGCTGTTGCAACTGAACGAGTGCGGAAATATACCTGTCCCATTGAATGATTTACTTTCTCAAGTACAGGAGGGGCAATGTTGCTATCAGGCAACGTAGAGCTAGAAGCAAAATGAGCTTCAAGTACATTTATTTATTTATTTACCATTTTTCAAGTTAACAAACTTTATAAAGATTACAAAAGAGCTTAAATTAAGTATTGACAATCTTACACATTTAATAAATAAATAATATAGTAATAATTACAATAAATTTAATATATTTTTCTTAATTTCATTTCTATTAATATTAAAATCAATGGCAAAATCAACTTCATTAAAATTTAAACAGGCATTGGTAATTGGATTGTGCTTAGCGTAACTTGTACTATGGAATGGAACATGAAAAAAATCACCATTTCTTGGTCGTAAACAGCGGGTAGGAACGTATATACTGAACATAGATAACAAAACCGGGCAATTTATGTTAGAATTAATTACATCGTAAGCAAAAAGAATCGAATTTAACTTTCTTCTTGACACGAGAGGTTTAAGGTCAATAAGAATGCTTCTGCTTTCATAACATGGAACGTTTAAATTTCCATAAATCTTTCGTAACGCAAACCTAGTGAATTTTTTTTGAACTTTTTCAATCCGTCCTATATTTGACTGTGTGTAAGGATTCCATATAACACTGCAGTATTCCAACAACGGTCTAACAATACTGATGTAAAGGGTTTTAAGTGTATACGGATCTTCAAAACATTTAGAGTTTCGAATAACAAATCCTAACATAGCATTGGCTCTTGAAATTATATGGTCTATATGGAGAGAAAAATTAATTTTAGAGTCAAATACCACTCCAAGATCTTTCTGATTTTCACATCTCTGTAGAGAATCATTACCAAGCTTGTATTCGAAATGCAAGGGATTTCGAATTTTTGTAAATGTTACAACACTACATTTGTTAACATTGAAATTAAGTCCGTTTAAATTGCTCCATTGATGAATTTGATCTAAATCCGCTTGAACTTTACCTGCATCAGATAAAGATTCAATGCAACTAAAAATTTTAAAATCATCAGCATACAAAAGACATTTTGAAAATGAAAGTAGATTTGGCAAATCATTAATAAAAATAATGAATAGTAATGGGCCAAGATGGCTGCCTTGAGGAACACCTGAATGATTTAATATTTCATTTGACAAAACGTTACCAATTTTGACAATTTGTTTTCTACCAACTAAGTAACTCCTTATCCAACTCAGAAGAGAGGAGTGAAAACCAAACCTTTCAAGTTTTCTTATTAAAACATTATGTTGAACACGATCAAAAGCTTTGGATAAGTCAGTATAGATAGTGTCAATTTGTAGGTGCTTTTCCATGTTATTTAGACAATAGTTTGTAAAAATACTCAAATTCGTCGCTGTCGATCTACCACTCATAAATCCATGTTGAAAATCTGATATATGGTTTTGCACTAAATTATACAATTTATTTTTAACTTTTGCCTTATCTAAAGAGCTAGTTATAGGGATGTCATTATAGATGAGCCTTGGAACCGAAAATGAAGTTGAATTTTTAACATTCTTGACGAATGATCAGAAATTTCTACTGCTTTTGGGACATTGCGGGATTTTACATATTCGATTTACTTCAATGAATTATTGCTTGTGGTGGTTTGGGTTTATAATAACCTACCACCAGACGAAATTTATGGAATAATACTCGATCACAACTGTAAACTTAACATGTCAAAACCTAAATAATTTAAAGCAAAATTTTGAATTTTTCATTGTTATTATAGTTCTAATTTCTGAAACATGTAATATTTCGCAAAATATCACATTTCTATGAGCTCTTGTAGCTCTAATTAATTTTTACAATACAGTTCTAGAGATCACAAAGAAAGTGGTTCCCGAGATTCTGTCTCTTAAGTTTTTATCTCAACCGCTGAAGCAATTTTTCAGATAAGTAAGTTATATTTTAACGGTTATATGGGAGGGGCCGTTATTTTAAGAACTAAAAAAATATTTCAGTTTCCCCTTTAGGGATTTTCTAAAAATCTTAATAACTATGTTTCAAGAATACCCTTCAGCGGATTAGGTTTAGGATTAGTTTTACGAATCCAAAACTTATCTTATAAATTCAGATGGGAGGTAACCTATTTTCTTCTGTTAATATGACTTCTTAAAATTGAAATAAACATTGAAAAATAACAGTATCGGTTCCGATACTATGTGAAGCTATGACTATAACTTCTCAAAGCCAGAAATATATTTTCTTATTTTATTTTCAAGCCAATGAATGACTAGCTTTGCCTAACCAAGAATGGACTCTATTGAGGTCAGTTCAGACTCGTTGGAACCTTTCTGCAGTTTGTTATCTTTAAAACATTCCTCTTAGTGAGGCTTCGAACACCAAAATATTTATTGAACTGTCTATAGTATGTTAGTATATTATGAACACAACGTTGCCTTTTTTTGTACCCCAATTCACCCTATAAGAAGCTAGGTTTTGAAAAATATCTAACTCTAGAAACATTATCTAAAATAACAAATAGGATACCATTTTGTGTGGTTACCTTATTACACCCTACACATGCCAAAAAACTAATTTTTAAAATCGGATGCTATTTTTTTTTGTCATACAATTTCGAAACGGGGACGGTGATCGTTACACATTTCTTATTTTCGAAGAAGTATGGACCCACGACACTACCAGACCTGATTGTACATATATCATACAGTGACTCTTAGTGGATGCAATGGTCATGTGGATTTTGACTTCCTTATATGCGGCAATTTCGTTTGTTATTGAAAATGCGTGAATCGAAGTTAGTTTACACAATTTTAACATTTTCAACTATTGCGAGCATTAAACGATCCATTTTGTTAAATGGTACATCTTAAACGAAAGATATACAATCTAGAATGACAGTTCGGTTTGACATATTAGATTTGACAGAGATGTCAAATATGGACCATGAATTAGATTACAGGTTACTAAAGATTATGTAAATTGTCTCAGATAATAAATAATATACAGATTTGATATTTTAAACATTTTGCTTAAGAATTTTTAGTCTTAACTTACATCAAAATAGTTTAATTAATGTCATTTAGTTAACATAATTTCTAAACGTGTCAATTAGCCAAACTTTCATATAATACTCTTAAATCTTAAAACTTTGAATTCAATTAAATTCCAATGAATTCTCTTAGTCAATTATTATATTATTTTACAGTCATTATGTAAAGTCATTTAATATTGTATAACAGTTGAGGTATGAGCTTCTCTCATGCCCAAGCTCTCGGTCACTTGGATAAGGACCTGCAACCAGATATGTAAGTGCCAACTACACATAAATAATATTGTATAATCTCTTGTTGTTATTGGTTTATTTGTTCTTTATTTTGGCTGCTCTTTCTTATAGTGCTAATCTGCTAATCCTTCGTCATTTGGGTTTAGATTGTTCCTAAACACATTTCTTTTAATAAATCTTAAATCTCTATGTGAAACACTTTCGTCGTTTTAAATTTTTTTCGTTTGATTATAAATGTGTTGTATGTTGTTTTAGGTTGCCAACAATTTTCGAAGAAAACATCACATACAACATCAGAACATTAGTGGGAAACGTTGAATTCTCATATTTTTTATAAGTTTGTACTATAATTTTATTTTAAAGTTATTAAGCTAAAGGTAGAAATAGGGTTTTTTTTTAAAACCTACAATAAGGTATTGAATAAAAAATCTCTGAACTTTGATTGTGTTTTTTCCCAAAAGTATACAGTGGAAAAAAGGTATTTTAAATTAGACAACCATTTATCGCACTACATTGCCGATATCAACCTAAATTGTCTCCTAAAGACACGCAACGTTTTTTTTTAAAGATTTTTGTATTCTTTTAATCCTAAAAGTGAGCAATGATTTTATCAATCTTTACCGGAATAAGACATAACGAAACACCTATTATGAAACTAAGAATTGTGCACGTCGAATACTTTTGTGTTTTGTAGCATGACATTGGCCTAGCGTTATCTTATCAGTTTTATTCAAGTCTATCTGTGATTAGTCTCGAATATTTTGAAGTGTTTTGATACGTTTTTAGTATATATTTAAGTGTATATTTTATGGAATCTTCCTATTGCTACCTGAGTTTTGACAAATGCCCATGACATAGAAAATTTTATCTACCACATTTTTTCATGTTTTCCTTTTATAGGCCAGCATAATATATTTTTGATTTTTGTTTTAATTTTTAGTTGAGATCTACTCGTAGTAAAGATACTTCACAAAAGTGTTATCTAAAAGAAACAATCGAAATCAGAATTTAAATCAAAATAATACGATATCATGATAATAAAGCTTAATTGAATTTTGCTAAAATTCTAAGGGTTTCTCGAATATACCCACTTTGGAAGTCATGACGTCGATAAAAATTAGAAACAGTGTTTCAGTTCGATATGTGTTTTATACCTGCTCTACAATTCATAGGTATGACTGCAAGTGTTTTTTTTTTTACAATTTACGATACAAACAAGAAAATATTTGAATACTTCGTCTATAATTTTAGATTTCAGTTCTTGTATTGATTGAATTTCACACAGGTGACGCTACTGTATAAGTAGAACAGGTTTTACTGTCATGTGTTTGGCCTGATAATGACTTTTCTGACAACATTTGTCAGGTTGTCAAATTGTCAGCTCACACTGGCCCGATGGTTATTAAAAATTGGTCATTTTGTAGGTAGATGTTGTCAGACAAATTGAAACTTTCATTATGTTCATTAGAGTGAAGTTTGGACAGTGTATATTCCTGCATATGTATATGTACTACCGCACAAACTGCGCCATGTCTCGAATTTAATTTAAGGACATTTTATTAAGTACTTGCGACTTTTTTCTGAAGCAGTTTAATCTTTTTACATACATAGGTACTATAGGCGAGTTTTGCATTTGGAAATTAAGACTCGATATTTTGTTCAAAGTTGACATAAAGATTCATAGAAAACACTAAAAATGTGGGTCTCGCAATTCCGCCTATTTGTCTGTATGTCGGTACCTCGACCTATAGAAATAGAAATCTACTTTTAGGTCTGAAACTAATAGTACTAGCCATACCGCCATTATGAAAAATCTTATTGATCTCAAAAATTGCTCGAAAGATTTTGATAAATAAAAATGTTGTGTAGATAAATAAAATTTGACAGCTTTATTTTAAGAAAAAGGAAATACAAATAGAAGCAGTAAAACCATACATTTTAAAAAATGTGTCCCAACTGAGTATATGTTAAATTAATTAACGACGCTGATTTTAGGCCAAATGGAGTTATAATAAGACCTTTTGTTTTTATTCCAAAAAACCAATAAACTTTTGTTCTCAGAGATCTGTAATATTCAAAGATATACAAACTTGAAGTAAAGAAATTTCTTAAAGTATTCTACCATAATACTAGTGGCTTGAGGACTAAATTCAGAATTATGTATAATGAAGTTAAAAAAGCACATGGGATACCTGCAATAATTTTAAAAGAAGCTTTCCAATTTTTATCTTATTCACTCTTCTTTATTTTTTAGTGCATCATTAAATCAGGTTCCAAAATTGTCGAAAGTTTTCAAAAGTATAGTTAAACTAAACTAAACATCAATTTTACATTGAGCAACATATATGTGAATTTCAGCATGGTTTTGTAGTTGGGCGATGAACTACATCAAACCTTGCCCATTTTTCATTGTATGTTATAAACGCAGTTGAGAAAGGTAAATACAATTTACACTGATTTCAGCAAGGCCTTTAACTTAATCATTCATATAAATCTCAATAAAAAATTATAAATTTTCGGTTTTCAATCTTCGATACTTAATTGGATCTCTTCATTTTTAGTTGGTAGAACCCAAAATGTAGTGATCGATAAGAATTTTTCAAGGCCTAAAAACTGTCCATCGGGTGTCCCACAGCATAGTCGCCTTGGCCCTCTGCTATTCATCTTATTTATAGATGATATTATTTCTGTTTTGAAATGTTGTGATTAATTTATCTTTGCAGATGATCTAAAGATATTTTTAAAAATGCAAAATGTTAATGATTATGCGAATGTACAGTTAGATTTCAATCTACTGCCAGACTTCCAACGGCATAACTTATTAGAAAGCGTTGACAAAATAAAAGACCTCGGTTTAATAATGAAAACAAAGTTAACTTATGTATACTGATCACATTGTACCAAAGGCAAACTCCACAATTGGTTTTATGAAGCGAAATTCAAAGTATGTGTAATGGTATTTGATCATATAATGTGACGTATATTGTGTAGACAATTGGGCTTTATGATCTTTTGAAAATAATGCAATTAAAAAAAAAAAAAACTAATTCATTTTTTACTTGCGACTTATAGGCACTATAAGGCAAGTTATGCATTCGGAAAAAATCGAAGTCGAGATCTTGATCAAAGTTGACATTACGATGATAGCGATGATAGACTAAAAAAATGGGTCTCGCAATTCTGTCTGTCTGTCTTTTGACTACAGACTAAACGGCTCGGCCGATTTTTTTTTAAATTGGTAGATAGTATTTTTCATTTTCCCCCCCCCCCCCCCCATATATTTTTTTCTTTTTTTTTTTAAGACCGAAAATAACGATTTTTTTTCGAAATCTTATACATAAATATTTTTTTTTCTCAAAAATTGTCCCAAAGATTTAAAAAAAAATCTAAAAATTTCATTTAGTTAAAGCTAGGAAATAGTTGGAAAAAAATGTTCAAAAAATGGTTATTTTTGGTTTGGTACCCCCTTGAAACCATTTTTTTGGTTTTTGATTTTCTCAAAAACGGTACAGCCGATTTTGATAATTTTTTATGCTAAAGCTGCTGCTTAAATATTATTGGGTATTCAAATTTTCCAAAGAATTTTTTTTTGATTTTTTAAAAAAATTTTCAATTTTTTTTTTTTTTTTCAAAACTCAATATATTTCAAAAGCCCCATGCTAGATTTTTTTTAAGACTTGAAAAATAAAAGTTTGTTAATATAAATTACAAGATGTAAAACAAAATTTATTTTACCTAAAAATAACGGTACCCTCCATACAAATGTTAAAAAATGGTTTTCGAAAATCGTTTTTTTTCTCGAAAACGGTTCCGAGAATTTTGCTTATTTTTTTTTTTTGATTAATTCTTACGATCTAAAATTTAATAAAATAAAATTGAAATCAAGATATTACTGACTGTACCTACCATAGAACCATTTTATCAAATTTAGAATTTCTCTCTATCGACATAACGGATTTTAATTATATTTTTTAAAGAAAAGCTTCTTAAAATTTTGAAAAACATATCATTTCAAAACTTTAAAAAGTAATACATAGTTTTTGAATTTTTGAAAAAAAAATAATTTGGTTTTAGAAAATTCCATATCTCAGAAACGGATGAATATTTTTTTTTGTAAATATAATTTTTATTCGAATAATAATAAAAACTTTGAATTGGGGTCTTACAATTTTTTCTTAAAAATATTTTAAAGATTTTGTATATAAAAGCTTATTTTTTAAGAAACCAGTATAGACTTATAATTTTTGTTCTTGCATAACCTAATATTTGCTGGAATCACATGGCATCCTGTTTTTAGCTCCAACTACCACTGTGTTAGTCTATTAAAAAATTAAAATAACATTCTTTTTTGAAATTCTTAGTCATTTACATAAGAGCAAGTTCATGCGACCCAGTCGTGCATTTTATTTCAATTTCTTCCCGGCTTCATCAGGGGCTATATTTATTTAGTTTTTAGTTTGGTTTTGACTATATTTTATGATGTGAGGTATTGCAAAAAAAAATATTTTTTGAATATGACAATTAATACTATATGAAAACAATTTTACTTTAACACTGAAAATTTAAACATTAACAAGATACAATTTTTGGCTATGGCAACACTATAACTGGCCTGTTATAGTGTTGCCATAGCCATAACATAATCTGTGATATTAGGTTAACAATGTTTGTTTTGTCTAAAATTTAATCTTGTTAATTTGTTGATGTTTAAATTTTCAGTGTTAGACACTTGCACAGACCGAATTACGGTCTAAGCGAACCAGCTTCAAGATCTATAAAAAGTCGTTCAATGAATGATGTTGACATTTTGACTTACACATATTAAGGGTCTGCTTAAAAAATATTTTATTTGACTTTATATATTAATTTACACAAATATTAAAATTGTTTATATTTTCGGGTTGGCTACGTTTTCCCGCAAAACGGTTTCCCGCGTAACGTTTGCCTAAAATAGAGGCCGTTACATCTTGCAGAGAGCTTAAACCTAGTGACCATTTGTCAACCATTTGTGTGTGCAAGAATGGAGAAGGGGTACTTTTTTATTTACTGTTTCGTTAAACTTCGGACATTTTTCCTTATCATACTCCTTTTTGCCTTCTGAAAAGTGGGTATTATTCTCTTATCTTCTGTTCGTTGACCTCTCGAGAAGCTATATTACCCTTGAATGTAAAGCCACTTTGTTTGTCTCTTGTTCTATTGATACGGCTGTATAAAATCTAGCATTTCAGAGGCAAAGTTTCGACTTCTTCTCAATAATTGATAGAAATTCTTAAGAGGACAAATTGGCTGGTGATCTCTTGCAATTGTAACCATCCGACGACGTCGAATTGCTTCACAATTTTTCGTCGTGTTACCTTTGGTCAGCGTGTCCGAAGCAGTAAATTGGTTTCAACGATCTATAGTGGTCCGAGTCAATGGTGATACTGGAGGAGTGCCCAATCTTAGTCCATTATCGGATGTAGTTGTAGTGCAGATTGTATTTTCCAACTGGCGTTGAAATCACTAAAAACAATTTTAATGTTATAACTAGGGCACTGCTCATATTGCTTTGTCATCTTTGGTGGCATCATCTTTCTTATCTATGGGGCATGTGCGCATAGAAGGCCTATATTGACGAATAAAGCTCCATTCGTATTGTCGTGAGCCGCTCGTTTACATAGTTTGAAGTCAATACTTCTTGGCTAATTCTTACTTCAGCAACAAATCCACACCAAAATAAACGCTGCTTTCGTTCTTTGTAGCAATGGTCGTACTATATTTCGATGGTGTTTAACTTTGTACTCAAATTTCTAGCATCGGGTTTTATAGAAGACTGGGAACATCTCCTAATTGTTCGTCGTCATGTTGTGTACGCTTTATTGCGAAATCACTCAGATGACGGGACGAATGACCCCGAATTATTATTCTGAGGACAGGGTACCTACTTACAGGCTTGAGCTCCATATTAGTTGTAGTAGTCAATATAAGGTAGTTCAGCCTAACTGGATCTGTTGACCCCATTTTTCGTTGGGTTATAAGATAAGCCTAAATGCCCAAAGGCCATTACTTTTTTTTTTTTTTTTTATAATCGGCGCACACTTAAGTGGTTTTTTGTATACCCTTAATATGCCAGAGACAGTGTGAGCATTAAGAAATAAAATGCACGACTGGGTCGCACGAACTTGCTCCTATGTAATAGATTAGGAATTTTAAAAACAGATGTTATTAAAGAAAACTGTTCATAAGGATAATATGAATTTTTTAAATTCTTTTAGTAGTAAGAGATAAAAACAGAATGCTATGCAAATATAAATTTATGCAAGAACAAAAATTATAAGTCGTTGTAGTGGTTCCTTAAAAAAATAAGCTTTTTTGTACAAAATTTTTAAAACATTTTTAAGAAAAAAATTTGTTACGTCAATCTTAAGTTTTTATTATTGTACGAATAAGAGTCTAATTTCCAAATAAAAATATTAAGCGAATTTTCCAAAAAAAATGACTTTTTTTTTCTAAAAATTGAAAAAAATTTTTTTTTTTAAGTTTTGAAATGCAATGTTTTTTAAACTCTTTAAGAGCTTCTTTATAAAAAATTTCATTACAATCCGTTATGCCGATAATGAGAAATTCAAAGTTCGAAAAAATCGTTCAGTCAGTAATATCTAGATTTCAATTTTTTTTTTATTAAATTATAGATCGTTAAAATTAATCAAAAGAAAAAAATTTTAGCAAAATTCTCGGAACCGTTTTCGAGAAAATACGATTTTCGAAAACCATTTTTCAAAATTTGTATGGAAGGTACCGTTAATTTTAGATAAAACTAATTTTTTTTCTCAAATCTTGTAGATTATGTTAAAAAACTTTTATTTATCAAGTTTGAAAAAAATCGATCTTGGGGTTTTCGAAATATTGAGTTTCCAAAAAAAAATTTTGATTTTTTTTTTTAAATTCAAAAAATAAAAAATTGAGAATTTGAATATGTACTAATATTCAAACTGTGGAGGAGCTTAACCATAAAAAAAAAATGATCAAAATCGGCTGTACCGTTTTCGAGAAAATCAAAAACAAAAAAAATGGACCCAGGGGGGCTACCAAAAATAACAAGTTTTTGTAAAATTTTTTTCAACCATTAACTAGTTTTAACTAAATGAAATTTTTTAAATTTTTTTTATTCTGTGGGACAGTTTTTGAGAAAAAAAAATATTTATAAAATCTCGAAAAAAAATCGTATGGCAGGTACCGTTATTTTTGGTCTTAAAAAGAAAAAAATGTGTGGGGGGAAAAAATCAAAACCCATATCTACTAAGTTTGAAGAAAATCGGCCGAGCCGTTTAGACTGTAGTCGAACCGACAGACAGACAGACAGACAGATAGACAGACAGACAGTCAGACAGACAGACAGACAGACAGAATTGCGAGACCCACTTTTTTAGTCTTCGCTATCATCGTAATGTCAACTTTGATCAAAATCTCGAGTTCGATTTTTTTTACGAATGCATAACTTGCCTTATAGTACCTATAAGTCGCAAGTAAAAAGGGAAGGGTTAGAAAGGAGGTGTCGGTGTACATTGGTTTTGAATTCTTGAACATTGCAATGACTGCGAAAGACAGAGCGTGGCGAAGAATTCCACATTCGCGTAGTACGGCTGAAGAACGAATCTCTGTTCTTCACAGTACGGCCGAAGTTGGGCTCAAGGGTAAACTGATGGGCATTCCTAGAAGTGCGAGTATTACGGTTAAATTGTTTAAAGGGAGGAATGTAGCTGCCTATTTCACTAGAGCATAGTCCGTTAAAATAACGGTAAAAAAGGGTGAGGCAAGAAACATTACGACGATGTTCGAGTGACGTAAATGAGTCAATGATGTTATTATCACCTATCATTTTAAAAGCTCTTCTTTGAATACTGTCTAAAAGACTTAAATAAGTTACTTTCCAGATTTATTACGAGTATATTAGCCGCTGCACTTTAAGTTTGAAGCTTTGTAATTTCCTTTTCATTTTTGTTCGATTTTGGTGCTCCATGTCTATGGTTACGCTACCGGTACATTAACCTGCAAAGACTGAGTTCAGTTGGGGTTAGACGTTAGAGCATAATGCATTGTTATGATTTGATTTAAAACCAAATGGAAATTGAAGGGATATATAATTTCCTACTTGCCATTGTATTTAATGTAATGTATGGGTACCTTCGCTGTCACATGACACTATGGTGAGAGGAATTATTCCCATCTTATAGGATATAGTGGCTTCCTGATGATTAGGGTTGGTATACATTAGCTCAGAGTCCCAGTCACGCAAGTATTGTTCATTGAATATTATGGGAACTTATGTGTCATTCACATTAGATAAAAGCAATGTTAGTTTTTTTAAAGTTATCTAGGGAATAGTCTTTTTGAAGTGACAACGAACTTTTGTTTTTAATTATTTTGCTGAAAGGTGATTGAGAGGATATGTCATAAAAACAGTATTTGTCTAAATAAGGCAATGAAGTAAGGTGTAGAATTAGTTTTATGATTTTATGTAAGGATAAGTCATTATAAACACGAATAGCTTCGATGACGTGTTTTTATATAATATGGTGGTCAATGGTTTAATATATAAAAAAAAAGACAAAGTCCAGCTCGTTACTTCAGTGACATTTTGGATTCAGTGATAAGGACATCAGAGGTGATAAACTTGAGTTTAATTATTTTTTCTATAAAATTTAGATGACAAAAAAAAATTAAAAGTTCGGTTGACTGTATTGTCTTCAGGGTGTTCATTCCCGGTTGTCAGTGTTGAGTTTTGTGGGTTGCCGGAAGGGATGGCGTTTAGCCGCGGTGGTAGACTGACCCAATGTCAGCGTAGAACAAGACTACTTTCTCGTTGTCCATGATTACGTTGTCTTCCAGAGTTTCCATCACACTGAGGTTCCTCGGTTCAGGATGTCGTTGTTCTGTTTCCCATTAGTTTCTTCGTTGAATGAACTAGATATTTGTCCAGTGGGAGTAAATTCGTCTCTGTTTAGAGATGCTCGTTCCTGTACTCTTTCTG
Organism: Chrysotoxum bicinctum; assembly: GCA_911387755.1. NCBI lineage: Eukaryota > Metazoa > Arthropoda > Insecta > Diptera > Syrphidae > Chrysotoxum > Chrysotoxum bicinctum. Next base: position 46,788,729 of record OU426988.1, on the reverse strand, counting down.
TCGTTGACGGTCGAAGTAGAGTCCAGTTCAGACAGTATCTTTCTTTCGAATAGTTGAAGTTACTTCATAGCTGTCTTCGAATTTAAAAACCAGACTGGGAAGGAATAGCTGATCACTGGTCGCAGGAGCTGCTTGTAGATTAATATCTTTGTCGGTTGGCTAAGGCCTGATCTTCTTTTCAGCAATGGGTGCAAACGGCTGAAAGCCCAGCTGGCCTTTTTTGATGTGGCGTAGGTGTGCGAGTCATCAGCATACAGAAGGTTCTCGCATCCAATTGGAGAAGTTTGTTCGGAGGTCATCAAGTTGTAGAGGAAGGGGCCTAGTTTTGACCCTTGGGCGACTCCATCTCTGATGGTCTTCATGTTTGACTTCAGTTATCTAGTTGGACGAAAAATTTCCTGAATGATAGGAAAGAAAAGAGAATTTTTATTAATAGCGGAGATACTTATGTACATAAGATGAAGTTTGTGGATTAGTCCGTCTATCCACACGCTCTCGAATGTTTTCTAGACACCCAGAAAGCATCCGATGGTGACACGATGACTGTTGAGGGCTGTTGTGAAATATCGTGTTAGAATTTCAGCAGTGGATGCAATATTGAGTGTTTTTCTCGAAAGCCGAATTGCATGTCAGGGATGATGGAATTTTCACTGCAGAATTTCTTCAGTCTTCGGTGGATTACTTCTTCCAATAATTTGCTGATGTTGTTGAGTAGTGATATCGAACTATAGTTGGAAGCACCTTTCTTCGGAATTGGCACAATCTTCGCTGCTTTCCAACTCTGGGGGAAGTAACAGTTGTTGATGCAGTTGTTTAAAATGATTGTGAGAAAAATCATTACTGCATGTCCAGCCTTTTCAGGTTGTGGTAGGAGACACCATCTGGTCCAGCAGACTTTTTTGGCTTAGAATTGCCGATGATTTCTACAACCTCCTCTAGATTGCATAAATATGGACTATCGGTGGGATCATTTTCTGGATTGATATTATTAAAATTGATTTTATCCGGATTTGGCTGCAGTGTTTGTTAAACTGCTGCCTCAACTTTCTGTAAGAAAGTTGGTTCAGTAGGAGGGTTCGGTATGAAGTTTCGTTCGAAGTAGTCGGCGAACGCTTCCACCTTGTTTTGGGCCGAGGTAACTTCAGTATCATTGCTAATGATGGTTTCCGGTATTTGTCGGTGTTTTCCAATAATCCTATTGATGTTTTTGAAAGCATCAGGTCCTGGCTTGATTGCATGCAATCTTTTCTGGTATTGGATATTATTGTGGTGTTTAATGGAGTTCCTGAACATGATGTTGACTTGCTGTAGCTCATTCCAAACTATCTAGTAGTTTCCGTTGGTTGTATTCAGTTCACTTTGATGGATCCGCTGGAGACGTTTTCTTAGACGTTGTGTATGTGTATGAGCATAAGTACTCTGAACGTACTCGGGAAGCTGCTGGTATTTTCCCAAGGCTCTCACTTCGTTCAATAGTTTTAAATGAAGTCAATTTGGGGACTGTTTATTAAAAAAACGGTGTTCTCGAACTAAAAACGATTTCCTCTCTTTTTAATAAAAATGTCTTAAATCTTCCTGGTTTATATAATATAGTAGACAAAGCTGGTTCAAGAAACTACAGCATCTCGTGTCTCAATACTTTCTAAAAAATGTTAAATATTTTGCTAGTTCCAAATTTAAGTATGGAGAAATATTTCAAAGAAAAATTAATTAGAAAAAAAAAGCAAATTGTTGACAAGAGAAGTGCTGGTCAGGGCTGTCGTGAGGCACGAATAAAATATAAACGGACTCATGAGTCTCATTTGTTTTTGTTTGAATGTGTAAAACATTGATTTTGTTGTTGTGTCAATATAGTTTTTCTGTACTTCAAAGTTTAAAATCTAAACTCGAAGAAACTCACCAGTCCGAATCATTCTGCCAAATCTCAGCACTATTAAAAGATGTTTTGGAAAAACTGTATCGTAATGCTTTTTGCCCCGCGATACTTAATATCGCATAACATTATTGATATAGAAAATGCCTGGAATTTTTTATATTTGATTTTCTTGGATAAGCTTTTCTCTCCCAGACAGTTTTTCTACGCTAAACGCTAAATATAGGAATATACAAATATAAAGTAATACAAAATTTGAAAGCTCATATAACAAAACCTGACAGTTCATCTAACAAAATATGATATGTATTTATGCACTTTGAGAATGCTTTACAAATATGTATTTATGCACTTTGAGAATGCTTTACAAATATGTCCACTTTAAAAGTAGTAAAAGTTACTTTGTTGATTCTGATAGATCTGAAATTTGCAAAGAAATATACGAAATAAAACGTTTTGATTTTTAAAGTGTAATTCTAAGTGCAAAATGGCTTGTTTTATAGAAAATATCGCCCACAATTGCAGTGTTTTCTTTCAAAAAGTGCTAGGCAATTGTCAATTTCATCAAAATGAAGATTTTGACGTACATATATTGGTAGTTGATAAATATGCCACATTATAGTGTTTCAAGTTAATAAAGGAAACCAAATTATGAAAATTATTTCCAAATACAGTCGTTTCATCAAACTTTCATTTTGTTATTCGATAATAATGCTTTGCGAGATATTGATACCACGAAAATTTGAGGAAACGAAGTAACAATACGAGCAACAAGTGGGTTGCGAGCAGTGCGTTTTCGATTGAAAAAATAATAATTTTTAATAGTTAGGTCTATTAAAACGATTCTGATAAATAATATCGATGTATCATTTCCGATAAAATGCTTCAATATCTATCATTCATCAGGCATTTGACTGCATTTGATAGGTGGAAATTTAAATAAATAAATGGTGACAGCTAAATGCGTTCAGGTGTGTTTCAAAAACAACTCTGTTCAGGGAATGTTCAGAACATGCTCGGGCTCTGTTCAGAAAGCTCTATTTTGAACTAGAAAAAAAAACGCCTTATGTCGATTTTGTCACTTTTACTGTCAGAATGACAGTTCTTCTTCTGAAAAAAAAAGAAAAAATGCTTTTGGATTTGATTTCAGAATCGAAAGCAGAAACTATCACACGTATCCATTAGGCTTTTCCCAACGTTTGCTTTTGCGATTGCTTTTATCCACTCTATCAGTTTTCTTGAAGTTTGTACTTATTTTAAGATCAGATATTTTGACATGCTAACTTTTCCTGGCGCGGACTAAAAATAAGTCTAGATTTATAAATTATTAGTTGTATTTATTCGATTTCATAGACTTGTCTAGTCAGATAGTTTCAAAAGGGTTCAATATTATTCGAAGATGCTTTAGTCAATTGAATAAAATGTCACTCAAAAAAAGGTGTCACAAACCGGTGTCAACCGGGAAGACAAATTTTAGATAACAATTAAAAATGTTGATTGATACCTTTTCCTAGTTATACAACTTTCTAATGTTAAACAAATTTTATAAATATGTAAGTACATTTTTTGTATCAAAATTAACTCCGAACGAATTTCAAAATCAAATAAACTGTTGGTGGAGCGCATCTAAGGTGACATAGATCAGGCTGAATTTAAGCAGTATTAACTAGTGCTACTGCTTAAATTCAGTTAAATAAAATTGATACATTTTTCAATAATATATTTTTACACTGGTTTTACTTTGACCTTAAAATAGCCTTAAATTGTATTTTTTTTTTTCATTTCAGTTACATCGTTCTAAAAATGGGTAAACACTGCTCTTCCACCATAAAAACCGACTCTTATTCCCTTCCGAGGCGAGGATAAATAACAATCTTTCAATGGCCACATTGTCTTGCTATATCTTCATGGAACTTTAGTCTCAAAAAATTAGACACTTTAAACTTTATATCAATTTTCATTACAAATAACTTTTGTTCGAGGTCTTCAAATTTATAAAATATGCCAGTGTTAATAAAATACATTTTATATGTTGTTGTCGTCTTTCATATTTCGCTGAATATCACATCTATCAACTCGGCTGTTATAAGAAGAGAACAACGGTCAATATCGACAAATGGTACAGTTTCCGGAATTTCCGATAAAGAACTGGATCCAGCTGCAAGCATAGGATTGGAACATGATGGAAATTTATTACTTGAAACCCTATCAGTTAAAGATGACACAACGACGAAAAGCGCGACACAAGATAATATAACTTCTTCAGCATTTTTTGGCGAAAAAAAGAAGGAAGATACAACTTTGACCGGCTTTAAACTAGATGAGAACACAGTTGGTTTTTCTTCTGATATTGGTCAAGAGTCTTCTAAGATTATAATTGAAAGTGAGAATAAGAATGAGTCTGCAAAAAGTAAAAATGAAGAATCTACAACAGTAGAAATTGAAGATAAGTCTACAATCATTCAAATCAAAGAAACCACAACAATAACACCAGTTATCGAAAATGATAGAACTACTTCTAAGAAACAACAAAATCAAGAAGTCTCCACAACCTCAACTGAAACTTCAACTCAGTTAGAAGTTGATTATATTGATAATAGAACAAATAAAATTAATAATGAGCACAAAACCGAAACAACTGTTGGAAGTTTAGCTGACACATCTGAGGATACAACTCAATTTATATCAACATCATTAAAAGAAATAGGAAATTTCAGTCCAAGTAACACAACAACTATTGATACAAATGAAACAACTTCATCCGAAATGGCCACAACAACAATACCAGTAGAAAATGATTCAGCAACAAAAACAACAGATTCACCAACAGATTTCGAAGAAATTGATAAAGTAACAGAACCTTTACACGTACAAACAAAACTCATTGATACGTCAAGTGAGCTAGGGAATAATGACATTTCTAGAACATTTGTCACAAATGAACATAAAAAGAATATACTCGATGAAAAGGTATTGACAACTGAGTCGGTTCTTTTAATTGAAGGCCAAAATGTTGCAAAACAAAAACTGCCAGATGAGACTACAGAACTCTTCGATGAACATGCCACTACAACAGATTTCGACCATTTTAAAAAGACAGGAAACGATACCAAAAATTCAAATTCTTCCTCAACAGAGAAACGTGGAAAATTTATTGCTCATAACTATAGTTCCTTTAACGAATTTCAATTGCCAAATAACAGTGATGTATGGGCACTTGCGAGCTTGAGATCTGTTGGTAAAGCTAAACCTTCAGAGCTTCAAAATAGTGTTGAAACTTCTGAAGAAAAACCAATCAATAGTTCAATCGTCACAAAAAGTCTACACGATTGGACCCGTGTTATGGATAACCACGATATGGAGCCTAAGCCTTCCCTCAAAATTGTGCAAAACACTGAAGATTCTACCACTGAAATGTTGACTAGTTTTACAGTGAATACTCAAGGAACAGAGACTAAAACTACTATCCAATCAGTAGATTTAGGTACAGAGAGAACCACCGAAATGCCCATACGACAAGACACAACCGAGACAAGGTTCAATCAAGAAAATGAAGTTGAAATTTCGACAATAAACATTGAAACAGAACCCACCACTGTTGTATCTATCAGTTTGGGAGACAAAATCGAGAGAGAAACAATTGCTAATTCCACGGAATCTCAATCCACAAGTTATGATTTTGAAAGTAAAACTCATGAAAAATATGAAAACTCTGACAAAACCACTACGGATGACAACTTGCCAAAAGATTCCGGAGACATTATTTCAACAACAACTGTCAGTCTTCTTGATGCTTTAACAAATCATGAAAAAACTATAGAAGAAAACAGAGTTGATGGCGATAGGTTTGAAAAAGAAATAATCTCACTTCCAACAAAAGCAACGACGGTGGTAACCCTTATACCTCCCATATCAACAGTGAAAACTGAAACAACTGATTTACCACTTGTCAATGGCGAAATCACTGAAGAAGAAGCAAATGCCGGCACGACTTCTTTGTCAACCTCATCGTTATCAGATTTCACTACATCGATACCATTTGTGACATCTACAGCGGCCATAACAAACAAAACATTGCTAGTTATGACAGATGTGATGATGACCACTCCACCTGTCATACTCAATACAGACTACAAAGTAAATGAACTTCCAAGCACAGTTGCATCAAAAATACCAACGCAAACAACTTCTCCATCTGTAGTGACGATAGATTCACCGGCAGGTACAACCACAGCAACAACAACAACCACATCGACAACAATGTCAGCTGTTACTGTTATGGCAGCAACAACTGAAACACAGACGACTGAAGCACCACATACTCCCTCAATAATCAGCAACGATACGATGATACAAAAAAGCAACAATAATTATAACGAATACGAGGTTGTGAATAAATCGACTGAAATTTACACTGACAACAGTTCTACTGAGGCTTTCGAAGCTACCACACGCGTCGGGCTGCAGTCTTATTGGTCGTCAACAAACGCCGCAGAAATACCTACAACGGAAGTAGATAAGTTAGATGACGATTTAGACGTCACAACTGTATCGAGTTCGAGTTTTGGAAATAATAACGCCTACGACATTGAATCAACAATTACAACTGTCATTGATACCGTTACATTGGCGCCAAAAACTTATCCAATCGTAACCGATACGACTATAATTGACGGTGCTAAAATATCAACTGAAAATTTGGATCATATTGATCCGATTCATACAATTTCGGATACGGCCGAAACGTCAATCGAGAGTAATGTCATCGATCCATTGCAAGTGGGCGAAACATCTACGGCGGCAACAAAAACAACAACTACAACAACAACGGAAAGCAATCAAGAGAATATCAAAATGCATTCAACTGAAAGGGGAGACGTTGATTCTATCTATTCCATAACAACAACAACCTCGACTCCCAATTATGATGATGAATCAGCGACAACAATCGAATCAATATCGACAAAGAAAGAAGATGTATATTCGATTGTTCCGACAATCGATAATGGTGGTGGATTCCATGTTCCAAAATTGGTGCCCGACTATACCACCACTTTAATGCCCCCAGGGGAAATAGGCGTTGGCAGTGGTGGCCTGCAGCCAATGGACTCTCCAGAGGCTCAGGAAACTGATATTAATGTTATAATTGCCATATCAGTGAGTACAGTGGGAATCATCGCCCTCATATTGTTGGTCGCTTTTTTGTATGTGATGCGGAAGAGACAGAAGCAGATGTCATATGGACAAAGGTGTCGACCGGTCAGCTTGGATGCGTATAGTTTAGATAATGTGTCAGTGTATAATAGTGTACGACGCAAGGGAGCAACATTGAGGGCGTCCAAGCGTTCCTATGGCAATGTCGCTTTTGATGATCCTTCTCTCAGACACAATGTGTTAGGAACGCATGAATTGGCAAGGTATGTGGAGAAAAAATCAAGCATATGGGATGAGTTCAAAGAGGTGCCACAAATAATCGCAAGGGCCGACGAAGTGCCAGCAGGATGTGAAGACAAGAACAGGTATGTACATATAAATACATACGTGGGGTGTGATAGCTATGTATTAAAATCTAAACAAAAAAAAATAGGTTAAGTCATGCGGGAAAAGCTATACCTAAATTTAAAGGGGCTTAGTCAATTGCATTGTTAAGTCTTCTCACTTTTGTAATTTAAGGTTGAAATAATGAATAGGTAGGTACGAACTGAGAGGGGAGTGGAGCATGTAAAACTAAGAATCTAATTATAAATAATTAAGTTTTATTTATTTTTGAGAAACAGTTTCGTAAAAGTATCTTTTGCTCTGCATAAACAGTACAACACCGATATAAGAAACTCTGAAAATCCATGATATCTCATTATTTTATTTGACTTTTTCTTATATGCCAAGAATTTTTTGTGAGAGTGAAATCCCCATTAAGTAGCTTATTATAAGCTAATTCTTCTTCCAGCTTAAAATCTAAGAAACGTACAAAGATTGGCATGAGAATGATTCAGAAGACATGGGTTAAGGTAAGGCGAACTGAGGTTAAATTTCAAATACTGGAAGGTCAAACTAACTCCCCGAAACGTACGAGTAAAAGGTTTTTTGTAGCTATTAAAGGTCCTATATTAGTAGTAGCTGGTAGTACCCCTTGGAACAATGGTTAGTGTGTTGAACTGTCATGCAGATGGTCTTGGGTTCGATTCTCAGCCGTTGCAAGAAAGTTTTTCAGAGGTGTGTGTACTCTGTACTCCCTCTGACGAGGAATTGACAAATCCTCTACGAGTATCACTTGTCATGAAAATCACTGCTCACTAGCCGCTTTGAATCGGCAGAAAATTGTAGGTCCGCAGCAGTGGTACCACTTTACTTCAATTGAAGTAGATCTACTTCTTTTTTTTTTCAAAATATTTTAAAATCTACTTCCTACTTCGCACCATTAGCAAAATACTGAAATCTATTTCCTTCTAAAAATCTTCCTTTCAACCTACTTTAATTTTACAAAAAAAAAACAAATCTACTTATTTTTCCCTATTTCAGTCTAAGCAGTATGTAGCACCAGAAGTACCAAAAAAAATTAATGTCAAGACAATAAATACACAAATTAGTAATTTTAAAAGCATAGAAAATTTCGCTTGCGTGTGTGTTAATTATTCTTTATAAAAGAAAGTTTTATTAATAAATTAATTCTTTAAATACAAATTTCTTTAAAACTAAAAGAAATGTATTGACAATTTTAAGGAATTAAAAATAGACATTCAATTGTGTTATAATTTTAGGTAAATGAAAGGCAAACAGTAGCTTAGTAAGAAATGAATAGTTTAATGTTTAATGGTTCAAAAGAGACTGAACATTTGATAATTAAGTATTTAACAAGAAAGCATAATTGCAACAATAGCTATTGACTTTACAGTTTTATACAATTAAAAACAGTGGTGCAAATAAGTTTTACAACACTCCCCCACAATAGTGGTGTTGCTGTTCAAAATATATTTATTTCAGTGGGATGCCCAACATAGAACTGAACTTTAGGTGCTTCGTCTTTGCCAAGTTCTTTGTAAAAATGTCCGCCATCATTTCATTAGTACATAGATACTTCAGATCGATTACGCCATCCTCATTCAGGTCTCGAATATAGTGGTAACGGATATCGATATGTTTGCTTCTTGGATGATGCACCGGATTTTTGACTAACTGTTGAGCACCTATATTATCGTTAAATAAAAGAACAGAACTATTATTAGTACCAACCAGCCCTAACTCTGATATTAAGTTCCGCAAATACACGGCTTCTTTGCTAGTTTGCGAAAGCGCCATATATTCCGCCTCCGTGCTACTGAGTGCAACAGACAACTGCTTCTTAGATTCCCATGAGATGACTCCTCCACCAAATGTGAATACAAATCCTGTGTAGGATCTCCTATCGTCGCTATTACCTCCCCAGTCTGCATCTACGTACCCTTTTAGTCCATCGGTAGACTTAAAATACATCAGCTTTGCATCGAACGTTGTCTTGATGTACCGCAGCAAATGCCTTAAGGCACCAAGGTGTTCACTATGTGGCTCGACGTTAAACTGTGATAGTTTACTGATGGTATGACTAACGTCAGGTCTAGTAGAAACTCCTAAATATATCACAGCTCCCACAATTGACTGGTAGTAACTCGGATCTTCCTTCTTACATAACTCACTTTGGCATTTAGTCATCATCGTCCCAGGATCTAGAGGCGTAAAACATGGCCTGCATGCTTCCATTCGATGTCTTTCTAGTAGCTCTCGTATATATTGATGTTGGTGTATTGAAATAGCGCCTCTTTGCTCAGTACGCTCGACTTCTATGCCCAAGAATTGTGCGACTGGCCCCTTGTCCACGCAATCAAACGCTGCTCCGATTTTCTTCTTTATAGAACTCATTGATAACTCCGATGAACAAGCAATGAGGAAATCATCCACATATACAGCCAATATATTGACCTCAGCACCTCTGTTCATGACATACAGACAGTTGTCGCCATTGCATCTCCGAAACCCGATTCTCTGCAGTTCTTCATTCAACTTACAATTCCATTGCCTCCCGGCTTGTTTCAGGCCGTATAATGATTTACGTAATTTGCAAACCTTCAGGGGATACTTTTGGTCCACGAATCCCTCGGGTTGGGTCATAAAAACATTTTCGGTTAACTCACCATTTAGGTAGGCTGATGTCACATCGAGATGGTGCACGAGTAGTTCATATTGTACTGCTATTGCTAACACCAATCTAATTGTCGAATATCGTGCAACGGGGGAAAAAGTTTCATTATAATTAACCATATACTTTTGGGAACATCCCTTAGCCACAAGCCTACATTTGTACCTGTCAATCGATCCATCTGGTTTTCTTTTCAGGTTGAAAACCCACTTACACCCAATTATTTTTTCCTTTTGTGGTGGATCCACGAGATCCCAGGTCTCGTTTGCTATGAGTGCTTTAAACTCTAGTTCCATTGCATTTTCCCATTCAGCAGCATCTTTACAGGATTTAGCTGATTCAAAAGATGATGGAATAGATGGCTCAACTCCAATTGAGTTAACTGCTTCAACCATGTTGAACTGTTTAGTTGGCCTACCAGGCTTGCCACTACGAACAATTTTAGGCCGCCCAGGACCGACAACCAAAGTTTTATCTGATGAACCAGGTGAATCAGACATCTTCATTCCGTCATGTGTGCATGTGGGTGTTGCTTTCGATGTTGCATCATCTTCGTTTTCTTGGAATTGCTTTTCAGTAACTTCGCTGTTCGCATTCTCTGCAAGTAGAAAATCTTTAGTGTCGATAAAAGTGTTTTGAACATTATTTTCAAAGAATTTCACATCCCGGCTCTTTTCAATTTTTCTTGTTTTGGGATCAAAAAGCCTATATCCCTTGGATTCTTCTGAATATCCAACCAGAAGAAACTCTCGTCCCTTCGCAGCAAATTTTGAATGACCAGGTTTTTTGACTAGAGCAATAGCCCGGGAACCAAAAACTTTCAGATGGGAAACGCAAGGCTTTGTTCCTGTCCATAACTCATATGGGGTAATATTACCTAAGACTTTGGATGGTGACCTGTTCCTCAGGTAAACAGCAGTAGTATTGTATACAATACTATTTCCAAATGAAAGAAGCTCCGATATAAAAATTTTGATCGGAATCGGAGTCGGAAATGAGAAAGTAGAAAATCAAAAAAAGGTTCTATCACAGGTACCGTTAGTAAAATTTTTTTTTACCAAAATATAGACCCCATTGTTGGTATGGTCTGAAAATATTTTTTTTTATAAAAATCATTAGAGTCGTTTTTGAAATAAGTATGATATTTTATAATGGCTGTATGGAAGGAACTGAGCTAAAAAAACCATTGCAATTTCTTCTCTAGACCGCAGGTTCAGGTATTTACCTGCAAGCAGACGGAATCAATACTTTTTCGTGTTGTAATATCATCTGATGAAAATCTCGAGTTCAAATTTTTCTAAAAGCAAGTAAAAAGTCATTTTCAAATCTACTTCGATTTTTCTCAATTAACTTCCCTTTTTTCTTCAAATCTACTTCGTCTTTTTTTCCGGAAGTGGTAACGCTGGTCCCCAAAAATGGCTGAGAGTTCTAAGTCACTAAGTCCTGGTTCTCTTCGAGCTGTTGCACCACAAACTTTATTTATTTTATTAAAGGTCCTGTGTGTCGGCAGATAGAATAGACGAGAATTTCTTACGTTAAGGGAGTTACTGTTGAAAAACGTGGGTTAGTTCAAGAAGTTGTGTAGTCAGAATCTAGAAGTAGTCGAGGAATGATCAGAATGTTCTTTATTTTGCTTCAATTTTCTTCCCAATGTACTTAAGTTAATAAGTTGAAGGCGATCTTTTTAGGGAATTCGGATCTCTCCAAGACAGGCCCCGAAAGCCCAATTGTAGGAAACGACTTTGAATGCTCTCAATTCCACTGGAGTATTCAAAGAGAGGACGAACAATCTTATGCAGAGGAAGAACGTTACTTAGACGAATTATTTATACCAACGTTTCACGGAGCGAAGTACTGAGTTGGCATTTATCGTCAAGATTGATTGGTATTGGTATTTGACAATATTTATTTATTAATTTTAGATGCATCAGGCTGATTAAATGTTGAGTTTGAAGAAATTATCTTGAAAACCGGAGTAATTGTCTAAGAGTGAGAAATTCGAATGTTTTAAATCCATATCAATATTTTCAATGCGAAGAATGAAAAGATGAGGACCTAAGTGGCTGTTCTGAGGGACCCAGATAGTTATAGTAGCTATTGAAAGGCTGATAAATTTTTTTTAGTTAACAGAAAATTACCCAATTTCAAGAGTATAGGTACATAGATTCAGAGCCGAGAGTGCACAACTTGAGTAGTATTAGTCTACTTGAATCGCTTGAATCAACATAGCCTACCTTTCTTTCTCTTACGTTCTGACCATTAAAGATACAAATTGAACAAGATAAGTGGTTACAAATCTTCATTTGACAAAAAAAAAAAAAGAGATTTACAGTGCAAGCTTAAGATTTTATATAAATCGCTTTCAAAGAAAAGAGAAAATTCTTCTTTTCATTGGGATAAAAAGAAAATATTTGTGAGTGGAAAAAAAATTGTGGAAAAGCATTATTTAGAAGTAAAGAAGGCCATCACGGCATAAAATTGACTCCTATTATTTTTTGGGCCATGGATTATTTGGTTTATACGAGTACATAATTGAACAAAATATTCGTCGTTAAAATAAAAAAGTTAGTGTTTTCTTTGGAAGTTTCGTTATTGTAATATTATAAAGATGCAGGATTTTTTTTTTTGAAATTAAATTTATTGAAAGTTTTAGGATCCCTTAAGAACGATTGGTTTGAGTTTCGTTTAAAAAGCATTGAGAGTTGTAAAGTTCACTAAAATGAAAGTAAGAACCAGGGCAGATTGAAGTACCAGAACGTAAATAATAGCAAGCACGTGCGCAATAAGATGAATTTTTACTATGACAAAAAGATAAAGAGAAATAATATTATATATTTCTATGTACAATATTTCTCTTGCACCTTTTGCGGTTCAAAATATTTATTGAAGAAGACTCCATTACAATATGTCATTAATTGAAAGAACTTAACGAAAAAACGAACTTACTGACAATCGTAAGTTTTGTATCTGTAGGGTTAGAATTGTGTAGAGAAGAATCATGACAAAATAAGAGAAGGATGATAGTTATCGAATATCGATAGAAGATAGGCAAAAGAGACTGAATAAAACTTTGGAGTTCATACTGCTTACTTGGCAGAGGCTGGAATTTGCTAGGCGATTAATGAAAAGAAGAGGGTTTATAAGTAAAACAAAAGGACTTCTCGTTTGATGAAAATCCATTAAAGTCAAAGATTGGGTGATTTTCAAATTGATTTTTTTTTCGATTGAAACATTTTGTCATCGTAGAATTTTATTTTATTTTGTGCTTTTGATATATATGTACTTGCTGCAACGTGTGTAGTGTAGTGTACATACCTGTATATGTAGGGGAGACCGGGGATAGTAGACTCAAAATTTTGTTATATATTTTTTTTAAGAAAACTAAGAAAGATATCAACACAAATTAAATGCCCTTTTATAAAACATCTTTTTTGTTTTATAAAAAAAATATGTTTTCTAAAATTAGTTAATATTAAGACCTTTTTTTCCTAATTTTACAAAACGACCTCAAGTGGGTCAAATAACCCCTGAACCGGGGTAAGTTGGCTAAGGCTATGGGGTCAGTTGACTATTATTCTTATTTCCAGCTTTTTAATACTAAAACTATAAGCAAATACCTAGAATTAAAAATTAATTTTGTTTGAAACAAAAAATTATTATTATACACAAAATATAAAGCGATGCATATAAAAAAAATTAAGTAAACAAATTAAATTTTTGCACATATTATCTTTGCATGGTTTTATATGGAATACCATAGTCATGAGCAACAGATCGTATGCTTTTTCCTTTTCCACAAATAAGCTGGCACGCACGTTCCAAAACTGTTATTTTAGTTGCCCCTCATGATGTTTTTCTTACATATGTCCATATTTTTCTAGAAATTACCAAACAAAAAATGAGTCAATTTACCCCCAAGAAAAAATGTCAACTTACCCCGATCGGTCTTTCAGCATTCAATGATTTTTTTTCGGTTCTCAGAAATCAAATGAACATAAAACTACCTGGTGTTATGAATACAAACACTTACTTGCTCTTTTTCCTAAAAAGAATTTGACGTTAGGCAAAAGCACCCATACGAAAGAAGAAAAAGAAAACAAAACAAAAAAATTACTCACGAAAGCAAAAAGTTGTTTTTTCGCGATAACCTCCGAACGACGCCGGACTCTGGCGAGAGACAACACGAAACTAAGTAAGCAGCTGTGCTTGATGTAATAAAAAGAATAAACTTGAAAGAAATTGTTTTGTTTTGAAGTTATTGGCGGTTAGTCTACTTGCCCCTGGAGCCAACTATCCCCGGTTACCCCTACATATTGCATATTGCAACATTGAACTATAACACAATAATTAAATTTGTAAAAAAACTATTACTAAAAGTTTTTCCAGGACCTGTAGCCCACTATAAACTTTTGGTTATATACAGTTGAGGTCACAAACAAATTTCCAAATTTACTAGATAGAGTAATCGAAAAACTTGGTCACACGCAAATTTGACTCTTAGACGAATCCCTAAAGGGGGAATTGAATTTTTATATCTCTTAGAATAACGGTACAAGCCACACCACCAATAAGAAAAAGTTTTTATATTTCGAAAACAGTTCGACGAATTCTGATACAAATTATGTTTACTTTTGAAGCTACGATCTTAGTTACTATGATCAACAATTTATTTTTACCTTCAAACCTTGAACGTTGTTATCGATTGCAATTTAAAATTGTTTGTAGAAATTCTTTCAAAGTTTAAAAAATATTGTCTTACAAAATATTAAAAAAAAAAAAAAAAAAAATTGATTTTTAAACAAATTTTTTAAGCAAATTCTATTTGTGCTATTAACTGTCGGGGTTTCATTCGTGGTACAATATCCAAAGCTTAAGACACAAATGATACTTTTAATTCAGTGGTTTTTTTTAAAGAACGTTTTATACGTACTAAAGGGTTTTCCAATAAGAGGTGTTATTTTGATATTCAAAGAAAAATGGCATTTTTGGAGATAAATGATCGGATGTTTATTTCATTATAAAGAGGAAGGTATGCCGTTAATAATGGAACACAACATCAGCCAAATGGCCTTGTGTGTGTCTTTGCTGATTGGGTCCTTGAAATGCATGAAAATGATCCGGAATTTCATCGAAAAATCATCTTGACTGATGAGGCCCATTTCCACCTCGGAGGCTACGTCAACAAGCAAAACTGTCGCATCTGGGGCTCGGAAAACCCAAGAGTTATTGTTGAAAAGCCTCTCCATCCTCAACGCGTGACTGTTTGGTGCGATTTATGGTCCCGCGGGGTCATTGGACCTTACTTTTTCGAAAATGAGGCTGGAGCAACAGTTACGGTCAATGGATTGCGCTATCGAGAGATGATTAATGATTTTTTATGGCCTGAATTGGATGGTATTGATCTGGACAACGTTTCCTTTCAACAAGACGGCGCTACGTGCCACACAAGCAATGAAACCATCGATCTTTTACGGGAAAAGTTTCCGGACCGTGTTATCTCTCGAAGAGGTGATCACAATTGGCCACCGAGATCTTGTGATTTAACACCTTGCGACTTCTTCCTTTGGGGCCACGTGAAAGAGAAGGTCTACGCCAATAGCCCAGCGTCGATTCAAGACCTCAAAGATGAAATTCGTGAGGCTATCGAGGACATAGGGCAGCCACTTTGCGATTTGGTTATGGAAAATTTCATGAAAAGGATATGGTCCTGTAAGCGTGGTCTTGGCGGCCATTTGGCTGATGTTGTGTTCCATTATTAACGGCATACCTTCCTCTTTATAATGAAATAAACATCCGATCATTTATCTCCAAAAATGCCATTTTTCTTTGAATATCAAAATAACACCTCTTATTGGAAAACCCATTACATACTCATATACGAGTACACCAAAGATTTTGTAAAAAATGTTCTATTTCGAATCAAAACAAAATTCTTTTGAAAATTGAAAAAGCTACTGTTTAAAAATGCTGATAGAAATCGGATCCATTAACGAACAATTTCAAAACCATAAAAAGATTATGTGACAGTTACTGTTAATAAAAAAGATATTTGTAAAATATGTCTTTACCAGTTGTATTTATGTAGTTGTAGTGCCTATAGTGCAGTACGTGCGCACTACTTTAAATACTACCTTAACGTTATTTTTATAAACAGTGTTCCCAGTTAAATAGCCAGTCCTTCCATTAAACAATCCAACAGAAATAATCGCGCTTCGAGAAACACCCATCAGTTTATCCTTGAGCCCAACTTCGGGTACCACACGAATGTGGAATGCTCTACCCGATTGCGTATTGCCAAACTGTATATCAGTACAGAGCTCCGACGCTCTATAATAGACTACAGAATGCTCATTCAAATTGAGGGCATACTATATACTGTGTCAGATCAAAAGCACATTTTTCCATTTTGCTCAGAAAACTAAGAGCAAAGTACCTGTGATTACAGAGCCATCGTTCACGTTGGTGTGGTTATATTGTGTGTGGTGCCGTGACATAAGGCCAAGTGACAAAAGGCCAAATTTGTTTGTGACTTAAGGCCAAATGTTTTGTCTTGAGCAACAGTACCTTGGGTGGCCCGCTTCGCGGGTTTTCAGGATTTTAACTCCCTTTTCGGGGCTCACACCCGCTCACGCAACTCCGTTGCTCCGCTTAGGGTATGTTCAGTCGCCAGGCAGGCGCCTGTAGCAACAGTTTTCCTGAGCAGCAGTACATAACTGTTAGTTGTTTACTCCAATTAATGTAAAATACAAAACTGTTGCTACAGGCGCCTGCTCGGCGACTGAACATACCCTAAGCGGAGCAACGGAGTTGCGTGAGCGGGTGTGAGCCCCGAAAAGGGAGTTAAAATCCTGAAAACCCGCGAAGCTCAAGACAAAACATTTTATGTTTGGCCTTAAGTCATAAACAAATTTGGCCTTTTGTCACTTGGCCTTATGTCACGGCACCACACACCACACACAATAACCACACCAACGTGAACGATGGCTCTGTAATCACAGGTACTTTGCTCGATCTGAAATAGTATATAGTTTGCTTCAGCTTTTTTAATATTTTACAAGCAAACTGCATGTGACCACAGAGCGCTCTGTGGTAGCATACAGTTTGCTCTACAATACTTTCAAATTCGGTGAGCAGAAAATGGCTGAGCACAGACTAAGGAGATCTGTGCTGATATACAGTTTGGCAATACGCTACCCGATTCTATATTTCCCTCCAATTATGATATTCAGACAAACAAAACAAATGTACGTCGGTATCTCCTTTCAAATCCTCTTCAACTTTCCTAAATGCTCGCACTGTGCTAAACTTCTTAAGGGTAGTCAAAATTCTTTAGGTGCGCGCAAAATATAAAAAAAACATTATTTCAGGTTTGATAAAAATCTCGACATTGAGTTTGTTTTTACTCAGTGAAAAGACGACATAGAGTTTGGTGATCATAATTTTGGAAAAAGCTATCAGAACTTGTGCGTCCATGCGATCATGTTCTGGCGGGTTCAAAGCTAATGTGGTCAACCAACCATTGAAGGCATAAACTACAATTAGGTTTTAAATACTATCAAAAGAGCACGAAAATGTCCAGCCAAGTTTTGGCACTGTGGCCTTTTTTTACAGGATCAAACTCAACCGATATTGGAGCCCCCTCTAACCTCAGTACAAATAAAGTTATAAATTTTAAATTAACAAAAGCTGCTAAGCTAAATAAGCACAGGCGTCTAACACATTTTAACTCTTTAGCTTAGTGGTTCCCGAGATAAAGATCTGTGTATCTCGAAATTGAAATTATCGACACTGTAGAATCTTTTAATTTCACACAACGGTAGATCTTATGGTGCATACAAAGATTTTACAGCTATCAAAAAGTCATCTTCCAAAATATCGATATTGGTGTCGGAATATCTGTCACACATCTTAAGGCCGCGCCTCCATCAGCAATATTTTTTTCTGCTATTATATCAGGCACTATATCTGAAAATTATATTTCTTTAACTCTGTGGGCAAATTATATCGTGATTATTTATTCCTTGGCATGATCTTACCAGGTAAATCACGTCGTTTGATTTTAGAGATAAACGCAGTCGAAAAACTGGAAGAGGCAAAACGGGAAGAATACAAAAGGAAGCACAGGTTTTGGGTCAATCAATTTTTGAGCAAAAGTGATTTGCACGACCTTGAAGAACATTTACTCCAAGACATAATTGAGTATTCCCACAAGCATGGAAAGTCTCTGAATGTCCTAATTAATTTAAAAATATTAATCAAAATACTTACTATCTTCAATGTTTAATTCTTTTAATGTTAATTTTGGCCTGCAAACAACCAAACAACTGTATGTACTTCAACAGACAGTAAATGGTAGAAAAATAAGTGTCAAATTACATCTTGGCTTAATTTCTATACGAAGTGAAAACATAACATGAGAGTTTGTCAATGAAATGAAGGAATGTTACGTGAAAATGTGGGAATTTGTGTCTAGAGTCGACGTCTTGTGAGAAATTTGTGTCTAGGGAAGGTGGGGTGTCACGAAACGTCAAAATTTATATCTGCATTTATTTCTTCTACGAAGACAAGAAATAAATAGAAAAAATTATATCTAAAAATAACAAAAATCGAGACATAAGAGGACTCTACATGAAATATTGGCTACATGACACATTTTTTGCAATCATTTATTTCAAGTGGAGGCTCAGTGTAATAAAACAACATTAAATGTGTTGTCAAAAATTTCCGATTAATTGAGCATATAGTCAAACAATTTTTTTTCTATTGAGATCTGTCAAATTTGACCGATTTTGACAAGTTTTAATTTCAATTAGGCCATCAAATTTGTAGGAATCGTAATTTAATTAGCATGAATCAGAATTTTATTAGTATTTATGTAATTGAGTCAACTTACTATATCCTAATGGAAATCCTTATACAGTTCAGTTAACAAATCCATATTTTATTAATCTTACAATAATTATCACCGATACATGAGACATAAGCCACGAAATTTTACTTTGACCATAGTCTACGAACAAACCCCTTTCTAGAACTATTTATATGTATGGCTAAAGGTGAACACATCAAAAACACTCGCATCATTCAAAACGTAGAACAAACGAAAGAGATTATCAAAAAATAGAAATAAATTATAAATTATGTGATAAGAACAGTTTAAATCAACAGAAAGTCAAGGTTTTTTATTTGCTTATAATTTGTAAAAAACTTTTCTATTTGTATTCTAAAATCTAATTTTGCATCAAATTGTAACTCCTAAATCCTTGTGGTTACAAACTCTCTCAAGCTGATAAGTTGAAGTTTTGTTACCATCAACAAAAGGGAAGGATAATCTTCAGAATAACGGAACCCTACATTTACGTATATTTAAAGATATGTCATTCAAAAAACACCATTCAAGCAATTCGTCTAAATCGTCTTGAAGTGGAACACAATCAGCAAGGGATCTTATTGTTTTATAAATTTTAGCATCGTCTGCAAAGGTTTTACATGATGAATAAGAAATGTGTAGAAGCAAATCATTAATAAAATAATTAATAATAACAAAAACAGAAGTGGCCCCAGATGACTGCCCTGAGGAACACCTGAGTAGTTGAAAATTTTCACAGATTTTTACATATTGAACATGCTAATTCAGATAACTCTTCAACCAGTTAAGTAATTGGCCATGAAAACCAAAAGATTCAAGCTTTTAGGCAGAGTTTTATGATTCACACTATCAAATGCCCTCGAAAAGTCTATACAAATTACATCTACCTGATTTCCTTTTTCAATAGCAGTAATAAAAAAAATTGTAAATAAAGTGAGATTAGTTGCAGTTGACTTAACACTGACGAAAACGTGTTGAGAAGGTGATATATCTTTTTTCGCAGCTTCAAACACCTTTTTCAAAAACCTTTGGAATAAACCGTAATTTTGCAATAGGCCTATAACTTTCAATACATTATTTTGATCCTGATTCATGAACTGAAGTTACGTATGAACTCTTCCAGCAGTCAAGAAACAAACCGTTTTTCAAAGACATATTAAAAATAACGAAAGTGGTTTTGTCAAGTTTAATTTACATTTGTTTAAAAATAATAATGGATGGTTTTGCTCAGACTATTTCTCAAACTTTCCAACTCAGAAAGGATTTCGTCTTCACAATGAGAAATTTTAGATATGATTAAAAGAGTAGCTGAAATATCAGGATCTATTGCATAGTTATTTGAATTTAATTTAAAATTTGATTGGAAAAATAATGCCAAATAGTCACAAATATTTTTGAGATCACTACTTACAACACCAATATAGCTAAAAAATCGAAGGATTTTCTCTTAAAATTAATAAATTGCTAGAAACATTTCGAGTTCGTTTATATTTTTGATTCAATGGACCAAACGTATTGGCTATGCAATTTTTTTTAAAGTATTCATGCTCACGATGTAAACGACAATATTCGCTTCGAAAGTTAGGATCGACTTTACTCTTCCCTTGCATTTTTATCATAGCATTTTTTAATCGCGTTAAACTCTTGCAAAACTAGGCGGGCTTACCACCCTTCTTAATCGGTTTAACCGGTACAAAATTAGAAAAGGTGTCATGCAAAACATTTACATAGTTAACAGATGGGAGCGTAACGGAATCCCGCCTCTTATAATCCCGTTTTTCAAAAATGCCCTAAGAAAAGTTTTAGAATATCGTCCTCTATAATACCATTTTTTTTAAATACATACCGCTTTTTAAAATGCTGTTTATTCAAAATCCCGTTCTATTATAATCTAGCTTTTAAAAATCCCATCTTATACCGCTGATCCCGTTTTTTAGAATACGTAGCTAAAACTTATTGATTTTATATTGTTTACTTTCCAGATTCTTTAAATGCTAAAGAAACTTTGCATACACCGAACCTCGCACCTAGCCCAAATCCTTTAGTGTGGCCAAACAGGGCCTCACTGTTTATACGTGTCGTAAAAAGAAACGCGATTATAAAAAACGGGATTATAAGAGACGGGATTTTAAAAAGCGGGATTATAAAAAGCGGGATTTTAAAAAAGGGGGATTGTAAGAAACAGGATTATAAGAACGGGATTATGAAAACGGGATTTAAAAAAAAGGGATTATAAAAAGCGGGATATCGTACCCAACCCTTACCAGATTCGTCTTGAAAATATGAGATTGATTTCCACTCAATATTACTCAGAATTATTAATGCTAACGTAATCAGCCGTATTAAAATCATGTCTATAGTTAACTAAGTGCTCTGTAGGTACAGTAAATTTTAAAAAATAAATAAAATCCATTGAAATATTTAAAGCATTATGGTGAACATCATTTTTATTATTATTTTCAAGAGGAAAATCTTCTTTCAAAAAACAAACATTCAAGCCTTCGTGAACAAAAACTAGATCTAAAATTCTTCCTAGAGTATTAAAAACATTATTAATTTGCAAACGATTTAAAGCATCCAAAGTGACCAAAACTGTTGTCTAATTTTCATTTATCATCATCAGAATAAACTCACTTCACCCTACTTAAATTAAAATCTCTCAACACAACGGCATAAGAATTAGATTAATTATATCGCTTACAATAACTTGGCATGGATTCGAGTGGTCTAGTTTTCAATGAATCTTTCGCATAGATATATTCGCGTATTCTTGCGACCTCAGGAAACTCCACAAGAAAAAGTCTAGCGGCGTTAAATCGCATGACCTTGGTGACCAATTCATGTCACCTGTGCGAGAGATAACCTTACCCTCATGCAGAATGCCAATCGTGGAATCCGCTGTTACCTGACCGCACCGTCCTGATAGAAACACATGTCTAGATTCATATTGTTCAATTTGGTCACCATTGACAGTGACCGCCTCACAAATGCCGTTTTTGAAAAAGTACGGACAAATGGGCGCCGCCGCTACCCAAAATCAAACGGAAACTCTTTGAGGAAGCATTGTCACTTTGGGAGTCTCGTGTTGGTTCGGGAAGTGCCATATGGCAATTTTGCTTGTTAACACAGCCATTCATCCAAAAAAGTGCCCGTCCCTAAAAACGATTTTTCAGCCAAATTTGTAATCCTCTTCAGTGATATTCTAAAATTTAAAAAAAGTCACTAGAAAAAATTTTCAGTACAAATATCAAAAAACATATTCAATTTTAAAAACAAATTTATTTTGTATAGTAAAAAAAAACTTATGAACCTTAAGTTAACATAAAAAATCTTAAAAAAAAAAACAAAAACAAATTCCGTCTAAAAACTATTACTACGAGCATTTATCATTTTTAAATAAAAAGTAACGAAGTTTCAATAATAACTTCAAATACCTATTATAAAAATAATCAATCACAAATCTATATCTATACTATACTATTATATAAAAGCGAAACTATTTTAAAGTTTGTAACGCACGATCTCAGAAAGTAGTCAACCGATTTATTTGAAATTAATTTTATTATTTTCTATATTGTTATAAGAGTGTTTATGGCTATAATTTTTTTTCATTAATAATTTGTCAAACTTAAATATTATTAATTTTACATTTGTTGCCCATTTTTTTTCATTAGTTGACTTATACAAACACTCATATCTTAAAACCTATACAATAATCGACAAAGATTAGCATTGCTTCATAAAGTCAATATTGTTGCGCAAATTTTAAGCCCAAAATCACTTCATACAACCTGAGAAATAAATAAAAACAAATTATAAAATTATAAACTTTTTGAATTTATTTTATCCAGGAATTAGATTTCATCACAATCGCGACGTCGCTGCTTTGTTTCATTTCATTATCATTCCAACATTTTTAATTTTCTTTTCTTCCCGTTCACATACTCTCTCTCTCTCTTAATATCTGTTCCATTCAATAGTTACGTTTTTTCTCTTACCTACCTACCTACATAATTCAATTTTTCTGTATTGTTTGTATAGTTTATTTAACTAACCGACACACACACATTTTTTTTGTTTCTCTTATTCTATCGTCACATCGCTGAGCAATGTGGGGCAGTGGTACCACTTTACTTTAATTGAAGTAGATCTACTTCTTTTTTTTCAAAATATTTTAAAATCTACTTCCTACTTCGCACCATCATCAAAATACTGAAATCTACTTCCTTTGAAAAATCTCTGTTTCAATCTACTTCCATTTCACAAAAAAAGCAAAAAACTACTTCATTTTCTCTATTTTCATTATAGTTAGTACTTCCATACAAAAATATGAGCATCGACACAAGTACAAATATATAATTTCTCCTCTAGACGGCAGGTTGAGTAACAGATCTACAGACAGACTGAATCACCACTTTTTCGTTTTGTAATAACTGATGAAAATCTCGAGTCAAATTTTTTTTCTAAATGCAAATAAAAAGTCATTTTGAAATCTACTTCGATTTTTCTCAATTTACTTCACTTTTCTCTTCAAATCTACTTCGACTTTTTTTCCGGAAGTGGTAACGCTGATGTGGCGGTAGGCTCTTTTTACTTGCGAATTGCGATATAGGTAATAGGTACTACTATAGGGCAAGTTCTGCATTTGGAAAAAAATCGAACTCGAGATTTGGATCAAAGTTGACATTACGATGATAGCGAAGACGAATAAAGTGAGTCCGACGATTCCGTCTGTCTGTCTGTATGCCTCGATCTAGAGCCTAAGCCACTGGAGCTATTTTCTTCAAACTCCGTACTTAAGGGTCTTCGGTGGTTCCCTAGAGGAGAAATTGAAATTTTTTTTTTAGCTCCAAAACTAACAGTACCCCCCATACACCCGTAATGCATAATCTTATTTATCTCGAAAACGGCTATAACGATTTTGATAAAAAAAAATAGGTGTGATATTATGGACACGGACTACATTTTGGTAAAAAAAATGTTTGGGGGAAATGTTATTAACGGTACCTGTGATAGAACGGTTTTTTTGATTTACGAATTTCTCATTAACAGCTCTAACGATTTTAACCAAAATTTCAATAGCATTTTGGATGACAAAAATGGACATTCAATTGACTACAGTGCCGTGCACATGAACTATTCTATAAAAGCGAAACCATTTTAAAGTTTGGGTTGAATGATCTCAGAAAGTAGTCAACCCGTTTATTTGAAATAAATTTTATTATTTTCTATGTTGTTATATTTATAACATGCACAAACATGAACAAGCTCTTTTTTTTCAAGTGTGAAAGAGAATCTAATTCGATACGGTATGTTATACATATAAACTAAAATTAATATTATTGTAGCAAATATGCTCAGTCCCATTGAGAAATGTTTTCATATGCTAATATTAATATTAAGAAAATATTCGTAGTTACAATTTGCGAAGCAACGCGAGTACGGGTCGGCTAGTAATTATATACATTGCATCTTCATCAATTTCATTGACTTCAATATCTAAAGTATTATTGAAATTATTTTTTAAAAGAACATTTTTAGGGCTTTCGTAATTATGAAAACATTTTTTTTTTATATTTTTAATTGATTTCTAATGAGCATTATTGAATTCAAAGTTTTCGTTGACAATTTATTTCTCAACTTACAAAACCAAACAAAAACAATTACAGTTTTAAAATTTTACACAAAATAAATTATAGAAACGAAATGACTATAGGTAGTCTAGTTTCTAAAACATATACCCGCCCACTCGCAAGCACACTAGTTTCGGTCTTCTTTAGTGTAATGAAGTTTCAAATTCAGTTCAGTGGTCATGGTAGAAAGAGAGGCAATCGAATATCATTTCATAAGTGCCAAACTCGAATGCCAGGGATGTACCATATCATCACCAGGGTCGTAATATGTTTTTTGCAAAAAGTCACTAGAAAAGTAACTAGAATTATCTAGTGACAAAAAATAATTGTTTGTCGCTAAACTTTTGAAAATTCCGCTAAATATAGTGACAAAGTCACTACATCGGCAACACTGGTCCTCTTCCAAATGCTCCGAAAACCAGTCAACGAACAAACAGCATTGTCTATGATCATGAACTTTTAGCTCCTGTTCATGTTCTCGACGAGGGATCGACTGTCTCGGGCTCTGCTGTACACTTGCACTCGGCCGATCTTCCGTTCCTTTAATGATCGAATGTTGGCTTATGGGTGATCGTCTCAAATTTGTCCAGCAAACGTTGAAGAGTCGACTGTGAAGATCCACCAGCTCTACCGTAAAATGAACGCAACGTTTGCACTAACGAACACTCGTTTTTATCGTTTGGACCCGTTCAATCGCGTAACTTGCCAAGGTGATTTGGCATCAGTAACTGAATAAAAAATAACAGATTTGACAGAAATGTCACCAGAAAAACATGGCCGCCAAAACTACCTGTTCCAATCGAAAAACCCTCTAGATAATGAAGATTGCATTCATAAAAAAATGCATTCTTTTAAGAAACCCGACAAATAGGTTACTTTTTAGTTTACTTCATATTTATTGTTTGAATTAATTTAACTCATTCTTATCTAACATTCTTTCTAAAATTTCTCTAAGTTTTCACCTACAAGTTTGAAATAGTTTAACAATCCCAATTTAAGATTTAGGGTCTAGATTTTCTTCAAAAATGAATTTCAACTCAATGCTATGGTCTGTTGCTTCGTTATAACTAATAAATACTTTCTTATGTATATGTCTGTCTACAAGTGGCACAAAAAGTAATTTTCTTTTTACAGTAAAAAAAAAACTATTTATGTAGCTTGTGTAATAATTCCAGAGAATAATGTTTGAAAATATAGAAAAAAAAACTTACAACGATCTCAAACTGTCCATTAAATTTGGTGGGCATGACAATTGATTTCACACTTTTTTTGGTTTTTGTATTTTTCATATAATATTTTCTTAGATTGAAGTTAAATCTTTTTTTCCAAAATTACTCATCCATCAAACGAATCTAACATACAAAAAAAATTCAATCTTTTCAGGTACGCCAATGTTATACCTTTGCCTGAGACAAGGGTTATACTTCAGCAACAGAACGACGACGAGAAGAGCGAATATATTAACGCCAACTATGTCAGGGTAAGTAGTATCATCCGTATAGATACAATTATTCCATCTAATCTGCACTTTAGTCACGGAAGCATAAAGCATATAGAAAGCAATTACTAAACTATCTTCATTATAAAGTCGTAGACGAAGCTTATTCTCTTCTTCTGTTTTTTCTTTCAAACTTAAAAAAATAAAAATAAAATAATGCGTAGGTAGGTCTGGAGGTATTTTTAACTCATATTAGGAACAAATTTTTGAGTACCTAGTCCATCGAAGCTACCCAAGAAGAACTAATGTTGTTGTGTTCTTCAGTAAAGAAAAGATGCGGTATCTTGATTTGAATAAGACATGAATCATGATATTCATGTACATAAATAAAATGACGTAAGAACTAAAATTGTTCTCAATCTTAAATTTTTTTTGCAATATTTTTGAAATTCAATGTCATCATCTCTTGGATGCGGTTATTCTAAACATTACATTATATAAACTTGAGTGATAAATTATATTTTATAAAAGTACACAAGCTCTAAAACGTCTTTGATTAAAAAAAAAAAATTAAATTATATGATATGATATGAATATTTTAACCTTGTGTGGGACTTGGAGTTGATTGTAATTAAATTCAATGCTCACTTAAACATTTTCCTGGCGAGTGTGAGAATATGTGAATTATTTTTATGAACACACTCTCGCGTCGATTTGTGGGGAAAGTTGAATTACTTTAATCGCACCTTAAGTTCCGAGCGCAATATCGCAGACGCCAGGGACTTGGTAGTTGTTAAATTCCAGATAAGATTATTATTATTCACATGTGCGTGAATTTTGTTTTGTCAAGTATTTTTTGTTTTATCTTACTGCACAAAATGTGAGTGATGACTCAGAGGTTTTGCAATGTGCTTTTAAGTACCTACATGCCTAATTAAATATAATTCATAACAAGAAGAAGAAGTAAAAATGAAAAATAAAAAAAAAATAATAGTTTTTAATTTATAATTCATAACTTTTGGAAGAAGAAACTTTCTGTATTAATTAGTTTCCAAGAAACAAACATGAATTTTCGTTTTTAATTATTGTTCTTTTTTTTTGAGAAGTTTGCAAAAAAAAAATAATAATTCTGAACTAATATACATATATTCAAAAGAAAACTCCCAAATTGACCCCTAGTCTTTGGGGACCTTATTCGGAATTCCCCCCCCCCCCCCCCCCACCAAAATGAACTTTTTTTTTACGAATCGATAAAAGAGTGTTTGCTGTTGATAAAAAACAAATTATGCAGGAGAAACACTTTTTTATGGTGAAAAAGTGAAGTAAAAGCGGACCACCCACATTACTATAACTAAAACTACTTTTGTATGGGATATTTGCTTTTTTTGCTTGCTTACCCATTACGGCAGCGTTTAAACAGTGATGTATGTATGGGGGGGCATGCTGCCCCCCTGCAACCCCCCTGCTTGGGCACACTATAGGATTTGGGGTAGGTGCGAGGTTGGGTGTATGCAAGGTTTCTTTTGCATTTACAGAATCTGGATTTAAAGAAACTTTGAATTTACCCTATGGCCTATATTAATTTTTTTATACTTCTTTTTTTATACTTCACTTTTTTACCATAAAAAAGTGTTTCTCCTCCATAATTTGATGTTTTTTATCAACAGCACACTTTTTTTTATCGATTCATTAAAAAAAAAGTGAATTTTGGTGGGGGGGGGGAATTCCGAATAAGGACCGTCTTTGGAAACACATAGTGTTGCCATAATTCGTATGCATCGAATTGACAAAGAAGTTTCCTTAACTTTTTTCATACAATTAATGGGTTTTTAGAAAAAAATTTGAATACGCCAAAGTATCCGTTCTTAGTTTTTTTTTTCAATTCATTACTGTTTTTCTCATAACAAAAGCAGAAAGTGAAACATGCGAGAAATTCGGAATTATAATTGCCGATTATGGAACCCGCAGTATTGTACTCTCAAAGAGTGTGGTCAATCTGCAAAGCATTCACATCTTCATCGAATTCTGTAGATAGCTTTAGGAAATAACTCCCCAAAATGAAAATGAAATAACCCCCAAAAATAATCTCCAAATCGCAGATGAAATAATTTCCCAAATAGGTGTAAGATATCCATCAAGCGGAAAACGAACATACGTCGATTCCAAGGATTTGAAATCCATTTCTGCTCGGAGTATGTTCATTCGCCAGTCAGACACCTTTTTCAACAGTTTTTGCTTCGGCAATAGTACCTTGGATGGCCAAATTCGCAGATTTACAGTGTTTCTACTGCCTTTTTGGATCCTCTGTTCCGCTCATGCAACTCCGTTACTGCATATAGGGTACTCGTATGTTCAGTCGTCAAGTAGGCGCCTATGTTAACAGTTTTCTCGGGCGATAGTATCGCCAAATGTACCACCCAAATATAACATTATGATATAATCCCCCAATTTTAAATATGAAATAAGTACCCGAATCACATGGGAAAAAACCCACTTCATTGGGGTTATTTCATTTTCATTCCAGGGGTTATTTTTTTGGGCGTTATTTACTTCAGTCGAATAGAAATTAAAAAGGTAATTTGGTGGTGCAGGAATTCGAAGAGAACCAGGACCTAGTGACTTACAACTCTCAACCATTCCTGTGTGCGTGTTAACAGGAATGTAACAATTTAAATGTCATTTGTGAAAAATATCAAAGAAAATGATTTTTTAAGTGAGTTCAAGTAATAAAAAGCCATAAATTCTATCGCGTTTTTCATGGATGTTAGAAACTAAAGCATAGAGTTGAGATTAAAAGCAAGAAGAATTTTCCATCTGCCCGATGCTTTCTAAGTTTAATTTTAAGATTAGAAAGCAATTTCCAAATAAGTATCAACCATTTGTGTACCATTATTCGTTGTATACCATTTACCATTGGACAGTGAGGTGCAAAACTCTTTTTGAATTTTTTCAGTTTTCCATACAAAGACCTATGTATGTTATATTTATTCCAATACCGATTTTCCAACTACTCCATTAAAATCAAAACTTTGATATGATGTTTTTTCTCACAAAAACTTCTTTTTAATTCTACCTGCGTCAATTTGGATCCGGATTTGAAACGTCATAGGTTATATGGAGGGCTCACAGCTGTACCGAACCAAGTCATAAAAAAAAATCCAAAATTAACGCCAAAATTTCCGCAAAATTGACCTCTATTTAGGGCTGTAATGAACTAATTCCAAAATTGTTTTGTTCCTTAGTTAACGGTAAAAGAACCAAGTCAGTGGCTCTCATTTTCGATTTATTTCGAAGCATAAACGAACCAAGTCAGTATTATTCAGTTTTCGTCAATTTTATCTTCGAACAGGCGTGGGGGGTATGTTTTGTTTCGTCTTTTTCATCTCGTTCTGCATGCTTCCCCCCAGCAACCCCCTGCTAGGGTACACTATAGGATTTGGGGTATGTGCGAGGTTGGGCTTATATTTATTTACTTACTTAGGTCCTCAGACCTTTTATGTCCGTGGGGGACAGAGCATAGAGGATCCACAACGCCAGATCGCCATCGCGTTCGGTTCTTGGATATGAGTCGCAACTCCCTCCAACTCTTGCCTAGTTGGGCCGACTCCTCCTCGACTGTCCTTATCCATGAGGTTCTCGGTCGTCCAGCTGTTCTTCCTTCTTGAGTGAGCGGATTACTGCATTGCATGCGCCGCAATACAGTTGTCGCCTTTTCGAAGCGTGTGTCCGATCCACTGCCACTTTCGACATCGTATAATGGAGTCAATAGGTTCCTGACCCGTTTTCCTTAGGAGTTCTTCGTTTGAAATACGATTGGGCCAGAAAATCCTAAGGATGTTTCGTAGACATCTATTAATGAACATTTGCAGCTTCTTAGTGACACCTACTGTTACTTTCCAAGTGCTGCAACCGTAAAGTTAAACAGATTCAACGTTGGATCGAAATAGCCGTACCTTGTTTCTTAAGCTTAGAGAGTTATTCCTCCATATATTTCAAAGCATTTCGAAAGCAGCCTTCGCCTTCCCGATTTGACTGCTCATGTCCTGTTCGGTGCCACACTCGGTAAAGATGATACTTCCAAGGTGTTGGAAGCTCTGTACCTTCTCTACCGGTTGTTGAGAAATATTTATCAAAGATGATGACTGGGTTCCGAGGCCCAACGATTTCTGCTTCACTCTCCACCCCTGTTGTCATTTGGTGGATATCCATGATCCTATGAGAGAGCAAGCATACGTCGTCTGCATAGTCAAGATGTTTCAGATGAAACCTCAGAGTCCATCGAATCCCTCTATTTCCCATCAAGGCCGTCCGCAGGACATCGCTTATCACTAGGCTTCGGATTCTCATGCACTTAAAATCTGAAAATATGCGCTTAAAATACGCGCTTAAAAATTCAAAATATGCATTTAAAATATGCACTTAAAACCAATTCAACTTAATTTCTATTCAATATAAAAACACATTTTCTTCATCTTTTAAAATAAGTTAAAAATAAGACTCAAAAACTAAGCATGAGTACATCAGTCAACATTTTTCAGCTTATATGTAGTGGTTTATGTGTAGTCGCAACCGAAAACAGTTGGTTGTACATGAAACATGTTAAGCTTTATGCGCGAAACAGATTAAACCAGCAACAGCACCAGTGCCGTCAACAACAAACAGCACGCTGGCTAGCAAATACTTTTCAAACACATTAAACCAGCATCGTATTGTAATTTTTTGACATTTATACGTCTTATTGTTGTTGCATTTTATGTTATTGTAACCAGCAACAGCAAATTTTGGATTTTGACCAAAAGACGCTGTTGACGTTGCTGGTGCTTGTCTATTTTGTGTTGAACGATTAAAATACATTGGCGCAAAATTTTAAACAACCTATTATTAAGGGATTAGTATGATACTACTTAGCAATTTGCTAACTTTAAAGTAGTTTACTAACTCATTCTTAATTTTAAACATTTTCTAACTAGTATCGTACTAAAAGAATTTTCTTAATAAATTGCTTCTGAACACACCTAAAACAATGACATTTCGTGTAAAAGAGTAAGTACAAGAACCTTTTTTGATGTTTGCAAATGTCAAAGAGTCATATGAAGCTAGCACGATACTAAAAAAATAAAGTATGTATTCGATGATTTTAACTTTAATAAAAGGGTAGAGAAAGTATGATGCTATATTCGATTAAAATTTGCAAATTCGTTGTTTTAACCTATAGTATCATACTAAAAGAGTTTTAGCATCGTACTAGTTCAATTAAAATTTTGCGCCATTGGTTCTAAAATAATGGCTTCCGCTGTTGCTGGTGACGTTGCTGGTGCTGGTTCAATCTGTTTCGCGCTTTAAGCTGTACCACATTATACCCACACACTTTCATTTTTGATAGATGATCGTTTAAATTTCGATCTCATTTATACAGTTTCAAATACACAGACTTGATTTTTTTTCATTTCAATGTTTTGCCGGCACAGTCTAGTCAAGTTCATATATCGTCGCTGTAGATTGAATACCTGGTAACTCAGAAAAAATCGATTTTTAGGTAATGATGCAATTATATTGTGAAAAAAATTCCGGATCTAATGAAAAATATCCTGTGAACCTAAAAACTATAATTGCAGAGCCACGCGCATAATTATTAACAACACGTCTCTCATTGCCTCCCATTAATTTAATAATAAGTTTTTTGTTTCTCCTGAAAAATCGACTTTTCTGGGTTACGAGGTATTCGATCTACAGCGACGATATGCGCCTTTGTTTATATAATGCTTTATATTGTGGTGTTTGAATATGGTTCAAGATTGTGAAATGAATAAAAGGAATAGATAATAGGCTTAAGGTTTGTTTGCACTGACATAAAATTTATATTTTTTACTGCCTAGTTTAGTTTTTGAACAATGTAGGTAGTTACTCTAAAAATATAAATTTATTATAAAAAATATGCATTTATAGCAAAATATGCACACAAAAATGCAAAATATGCATTTATAGTAAAATATGCAAAAATATGCACTAACGGTTAAATGTCATTTTAAAGGAAATTTCTTGATTCGTATACATAATTAGTTGCCTTGCTTCCAAGGTGTTCCTAAAAAAATATGCATTTGCATGGAAATCCGAACCCTACTTATCACCAACAGAAACAATATTGGTGACAGAATGCAGCCCTTTCTGACTCCACTTTGGACTTCAAACTCTTCTGACAGCCTCCCTCTGTGCAAAACGTGACATTTGGATCCATCATAAGTTGCCTTAATATAACAACTATTAATTTATCCGGGATACCCCTTCTGCGTAAAGCAAGCCAAATAAATTCTCTATTGTCGCTATCGAAAGCATTCTCAATTTCAGTAAATTTCAGGTGAAGTGGTGATCGATATTCGACGCACTGCTCAATTATGATCCTTTAAGTATTGATATGATCAATGCATGCGGATTCAGCGCGGAAACCTGCTTGTTCGGCATAGAGTGTGGCCAATTTTTTTTTAATAAGCTTTAGTTTGTAATACATTTCTGTTTAGTTTTTGAAATAAATTCATTGTTTGTTTTTGCTCCTTTTTTAAATTATACCAATTTGTTTTTTCTTTAATGACAATTTTTCATAATTTTTCGAGGTAATAATAAACTAACTCACATTCTTTTAAATTTTGCTTAGATATTGGGTTCATTTTTCAATTCTTGTTTTCCATTTTTGGTCAAAAGAAAACTGGGTGAATCAACTTTCCAAATGTCTTTATTATGAGTTAAATATGTATTTCAGTAATTAATAGCAAAAAATATTTTTTTTTTTAAATTCAAAAAATATTTTTTTTTTTAAGTTTTGAAATGCAATGTTTTTCAAACTTTTTGGAAGATTCTCTATAAAAAACATTTCATTAAAATCCGTAATGTCGACAATGAGAAATTCTAAGTCAGTCAAATTTTTTTTTATTAAATTATAGATTGTAAAAATTAATCAAAAGAAAAAAAATTAAGCAAAATTCTCGGAACCGTTTTCGAAAAAAATACAATTTTCGAAAACCATTTTTTAACATTTGTATTGAGTGCACCGTTATTTTTAGATAAAATAATGTTTTTTCTTACATCTTGTATTTCATTAAGAAACTTTTATTTTTCAAGTTTTAAAAAATCGAGCATGGGGTTTTTGAAATATTGAATTTTGAAAAAAAATTGAGATTTTTTTTAAAAATCCGAAAATTTTTTTTGTGGAAAATTTGAATACCCAATAATATTTAAACTGCTGGGGACTTTAACGTAAAAATAGTTACTCGTATCAATATCAGTTGTACCATTTTTTACCAAAAATAACCATTTTTTGAAAAATTTTTTTCAACCATTTCCTAGCTTTAACTAAATGAATTTTTTTTGATTTTTCTCTTAAATCTGTGGGGCAGTTTTTGAGAAAAAAAAATATTTATAAAATTTCGAAAAAAAATCGTATTGCAGGTACCGTTATTTTCGATCTTAAAAAAAAAGAAAGAAAAAAACGTAAAACGAAAACAGAAAAAACAAAAATTCTGAGAAAAAAACCAAGTTTATTAAAGAATTAAAAAAAAAACAAGTTTTTGAAAAGAATACTGAGAAAGATGTTATCTTTTGTTATTAAAAATGTGGTAAAATTATTAAACAAAGTAAATTCTCAATAATTGGGTTTGCGGCGGGAGCTCTAATTACTTCGTCGAGCTGGTTTGCCAAACCGTCAATCATGTCCTGAATATCCGACTGAAGTCTTGCTGTACGATGCTGTTGGAGCAATTCGTACTCGTAAAGTGTTTTCTTTTTTCTTTGTTTTTTTATAAGCAAGTGAGTTTATTTTATTGTTTTAATTGTTACTAGCCGACCCAGCTCTCGAAATTCGAGTGCCAATTTATTTATTATTTATATATTTGGCAGTGTTTTCAAGCAAATTTATTAAATTAAATTTTATTTTATGTAATATGCAAAGTGTTCGACAGTGCAAAAATGACCCACAGTGTGTAAATGCGTGTCTCAAGTATATTCTGCACATCTCCGTAACTGTGGCTTTCCAACCATATAAAATTTATCGAAATCGGTTAAATACTTTTGGAGAAAAGTGTACCACAAAAAACATGTTTGCCGTTTTATTATATGATTATACTCTTGGGTTAGCTGATTTTTTTTTTTTTGCTCTGTATTTTTTGTGTTAATAAAGTTACCCTGAAGAAGGTTGCAAACCCTGCCGAAACGTCGGGAAAGCCAATGTAACATTGTTATTTCATATCCAATATTACAGTGACCAAAAAAGACGAAGGAAAAATTTCAAATCGATTCCACTCAACTTATAAATTCCAAAGTGGTCAATAAATCATCTTAAATATCCGTTAAACAAAAAATAAATCAGCATATAAATCATAGTAAACTTAAAGAGTCAGGTTGACGAAAAATGCAGGTAGTTGGATAGTTGTGCTTGTGAGTGTATGTTGATGAACAATAATTATTGATTGGCGATATTGATTAGCACTTTCACACTTAGTCAATATTGTTTATGATGCTGAAATATTTGACGACACATTCAATGTGTTTAGATCGGGTAGATACTTTGGTTCAAATATCGACACAAGAGGTTTATTCCAAAGTCTTCGAATATTTAAGCTATATCTATGATTTATTAGAATATCAGGATGAAATCATTTGCCTTGGTGATTTCAACCTTGTTAATGTTATTTGGATGCACTGTCGTGAAACAAATTGTATGTTACGAACTGGTAACCTAAGAGCAAACTATTCTAAACAAATTGATGATTTAACATCATTTTGGGGGTGGCCGTGGCGCGATGGATGTGTGCTCGCCTGTCAACCTCATGATCACAGGTTCGATCCCTGCCGTCGTCTACATATGTCGTTTTAATTCCATTAAAAACCTTCTAAAAATTGTCATCAATGGGCTGGCTGCTGGTTTACTCATTACATGTTGTTCAGGCATAACACTAACAACATGTAATTGAGTTAAACTAGTATGCCCAACAAGGATGAACACGAATAAAATAATGTGAATTATAAGCGACATAGAAGTAAGACACGGCATCTCTCCGCTTTAGTTCAGCCGCCATCCCTGTAGATAAAAATATCTGAGACAACCACCTTCAGTCTCAGAACATCGTGCCACACATCTTTCCTATCCTTCTTTCTCTTCATTAACTTCACGCCCGCGCTGTGTTGAAACATTTAAAGGGTAATCATAACCCCTTGAGCGCGGGTAGATTATAAAAAAAAAAAAAAAAAAAAAACTTGGACTTACTCAATTTAACGATATTTTAAATATTAATGGAAAATGGAAAAGTACTGAATCTAGTGTGTACTACCATTGACAACGAAATTACAGTAAAAAAAAATCTAACGAGCCTTCAGTCCTTCAGTGCCTGAAGATAACCATCACCCATCACTGATCTGTTCACTTTTACTCTTTTAATTTTATAAAGACTGATTTTTCGAAACTTGATTAACTGTTGTCAAAAGTTGATTGGTCTTGTTTGAATAATTGTTTAAATGTTGGCTTAATGGCATTTAAATTTTACAATATTTTGTTTGATTATTTTCTTAAATCAGTTGCCATAGCGATTGTAAAACAAAATCTTTTGTGCCAGTTTGGTAGGATATTGACATCAAAATTCTAAGAAATTGAAGAAACAAGTTATGATCTCTTAAACTTTATCCAACAGAAACCAATTTTAAAAATTATTGTGAATAGTATATAGGATATTTTCAATAGAATATCGAGTTTAAAGTATCTTAATTAAATTCAGAATGTACAAAGAGACCTAAAAATGAATCCAGTGTTTTTGGAATTTTATAAACGGCAAAAGAGAATCTTGTCCTTACCCGTCTGTTCTCAAGTTAAATGACATTTCAAGTCAAGACCCACGGGTTATAACGCAACTTTTCTCTGATTTTTATTTAAAGTGCTTTGAACTGTGATACTTAAATCTGTGATACCTTTAACTGTGATTCCTCAATCTGTGATAAATCTAACGAATTGGTTCAAAACTTTGGCCATTTTAAATCTCGTACATACTTAACTGATATGAACTTTAACATTAATATTGACAACATTGTAAAGTTTATATCTAACCTAGATAATAGCTGTATACCAGGTCCTGATGGTATAGCCTCTACTACTTGAAAAACTGTGTACGTCACTTGTCACTTGTCATTGCCTATGTCTATTGTTTTTAATTTGTCAATGTCTTCATTCTCATCTATTTGGAAAAGTTCTTTTATAATTCCTCTACATAAAAAAGGGAAAAAAGACGAAGTTAAAAACTGCAGGCCTATTGCGAGACTATCTTGCCAGATTAAATGTGTATTTTAGCTGACAACTACATTGATTCAGTTAAAAACAATAAACAAGAAGATTGTGTATTTACTGATTTCGGTAAAGCCTTTGACAAGCTGTCGTATCGAGTTTTGCTTTTTAAATTAAGAAAATTAGGATTCAGCGAATACTTTGTAAGATGGTTTCAATCTTATTTATTCGATATATATTATTTGGTGTTATTTAACGGTTGTGAATCGAATAAGTTTGAAATCAATTCAGGAATCCCACAGGGTAGTCATTTAGGTCTTTTCCTTTTTATTTTATTTATAAATGACTTACCATCTGTATGTATCGAAATACTCTAATGGCTAAAACACATGTGCAGCATTTTCCCTGCAGCGAAATTTAATTACACAGGTTCTTATGGGAGCAGAATCATTGAAAGTCTGCATGCAGCGCTGCGCTGCACGATGTCTCTATTCCTAAATTTGCTGCCTAGTTTCATTGCAGCCATAATTGTAAAACAAAAATTTCCAAATAATTGCTATTTGGCATTACTGATATTGACAGATTGTTGACATTGTCTGTCATATTTGCAGAAAAAAACTTTGTTTTTGTCTTTGGTGGAAAACTTGATATTGATACAATAATGGAAGAAAAAATAAAACAAATTCATTTATGATAAAACAAATCAGTACAATGAACAAGAAGTGAAAAGAATTTGTGTTGTCTCCGACTCGTATTTTTGTTTATTTTCAGACAGATGAAAGATTGTTACTGCTCACCAGTTCCTGTTTGGGATAGGTAAATTGTATCCAACTAAGGACATTTTCTTCAGCTATACATAGCAACATCAACGCGAGGGAGTTTTGTTTTTCATTTGTGCTTTGTATCTTCTTTTGCTTTTCCTACTTATCACCAGGAACAATTTTTGAAAGTATAGGTGCAATTTTCTTTCATTTTCTGATTAATTAAATTTGTCCACGGCCTTGAAGTTTTGATCTGGAACAAATTATATTCATTTAAAAACTTGAGGTATTTCTCATACACGGCAATCAAAATCAAAATTTTGTCCTTGTTTGTTGAAATATCCATTTAATTTAAAATAAACTTATAAAACTTTAAGTACAAAACAATTTAAAAAAACAAAAAGAATGAAAATTTGGCAGATGTCATTTTTGTTTTAACATCACTAAAGTTAGAAAGTATGCACATGTGTTCTGTCTGCAGCGCTGGATGCATCGCTGCGTGCAGACTTGCTGCACATCTGTTTTAGCCATAAGTGCCTCATTTACGTCGACTATGTGATAATCTTCAAAACTATTTCAAATACTCATGACTGTGAAGAATTCCAATGTGATCTTAATTCGTTTTTCGTCCGGTGCACTCGTAATCAAAGGGCACGGTAGTGCCCAGCCAAGTTCTGGTACTACACCCATTTTACAGGAACAAACTCAGGCGGTTTTTGACCCCTCCCTATCTTCAGTACCAATGAAGTCAGAAACTTAAAATTCCGAATATTTGCTAAGCTATTCAGCCACGCCTCACCAAATTTGAATTTTCTAGCATAAGCTAGCTATAAGGCCTCAAAAATCACAAAAACCGTAACTGACTGACTGACTGACTGACAGATCATCAAAATTATTGAGCACTTCCCGACATCGTAGAATCTTGGAATTTGGCACAACGGCAGGACTTGTCATGCAAGTAAAGAAAAATTTGAGCTTTTCCATTCAGGGGGCGTGGTATCCGCCCTCTTTCTTTGAATTGGTGTTGGTTGAATGGAGCACATCCGATTGCAGTAGAACAATGAAATTTGGTAGAATGGTAGGGCTTAATTTCATATAAAGGACCAAAAATAAAAATGGAGGTTTTCCATTCAGGGGGCGTGGTATCCGCCCATTTTCTCCGAATTGGCCTTGGTTAATGGAGCACTTCCGAATGGTGTAAAATGATGAAATTTGGTAAAGAGGTATAACTTAAATTGCATACGAAGAACAAAATATAAAATTTGAGGTTTTCCATTCAGGGGCGTGGTATCCGCCCACTTCCTCAGAACTGATGTAAATTATATGACACACTTCCGATTGTAGTAGAACAATGAAATTTGGTAGAACGGTAGGGCTCAAATTGCATATAAAAGACCAAAACTAAAAATTGAGGTTTTCTATTCAGGGGGCGTGGTATCCAACCACTTTCTAAGAAAATGTTTAATTTATACGGAGCACTTCTGATTGCTGTAATTAACGTAGGTATGTTAGTGTTCATTCATTCATAGTGTTAGGTATCTTGCCAGGACAAGAAGGAATAATTGAAGCGCAAATCAAAACAACCAATAACAAAAAGAAAATATACCAGAAGAAGTAGGAAGCTATAAACTAACAGCCTTATTTATTAGAATTCGCTGAACGCGTGAATAGTTATGCACTGCATAAGGACTTATTCATCCACTATGCAAATTCATATTTATAAAACATTTGCCTACCCTGCATAGTTGTAATGAGCTTGTGTCAAATAAAGTATCGAAAAGTAAGAATCTATTACATTTAGCTTTCAAAACTCTCAGCTGTTCGTCAAAAAACAAAAAAAAAAAACATCTTGTCTGTAAATCAAATTTAATAAACAAAAATGGAACTACCAAAAGCTAAAAGAATTCGAACAATTTACTTTGATTCATCAGATAAGGTATGTACATAATTATCTCTAGCACATACTGGAAATCAAATTTTAGTCAGTTATCCATAAATAATAAAAATTCTCTATTACATTGTAGCTGTTTCAATATTATTCTACTTTAAATATTCGGTATTAAACCTTCATAAAGTAAGAACTTGGCGTACTTTTAGATCTCACTACTTTTCACGGCTGACTTTTTACACAAAGGTTTTTGTATAGAAGACCTTGGCTCTTTTTTTTAACATTTATGTTTTTGGTCTGACTGTTTGTTTCTTAATATCAATAAATGTAAAACTATGTGTTTTATAAGAAGGTTTTTCTTTTATTTCGTTCAACTATTTGCTTATTGGTATATCAATGTCTCGTGAAACCGTTATATCTATTCTTGGTGTCACATTTGATGGCAAACTCGAATTCATTCAACATAAACTCCATTTCAAATAAAGCTAATTCAATTCTTGGTTGGATAAAAAGAGAGTCGAAACAAATGTCTGACCCTTTCCTGACAAAGCTACTTTTTATACGTATCATTTGTTCGACCCATTTTAGAATATTCTTGTCAGGCTAGATTGCCTCATTATCATAAAAATAGACTAGAACAGGTACAAAAAAACTAGTTTAGGTTTGCGCTCAATCCTTATGGTCTCCCACCTTATAACAAAAGACTTAAACTTATTGATATATCCAGTATCGAGAACAGACATTCCTATTTATGTTTTGTTTTCATTGTAAAATTAATCAACGGTAACATAGACCCTTTGCACCTTCTGTCTTGTATTACTTTTAATATTCCTCAAAGAAATTTGAAAAACATACCGGAGAGTATACTTATTTCAAACTATCGTACCAATTATAAAAAAATTTCTCCTTTAAATAAAATGTTTAAATTTTTCCAATTATAAATATAACAATTTGTTTTATAAAACAATAAATAGTTAGT
Organism: Chrysotoxum bicinctum; assembly: GCA_911387755.1. Taxonomy (NCBI): domain Eukaryota; kingdom Metazoa; phylum Arthropoda; class Insecta; order Diptera; family Syrphidae; genus Chrysotoxum; species Chrysotoxum bicinctum. Next base: position 46,748,860 of record OU426988.1, on the reverse strand, counting down.
AAATTTAAATCAACATTTTTCCTTGCATAATTATTTAAAATCTTAATATAAACTTTCCTAAGAATTTTTGTTAAACGACTGATTAGTTAGTTATGTTAATAATAAATTAATTGTTGATTTACACAATAAAAGATAAAGTGGATGCTGATTTAGTTTTGTCACGTAGAGCCGAAACTATTTAGTCCTGAAGTAAACAAACATCTGTCCGTTGACTACGACAGACTTGACTCCATTGGCTCGGCGACATCCAAAACAATTATGCTTAGGGCAAAAAAGGCTTAGAATCCCCCCGCTCATGTTCGTGGCGACTAGAAAAACTTAACCTCCGGCTTAAAGCCCATAAGTCATCGGAAAGCATTTGATCTGGATGACTGGAAGCAGCGTAGTTACAGTGGATAGAAAGTCCTCATGTTTAAGGATAATGATCTTTCACGAATCGAGGGCCGGATAACTTAATTTTTACGCATAAAATGGGGGTAAAAATTCAATATTGAACTAGGTTTTCAGTGCTTATAATGGTATATTAAACTAAGGTACAAACTCTCAAGTTTTTAATGGAATAAAATATCTTCCAAATAGTCTCTCAATGTCTATGTACTACAAATATAATTGGCGATCAAAAGTTCTGATATTTTCTATAAGGATATGAATCTTTGGTGGAGCATAAGCGTTGATTATTATCTTCAATATAGAACAAAAAAAAAATAAGTCTAACAGTGTTAAATCGCACCTTCTCTGGAAGCCAATCTTTCTTGAGGTAGTTAAGTCGTTTTGTCTTAAGAAAGTGCAGATAGGTCTATTTGTCGGGCTTGTAGGGTAATATTTTTCAAGCCAAAAAAAGCAAGATATTTCTTTTAATATAAAAGAATCAAATAATAAGTGTATAAAAAACACCAAAAGTGATCCTTACTCAAAAACTCCAAAACTGCAGATACATACGCCATTTTTAGTTAACAAGGCAGAATAGGGCAACATATCAAATTAAAAATTCAACATTACTTTTTTGTTTCACTTTAGAATAATTTTTACCATTCATCAACGAACGCATATCGACATATATGTAAATAGATAAAGTGCAATTTCTTCACCTCTTACCCAATATGTCAAAAAGACGAAAGAACTATACTCGTACTCTGTTCAATTTATATTTGCAGTACAGGGAAGATAGGATATTTGCCTTTCAGTCTGACCATTATGGATTTCAATAAGCTATCTTTAATTTAAAGCTCTTACAGGATTGCCGTAGTGAGCATTAAAATTGCCGCAAATCTCAGAAAAATATTTGCTACCAAAAGCTTGAAAAGGCTTAAATCCTGAAAGTTACACAGCACAAACCAAAGAAAATGCCATATGAATTTCCATCAACTTGGCAATGGTAACTCTGATTTAGTGTTCTTTTTTTAATAAACACAATAAGGGTTGGTTGAAAATTGGCTATAAGTCTCCATTCACCCGGTTAAGCTGCCGTGCAAACAGCAGCGGGCAACAGTGTTTCTGAAAAATTTCTCCCATAAGGCCTGTACTGCAAATATATGTACATAAATTGAACAGAGTATAGTGTCAAATTTCATTGCACATTCATTCAGTGTTTTTAATAAATCCCCTTAAAATATTGATGGACTATTAAATTTTATATATAATGCTCCGAAAAAATGCATTTTCAGATTTGACATTTAATTTAAATCCGAAAAATATTTTTTTTTTTTTTTATTTTCTGCTCCGGAAAATCCATTTTCAGGGCAATCGGTTGATATTTGCAATAAAGTATTCTCGATATGTCAAAATTTAATTTGTCTTTTATCTGTCAAACCAAATGCTTTCAAATTTCGAAGTATATAAAGGGTGGGCCAAATACAAGTTTCTTTTTAAAAATGTAATAAAACGACAAGTACCATGAGTGATGTCCACCAGCATAACAGTCTCATGAACTTTTTGCACAAACTTGTGTACCTGCTGAAATTTTTTTTTCAAAAATCGCACTGTTTGGAAATAAGTTTTCAAGTCATTGTCAGAATAACCTATGATTTAAAAAGAAACCAACCTGTATTTAGTATGGGATGCATATATTTTTTTTCTTTTTGTCCAAGAAGTGGCGCACAACTGTCACACGTTATGGATAGAGTGTTTGTTCTTCTTATACTTTTTGGGGTTTTTGGAGACGACAGATATAATTTACATTACATATGGACATTTTTATTTGTTTACGTATACAGACTAATGGAAATGTGTCTTCGAATCGTTTTGTAAAAAAGTTATGATGTAGTAATTCATTAGTGAATTTTGATTAGTTTAACATGTTAAGTGCGAGTGTGTATCAATTAAAAATTAATACCGCAATAGCAGTTGAAAGATTTAATATGGCGTAAAATTTTAAATTATACCTCTGTTGAATAATCATATACTTTCTTACAAATCCATAGTCACCTTAAATCTCCTTAAATTATCGAGATGTCAAAATTGATTAATGATAGCAAAAGTTTTTTGTATTCAATTCCCATATATGAAAATATGTATGTATCAGCCTTGATAATATTATTCTAACAAGTTTAAAATGTATTAACGGTTGTTTTTTAAGCTCCATTGATTTGTCATCTATATACACAGTTTTTTTTTATATGTCCATAAAATATTTATTTTATGATACACGTAGGTGTAATTTAAAGATTAGAATGAAAATGTTTAACTTTAGTTGTGACTCATTTTAAATGTATGTTTTTAGTGAAATTGGAAAACGAACACTAACTTAACACAGTCAATTTTTACAATTAATTAACCCCGGATATTTAGAACTTTAGCGGTAATTTGTTGATGTGAGCTGTTTGTTAGATACTGTAACGTACTATATTGTATAAGTGCCGAGTTTTCCTAGTGAAAAAGGTGTATTTAAAGCGATAAACAGTTTACAGCTTACAGAGGTTGACTGGAAGTTGCAAATAGCTGTGGGCTTAATATTAATTTAGATCAGTATGATTAAATGATTGTGTACAAAATTATAACATTCTTAGTCGAAAAAAACTGACGAACAATAGAGACAGAGCTTCAAAACTGAAAAGGGCAAATCACTTTAGAATGCAACAGAAAGATGATTATTATTTATTGTTATTATACAGGGTGTCCCACAGTCACCGCCCAAATGAAAACTATGGATTCCTGATGTCATTTTAAGTCGAAAAACTTAAGAGGTCATTTTCTCGATTTCGTCCCGTTTTCGAGTTATAACGGTTTTTATGATTTTTCCCTTGACTGGCTTTATCATTGCCAAACTACATACGTCCGATGATTTTTTTATAACCAATCAAGAATTTATTACAGTTTTATTACAGTGTTATTCTTATTAATATACGCTGAAATGGGACAACTTTATCTATTTGTCCTTTTCTTAACCACAATAGCTCAGAAAAAGTTAATTTCGTATTTAAAAATTATTTTTTTTTAAATTCACTCAGTTTGTTTATTTTTTGTTAATAACATTTAGTATTCTTTTTAAGGAAAAAAAATATGTTTTTTAAGAAAATGAACTTGGCTTTATTAATAAGTGAAAAAAATTAATACTCATTAACGTGTTTTATTGAATAAAATAATATCAAAGTGAAAAAAACTACTTAAGAAACGAAAAAATTGGGTTTGATGCAAAATTGCGGAGAAACGGTTGCCCGTAGAAAAAAAGTCTTTGGACAAACTAAAACTGTAATAAATTCTTGATTGGTTATAAAAAAAATCTTACAAATCGGACGTAGTTTGGCAATGACAAACCCAGTCAAGGGAAAAATCATAAAAACCGTTATAACTCGAAAACGGAACGAAATCGAGAAAATGACCTCTTAAGTTTTTCGACTTAAGATGATATCAGGAATCCATGGTTTTCATTTGGGGCGGTGACTATGGGACACCCTGTATATTACTATATCTATATTACTGCAACCAACCATTGTAGGCCATTGAAAACGACCGCAACAAACCTCCCAGAGTCGTTAGTTCCTAACCACCAATACCAATTCTGTTTCGTTTTAGAAATGGCTATCAGATATCTTAAGTACAACGACCATGTCCAATATTGGCAATAGGATATTTTATCCTGTCCTAATTTATTTTGTTGTATGAAGCCCAAATTATTTTAGTAACTTATTTCCCTATCTGACCATTGAGGAAACGCTCAAAGATTAATCGCATAAGTTGATTAGTATAACTATCAGCCACCGCGATGATGATACGAGTATCCGCCCTCATTTTATTTAATATAAAAAAGACTCTAAAGCGAGGGCTTGTTCTATCCTCCCGTCGCGCCGCACTATGGGACCAAATGGTGCAAACTATCTCAAAAATCTATAACTTTTTCGTTTCTCAAAATAAAATTTTTTGAAATTTTGCACACTTATACTTGTATAACCAAGAATTTAAAAAATTAAAACGTTTTAAATAGAAATAAATTATTTTCTTTTTTTTTAAATAAAATAAAATAACAAATTTGTAGATTTTGTTTAATTTATATGGGCAAAATTTGTTGGAGCAAAAATTATTGCAACAATTTGGATGAAATTTGGACAGTTTTTTTCTTTTACCAGTGAAAACATTTGAAAGTAGTTTTTGTAAAATCCGCCCACTACCACGCCCATATTTTTTTTTTGATTTTTGTTATTTTCTTATTTTTAGTGAACAGGAAGCCGAAAATTTTTATTTGAGGTTTTTTAAACCTAACTTAACACATGTACATATATTTTAAGACATGTTTATTTTTTCTGCCCACTCTCCCGCCTACTTTCACTCCCCGTTTTTTTAATTTTCAGCTTAAAGTTCATTAAAAGCAGGCATTTTTTAAATTAAGTTTTATGTGTAGAAGTGAATTTATGAAAAGTGTTATTCTTTTTTAGTAAAATTCGTGTACTGCCACGCCCCTTTTTGATATATGAAAGTTTTTCCCCCTTAATATAAAAACAAAGGAATTTAAAAGTACACCTTATTACTAGGTATATTAATTAATGTCTAAAAGTTCTTTAGACTCGTCAAACAATTCTTTGTCATCATTTTTTGTTCTTGGTTTTCCCAGACTAGATAAATACGGATCAGATGTATATAATAAAGTGTGTAGAACATCTTCGTTCGTAGCTGATCTTGAACATTTCTTAGCATGATGCAATCTTAACCTTTTATAGTCTTTGTTGCGTGCTTCCTGTTTCCTGAGCATCTTCTGATTACTGCCCGATTGGCAAAGTTACGTTTCACGGTCCGATTGCTGTAAATTAAAATTTTGTATCAAGTACTCAACAATTTTATCCAGATTTTTACCGTTTAAAATTAGTTTACACAGTTCACGCCGATTGCAAATAAATTCTCTCATTTTGATTTTTATTTTTTAATTTAATCCGAATCCTTTAAATGTAAAAAGTTATTAAAATCATCTCAATACATTATCTATGAATTTTGCCTCTTGATTGATTAATGTTACAACAACACTTTGCCTTCCCCATGCCAACTCTATCACCTTTTAGACTCTTCGCATGCTTTTTTTGTTGTTTTTTTTGCTTCTAAGTGAACTGTTAATATTTATATTATATACAACATACCCCACACTCCCCCTCCCACCCTCAAATATTTGGCATTTATTTTTATTTAATTATGATTTATATTTATTATATGAGTAAGGAAGTTTAAAATTGGAAAACAAATATTTTATTCTAAAAATAAAATTTTGAATTTTGATAATATTGGAAATAACTGATAAAAACTCATAAATTTTGTGCAAATATAGTCACTTATATGATGTCAAAAAAATGTGTTGCACATGTTTTAACAGTTATTTTTTTTTTAACTTTTGACAAAAAATAACATATTTTTTTTAAATTTTGAGCTAAAAGTAAAAAAAAAAGGTCTACAACTTTTTGGAATACACATTTATGTGCGTCAATAAAGGTACCACATTTTTGCCAAATTTTTAATTTTTTTCATCACTTAACAATAAAGTTATAAGAATACGAATTTTTATTCTAAAAACTTATTTTTCTTTCTCATCATACGTTTTTTCTTCATATACAAAAATGCATGAAAATGCGAAAGTTTTTATTTTTTTCTTCCAAATTTGGAATATTCTTAGAATGCAAAACAGCCATTAACTAAACGGAGGCAGCCGCAGCCAACAGAGAAAACTTCAATTGAAAACAAAAAAATGAAAACGATACTGCACCTTACTCATTTTTTTAATTTACTGGCGAACTTAATTAAAAAAAAAAGTATAACTGTCTTGTAAAGAAGAGGGCCTGGGCTTTTCAAAAAGGTATAATACTTATACATTCTGTCCAGAAAAGTACGAAATAATTGACTTCCAACTTTCACTTCTATAATAATTCTAAAAATAAAAATATCGAAAAGTCATTTTTAACGTTAATTTTATGTTCCTAGAACAAAAGTAAGATACAAAAAATTTACTGTGTTTGGAAGAACCCTATTTCTATTATATAATCCCATCATTAGATTTTTCAAATTACGAAATTCACCAAAAGCATTTTTGAGATGGATTTCATCATTTGGTCCCATAGTGCGCCGAACTAAATTTGGGTAATTTTGTTTTCACCACAAATCACCTTTGTAATAGGTATCCTATTGGAACCATCGCATCGTTCACATCATTACCATTCAATTCGGGTCAAAAGAAATTTGTTTTCATCGATCGATAACGATCTGTTGATGAAAATGGTAATCTGTATCGTTTTCGAAGATATACATACTGATGGCAGTTAGTGGATCGCGTGTAGATTAACCTCGTTTCAAATCTGGCAATTTTGTTTATTGAAGTATCTATTAACACAAAAATGGATCTCGTCGCTGAATATTATTTTCGTTTTTGCTGAATTTGGATTTTCGTAGCTTCTAACTTCTACGTCGTTTTCGTTAAGCTCTTGGGTCAGTTCTATTTTGTATGAAAGCAGTTTCTGACGCGAAAATCACAAAGAGGATTCCTGAGAAATGAAGGTAGGGCGTGGAATATCTTGGGCTATCCTGAACATATTGCGTCAGATTTTGGTTTTTGTTGACGTACTGCTGTTGGCTGATTGTTCAATAAACTTTTTAATTTGACTTTGCCAAGCAAATGCTGTATAGTGTATATAGTAAACTGAAAAGGATGACCTTGTAAATCATTTAATTTCAGTAACGCGCATATAGTTTCTTTCGCATAGTTCGTCATCAATAAATCCGTCCGTATTCAAAGCTTGTCGCTGCTTCGTAACGAAATTATTTTAGTGGCCAAGAAATTACCTGGACGGTACACCCCCAAACTGGAGGGCATAACTGCAAGGACTGGGAACTTAATAAACCTCTCCTAATTGCCCTGAACTCCGAGTGTATCTTTATCCTGAACTGTAGTGCCTCCATAAACAAGTAATCGTTGATTTGTCTGAAAAATAAAAAAAAAATAACAACAATTAACAACCAACAAAACAAGATGGTGGCGCTGAGCTGTCAAAAACTACCAATTCCTATTGGAAAACCATTTATTTTTAGTTTGTTTCGTAGAGAATAATATTGAACTGAAATCTTCAAGTACATTATCTTTACTACTTCCTTTTGTAAAAAAAAATAAACAAATGTTAATATTATAATAATGTAATACAAAATTTAATTTATGTAAAACAAAAAAAAAATAAATTTTATAAAATTATTGTTAATTGCTCAGATGGCACATCCATGTTTTCATGATTTTTGTATATTGAAAATTGCATTGTACCCATGGTGTACATTTCAGTTAAAATCTTACTTAACTAATCTCAAATCTAATAGAACGTTTAGTGAGAACAATATCTCCATGGGTTTCGATTAAAAAAAAAAATTATTCCACATACGCCCCAGTATACATACTTAATCAAATCAAATCAAATTTGTAGTTGTTGTTTTCTTCTTAATCGTCGATCTTTTACTAAGCAAATTCAATTTATTATTATCAATAATAGTCAAATATATATGTACATACATACATACTTATTCAAATTTCTATGGGTATTTTATAATTCAGAAATTTATGTTTAGCCATAGTTGGATAAAGTACCTTATAGGAAGTTTAAACCGAATTTTCGTTTTCCGACCGTCTGCAGGGTATCTGCCATTTTATATATATAAAATATAAAGATGCACACAGTTTGAGAAAAAAATCTGCTTGAGCAGATCTTATGCATGTCAAAGTGTTAACACCGAGTGCACTATTTCCACCAAATCTGTTAAACTGGATATACAAACGATATCGATAACATCGACCTTTCCAAACATTCCGTAATATTTGTCATCTTGCAACAAACAAACAACAGTGAATGTTAAGGGAGGAGAAGATAGAACTGAACAGTATTTGTGGATGTAGTTCAGAATATCAAAACTCGTTGACTTCATTGGCTGATCCATATCGAGCTCCAAACACCCAAGAAAGTCTTCATATCGTAACGAACCTCAGATATGGGCAAATCTCAGAAACTTTTGACTTTAGACTGTTGAAAATGCGTAAAGAGAAAATAACTAAGCACACCTTTAAAATTAAGTTTATAGCACCATTGTTACATCAGAAAATATAATTGATGGTGTTCCTCTTTTATTAACGAATGCTTAAAAAATTCTCACTCATTTTCCGGCGACGCACTATGCAAACCATTTAAAAAATCCATAACTTTTTCATTTCTCAATATTTTTTTTTGAAATTTTGTATACTTATACTTGTATAACCAAGAATTTAAAATATTAAAACGTTTCAGATAGAAATAAATTATTTTATTATTTGTTTAATAAAATAAAATAACAAATTTGTAGATTTTGTTTCATTTATATGGGAAAAATTTGTTGGAGCAAGAATTATTGCAACAATTTGGATGAAATTTGTTTTCTTCTTTTACCGGTGAAAATATTTGAAAGTAGTTTTTTGTAAATTCCGCCCACTACCACGCCCATGTTTTTCAAATTTTTGTTATTTTCTTATTTTTAGTGAACAGGAAGCCGAAAATTAGTTTTTGAGGTTTTTTAAACTTAAGACATCGAATGTATATTTTGTCTGCCCACTTTCCCGCCTACTTCCACTCCCCTTTTTTATTTTCAGCTTAAAGTTCATTAAGAGCAGGCATTTTTTTAATTAAGTTTTATATGAAGAAGTGAGTTTATGAAAAGTGTTATTTATTTTTAGTAAAATCCGTGTACTGCCACGCCCCTTTTTGATATATGAAAGTTTTTCCCCCTTAATATAAAAACAAAGGAATTCAAAAGTACACCTTATTACTAGGTATATTAATTAATGTCTAAAAGTTCTTAAGCCTCGTCAAACAATGCTAGTGTTATTTATAACTATGTACCTACATTATTTGTATTATATGCAACCATAAACCACACACCCCCTCCCAACCTCAAATGCTTGGCATTTATTTTTATTTAATTATGATTTTTTTTAATATAAATATGAGTAAGGAAGTTTAAAATTGGAAAACAAAAAATATTTTATTCTAAAAATAAAATTTAGAATTTTAATAATATTGGAAATAAATGATAAAAACTTATAAATTTTGTGGAAACATAGTCACTTATATGATGTTTATGAAAATGTGTTGCACATGTTATATTTTTTAACTTTTGACAAAAAATAACATTTTTTTTTGAAATTTTGGGCTAAAAGTAATAAAATAATGGTCTAAAACTTTTTGGAATACACATTTATGTGCATCAATAAAAGTTCCACATTTTTGCCCAATTTTAATTTTTTTCATCACTTAACAATAAAGTTATAAGAATACGAATTTTTATTCTAAAAACTTATTTTTCTTCCTCATCATACGTTTTTTCTTCTTAAACAAAAATGCATGAAAATGCGAAAGTTTTTTATTTTTTCTTCCAAATTAAGAATATTTTTAGAATACTAAACAGCCATTAACTAAACGCAGGCAGCCGGAGCTAACAGAGAAAACTTCAATTGAAAACAAAAAAATGAAAAATATACTACACCTTACTCATTTTTTTTTATTAATTTACTGGTGAACTTAATTAAAAAAATATAACTGTTTTGTAAAGAAGAGGGCTTGGGCTTTTCAAAAAGGTATAATACTTATACATTCTGTCCAGAAAAACTACGAAAAAATTGACTTCAAACTCTCACTTCCAATAATTCTAAAAAATAAAAATATCGAAATGTCATTTTTAACTGTAATTTTAGGTACCTAGAACAAAAGTAAGATACAAAAAATTTACTGTGTTAGGAAGAACCCTATTTCTAGTATATAATCCCATCATTAGATTTTTCAAATTACGAAATTCACCAAAACCATTTTTGAGATGGATTTCATCTTTTGGTCCCATAGTGCGACGTTGAACTATCGAAACAGTAACACGAAACGACTTTACGTGGCCGAGTCACAAAGACTACTGATACCACGATAACGTTCGACGTAAGTTGTTTTTACCTATGTTTATAAGAATGTTATTGATAAGGATCATTTTCTTTCACTTTTCTCACGGCCCTAGCTTGCATTCGTTAATATTTGAACTACAGAAAATATGTAAACGCGAAATTTTAAATTAATATAGAAATTTTTAATTTTTTATAACAAATGATAAATGTGGTACAAGTTATTGTTTACCAAGGTCATTCGTTATTCAACTTTTGTAAGAGTGAAGTGTTTTTTTCTCTTAATGAAAAAAGGCGGTTAAACATCCCCTACTCCATCTCAAATTGAATAATTTTCCAATATTTTCTTCTTTCGGTGATTTAGTGTCGACCAACGAAAAAAATATTACTTTTTTCGAAGAAATTGGCTTAATACCAAATGAAAATTCAACTCCCGTGGCGGTGTGCAATTCTGGGTAACGCTAAATGAATTGCTCTACTGAACTAACAAAGATGCATTATGTTTATTAACATTAATCCTTAAAATGGAATCACCGTCACCACTAAAAATCAAAAAAAAAACAGTGTTGGTAGTTTTCGATTTTCTCAAAAACTAGAAGACATAGAATCATGCGGTTTTTTGCGTTCGATTAAGAACTGATAGATACATGGAACACATATAAGCTAATTTACAATTTCATTTCACAATTTTGAAAACAATCAGTCTAAACTTTTTGTTTCACGTTTTTTTATCAAAATTTGGACTTTAAATGCGAATTTCTCAAAAACCATTGACATGAGTAATTTAATTTAAATGCAGGATTATAGAAGAATCTTCTGGCTTTCAAACGCAGTATAGCACTTTATTGTAAGTGTTGCCGTTGTTTTTTAATATTTATTTTTTTTTCAATTTAAACCATTTTTTATAAAAGTGCCCCTACCTCCTAAGCGGGGGGAGATAGACCCCCCCTCCCATAGTAAAAAGTGCTTGTTTTTGACCCCTCTACAAAAATCCGTCATCAAATCTTGGCGGCCAAGTTATCGTACTCTCCCCTTAAAAAGTAATGTACAAAAAATATCAATGATTTTTCTTTGTAATTAACTACTGAATTTTAAAGATCCATAAAATATGTAGCGTCAGCGACAAAACGTACACTTCTTAGTATGATTTAGAAGAAGGAACAATAGTTAAGAACGGGAAATATTGCTTTTTATTAGAGTGCTAACTAAAAATGTCTTGAAAAAAAAAAAGTTTCGCACTCTTTTAATTCAGTATAAGCTAATTTTAACCAGGTTGCAATTTTAGCACACACCTCTACCAAAGCTTAATTTATTCATTTTTGTCTATAGAAAATGAATATGTAATTTAGAAATCGGTGCAAAGCATGCTGTGTAAATGATAAGAGACGTACCAGATTTTAATGATTTTTTCGGAATTGTAGTACCGAAACTTCTGACAAACACTGTCATAAATCTAAGCAAAGCACATAATTTTTTCATAAAAAATTTTGATTTTCAAAGTTTCTTATGTACCCCATTTGAGTTTAACAAACTAAAATCAGACGCTTCAATCGTAAGAACATTAAACTTTTTAAATATTTTAATAGTAACATATAAAATTTTGTATTTTTCTTATACTTTTTGCCTTTTACTCGTTCTATAGCTAAAAAAAAAATTCTTAATGTGGAAAATAACTTTTTTTTATACTGTAATACTATATTTTCGAAAAAATTATCAGACATAGAGTAAAAAAATATGACTATGAAGTAACTTAATTTCAAAGTGACACGAAAGTCAAAAGTTCCTGAGATTTGCCCATATATAAGTCAATTCGGATGCCAAAGCTCTTGGTCAAGAAGACTAGAAGCAGTGTCATTAGGATTGTAGAGCATGAAAAGCCAATTCGAGTACTATTTCTTTTCAGGTTCTGAGTTGTTTATGAATTTTTGAATATTACAACAACAACTTGAATGAACTACCACCAAGTGAGTTCTGATTTGGCTGGAGTTATAGCTATTTCACGGTTGCCAAGCCGATGATCAGACTCCTTTATTAGTGGTGCTTAGTCTTTATACTATTAAGTTTAATCGAAAAACTTTTTGCCTTGACTGAGATTTGAACCCAGACCTAGCGTCGTCAGAAGCCAATGCCCTACGCATCACGCTACCGAGACCACATGATCAGGTCCATCCCAATTTATGTTTTATCGTTTATCAAATATCACTTGAGGACTAGCGTTTTTAAGGATATTATATGGTATAATAAAGGAGTCTGATGATCGGCTTGGCAACCGTGAAATAGCTATAACTCCAGCCAAATAAGAACCCACTTGGTGGTAGTTCATTCAAGTTGTTGTTGTAATATTCAAAAATTCATAAATATATGAAGCTTCGCAGGCACAACTGCATGTATGTAACCATACAAAAACCCCTTCGATCTGAGTTCTTTCCAAATACTATCCAGAACGATACAGTTATATGTGATATTATAACCAACTAAATTGTTTACTAGAAATGGTCGTTTATTGTATAGGTTAAGTTTTTAAACTTGCAACACCTTTTTCTAGTGACAGTAAATTTGACATCTGACATATGATTTACGGTCCCTTTCGAATTTCATAAATTTGTTTCAAATATCAATGTTTAGTTCAGTTTAAAATGAGTTTCATTTTTGGTTGAACGGTTACGTATAAGCAGAACTATCAGATTCTGATTTCAGAAAATCTATTATACTTTATTGGATACGGTCGGATAATACCACCCACTTAAAGCATCTTAAATGATGCTCCCGGTAAAAATGTTAAATTAAAAACAGGGAGTGCTATAGACACATGTTTGGTGACCTATACATTCCTAAGTTAAGTGATTGGCAAAAATCGAACTTTGGTGCAATTTACAATATACAAGGTGGCGCAAAATTTATCATCCAATTTTGTTTTTGAGTGATTATTTTGAGTAACGGACATTTTTATTTGGCCCTTAGATTTTTTTCGGTTAAGTGGAAACAATAATATCTGAGAAGTCGAGAAGTGGGAACCGCCAGTGTTGAAACACATTTGTGTCCTTTTCATCGCATTTTCCAAGTGTTTCCATAAAATTCCGGTGATAAGTGTTTGCATTCCTGTCGAACATTCTCTTTAAGGGCTGCGATTACCAGAGGCTTGTTGGCATAAGCCCGCAACTTCAAGTAGTCCAAATTTTCACCAAGCCCGGGTCATCCAATTCCGGCAGTAAGAAATCGCTTATCATGACCCTATAGCGTTCGCCAGTAACAGTTACCGTATTGCCAATGGAGTCCTCAAAAAAAATAAGGCCCAATTACTCCTCCCGCACGAACGTAGTAGATGTAATGGCTCTTCGTTCATCACACGTTTATTTCCAGTGCTCAGAAATGAAAATTTGGCTTATTGACGTAACCGCTTAGTTGGAAATGTCCCTCGTCGCTCATGATGATTTTCGACACAAAATGGTCCTCTTCGTTGTTGAGATTTAAGACGGCTTGACAGTAATTCAAGCGACAGACGGTCAGCAGGCATTAACTGATGCACTGTTGGCACTTTGTAGGGTATCTTGTATAAGACTTTCACTAAAATTTTCTGTAGGGTCCGTCTGGTGATGTCCAATGGCATGGTCCGTCGTCTGGTTGATGTTTCTTGGTTCTCAGCGACATCGGCAGCTACAGTCGCGATATTCTTGGCTGACCGACCAGTCCGGTGGTGGCCACGCCCTGCATGGTCTCCTGTGGTTCCAGTCTTCGAGTCGAGTAGCTAAGCGCCAGAATATTTGCCCAGTTGGCACGATACCATTAGGAAATTAACGTCGAAATTCACGCTACGCTAACACCCCCGATCGATTGTTGGTCAAAAAAATCGAAACAATTATTTCACACTCTTTTTGTATTATGCAGCTGTAAAGTTCACAAATGTTTAATATGATTCACCTACGACGCCATTTGCAAAAATTTTAACGTCTTCCGATAGGGTGATTAATTTTGCGCCACTTTTTATATACATCACTTGTTATTTATGGGGCAATTGGTCTAAAATCTTTAATTATTAATGGCAGAGTTCAAACAGTGTTTTGCACTATATGCTACATTATACAGTGATTTAAAATCAATTACAAATTATGTTCAATTTCCAATCAACTCTACACAATGTTGCTGTTTTTTTTAATAGAATAAGTTTCAATATGAACAAGTTCGAATCAAATGAAGCGAAACACAACCTTGATAATCTTTTAATTAGTTTTTTGTTTGTGTTTATTTAAGGCTAATTAATCTGTTTAACGTCTGATTATTCATTGTCAAAGGGCTGATCGTTGATCGTGGTCTATTTAAAAAATATTATTGAATTCGATCTATTTTTTTTTTTCATTTTAGGGTCCAAAAGACACAACCAATTATTACATTGCATGTCAGGCACCACTAGAAACTACTGTCAATGATTTTTGGCGAATGATATGGGAACAAAATTCTCGTGTCATTATCATGGCGACTGATCTCATCGAGAATGGCATTGATAAATGTGCTGAATATTTACCACCATCGGTGACACTTGACAATCATACAGTTTTTGGTGATTATCAAGTCACTTTGAAGCATCGAGAAGTCAAGGAGAAATATGCTATTTCAACATTGATGCTTAAGAACACTGGCAATGATGAGAGTCGAGACATAACACACTATTGGTACCAGTGGCCTGAAACTGGCGTACCCTCCGATGAGGCAGCTGTAATTGCTATGCTTCTTGAGGCAAGAAGTTCTCTCAAGGCATACACAATTGAACAATGCGATAGTAAAATTGAGAATTCTGCGATTGAAGATAATTCATCAGCGAAGATTGAGATAAATGGAAATGTCACTAATACGGAAAAATCAAAACCACCTGCAAAGGACCAAGGGTATGTATCAATAATAAAAATGAATAAAATAGCTATCATTTACATTTATACGAGTATCAACGGAAGTAAAAAACATATACATAAGTCTAAAACCTTCAAAGTGTGGTTCAAAAACTAGATTAAATTCATAAGATCATATCTTATATTTATATTTTTTAAATCATGTATGCCGGTATGTATGGAATTTAAAATTGGTTAAGTGTCCCCCGTGGATTCCCACAGTGTAACGGATCCGAGTATTCCATAGATCCGGCTGAATTTAAATGGCCTGGATTTTGATGATTTTGAGGGCATTGGTTGATTGTAGTGATTCCGCGAGAAATTAGAAAAAGGAAAGGAAGACGATATTGTCTCAATTGATTTCAGTAAAGCCTTTGACAAAATCTCACATAAGCTTATTCTATTCAAACTGTCAATCCCTGGCCTTGAACCTATCTTCTTAAGATGGATTTCCTCTTACTTAAACACCCGTTGCTACAAATTTCGATTCAGATCTTCCTTCTCTGATGATTTCTCAGATACCGCCGGGGTTCCACAAGGCAGCCACTTAGGACTTCTACTTTTTATTCTTACTATTAACGATATTGGAAATTGGAATGGTCATTAAACATATTGCCATATTTCACTCTACGCAGTCGATACAAAGTTTTTCAAGACCATTTTTTCCACACATGATGCCACTCTTCTACAACTTGATCTCAACAATTTCTCTGTCTGGTGTCTGAAAAATTGCTTAGAACTAAATATTTCCAAATGTCAATCAATAACTTTTTCACGAAAACGCATTCGATCTACTCCCCGCCGATATCGTCTACATTATCAACCCATATCCAGCGCTGAGTCAATTCGAGACCTTGGTGTTTCATGTGATAGAGAACTCACCTTTCTCACACATATTGATGAGATTATACTAAAAGCAAACTCTACACTAGGCTTGGTCCAAAGAATTCTCTAACCCCTACGTGACCTGTTCTTTATACATAACCTTTATTCGCCCACTTCTTGAATACGCTTACGCCTGTCAAGTATGGTCCCCTTATCAACAAACTCATATATAGAATCGAGAGCATTCAACGTCGCTTCGTACGTCTCGCACTTCATGGTCTGTCTTGGAATAGCCCTTTTATTTTCCCTCCGTAACAAGCCCCACTTCTGTTAATCAACGTAGAGACATTCTGGAAGAACGAAGAGCAATAAGCGACATTTCCTTCATTCATCGATTACTTTCAGGATCTGTTGACTGCACAACTCTCTTCAATTCCATCCTTTTAAAACTAATTCCCGCAATATAAGAAATCCTCATCTCTTTTATCTGCCTACCCTCTACATACCGCATGCTTCTGAGGATTAATTGTAATATTAATTGTTTCGACTTTAACCTCAATTCACCCCGCCTGAAACTCCGTCTTAATCATCCTTCTAATCCCCAACCCTAGGTTTAAGAGCTATATTTAAGTTAGATTAAGTATTAGCTTGTATTAAGCCTAATAAATGGGGGTATTGCCCCCACCAAAATTAAATTAAATTAGATCTTCACTTCAAAGCTGGCATAATTTGTGTCATTGAAGATCAAAAATATTTACTACCTTAAAAACATTGTAGTATTTTGTGCCTTAAATGTTGGTGATGAAAGATTACGTTCGTCGAATATGATTTTCAGCTTGTTTAAACTAATTTCGGGTTTAAATTATATATATGTACATATACTTGGTTTCAAAGGGCGAGTTATAGGTTTATTAAGCCCGGTCGTAGATCTATGTAAAGTCTCACAAAATAGTTCTAGACGATTTCTCAAACATCTTTCGGGAACATAAAAGAACATTAGAGAAAGCATTTCATTAGAAATGATTCTAAATATTATCAAAAACGTAATATACATTGACTGTTTCTGCATTTAAGCGTTTTCAAATCTATAAGAGCACATCTAGAGGAATAATAATGCAATTAACCCGACCAGTTAAATTTCCTTAGAGCAAAACGCGTAAATATTTTTTGTATCCTTTCGATTCTCAAAATACTGTTCTCATAAAATGGCGACCAAACAAAGCTACAATATTCTAAATAGAGCAAAGCCAATGACATAAACATCTTTGAATATATTGCAGAATTTCGTTTTAAACAACCAAGCATGGTACTTTTAGCGACGACAAAGTTGAATTAGTACGATGTTAAAACTGATTTAGTATGATACTTGGTTTAAACGACAATTTAGCGAATTTTAATTGAGTTTAGCATCATACTGTCTCTAGCATATTATTAAAATTAAAATCATCGAATACCTATTTTAATTTTTTAAGATCGTGCTAACTTCATATGACTCTTTCACATTTACAAACGTTAAAAATGTCTGGTTACTTAGTTTTTTGCACGAACTGTCATTGTTTAAGGTGTGTTCCGAAGCAATTTATTAAGAAAATTGCTTTAGTACGATACTAGTTAGAAAATGGTTAAAATTAAGAATGAGTTAGTAAACTACTTTAAAGTTAGCAAATAATTAAGGAGTATCATACTTACACTTTAATAATAGGTGGTTTAAAATTTTGCGCCGATGTGATCTTTACAATCAAGTTTCGTTTTAAAGGATCTTTAACTTTGAGAAATATTTCATCAAAAAATTTATATTCAAAATGTATTTGTAAAAATACCTTTGAAGCAGTAAAAATTTTACATTTCAAAAAATTTTACTGAGGTGATTATATTCACACCGATTCAACAAAAATTGTAAGTCCTGTTGAAGCAGGCAACAATCTGAAACTGAAGATTTATCAAAGAATAATTTTACATCATCGGCATACATCAAACACTGACAATGTGTAAGCATGCCCGGAAGAACGCTAACTCTTGCTAGCCCCTATAACACCCGTATAGAATTTGAGAAGTGCACCCATCAATGGGAACCATTTGGTTTCTATCGCATAGGTATTAACTCAACCAATTCATAAAATTGAAGTTGAAACGTAACGTTCTCAACTTTTAGAAAAGTAGACTGTAATAAACAGTATCAAAGGCCTTTACAAAATCAGTATATTAAACGCCAATTTGCCTACCTTGTTCCATTTAATAAATACAGACCTTTCAAAAATCCATTTGCTTTGGAATGACAGATAACTTTAAAATTGGTGTGTAATTTTTTACCAAATGCCTTAGCCCACTTTTCAAAATTGGATCAATATAAGTTATCGTTCATTCCCTAATAAAATTCCCAGTTGAAATTGATCTGTTGATTAACGGGGTAAGTGCAGAGCAGAGTAAAGAGGAGCATTGGCATAGAATCATATCGGCCTTTTTTAGATACACCTAACTAATTCGAGCATCTAAAAACATCATTTTCAGATTATTGAATTAGAGATCAAAATATAACTCATCTATTCTTAAAACAGCATTTGTCCGGCCTTTATCTTAAAAAGATAATCTTATTTCCCTTCCCATTTGCATTTACGCTCTTCTTTCTAAGATCATGGAAACGCTGCTCAAGAAATATCATTAAGAACGAAAGCTTTTCAATGACCGGCAGTGTGGTTTTCATAACAATAGGTCCACCCGTGATCTAATCAAAGGGCACGCTAATGCCCAGCCAAGTTCTGACACTACACCCTTTTTACAGGAACAAACTCGGGCAATTTTTGACCCCTCCCTATCTTAAGTACCAATGAAGTCAGAAACTTAAAATTCCGAATATTTGCTAAGCTAGTCAGGCACAGGCGCCTCATCAAATTTGAATTTTCTAGCATAAGCGGTTCTTCAGATATATGTAAGGCCTCAAAAATCACAAAAACCGTAACTGACTGACTGACTGACAGATCATCAAAATTATTGAGCACTTCCCGACATCGTAGAATCTTGGAATTTTGCACAACGGCAGGACTTGTCATGCAAGCAGATGAATAAATCGAACATTTTAGGTTTTCCATTCAGGGGCGTGGTATCCGCCCACTTTCTCGGAATTGCTGTAAAACGATGAAATTTGGTAAAGCGGTAGGGCTTTAATTGCATACAAAGAAAAAAATATAAAATTAGCGGTTTTCCATTCAGGGGCGTGGTATCCGCCCACTTCCTCAGAACTGATGTAAATTATATGGCACACTTCCGATTGCAGTAGAACAATGAAATTTGGTAGAACGGTAGGGCTCAAATTGCATATAAAGGACCAAAATTAAAAATTGAGGTTTTCTTTTCAGGGGGCGTGGTATCCGCCAACTTTCTCCGAATTGGTGTAAGACTGCTCTAAAACGATCAAATTGGGTAAAGCGGTAGGGCTTACATTGCATACAAAGAAAAAAATATAAAATTTGAGGTTTTTCATTCAGAGGCGTGGTATCCACCCACTTTCTGAAAAAATGTTTAATATATATGGAGCACTTCCGTTTGCTGTAGAATGATGAAATTTGGTAGAGCGGTATAGCTTAATGTACATTCAAAGCGAAAATAGAAAATCTAATATTTTTCATTCGAAGTGTCTTCCTATTGTCATTTTGAATTTATACATACCTACATCTTGAAAATTCGTGACTTTTCTTAGAACTAGAGTGCTCGTTTTGGTATGTTATGTTTATGTTAACATTAATGAAAAAAGAAAACATTTGCATACCTGAAAAAATTATCAAAAATAATCAAACCACTAATTAAGGTATTAATTCTTTTAAAAAAAGGAGTTAAAATTGCAACAAAAACATCATCGCATTCTCAACAATTATTGCTTTTTTATGACTATGAGCGGATTTAAGTACTAGTATTTATAAATAAGGTAGGTATGTTAGTGTTGGGTATCTTGCCAGGCCAAGAAGAAACAATTGAAGCGCAAATCAAAACAACCAATAACAAAAAGAAAATAGGAAGCTATAAACTAAGTTGATTTTAGTGGGTAGAGTCCACCCTTCTATCTTTCGAGATTTTGACATGGCAAAATATTAAAATCTTTGCAAAAAGGAGTGAGATCAGACCAAAAACATAAATGTTAAAAAAAGAGCCAAGTTCTTCTATACAAAAACCTTTGCGTAAAAAGTCAGCCGTGAAAAGTAGTGAGATCTAAAAGTACGCCAAGTTCTTACTTCATGAAGGTTTAATACCGAATATTTAAAATAGAATAATATTGAAACAGCTACAATGTACTAGAGAAATTTTATTATTTAATGATTACTGACTCTTAAGCCGATATCCTCAGTTGCCAGTGCTTTAAGTGTCTCTACTTCGTAGATTTATCTACGGAGTAGTGTAATATGTAATGTATAATGTGTGTGATTACTGACTTAAATTTGATGGGCTTACTTAGCAAGTTTTTTTTTATGTTCAATTCGAAAGGTTTTAAAAACTTGACCGAAAATACTCTCATATTCGTTTCCAGATGCACATATTCGACGTCGCACAGTGTGTTATTTTGCACATCTAGCGGAACTTTATTCCTGTCGCACGTAAATAAAAACTTTTTGGTATTTACCTGTTGTATAATGTTATATATGACGTTCTATTTAGTAATTTTAAGTCTGTAAGCATTTTATAATTGGACAAATGGAACAAATCTCTACTTCACTTTTTGTGTGTTCTCACCTTGGGTTCAAATGTTTATAACTCAAAGACTAATGAATCGATTCTGTCCAAACATTCACCAAAATCTTTGTAAAAATCTAGAGGCTCATCTCTTTTAAACCTTAAAAACCTCCAAACAAATATATTTACGATATTAACAAAAAAAAATTAACTTTTAAAAATATTTATTATTTAAATATTTTTCAGTTATTTTTCTTTTTGAATTCAATGTTTATGTTCATAAATGAATATTGTGTAGCTAGTTGGCATCATCATCATAGTCTTCACTAGAACTGCTACCACCTGGATCTTCTTTATAAGAGTTATACTTTCTTGGAAAAGTAATTTTTCTTTTCTATTATGTACTGTACGACTGCATAGATATGGAGCCGAGCAAAGTAAAAATCTGTTTAGTACATATCTCTGTTCGTATATTTTCTGCAAGACTTTCGGCGGTAATGCTCTCGGAATCGTCTGTATTCCTTATTGCTCGCTTCTTGCGCCTCTTTGGACAACTACCCAAGTGGCAGTATACAAGCTTGAATGATCACTTTTGAGTGTATGAAAAGCTTATGTGTGCTTGCAGGCATACAGTACCAGGCATAATGTTGTAGATAAATATTTTTGGTTTCATTTGCATAACTTTCAAACTTATCCGGATCAATTTCATATTTATATCGATAATACATCGAGCAATTTCGCTGGCCGATTTAGTACACACCAATTCTCTTATTTTCCGTTTTTGCACTTTGGGTGTACATTCCTCGAATTGCTTTGAAGGCCGTCCAGGATTTGATTTCGAGCTTGTTGTTGGAACAAGGTCATAAATTTGAATAAGCAATTCAATTTCCTCATCCAACCGCCTTGCTTAATCCCTCTTGTATATTTTTCCATCCCAATTACTTCGTTCCCATCTTTCATGAATTCAGTACTCTGAGGGGTTTAGCTACGTCCACAAGACCAAAGCTTACCATTATATGATTATAAATACGTTTATTTCGCTCTTCTTTCTTTGCGCTTTTCAATATTTAAGAAATTTCACTAATTTTCATTTTACTGTATGCCTAACAAGAAAAAGAAAAGTTGTATGGGGGCGGCACTCAAAAGCAAAAACTGTAAATGGATTTTGACAAAGAAAACATTGAAGAAGAGTGACACAAAATATCTCGCCGTATACACGAAGATACATTTTTAAAAGTCTTCACAAAGTCACAAAACAAAATAAAAAACACCAAGCCAAAGACTTTTAAACAAAAGGGATTTCTACCATCTTATAGGCTCATAGAAATTTATTTCTTACCACAAAAATAGTAAACAAAAGTAATTTGGGGGCTAGCACTACTAATTACTTTAAACCACTATGATCAATTCGACCTACGATTTACAAGTGATTTTTAATATTTTTTGTTTCCTCATATTTAACGCCTGTTTGTGGTGTCACTGTACTGTACCTACATAACGTTTTCCATATTTTTTTTTAGGATGCTATGGTCTAGGGTTCTACCTATCATGTCACACCAAAATATTTTCATTGTGACAACTTTCAGATTTTGAATAAAGTTCCGCTAGATTTGCAAAATAACACACTGTGCGTCGCCAAGAACGCTGAGAAGTTTTTAGGTTTTCTTCGACGTTGCAAAAAATTTGGTCCCCCTTATGTGGTTGTAATCTAATCTGTAAGGCTTATATTCGTCCAAAGTTCAAGCACAATTCGATATTAATATTGTATGAAGTTTGGAAAGAAATCAGCAAAATTATTACGAGAAGGTTCTCAATCATTCGACTTACGACAATCATCTTTCATGCATTGCGGGAAAAACAAAGTCTTTCTTTTAGAATTTAGTGACAATAAATAAAGAAAAAATACACGGTTAGATCTAACAAACCTGCCATTGTTATTTTATCCTGATGGTAACAGTTAGAAACCACCAAATATAATATAGCACAAAGAAGACCTGTTTGAACTATAAGAAAGCATAATAATTTTTACTTTCGATCAGTATTATTTTTTGTATGTTTTGTGATTGTTCAAAAAACCAATTAATTTGTAATTTATTTATTTATCTATTTAATAGCCCCCTAACGATTCACTGCTCTCCAGGTACGGGCCGAACTGGGACCATTCTGGCGTGCGACATTGCCATGCGCTGCCTGGAAGAACCAAAACGTACCGTTGATATCCCACAAATTGTCTATAGTGTACGACGAGGCAGAGCTAGTGCCGTTCAGACCAAGGAACAATACGAATTTATTTACAAAGTTACCCATATGTATGCAACGAAAATTTCAAACATTAACAATGATAATTAATTAACTTTACTGCTCTCGAAGATTGTCTTCTGTATTTTGTATTCTTTTTTTTTTTTATTAAAGCTTTATTCACAAAAACAAAAAAAGAAACAGAGCTTAGGTAATACAAATTCCAAAAGAGCTATAATGGTATTCCTCTCTATTGTGATATAATTATATTATATTTTAAACTTTAAATTTATATTATTATTTTTTTTTTGTTTTGCTTCGTTTGTGTTAATTTAATTATTAAATAAAAATACCACATTCAATTAAGTTGTGGTTTATGTTACGAATTATGCTTTACATTTATACATACGAGTAGTAGGACATTTGAACGGAGCTTGCACATAAATTATGTATATGTTAATAAAATGGTATTATTCAAAAATATATATAATATTTTAGTTTTTAAGGAGAAATTGTAAATTTATATTTGTAAATAAGTAATATAAACTGTGTTATGCGTACATTTATTCATACAAGAAAATAATTTTGTTTTATTTTTGTTCATATTGTTGTGAACAGACCTTTATACTACTACAACGCCATCTGTTGGAAAATTGCATAAATAATTTATGGAAGAAACAAAAAAGCTCTCTTCCAATGTCAAATGTATTTCCCCTTATTCAAACCATCTAGAACATTCCAAGACAAGAACTTTCGAGAACAACTAATTTGAGTATATAAGGGAGTGTTCACGGTGAGCGAGACACAGTTGATTTTTGATTACGGAAGTGTGCAAAACTCTGCTTATTGGATTGTGTAAAATGTAAAACAAGTGTGATTTTAAATTGAAAAAAGTATTTGAGTTGATTATAAATTGAGATTTATTGTTGTGATTTGGAAAGCAAAAATAAAGAAGAGATACTAGAAAGAGTAATAAGTTTTATTTAACGAACCTTGGAAAAATATTACAATATGATAAGATTTTAAACTTAGCCGACTCCGGTTCTATGAAGGGATGCTTCCTGAGACATGGCGGTTTTCCCTTTACGATCTCCATTACGCTACTTCTAGGCATCAAGACAAAGCACTCTTACATTCGATATAGCTTGGTCTTTAAACTGGAGTCTCGGTCTTCCTCGTTGAATGGAACCTGAGGCAGCGATTGAAGACTCTCTTGCCTAGAACGTTATCGTTATATTTGACGACTCGTCCAAAATTTGGCGTAAGGTTTAACTGATTAGCGCTCATACATAGGTACAATCACAGAAAAGTGTTTGATGGGATTTTTGAGAGGAGGAATGCAACTGGATATTTATTTTCTTTTAGCACCATCGATTTAAAAAGCGATAAAACAACAAAAGATAAGATATGGTACATATGTTATGAACGGTGTTCAAGAGGAACAGAAGTTTGTGTAATAGATGTGACTCCTATAAGTTAAAGGGCTCTATCCGACCAAATGTATGTCTTTTTGATGTTAGCAATAGAAGGCGAAATAGATTTCTTGCATCTTTTATGAAAACTTAAACATTTCACTCCTTTCTTGGCTACGTCGAATACATTATAATTCCAGAGGAGATGCTCAGTAAAATTCATACAGACAATGGTAAGGCTTTTTGTTTCTTTCATGTGTGTTTGTGGATAATGGCATGAAAGTTGTATTTAGCTTGACCGACAGGTTTGTGTTTTCGAAGCATTATATTCCAACCGATTATGCTTTCAAGATCGGAACTAATGAGCTTAGTATATGCTCACAACCGAAGAACTGGGTTCTGGATCAGCAAAGGAATATGAAAATCTAAGGGACTGTCATCAATGAAGCAATCAAGTGTGTTATAGATTTCAGACAAGAGATCTTTTATGAAAAGAAGGAAGACAAATCGGAGCCTTGGGACACCTTTTTTTTTTTTAATAAGATAGAAGCACGTTTAATGACAACGGATACTCTGGAAGAATTTTTCACGTCCTCGAAAGAGCCAGAACTCCTTCGGAGCATCTCTGCTTTTATGAATAGGGGATCACAATGGACCAATAGGCCCCCGTGCACGCAACAGCCTCTGTGTTGTGCACTCTCCCCTCACCTAACCTAATCCCTTCGACATGACAGTCTAACGGACTAACCGTTATGTGGAGCGATAACATAATATCTCTTTGATCAAGTTTTAACTATATTACTAATTTGAGCTTAAAATAAAATATTTTTATTGCAAAGAATAGTTAATAAAAAACGAACGAAAAATACTAAATATGAAATAAAATTTAATAGTCTCAGTACCAGGGTCCTCCTTTTCCATTGCTTGATCCAGCAGCACCAATCGCAGAGCCTTGCCAAGGACCATACAACTCCAAATTCGAAACGTGATTTGTTCCCGAATTGATAGGATTGAAAGCATTATCCTTTGTCAATGATAAATGATGAGCACTTGATGCGGCTCCATTTTGTATAAACGTTCCCAATTTCGATGATTCATATTCTGATTTTTGAATTTCAGCAGCTGCAGCATGTGCCGAACGTTGTAAGGCAGAAGCTGCTTCAGCTTCTTTAGCGGCAGCAATACGCTGCTGATGAGCAACAGCAGACTTTGAAGCAGCCAAACGCTGCTGAGCCAGGACAACACCTTGAGCTGCAGCTGCTGCTTCTGATCTCTGAATAGCTGCAGCAGCATGACTTTTTTGTGTTAGAATTGTGGCGGCTGCTTCGCGCTCCATTGCCATACGTTGTTGTTTGAGAACATTTTCTCTAGCTGCTTGCATTTGCTGCTGAGCAATAAGAACATTTGCAGAAGCTTGTTTAGCTGCTGCAATCGCATTGGTCACATCAGCAGGAGATGGCCTTTTCAAATTAATTAATTTCATTTGTTTCTTTTTATATAAACAGATTAATTTACCCGGCATTCCATGGCCCGAAACTGGATCCACTTCCAGGTTTCCATCCACTCAAAGATGCCCCACCAAAGAAGTTATATCCATGTCCAAAAAGGGGAAGTTCACGCTTCTTAACTTTATCCGCTTCAACTTCACAGTTTGTTGCAATTAGAAGGCTCCCGAAAGCAAAAAGGAAGATAATCTGAAAAATATATAATCAAAGTTAAAATGTCAAGTGGACACTGGACAAGTTGTTGGTTTTCTTACAGATAAGTTTGAAGCCATTTTCTTAGGTTTACTTGCTTACTGGACGAAGGCGTTGGGTGCTTTGATACTGAGAAGGAAAAGATCACCGTATTTATGCAATCTAGAAACTTTCGATTTCATTGATTATGAATTTGCCCGTAATCACGTGCGAGATATAATCGCATTCAAGTGAAAGGGTTTAGTTCAATTCAATCACGAAAAGACCATCAAGAAAGCTTTGGGCACCAACAACTTTAAGTAATCTTTCCTAGACGGTGCCTTAATATGAAAATGTATTATAGATTTATCAAAAACAATACTGGAATTAAATCGGTGGATAGTGATAGTTAACCGGTGAGTTAATTTACCAAAGATCGACTTTAAAATTTGAAATAATTGACCTATGGGATGGCACGTCTGGATCAGGCTGTACCGTGGAATCCTGTCGCCCAATCAAACAATCATAATTTTTATTTATCTATTATTTATATATATTATGTATAACAGATAATCCACTTTAATGAGTCATTTATTTAAGTAGAATCATTTTGGATTGCAATATTTCCACAACCGGACGCCACAGAAGCTTCTGGTATTCACCTATGGAAAGCTCTTAGAATGATAGCACAACATTCTTTTTACCGCAGTCTTTTACAAGGCTTGGTTTCCGAGATATAGCTACCCAAAGACATTGTTAGGTAGTGGAAGGTCGAAAATCAGAAGATCTACTTTGGATTCCTTGGATTGCAATATTTCGACAACCAGACCATGCAGAAGCTTTTCGTTTGCATGGGTATACAGGAATTAAACAGACCTTTCCATGATTTTTTTTATTTTTCAAAAACAAATAAAAAACTATTTTTCAAAATTTGCGATCAGTGGCACATCCATGAAAAGGTCTATCAATTTTCTGTTCAGAACTGAAAACTAAAACGTCTTACGAGTCTTGGTTGCGGAAATATCTCTATCCGAAGAGTTTGTTTCGTTTGCATCGATATTCAGTTCTAAGTTCACTTTGGATAGAAATATTTCGAAAACCAGACCTCACAGAATCTTTTGGTTTTCAATTATAGAAAGCTCTTTGTTAGCTTTAATGAGTTCTGAAAGCTACAACCTTTTTCAAGGCTTGATTGCGGAAATGTCGCCATCAGAAACAGATTAAGCGTTGTGTTGAAAATCAGTAGAATCACTTTGGATTGCAATATTTCCACAACCGGACGCCACAGATGCTTCTGGTTTTCACCTATGGAAAGCTCTTAAGAAGTTAACAAAACATTTTTTTTACCGAAACCTTTTACAAGGCTTGGTTTCCGAGATAAAGCTACGCAAAGACATTGTTAGGTAGTGGAAGGCCGAAAATCAGAAGGTTCACTTTGGATTGTTTGGATTGCAATATTTCGACAAATAGACCATGCAGAAGCTTTTCGTTTGCATGGGTATATAGGAATTAAACAGACCTTTCGTTTGATGTATGTTTCGATGGGTTTGGGAAACATTGAGAAAAATTACCATTTTTATAGACAAGGTGTTAGTCCATGATTTTTTTTATTTTTCAAAAACTAATAAAAACTATTTTTCAAAATTTGCGATCAGTGGCACATCCATGAAAAGGTCTATCAATTTTCTGTTCAGAACTGAAAACTAAAACGCCTTACGAACCTTGGTTGCGGAAATATCTCTATCCGAAGAGTTTGTTTCGTTTGCATCGATATTCAGTTCTAAGTTCACTTTGGATAGAAATATTTCGAAAACCAGACCTCACAGAATCTTTTGGTTTTCAATTATAGAAAGCTCTTTGTTAGCTTTAATGAATTCTGAAAGCTACAACCTTTTTCAAGGCTTGATTGCGGAAATGTCGCCATCAGAAACAGATTAAGCGTTGTGTTGAAAATCAGTAGAATCACTTTGGATTGCAATATTTCCACAACCGGACGCCACAGAAGCTTCCGGTTTTCACCTATGGAAAGCTCTTAAGAAATTAGCGCATCATTTTTTTTACCGCAACCTTTTACAAGTCTTGGTTTCCGAGATAAAGCTACGCAAAAACATTGTTAGGTAGTGGAAGGCCGAAAATCAGGAGATTCACTTTGGGTTGTTTGGATTGCAATATTTCGACAACCAGACCATGCAGAAGCTTTTCGTTTGCATGGGTATACAGGAATTAAACAGACCTTTCGTTTGATGTATGTTTCGATGGGTTTGGGAAACACTGAGAAAAATAACCATTTTTATAGACAAGGTCCAAGATTTTTTTTTTTTCAAAAACTAATAAAAAACTATTTTTCGAAATTTGCGATGCAAACGAAACAAAGTCTTCGGATGGAGATATTTCCGCAACCAAGGCAAAAGTTGACAGAATTCCAATTATAGCAACTGCTGAAAAAATTGAACAGCTAGTTGGAGTATCGGAACTTTCAGCTGGAACGGGGATTTGAGTATCGTCTGCAATTTATGATATATTTGAAGATTGGTCATTGATTAATAAAGTTCAAGCTTTCGTTTTCGACACAACTGCATCCAACACCGGACGTTTAACCGAACCTTGTATTCTGTTAGAATATAAGACATATTCTCCCTAGCTTGCAGACATCGCGTTTTCGAAATTGTTCTTCAAGGTGTATTCAACGCATATAAATTTGACCCACCTTCTGGACCTAATATTCCTTTGTTTAAAAGATTCAAAGCACAGTGGAAAACAATTGATACGGTAAAATCTTCTAACGGGTGATTTTTTAAGAGCTTGAGAACTTTTTTAAAAAAAAAAACGCATAAAATTTGCAAAATCTCATCGATTCTTTATTTGAAACGTTAGATTGGTCCATGACATTTACTTTTTGAAGATAATTTCATTTAAATGTTGACCGCGGCTGCGTCTTAGGTGGTCCATTCGGAAAGTCCAATTTTGGGTAACTTTTTCGAGCATTTCGGCCGGAATAGCCCGAATTTCTTCGGAAATGTTGTCTTCCAAAGCTGGAATAGTTGCTGGCTTATTTGTGTAGACTTTAGACTTGACGTAGCCCCACAAAAAATAGTCTAAAGGCGTCAAATCGCATGATCTTGGTGGCCAACTTACCGGTCCATTCCTTGAGATGAATTGTTCTCCGAAGTTTTCCCTCAAAATGGCCATAGAATCGCGAGCTGTGTGGCATGTAGCGCCATCTTGTTGAAACCACATGTCAACCAAGTTCAATTCTTCCATTTTTGGCAACAAAAAGTTTGTTAGCATTGAACGATAGCGATCGCCATTCACCGTAACGTTGCGTCCAACAGCATCTTTGAAAAAATACGGTCCAATGATTCCACCAGCGTACAAACCACACCAAACAGTGCATTTTTCGGGATGCATGGGCAGTTCTTGAACGGCTTCTGGTTGCTCTTCACTCCAAATGCGGCAATTTTGCTTATTTACGTAGCCATTCAACCAGAAATGAGCCTCATCGCTGAACAAAATTTGTCGATAAAAAAGCGGATTTTCTGCCAACTTTTCTAGGGCCCATTCACTGAAAATTCGACGTTGTGGCAGATCGTTCGGCTTCAGTTCTTGCACGAGCTGTATTTTATACGGTTTTACACCAAGATCTTTGCGTAAAATCTTCCATGTGGTCGAATAACACAAACCCAATTGCTGCGAACGGCGACGAATCGACATTTCACGGTCTTCAGCAGCACTCTCAGAAACAGACGCAATATTCTCTTCTGTACGCACTGTACGCATTCGTGTGGTTGGTTTAATGTCCAATAAAGTAAACTGGGGCCCTATTTTGTAAAACGATTATCGTTGAAATTACTTCGTTATCGTTGAAATGCGATTATGTTTAACGAGAATCGTTTAATTTTAACGATACTCGTTAGTTCTAACGACTGCCATATACCTATCGTTTAGCTTTCGTTTTATCGTTTCTTGGTTTATAATTTTTTTTTTTTCATTTATTTATGTCAATTTTTGACGTTCCTAATAGTCGAGAAATTGGTTGCGCTTCAAACAATTTTTTTTTTTTCGGTTAAGCCTTGCAACATCTTTTGAACCCCTTTTTCGTTTTACTTAATCGCTTTTTGTAGTGACTATCGTATTCCTCAGTATCGTTGACTTGCCGCTCGTTTCGTAATACAAAATAGGGCCCCTGAGTGCGAAACTTGGTCACAATCGCATTAATTGTTTGCTCACTTGGTCGATTATGTAGACCATAAATCGGACGTAAAGCGCGAAACACATTTCGAACCGAACACTGATTTTGGTAATAAAATTCAATGATTTGCAAGCGTTGCTCGTTAGTAAGTCTATTCATGATGAAATGTCAAAGCATACTGAGCATCTTTCTCTTTGACACCATGTCTGAAATCCCGCGTGATCTGTCAAATACTAATGCATGAAAATCCTAACCTCAAAAAAATCACCGTTTATATGGTCAATGGATAAGAATGCTGTGAACGTCCTTGCAGATGTAAGGCAAGAAATTTTGTCGTTTTCTTTGAAAAGGCTGGAAGATAATTTTCCTAGGGACGGCTATAAGGAGTTCCTAGAACTAATAGTGATTTATTTAGGAGGAACTCTTGATAAGAACGAGTGACAAGAGATGTACATGAAAAGAAAAGTAAGAAAGAAAGAAAGAAAGAAAAGAAGATCTTTCATACAAAGAAGCAAGTTTAGGCAGCCTTATAGCTTAATAGCCTATACTTATAAAAAAGTATAGGCTGGTGGTTTGAATACCCGAAACAACAAAAGGCAGCCTAGTAATCGAACCGCAAGGAATAGTAGATGATTTCAATTAGCATTTCCAGAAGGCAACCCGCTTCCAATCAATTAAAAACCAATGCCACAACCAGTAAAGAAGAGGTGGGGTTTGCTATAAACAAGTCAGAACAACAAGGTCGCAAGATCTGATCACTTACCTGCAGGGATCTTGAAATATGAACCTGATATTTTAATATGTATCAAATCGTCAACCAAAGCTCAATATACCCCATCTACAAAAACGGTGTCGAGGCATATCTCTGCTAACATGCGGTCTCCACTAGCGATGAATCCAGAGCATGCTTTAAAGCATGCGTTCATTATCGCTAGTAGAGACCGCCATCGCAGCTATATTTTCATCGCTTGCGATAGAAAGTATGCTCTCATCGCATACCATCCATCGCTTGCTTTATCGCAAGGAGAACTGTCATATTGTTCTGGCGTAACCAAATTTAATTTAACTGAGTTTGAGTTTTGCGTGCGAAGAAAGCTTTCGCTTGGGGTTTACGTTTTTCTAACAAAATTAAAAAAAATCTGATTTGAAATTGTCCATAGAACTCATTTATATCCATTAAAATTATTCACTATACTAAAAAAGTATGCGATGAAATGCCCAGCCACAAAAATCTGACAGTTCTTCTGCTCTCTGCTTTCTGCTTTGGCTATTGCGATTGCGATGGATTTATCGCTAGTGGAGACGGCGTGTAAATACGCATAGGGGAAAGGTGCGAACAGTGAGACACTTTTCTTTTAAAGTAGTATATCTCTGAATGTTTTCAAGCAATCTTAACCAAACTTTGAGTATATTTTGGGGCATATTTTACCTTAATGTAACGAAAGAATTTTAAGTGAAAGAACTCATAAGAAAATCACAACAAACTGAAACGTATAAAAAGTCAAACTGTCTCACTGTTTTCGAGCGGTGCGATCAGTGAGACAGTGTAAGGCGAACAGTGAGACGGACAAAAAAAAACAACAAAATTAAAAAAACTTAAATAAGTACATAGGCAATTAGTGTTTTATTAATTAAATTAAGTAACATAAATATATTTCTTCATAAAAAAAGTAAAAAGGAACAATGAAATTAAAAAAAAAAGTAAAAAAAAAAACAGAATCACATTGTGATCATTTCAATTCACAGATATGGTTACGAATAAAAATAATAATCACTTGAGGCTGCTTCCATAGCCCTGGAAGTCAACATCAAACATATCAGATGCCTTTTGGCGACTAGTGTGACCACATGGAGTCGGCGTTGGCAGCACCAGCTCTATATCTTCGTGTGGTCACACAATATCCTCAACCTCAGGCTCAGTGAGACATGTCTCACTGTTTGTTTTTTGTAAGTGTCTCACTGTTCACTTTTTGTCATTTCATAAAAAAAAAACAAAAATTAGAATAATGACAAGGAATTCTAAGATTTTTTTTTATTATTATAAAAGAACACATAAATACGTCATATGTAAAAAAAATTCTGTGAATTTTCCTGATTATTTCGTGTTGCTATGCTAAAATTAAACACACACCGAAAAATACTTCGATGTATTTTTTTTTATGTTTACCCGGTGGGGGTTAAGGCGCAACTGAAAGTCGTGCGCAACAAAATTAAAACACATGGAAGGGTAAATATACGTTATAACCAATACTGGCATGTCCGTGCATGCTTTCACAAAAGAGAAAAATGAATTGTCTCACTGTTTGCACTGTCTCACTGTTCGCGCCTTTCCCCTACATATAAGATTTTATACAACGTACTATGTGAGCGTTCAAATCCGTTTAATAATACTTTAGGCATCAAGTATTAGTGTGGATTTGGAGAAAAAAGCTGTACAATGTGCTACTAAGAAACAGCTCTCCTATACTATTTCAAACATACACACACAGTTTCGGCAGGAGATGCGCTATCATGTCACTCCATCAATATCGTTCTACAGTATATTTTTCGCAGGATAGGCGTTATCAACAAAAGAACAATATTCAACATATCTGTCCACTATTGGGGTATACGGACGATGTCGATATCATCCGCCGTTCCCAACGTTCGGTAATAGGGGCGTTCCTAAAAGACATGTTGGCCTTGAAGTAAATGCTGCTAATTCGATTTGGCGAAACAAATGGGTTCAAAAATCATCACTTGTAAAACAAAGTGCATGCTATGTCCTGTGAGCGTGGAGAGCGAATGGAGGAGAAGATATAACAAGATGTGGTCCAACTGTAGTCCAAAAAACTAAAACAAGTTACATGGACTACAATGCTATAGCCAAGAGAGTGTTCGAATCACAGCTCCTATCTTTGAGATGACAAAGAAGTACGAACTTCCGATCCATCATGGATATCAGAACGCTTGGCCTAGATGACTGGAAGCAGCGTGCTGGAGATCGCAGAGATTAGATACATAGCTGTAGTGTATCAGGCAAAGGTTCTTCATAGATCGGAAGCCAGATAAATAAATCGAAGCATTTTAATACATTTTATGCATTTATCTGTGTTTTTAAGATGAAAATAGAAAATGGTTAAGCTCTTTTCTTTAATTTTTTTTAATTTAAGTTTTTTTAAAGAAATAAATGGGATAAAAAAACAATATGATATCCGTTTTAAAATATCTAAATTCTTTTTGAGTTTGAAAGGTTATTAAAAAAAAAAAAAAAACAGATATACATATCGTCACCTGAGTTCTATCTTGTTCTATGTCCATTTTTCAAAATGTTGGGAAATCGATTTTTAAAGTTCAGATCGAAAACTTTTGTTTATTTTACCTAATTTATTTTTGGAAGTGATGTTTTTCTGAATGCCTTAACAATTTTGTTTTATAAACAATTCACAAATTTCTTTTTTCTTTTGTTTTGAAATAATGATAAATAAAAATCCACGCAGAAGTCATTTTGGATATTGAACAAAGTTATATGGAGTGAAGATAGTTTGATAAAATTGGTGGATATTGAACAAAAAACCTTAATATTGAACAAGACAGAAATTAACAAGGATACTATAGGAAACCAGATGTATTTTGTATTAAATTGAACAAAAACATATTTCATTATTCAAATCAGATTTCATTAGGTTCTCTGAATGGTACTATGAATGGGAACAACAAAATTTTGAATATCTTGGTATGTTTTTATCATCTGAAATAAAAAAAAATTATGTAGGTTTCATAACTAAAAGATCTATGTATTTCTAAAACAAAGGGTTGAAAAATTTATTTTTCTTAAAGAAAAAATACAGGAGAAATTCTTTTAAAAAAAACGTTGATCTTGTACGTTAGGCATGTACGGCCACATTGCTTGAATGTCTTTTTTTCTTTTCCTTTGTTAGCTTTATCTTAAAAACAATTTGTAAGACAGTAGGAAAGATATCACACTTAAACAGAATTTCTATTTTACTGTAAATTGCTGAGAAAACAAATTTTAGAGATTTTTGAGGGAGTTACATTTGTGATATCTCATTTTTCTAAACGAAAAAATGATTGTTTATATTACCTTAAAAGTGTTTTCGGGTACCTACTGCTCTAGATCTGCGCTCTGTTTTGAATTTGCAGGAATACAAACAGGATTATTTGTTACGATTTCATTATTATTTGCAACACTGAAATAAAGGGTGGTTAAATTTTAAGGGCTGATGTTGAATGGGAACCACACCTAAACGTCAAGTTTTTTCTGCATTTCATTTGACATTTCTCAATTTCAGTCTAACTCAATTTGAACCATGGAAAGATACTCGTACACAATCGAGCAACGCATTAAAGTTATTCAGGCTTATTATGAAAATGGGCGTTTAAATCAAAATGCATATCGTGCACTTCGTGATTTTTTCGGTCAATTTAATCGTCCAAATGTGCGTACAATCGGAAAAATCGTGCAAAAATTTGAGCAAACCGGGTTTGTAGGAGATGTGAAAACACCAGTGCATGCTCGTACAGCTCGTACTGCATAAAATATTGCTGCTGTTCGCGATAGTGTGGCTGAAGCGCCGTCCACCTCAACTCGTCGTCGTGCCCAGCAATTGCACCTCTCACGCTCGTCGTTGATGAACATTTTGCATAAAGACTTGAATTTTCACGATTACAAGGTGCAATTGACTCAAGAACTAAAGCCTCTTGACCATTTCAAGCGTCGTCAATGGTCAGAATGGTTGCAAGAAATGGCAACAGTGGATGATCAATTTGCGAAGAAAATCATCTTCAGTGATGAGGCACATTTTCACCTCAGCGGATTCGTCAATAAGCAGAATTGCCGCATTTAGGCGAATGATAATCCAAGAGTGATTGTCGAAAAACAAATGCACCCAAAAGAGTGACTTTTTAGTGCGGTTTATGGGCTGGTGGCATCATCGGATGGAGGTGTGCCGCCGAGGTCGCGGCGGCCATTTGGCCGATATTTTGTACCATACGTAATTGAACCATACCAATATTATCATAATAAAAAGAAATGAGAATAATTTCCTAAATAATTTGTGTTTTATTGAAAATCAACATTGGCCCTTAAAATTTAACCACCCTTTACATTTAAGATTTTGTCGAAACTAATTATAAAAATATGCTATTAAATTGTTTGAAAACTTACTTTAAGGGATTGGTTGTATTGTTTTGATCTGGAGAGCTTATATCAATATCATTCAAAGTCCTGAAATAGGTATAAGTCAAAAAAGTTAAAAAAAGGCCCAATAGTTATTTTAACATTCAAATTTCGTTTGGCACTTCTGGTTCAGGGGAAGACAAATATTCGGTTCCCTCCATCAAACTATAATATGATAAGAAAATGCGTCAAACTTCAATCAAAAATTATTTTATTGGTAGGAACTTACATGTTTTCAGAGTTCATCTTTTATAACAACGCACTGCACTTGCACTGACGTGCTTACTCGATGAGAGATCAGAACTGATCATATACCCAAATCAAGTACAACAATGGTGATCTCGTATGATATTGAACAAGATAGAATTCTTGTTCTTACACAACCAAATTCATATCTTTTTGTTCATTAAGGTACAAATTGTAACCAACATAATTTGAACATTGAACAAAAAAGAAATGAATGAAGTATATAAAGATATTGAACAAAAAATCCATAAATGTGGATATTGAACAAGAAAGAAATAAGAAGATATGATTTTAAAGATATACTATGAATTGTTCAATATGATACAAAAAGAATGAATAGTGGTTTATTGAACAAAAGTGACACTCAAACTGGTCAGAAAAGTGGTTTATTGAACAAAACAGTTTTCCATAACTTGAAAACTAAATGAGATAGAACAAAATGGTTTGCGCCAATCGAAAGAGCACCCTCGAATTATAAAAACTGCATTTCTAACTCAATTTCGTCAAAAATGGTCTATTGAACAAGATAGAACTCAGGTGACGATATGTAAAGTGAAATGAGGTCAGAAAGCAGAATTCAAGGAAACTAATATTTTTATTATTAAATACTTCTTTTAAAGAATGACCTTAGCACTAAATATTTGCCAAATTACTTAGTTCAAAAAACAGTGAACTCTTAGTTGCAGACCATGAACAAATAAATTTCGAAAAAAGTTCGGGCATTCACTCAATATACATTTGTTTGTACATAAAAGTACAGGGTGTGTTTAATATTCCATGTCGATTTTATTTGGATGGTATTTTTGTGTGAATGAAATTTGTCAGTTGGTATTTGGCAGTCGTAGATAGTGGTCGATAACAATTTATTATGGGGCATCTAACGCAGCAGCTATTTTAACGATATCATATTCATACAGATAGGTTTTTTAAATAAAATAAAAATGCATTGATATCTCAGATAATTTTTCAATAAGAGTCCCTATTACAAAACCCTTTATTTTGTCATGCTTTATTTTTAGTATCTTAATTATTTAGTAGCCCTTAGTGCAACGGTTAGTATGTTTGACTGTCATGCCGGAGGTCTGGGTTAGATTTCCAGTTAGTGCCACATAAAACAGAATTTTTTTTTTCAAGGTTCCCACGGCCTCTTGCGAGGAAGGGACTTATCATGAAAAAGTGCTTCTCATCTTTTGGCCGACAACATGCACAGAGGAACGGTTTAGAGTCGTAAGTTAATAGGCCCTGGATTTTTACGAAATATAACCTCTCAAATTGATTTATTTTTGCATTATTTATATTTATAAGAAAAGAGACATTCTAAATACATAGATGATAAATTAGGATAGAAGATGCGATCTTTCTAGATTGGTATATTTTTGCATTTCATTCAAAAGTGGCATATTTTTGGTTTAACCCACGTAGGTTTGAGTCCCAGAAACAGAAGAAAGTTTTTACATTGTACAATTTTTGGTTTAACTTTGCCATTTGGTTTCCAGTGCATTTCCACTTCATCGTCGTCGTTGTATTATTTACTAATATTCAATTATTGAAATAAAACTCACTTATGGATTTTAAACAAAACCATCTAACTAGTTTATCAGATCTAAAAATAAATTACAAACGCAATCACCGCTGCCATTTGCATAACTGTTTCATATTTTTTTATAATTTACATACATTTATATAATTCTGTAAACAGATTTTTCTACTACAATTTTTAACCGAACTGGTATCCTGCTATGGTGGATGCGCCAGGATTCAACAGACCTAACCGTTGTTTTTGTTTTCTTTGCTCTGTCATGTGGTCTTTTAGTTCGCGCAATTGCTGTGATAAATTCGTAACCAATATCTGCGTTTCTTCTAAGTTCACCTGCAAACTTCTCAACTCGATTTGATCACCATCTGAGTCAACAGCTGCCAATGACATAGCTCGCAATCGCGGAAACCAATCCAAAATACCAGCCTTGACCATTCCATATACATAGCTTTCGGGTCCGGTGAATTCTGTTGGATCTTTCACCTTTACCAAGACAATAAAGTACAAATAGTGCCACATGTTGTGTTCGCTTTTGATATGTTCCTCGAAACTGACGGTTTTGTTATCGAATGCCGACCTATTCAAACCGCAAATGAAACAGGTGTTCTTCAAAATCAACTCCTTTTGTTGTTTTTCACTTCTGAGATCGGCAAACGTATCGATTATAACACCGAAAATTAAGTTAAGTACAATAATAATCACAATGAAGAAGAAGAGAAGGTCATAGATAACCCGTGCTGCAAAAAGTCCTTCCTGTAAGAGAAAATAAGAAATAAGAATAAAAATGTCGGTTTAATTTAAGTTTTTATTTTTTCGTTGTTACATACCTTACTGGACGGAGCTCTCAAAATATCACCAATACCACCACCATTACGCAGACCTTGATTCAACGTTGTTACAATACACATAACCAGTGAATCACAGGCACGTTCTTTTTGTTCTCCATCACCAGGTTCGTTACGCATTTTAGCGACATCTTCGGGAGAAATACATGAGTCCTCATTGATTGGCTGACCAGTCAGGTGGTTTATAAGTTGTTCATTCTCTTCTTTAATGAAAAAAAAAGAGAAGATAATACTGTAAATACAAAGAACAAACCGCAAGTCTTTGATAAGCAGTGATTACCAAAAGGCAAATCCGGATCAACAGGTACTAAAAAGTCATCTTTGAAGAATATATAGCCTATTATAGAGAAAAGGTATACAAGAATTAGAGCTAAAACAGCCGTAAGAACAATAGATCGACCGTTTCGTGTAACAGATCGAATGACATTTACTAATGTCTCTTCGCGGTAAACTACGTCGAATAACTGAAATTTAAACAAAAAATATATTATTTATAAAGTATTCGTTTAAAAATTCTGTATGATTCTAGATATCTAAATAGTTTAGTAGATCGTTTCCGAAAACCTTGTCAACTGGATTTGTAAAATGTTTTGCAAAAGTCTATTGTTACTCATTTCTTTCGATAATGCCGATTGCTCAGGTGATATGTTGGAAAGAATCATCTGTCATTGAAAAAGCATTCCGTAATTTTCAAATCGATAATCATCAAAACGATAATCGTCGACGATATCGTCCATGATTTGCTTCACGTATAACTCGACTACTATCGTCTCGTCTATCGATCAGAGTTTTAGAGATTTGTGTGCATTTCAGAAACTCTCAAACTGTAGTCAATCTGTCAATTCAATAGAAAACAATACAAAATGTCAATTTACAGTCACCTACAAAAATTCAAAACTAATGCAAGACGATACCCTTTTAGCTATCGTCCAAACGCTATCGTTTTGACGATAACGTTTTGACGAT
This sequence comes from Chrysotoxum bicinctum, assembly GCA_911387755.1. Taxonomy (NCBI): domain Eukaryota; kingdom Metazoa; phylum Arthropoda; class Insecta; order Diptera; family Syrphidae; genus Chrysotoxum; species Chrysotoxum bicinctum. The sequence continues at coordinate 46,709,851 of OU426988.1, read as the reverse complement.
TATCGACTTACGTGAATCAAAAAAAAGGCAACGCTATCGTTCAAACGATATCGTCTGACGATAATCGAGTTACGGAATGACCCCGCCAGGACGATTGTAACTTAACGAACTGAGAAGCGAATCTGTCGGTTTATGTTCTAGCTCGATTGGACATACAGACGCATGCACAGGACGACGGACGAAATGAGTGTGAAATATACACTTATTTTCGTTTTTACTTAAAAAAAAAAAATACTCGGCCACTTAATATAGAATATATGTAAGTCTTTTTAACAGCCTCGACGGCATTGCTCGATGAGACGTATTCGGGAGATATAAGTTTCGATTACTTTGTGACATAAATCTGGCTGAATTTCCAAGATTCGTTCGTTATTTTCACTTTGAGGGTATCAATTGTTTGCGGTTTAATAACATTCAACTGCGATCTAAAATAAACTCAAGGACTGAAGTCTAATGGCGCAAAATCGCAGAATTCTGTAGCCAGTTCGCTTTGCCCTGAGAGATAACGATGTTTTTAAATTGCTCGTGTGGATCATTACAGTCCGGTTGCAACCAAAGTGTTATCGGTATCCATATCATTGAGTTTAGATCACACTAATTTGCTTATTATCTATGTATATGTAGCGCTCGCCGTTAGCGGTTATTTCAATAGACCGATTTACACCAAACATTCTCGGAATTTATTTTTGTATTTTACTATTGCTAATTGTTTTAGTTGGCAGATAAACCCCTCTATTACGGTTTGCGAATCGAACGTTCGAGGTGAGATTTTTTCATTAGCGAACCACACATTCGACATACTACGGTTGGCGAACTTTTCAATACGAGTTTTAAATTTGATTGTTTATTAAAAATATCAAATATATGACATTTAAGTCGAATCAAGGGTTCTCGATTCGTCAACCGTAATACTAATTTCTCACACTCACATGTTGATTTGTTCGAGTCGCCAGCCGTAATAAAATGGGGTAAACCTATACCATGTTTTAATCCTAAAAACGTTTCTAATGCAAACTCACCAATAAAGAATAGAAAAATGGATGAACTAGAAGGCCACAAAAGACAAAGCATATGTACCCAAAATGGTAAAAAAGTTGAAAGTCTGTAATAAGTTTCAAAAAATTCTTCTCCAGAGTTCCTTGATTGCCCATGATACTAATTATGTGAACTCCTTTTAGTGCCACCTATATACAAAAAAAAAATTAAATCACAATCAAACATTAACAAATAAATTTTATTTATTATAAATTTTAACTCACAGTCACTGATCCCAACAACCAAAGAGTTGGTTCCGGTCCAATAAGAAATATAAACCGTAATATCACTGAACCAATAAGTGTTCGAATACCAGATTCACGAGGCAACATAATAACAATCACAAGGGAAAATAACATAATTGTCCAAAATAGCCAGGAAACATGAGGAAGTAGTTCTAAGGAGACTTCATTATGATGGAACAATTTTAGAGATAAAAAATATATATATATCTTACCGGGCACAGTGTTGTCAAAAGGATAGAAGAACGCAACAATCATATTTATGACAACGACACAATTAAAGAGTATACTCGCCCATAATGACATATAACTGCTGACCCAAAATAGTGCAGGTTGACCTTAAAGGAAATACAATAAAAGAAAAACAAAAATAATTAAGTTACAAATATTTCAAAATATAATAAGAAGCTAACCAAGCGGCACATACGAGAACGCCCATATTTTTTTAGTATAAGCTTTGTATATAAAACTTATAGTACTATCAAGAAGACGAAAGATTGTGGCGGCATCTTAAGTATAGGGACAGTAATTGCTAGAATTATCTCTGCTAAATTTAATAATAAAATATTCTCTTTTTTACAACTTGTTTTGTATCTTATCCTACTCTCCATTGTAAAATCTAGCGCTAATTTAAGCGCCACCACCAGGCTAGAGTTCGCACTACAAAATCACGCTGCATGATAATACTATAGGTTATATATACAAAGATATAAGAACAAAAGTAAATGACTAGAATTATATTTTTAAAAACACTAATGTTAAGAGGTCAGCATGGGGATAATAAATATTTATCTAATTATAACTTTTGCCTATTTAAAATTTTTTAACTAGTATCTTTATAATGGTTTTTAATAACATCCAGCTAAGAACACTTAAAACAATTCATCATCCTGAAGCTCTCAAAATGATAGTTCTTGTAAAAAAATAGAAAACGACTCTGGATTTGAATTTTAAAAATCGAAATCAGAAGCATTAGCATAGTACAAATGTCAAAACCACAAAGGAGACTTCACATGTTGATTTGTCTTAATCAATATGATTATAATTGATTAAAAATTAAAACGTAAAAATGCTCTCGAATGAGAGCGAGTTTTATATTCACAGAAAGAAAATGAAAACAAAAGTTGCCTTTTTATGAGCAAATTTAAAACAGATATTTATATCTATTTCTGGAGACTTTTAATTTTTATCTTTTAAAGGGATGAGATGAAGAATAGACAGTTTTTGATTTCCAACATACCGTTGGTTGGAAATAATTGGGCATACAAAATTAACGGGTAAGTGTTTTGGTTTTTCTTAATGAATATCGCAGGGAGACATCGAGCAAACTGAAGCTTTCCACATTCGTGTTGTGCGAATAAGGAAAGAATTTTTTAACTTGTGGGAGAGCAAGCATTCGGTTAAATTTGTTCAATATTGGGAATTTTGTTTGTAAAGTAGCGATAAAATAAGGAATGACATAAGACATTATGTCGGTGCTCCAGAGACTCGTTTTATGTTTTTATCATAGTTTTTTCTGTATACTATTGTAAGTACTCAAGTAGGTTGAAGTAAATCCTGCCCAGAAATCCGTGTTTTACTGCACCTTTCTGCAGATTTATGCTTTAGAAATAGTAGCAAGTTCAGGTAGAAATATTTCTAGATCGTGGAAGAAAATGTGGTCAATTGTATTTTTTTGACAATAATTAGCTTTTCAAAAGGGAACGTAAACGAACTACAAAGAAAAAAGTTTCATAAAAATACTATCTATCGAAAAAGCAGTTGAACATTATTTAAAATTACTGAACCCACCTCTTAGCTTTTTTTGCCATTTCATTTCGTTAAACATCTCCTCGGCCCGATCAAAGAAATCAGCCACTTTTGATCCCTGGTCATCTCTCTCGGCTGTATTTAAAATCTTAATTTTGGTATCAGTCGTAAGATACTCGCATATTTCAGGTATAGGAAATACAATTTGTTCTAATGTTCTGTCATTCCGAACAATCTGCAAAACAAAATTTTGAAACAAATAAGCATGACTATTTCGTATTCAAAGTTTCGTACTTACTTCAATCTGTGCTGTATGCGTTGCGTAATACATTAGGGCTTGACTCATTTTTGAATCGAAGTTCAATGCCTCATCTGAAGATTTGAGGAGCGTGGCCAAATCTTTGTTATGCTGTGCTAATTGATGACATAAAATATATATGTTATGACCGACCTCACGAGGTGATACTGTCGCATCATCGTCTTCTGGTTCCGCATCATCATGTTCGCTTTCATCGACCATTTCTTCTTGATGGTAAGCCTTACATGCCACTTCAACCAATTGCTTAGGGTTCATATTATATAGAATTCTTTCCGCATTTTCACTGTCTCCACGGGACTCCATTATGGCCAGCAGCAACTTCGATGCATTATTTTTCAGTTCCAAAACCAAATCCATTCGATTTTCACCCAACGGATTGATGTTGTTCATAATCAAAGCAGTAATGATGTCTAGTCCATTAGATTCATGAGTCGCTATACAATTCTGATTTTCATGACAAGGCCCCTGACAGTACTCCGTGAGGGTTTCCAATGTCTGATTTATAAGTGCCACATTGTTTTCGTTGATATACAAACCGAGCAAACCAAGGCCACCTGTTGTAGAGCCACAAATGCAGTCCAAGAACATCAAAGTCTCCGACACGAGATTGTAGTTTGTCTTTTGGTTTTGATTCCGCAGTAGATTTTGCAGGTCAGGATTATGATTCTCGCAAAGAAGTTGCAGGAACCGCAATATTGGTTGCATCACAAGAACTTTATTTGAAAGCTTATTGCGATCGTCCTTGTCTTTGTTTTTCTCGAGTTTTTCCGCTAAGATATCTTCGAGTGGACTGGATATATTTAAAGCGGACGTGTCATCTCCAGTTGCCATATTCCGTGCGTGACTGTACGCTCTTGCAGTTGCCAGTCCAGCGTTGTGCAGTTCCTTCTTTAATTCTTCAGTAATAACCACACCATTGCTTTTGACGCCATGTTTTCGAGATATTTTCTCCAGTTCTAAACTCATGTCATGTGGCTTGGATTCATGAGCTTTTGCAGCAATATCAGAGGTATTTACTGTCACTGTTGACTTGATCTCTTGCTGGGAATCCTTCATTTTCTCAAAGAAAACTTTAAAAAATGCTTGATTTAAATCACCACTTAGAAATTTAGTGAACATTCCTTTCTGAATAATAGGATTTCCTCCCTCGAGAAGGGCTATGCCTAATTCTGTTGCTTCAACAAAGATTGAAGGGGAATGTACGGATTTTATGACAAGTTCCACAACCAAATCCGATGCTCCTTCACGGTCTAGATGGTTTTGAACTTCATGAAGTGTCTTTCCTGCTCGAATAAGATATTTAGCCCCTGGTCCATGAGTAACAATATGCGGTCGACGATTATCTCCGCCTTCTACAGACTTCTGTGAAAATCCTTTTCCAAAATAACGAACCAGCAGGGAGTTTCGTAGGGAATCACCTTTTTCCCCATAGTTCACATCGAAAGCCATCATTTCTCTGAGAGTTCTGAGAACTTTAACACAAAGCTTTTCCTCTTTTTCTTCTAAAAGTTTTTCCGTATGCTTAATCAGTTTCCTTATGAATCCGCCACTTTCACATTTTTTCCGGGACTCTGTACCTTTGGGGAATAACAACTCAGAACGATAGAGAATGTCAACTAATAGAGACAATTCCGCTTCGACTAGTGGCTTAAGTTGGTCCTCTAACAAAGATACAATGTCTTGCAGACCCTCAATTATACTCCTGTCCATTCGCATGCAATTTGAATAGTAAGCACTGTCATACTTGGGCTGTTTTGAAGCTAGAAGCCATTTGGTGGTCTGTCGAGTAAGCAATGCCGTTTTGCTAGACATCGATACTACTTTTTGTTCTAAGTCTAGTGGTATCGCAATATTTCTTGTCTTTGCTGATTCCGAGAGAGTTTTTATGCAATTTTCGACATTGAAACGCTCAGCGAGAGATAGCCATCTGCATTGAGATAGTTTGTACGTGGCTTGCAGGAGTTGAACAAATATCATTTGTCGTGTTTGGACAATCGTGCTCTGGTCCGAAAATGGACTGCTAAAGAACGTACCCAGGATAGTCATAACTCCAGTCAGTACATAGTTTATCAAAGCTTTATTTTGTTCCACTTGTATGATGATGATCAGCTGATTTATATCCGCAAGGAATGATTTCTCAAACAAGTTCCACATATGACCCGACGAGTAGATTTCCTTCATTTCGACCTCGGTGTCTATATAACAGTGATTTAGAAAGTCTACATACGCTTCTTTGACTTCGGGTATACAATCTGGATGACATATAACTGTTACAATGTCATCGAGCGACAACAAATTGTTGCACTTAATTTCGGTATAAACATTCTTGCCCATAGTACAACAAGCCAGTAACTTCACTAGTTCTACATGATACTTTAGTGGATTTTCATCAGACAAAGGCTGTTCTCGGTTTGTGTTTCGCATCATAGTGACAAATTGATTGAAGGATGTTTTGTCGTTATAGAAGACTAGGACATCTTCGCCTGCATTTATGAGCTCTTGCATTACCATATCCTGACATTTGCGTATAAATTGATTCTCTGCCTTGACAATGGTTTGAAGAAATTGTAAGTAAACAACGTGTCGGCCATGGATTTCAATACAATGAACAAAATGTTGAACAACTTTGTCGGTAACTTCGTTACAAAGCGAAAGATTGTCTTTGAAGATTGCGCACACGGTTTTTGCTTCCAATATCTACAAGATTTATAAAATGCATTAAATTAAGAAAATACTAAGTAAGATTTATTTAGATTTAGAGTTAGCATCCAAATATGCAAATTAAACTCCCCGGAATGGGGTTTATTACATTTGGGTTTTAGAGTTAGTTAATATTTAATAAACAACCATGAATTTTCTAACAACAATATCCAACTTAAATAAAAGCAATGATAGGATGAAAATAAAACTTGATTTATGAAAGGCATTTTTTTTTTTGCGGAACATGAAAAACACAATAATCTTCTTCTATGAATATTCTTATCACGGTTTATAGGTACCTACTGGTTTTAATAAAAGTGATAAATATGAAATTTTTCAATTTATTTACATAATTTTTGTAACAACATTATCGTTATATGGAGTCTAAATGAGCAATATTTTAAATTGCTCGTAGAGCCCACTTCTATAAAAATATAAAAGCATGGTTTAAGATTATATTCGGATTTAAATTTTTCTAATCTTTCTTTAATATTTGTGTTACATTCGTATTTTCTTGTATTTGTCAATCAGTAAAATGTGCTATTCTTTCGCTATATGATGCTTTTCCACGAGTTCAAAGGAAAGTTGTTTCGAAATATTTAAGAATAAGTCTATAGTGATGTTCGAAGGATAGATATAAGAATTCACGAGGATGAAAAAGAGGAAAAGAAATAACAGGAATGAAGTTAGGAAGTTTTACTAAAAGATATATTGAAGGGCCGAAATGAAACTTTAAAGTACGATCAAATTGTTCAAATTCAGTCTGAGAACTCCTTGAAGGAAATTGAAAAAGTCAAAGCTAAACGTAAGAAATGTTACCAAAGTTTATTACGATGGCTACGAAATATACAAATTGAATCAGGAAGATTTTGTTTAAATAAAATAGGTACTTAATGAGAAAAACAGTTAGCCAATGTCGCAAATTTAAATTATGTTTGGCATCATACTTTCTCTTGCATTTTATTAAAGTTAAAGTCATCAAATACCTATTTTAATATTTTTTCTAAAAAAATGTTCAGTTGGGATTCCGGATCGGAGAGAGATTCCGGATTGCCAAATAAAAACGACATTAGTTTTGTAAACGAATTGTCGTTGTTTTGGGTGTGTTCAGAAGGAATTTATTAAGAAAATTGCCTTGTACGATTAAAATTAATATAAAGTTAGTAAATTACTTTTAAGTGAGCAAATTTTTAAGTAGTATCTACTAATATCTTAACACTAGGAAAATTTTATACAAATGTACATAAATTCGCCAGAAATGAATTCCACCAATGAGGTCATTGATGTTTTCAAAATATACTTTTCGAAAATTGAATTTTCACTCCGTTAGAAGATCTCAATGATGATACAGTAGAATTCGGTTATAACGACTACTCACGGGAGACAAATTTTTCCGTCGTTATAAGCGGATGTCGCTATATCCGATCGAAACAATTTTATTTTTAATATTTGTTATATCGTTTTCTTTCCTTACATCAACTTAGTAGTTCTCAATGAATAATAACACACAACTGACTCAAATTTCACTGTATTTACAAGCAAAGCTAAGAGAAAATAAAGTGTATTAGTTTACAAGCTTAGGGAGGAGATGACTAATTTCGCAGTGACAACAGAGTTGTCAGCGCCAGAAGTACAATTGTCTTCCAAAGTTATTTTCATCTAAAAAAGATAAGAAGCTTGAAGTAAGTCGGCAAATAAAACTTCTTTTTTTTCCAGAGGTGAAATGATTGTGACATTTCTAAGATTTCCAAGATAGACTAAAGTTTCATGATGCAAGTGTGACACCGTTTTCAGGGATATTATTTAGAGTCAGCAACGAAGTTGCTGATAGTTTGGGTTTGGAAATCAAAAGCTCAAGATTAGTTTTTGTTTCTCCTCAACAAATACATATATGTATATTCTGGTTTATCATGTAGTCAGATACAACCGAATTTAATCATCTGATCATGGAGACGTCAATTTATTTAACTGTTACCTTCACTTTTCGAATATTGGTGAATTATAGATACAAGACTTTTTTATCGTGGTACTGAGACATTTTTAAATGAACGAATACTTTACTTATCCGACGTTTCGACAGGGTTTCACTTGTCGTGGTCACGGCTCAAACCCTGTCGAAATGTCAGGCAATATCAAATATAAATTTGATTAAAATTAAAATAAATAATGGCCGTGTCCGTAAAGTATTCGTTCATTTAAAAATATTGAACTGAAAATATTAGTTTGAAAATAAAACCCTCTAGCGTTTTGATACATCTGATGCATTTGGCAATACTAAAATTATGGATTATATTTTTTTTTATAAAACTTATGTATGTATGTTAGGGTGGTCCTTATTTTTCGACTTTTGAATTATTCCCGGGGCACTTTCTCATTTGATTATATACCTATAAATATAAAATAAGTTTTTTTTTTTTTGTTAAGATTTAGAGGTCGCTACCACCTGTGAAAATTTTTACAAAATTCATTGAAGAATAGCTTAAATGATAGTTTCATTAATGTTTCATTTAGGCGCGTATATCACATTTTCCGTGCAAGTGAAACTCGCTTCTTATCCCTTCCTCCCCTCGACCTATCTTCTGTACCGACCCGTCGAGGTTTAGATCGTTCACAGAATCAAAAAGATAAGCCGCAAGACGTACAATTTAAGGCGTACGCGTGCGCACTAACATCATAATAAGTTAAAAATTGGTTTGTGCGCACTTCAGTTCTAATGAGTTATTAATGCGAGCGCATGTTTATTTGTAAAAATCATAGTAGCGGAATCAGTAAAGCTACTAGAAATATCAAAGTAGTTTGGCTTATCGGACAATTATTATCCGAATTAAACCAATCAACGTTGGCATCCATCGGTGAAGTTTTGCGGTTTTTTACTACAAAAATGAATAAAAGCATACGTGACGGCTAAAGATAATATACCAATTCAATTAAAAAAAAAAACATGTCATCAGTAAAATTGAAAAACTATTCAAAGAATGGCAAAATCTAAAAAAAAATAAAGAAAACAAGAAAAAACTTTCAGAAGCATTAAAGAAAAAAGAACAAAACTGGCAACAAAGATTAGAAGATTTATTTGATAGTGTTCATCGTGATGCTTTAAATATTATGACCTTAGAAGAAGACAAGCCTTTGAAAGCTTTAACAAAAATATAGCTACGAGTACTATTGCGCTGAAAAAGATTCTAAATCATTTGTGGTATTTGTTGGAAGAGCTAGTTTCGCTTGCCTTTTTCGATGACGAACTTTCAGTTCAAGAGAAGAAAAAAATGGTAGAAGCACTAAAAATTGAAGGCACAGAAGATTGCTTAAAAAGAATAAACCTTGATATCAAACATATCCACGAAAAAAATATAGAAAACTTCGTGAGTAGAAATCCCTTAAGATTCTTCCAGATCCTAGGTATTTCATCAATTTTTTTGAAAAAAGACGTGGAAACTTGGAAGGAAGACACTGATTATGTAGCTGCTAAAAATATCGTTCATTCTTTGCGAATAGTGAACGACGTAGTTGAGCGCGGTGTTGCTTTAATGGAAGAATATAATAAATTAATTATAACCAATGAAGAACAAAAGCAATATTTGCTTTTTTTGGTAAAAGAGTATAGGAAAAAGTACCCTAATACTAACAAGTCAACCCTTGTATCTTAAAAATAAATGATTCAAATATCTACATAATATCTTAATTTATAACAACAATAATTTTGTAATATTTTTTATGTTATGGCTACAAAAATAAAAGAATCTAATAAATACAGATTTTGAGTTTTTATTTAAAATTCAAACCTTTGTAGCGAACTCTAAATGTCATTTAAAAAATTCCAAAAAAATACTGCAATACTTTCTTATGGTATATAATCAAATTACCTGGTACCTCGCGAAATTAAAGAAAATTTTTTTTTGTACGAATAAGGACCACCCTAATGTATGTACATATGTGCAAAGGTGTTACAGTGTTTTTTTCGAAATCAAGAAAGAACAAACTTATTTATTTTCTGGGTTTCTTTTCGAATTCGGAGGAATAATTTTTAATTCTGACATTAAAGGGAAAGACATGAATTTTACAGAGAAGGTTTTTTTTTACCAAACAGTAATTGTCTTTTTTCGTTTTAATATGGAAATAACTAAAAATACACACTTTTTATTTTTTGATCTATTTCAAAGGTCAAATGAAAGCTTTAGTGAAAAAAATGATAAAAGCACAAAACAATTACGTTTTTATTAATTGAAAACACAAGACTTGCGGAAAACACCCAATACGAGGGGGATTACATATTATTGTTTATCAAACCCAAATACACACACACACAAAATACATTTAAAGCCTCACATTTCATAGATTTTTCTCGAAGTCATTCCACCACTTAAGCTAGAAATGTTTAATAGTTTTTTGTTTAATACACCGACTACATCGAAGTTTATTTAAATAAAAATATTATTTTTTTTCTTACTCCTGGATTCAGAAATAAATCCAAATGATCATGCAGCAACACTTGATTTTGTTGATTGCCAAGACAAAAGTTCTCTAAGAATTCATGTGCTAAACACATTAGCTCTTGCATGAGTACATCGTCCTTTTCATCGTAGGGATTTTGTAATAGATCCAAAACCACGGTATGGACACCAACATTCCTCAAAAGCCGTTGTTCATGTTTTCGCGGTTTAACGTTTGAACCTTAATTTAAGCTAAAGAAATTAGTTGGTCAGAGAGGTAAAATCACTCACCACTGGTTACACAAAACTTATTCATTCGAATAAGAATGTCCTTCACTTTTTGATACTCTGTTAGTTGTTCTAAGCTCAGAGATGCTCTGTACTCCGAACTGAGGTTAGTCTCAAGTGATTTTTCTAGCGATCGATCAACTATAATTAATATTATTATTAATTATAATGATAAAAGAGAAATTATATTTATTTATTATTTACCAGGAACTACCATCGAATTCTCTTCCATTGCTTTGGATTTATACACCCACAACTCGGATTTTTCAACACTTTGTCTAAGTATATCTAAATCTGACTTAATTTGTTTGTACGATTCAACATCGCTGTCCGAAACCAAAAGTTGGACCTGTAAATTGTATGTATGTATATTACAAAATACTATAAATTATAAGAAATAAGAAACATAAAAATAGTAATTTTACCTGACGGAAAGCATGCAAAACTTCTTGTCTTTGGCTAAAATGTCTAAACAGCAGATGTAGAGCTCCAGAAACCAATGGAGGATAATCATGCATTATGAGATGTAATAATACTCTCAAAAATGTTCGACCACCTTGCCCGTCAAGATCCAAATTTGCAACATCACCATCACTGCCGAATATTCCCTCAGCTTGTATGCCAATTGATTCCAGATCAATGTTCTTTTGACGAGCGTTTATCATCGATTCGGTTGGTTGTGTTTCAGTCTCGTCGAATTCTCGTTTGAAAATCGATAATAAGCAGCTAATTCGATAATCCAAGCGGACATCAAGAATGAATTGTAAAATTTCGATTATTTTTAACTTTGTATCCATTACAAGTGGGTACTCTTTCATTTGACTGATGGATTTTCGCTGTTGAATTGTCGGCGTAGCCATGGCAGATCCAATTGGACCAAGTGCAAGCGATGTCATGACAGTGTTCATGTCACCTATTGAACGAAGAACACCACCTTCAGCTAAAAAATATAAATACAAAAAATACAAAGAATTACTTAAATCCATTTGAGTTAAATGTAAATTTAATTATAAGAATATTCGTAAAGACTTAAAGGATAATTATAATTTTTTAAAAGGAATCCCTCGTATTAAAAGCGCAGGATTATCATTAATAATCACTTCCATTTAACACGAAAGTTAAAGAATATTCCCGATCATGTTGTAGACGAAAAGTGGATTTTATAATCTTGTCATATGCAATGAACAATACAAAAGGCTATACATGGTAATCCGGAAGGAAACCAGCTTAACAAGTAAATCAACCCTCTTAAGAGGTCAGCTCAACAGATTCTGTGAAGAGCCACTTATTGAAAAGTTTCAAGAAAATAATGCTAGCAAATCCACAGACCCTCTTTGAAGCTGTGCCACTTAATGAAAAATAAAGGCATATCTGGAAAGAACTCCTTCCGTTGTACAAGTCTGCGTTAAAAGGGCATCATAAAGTTAAACCGATAAATAGCACAACTTTTTCAACAACCCTTTTAAGAACTGAAAAAGAAAGGAATCTTCTCGAAGAGTATGAGATGTTAAAAAAACACACCTCCAAAACAAGAATAAACTTAGCTTAGTTGTTCGCAACTGAAAGACCAAACACAAGATGCAGCCAAATATGCAAACATTAGCAGACCGAAATTACTTATCGCGGAATTGTATATTTAAAATAGCGATTTTACTTTGCGGTTGGACCACGCATCGAAATCTTTTGAATTAAAATTTACTATCCAAACTTCGGCTACGATAAATAGAACATGTTTAAATTTTTGTTTCTGGACGGTGTCTTATAGTTTTATAAGAATTAAATAATTTATGTAACTCAAAAAATTTATTTTTAGGATAGAATTTAAGAAAGATATATATTTTCCGAAAAGACCTGTCGAAAGCTTCATATAGGTGCATATAAAAAGAGATCTTTTATAATGATTAAGAATATCCTACTATAGCACCGGTATGATAGTCAATTTTTTTGGTTAAGTAGAGCAAGCAAAAATATATAATAGCACAAACTGGAATACAAAGCAAACAAATTACTTACATTGAACGTCGTTAGAATTGTAACGAGAACTAGCGCTTGTGTTATTATTAGAAACGCAATCCAAAATACAAAGCAACGTTTTAGTTAAACGCAGTAAGTCACTGAAGCTGTAGAATCCAAAGTAGATCAAATCTCGTGCAAGCTTAACAACCTAAAAGCAAAAATAAAATGTCAAAAACTTAAATCAAAGTACACTACAGTTATCTAAGACTCTCTTAAAGCATTCTTAAATTTGTATTTAATTTATTTAAAATTACTTTAAAAGTGTATATACTGAAGCCAACTACGTATTTCATTATTTTTTCTACTATTAATCTATACAAATAATTTAAAAAAAAATATAACCTAGCTTTTCTTTAAATCCGAATGTAATTCGAAATAAAATCTGTATATATTTTATTTTATATCATTTTTTCAATGCAAGTAATTTTAAGCAACGAATCAAATCAAAAAGTTTCATTTAATATTTTACGAAAAATATTCATCTATTGATAATATGATACAAAATGGACAATTATAAATTTAATTGTTATTATTATTGTAAGCTTAATACAAGCAAGCGACATACTTAAAACTAGAATACAAATTAAAATCTTAAGACTAAATTAAAACTAAGGAGCCAGGTACTAAGGACATAACAGACTAAGGGTTAAGTTAGGAGAGCGCGTAGAAGGCAGAATAAGGAGAATTAGGATCGAAAATGGTTGAGCTGCTAGCTTTTCGAAGTATTCTAGTCATCGGCTCATTTTGGCCGTTTTCAGTTTGATGGAAGGGAATATATAAAAGTGATATTTTTCTTAAATGACATTGGCTTACGTTCCATTTAATTTTTTCATAAAGAGCTAGACAATCGATGCCACCAGTCAAAAGCTGGTGTAAAAAATTATGTCTGTATTATCACGACGCGACGTCGGTATAAGCTTTGAACATTGATAAGTTTAAGACGATTTTCATAGGCAGGCAAATGAAATGGGTCATCCCAACTAAGGCAACGTAAAGCAAATTGTAAAAATCTACGCCTCAATACGTTGAATATGAATCTGATGGTATGGTGACCAGACCTGGGAGGCATATTCTAGAAGGGTTCTTACAAAGGCGATATAAAGGGACCTGGTAACGTAGGGATTTGAAAATCCTTTGGACCAGCGTCTAACGAATACAATTGTTGAATTAGCTCTTATGTTCTTATGTTAGCTAATATGTTCACGAAAGTTAAGTTGACAGTCGCACCTAGGTCACGAATGGAAGTGACGATTGAAATTGGATGATTATTAATCAGTTATTGACGTTATGGCAAGGGCGTCCGCTTACAAGACTAAGTAATGGCATGACATTTGCTTACATTAAGTTTAAGAAAGGTTAAGTAAGTGGTCCGGTTAAGTGACTGATCTGATTCCTGATGATTGTGCTAAGGCAAACACACGTCATACAACAATAATAAAACACAATAGAACCTACTGCATCCTTTCTTTTCAAATTAAACTCAAACTGGACGAATCCATAAGAAAATCTCCACAATTAACCATATTCAATTTCTTCCATAGGTTCAAACGAGTTTTAATATGAAAACGGTGCACTTCAGCGCTAATTAACCCCTAGGGCTAGGATATTAATGATCGCCATTTCTACTTACATATCTACTTACTTTGTAAAAAAAGAACCCCTCTAAAATAAGAATATTTTTTGAAATTTAATTACTTATTGATAAAATGTAGACAAGATAGAAATAAAATTTATACAGGTTTTGGACACGATGTACAAATTTTTGCTAAGTTAATGAGTTCTATTTTTTTTCTTAATTTAGACTAGCATATAAATATGTCTTATTCTTATAATGCTTCTACAAAATTTTAATTAAAAAAAAATAACGTAAATCATATTTACCTCAAACGTCAATTTATTTTGCTCTTGATCAGTGAAAAGCCATGCCTTAACTGCAACATTGCATAAATAGTTCTCAACAAAGACAATTGTTGTGTTAAACTTAGCACGAACTGCTTCCTTGTTACAATCAGGATGTTTTTTGTAATCATAGCTGAAATAAAAAATACAAAATTAATTCCCCGTAATAAGTTCAATATTTAACTTACTCTTGAATAGACATCTTTGATGATATTTCACTCCACAAGCGGGCATATTTAACAGGAGTTACAGGCTCTTGTGGATCACGATCAACATGTAAATGGAGCATAAGTCTACAAAATGATGCTCTTAATTCATAGGGAATTGTTTCATCTGCCATACATCTGAATATAAATGAAATACAATTATTGTGTTATTAGATAATTTTACCAAAAACAATTATAGTTTATAAGTTTACCTTAAAATTAGATCGATATTTAACTGCGGTGAGAGATTATTTAATGCGAGATATTGCCTATTCAGGCACATATTCGAGAATAAGTTCAATTGATGGCGATAGTAGTTGAGAATTTCACCTTCTTCAGTTCTACCTTGGCATGATGAGCTTGCCAATTCTGCCATAGATTTCGATTTCTTTGAATTGAAGAAAATATATGTAATTTTTTGTTTATTTAATATAATTGTTAAATATATGAAATATATCATGAACTCTACATATTTATGTCTTTTAACATATTTCGCCCCTTTTTACATGAAATTATAAAGTTTATGTGAAGGTTGCTTATTGTCATCGTCTTCTTCTGAGTACTATTGTTTAAATTGTATTTTTTGTAAATAAAATCAAAAAATAAACAAATTTTAGTTGCCTAATGGAATTCAAAAGTTTTCAAATTGGGCTTATTGACTTTTTTTACTTAATTAGACTATTAGAATCTTATGGAACGAAGTAATACACCAACCATGATCAATATTCAGACACTGGCATGTATTGGCACACCGTGTGTATAATGGCACTACTACTACTATACTACACAAACTGCAGACCACAAAACATGGTCATAAATTCGGCAACACTAGAACTTTCTAGAACTTTGCAAAAATACGAACTATAAACGCAAACAATGTTTCGATCTTTAAGGAAGGTTTTATATAAACGAAAAACCTCTAAATTTCTGCAGTGCCGTTCAAGGAGAAGTGCTAACACTTTACGAATTTTGACACGTACAAACTCATACTTCACAGATAAAAAACCGGCAGTTTCAACAATTCCCTAACCGAAAAATCTCTACTTGTGGGAATGGACAAAGAAAAGAATATAATAATTTAAATTTACTCAAAATCGCTAATGATATATGTATGTATGTGTTCCTATCAACAATCACAAATTGTGATGTGAAGAGAAATTTTTTAGCGGACACTTAAAAGAAAATCTTAATTAAATGTATCTCTTGATTTGGACTTTAACTGGTAAGAACTCTATAGCCACCCACATGATCCGGATACACATATGTAATGTGCGTGCCAACGAAGTTTGCAAAAGGAGGATAAATCCACTTTTCTGTCGACGTCCTTTATCAACGAACTGGGTGAACTTTCTAAATCAAACGTCTTGAATGAATAATTATGAAGTTTAAGTGCACTGCGATCTATAGATTGCTCATTTTACACCTTTTCTTGACGTTATGGTTGTAGTTGCTCCTTTTTTTTTGCCAAATTGTTCATTTTCCATGACATCTGCGTGTCCCGGTGTCTAATGAAGTGTGACCTTATTATTCTTGCCGAGGTCGTTTAGCCGGCCCATACACTCCCATACCAGTTAAGAATTAATGACATATGAGTTTAAAAATTTAAGTATCACCTGGTTATCTCACATGTCATAATGGTATTTTCTACCTGAAAAATCTGAAAAGGAACCATTGATACGAACATCACACATTGGACAAGTTCTCGATCTATCAGCTTAGGAAAATTTTCTGTGCTGTATATGTCCATAATGTAAAAAAACAGGACAGCAGTTTTGGCTCCGTTTTGTCTTTCTAATATTCATCAATTATCTTTTGTCTGAAATTTCTAAACCATTAATTTTTTTTGCTGACGACAGTACTCTTAGCTTCTCATATTTGTTTCCAGGTGCATGTCCTTGTTCTTTGGATGTGAACCTAGAACGGCAGCGTATGATAAGCTCATTAAATTCTGACCTCGATAGCATTGTCAAATGGGGAACCCTGAACTGGGTAGAAATATTTCAAAAACTCAAAGCTGTCTTCTGTCGTTTAATCGCAAACCACCTCCCAACCCCCGTGCCGCTTTCCATGCGGCACTTGCATTGAGGAAACTGAACAGCTGCCAGTTTTCGGTATGTGCTTCACAGACCACCTTGTGTGGAATTGGAATGACCACATATTCTATATCGCCAAAAACTCCGATAAGTGATTAGGTTTCCTACGAAGTTTCATTCAAAACCAATGTGCATCAGTATCTTCTTTTAAATTCTCTCCAACTTTCCTAACACGCTCGCACTGTGCTCAAACATTGTAAGAATAGTCATAATCCTTTTAGTGCGTGAAATATATAAAACTATACTATTTGATTGTATTTTCATTAAAGAGTAGTTCACTATTTTTCAAAAAAATGACATATTAAGATTCATAAAAAATTCAAGATGGTGCAGAAAAGCTCACAAAAACTATATTTTTTGCCTTAGCACTTTATTTACCTTCTGTATCTTGGATTTATTGAGATCCAAGTGATATATTGATGCAAACGTCTTCAAACCTTACCTTACCAAATGATGTAAGCATACATACGTATACTCACAAACAATATCCCAAGAAACTTAACACAAAAATGGACTTTAACTCATGGCCCCAATATCTATAATATAAGCCTGAAACGTCAACTCTGTTATCTGTATCGACAGTCTACTAAACACATTAGTTCTCTACTAACAAGTATCCAACTGTTTAAAATCCACTTTGTCAGATTACACAATCTTAACGTAACATGCCTTTAGTCAATAAGTTTATTTTTTTATTTATGAATTAGAAATCCTGCTTATGGCCAGTACTTGATTAAATATTTATCTTGCTTACCGGTTGTCCTTTCCATTGTAAATGAATTTCGTAGTTATTCGAACTTATTACTGTATTATCATCATTGATTTCTACCAATAGACTATCATTATCTTCATCCAATGTTTCCAAAGGAATATCCTGATTTGATTGCTTTTTCACGGGCGATCGTTTGACATGTGTTTCGATTAAAATATCAGCATTCTTTGAGCTCAGGACACTTTTACATATTAATTCTTGTGTAACAGCAATTGCTTTCCTATTTGACACACACAAATCAGATAGATAGTCTAGGAACCTGGAATCCCAGCAAAGCATATTCTTTCGAACTAATCCAACAAAAGTCTCAATTTCTGAAGCTGTGATGTGTTTCTCAAGAAGCTTTCGATTGTTATGCAATAATGCAGTAATTGTATCCTCGGCTAGAATATCATAACCAATTTGCTTTTGCATCAGTCCGAAATGTTTTGCAATGTATTCCTAGTAAAAAAAAGCGATTAAATAAATTTCTAATTAATGATGCTTAAGTCGATGCTCAGGTAAGTACCTGATTTTTCCTGTAATCTTGTTGAGACAATCTCAAAATCCGATAACACAAGCGAAATATATTTTTATATGGACTATTTTTGGGATCACTTAAATCGTCCAATCGAAGAAATGGTGGTTCGCCATCCTTCTCCAGAAAAGGTCCTTGGAGAATTTTGAATAACTGCTTAAGTATGTATTGCTCTCGAAGAAGCTTTTGGCGATCACGAATTGGATTTTTGATTGTCAACTCAAGTGCTTTGGTTTTATTTTGTTCGTTTTCCATTCCGGCAATAAAAAATACAATATCTTGAAGAAGGGAAACTAGTGCCCTTCTCTCATTGACCGAAATTGTTCCATTTTCAAACTTCGATGTTACATTTGCTAATACTTTGCAGGCATCATTCGCAAAATCAAGATCACGAACTTCTACAGGAGAAACAGGAATAAGAGCAAATGCTTCTTTATCTTCTTTGATGGCTGAACAGCAAACCTGTTAATAATTTAACATTAAATTAAGCCATGAGTACATTACTTTTTATTTAGTTATGAGCTTGGAGTACAAACCTTGGACATAACAGGCTTGTCGTCATCAATATCGATTGGAATAGAGGTCGCATGAACCCAGGTATTTGAACATAAATGTCTCAATCGCACATAGCTAGACTGGGGTACAAGACTGTCGGCTCTTGTCATTGTCGTCGGATCCAATTCAAACACTGAAGCTATTTCAGTTGAATAAGGAACTGAAACCAGACGGAACTGTTCTCCCTTGGATTTATCTACAAGAAAAAACTTGTTTTTACATATTCTGTTTTCTTATAATTCTTACCCATTGTTCTCATTCCGCTATCAGAAGTATCTTCAAAGCTAGTATCTCCGTCAAGTTCAGCTGCCAGATAATATCCTGTTGCGAGGTGTTTGAAGCGATACAATGAGTTCCAATGGCCAGCTCCACCACGACAAGAATCATGTTGAACAACTTCAATTTCCCATAGAGCTTTACTACTAGTTGCAGCTGTAGCACTAGTTCTGCCAGTAGTTCTTAGGAAAACGTGTTGCTGTTTTTTATACTCATCCATGGTTAGAAATTTTTCTTGTTCTGCATGGAACAGGCGTACAACATCGCCACCTTTCAAAATATGCTCTTGATTCTCTTTATGTTCCATGAAGAGAGTTATTTTCCATGATGTTGATGAATTCAGTACATTAACCTCTTTCGATCCAGGATTATCGGGCAATTCATAGTTGGCAGCTACATGGAGATTCTGTTGGTCCGCATTCACAGGATTTAATATCACTTTATCGCCCACTACGACATTGTCACCTATCGAACGGAGCTTATAGAAGGGCATTATGTAAAACCATGAACCCTCGTTGCCATTTGCGTCTAAGTAAACTCGCATAGCATTCTTTTCGAGTAATGATGGAAGGCGTTTGTTCACTGTCAGGTATTTATTCGATTTGAGATGAAGCATTTGTACAACACTACCATATTGTACAGAACTGCCGAGGAGTTTCTTGTTTTCTGTTTCATTTTGTTTCTTTTCAATTTCGGCCGCATGCTTTTAAATATAATAATTATGTAAATGTACAATAATTTTAATAATGAATAACGGAAACTTACATGCAACCGTGTTAAGAGATTCGTATCGGTATTAGAACTACCACTTTGTTTTGCTGCTTTCCAGAATTGTTTTTGAGCTGAATATCTGTTCATGGGACATACTTTGATGAGACAATCTAAAAGCAAATTAATAAAAATTTTAAGTCAGTTTTAAATGATAAGTGAAAAAAAAAATAATTTAATTTGAAGCAATAAAGAAGAATTTGTATATTTGTGGCGACTTCAATTCTAAACGAACCTATTGGGGAAATAGGGTTATGAAATTTAAAATGAAAATGACTCTACTCACTGCGACTTCTCTTCTTTCGGATGACCAACTTACTGGCCATCTGATCTTAAGAACATTTCAGACTTTCTTGACTTTTTTAGAGCTATAAGTATTAAATATTATGTAGAAAAACGAAAGTGCAGGAAACGAACAAACTGGACTGCATATAGGAACTTGAAAGGTCTCTTATGGAAACAATTAACCAAATTGAATATGAATTTATTGTTTACTTTGCACAGGTTGCAGAAGAAGGTTTTAAGGTTTAGCTTTATGCAGATGATATCTGATAATACTTATTCAATGCAAAATATGTGATTAATTATGTTATAGATTATTCCGACAGATGGTATCTTAAAGTTTGTTTAGATCAATCGTAGATTTTCATATTTAAAAATTGTTATTTCTTTACGTGGCCTTTTTCTATGATTTTTAATTGGATCTATTAAAAGTGGGCTGTAGGTCAATAAAAGATGTTATATTTTGTACAACGTTTCGAATGTGTTTACGTTCTTCCTCAGATCTTTTTTTTTTATTTTTTTTTTATAAATCGAAATAGAAAAATAAACAAAAATAAATTTTACATTAATTCATCAGATAATTTGAAATGTCAGACCAATAAACTTACGAAACTTATGTAACTATTTTGATACATCAGGTATCACATCACCACATAATAATTTAGATAATACTATCAAAACTGAAACAAACAAAATTAGAACAAATAAGTAAAGTTGAATTTACAATTACAACTTTCTTTAAAATTTACTTATTTTAAACAAAAATTGTGAAGAGCATATCACAAATTAAAAGGGAGAATCGTCACTACCCTCATCGAAATCTGCAGGCCAGGAGAACCTGAATGGTCTTGCTTCTTTAAATATACAAATATACACATATAACTTTCCAATGAAGAAATTCTTGGAGAATTCTTCAAAATGCAACTTAAATACCAATAACATTGGCTTGTTTGTTGTCTTTACAGTATTTAATAGTATTTGAATATATTTTGCTTTGGAAAGGTAAGATAAATTGCACAAGTTTAAAATATTTAGCCGACCTTGAACTGAATTTCCTTCATAAAGATGCATTTGAAATTTGTCAGGTATGATTATTTAACGTAGGGTTAAGTGGGTCAAAGGAAACTAAGAAATCACAAATATGGCTCGAAGTGAAATAAGTGGGGGGAGTCCAGACCCGTGGATCCGCCACTGACTAGAATATATAAAGGCTCTATGATCGTCATCTACAAGTGATGATAAATTCGTTTGAAAATACAACAAAACAAAAACTTTACATGGGGGAGCTCCGAAAGGTTCTTACGGATTACCAAACGAAAAAGCTGTTAGTTTGGCAAATAGCGTCAGTAGTTATAGAAAAAACAAACCAAATAAACAAACATAAGAAAAAAGAGATATGTGCATATACATAAGACTGGGCCAAAAAAATTGACTATTTTTTTTTTTTGAAAGATATATCGAGAATATCATTTAGAATGACAAAAAGAAAATGTTCGTAAAAGTTTGAGCCCTTAATATCAATTTTAAGAGGGCTATCATCGCTAATTTTGATTTTTAGTCATAATTTCATGTTTTGCGTCAGAACTGATAAAAC
This sequence comes from Chrysotoxum bicinctum, assembly GCA_911387755.1. Classification (NCBI taxonomy): domain Eukaryota; kingdom Metazoa; phylum Arthropoda; class Insecta; order Diptera; family Syrphidae; genus Chrysotoxum; species Chrysotoxum bicinctum. The sequence continues at coordinate 46,688,110 of OU426988.1, read as the reverse complement.
ATTGAAGTAAAAAAAATTCATTTTGACTTACTTTTATATAAAATTAAATTCCCTACAAAAAAGGTCTAATTGAAAATTTTCGTCAGACAAGCCGTTTTTGAGTAATTAAACTTAATAAATTGTTATTTTTCGTTAGTTACAAAATTCCAAATTAAAAAAGTAAAATCGAAGAAAAATAACAATTTATTAAGCTTAATTACTCAAAAACGGCTTGTCTGACGAAAATTTTCAATCAGACCTTTTTTGTAGGGAATTTAATTTTATATAAAAGTAAGTCAAAATGAATTTTTTTTACTTCAATGTTTTGTCAGTTCTGACGCAAAACATGAAATTATGACTAAAAATCAAAATTAGCGATGATAGCCCTCTTAAAATTGATATTAAGGGCTCAAACTTTTACGAAAATTTTTTTTTGTCATTCTGAATGATATTCTCGATATATCTTTCAAAAAAAAAAAATAGTCAATTTTTTGGCCCAGTCTAATATACATACATATGTACATACATATATCCCCACTGCCATTCTAAGAAGAATAGTTTTATCTTCATTGATCATGATTCGTATTTGACGACAATAAAATACGGCAAATGATTGAGTCTGCTAAAGGGAAACAACTCGAATATGAAACCTGGATGCAACAGAAATACATATTATTTTGTTGGAGTATGATTCAGTTACAAAGTGTACGGGAGATAATATTTTGGAAATAAATATATCGACAGCCACAAATTCTTTTACTCAAGCAATGTTTATATATTTATGTTGGACGTGCTGTACAAAATTCTAGCGGCGGCGGCGATGAGCGGAAAGTTGCTAAAATTTCACACTGATTAATACGAGAAATAATTAAGGATTTCTGGATCTAAGTAACATCACTGTTCGTGACTTTTATCCGTAAACTTGGAATTTTATAAAAGAATGCCTTTTAACGCTATTGTTTTGATAAAATGTAAATATAATTGTTTTTTTTTGATTTTGGAACGACTGTAAAGGTTTTCGTGACAAATTTTTTGACACATTGTCATGAAAAAATGTATAAGATTTTCAAATAGTGTCGTGCTTATCTTGTATAAGCAAGTAACGAAGACGTATGGAGTTCAATAAAATAAATCCATAACAAAATCGTTCGAGCAATAACAAACGCACCTGGCTATTTAAAAAATAAAATGCACGACTGTATCGCGCGAACTTGCTCTTGTGTAAAAGACTAACAATTTTAAAAATGAATGTTACTAGAGAAAAATGTTCATAACTATAAAATTTAGTTTTTAAATCACTCAGACAATTCGTTTAGTAGTAGGAGCTACAAACAGGATGCCATATGATTTCCCAAGCAAATACTTATAAGTTTATGCAAGAACAAAAATTATAAATTGTTGTAGCGGTTTTTTTTTTAAATAAGCTTTCATATACGAAATTTGTAAAAAAAATTTAATTTTTGTAAAAATTTTTGGAACGCTAGCTTTAATTTTGTATTATTGTACGATTAAAAAGAAAATTTTCAAAAAATAATTAATAAATTTTTTTTCCAAAAATTTAAAAAAATATTTTTTTTTAAGTTTTTAAATGTAATGTTTTTCAAACTTCTAAGAAGCTTCTTTTTAGAAAAATTCATTAAAACCCACTATGGCGATGATGAGAAATTCGAAAAAATTGTTCTATGGCACGTACAGTCAGTAATATCTAAATTTCATTTTTTTTATTGAATTATAGATCATAAAAATTAACTATAAGTAACAAAATGTATATCAAAATTCTAGGTGCCGCGATAAATAGAAAATATAAAATTTTCGAAAAACTATTTTTAACCGTTATTTTTAGATAAAATCAATTTTTTTTATCACATCTTGTAGATTGTATTAATATTTTTTTTTTAATTTGAATACACAATACTATCTAAACTTTTGGGAAGCTTTTGCAAACAAAAAATGATCAAAATCGGTTTCACCGTTCTTCAGAAATCAAAAACAAAAACAAATTGTTATAATGGGCACTCTTAATAATAACCATAACAACTCCCACAAATAACATCCTAACCGAAGCCGGACATCCTGACCTAAAAATATAATCGAATTCCTAAACTGACAGATCATACCAAAAGCTAAAAGCGCCTATAATAAACATTCTTCCATGAAAAGCTGGGATGGCAGCTTTTGGATACAGATACTGCGAAAATTTGTAAGAGAACTTCATTCATTGTAGTCACCGAAAAAGGCTCTGTTATCAGTAAAGGACTACTTTATTTCACTTTATCAATACAAACCTACTTGAGCACAGGAAAAAAATTATCGGCCTTATCGAGGTAACCGTCGGAGCGGAATTCTCTCCGATTTCCTCCGAATCGGAGACATTTTGCTTCAAGGTATTTCTCCGATCAGCTGATCGGAGATTCTGTCCGACGAAATTCAACGCATGCCATTTGTTTGCGATGAAGCACTTCTAATGGTCTTATTTCTGACACATACAAACAAAATTTTCTCCGAAATCCTCCGACAAGTTCTTGTTGCGGAAAGTGTTTTCTTTTTAGAGAAATAGTTAATTAAAATGTAAGTAATAAAGAAATTAACTTTATTTGCGTTAACTTGTGTTACATATGTAATTATAATAGACTTTGTTCTTAGGCAGAACGAAAAAACAAGTTCGCAACAATATGAGCTATGAGCGGATAACACCAAAAGGACACCAGATATTGTAGCTGTGTTTGGGAAGATCTGGCCCCAATCAGTTAAATTAATTGGGACCGATGTTTGGATGGAAAAAAACTATGTTCGTGATCTTTTGTTTTGTGTTTTGATCCATTTCCATTGTGATTAAAGTACCTATTAGTCAAATAAATATAAATATTGTGTTTCCAAAGTTTTTTTTTTCAATTTATTATTTGTTTGACACTTCAAATGGAAACAAAAAACATACGTCTCGAAATAGGGAAGGGACTTTATTCGATAGTTTTGATTTAAAAATCGGTGCATCTAATTACATTTTTTAAAAACGCTAGCGCATTATAATTGAAAAAAATATTTTTTATAAACAATAAACTACACTCTCTGACCGGTTTTTCATGGTTTAAAACGCTTATGGTGTTTATTTTATAAAAAACTATCGAAAATATATCGCATTTTCGATATATCGGTTAATTAGCACATCTCTGTCTGAAATTTATATGCATCGCAATGCGTTGTTGGATTTCCGTAAAATTTCTTCCGATGAAAGCTACTTTGAACCGAAATTGAACCTCCGAAGGAGAATGCGTTGCGGAGAAAGTTCCGCTCCGACGGTTACCTTGGTAGGGCCGTATATGTGCTTTCCATCTATTTCTGGACGACATTTCAGAGTACTACCTACCAGGAGGAATCACAGTTGAAGGTACCGTAATCAGCACATTGCTTTTTGCGGACGATTTTTAATCTTAGCAGAATTACATAGCTCTCTTCAGCTTATGATAAATAAAATAGGAAATTACTGCAAGTAGAATAGTTTACAAATCAACACACCAAAGTCTAAAGTGCTTGTATTTAAAAAAGAAAGGGGCGGATTAGCTGGGTTTGAAAAATGGAAATATGGTGGAGAGGATCTGGAAGTTGTCAAATCATATAAGTATGTGGGAGTTACAATAAATCATGACCTCTCCTTCAAACAACATTTTAAATTGAAAAAAGCTGATTCGAAAAAAGGGAAAACTTAATATCGAATTCTAGGGTTGGGTACCATTCAAAGTAAACATTTTTGAAGCTGTTATGCGTTCCATTATGTGCTATTGTGGCTAAATTTGGGGAGGTAAATACCATGAAGATGAAGAAAAATGATTACGTTTCTTTTTGAAAAAAACTTCTATGACTACCAGAAAACACGCCCAATTATATGCTCTTAATTGAAAGTGGGATGTCAACTCTTTATGTTTTCACATTTCAACTCAGCATGAACTATGTGACCAATGTTCTTAACGAGGCAGTAAGACACTTAGAACAAAAACAATGATTTACAAGGACTGGGAAAATGTCGCAGCTAAGTACAACATCCTGCTAGATCTTACAGTAAATAATATTTCAGAGTGGCTTAACATAACCTGAAAATTCGTTCTTAATGTGAAACATGCAATACAAATAGAAAATATTACACAAGCAGAAAATTCGTCAACATGGTTTTTGTATCGACAACTCGATCACCAACAGATTAATTATCTGAACCTAGGCTTCAGTACTGCACAAATTTCTATGGTATGAATGCTATGCAAATATGTATTTATGCAAGAACAAAAATTATAAGTCGTTGTAGTGGTTTCTTAAAAAAAAAGCTTTTACATACAAACTTTTTAAAAGATTTTTAGGAAAAAAATTGGTACGCCAATTTAAAGTTTTTATTATTTTCGAATAAAAATTAAATTTACAAAAAAAAATATTAAGCCGATTCTGAGATATCGAATTTTCAAAAAAAGCAAAAATAGTTTGTTTTTTTTTCAAAAATTCAGAAAATATTTATTTTAAAGTTTTGAAATGCAATGTGTTTTAGACTTTTTAGAAGCTTCTCTATAAAAAATTTCATTAAGATCCGTTATGTAAATAATGAGAATTTCAAAATTCCAAATAATGGTTCTATGGAAGGTACAAGCTGTAATATCTTAATTTTAATTTTTTATTTATTAAATTAAAGATCGTAAAAATTAATTGAAAGAAAAAAAAATTTAGCAAAATTCTAGGCGCCGTTTTCGAGAAAAATACGATTTTTGAAAATATTTTTTTTTTAATTTTGTAACATTTGTATGGTAGGTACCTTTATTATATTGAGAAATTTTATTTATTAAGTTTAAAAAAAATCTAGCATGGGGTTTTCGAAATATTGAGTTTTGAAAAAAAAATTTTTGAAAATTTTAGTACACAATTCTATTTATGTTTTTAGGGAGCCTTAGCCAAAAAAATGATCAAAATCGGTTGTACCGTTTTTCTGAAAATAAAAAACAAAAAAAAAATGGTTCCATGGAGGGGACCCTCAATAACCATTTCTCGGAAAAAAATTTTCAACCATTACCTAGCTTTAACTAAATGAAATTTTTTTGTATTTTTATTTTTAAAATCTATCGAACAGTTTTTGAGAAAAAAAAATATTTATAAAATTTCAAAAAAAAATCGTATGGTAGGTACCGTTATTTTTGGTTTAAAAAAAAAAGAAAAAAACGTGTGGGGGGAAAAAATTAAAAATGATATCTACCAAGTTTAAAGAAAATCGGCCGAGCCGTTTAGGCTGTAGTCGAACAGACAGACAGACAGACAGAATTGCGAGACCCACTTCTTTAGTCTTCGCTATGATCGTAATGTCAATTTTGATCAAAATCTCGAGTTCGATTTTTTTACCAATGCATAACTTGCCTTATAGTACCTACCTATAAGTCGCAAGTAAAAAATAAAAGGAACACATTAATTAATTGTTCCAAATGATTGGGTATTCATTTTCAAAATAAAATGTCGACTATTTCCTCAGATAAATAAAAATCAATTTTTCAAAAATAAATGATATTTTATGGTTAGATAGATACATGATATGTATATGTAGATATGCTTGTTTCCCCGGTTAATTGGGAATAGCCGCCATCCCTAATTTACTGTAATACACATGCTACAACGCAATTTCCAAAACTACAAGACTCATTTCGTACCCCATTACAATCCCTAATTGAGAAATAGGACAACAGGTTAACATGTTCGCTTTTCTTTCATTAACGATGGTGTCTTTTTTATTGGTGGGAGAATAAAATAATACAAAATAATTGAAGCACATCGAAATATTGACCTATTTCTTTTTTCGTCACGAGAACACGAAACTTATGATTTTATTTTACAGATACTTTTATATTCAGACGATTTTCTACTTTTTCAATACAAACAGATATACGTTCATATACATAATATACATTGATAATCAAAAAGAACTGATTTTCTGAATATGTTTATATTGAAAAAAATACAAATACGTTACCTCTAAACTTCTTGGGCGGGCAGTTTAAGTCTCCAGCTTCTGGGCACACAACTGTTCTGTCATCAACCAATCTGTATGAAATTGAAAAGAGTAAACAAATCAAAATAATTCAAATGATTGAAGCACATTTGACGTGTGTTCATTTATCATACCCAAGAGTACTTAAGAATCCCGAAACATTTCCTTCAGCATACAAAGACACGACATCCCCCAAATGCAGGAAACTTGCAGACCCAATAATATTGTCACCCATTTTTGTATCCAAATATATTTTTGTTTGTGTTTTTTTTTTTTTTTTTTTGTTCTTTTTATTGTTTGCACTTCACTTAGATCCTAAAGCTGAAGATATATGATGGATTCCTTTTTTATAAAAATTCTTCTTAGCAAGCTATCAAACCTGTAATGAGCACAAGAAAAAATTAGGTCATAAATAAGCCATCTGTAATTTGTCTTAGATTTGCGATAACAATTAAAAGTAAAGAACAAACGAATACACAAAAATTATATAAACAATTTAATTTTTCATTCGAAAATTTTATAGTTTCAGGCATTGGCTGTTGCAGTGAAGTGGATAATTTTTCAAACAGTCAATGGTTAACCACAAGCAGCTCACAGCTTGAGTTAAAAAAAAACAACAAAAATATCTGGTAGGACACTCTTCGCTATACAGTTAAGTTCACTTGGTTAAACCCATCTTATTTTTATTTGACTAAAAGATCGAAAGTTTTGAGTTTTTTTTTAACGCTTATGGGCTATTGACATTAGAGCGTACAGCGTGCAACAACAAATGAACGAACACTTGTCCATTTTGACATTTCGTTCACATTAACATTTGAGGGCAAATCAACAAGAAGACAAAAACAAAAATGATTGGTATGTGGAACGCGAATAGATTTTGACGGTTTGTAACATTAGATTTAGTGACGACCAATTGTTTTCTCAAAGTTTTAGCAATTAAAATGCAAATAATGTATCTTACATTAATTTCGTTTAGTTTTTTTAGGCTTATTAATATTTTAAATGTCATTTATATTTTTCTAGTTCTTGCTTGTGACTTACATATGCATACTAACAGCCTAAAAGGCTTGGCCGATTTTTTTAAAACTTGTTAGATATCATTTTTAAATTTTTCCCCCATACGTTCTTTTCCTTTTTTTTTAAAGACCAAACATATCGGTACCAGCCATACCAATTTTTCTTCGAAATTTAGAAATATTTTTTTTTTCTCAAAAACTGTTCTATTTTAAAATTCCAAAATTTTCATTTGACTAAAGCTAGGTAATGGTATAAATAATATTTCCGAAAAAATGCTTATTAGTAGTACCAACCCTAAAATCATCTTTTTTCAGATTTTCTTAAAAATGGTACAACTGATTTTAATCATTTTTTTATGCTAAAGCTCCCCAAATGTTTGAATAGTATTGTGTATAATTTTTTTGGATTTTTAAAAACATTTTCATTTTTTTTTCCAAACTCAATATTTCGAATAGCCTATGCTCGATTTTTTTTAAACTTAACAATTAAAAATTTCTTAATACAATCTACAAGATGTGAGAAAAAATATTTATTTTGCCTAAAAATAACAGTACCCACCATACAAATGTTAAAAAATGTTTTTCGAAAATCGTATTTCACTCGAAAATGGCCCCTAGAATTTTGATATTCTTTTTTTCTTTTAATGAATTTTTACGATCTATAATTCAATTAAAATAAAATGCAATAAAATAAAATGTCGCACGAACTTGCTCCTATGTAATAGACTAGAAATTTTAAAAACGAATGTTATTAGAGAAAACTGTTCATAAGAATAAAATTATTTTTTTAAATTCTTTTAGTAGTAAGAGACGAAAACAGAATTCCTTGCAAATATGAATTTATGCTAGAACAAAAATTATAAATCGTTGTAGCTTTATATAAGCTTTAATATACAAAATTTTTAAAACATTTTCAAGAAAAAAAAAAAATGGGACGGCAACTTAAAGTTTTTATTATGATACGAATGAAAATTAAATTTCCAAAAAAAATATTGAGCCGTTTTTGAGATATCGAATTTTCCAAGAAAAAAAAATTATTATTTTTTTTTTTTTTTTTTTTTTCAAAATTCAAAAAATATTTTTTGTTAAAGTCTTGGAATGCAATGTTTTTTAAACTTTTTAGAAGCATCTCTATAAGAAATTTCATTAAAATCCGTTATGTCGATAATGAGTAATTCAAATTTGAAAAAAAAATGGTTCTATGGTAGTTACAAGCTGTAGTAATTAATTTCAATTTTTTTATTAAATTAAAGATCGTAAAAATTAAATGAAAGAAAAAAATTTTATCAAAATTCTAGGCGACATTTTCGAGAAAAATACGATTTTTGAAAAACATTTTTTAACATGTGTATGGTGGGTACCTTTAATTTTAGGTAAAATACATTTTTTGCTCACATCTTGTAGATTATATTGAGAAACTTTTATTTATCATTTTTTTAAAAAAGATTTAGCATGGCGTTTTCGAAATATTGAGTTTCGAAAAAAAAATTATTTTTTTAAATCCTAAAAATTTTTTTTTTTAAATTTGAATACACAATTCAATTCAAGTTTTTGGGAACCTTTTGCAAAAATAAAAATAATCAAAATCGGTGGTACAGTTTTTGAGAAAATCAAAAACAAAAAAAAATGGTTCCGTCGGGGGTACCCTCAAAAACTATTTTTTAGAAAAATTTTTCAACCATTACCTAGCTTCAAGTAAATGAAATTTTTTTATATTTTCATTTCTTAAATCTGTCGAACAGTTTTTGAGAAAAAAATGTTTGAGATTTCGAAAAAAATCTCAAGGCAGTTACCGTTATTTTTGGTTTAAAAAAAAAAGAAAAAAACGTGTGGGGGGAAAAAATTAAAAATGATATCTACCAAGTTTAAACAAAATCGTCCGAGCCCCTTAGGCTCTTCTAGTGGAACAGACAGACAGAATTGCGAAACCCACTTTTTTAGTCTTCGCTATCATCGTAATGTCAACTTTGATCAAAATTTCGAGTTCGATTTTTTTTCCGAATGCATAACTTGCCTGATAGTACCTATAAGACGCAAGTAAAAATTGAAATTATGATATTACTGACTGTACCTACCATAAAACCATTTTATCGAATTTTGAATTTTGCTTCCAGAGTTTTCAAAACATAAAAAAACAATGTAGTTTTTGAATTTTGAAAAAAAAATCATTTTTGTTTTGAAAATTCGATATCTAAAAAATAAGTCAATATTTTTTTTTTTAATTTAACTTTTATCCGTACAACCTTGAAGTTGGCGTCCCAATTTTTTTTTAAATGTTTTAAAAATTTTGTATATGAAAGCTTATTTTTTGAAGAAAGCACTACAACGACTTTTATGACTCTTGTTCTTGCACAAGCTAACATTTGCTTGAATCTCATGGCATCCTATTTCTAGCTCCAACTACGAGTACTTAAGAAATTGTTTTAGACATTAAAAAAATTAATTTTTTGCTTATGAACAGTTTTACTCTAATAAGATTAATTTTTGAAATTCTTAGTATTTAACATAAGAGCAAGTTCATGCGCCCTAGTCGTGCCTTTTATTTTTCTAATTTTTTAAAACAGATGAGCCTTATAGAAAAATGTCCAGGTTTGTCATCACTGCTAAAGTTCTCATTTTATGCAGAATGACGCTGCTCCATCAAGATCGGCAAAAATTCTCACCCATACCTTAGATGTCAAAAATAATTAAGGCCATGGCGATGATTTTGGAAAGAATAGTACAAAACTGTGGCACCACCGAAGTCCGACCAGTCACTTTTGTAAAATGCACAACTGGGTCGCACGAACTTGCTCTTACATTATAATTATTTGTAATGGTTTCTTTAAAAAAATATGCTTTAATAGACCAAATTAAAAAAAAATATAAGAAAAAAATTGTAAGCGCCGTTTTCGAGGAAAATACAATTTTCGAAAACCATTTTTTAACATTTGTTAGGTGGGTGCCGTTATATTTAAATAAAGCAACTTTTTTTTGGACCTTGTTAAAAAGTGTTTCTCCTCCATAATGTGATGTTTTCTATCAACAGCACACTTTTTTTTATCGATTCATTAAAAAAAAAGTGCATTTTGGTGGGGGGGGGGTTGAATTCCGAATAAGGACTTTTTTTTTATTTCTTGTAAATTTTGTATTGTCTTTTAATTATCAAGTATTAAAAAAATCGAGCATGTGATTTTCGAAATATTGAGTTTTAATTTTTTTTTAAATATCAATACACAATACTGTTCAAACTTCCGATGAGTTTTGGCATAAGGAAAAATGATCAAAATCGGTTGTACCGTTTTTGAGAAAATCAAAAACAAAAAATGTTCCAGGGGGTACCATTAATATCCATTTTTCAGATTTTTTTTTTAAGAATTACCTAGCTTTAACTAAATGACATTTTTTTAATTTATTTTAGAAAAATATGTGAAAGTTTTTGAGAAAAAAATTTTGAAAAAACACTCGTATGCCAGTTACGGCTATTTTAGATTTAAAAAAAAGAAAAAAAATGTGTGGGGGAAAAAATTAATCGATAATTCCAAGAATCGAACAAGTTTAAAGAAAATCGGCCAAACCGTTTAGGCTATAGTCGAGCAGACAGACAGCATTGCCAGACCCACTTTTTTCGTGTTCTCTATCATCGTAATGTCAACTTTGATCAAAATCTCGCGTTCGATTTTTTTTTACAAATACATAACAGTGTAAAAAAAATGTAAAAATTGGAAGTGATATTGAAAATATGAACCGCACTGTTGTCAGCAGAAACTACTCGTAACATTGCGAATGGATCTCGATTGGTTCCTTGATTCTATAAACTGTAAATCCAGTTTAAGTAAAAATAAATTCTTCTCACAGTCATGTAAACAATAAACAATGTGGAAAAACTTCGACATCCACTTCATATTATTATTATTATACACGCGAAAATCGCATCTTCTCAGAAGCACATAAAAAAGTAATATCTAGGAAGTATTTTTTATCATTGTTTTTATGAATTCATGTGGTTTAATTAGATTCCAGATCTCAACAAATGAGTATAATAAAAATAAAAGCTTCTGTAGAGGAAATAAATAATTCACCAATCATGAGAAAAAAGTGTATAAGTACATTTTAGCCAGGTAAGAGTACTACACCCACCTGTGTGACATGTATATCTTTTTATTCACTTAACTTCTTTAGCATCACTTTGAGGTAATTAAAAGCAACTTAAACATGACAATAAATTGAAAGTATTTTTTTTTTCTTATCTTATTTAACACAATGCAGGAAATTTCATCCAACTATTGGACTCCAGGTCAAAACAGAACTGAAGAGCTTTAACCGATATATTTGCATCTATCGAACGATAATTTGGTATGTCTATCTCACACACTGTAGTGGAAATGGAATTTTGTCTGCCGATACTGAGGATGAAGAATTAAACTTCCAAAATTAAGTCCAAATCTCAAGAAAAATGGGAGAGTACATGAATTATACTTGAGAGAGTAGGTACCTACACAGCATTTACTACCCCTTGCAGAGGTTGCCAAAATAAAAGCTAAGCTTTTCAAACACAGTGGCACCAGATTTTAAAATGGTTGAGAAATTTTTCAAAACGGATATACGCTTAAAATGAAAACCACGAAACAAAATAGTTGATTATTTTCTCCAGGACTTAATAATGACCTAATCTTCATTAGGTTAGGTTGAAGTTGCTACCGGCGGAGAAGCGAATGGAGTCCAAGTCTTTTGGATTGAGCAGGAAATATACGAGTACTTATATGTAGATGATGAATTGTTTCCAGCTTGTTCAGAAATCGTTTGAGTGAACGCCAATTCTCGTAGCCTGCTGCAGTTTGTCCGGTTATGGCACCTTTTACGGAGGAAATATGCAATCTTCTAAAATATATCAGAAGGCTATGCACCCTTCGCGTGCGAGGCAAATTTAGGAACATCAGCCTCATTAACGTTCACGGACCTACGGAGGAGTCCTCAGACGAAGAAAAAGAGACTTACTACGAACAAGTCGAGAGGGCCCTCAATGCCTGTCCAAGGTATGATGTTAAAATCATCCTTGGGGATTTGAACGCAAAAATAGGTCGGGAGCCGGTATTCAGGCATTACGCAGGCACCCATAGTTTGCATGAGAACACTAATGACAGTGAACTTCGAGTCTTAGAATTGGCAGCATCAAAAAACATGGTCGTTGCGAGTACCAGGTTCCCGCGTAAAGATATCTACAAAGCCACCTGGGTATCACCTGATGGAGTCACTCGTAACCAAATAGACTTGATGACGGTACGAACGTACCGAGGTGCCAATATCGACTCGGATCACTATCTTGTTAGTATGGTTTTCCGAGGGCGGATTGCCTTGCGAAGACGCATTGCATCCGCCGATCAGGTTCGAATCAACACGGCTGCCCTGCGCAATGAAAACACAAGTAACACCTTTGGTAATGCGTTAGGACTCGCCCTAGAAACACCTGATTTAGGGAGAGTAAGTCCTGGAGCCAGTATGCTGGGCGTAAATAAGAAGTGGACACGTCTTAAAAATACTGTCATTAGTACTGCCAACTCCATCTTAGGCAGCAGTCGTAAAAATCGGAACGACTGGTTTGATGATGAATGCAAGCTAGCGACTGAACGTAAGAATGTTGCGTACCGAGCAATGCAACAATCTCATAGAACGCGGGCACGCGAAGAGGAATATAAAGAGCTCAGAAGAACAGAAAAACGGCTTCACAGACAAAAAAAATCAGCCTGGGGAGGAACCTAATCTGTGAAATAGAAAACAGGCGAGAGCGAGGTCCGCACCAGGCGCGGAAGTTCTACCAATCCGTCCGAAACAGGACGCAGTACACACCACGCTGCACGTACTGCAAGGACGGAGAGGGAAATCTGATCACCGATCCTGAAAGCATACTGGAGCGATGGGAAGTGTACTTTAATGAATTGCTAAATGGTCAGATCACTGCAGAAATGGAGGTTCCACTACTTCAAGAAGAATACCCTATGTTGCCGCCACCAAGCATAGAAGAGGTTGAGAAGGCTATATTATAGTACAGGTATGGGAGCAGGAAGAAATGCCAGAAGACTGGCGAAAAGGTTTAATATGCCCCATACATAAGAAGGGAGATGTCACAACGTGCAGCAATTATAGAGGTATCACGTTGTTGAGTACCGCCTGTAAGATACTCTCCTCTATCCTACAAGACCACATAACCCCATACGCTAAAACCGTCATCGGACAATATCAGTGTGGTTTCATTCCAGGCAAATCAACAACTGATCAGATCTTTACCCTTAGGCAGGCGATGGGAAAATGTCTAGAATTTAACATCCCAACATACCATCTGTTTATAGACTTTAAGGCCGCCTATGATAGCATAGCCAGGGTAGAACTTTACAAAGCCATGAGAGAATTCGGCATCCCAAATAAATTGACACGACTATGTAAGTTGACCATGACCAACGTAACAAGCCAAGTAAAAATAGCCGGATTGCTATCCAGACCAATCAACATCTTTAATGGACTCCGACAAGGGGACGGTTTGGCCTGCCTCCTCTTCAACCTGGCGTTGGAGAAAGCAATCCGTGACTCTGGCACGGCAACAAGAGGGACCATCGTCAACAGGTCCAGCCAGTTACTGGCTTACGCAGACGACATCGACATCATCGGAAGAACCGAACAAGCTGTACACGATTCCTTCATCCAGATCGAGCAGGCGGCACAAAATCTGGGGCTGCACATTAGTGAAGGTAAAACAAAGTACATGGTGGCGTCGAATGCGAGAGGAACAGTTGGTCAAACAATCAAGGTAGCGGAGCACGAATTTGAAGTGGTGCAATCCTTTAAATACCTTGGGTCAATAGTAGCAGCCGATAACAATATAGAAGAAGAAATACGCGGGCGGCTTCTCAAATCCAACAGAGCCTACTATAGTCTGTCAAAGCTCTTCAAATCCAGAAATCTCACCATAACTTCAAAACTGCTGCTGTACAGGACCATGGTCCTGCCAGTACTCACATATGGATCCGAGACTTGGGTGCTTAGCAAAAGGCACTCCGACCTCTTAGCTGCGTTCGAGAGAAAAGTCTTAAGGAGAATTGTTGGCCCCATATGTGAGGAAGGACGATTCCGGAGACGGTACAATCATGAATTGTACGCAATCTACCTAGAAGTAGATATCGTGACAAAAATTAAGCTCGGTAGACTCCGGTGGGCAGGGCACCTATCTCGCATGAGCGAAGAGGAACCTGCTCGGAAAGTTCTTTGTGGTACATTCTACGGTAGACGACAGCGTGGTAGACCATGCTTGCGCTGGAGAGATGGCGTAGACCAGGACGCCCGAAGCCTTGGGGTGCGCAACTGGATGGCGTCGGCACAGTTTTTCTATCCGTTACAATGACCTTTGTTAGATGGTTCGGCGAATGTGATATTTTTTCTAATAAAACCCCTTTGATAAGCAAGAGACTTGCAGGTAAATCATGGGGATACAAACCTTATATCCTTAGGTGATTGTACTTCATGATGGTAAGACCAATCGTTACCTATGGTGCGGTTTCATGGTACAAAAGAACTGAGTTCTTTCCACTAGGAAAGCTCTAGGAAAAGTCGAAAGGCTCGCTTGTCTATGCATAACTGGAGCAAAGAGAGGTTATTCTTAACCTGTATCCATTACATGTAGTAGTTGGAAGTGCCAGGAAGTGAAGGGAGCCATTATGAGATCGGAAAATGTTTAAATCACAGGGTAAGGGACTGCTTTTTAAAGTCAGCAGTAACTAACCTTATCGAAATTTCTAGGAATGGAATGAATACGAAACACAATTTTGTAAAAAAATTATAACACGGAGTTAAGTTGCAAAAAAGAGTGGGTAGGAGAAAAGAAAACTACACACTGAAAGCGAATTCTATTATGTAGTACACGGATGGATCGACAACGACAGAAGGAACTGGTGCTGTTGAAAACCAAGACATTGCCATTATGTCAAATAGCCAAGCCGCACTCAAAGCACTAAGCTCATACGCCACCACGTCTTAGTTGGTGTGGGAATGTGCAGGCAGGTTAAACGAACTTGGCAAGAACAATAATGTATTACTTCATTGGGTACCTGAACATGTAATTGTCCAGGGAAATGAGGAGGCAGACTCCCTTGCAAAAAAAAGGCACAAGGACTCCTCTATTGGAACCAGAGCCCTAGTGGGGGATAGGAGAAAACAGGATTAAAAACGAAATCAAAATAAAGGAGGAGGTCAGAAGTTCTAAAAAGTGGAAAGAACTCCCAAAACTGAGGCAAGACAACTTACTTTTTGGGAACTATAACCAAGATCGTTTCATGAATTGTATAAGTAGGAACAATCTACGATTAGTAACGGGACTCTTCACGCAGTAACCCCTCAGTGACAAGACACTTAAGTATTCAGATTCTCCAGTACTTATGACGAAACGCCGGAGCACATAGTAGGCGGATGCGCAGCACAAGTATCTGAGACGCTACTAGAAGAGAGTGATTTATCCTCTCTTAACCCTTTTCCGTCTGGTGGTTATGTAGTGAAACCACGTATAAAATCTATTGTCTAGCGTACCAGTATTTTTACTTGCGACTTATAGGTACTATAAGGCAAGTTATGCATTCGTAAAAAAAAATCGAAATCGAGATTTTGATCAAAGTTGACATTACGATGATAGCGAAGACTAAAAAAGTGGGTCTCGCAATTCTGTCTGTCTGTCTGTCGGTTCGACTACAGCCTAAACGGATCGGCCGATTTTCTTCAAACTTGGTAGACATGGGTTTTAATTTTTTTAAACTTAAGGGGGCTCCTGTTGAAAATGTTTGGTTAAAATCTTTAGAGCTGTTGATAAGAAATTCGTAAATCAAAAAAAACCGTTCTATGACAGGTACCGTTAATAACATTTCCCCCCAAACATTTTTTTTTACCAAAATGTATTCCGTGTCCATAATATCACACCTATTTTTTTTTATCAAAATCGTTAGAGCCCTTTTCGAGATAAATAAGATTATGCATTACGGGCTTTAGAGCTACAAAAAAAATTTCAATTTCTCCTCTAGGGAATCACCAAAGACCCTTAAGTACCGAGTTTGAAGAAAATAGCTCCAGTGGCTTAGGCTCTAGATCGAGGTACAGACATACAGACATACGGACATACAGGCATACAGACAAACAGACGGAATCATCGGACCCACTTTATTCGTCTTCGCTTTTATCGTAATGTCAACTTTGATCAAAATCTCGAGTTCGATTTTTTTTCCAAATACATACATACAGCTGCGGTAAAAAAATAGCACCATTACGAGAAAAAAATTTCGTTGCAAAATAAAATGTATGCCAATATATCGAGGGAAATTTTGAATATGCAAAAAGTTTATATTAAGTTAAAACAACACATTTCAAAAAGAATTTTTATTTTTATTCATCAACTTTTTGAAAAAAACTTATATTTTCTCCAACAAATCAAACAAATAAGCGGTAAAAATAATAGCACCATTGCTTCATCGGACAACTTAAAACTAAATCATCGTAAAAATCGAAAATCTTTTTCTATGATTTTATTCCTTAGAGGTAGTCCAACAAAATTAATATTTCGTTGCATAGCCTTTGTTGGCTATTACTGCTTCACAACGTCTCGTCATTGAATTAGCTAAATTTTGACACCTTTCAACCGGAATATTCTCCCAGGACGCCTTAACTGCAGCCCAGAGTGCTTCGTTGCTGGTCGGTTTAATATCTGAGACTGCTTTCTTTACGTCGGCCCACAAATTTTCGATGGGATTTAGGTCAGGCGATTGCGCTGGCCACTCCATTACATTAATTGAATGATCTCCAAACCATTTTTTTGCCTTTTTACTGGTGGGCTTGGGGTCATTATCTTGTTGGAAGACACACAAAAGCGGCATTTCTTCATCTGCATACGGGAGCATAACATTTTCCAAAATATTCACGTAGACGTGTTGATCCATGATGGGTTTAATCCAGTATATGGTCCAACTCCATAGTAGGAAAAACAAGCCCACACCATTATGCTTGAACCTCCGTGCTTAACCACTTTATTTGTGTATTTGGGTTTATATTCCGCTTTTAGAGGTCTTCTTACGTAGGAGCGAGATCCTTTACCGCCAAACAACACGATTTTGCTCTCATCCGTCCATAAAACGTTGCGCCATTTCGCTGCTGGCCTGTTCAAATGCTGTCTTCGTCTTGCAAACATTAAACGCTTTTTTGCATGTTTTGCAGTTAAAAGAGGGACTTTTCTGGGACTACACGCTGTTAAATTATGTTCTCTCAATCTGTGGCGAACGGTTTCAACGCAAGCTGTAATATTCAGGTCTTTTTTGAGCTCAGTTGCAGGCTTGAAAGGGTTTTTTTTGGCTTTCTCGGACTAGGCGTTTGACAAGAGTTTTCGACAAAACTGGTTTTCGCCCACGAGTTTCGGTTTTGGGTGCGTATATTATTGAATTTCGAATCATTTTGTTGGAACAGCCAACAAAACGTCGATCTTCTCCGTAAGTTTTACCTTCTGAAATCATTTTTTTAATAATTTCAAGTTTTTCGTTTGTGCAATGTTTTCCACGGCCCATTGTCTTTGAAAAACTGTAATTTTTTTTTGTTTAAAATGAAGAAATTTATTCAAAATTAACAAATCTTAACATTTGGTTACTTTACTTTGAAATACGAGTATGACACCAAAAAATGTTTTTTTCTAGCGAAACTGCGATCAGTGCTATTATTTTTACCGCAATAAAAAAGGGTTTTTCCGCAATATGGCCTCGTAAAAAAAGAACCGTTACCATTTAAGTGCCAGAGATACACAATACAGAGAGTTAACACTTCAAGCAATAACAAAATACAGTAGAGGCTGGAAATATGTGTCCATTTACTAATTTAAAAAAGTTAAAATGAAACTTGTACCGGTGGTGCTATTTTTTTTACCGGCACTGTATGTGTCGGCTTATACGTTAATTTTTTACAAAGATAATGGAAAGAAGCGATGTTATTCTTATTATTGGATAAAAATTATGATAATTCAGGGTTTCGTGTTTATTATAGCGAAATTGAGTGTATCCAAAGAAGTAACTTTTTATGTTGTGGTAAATCATAAAAATAATGTAACCATTAAAAGCTGACAAGTGTTAATTTACAAACACATAGTCAATGAATGCATTAAACCAGCAACACGTTATATGTTAAGTGTTTACTACTGAAACTTGCATCAAATAATGGGCAAACTTTAAAGCAGAACCAAAAAACAACGCACACAATTTTTAAGACATTTTTCTCAATTTTGAAAAAGAGGTTTTTGGAAAGAAGTATACGTTACGAAATAGAACTATAAGTATGTATGTGAAAAAAAAAGAAAACAAAGAGTTAAATTTATATTAATATTAATTCTAAGTAATTAAAAATGTATATAAGTTCGCCAATTTTACACCTAATTCTTATTGATGTAACATTTAACTCTGTTTTTTGCTTTTTAAATAAAAAAAATCACTTACACTAGGTGTAAGTAATTATTGTATATTTTTCCTAATTATTGAATAAAGATTATACAGATACAATACAAATATTCCTTTTTAGGAAACAGAAGTGAAAAAAAATGATTTTTTTGCAAGATTTCGTAACTTTAAACCTGCTCACTGTGCGGATTTGCAGGTATTTGCAGCTAAATTTTGTTTGAATGTAAACTTGGACATGTCTACATCGAGAAAATAGCTATCTCAGAGCAGAGGAACGTGGAGCTTTTTTTATATGACTACAACTTTCCATTACTGTGGACTGAGTCTTATTTTGTGCTGCCGTAATTCACTCAATTTTTTTTTTGCTGAGTTTGACCGCTGTATTGTATTACTAGACATCCTAAATAAGCAAACAAAAAAGCAATGCCATTTTTAGTTCATCCCGAATAGACGTAACACCCTAGGAAAGTCAAATCAAATTCTCAAACTATTTCAAATATTTCGACTTTGAGCGTCTTTTTAGGTGTTAGGACTTCAGTTTTGGCCCAAATCCTTAGTGTTCCCAGAATCTCTGGGTAATTTACTGTGAGAAACTGGAATCAGCTAATCGAAATCAGCACTTTTGCAAAATCGAGTTTTGTCCGCCTTGGCCACAGTGTGCGTCGCGGAAAAGATTGCGTGCTGAAAATATTGAAGATTTCTAGAATATTCCTTCTGGGAGTGACGATGAAGAAGATTTTTCTGACGCTGAAAGTTAGATTCAGTATGTCCAACATTTTTTAACTGAATTACTAAGCGACATGGAAACTTCATTATCACCACAATGACATCAGCGTTCGTCTCCAGTCAACGAGGATATTTCCGCTATGGATACCGAAAAAAATGAGCCAGAAATATCAGACCATCAGCTAAGTACTTCAGGTGTGACTTCAGGGACAACTACAGGTACGGGCGCGGAGACGATTGTCGACTTACAGTGCGGTTCACATGATTAGACGCACCATTGTTCTCTCAATAAATTGCAGTTTTCTTTTTGATTTTCGTCATAAACTACGAAAGAATTGCATTCATTTGAAAGGTTATTAAATTTATTGAGAGAACAATGATGCGTCTAATCATGTGAACTGCACTGTATATGAGTAAAGCCTTCGCTAATAGTTAGAACTAGAGTTTCTGTCTCTGTGTCTGTCACCAAAACAAAAAAAAAAAAGAAGGTTCATTTTAAAAAAAAACATGTTTTCAATCACCTCATTCTCAATTTACAGGAAATAGACTTTGAAACTCCGCTTTAATATTTTTTGATGACGAGTTACTTGAGCATATTGTGGAAGAAATGCACAAATTTAGTATCCAAAAAAAATTCTACGAAGCCATTTAGAATTGCAGTTGTTGAATTGAAAAAGTTTTTATGTTTCCGTAAGATTATGAGCTAAGCACCACTGCCAAATATCCGAATGTATTGGGCAACTGAATAGGGTATTCCTTTGATTATGGAGATGATGTCGCTAAATCATTTCAAAAAAATCTGCCAGTTCCTACATTTTAATGATAACTCTACTCAACCGCTTAGATAGCTAGTCCAGGTTATGATCGTTTGCATAAAATCAGGCCTATATTGGAAAAACTAAAAAAAAAATAAAATGCTTTGGAATTTAAAATACATTCAATACATATAAAACATGGATTTAATGAGATAAAAATGTTCAAATGTATGAAATTGCCTTCTGATTACCAGAAAAGTATCAATTTATGCAAACAAAGCTCAAAATCGTTTAATATTGAAGTAATTTTTTATATAAGAAATTTCTTTAAAATTTTTCAAGAAAAAAATTTGGCATGCCAATTTTAAGTATTTAGTACTATAGATTTTAGAAAATAATTTCAAAAAATAGAGAGGGTGCTTTCGTCAGCGAAAAAATGGAGTGAATTAACAGTTTCAGACATCAGATCATTTACTTTTACCTTTCCCAGTTCGAGTAAATAAACGCTGGTACACCAAGACTCTGTTTTGTCCCCGACACTCTTTGTTTATCTTCATAAATAATATAGTAGATGAAACTTCTAATTCACTTCATTGTTTTGCTGACGACAGCAACCTCAGCTATTCCGTTTTTATACTCGCAACCCTAATCTTCGGTTGTGGAACTGAAACGGCGGCGTATGCTCGATCTCGACAGCATCGTACAATGAGGTACCATAACCACGTGAAATTTAAGGCTTTAAGAACACAAAGCTGTCTTTTGGTAGCCATCTTTTACGTAATGATCATTATTGCAGCGAAATGCTTAGGTTTTCTTAAATGATGCAAGAAATTTGTTTCCCCTTCTGATGCCATTTACAATGTGGCGCAATATTAATCACTGCATCGGAAGATGTTATACTTTTTGCAAATGGCGACATACTTCAATCATATTTGACATTTGTGAACTAGAAAGCTGCAGTATATAAACACACAAGCAATGGAGTGCTGTGCTCCGCCAGAGCGTGGAATAATTGTGACGATTTTGTTTGTGTCGGTAGTGTTAGCGCAGCGCGAATTTCGACGTCGATCTCCTAATCGTGTCGCCCCACATGGGCAAACATTCCGGCGCTTAGCTAAACGGCAGAAACATCATGAAACGCTATAGGCAATACGGCCACTGTTGATGGCGAATGCTACAGGTACAGGGCCATGATAAAGGACTTCTTACTGCCGAAATTATATAAGCGGGGCTTGGTGAACATGAGGTTTCAACAAGACGGTGCAACCGCACACACAGCACAAGCCAAGATGGATATTGTGAAGTGAGCGTTTCCTGGTCGCGTAATCTACCGTTTTGGCGATTTGGCATGGCCAGCAAAATCACCCGATTTGACCATCCCAGTCAGTGATGGAAAATACGATAAAACGGGCACACTTGACGGATACAAAAATCACAGTGAGCAGTAAATTTCTCTTTCCTTCATCACCATCAGTGGCTTTGAGATGGTCATTGCATTCAATGTTTTGGTATACCATTGTGTGTAATCGATTGAATCAAAGCAATCATTTGCTATTGAGGCGTAACACTAATAGTAAATTATTGTGAAATTTTTTGGGATCCAAACCTGATATTAGCATAGGAGCTAACTGGTCACTATGCTTGCTCGATAGTACGTGGACTTCAGCAGAGATATGATTACAAATTTAATTTTTTTCGGAATGAGAAATTTTATACCTAATAGGGAAAAATCTATCAAACCGAAAAGTATTTATGGTTTGATTGGAACTGTAAAGAGGTTATTAGGGTTAAAGAAGTAATTTTCCGATGTTGTAAAGCCAATACTACTGAGGAAAACCGGAACAAGAATAATGATCACAATCGACGGACCAAATTTTTATTTGACCAACAAATTAGGTAAAAAATACTACAATGTCCCAAGGGTAGTCAAAATTTCTGATCATTTGTAAAAAATATTCCAAAAAGTACTTTGCCCTCGGTCCCAACGCTCGTTGTCAGTGACACTCCCTATGTCAGCTCACTGCATAAAGCAAATTTACTTGCAGCACAGTTTGCTGGTAATTCAACGCTGCTATGGGATCAATCTTTTTTCGTACTCGTACAGTTGCAAGAGTCCTGAAAGATCTTGACATACACAAATTCGCTGACCCGGACAGTATCCCTCCTATTTTCCTGATGAGGTGTTCTTCAGCGCTGGCAAAACCACTCAGTAAGCTTTTCCATCTATCCTACTCTACAGGTTTCGTTTCAAGTGGATGGAAAACAGCATTTGTCCAGACAGTTCCTAAAAAGGCAAATCTTCTTCCCCCTCTAATTATCGTCCAATTGCACTTACGTCCCTTCTTTCCAAGGTCGTATGTCACGAAAACGCTAATAAATTATCAGATTAAGAAATATCTCGAAAAACGAAAGCTTCTCAATGACCGGCAGTACGGCTTTCGTAGCAATAGGTGCACTAGTGATTTGATGGCACAAATTGTGTACATCATTTTGGAGAAAGTAAGATTATTGCGCTTGATATTTCAAAACCGTTTGATAGTGTTTGGCATCAAGTTCTCTTATCGAAAATTATTTCATTTGGTATTGATGAATCTCTTCTTCGTTGGATTAGAAACTACCTTTCGAACCGCTCAATATAAGTTGTGTTGGACGGTTTTAAGTCTGTAGTTCATAAAATAAATGCTGGTGTACCACAGGGCTTCGTTTCGCCTCCGACTCTCTTTCTCATATTCATCAATGATCTTTTTCTGCAACTTCTAATCCATTAAATTGTTTTGCTGACGACAGTAGCCTAAGCTTCTCGTATTCGTTTCCCGATGCATTTCTTTGTTCTTCAGATGTGGATCTAGAACGGCAGCGTATGATAAGCTCATTAAATTCTGATCTCGATAGCATTGTTAAATGGGGAACCCTAAACTATGTACGTAGAAATGCTTCAAAAACTCGAAGCTGTCTTCTGTCGCTAAATCGCAAACCACCTCCTCCCCCCATGCCGCTATCCATGAGCGGCACTTGCATTGAGGAAACTGAACAGCTCTCAGTTTTCGGTATGTGCATCACAAACCACCTTGTGTGGAATGACCATATATTCGACGTTGCCAAAAACGCTGCTAAGTGCTTAGGTTTCCTTCGACGATGCAAAAAATTTGTCACCCCTCCTGATCTGGCCGTAATGTATAAAGCCTATATTCGTCCAAAGCTCAAGTATAATTCCCATATTTGGGCAGGTGCTCCAATAACCCACTTGAGTCTCTTGGAAAGAATCCAAAAAAGAGCTTTAAAATTTATAGGTGATAGAACTTTAACTTTAACAGAAACATTCTCTCGAGCACCGTCGCAATGTTTCTTGTCTTTCATTATACTCGTATCACCGTTATTTTTAGAAGCATTGTTCCAGTGAAATAGCAGTTGCATTCCTCCCCTTAAACAATTTAACCGTAACAGTCACGCTTCAGAGAATGCCCATCAGTTTACCTTTGAGCCCAACTTCGGACGTACTGTTAAATACAGAGATTCTTCTTTAGCCGCACTACACGAATGTGGAATGTTTTACCCAACCCTAAATTTTCCTCCCATTATAATATTCAGACATGCAAAAGTCCATCGATATCTCCTTTTAAATTCCCTCCTGATTTCCTAAGACACTCGCACTATGAGCATTTTAAGGTTAGTCAAAAATCCAAACATTAATTTTCATTTATTGTTGTTTTTGACTTATTTTCCAATAATTGCGAACATACTCGTACTATTAGTATAATATTGCTAAAAAATAAATAAAAATGGATTTTGAACTGTCGGACTTGATCGACGATGATGTGGAAATTCTTGAAATCATCTTTGAAATCATCTTTTGATGATCTCTCTTTTTACAAAAGATTTCGTTTAACAAAGGAAATAACACTACTTATTTTGAATCGAATAGAAAGCTGCAATGGTTTGATAAGGAATGTGAAATGGCGAGAAAAATATCATTTTCTTGCTTAAAAGCATTCCGTGACTCTAACGAAATATCCTATAAGAACCAGTATCTTAAATCAAATGCGAATTACAAGATGTTATGTTCTCAAAAAAAGAAGAAACATTATGAAGCGGAGGCCAAACGGTTGGAAAATTGCAGAAATGGAGCAGATTTTTGGAATTTAGTTAGGAAATTAAATGGCAAGTCCTATGTAATTAATCAACCAAGAGTTAAAGCCAAATGTACTGCTAACACACTTTAAGGAGCTGCTGGGCACTCCGGGGGATATTAATACGATTTTGTATGCTGCACCAAACTTACATAATGAAGTCCTTGATGCAAGTTTCACTTATGGTGAGATCAATGAAGCTCTAAGAAGGTTAAAAGATAGGAAAGCAGAAATATGTAACTCAGGAACTTATATGTAACCTTTTAACAATCTTCAATAAGGTAATGGAAGATGGATATATTCCTCAACAATTCACAGAATCCCTGATATTTCCTATCCACAAAAAAGGAAGTACTGCAGATCCGGCAAATTATAGGGGGATATCTTTCTTGAATTCTTCGTATAAGCTTTTTACAACTATGGATCACAAGCAATAATCTGATTGGTGAGTGTCAAGCAGGATTCAGACCAGGGTACTCCACAAATGATCACATTTTTGTACTAAAAAGTATTGCAGAATCATTTTTGAACAAAGGGACAAAATTGTATACATTGTTTGTTGGCTTCAAGTCTGCATTTGATAACGTGGACAGAAATGCGTTGATGTATAAGCTATTTGGCATGGGAATGTCTTGGAGGTTTGCAAGGCTAATTAAAAATCTATATAGCAGTACAAAAACAGCGATCTGGAATGGGGAAGAGATGTCGGATTGGTTTCACACATGGACAGGAGTTCGACAAGGATGTACACTAAGTCCTTCGCTGTTTGCTCTTTTCATCGAAGATCTCGTCCAATGCCTGCCTTGTGGTATAGAATTCGCCAGAAAAGCTATCAAAGCACTGCTGTTTGCTGTTGATATTGTGCTTCTTGCATACTAGCCTGAATCGCTACAAATCATGATAAACCGCTTGAGTGACTACTGCAAACTATGGAACTTGACTGTGAATTTAGACAAATCAAAAGTTATGATATTCAGAAAGGGAGGAGGGCGAAATCGTAGCTGTGAGAAGTGGTGGTACAATGGTGAAGAAATCGAAGTTGTTAACAAATACAAATACCTTGGTGTACTTATGACTAAGAACCTTGATATGGGGCACCATTTGAAGGATAAACTTGTAAAAGCTAAGACTGCGATCAGTGCCTCGTGGAACAAGTGTTTTTCTAACAAAAATATTAGCAATAGTGTCAAATTTCGTGTCTTTGAAGCAGTTTCAGAAGTCATCATGTTGTATTCGGCTCAAGTGTGGGGCTACAAACAGTACGAAACGGTGGAGAAGTTGCTGAGGTACTATATCAAAAGAATCTTCCATATCCCATCCAACGCCTCGAACTATATGGTCATGCTGGAAACTGGACTTTCACCTCTATTTATACGCACCCCTAAGCTACATGTAGACTATATTCTTAAAACTCTCAGTATGTCTAATGAAAGACTTCCAAAGATAGTAGTACTGCACGAAATATGAAAAAAAATAAGCTGGATGAATAAGCCAATGGTGTGGAATGCAACTTAACCTCAACTGCTGTGACTTCAGCGAATGGAAACCAAAGCTTTACAAACTAATTGCAAACGTTGATCGCCGGTGTAGAGAAGAGTATTTAATGGAAGCAACAAGTTCGGTTCATAGAACACTGTACAGCCGTCTAAACCATAATCTCAATGAGCGGAATTATATTCGGGATGAATATAGTGTGGAGGAAATCTCTATGATGGGAAAATTAAGAGGTGAACTTCTTTGCCTTAACTATATCCCACTTTGTAACATGCATGAGAGGCAGAATACCATACATTTCATAGGTCGGTGTCCAGTCTTAGCCGAAACGAGAAGATTCTACTTGGGTGCCAATAGCTTATCGATGATCCAGATAATGGCTCTCCTCAATGAGATGGACGTCTCAAAACTATTTAATTACTGCAAAGCTGCTTTAGGGTATCGACAAAGGATAATAAAAGACTTTTAATCATTGTGTAAAGATTGTTTATGCTTATTGCAAGTTGTTTTTTTAATTATTTAAATGTTAGTACAAATATTTTATATTATGTTAACTTTTGTCGATCGGCAGACGACAAGGCCATGCTCAATGATTTTGTAAACTATTATGTGAAAAATTAATTTTGTAATAAAGAAAATCTATCTAATCTAATCTAATCTAGAAAGCTCTTTAGAATGTCCATCCAACAGGATGCTGAACAATATTATGTAATAACACATATGAAAGTATATTCTATCGCTCCTATTAATCAACTTTTGGTTGCGCTACGATTTTTTGCAATAGGTAACCATCTCCTAAGTATAGCCGATTTTGATGGAATGCATGTCTCAACCGTTTCAGGAATAGTTTTGAGAGTTTCGAGGGCAATAGCTAAACTTGGAAATAATTATATAAAATTTTCCGAAACATCAACTGACATTTCAAAAACTAAACGTGATTTTTTTGACATAGCATCTTTTCCTAATGTAATTGGAGCAATTGATGGCACTCATGTCAAAATTCAGTCCCCCGGTAAATTATTATTTAAGATTGACTTGAAAATTAATATACATACATAATTTTGTTTGTTACATGAAGGTGGAACTGATGGAGAAATTTTTAGGAACAGGAAAAGTTATTTCTCTATCAACGGTCAAGCGATTTGCAACGCTAAAATGATATTTACTAATGTGGTAGCTACATAGATGGCCCGGATCTACACATGACGCAACAATTTTCAGTAATTGTAGAATAAAAAATATTTTGGAGAGACAGTTAAATGCAAATGCAGAATATTTTCTCTTGGGTAGGTTTCATTTAAATGTATGTATGTTTTTTTTCATTTTTATTTTTTTTTAAACAGGAGATTCGGCTTATCCTCAAATGTCTTATTTGATGACACCTCTTCTCAATCCCAGAAGTTCAGCAGTACAATTGTATAATGAGTCTCAAATTCGTTCTCGAGGTGTAATAGAAAATTTGTTTGGAATTTTAAAAAGAAGATTTCCCGTTATGGCTTATGGTGCCCGGTTAAAACTGAGTACAGTATTAAGAATTATAATTGCGACATGTACTTTGCAAAATATATTGAGGGAAAATGGTATATGTGATGATCCTCCTGAAAGCTTTGATTTCAGTGAAGAAGATCTACAACGTGTTATTACTGATGGACAGATACATAATGAAAACCCTTTTCAAATCAACAATTCAAGCTCGAACTCCTTGAATTTGAATATGCAAAAACGTACAGATTTCATAAATAACTATTTTTCTGGATTATAAGTAAACATTATATCAAATTTGATACATAAAAAACTCAATACAAATAAAACAAAATTTCATTTCAAAATAAAATTACATAGTTTTTATTCTTTAAAGATTTATCACATGTGAATAAAGTAATAAAGAATACTCGCAGTTACAAAGAAGGAACACAAAAAAAAAACACAAAGAAAACAGAATATGTATCACAAAATTTACTCAGTTAATTTCTTTGAAAAATAATTCAATGTCTTTCAAAACATTGTGGGCATCTTTTGCCGTGCAGTCTTCTTTTTGGATTTTTTGTTTAAAACTTTGCTTTTGATTGCGATATCCAGTTGTAAGGATTTCCGCTTAAGTTCGTTTTCAATACTGCTTTGGAATTTTTTTGAATGCTTTCTTCTTTAAGCGTATCGTATTCCAGTTTCGCTAGTTCAATCTTAATTTTGGAAAGCTCTGAATACTGCTCCGATATCTTGCTGCTTTGCAATGTAGAGGCAACTGGTCTTCTTCTTGAAGACCATGGAGTATTGTCCACTTGATCGGAGCTTCCTAATTGCTTTTTGAAACCTTTTGTCATAACGATTTCAGGTGTAGACTGTAGAGCCTTTTTCCAGATCTGGCGAAATTTCGTTCCCAAAACTGTTATCATTTTTGGTGTGGGCTGGGGTTTTCAATTTTGAATGAACTTTGTTTTTAAGCATGGATGGGTCGTTTGATTTGTCCTCCTCTTCACGCTACAAAATTTAGTTATTAGAAACAAATTTTTGAAAATTTAAAAATTTCATTTATAAGTTAAAAATTACGTTTTCTTGTTCCACAAAGCCTTCACCATCAAATTCATTCTCAAGTCCATACACAGTTTTTGGGTTCATAATGTTTACAGCAAGATCAAAATTAGGGTCTGAAGGTATAACTTTCCTTCTCCTGTTTGTAGACTCGAACTTTTTTCTTTTGCCGCCTCTTTCCTTATTTCACCTTTATAATTATTAGGTATAAAATCTCTTCAAAGATTCGCAATTTCTGAAGCATGACCCCAACTGGCTGTTAAAATTATTTTCGATACGTTTTCAAGCAGCTTCCTTCTCTTTCCACGTTATACCATCTGTTTTTTTTATTTTCAATAACTTCTTTTTCATTGAATGCACAATGAAGAAGAAGTGTTTTTTTCATTTTGAGAAAAATTCGGGCTTCTTTTCTTATCAAGCAAAAAGATAGAACATAAATAAAAACCGAAAAAATCGTCACTTGGTGTTTTAAGTGTGTGAATCCCAGAAGGATTTTAAGAATTAAATTAAAGTGTCCAAAATAAACAAACACCCAACGGTCTTTTTTTGTTTTTTAATATTATTCAGTTTCTCATGCATTTGGCATTGTTTTTGTTAGGGGAGGAGAAAAAAAGTTCAAGTTGTAAACAATTCGAAAGCTTTCATGTTTTCCAAAATAAAACGAACTTTTTTTCGAAGTTAAAGCAAGTGTAATTCGAAAACGTATCCTTTCGCTTCAGTTGTGCGAATTTCTTTAACCGAACAAGTTACTGCCCTTCAAAGTACGGATTCTTTTTTTTCTCTATTAGATAAATCTTTAAAAGATTGAGGTATTTTAATCTTTAAACAATTTAATATGCCTTATGATTGGTTAAATTTGATCCTACTTCCTATCAACGTCGGGTTTAAAATTTAATTCATGTTCAGTAAAATTATTCCTATATTTTATTTTTTTTTTTCATTTCGATCTAAGAGCAGCTTGGTTATGTTATAACACTTTCATATTTTAATTAAAAGAAAATTTGGTGTAATGAAAAATCTTTAAATTTTCCAATTTCTTCAGGGGATTGAATGAAAATTTTGTTGCCATTGTACGAGTATCACGCCCCAATATCTATAAATAAGGTCATCATGTGTCATCAACTTTTCGGTATTGTTTTTTTCTGATGTGCGTTATATAGAATATCTTATTTGAGAAGAAGAAGAAGGCATTGTTTCAAGAAGTATAATAGTGCCAAAAGCAAGTGTTTACAGGAAAATCTAACATCTTTAAGGAAAGTGAATTGAAAAGCTTATAAGCAAAGAGAACTTAAAGCGTTTTTCTCTAATTTGACGAAGGGGTATTTCAAACATCCCCAAAAGTGTTATCGAAATTGTTCTGGAGAAAAGATAGAAAGTTTTCGAAAAAAGTGAATATGCGCAAATAGTATGTTTGTTTTTTTTTTTATAATAGCTCTCTGAATCGGAAGTGTTGTTTATATCCTCTCTGTTTTTGTCCCGCTTAAAGTCAAAAACATGTGCGATTTGTTTGTTTTCATTTGATTGTGATTTATTGTGTATACAAGGAGAATCTGGATGACTGGTGGTGAGAATGTTCTTTCCATTCAAAGTGCCCCTAAATCTATAAATGGTATTTCTGGTATTTATTTTTGTAAGTGAAAAGATGAATGCCTGTTTATGATCCTTTCAAGGTGGATGTGAATCCATGGAGTGGTTTGCAAAGATATGCGACTTACGTTGAGTGCATTGCGGAGAACTAAATATAAATATAAGTTAATTATTTTAACAATATGACATCACGTCACGCCAAGCATTGAAGGAATAAGTTTATTGGACAATTTACACTATTAAAACTGGTTGCTCTTAATATACTCGTATAATCTGTTTTATAATGTATAGTGGAATGGGATTTGTACTAAATCTATGCTTAAGATACTTCCGGAGGCTCGTGAGGGAGTCACTTTTTGTTGTCCAAATGCGCATAACCTAAATTTGGACAAATAAGATTTTTTAAAGCATGTTTTTGGGGGATCTGAAGTTGATGTTATTTGTATTACAAATACATGGTTGAATACTGTAACGTCTAACTAACGAGTGATTTTAAGAGCTATGGGAAATTAAAAACAAAAAAACACATAAAATCCAGAAAAATGCATGAAATCTTTATTTAAGTCGATAGCACGGTCGATATAATTTTATTTTTGAAGAACACCTCTCAAACCAAACAGAGAGGACTAGAAAATAGCCACGACCATTTGCGCAGGTAAAAGGATTGATTGGGCAATTAATACCTTTCAACCCTTCAAATCACCAGGTGCAGATGGTATCTTCCCGGCTCTTTTGCAGAAGGGAAAAGAATACCTTATGCCTTATCTCATTAATATTCTTCGGAGTAGCATTGCTCTTGGGTATATACCAAGCCTATGGAGAACAGCTAAGGTAATCTTCGTTCCCAAAATAGGGAAAAAAGACACAACCCATCCAAAGTCTTTCAGGCCAATAAGCTTAACATCCTTTATACTGAAAACTTTGGAAAAGGTAATTGACAACTTCATAAGATCAGAAGTATTAATAAGTAGGCCTCTCAATCAGCGACAACACGCATATACGGCAGGCAGATCAACCGAGACCGCCCTGTTCGAACTAACAAATAAGATCCAAAGAACTTTCTTAGACATAGAAGGAGCATTCGATAACACGTCCCACGAGCCGGTAGGCAAAGCCCTTGTTAGGAAAGGCGTACCCATCACCATAACCAGATGGATAAAAGAAATGTTAGGCACTAGAAATGCAGAGGCACAAGCATGACAAAACGTAAAAAAAGTGATCACAACGAGAGGATGTCCTCAGGGTGGTGTACTATTACCCTTGTTGTGGAGTCTTGTAGTAGATGAATTATTAGAAAATCTTACCTCCCAAGGAATATACTGCATTGGCTTTGCCGATGATATCGCTATCATTGCAGTAGGTAAGTTTGAAGAAACTCTTTGCGATATTATCCAAAGAGGACTAACAATTACAAGTAAATGGTGTATGTC
Organism: Chrysotoxum bicinctum; assembly: GCA_911387755.1. Taxonomy (NCBI): domain Eukaryota; kingdom Metazoa; phylum Arthropoda; class Insecta; order Diptera; family Syrphidae; genus Chrysotoxum; species Chrysotoxum bicinctum. Next base: position 46,657,022 of record OU426988.1, on the reverse strand, counting down.
TGTAGGGCTTTTAATAAACCCATCCAAGACAACAATCATACCATTTACTAGGAAAAGACTTCTACCACATATGAAATCTATCCGTTTGAATGGTTAAGTAATTGAAACGCAGAGGGAGGTAAAATATCTAGGAATTATACTAGAATTATACTCCTCTGGAAGAAACACATAAATGCTATAGTCGGAAAAGCCACAAAAGCCCTAATGATTTGCAAAAGAATTGCAGGTAAGTCATGGGGATGTAAACTATGATGGTAAGATCCATCATTACCTATAGTGCGGTTGCATGGCACAAGAAAACCGAATTAACAACAACTAGGAAAACCCTAGAAAAAGTCCAAAGGCTCGCATGTATCTGTATTACGGGAGCAATGAGAACCTGCCCTACCGCAGCTATGGAGGTTACCCTCCATTTATCCCCTCTACACGAGGTCATTAGAAGTGCTGGAGTCGGAGGTATCATTAGGTTCTCAAAGGAAGGAACTGGGACCGGCAAAATAATTGGTCTCAGAGAAAGGGACCTAATTGACAGGTCCACAATAACAAACCTTATTGACATCCCAAGAGATGGAATGATCAAAAAACATAATTTCGAGAAAAACTTTCTTACACAGCTCAGTAACAAGGAAGACTGGGTAGGAGAGGATACAAACTACACACTCGAAACAAATACCATCAAATGGTACACTGATGGATCGAGAACAAGAGAAGGGACTGCTGCAGGAATCTTTGGGCCAAAAACCAAACTTTCCATACCGATGGGGCAGTCCACCAGCATCTTCCAAGCGGAGGTAAACGCCATAGGGAAATGCGTAGATCGCAATTTCGAAAAGAATTATCGTAACAAGAACATTGCCATTATGTCAGATAGTCAAGCAGCACTCAAGGCACTAAACTCATACACCATCAGCTCTAAGCTAGTGTGGGAGTGCACAAGCAGACTAAATGAACTAGGTAAACAGAACAGAGTCACACTTTACTGGGTACCTGGTCATGTTGGTGTTCTTGGAAATGAAAAGGCAGATTCCCTAACAAAAATAGGCGCTTCAACCCCCCTAACAGGGCCTGAACCCTATTGCGGAATAGGTAAAAATGTCATCAAAACCAAAATTAAACAAAAAGAGGAGACAAACAGATTCAAAAACTGGAATGAACTCCCTAGGCTGAGACAGGCGAAATTGCTACTGGGCAACTACAACCGGCAACGTTTCGAAAACTGTATCAACCTAAGTAGGAATAACCTAAGAATGGGCCTTATTGTGAGTGTCGTTAACGTTCGATTCGACAAAAGTCGATAGTGTCAAAACGTTTGATGCGTTAAAATTTGTATCCAAAGCTATTTAGATAACTTAATGTTGTTGTAACCACGTATAAAAACACAGCTTATGGTATCTTATACAAGAATAATTTCAGATATCTTAATTTTCCGATGATCGATTTTCGACAAAAGTCGTCGATCGATTAACAAACGACACTCGCAATAAGGGCCAATAATAACATGTATCCTAACAGGACACTGCAAACTTAGAAGACACCTTAACCTACTTGGTGTGGTAGGCAGTGCCACTTGCAAATTCTGCAACATGCATGAGGAAACACCGGAACACATACTGGGAAAGTGTTATCCAATCATGAACCAAAGGAAAACCCATCTGGGACGGTACCAGGTGGAAGAGAGCAACCTATCCTCTCTTAAAGTGCCCCAAATACTAAAATTCCTAAAAGCAATAGGTTTGGAGGAGGAACTGTAGGATGAGCCAGCTCATCATTTTTATAAGAGGGGCACAATAGATCTACAGGTCGCAGTGCAATAACCCCCAATACAATTCATTCATTCATTCATTTCAAAAATAAATGCTTCAATGTTGGTGGGTCAATCGAAGCGGGCTTAACATAGCCCCACAAAAAATAGTCTAGAGGCGTTAAATCGCAAGCTCTTCCATTTTTCGCCAAAAAACGTTTGTTATCATCGCAGGCTAGCGCTCACCATTCACAATAACGTTCCTATTGTGACTTTTTCTGGATGCATTGGTAGCTCTTGCAATGCTTCTGGCTGCTCTTCACTCCAAATACGGCAGTTTTGTTTGTTCACGTATCCATTCAACCGCTGAACACAATTTTTCGATACAAAAGAGTATCTTCGACCAACTTTTCAAGAGCACATTCACCAAAAATTTGGCGTTGTGGTAGGTCGTTCTGCTTCAATTCTTGCAACAGCTCTATTTTGAAAGGCTTCACACCTAAATTCTTCCGCAAAATTTTCCACGTAGTGGAATAACAGTGGCTCAACTAGATACTAAAGAAACGGCATTATGCGCCTTCCTTGATATTGAGAGGGCCTTCGACAACACCTCTCACGAAGCAGTTCATTCGGCCCTAGAAAGGAAGAGCGTTCCCATCACTATAGTCAGATGGATAAGTAAAATGCTAAGTACAAGAACGGCGGAAGCATACGCAGGACTAAACGTCCAGAAAGTCATTACAACAAGAGGCTGTCCACAGGGAGGGATATTATCACCCTTGCTGTGGAGTCTTGTAGTGGATGAATTATTAGAAAGTCTAACTATCCAAGGGATTCGATGTATTGGCTTTGCTGATGACATCGTTATAACGGCACTGGGGAAGTACGAAGAAACTTTTTGTGATATAGTCCAGAGGGGGCTGTCTATAACTAGGAAATGGTGTATATCTGTGGGACTTAACATCAACCCTACCAAAACAACGATAGTACCATTTACCAGTAAAAGACTTCTACTTCGCGTGAAACCCATTCGGTTGGCGGGAGAAGTAATCGACACCCAGAGGGAGGTAAAATATTTAGGAGTTACACTAGATAGCAAAGTCCTCTGGAACAAGCATGTCGAAATAACTGTCGGGAATGCCACAAAGGCCCTTATGATATGCAAGAAACTTGCTGGCAAATCATGGGGCTGCAAACCAAACATCATAAGATGGATGTACACCATGATAGTAAGACCCATCATTACCTATGGGGCGAACCGCACTAAACAGAACTAGGAAATCACTAGACAAATTGCAAAGGCTTGCATGTTTATGCATAACAGGAGCAATGAGAACTTGCCCTACAGCAGCGATGGAAACCATCCTTCATCTGACGCCACTATACGTGGTCATTGAAAATGCTGCTAAGGGAGCCATAATGAGATTTGCCAAGGAGGGTACTGGGACGGGTAAAATTATTGCAAACAGGGAAAAGACTCGATAATCCGGTCCGCAGTAACAAACCTTCTTGACATCCCAAGAGATGGAATGATCAAAAGATATAACTTCGAAAAACATTTCAAAACGGAGTTAAGCTGCAAAAAACACTTGGTAGGCGAAACAGTAAACTACAGTCTTAAAGAAAATACCATCAAATGGTACACTGATGGATCGAGAACAGCTGAAGGGACTGGTGCTGGAGTTTTTGGGCCTAGAACTAGATGGGACAGTCCACTAGCATATTCCAGGCAGAAGTAAATGCCATAGGCATATGTGCTGGAAGAAACATCGATAGGAAATATAAAAACCTATACATTGCCATCATGTCAGACAGACAGGCTGCAATAAAAGCACTAAACTCCTTCGCCATTAGTTCCAAACTTGTTTGGGAATGGGTAATAATAACACTGTCGCACTTCATTGGATACCAGGCCACGTTGGTGTCCAGGCAACGAAAAGGCAGACTCCTTAGCAAAAATAGGTGCATCGACACCCCTTACAGGGCCAGAGCCCTACTGCGGAATAGGAGAAAATGTGATAAAAAATAAAATCAAAACAGACGAGGAGGCAAAAAGATCAAAAATCTGGAAAGAACTACCTAAGCTGAGACAGGCAAAACTCCTACTCGGGGAATACAACCGAGAGCGTTTTCTAACCTGCATTAGCTTAAGTAGAAACAACCTCAGGAAAATCACGGGGCTTCTCACAGGCCACTGTAGGTTGAGAAGACACCTCAACATCCTTGGCCTGGTGAACAACGCGACTTGCAGATTCTGCAATACTCACGAAGAGACACCTGACCACATACTGGGGAAATGTGATGCACTCGTGCATCAAAGGCATAGGTATCTGGGCAAGCACCACATAAAATAGAGTGATTTATCATCCCTTAAAATACTCCAAATACTTCGATTCCTAAATGGAACAAAGAAGAAGAACTGTAATGTTGAGCCAACCTCATCCAGTTCTAGATGGGGGACACAATAGATCTTTAGGTCGCAGTGTTTTTATACCCCCAATTTATTTATTCATTATTCAACAGTGGCTCAATTGTTGCGAACGGCCCCGAATCGATAATTCACGGCCATCACTAACACTGGCCGATACAGCTGCAATATTTTCCTCAGTTCGCACTCTACGTAAGCGTGTTGGTGGTTTAATGTCCAACAATGTTAATTTGGTGCGAGATTTAGTCACAATAGCTAGCCCGAATAGCCGCCTCAGTATTTCGATTAAACTGACCATAAAATGTAAGAAGCGCGCGATGAATTTTTTTAACAGAGCACGCATTTTGATAATAAAATTCAATAATTTGGAAGCGCTGTTCGTTTGTAAGACGATTCTTAAATTATAGACCAAACTGAAGATGTTTGACAGTGATACAAAACACGAAACGTGCGTGAGCTGTCAAAACCAGTGTTGCCAAAAAGAAAATAGCAAAAAATCACCCATTATATGTACCAGCTTCCCAATTACAAACTGACACGTAACGATAGAGCCCCCAATACTGTCGAAGAGTTGCTAATAGCTGCAAGGCTAAAATAATTTTTATATCTGAAAGCAGCGGAATTGAGTTTTTGATATTAAAAGTGTCTGATAGTAACATTAAATGCTTTTTTTCTTGCGATATAGGTACTATAGGGCAAGTTCTGCATTTGGAAAAAAAATCGAACTCGAGATTTTGATCAAAGTTGACATTACGATGATAGCGAAGACGAAAAAAGTTGGTCCGACAATTCCGTCTGTCTGTCTGTATGTTTGTATGTCTGTATGTCTGTACCTCGAACTACAGCCTAAACTACCGGAGGTATTTTCTTCAAACTTGGTAGTTAAGGGCCTTCGGTGATTCCCTAGAGGAGAAATTTAAATTTTTTTTTAGCTCCAAAACTAAGGGTACCCCCCATACACCCGTAATGCAAAATCTTATTTATCTCGAAAACGGCTCTAACGATTTTTATAAAAAAGATTAAGTGTGATATTATGGACATGTACTACATTTTGGTCAAAAAAAATTTTGGGGCAAAATGTTATTAGGGGTACCTGCCATAGACCCGTTTTTTGATTTTGATTTTCGACTTTCTCATTAACGGCTCTAAGGATTTTAACCCAAAATTTTTAGCAGGAGTCCCCTTAAGTTTAAAATAATATTGTATATAAAAATATTTGAAAAAATATTTATTGGGTTTAAAAAAAAAAAAAAAAAATTTAAATCAATATCTTCAAAACCTATGAACGATTATTTTTTGAAATTATTTCCTAAAACCAATATTATTAAATACTTAAAATTCGCATCCCACATTTTTTTCTTGAAAAATTTTAGAGAAATTTCTTATATAAAAAATGTATTTAATAATAAAACGATTTTTTAAGGTTTATTTGCATAAATTCATACTTTTCCGGAAACCAGACGACAATTTTATGCATTTGAACATTATTATCTCATTAAATCCATGTTTTATATTTATAAAATGTATCCTAAATTTCAAAGTACTTTTACATAAGAGCAAGTTCGTGCGATCCAGTCGCTACAATCATTACCATTAATATTTTCTATGTATACATACATCCAGAATTTTTAAATTAGGGTTAACAACATTACTGGCTATTCTCCATTTTTTTTTATTGTTTCTCAGAGCCTGCTCATTTAGTTTGGTTTGGTTATGGTAACAGTAACCGTTACGGGATTGGATTTATTTTATGACACCTACGATTATAACGAATTTTTAAACTAAGATCAAGCAGATTTACAATGCATTTTCCCAGTTTATGTTTTAGTTTGGCATTATTAAGAATAGAGGTGTTCATCCAAATTTAAAGTCCCATTTTTGATTTTCGAAGCACAGTGCCGAAACTCCAGGCCGTTATATTATTTTTTTAGGATTTGTAGAAATATGTCAAAAGCGTTCAATTCATTCAAATATATCAAAATATTTTCAAATATTAAATTTGTTTTCACACTCAAACGATTTTGTGAAAAGCCCTTATAAAATATGAAAATTACAAAAACAAAATTATACTCAATAAAATGCACGACTGGATCGCACAAACTTGCTCTTATGTAAAAGTACTTTGGAATTTAAGATACATTTTATAAATATAAAACATGGATTTAATGAGATAATAATGTTCAAATGCATAAAATTGCCGTCTGGTTTCCGGAAAAGTATGAATTTATGCAAATAAACCTTAAAAAATCGTTTTATTATTAAATACATTTTTTATATAAGAAATTTCTCTAAAATTTTTCAAGAAAAAAATGTGGGATGCGAATTTTAAGTATTTAATAATATTGGTTTTAGGAAATAATTTCAAAAAATAATCGTTCATAGGTTTTGAAGATATTGATTTAAATTTTTTTTTTTTTTTTTAAACCCAATAAATATTTTTTCAAATATTTTTATATACAATATTATTTTAAACTTAAGGGGACTCCTGCTAAAAATTTTGGGTTAAAATCCTTAGAGCCGTTAATGAGAAAGTCGAAAATCAAAATCAAAAAACGGGTCTATGGCAGGTACCCCTAATAACATTTTGCCCCAAAATTTTTTTTGACCAAAATGTAGTACATGTCCATAATATCACACTTAATCTTTTTTATAAAAATCGTTAGAGCCGTTTTCGAGATAAATAAGATTTTGCATTACGGGTGTATGGGGGGTACCCTTAGTTTTGGAGCTAAAAAAAAATTTAAATTTCTCCTCTAGGGAATCACCGAAGAACCTTAACTACCGAGATTGAAAGAAATAGATCCAGGGATTTAGGCTGTAGTGAGAGGTACAGACATACAGACACACTGAAACATGTGTTTTGTGTACTAAATTTTACTTAAAATTTTTATAAAAAAAATTGATATGCAAATTGTTAGTATTTAATAAAATACATTTTAAAACGTAATTTAAAAATTTAGTCTTGTATCGGTTTTCAAGATATTGAATTTTCAAAAAAAAAATTGTATTATTTTTTTAAAAATCCAAAAACTATTTTTTCGAAAAAATTTTTAGTTTATATTTTTTCAAATGCAAAGCAGCTCCTGCATAAAAATTTTGGTTAAAATCGTTAGAGCCGTTGGTGAGAAATTCGAAAATCAAAAAAACCGTTCTATGACAGGTACCCCTAATAACATTTCCCCCCAATTTTTTTTTCACCAAAATATAGTCCATAATCGTTAGAGCCGTTTTCGAGATAAATAAGATTTTGCATTACGGGTGTATGGGGGGTACCCTTAGTTTTGGAGCTAAAAAAAAAATTTCAATTTCTCCTCTAGGGAATCACCGAAGACCCTTAACTACCGAGATCGAAAGAAATAGGTCCAAGGGTTTAGGCTGTAGTGAGAGGTACAGACATACAGACACACTGAAACAATGTTTTTTGTGTACTAAATTTTCCTTAAAATTTTTATAAAAAAAATTGATATGCAAATTGTTAGTATTTAATAAAATACATTTTAAAACGTAATTTAAAAATTTAGTCTTGTATCGGTTTTCAAGATATTGAATTTTCAAAAAAAAAATTAATTTTTAAAGAAACAAAATATTTTTGGTATCCCACTTATTTTATTTTTTTTTTTGTTTGATAGTTACAGCTGTTTCGGCACACAGTACCTTCCTCAGACTAAATACATAATTTCAAACGACTTAATTACTTTCTATGACAATAATAAATAAACAATATAAAACGTTGATAACAATTACATTTATAAATAATTATACATACAACATAATACATAGTCATATACTTTACAAACATAAGTTACATATGTATAATATAAATGTGTGGTGTAATACTAAGACAAATTCAAATTCAGCAAAGGTGATCTATTTAATTCTAACATATCGTTTAATAATGTATTTGTGGTTTTTAATTTGTTGATTTCAAAATCTTCAAATAAATCTAACATTTTACTTTTATTACATGTGTGTAGGATAGTATCCCAGTTCAAGAAGTGCAAATGATGATTCATAATTTATTAAATAAAAATGAAACTAATAATTCGATATCAATAGAAATTTTAAAAATTTTAAGCGTTTGTTTAAAACAAAATTATTTTCAATTTCAAAATAAATGGTTTAGTGCTAGTGATGGATTGATAATGGGAGACCCTATTAGCCCATTACTTGCAGAAATATTTATGAATAGTATGGAAACAGAAATTATGAAGAATCCTTTGAGTAAAAATTTACTATTCTGGTATCGCTATGTTGACGATATAATTTGTTGTTGGACAGGCACTACTAGACAATTAGATATTTTCTTCAAACATATTAACACTTTACACAAAAATATCAATTTTACAATAGAACTAGAGAAAAATAATAAAATTAATTTTTTAGATCTAACTATCAATAGAAACAATGATTATCTAGAATTTAGTATTTATCATAAGCCAACACATAGTGATACGATCATACATAACAACTCACTTCATCCGTACTCACACAAAATGTCTACATTTTATAGTTATATTTATAGACTACTTTCTATACCACTAAACTCTGACAATTATAATAAAGAATTACAAATCATTAAACAAATATCATATAACAATGGTTATGAACCTACTTTAATAGACAATTTAATTAAAAAAATACAATATAAAAAAGCCATAAATGAAGTTTTTCCTTTATCCGCAAGAGAAAATAAAATTTATCATATAATCACATATGTTGGTCCACTGTCAAGTAAAATATCAAACCATTTCAAAAAAAAAAAAAAAAAAAAAAAAAATATAATATTAATATATCATTTAGAACAAATAAAACTTTTCAAAATATTTTAAAGAATAATAAAGACAAAACAAATAAAGAAGATAAATCAGGTGTATACGAATTGAGTTGTGGAACATGCAATAAAAAGTATATCGGACAAACAGGACGGGCATTTAAACAACGTATGAAAGAACATAAATATGCATTTACACATAAATTAGACAATTCTAACTACTCAAGTCATTTAATTAAAGAGAATCACAAATATAATGAAGAATTTAAAATCCTACACACATGTAATAAAAGTAAAATGTTAGATTTATTTGAAGCTTTTGAAATCAACAAATTAAAAACCACAAATACATTATTAAACGATATGTTAGAATTAAATAGATCACCTTTGCTGAATTTGAATTTGTCTTAGTATTACACCACACATTTATATTATACATATGTAACTTATGTTTGTAAAGTATATGACTATGTATTATGTTGTATGTATAGTTATTTATAAATGTAATTGTTATCGACGTTTTATATTGTTTATTTATTATTGTCATAGAAAGTAATTAAGTCGTTTGAAATTATGTATTTAGTCTGAGGAAGGTACTGTGTGCCGAAACAGCTGTAACTATCAAACAAAAAAAAAATAAAATAAGTGGGATACCAAAAATATTTTGTTTCTTTAAAAATTAATAAATGGATCTCCATCAAGTAAAGACCAACAAAATAAAACAAAAAAAAAATTGTATTATTTTTTTAAAAATCCAAAAACTATGCCGTTGGTGAGAAATTCGAAAATCAAAAAAACCGTTCTATGACAGGTACCCCTAATAACATTTCCCCCCAAATTTTTTTTTCACCAAAATATAGTCCATGTCCATAATATCACACTTAATTTTTTTTATCAAAATCGTTAGAGCTGTTTTCGAGATAAATAAGATTTTGCATTAGGGGTGTATGGGGGGTACCCTTAGTTTTGGAGCTAAAAAAAAAATTTCAATTTTTCCTCTAGGGAATCACCGAAGACCCTTAACTACCAAGTTTGAAGAAAATACCTCCGGTAGTTTAGGCTGTAGTTCGAGGTACAGACATACAGACATACAGACATACAGACATACAGACATACAGACATACAGACAGACAGACGGAATTGTCGGACCAACTTTTTTCGTCTTCGCTATCATAGTAATGTCAAAATCTCGAGTTCGATTTTTTTTCCAAATGCAGAACTTGCCCAATAGTACCTATATCGCAAGTAAAAATGAGTATCGTATATGAAAAATGAGAGCGTTTCTCATTTTAGTTCTTTTTAGTACATGTTTTGACAAACTTATCAGAATGAGTTCCAGAATCGCATTATGTGAGTTCATGAAATGTAAAAATGAAAAATGGCTGTGAAAACTAAAATGATAACTTGTTTATCACTTGACATTCACAATGAAAAATACGGTCTGCGTAAGGTGACTGTCACATCTGACTTTATAGTACGTATTTACTTAAAATACTTATTAATATCCTCACCACATATTCAGTTCTTTTTATTTAAAAAAGTTAGCATTTACATATTTCCTTGAATACAAAACACAACAATTTTCAGACAAAAAATAAAATATGGATGTATGAAAATTGTTAGTTCTTGTCTCTCAAAATGCTGACAAATTTTCAATAATTTTTGGTGATCACCATACACAGATGGAAAATAATTTGATTTTAATAAATGTGAGAATCACCAATAACTTTAGCACCGATTCCACACCTCATTTCATCTAACAAAACGCAAATCATGGTTAAGTTCACTTAAATTAATTTTGGTTACTTAGTTCAGAACAAAACAAAATCAAAATTTAACTAACGCATTTTTGTGATTTTCAACTATAAAACAAAATACCATTAATACAATGGTCAGAAATGGGAAGGTCAATATTAATACCAGAACATTCGTTTAAATGAAACGTCAAAAAACATAATCTGTAATCTCGTAATTTTATTAACATGTTAAGTTAGATCCTGTTCAGTTAAAAGCAAAGCATGTAAATACAAAGTTGAATACGCGTTTAATATTTCTAAATTTAAGTCACCTAAATCAACAGTTTTGGAGGTTTAATTTTACCCAAACAACTTGAAAACTCCTCAAGGAACATATTAAAATGAGATTTTAAGTACGACAGCACTAACCAAACTATTTCTCTCCCCATCACAATTAACATAGAAATTACGAACCAAATCTCCAAATTCACTTGCAGCATACCTACGAACCGTTGGCATTCGAATAAAAAGTAAAACCGAGAATATTGTAATCGCTTTTTTCATACCAATAAATCCAAATTTCAGACCCAAAGATAATTTTTTGTAAATATACAAAAGTACTAAAACAAAATAATTGTATTATATTATGCAAAGCTTATATGAAATTTCTGACATTAAACAATCTAAAAAACAATGATTTTGAATCATAATCTCTGAGTTCTCAAAGTGAGACACATGAGATTTGTAAAAGCTTCAAAATTCAATTTTTTTAAAAAAAACGATCGTTGTTTTGGAATTATGTACAACATAAATACTTAGTTCAATCGATTTGAATTGATTTGATGGAATTATTTGCTGCAATATTTTCTACTTGCGAATCACATTTATGTACATACATACGTATTTACATAAAATGCCATTGAATTTGTTTTTAAATCAATTGACTTGAGCTTATTTTTCAAGTTCATAAACATAATTCTTAGATAAGAATTAAGAAACAAAAGACATACCGACTTTCAAAATCAATTAAAAATTTGTATTACTAGTTTTTTTTTTTTATAATTGTTGTTACTCGTCAATTGTCATGATCAACTCACAACCTTGCCTTCAGCAGAATACAAAGAGCTACAATTTTCTAACATAGACATAAGTCTGAATCTCTGAACTTTGATGCAAATATATTTTTAATGAAATTATTCAATGTATGGCAAGCTCGTTGTAAGACACACTAACAAGAATAAAATTTAAATTAAATTTTCTAAAGGTAGTTTATCTAAGCACTCACTCACTCTATACTCCAGCAATGCTGAAGCACTTATTGTTAATGAAAAATAGCTTCTCCAGCAAAGGAATACAGTGAAACCCAGTTATTTTTTTTCTTTCTTGCTTTTTGACAATTAATAGAAATATTAGGTTCGTTCGTTCAACTTTACCTAGGGTTGACCTAAGTTTTTTTGCCAACCCTGAGAGTTGTCAAAAAAAAACTGGGGTTTTCGTTTTTCAAAAAACACCCAAGGGCTGTCAATTGTTTTTTTGAAAGCTAAAAGCAAGAAACAAATAATTCTGTACTCTGATAAAATTTTAAATTTGTTACTCAATATACTCAATATTTCATCTCATGAGGATAATAAGTACAACAAATTTTTAATTTCAAACATAAACAATAACAAGCTAAACGTTAATCGACAAACTACAACAAAAGAAATAGATAAGAAATCTCATGTCACTTTTGACTGTTTTTCGTTATCTCAACTCGTCACTACCCAGATCTACTTTAGGGCGAGTTCAGGGCGAATTAGGTTTCAAAAAAACACTGAATTTACTCACCAGGGTAAGTTCATGATTTTCAAAAATCGATTTAGGGCGACCCCAGGGCTCAACGAACAAACCTATTTTTAGAAAACAGAAATGAATACCTAGATATACAAATTTGTCATTTTTAAATTAACAAGCACCAAAACAAATGGAGGCCCTCCCTTTCACATTTTAAAACCAACAATGGCTAGGGATTCAACATTATGATCAAATGTCCATAGTCACGTTTTAAAGCTTGAACTTAAAAATTTAAATATAGAGTAAAGAAATAAGAATACATTGGATAGTTTAAGTGTTATCCGTTCAAATAACGAAAATTACAAATTATAGTAAATACAGTACGCAAGAGTAACCAAATTGATCCACAATAGGCGTTTTTCTTTTTTAGCCCCGAGCAGGGCACAGAGCGGGGCCTGAGCGCTTAGAGCTCGCTCCGAACCGAGCGTGACCTGAGCGCTCTGAGCTAATTAAGAAACACATCTGAGCACTGAATTGTCATTGTATCATTTTTCAAATAAACTGTCAAAGTTCTCAGCTTTGTTTGTGAAATTTGTGTTTTCATATTCTTGAAAACTTGTTTTTAATTATTTTTTGATTAATGAAAATGGAAAAAGCAATTATTTTAAAGGAAGCGTTCAATTTGTTTTTTGATTTGCAACTTGTTCCTTTTTAATGAATCAATCAAAAATAACGTCATCTGCTTCGTCCACTTCACCCCTTCGAAAACAAAAAATATTATACTCTGCTCATAATTATATTTATTATTCCTTACCTTCACTGGGAGAGCAACCAGCTTCGCCCGCCATTTCCATTGTTTTGATTTTTTATTTCTTTTTCTCTTTTACTATCATCCCTTCCAAAAAATTTAATGAAGTTAGCCGCGCTCAGCTTTTCGCTCCGTCTGCTCGGTCATTTATTATCGAGCTCATCGAGCGAGCCCCGATCGAGCTCTGAGCTAAAAAAGAAATGCAAGTCGAGCACTCAGGGCGCTCTGGGCTAAAAAAGTAACATAGTTCTTTTTTTGACAGTTCAGTGCCCCGCTCGGAGCTAAAAAAGAAAAACGCCTAATATAAGCGCCCACTATTAGTTTTTTTTATCGGTGTACTATTAAAAACGTGTATCTTTATTTATTAGGCCTTCTTATCTTGGAAACAAATAGATCCCACGTCTGCAGAAGCTTAAGTTGTAACACTACTGCGACAAGCAAATCTACGGACAGTTCAGGCAAACTGGAGAGTTTTTGCGGACAGAATATGGACTTCGCCGTTGTATCGCCGAGAGACATGATAGATTCATCGTGCTCAATACTTCAAAAATCGACGAAATTGACATCCAGCATGAGTCCCTAGTGAATTGTAATGGTCGAGAAGTAGGTTTAACTACGGATCGATATTCTGACAGATCACGTCGTTCCTTATGCTGGAATTATTGACGAAGATGTCGTACAAATGGACGATAACGCTCGTTGCCAAACTGCTCGGAGAACGGTAGAGTTTCTCAGGGAAATTGGTATTGACACGATGCAATGGCATTTAAAGAATTTTTGCAACGAGCTTAAGGGTAGGGTTAGGTCCAGTAGTCCAGCTCCTGAAACGATTAGTGAACTGGAAATAGCACTGGTAGATAAATGGAACGCAACAAAGCAAGAGGCAGTCAGTAAACTTCTTATGTCAATAAAAAAATATTTTAGAAGCTATAATTAGACTAAAGAGAGGCAATACAGAATTCTGAATCAATAAATAATGCTTGATTGTGTTGCAAATGTTTAATTTCCGAACTAGTACCTATTTCAATTTTAATTTATTTTTCCTTATTTGTTATGTTTCCTTGATTGTTATGTTTTTGACTTTGATTTAAATCTTATGGTTCAAGCTTTAACGATACTATAAGCATTCAATCATGTTAATTTCATCGACAGAAATTGTTGTTTTTACATAATATAAAGGCGATTCAATTTTTTTGCACTCAATTGTAGTTTTTTTTATATTAAGTTTACTGCTCAAGTTTCTAACTGCTAGGCTTATGAAAACGCGATCGGGAAATTTTGTTCGTGTTAGATGACTCCAAAAGCACGGGTTTTTACTATTTGTTTTTTTTTTTTTTTTTTTAAAGGCTTAAAACACACGAAATTCATGCATTCAAAAACGTATACTTATAGAAGTGCTTTTCATTGCAAACAAACAGTTCATATTGTTTAAGAAAAATTAAGTATATTTCGCTCATACTCCTTATGGTACTTAACGTTGTATATTAACCATTCAAGTATGAATAGGCTGATTCGATAAGTTTTGCAGTTGGTACATTTGTGCAGTTACTTATCTTTAAACCTTTCCTTAAAATTTGAATCTTCTAACACAAATTTATTATTCAACTACCTAAATCAGTTTATGAGATAATTAAGCATTACAATATTTTGTGTTTACAATATTTCAACGTAAAATTAGTTAAGTTTTGAAAAATATTTAACCTTTAAGCTTTTCTCTTAGTTAAATTTTCAAACACAATGATATAAATTTATCCCCAAGATCTAAAGGCATGCTTAAAAAGGATTACGTTCGATTTTTACTCCATTTCGCATTAGCAAATTTTGGAGAAGTATAGACATAGCCATCATCACTTTTCATCATTGTGTTGTGTTGTGTTGACCTTATTCCACCCTATAAATAAAGCTTAATTTTGAAAAATCTAGCCCTTAAGCCATCACTTAAATTTATCTGCGTGTGGTTCTGAACATAAAAACAAAAAAACTTTCCGGTTTAGAATTTATATGTAGGTGTTTGCTCTCGATTTCATTAAACGGTCCCTCTTTGGTTCTGAATAAATGAACTAATCTTGGTCACTGTGACCTAAAAATCTATTGTGGTCCAATCTAGTACTGAAGAGATTCCTCACACTACAAACTACAACTCTTTTTCAAAATTCGTTCCCTTCAGAAACTTGAGTATTTCGAGTATTTTTAAAGATTAAATCACTAACTTCTATCTGATGGTGTCCCAAATATTTATTTTAAGTGCACAAGTGAAACATATTTACCTTATACATATGTGGTACGGTGCTTTCTCAGGAATCTTGCAGAATCTGCATGTTGAACTGCTACTTAAGCCAAGAAAACTGAGATGTGTTCTTAGTTTGTAATATCTAGTTTGAATCTGTTATTGTTTTTATGTTGTTTCTGGTTAGACTGCAGTCTGTATAACCTGCTATTGCTTCTTAGACTATAAATTCAAATTAGAAAGAATTTAATTTTAAAAGCCAATTTAGTATTTTTTTTAATGCAATTTCCAAAAAAAAATTAATGTTTTATATCTGTTCAGCAATTTTTTTGTATATTTTATTAGTTAACAAATATTTTTTAAAACTTAAAAAAAAGTTATAGCAAAGTATTGACAGTTCCCGCTTGGCGCATAAGGCGGCCTTATCGCTGCAAATACGACATCGCTGTTGTACAGTGTTTTTTGTGTTAACACAACCCTCTCGTCTTAGATTTTTGTGCATTTCAAATCATCCTGAATATCTTAACAAAATATTGAAAATTTTTTTTGAGTACTACACGAAACTTGTTACTACTAAGTAGTGTGTATATCAAACCGTTGCAATTTATAAAACTTCAAGAATTATTCTATTTCCATAGAATTTGAATAGGAAATATAAAAATATTCTAAAATTATTTTACAGCTGGTCCAAGTCCCAAGGAACTAACTTTTCACAGTTTTAAGATGGAAATATATAATTTATGTTATTTAGTTTGCCCTACTATTTAGAGCTTGACCACTGGTCAAACAAAAAGCACAACAAGATGAAAGGAGGTTGAACGGTTTGGTACCAATCAACAATAGAAAGAAGACAAACGCAGTATGTACAAGTCTTTAATACTTCGAAATGCAGTTCGAACAAACATTGGCAAATATTCTCAATCAAATAAATACATTACGTACTGTACTTTTCTAAAATATTTTTCTATCTGGGTTTTACCGTATGGCATGATTAGAGACAAAAAAGTTGAATACAATCTTAAATACATCGTGCAAACACGATGTCTTAAAAATGTCCAATGGGATAAGTTTGCTCGTGTTTTCTGTTGTCTGGGAAAATAGCGAGCTTCGGAACGAAGCAAAAATTGAAATATACATAGCAAAAAAAAACATTACCTACATAATGAGAACCACCTTTAGCTTTAATCACATGCAACTTAATGATGATGACACACCGACAACGATAACATTGTCGACGACGCCAGCTTTTAAATCTAAACAAACGAGCGAGAACAATAATAACTTATCAAATATCGGCCAATTAATAATTGTTATTCAATAGCTCAATCTATCATCTCTGGAGCAACGGAGGGAGCCTATTCTTGATTTCTTGGTTCTCTGAATATAACAAATTTACACGAAATAATTGAATATCATTGAAGAAACAAATAAAATATTAAATCACAAATGTTATTGCTGTCGCTGGGCTATTTCTGCTTTTGCGCAATCTATGTTCTGTTTTACCTTCCCTACGACCCCTTTAAGACAAACTATTGAAAACAAATCGCGATCCCCGAAGCCTGAAAGTACCACCCACAAAAAAACAAACAGCCCAAAACTAAATGAAGAAAAAAAAACAAAACAAACACACTGCGCACACAGAATACTGTAAATCAATCACTGTTTGCATGGTTTTTATTGCATTAATTAGCAATTACGAAAGTATTTTTATTTATTAAAAAAGCAATTGAATATAAATTTTATTTAAATTCATTAAATAATAAATAGGATATTTGGAAAACAGATAGTAATAATTTTGTTCTTACCTTTTTCATTTTTGGTCTGCTATGCTTACATGGAAGTGCACGGAAGCACTTTTAGTTTAACACTTTTTTCTCATAACTTTAATGCTTTTTTTCGCGGACTCGATTAAATAAATTGAATGACTGTAAATCAATCACACTTTAAAAATTATTAAAGACAAAACAAAAAAAATCTTATGAGAACGCGAGCACAATAATTAAAGAAAAACCGAAAAATGTATGGAGTATGGACCGAATGCGAGAAAATCAACAAGTGAAATTGAATTATTTTTCTTAAACTGTCAAGTTCTGTCACATCGCGCTGTCAAATTTAAATTGTAGGAATGTGTTCGTAGAGTTCGTTATTGCTTTCAAAGTGAGGTTTGTAGTTGGCTCGTTATGTAGCTACCAGTCATATGAGTATGTTTTGGGTATACTTTGGCGCATTGACTTATTAGATATGGAGTGCTGGTTATATTTATAACACTTCTATGCAGCAACTATCACTATTGGTGCAAAGAGAGAATACATTATATTGTAACATTTGGTTTTGGTATTTTATTTATCAATTATTGGTCGCGTTCATCTCGTAGTCCGATAGGGTATCTAAGATACTTTAGTATCCGATACGTTGGCGAACGACCAAAACCGGATAGGTAACATTTACTGTCAAAGTAAAAAAAAACGACGTTAATTGACCAGGGTTGGCCGAATCAACTACATGCCTTATTTACTACAATTTGTTACGTCTGCTACATTGCATGAATGCTTTTAAACACAGCGATTTTTAATGAAAGTTAACTTTTCTTCATTGAAAAGGAGTCATCTCTCCGCACTCTTTACTCTAGTGAGTTGATCGAAGTTCACTGAGCGAACGCCAAATAGAAATGAAACATACCTGACAAGTAAAGAAAACCACAAAGAAGAAAGAACGATAACTCTGCAATTTTTCCAACCCTAGCAACTTTGTGTACCCCCGCCACCACACACGTCTCTCTCCCACGTGCTTAAAAATCGCAAGGTAATATTGCTTCGTTTAAAAGCAGTCATACCAAAATTTTTTGGATAGCTTTAGATTTCTGCTTGACATCAGCTGTTTCGTTCATCAGCTGATTTTTCCTATAGGATTACAACAACACAAACAAATCCGGATACCTTTGGATACGTAGGTGAACGCGGCCATTGACACTTGAGTTTGTTAAGGGTGTTGAGCGGGATTTTTTTTTTTTAATTTACCATTACTACTACATAAGTACATTATTTATACAAAATAAAGTTTGAGCTGATTTCATGTCCAGCGGGAATTTTTCCATTTGAAAGCCCAGTACGCAGATCGCGCTAAATTTTATTTCCCATACAAAATTCTCTCCAAAATTTAGCTAAGCAAAAATAATTGCAAGCATTACGCTGCTCCAGCTTAAATATCAAAATTTTTCTTCGAACTGTACATAACTAATCTGTCAAAAATTAGCGCAGGAAATAATTGTCTGGCACATTTACTCTCGAGCGAAATTTCAATTTGATATGGAAGAATATATAAAAGAAAATTTGGTGACGGAAGTCTTACTAGATTTTCCACAGCAAAAATCACTTTAAAACAAATTCTTTTGTCTTTGAAAACAAATCTCTTCTAGAGAACAGCTGTTTTGTGTGGCATTTTCTCCACAAGGTTCTTATGTCAAAATTTAGCTTTGTTTGGAGAAAAATGTGGGAGATAAAATTTAGCGTGATCTGCGTACTGGGCTTAAGTGGTAAAAGCTTTGCTGGCAAACTATAATGGTAACGGGGTAAGATTTGAGAAAGCAGTATTGTTCGATGCTCATTTTTTGCGGATTTATAGGCCTTTATCAGGGACGGAAACACAATGGTACTGTGATTCGTTAGAGTGGTAAATCACAAGGCCCGAGATCTATATATGTATATGGTGTGCTGCACCCTGAATTATCATATAATTTTTCAAATTTTTGATTTGGCACTATCAAAATCCTGATTTTGGAAATCTCTTTTTCATTGGCACAAAAAAGGATTTATTTTTGTGCGTGTGCACAAATTTAAACTTAATATTGTAAAGTATGTTAAGAAGAATGGACGGCATTTAGGCGATCTTTTTTTTATAACATATTAACCGCCTTGTCAAACTCCATTTTGTGTAAATCAAATATGAAAATAAGGGTGGTTATTTTAAATTCAATATTAAACTTGAAGAATTATCCCTGAACACCTTTTACTTTCTTATAATCTTGGGTAACATCAAAATGTAAATTTGAATCGAAAAAGTTGGCTCTGTTTTTAATAAGTAGTAATAATAGAAATGTCTGTAGTTTCTATGGCAAAGAATTCTGGTTCAGGCCAAACGCCAAGAGATGGCCTCTGGAATAGTTATTTATCACTTTGCACGCACCATTCCTCTAATTTCAGTAGTGAGAAATCGAACCATACTCATTGGAGAGTTTGTATAGAAATTTCATACGACAATATATAATATGTCAATACTTTGGCGAATGAGTGATCCTTTTTGTATAAAATATTAAGCAGAGTTTTTTGCAAAATTATACCGGTCAATTTTTATGATTGGAACTAGTAGTTGGGTCGGATCTAGATATTCAAACAAAATGGCGAAGCTGTAAGTGTTGTGATTTAAGTCGTACTTTCATAAAACTCGTTTTAATCAATATCCGATAAGAAATTAAATTATCTCTTTATCTAGAAAAAAAAAGTTATTTTATTTTTAGGATTTTAAGGTTCAAAATTAAAGCACCGAAATAGCTATGTTTTATTTTTTCTTCAGAATAAAGAACTGATAAAAACCTCAAATATCTTCTTATTATTACATTCTTGAGCTGATGATTTATCAGCGATTCCATGACCTTAGAAAGAAGGGACGTAAGTGCAATTGGTCGATAGGAGGAGGGGGAGGAAGGGTCGCCTTTTTAAGGAACAGGTCAGACAAATGCTGTTTTCCATCTTCTAGAAAAGATTCCTGAACAGTAAGAACCGCATGGAAAAGCTTACGCAATGGTTTTGCCAGCGATGAAGAACACCTCTTCAGAAGAATTGGGGGTATACCATCAGGACCAGCAGATTTGCTTATACCAAGATCACGAAGGGCTCTAGCAACTGTACGAATGCGAAAATATACCTGTCTCATTGAATGATGTACGTTCTCAAGTACAGGAGGGGCAATGTTGCTATCAGGCAACGTAGAGCTAGCAACAAAATGAGCTGCAAGCACATTTGGTTTATCTAAAGAGCTAGTTATCGGGATGTCATTATAGATGAGCGTTGGAACCGAAGATAAAGTTGAATATTTTACGTTCTTGACAAATGACCAGAAATGTCTACTGCCTTTGGGACATTGCAGGATTTTTTGCCTTAATTTCTGCTCATGTAAGAATTTGGTTCTTTTTATAGCAGCGTTGTATTGGTATAATAAACATCGACCAATATTTGCGTCTTAGATGGGTACGACTGCCAATATTTGAGGAGTACGACAGTATCTAACTGATGAACCCACAATCAAGCTTATTTTATATAATGTAAAAATATTACTGAGCATACAAAATATATTAATGATTAATTGTAAAACTTTTTCATAGTTTAGTCTGACGCATACCAACCCGTACAGAACCAGGGTTTATTAACTTTTAACATCAAATTTCTTTTAAGCAGTTCGTCTACTATTCTATGTGCTACTATCCCTATTTAAAACCGATATTAAAATATTACACATATGTATGTACATATATTTATTTTACTTGATATAAAATTTTGTAAATTATAATAATTCTTTAAATTGTTTTTTTTTTTTATTATAGTAACGACGATGCAACAAGGAATTTCATAAATAAATTAAATTTCAACTGAAAGAGTATCTACTTATTTCTAATTAGGTCATGATAATCCCAAATAAACGCGAAGTCAAACAATATTAACACAATAATTCCACACATAATATGCAAAGTTAAACAAAATAACTTTTGGCAACAGAACACACATTGTTCCGGTGATTTAAGAATAAATCAATCAAACAAATGGCAGACTACAAAAATAATCAACTAAAACAATGCATCTTCATATTGCTTTCCTTTCTGAGCCGATTTCATGTCGCTACAATGGAAAAGCAAATGTCGAATTCGGATAATCCTTCCGAATACAACATTGGTGGTGTGTTGAGTGATAAGGGGAGCGAAGAGCATTTCAAAACGACAATAGCGGTAAGTTTTCACATTGCATCCAAATTTGAAATCACAACTTTTGTCTACATGTTTTGTATGTACACAGCATCTTAATTTTGATCAGCACTACGTGCCGAGGAAAGTAACTTACTATGACAAGACGATACGAATGGACAAGAATCCTATTAAAACAGTCTTCAATGTCTGCGATAAGCTCATAGAAAAACGGGTGAGTAGATTTGGATTTCTTAATACCTACCTCAGTGAATACAAAAGACAATTTGCTACACAACCCGCAATATAATATCAGCTATCAGCCAAGGATAAGAAATTCTTCTACTGCTGTTTATTTTATTGTAAATTTATGTTCATTTCTGGGTTTTCAATTGGCAGAACAGGCACAGAATAAGAGGAAGGGGGTAGATTGTGGGTTTACTCGTTTAGGAAATTAATTTACAAGTTTATCCTTTAACTGACTCATGGTTGTCCTCACCCTTATATCTGCAATAACGATTCATCTTGAAATGATTTCATATTTTTTATTCTTCATCTTCTCATCTTTTCACTTAAATCTAGGTTTATGCGGTGGTGGTGTCTCATGAACAAACGTCGGGAGATCTATCACCGGCAGCTGTCAGTTATACGAGTGGATTTTATCAAATTCCTGTAATTGGAATATCCTCGAGAGATGCTGCATTCTCGGATAAAAATATTCATGTTTCATTTCTAAGGACGGTGCCGCCGTACTATCATCAGGCGGATGTATGGCTGGAAATGTTGAGTCATTTCGGATATACTAAGGTAAAGTTTTAACATTTGATTTTCAATATTTAAAGCATATTATGTTTATTTGTATAACAGTTTTGTTGCTTACTCTTTATATGTATGCTTTTCACACCGAATTAAAAACTCGGATTTCAGCAACAAGATAACGAAATCTTGTTGAAGCGTTCGCACTGAATAGAATCAGGATTTCGTTTGACGTTTCTTTCATCTTGCCAATTATTTTTAATTTCTTTTGTTTATACGAGTATGAAAAAAAAATGAATCATGATAGTTAAAAATTCTTGACAGTAAAAGCATCCATTTAGGTAAACAAAAACGTATATTTTTATTTTTTTTATTTATTTAAATATTTCAATACACTTCTATGAAATTTCTAGCTGACTCAATATATTCTTTTAGACTGTTGTTATTGTCGGCATATATTTTTCCTTATAAATCTGTCCATTTTTCCTGCTTCATCGGATATAATTTATCTTCTCTCCTTCTCTCACCACAATTCAAAGAGGGAATCCTTTATCTGCTTTTTTATCTGCCTTTTCGCTTGCTGACAATTTGCTGACAAGGCAGAACATTTCGAAAGGTTTGTTTGTTTTGACAATCTTGTGTTTGAAAGTAGATTTTGAGGAGATTTTGTCGTAATCTAGTAGATTTGGAAATCTGAAAATGTATGGGAAATCTAGTAGATTTGGAAGTATTAAGAAAATCGGCCGAGTCGTTTGTAGTCGAACAGACAGATTTGCGAGAAAAACTTTTGTGGTCCTAGCTATCATCGTTATCTCAACTTTGATCAAAATCTCGAATTCAATTTTTTTACGAATGCATAACTTGCCTTAATGAACGCATTTTGAAAACCAACAAATGATTATCAAAACAATAAATTCCTATTTATTTAATTCCAATAAATTTAAAATCGTACTAAAATTGTTTTTTTTTTTTTTTTTTTTTAAGAAATGATTCGGTTAGCTGGCACCCCTCTCGACTAACTGATTGATAGACGACACATAGCCTCTTAGCTAAAGGATATATGTACGTATAGAGGTCTGAAATTCAATCGGACGACGCACGCAGGGCACGAACAGCTAGTTTCTTATATTTTCGTATAAAGTAAATGAAACTATAACCGTTTCTATATTGTTTTCAATTGACACAAAACATTAATGTTCTCTCCAATACTTCTCTTCTTCTATATACTTCTATATTCTCTTCTTAATACAGAAACGGGACTATTTGTGTTTAAAAGTTTAAACATAAATAAAAGTGTACTTCTCTTTTATTCTGCTAAAAATAAAATCGCTTAAAAAGCATCAATTAACCCAACACTTCCTTTTATAAACTCATACATTTGTATATACGTATGTGCTTAAACATAATATTGATCAACAACTTCTGCAAATCAACCCTATCTATCGGATCAATTAACGTTTCATTAATTATGCCCCCTTTTTTATTACCACCTTTTTACAAGCTACAACACTTTCCTCTTCAGGTAATAATCATCCATAGCTCCGACACCGATGGTCGAGCTGTGCTTGGTCGTTTCCAGACATCTTCACAGACCAATTACGATGACATTGATGTTCGTGCAACAGTTGAATTAATCGTAGAATTCGAACCGAAACTCGAAACTTTCACCGAGCACTTAATCGATATGAAATCAGCACAGTCTCGGGTCTACCTCATGTATGCCAGGTAATGAAGATATCATACCATTTTGTGAACTCTCTAAATTGCAAAACCATCACATTCATTAATTTATTTGAGCACCTGAGAGCTCCGTGTGGTAGCAGGAGCTTTAAATTATTCCGTTGGAAATTAAATACGTTTCCACTTAATTAATTATGAATTTTCAGCACCGAAGACGCGCATGTAATTTTCCGGGATGCCGCTCTATTTAACATGACCGAGGCTGGTCACGTTTGGATTGTTACAGAACAGGCGCTTAAAGCCAACAACACTCCAGATGGTGTCTTAGGGCTTCAGTTGGAGCATTCAAATAGTGAAAAACAACATATAAGGGTAAGTTCGTAGATAGCTAGTCCTTTTTCTTGTGTTCATGTCTTCAGTTACTCTAAGGTGTTTTTGTTTGGTTATATGAATAATTTAGGGGCTCAGCGACGACTTAAAGCTTTGAAACTTAAAATTCATTTATTTTTGTTTCTCCCCATTTTAGGATAGTGTCTACGTGTTGGCCTCAGCTATAAAAGAAATGATGGCCAATGAAACTATAACAGAGGCTCCCAAGGACTGTGGAGATTCCGGTGTCAATTGGGAATCGGGTAAATATTGAAGTTTGTATATCATGTTGCTGATAGTGAATTTACACAGTTATACATTTTAAGAGATATTTTTACTAAACTCGTGTGTAAAACCGAGTAGCGTAAATTTCACCCGAAACTCTGTTGCTTGGTGAGCTTTAACAATTTTAGTTTAGATACGTGTGAGTTAGATAGATGGATTTTAAGATTACGATAATGATAAGACCAATATTATTTCAACAATATGAGTATAGATTCAATTATAGACCTGGGGCCTGTTTCTCAGATCATACACATCATACATTTCATACAACATACAACATTTTCATACATCATACACATCATACAATTTTCTGTTTCTCAGATTTCACTGGAAGTGTTGTATGATATTTGTATTGTTGTATGATGTGTATGATTCTGACATTTCATTATTATTTGAGTGTTCAACTTGAAATAAAAAAGTTAATTGTGAGATAAAAAAAAGATAAAGTTTTACTAATTTAAAAGTAATATGGGTGATAATTATGGAACTATGGAATTACTATACAATAGTATAAACCATTTTCTTTGATTAATAATTGTAATTAATTGTAATAGTTGATTACAAAATTAAAATTTTAAATATAAGGCTAAATTAATCATTCTTGGATATTTAATGGAATATCGACGCTCCAAACTTTTCCATAAGACATTTGATCAAAAATTAATTGGTCCGTTTTGGAAGAATCAGAAAAATGGTTCTAAGGTTCTATTTAATTATATTATTATTTATTAATAAGGCTGGGGGTTCTATTTATTTTGAGTCTTCTATGTGGATTTCACTTCAAACATAAGATTCTTTTGAAAAACTACAAGATAATTTTCCGTTCTTTGGACGACTGTAGAAAAGAAAACAATGAAAATTAATTCAAAATTGTTTTAATTTTATTAACTCAAAAAATACTTACTTTTCTTTATTTCCTTTTCATGTTGTTTCATGTGCAGCAGCCAATTACAACAAAATTTTGTGCTGTATAAAATGTATGAAAAAATGTAGGTTAATTTGCTGTATGATGTGTATGATAAATTTCTGAGAAACAGAATCATACAACATTCCAACATTTCCAGTGTAATCTTCGGTCATACATTGTTGTATGACAGCAGATCATACAACAAATTTGAGAAACAGAAATCATACAGCAGAAATGTCAATATCATACAATGTATGATGTGTATGATTTGAGAAACAGGCCCCTGAAGTCAAAACTGAAATCCTTTGAAGCGTCCAAATAAAGCCGGAAACCACTCACCCCCTGGAATGAAGATCTGACTATCCTGTGGAAAATGACAAGAACAATCTTTAATATCTGCCATAAACATAAGTTTTATCAACCTTATAAAGATTGTCTCTGAATTTGCTCTCCTCCTTTATTATCGAGACGTCCTCGCACAAAACGGAGCAGAGCGCCTTCGGTTCAGTAGGATTGGACCGAAGAGTCAGGGTGAGAGGAGAACTAGTTCTGGTCTGGTGTTTAAGCTGTGATATTGAAAGTTGACATGCAATTTTATTGTCTTGGCCGCCTTACATACGAGGGCGGTTCGATAAGTACTTAGCCTCACCGCCCGATGGTGCCAATATCACAAGAGAGATTTACTATCGTCTAGTACATTCTCTTAGACGTATACTGTCTAAATTTCAGCCGAATCTGACACGTAATTTTGTTTTGGCCACGTGTGGAAGCCAGCTTGACGGCGAATTAAAAAAAAATGGAAAAACAGCAATATCGTTCGGTGGTTCGATTCTTGTTTTCGCGCAGCGAAATCAAAGAGCGCTTGGATGCTGTGTACGGTGACTCTTGCTTTGATGGCGCCCGTCAAAAATTGGTATAACGAGTTTCAACGTGGTCGCACATCGGTTTTTGATGAGCCCCACCCAGGTACCCCGAAAATGGCTACTACCGAGGATAACGTGTCAAAAATCCACGATCTCGTATTGGCAGACCGCCGATTGAAGGTGCGCGAGATAGCTGAAACAGTAGGCATGTCACGCTTGGGTCATATCCTCCATGAAATGTTGGTCATGAAAAAACTGTCGGTGCGATGCGTGCCGCGTTTGCTCACTCCGGACAACAAGCGCAACCGTTATCGCCACGGCCAAATTGGTCGAATTGCACTACGAACTGCTGCCCCAACCACTGTATTTTCCAGATTTGGCCCGTACGACTTTTTTTGTTTGCAAACTTGAAAAAATCACTTACCGGGCAGAAATTTGAGTCTAATGAGGTGGTCTGGTCATAGCCGTCACGGAAGCGTACTTTGCAGATCTCGAGAAAACCTATTTTTCGGATGGGTTAAAGAAGTTGGAGCATCGCTGGATAAGGTGTATCGAGCTAAAAGGAGACTATGTTGAGAAATAAATCGCCACTTTTTCAAAAAAATTTATAGGCTAAGTTCTTATCGGACCGCCCTCGTAGATTTAAGTGTAGTTTTAGGTAGGGCAGTCAGATAGAGTATAGACTTAAACATTAATAATTAATATAGTTTCTAAGGTCGAAAGGCATTAGAATTTAGATATTATAATATACGATATAATATAAAGATATTGATATTTATGCTAGTTTTGTTTGAATGTTTGTCTAGCTTAAAGATATACAATATAAGCTAATACAAAATAAAAATGAATTGGATTTTTTTTTTTTAATAATCAAAATAGATTTGAATATTGTTTCATTGTTAATTATATTAGACATTAAAGCAGTTTAGATTTTTATGTTGAACTAGTTTGAAATGTTAATAAATTTATTGAATTCTTTGTCATAGTAATAGTAATAAATAAGTAAGTAATAAGTAATTGTTTAAATAGATTTCTTGGTCTTATCTTCATTTTGAAGCATACTCAATTTAATTTTGAATCAGATCTTCCTTTAGTAAAAAATCAAATTCATCATAAAGCAATTTTTGTAATTTTAGAATTTTATAACTTTCAACCTGTAAATACTGACAATTGTTATTCTTTTAATTAAAAGAAGTCCGATTTCATTTCATTAAACAATTATTATAAATTGGGAATATGTTACAACTGATCAAACTTTGGATCAAATTTATTCGATTTAAAAAAAAATTATTTTAGGGTGCTCAGAAGTTTGTTCCCATCGTTCGAAAGAGGGTATCTCCCTGGTTCAATAAAAGGCTAAGGAATTTAGAAAATGTTAAAAACAAAGCATTCGAAAAGTGTAAAGCATCAGGAAAATCTGAAGATAGAATTCGTTTTATGCAGCTGAGATTAGTGTTTGATTTTTTATAGGAGATTTCTTTTTTCTCAATATATGCATAAATTCAGTTGAAAGAAATATAAACACCCCTGTTCTGATTTTCGTTCCGGATTGAATTCGTTACCGAAATTGATTTTCGTACGGATTTGAAAACGACGTTCTTAATTTCGTACGAATTTGCCTTGCAGTGGTACCAACATTCAGACAGGTTTACTGTTACACATGTGTATTCCCCTTCATAAAAGACAAAAAAATAGTTTTTAAAGATATACATATTTTTAAAAATACTTACATACATTTTTAGATTTACGAAGTCAAATTCTCCAGACAAAATCGAAACGAAATGAAAACGAAAGTATTACTTTCGTAAACGAAAATCAGAACAGGGGTGAAAATATAATTTTACTTTATCGACTGTTAATGAAATTAATGACCTTGGTGTTATTTTTGATACCAAGCTGTCTTTTTCATCGCATTTTAATTTTATTATATCCATGGCAAATTCTCTTTAAGGTTTTTTAAAGCGAAACGCTGTAGTTTTTAAGGATAGTTGAACTTTACAAGCTATACTTCCTTAATTGTGCCTTCATTGGAATGCTGTTGCGTTGTATCGTCTCCTTTTTATTAAAAAAACTTCTCTGATAGGACCAAAAATATTCAAAGAAGATTCACGCACTTTGCATTGAGAAACTTATGTTAGTCACAACTTTTACCTCACATAAATCCAGATGCACATTGATAGATCTTAAATCTTTAAAAATCCATAGAGAAACCCTATGTATACTTTTTGTAAAAGACGTAGTTGTTGGAAGAATTAATTCACTTGAATTACTGAATCTCATGCCTTTTTACATATGTATGTTCCTGAGAGGAATCTTAGAAACAGAGACGTTCTCTTTCTAGTCCCCAGCCTCAGGACGAACTACTTGTTATGGCTCACATCTTATGCTACGTTTTCACCAAAGGTAAATCCGGGATTTAAGTGGATTTACCATTCTCCTTTAAATCTCGTAGATTTACCATACAAATATAAATCACCTCAAATGAAGATTTAAAATAAATCTCCTTGAAATCTTCTCGCAATCAGAAGATTTGCAAAACAAACAAACCTTATTTTGTAGAACGCACCTATGAACACCCACTTTCTTCATTGACAATCAACACAAAATAGAAATATCTATTTTTTTTTTCCTGTTTACTACCCTATGCAATTTTTTTTTCGCTTGTCCAAATTGACAATTGAATGACAAGACAGAGTGAAAACGTCAAATAAATCTCAGTTTCTTTGGTGAAAACACTTCAAGATTTATTTTAAATCTCTAGCGGATTTACTCTTGGTGAAAACGTAGTATTAATCAAACACCGAAACTAAAGAGTGGTTAAATTTTAAGGGCCGATGTTGAATATGAACCACACCTAACACGCCGTCTCCACTAGCGATAAATCCATCGCAATCGCAATAGCCAAAGCAGAAAGCAGAGAGCAGAAGAACTGTCAGATTTTTGTGGCTGGGCATTTCATCGCATACTTTTTTAGTATAATGAATATTTTTAATGGATATAAATGAGTTCTATGGACAATTTCAAATCAGATTTTTTTTTTATTTTGTTAGAAAAACTCAGTTAAATTAAATTTGGGTACGCCAGAACAATATGACAGTTCTCCTTACGATAAAGCGAGCGATGAAT
Source organism: Chrysotoxum bicinctum (assembly GCA_911387755.1). Lineage (NCBI taxonomy): Eukaryota > Metazoa > Arthropoda > Insecta > Diptera > Syrphidae > Chrysotoxum > Chrysotoxum bicinctum. Next base: position 46,627,602 of record OU426988.1, on the reverse strand, counting down.
GGTATGCGATGAGAGCATACTTTCTATGGCAAGCTATGAAAATATAGCTGCGATGGCGGTCTCTACTTGCGATAATGAACGCATGCTTTAAAGCGTGCTATGGATTCATCGCTAGTGGAGACCGCATGTAAACGTCAAGTTTTTTTCAGCATTTCATTTGACATTTCTCAACTTCAGACTAACTCAATTTGAACCATGGAAAGATACACAATCAAGCAACGCGTTAAAGCTATTCAGGCTTAGACTGCTTTTACAGGAAAGCGATTTTTAATCTTTGATTCTCTTTTGACTTCCTTTCGATTGCATGAATGCTTTTAAACACAGCGATTTTTAATGAAAGTTAACTTTTCTTCTATTGAAAAGGAGTCATCTCTCCGCACTCTTTACTCTAGTGAGTAGATCGAAGTTCACTGAGCGAATGCCAAATAGAAATGAAACATACCTGACAAGTAAAGAAAACCACAAAGAAGAAAGAACGATAACTCTGCAATTTTTCCAACCCCAGCAATTTTGTGTACCCCCGCCACCACACTCGTCTCTCTCCCACGGGCTTAAAAATCGCAAGGTAATATTGCTTCGTTTAAAAGCAGTCTTATGAAAATGGGCGTTCAAATCAAAATGCATATCGTGCACTTCGTGATTTTTTCGGTCAATTTATTCGTCCAAATGTGCGTACAATCGGAAAAATCGTGCAAAAATTTGAGCAAATCGGGTCTGTAATACTGCTTTTACACGGAAGCGATTTTTAATCTTAGTTTCTCTTTTGGAGTCATCTTCCGCCTTATGTAACCCCGCCACCACACACGTCTCTCTCCTACGGGCTTAAAAATCGCAAGGTAATATTGCTTCGTTTAAAAGCAGTATAAGAGATGTGAAAACAGCAGTGCATGCTTGTAGAGCTCGTACTGCAGAAAATATTGCTGCTGTTCGCGATAGTGTGGATGAAGAGCCGTCCACCTCAACTCGTCGTCGCTCGTGCCCAACAATTGCACCTCTCACGCTCGTCGTTGATGAACATTATACATAAAGGCTTGCATTTATACGCTTACAAGGTGCAATTGACTCAAGAACTAAAGCCTCTTGACCATTTCAAGCGTCGTCAATGGTCAGAATGGTGGCAAGAAATTGCAACAGTGGATGATCAATTTTCGAAGAAAATCATATTCAGTGATGAGGCACATTTTCACCTCAGTGGATTCTTCAATCATGTGATTTGACACCGTTGTACTTCTTTCTTTTGGGTTATTTGAAAGAAAAGGTGTACGTCGATAAGCCAGCAACAATTCAAGAGCTAAAGGATGAGATAATTCGGCACATCAACGGCATAGAACCTCAATTATGCCTCAGCGTCATCGAAAATTTGGATTATCGGATGGAGGTGTGCCGCCGAGGTCGCGGCGGCCATTTGGCCCATATTTTGTTCCATACGTAATTGAACCATACCAATATTATCATAATAAAAAGAAATGACAATAATTTTCTAAATGATTTGTGTTTTATTCAAAATCAACACCGGTCCTTAAAATTTAACCACCCTTTATTATAAACTACAGGTTTTAGGTTAAGAGTAAAGATTTTAGTTAAACTTATTTTTAAATTGCCACCCTTTATCTATTTTAAAATTACAATCTTGCTGATAAAATTCACCTGATCCTTCATTCTTATTCAAACCCTGTTCTAAATTTAAAGTACAAATTTATTTACTATTTATTCTTTTTTTAAAGGTAAACGCTTGTTCCAGTATTTGAAAACACGTAACATAACGGGTGAGACTGGACAAGTAGCTTTCGATGACAATGGTGATAGAATCTATGCGGCTTATGATGTTATAAACATCGGAGAGCGTCAGGAGAAAAATGTTGTTGGATCATTTTACTATGATGCTGTATGTTTTAAAACGTCCTTTTCTTAATATAATTTATTCTTTCTTTAAAAAAAAATAAACATTCTTCCCAGGATAAGGCAAAGATGCGTTTGAAAATCAACGATAGTCAGATTCTATGGCCCGGTAAGCAGAGAAAAAAGCCTGAAGGGATTATAATTCCAACCCACTTAAAAGTCCTGACGATAGAGGAGAAGCCTTTTGTGTACGTAAGACATTTAAACGACGAAGAGGTGATGTGTGATGAAGACGAGATTCCTTGCCCGTATTATAACACGACAGATGGCACTGGTAAGCCTAAGTTGTATAAATTCAATGAATGCAATATTGGGTGGCACTTTGCATTGATGAATTATGTAGGTTGAATTTGTTTAAAAACTCAGAATGGATACAGGAAAGTTCAGTAGACGGTTTTGTTGGGTAGGATTATTTTGTGTTGGGATACTTAACTTAGCTAGGAAGATGATTGAGTGTAGGTATAAAAATGTTTAAAAGTGTAAACATGGGAAAGGTGTTTTTTTTTAATCTATTGACCACTGATTTGAATTTAATAAATATAATGTGAAAATTTTGAATATTTGTATTATTGGAGTAGGAATGAAGATTATTGAATAAATATGATTCTTTACAAGGAATGTGAAATAAACGTTTGTAATGATAATAGTTACAAGTTTTACTAGCAAACAGAAGAAATCACGTTTCAAGTTGTGATAGTCTATTGCATACAAAACAACCGCCCACAGGAGTTTTGTAATTTTTATAAGGCGTATTTTATTGGTAATGTATAGATAGTGCAGCAATGGAAGTCCGAATAAAATGCTTTTTTGACTGCATATACACTTTTACTTTAAATTTTAAAGTTGGTATGCTTTGCATTTACACCCGTGTCAAAATCAGCTGTTTTGGAAAAGAAGCAAAATAAATATGTAATTTCTTACAAAAATAATACAAATTGAAACAATTTTAAACGCCGTACGAGCAATTAGGAAAGTAGGATAGGATTAGATTGGAGATACCGATGCACATTGGTTTTGCATGTCTGCACACTGCAATGAGTGGGAAACATTGGTCCGGGTAAAGCATTCCGCATTCGTATAGTGCGGCTAAAAAAAAAATTTCTGTACTTGACAGTACGTAGGAAATTGAGCTCAAGGCTAAATTGATGAGCATTCCTAGAGATACGGGTATTACTGTTGAATTGTTTGATGAGAGGAATGCAACTGACTACTTCACTAGAGCATTGTTTATTAAAATAGCGGTAAAATAATGATAGATATGAAACATTGCGGCAGTGCTCGAGAGATACAAAAACTGTTTCAGTTAGACAACGGTCGCCTTCTATAATTTCTATAGCTCTCTTTTGAATTCTGTTCAAGAACTCAAGTGGGTTTTTGAAACATTGGAATAAAGGGTTTATAAATAACAAAAAAACCCTAAAAACTAAGAATCGTTTTTGGTGATGTCAAATATGTACATTTATGTGGTCTGTGATGCACATACCTAGAACTGAAAGTTTTTCAGTCTCCTCTATACAAGTGCCACCCATAGAAAGTGACATTGATTGTGGGTTATGCTTAAGCAACAGTACAACATTGCGATTTCAAATCATTAAATTCTACATGTTTTTTGATTCCCTATTGGACAATGCTGTCAACATTAGAATTTAATGAGCTTATTATACGCTGTCATTGGAAGACCACATCCGAAGGACAAGGATGTGAATCTAAATACGAATATGAAAAGCTGAGAGTGGATTAGAAGTTTCAGACGAAAGATCATATATGAACATAAGGAAGAGTGTTGGAGACAAACCGGAGCCCTGGGGCACATCAGTGTTTATTTTGTGGAAATCAGATTAAGGGGCCAGTTATACAGGGTGATTGGCATAAGGTGTGACAAAAAGCTAGGGCGTGTAGGTTGGACTTAGACAAGAAAAAAATCGTATGGGAGGGGGGGGTCTATTTCCCCCCGTTTAGGCGGGAGGGGCAATTTAAGAAAAAAATCACTTAAAACAGAAAAAAAATTATTAAAAAATAACGGTGATACCTACAGAGTAATGCTATAGCATTTTGAAAAGCCAGAAATACATTCTTTTAATTTGTTTTTAAATAAAGTTGTTCGAGTAAATAGTTTTTGAAAAATTAATTTTCAAAATCAAAATTTTGAAAAAAAAAATGAAAAATTTTTTTTTAAACAATTTTTTTTCAAAATTTTACGTAATTAAGTATTATTTTTGTATTCAATATTCAATACTCTTATTAATTTTTGATCAAACACAAGAAACCGGATGTCAAAATGTTTTGTCGTTTTTGAGAAAATCAAAAATAACAGAAACTACTTTTGTTCTAAGAAAAGCCTTTTATTTTAGTTTTTGGATTCTTAGGTGAATTTACGATTGAAAGGATTAACTTTCTTCTTACTATTTTTTTAATTATCGTCTTATAAGCATACAATAATGTGACAAACTACTGGATTAACCATATTTCACACATTTTTTCATTGAGAACACCTGCGTGAGAGCATTGGTTTAAAATTGACCTGCCACTTTTTTATTATGGTAAGGTCGGCTTGGCTTAGTGCATTTACGAAAGAAAGGATTAACTTTTTTTGTACAATTTTTTTATTATCAGTCTTACTAGCATCCAATAAAGTGACGAAGTACTGGATTAACACATTTTTTCATTGAGAACACCTGCGTGAGAGCATTGGATTAATATTGACCTGCGAATGTTTTTTAAATAATGCAACGTTACACGCCCTAACTAGTGATTTCGAACTATGTGTACGAAGTGGAAATAGAATCTTTGGAACAACTGAAATAACTGATTGAAGTGGCTGGAGTCAAATTACAGGAAAATTTATCAAGTATAAATTTATGTGCAGCAATAAGAAGGCGCTATAATCTTTGCCTTCTACAAAATGGGGATCATATCGAAAATTTTTTGTAATAAGCTTTAGTTAAAAAATAGTTAAAAATTTAAATAAACAGTAATTATGTATTTAATCTATGCATGTATTTCTTATTTTAATTGATTTCAAGATTCAGGAACATTTTTGTTCTTATTTCGCAATTGCATTTTTCTGTCACTAGTTAGGGCGTGTAACGTTGCATTATTTAAAAAACATTCGCAGGTCAATATTAAACCAATGCTCTCACGCAGGTGTTCTCAATGAAAAAATGTGTTAAATATGGTTAATCCAGTAGTTTGTCACATTATTGTATGCTTATAAGACGATAATTAAAAAAATAGTAAAAAGAAAGTTAATCCTTTCAATCGTAAATTCACCTAAGAATCCAAAAACTAAAATAAAAGGCTTTTCTTAGAACAAAAGTAGTTTCTGTTATTTTTGATTTTCTCAAAAACGACAAAACATTTTGACATCCGGTTTCTTGTGTTTGATCAAAAATTAATAAGAGTATTGAATATTGAATACAAAAATAATACTTAATTACGTAAAATTTTGAAAAAAAATTGTTTAAAAAAAAATTTTTCATTTTTTTTTCAAAATTTTGATTTTGAAAATTAATTTTTCAAAAACTATTCACTCGAACAACTTTATTTAAAAACAAATTTAAAGAATGTATTTCTGGCTTTTCAAAATGCTATAGCATTACTCTGTAGGTGTCACCGTTATTTTTTAATAATATTTTTTCTGTTTTAAGTGATTTTTTTCTTAAATTGCCCCTCCTGCCTAAACGGGGGGAAATAGACCCCCCCCTCCCATACGATTTTTTTCTTGTCTAAGTCCAACCTACACGCCCTAGCTTTTTGTCACACCTTATGCCAATCACCCTGTATATAGCTCATCAGAAAAGTCCATCAGAAAAAAATTTTGTTTTCCAAATTTAACCATATTACAACTCGATTTTGAGTAAAATTTGAATGCAATTAGACGAATACTTGCTTGGATTAATTTTTACAAAAAGAATTACAACATTTTGTTGCTAAATTTACTCAGAAAATAGATTTAAATATTTTTTCTGATGGAATTTAATTTTTCTGAACAGCTGATTGCCAAAACTCAAAATATATTCCATTTCGTTTTTCTTTTGTGTTCCGATTTTTTTCTGTTCCGAATGTATCAGAAAAAAATTTTCTGATGAGAAAAATTTTTTCTGATGATATGACAGAAAAAAATTGTTTGTTTTCTGACGTAAAATTATTGGTAGCTATAACCGGCCATCAGAAAAATGTTTTAGATTTCGATTGTTTCAATTTTTTCTGATGGACCCCTAAGAGGCCAGTTATAGCTCATCAGAAAAGTCCATCAGAAAAATTGGAACAATCGAAATCTGAAACATTTTTCTGATGGCCGGTTATAGCTACCAATAATTTTACGTCAGAAAACAAACAATTTTTTTCTGTCATATCATCAGAAAAAAATTTTCTCATCAGAAAATATTTTTCTAATGCATTCGGAACAGAAAAAAATCGGAACACAAAAGAAAAACGAAATGGAATATATTTTGAGTTTTGGCAATCAGCTGTTCAGAAAAATTAAATTCCATCAGAAAAAATATTTAAATCCATTTTCTGAGTAAATTTAGCAACAAAATGTTGTAATTCTTTTAGTAAAAATTAGTCCAAGCAAGTATTCGTCTAATTGCATTCAAATTTTACTCAAAATCGAGTTGTAATATGGTCAAATTTGGAAGACAATTTTTTTTCTGATGGACTTTTCTTATGAGCTATAACTGGCCCCTAAAAACCATCCAATATTATATATCAACCGCTCACACAACTGTGCGGAGCTGAAGATCCAAAGAGTGAGTTAAAATCCTTTGAGCCCGCAAAACGAGCTCAACTTAAGTCAAATTAGTTAGACTCAAGTATTTAGATGTATGTCGTTTTCCATTGGTTTCACTCAAGGATCCACTCATTCTGAAATCCAATGGAACGGTGCTAACTTCTTCTACTCAACTTTGAAATTTTGCCTTAGTATTAGTTAATAGTCGTGTTGGTGAAAATCTGCGATAGTTGCTTTTGACATTTGGGTATGAGTATTAGTGCTTCTTGAGTGGATTCTGACTTGAAATCGAGAAGCGAAATTCTCTTCTCAGAAGAATATTTTTTTCCCAATGGAATGGTTTGAGAAGACTTCTGGACGCTTCCAAACGCTTCTGGACGACCAATGGAAAATGACATTAGATTGTTCGCAGAAAACTTTCGTGTTCCGTGCTTATACTTCTTTATGAAATCGAAAACAAATAAAATGCACGACTGGGTCGCACGAACTTGCTCCTATGTAAGAGACTAGGAATTTTAAAAACGAATGTTATTAGAGAAAACTGTTCATAAGGATAAAATGATTTTTTTTAAATTCTTTAAGTAGTAAGAGATAAAAACAGAATGATATGCAAATATGAATTTATGCAGGAACAAAAATTATAAGTCGTTGTAGTGGTTCCTTAAAAAAATAAGCTTTTATGTACAAAATTTTTAAAACGTTTTTAAGAAAAAACTTTGGTACGCCAACCTTAAGTTTTTATTATTGTACGAATAAAAGTCTAATTTCCAAAAAAAAATACTAAGCCGTTCTTGAGATAACGAATTTTTCAAAAAAAAAATTACTTTTTTTTTCTAAAAATTGAAAAAATATTTATTCTTAAGTTTTTAAATGCAATGTTTTTTAAACTTTTTAGGAGCTTTTTTATAAAAAATTTCATTAAAATCCGTTAAGTCGATAATGAGAAATTCAAAATTCGAAAAAATCGTTCTATGGTAGGTACAGTCAGTAATATCTAGATTTAAAATTTTTTTTTATTAAATCATAAATCGTAAAGATTAATCAAAAGAAAAAAAATTTTAGCAAAATTCTCGGAACTGTTTTCGAGAAAAATGCGATTTTCGAAAACCATTTTTTAAAATTTGTATGGAAGGTACCGTTATTTTTAGATAAAACAAAATTTTTTTTCACAAATCTTGTAGGTTATATTAAGAAACTTTTATTTTCCAAGTTTGAAAAAAATCGAGCATAGGGTTTTCGAAATACAGTCGACTCCCTCTAAGTCGAACTTTCACGGGATATCAAAACTAGTTCGAGATAGAGGGAGTTTTAAAAAAAAATCGAGTTAGAGAGAGTTTTTTTTTTTAACGATTTATTGAATTTAAAAATAAGTAAAATAAATAAATAAACCTAAGCTTCTTGCTTTTATCGCTCATTAATCTATAATTATGTATTATAAAAAAATATTTTTTCAACTTAATTATTTAAAAAAATTGTAATTTTAGACATCACAGTCATCACAGTCGCCGTGTCATCAGTGATCACCTTTTTATAAAAAGATTCTATTTTAAATACGCAATTTTGAATTTCTTCTTTCATTTCAATTGCAGATTGCAATGTACCAATTGCATTTTCAATTTAATTTTTCTCTGGTATTTCAAAGTCTATTATTTCAGCTCCATCTTCTTCTCCATTTTCACCGTCATTAGTATCATCAGCATCTGCTTCCAAAATTGACTCGTTATCAGGTATTTCAGTGGCTACGATGCCGTCATCGACTTCAACATAGCCCTTCCAATGTACGCCTTCAACATTATAATGAGCTTCTGTTAGCCTTTCCCAGATTATTTCGATTTCTTGGGTGTCTTCGTTGTTACATCTAAGTAAGCTAAGCGGAATATCATCTTCGTCATCCCACGTCTCAGACTTAAATTCGGCCTTTTTGAAACAATTTTCATTTGTCAATGGAGTAACGTCCCCATGCCTTTAGGATTTCGCGCACACAATCGAGAAGTGATATTTTATATTGCTCTTTTTGGGTTTCCCAAACCCTTAAGATCTTGGTGGGAAGAGTGCGATTATAGTGTACTTTCAAATTTTGTATTATACCCAAGTCCATTGCCTGAACTATTGAGGTCATATTGGGGGGAAATACTCAAGCTTTATAAACTTTAATTTATCCTTAACTTGTTTTGGGTGAGTTGGGTAGTTATCGATAATGAATCAAGTTTCAAAAGCCAAATTGTGAAAATTTCTGATGTCATCCAAGAACGATGGTTTGCTAGTCCACCGGCAAAGTTTTAATTTTATTGAAACAACGAGGATTTTTGCCTTTCTCTATAACCAGAAGCTTTAGCTTTTCCGACGACCTCTGAGATCTATTGTTTTACTGCTTTCAAATAAAGCACAAAATGTTTTGAAGTTGGAATGGAATGGAATGGAATGGATCCAACCAACAAATGCTTTTTTTGTTGCCTTGCAATTTTTTTTATGAATATCTTTTTAGGAAGAGATTTTTGTGTTTGATAATATTGTAAATTGCAGGTATACCAGCGCAGCACACTGACATGACGGTGACGGCGCAGGCGATGCAACATATAGAGAATCAAATAGTTCGAGAGTGTGCTTTTAATAAGAATTACAAATAATAACGAGATGCGATTTAAGAGATTTTTTTTGATTTTTTTTTGTCGGCAAAAGAAAAAAAATCGACTTAGAGGGAAATAAAATAGGTCAATAATCAAGAGAATGTGTTCGAGTTAGAGGGAACTTCGACTTAGAGGGAGTTCGACTTAGAGGATAGTTTTTGTATGGAAAGTTGAGGGGAATGCAAAAATACGGTTAAAAAGTTCGAGTTAGAGGGAAATTCGAATTATAGGGAATTCGACTTAGAGGGAGTCGACTGTATTTAGTTTCCAAAAAAAAATTTTGAATTTTTTTTTTAAAATCAAAAAAATTAAAAATTGAAAATTTGAATATGTAATAATATTCAAACTTTGGAGGAGCTTTGGCATAAAAAAAATTATTAAAATAGGCTTTACCGTTTTCGAGAAAATCAAAAACAAAAAAAATAGACCCAGGGGGGCTACCCAAAATAACAATTTTTTGGAAATTTTTTTTCAACCATTAGCTAGTTTTAACCAAACGAAATTTTTCAAATTTTTTTTAAAAAATTCTGTGGGACAGTTTTTGAGAAAAAAAAATATTTATAAAATTTCGAAAAAAAATCGTATGGCAGGTACCGTTATTTTTGGTCCTAAAAAAAAATAGAAAAAAACGTCCGGGGGTAAAAAATTAAAACCCATATCTACCAAGTTTGAAGAAAATCGGCCGAGCCGTTTAGGCTGTAGTCGAACCGACAGACAGACAGACAGACAGACAGACAGACAGACAGACAGACAGACAGACAGACAGAATTGCGAGACCCACTTTTTTGGTCTTCGCTATCATCGTAATGTCAACTTTGATCAAAATCTCGAGTTCGATTTTTTTTACGAATGCATAACTTGCCTTATAGTACCTATAAGTTGCAAGTAAAAAATGACATACTTCTTTATGAAATCGAAAACAAAATAAAATGCACGCCTGGATCGCACGAACTTGCTCTTATGTAAAAGTACTTTGGAATTTTAAATACATTTCATAAATATAAAACATGGATTTAATGAGATAAAAATGTTCAAATGCATGGAATTGTCGTCTGATCTCCGGAAAAGTATGAATTTACGCAAATAAAGTTTAAAAATCGTTTTATTAAAGTAATTTTGTATAATGACAGATTTCTTTCAAACTTTTCTAGAACAAAATTTATGATGCCAATTTTAAGTGTTTTAAGTAATATAGATTTTAGGAAATAATTTCAAAAAATAATCGTTCACGCGTTTTCAAGATATTGATTTTTCAAAAAATAAATTGGAATTTTTTTTTCCAAAAAACAAAAAAATATATTTTTTCGAATATTTTTGTATACAATATTATTTTAAACTTAAGGGAGCTCCTGGTGAAAATTTTTAGTTAAAATCGTTGAGAGACGTTGATAAGAAATTCGAAAATCAAAAAAACTGTTTTATGATAGGTACCGTTTATAACATTTTTTTTCTTACAAAAATGTAGTCCATGTCCATAATATTACACTTAATTTTTTTTATCAAAATCGTTAGAGCCGTTTTCGAGATAAATAAGATTTTTCAATACGGGTGTATGGGGGTACCGTTAGTTTTGGAGCTAAAAACAAATTTCAATTTCTCCTCTAGCGAATCATCGAAGACCCTTAACTACCGGTATTGAAGAACATAGGTCTAGTGGTTTAGGCTGTAGGGAGAGGTACAGACATACAACACACTGAAACATGTTTTTTGTGTACTTAATTTTCCTTAAAATTTTTAGAGAAAAAATTGATATGCAAATTGTTAGTATTTAATAAAATTTAATCGTGTATAGGTTTTTTAAGAAACTATTTTTTAGAAAAAATTTTTAGTTTATATTTTTTTAAATGCAAAGCAGCTCCTGCATAAAAATTTTGGTTAAAATCGTTAAAGCCGTTAATGAGAGATTCGAAAATCAAAAAAACGGTTCTATGACAGGTTCCCCTAATAACATTTCCCCCCAATTTTTTTTTGACCAAAATATAGTCCATCTTCATAATATCGCACCAATTATTTTTTATCAAAATCGTTAGAGCCGTTTTCGAGATAAATAAGATTTTGCAATACGGGTGTATGGAGGGTACCGTTAGTTTTGGAGCTAAAAAAAGAAATTCAATTTCTCCTCTAGGGAATCACTGAATACCCTTAAGTACCGAGTTTGAAGAAAATAGGTCAAGTGGCTTAGGCTCTAGATCGAGGTACAGAAATACAGACATACAGACAGACAGACGGAATTGTCGGACCCACTTTATTCGTCTTCGCTATCATCGTAATGTCAACTTTGATCAAAATCTCGAGTTCGATTTTTTTTTTCCAAAAATGCAGAACTTGCCCTATAGTAGTTATATCGCAAGTAAAAATGACTCTGAAAAGATTAAACTCTGAACAGCCAATCGAAGTAGGACTTATAAGAGAGTGCAAAAGTAGTACTCCAAACGTCAATATGTAATCAATATAACAAAGAAATCTCATTTAAAAAAATAAAGCGCTCAGAGCCAATTGACAAAATTTCGAAAAGGTCAGAAATTTTTCGTTCGTAGGGCTCACATATTCTCTCTTTTTTCAGAAACATTACTACCGTTCCGCAGGATTGAAAAGGCTTTTGGACCACCATTCAAAAATGTACCAATTTTTTGGACTTCTAACTTCTAGAAATGGTAGAAATGTCGACCACCTGCAACCTATCCCTGTGATCCAATTACCGCTTAAGAAAAAATGGAAAGAACGCTATTTTTTCTTGCAAAACCCAAATGACATAAAAACAGGCAATAATAAGTTTTATGGTATTTCAGAATTTTATTGCTCCATTCATTACATGTTGCCGCCATTGAAGATGAACAATGTTCGGAATATAAACATGTCGAGAAAAAGAAACCAATGGATGCACACAAATCCATGGAGGCCATGGAGTAACATATCCATACAAATCAGATTTTTGAATATTTTTTGTGTCTGTAATTCATAAAATATATGCTGGCATGCCACAGGGTACCGTTTCGTCTCCGAATCTCTTTCTCGTTTTTATCAATGATCTTTTGTCCGTTGGATGTAGATTTAGAATGGCAGCGTATGATAATTTTAGATCTCGATAGCATTGTCAAACGGGCAATCATTAAACGGCGTAGAATTTAATGCTTCAAAAACTCAATGTTGTCCTCTGTCGTTGAAGTTCTTAAGATTTTATTTCAACAAATTATAAAAAATGATTTCTTCATACCTCCTTTTTAACACATTGTGATTAATAAACGATATTAGTTCCAAGGAGTGAAAAATCGAACTTCCTACGTTACGGTTTACACTTCACCAACCTTAAATAGTTCAAAGACAATTTCCCCTATACTTTTTGCAATATATCTTTTCATCTAATCTCTAATGCTCAAAGAATTATGATGCGAGTTGTATTCTACATAAATGTATCAGAAGTTACAACAGGTGGAATTCATTAAAGCGTTAAGAAGGAAATGCCTTTGAGTTTTTTTTTACATTCTATGAGTATGTATGTAGCTTCCATGATTTTAAAATAGTTTCTAACCTAAAGAAGCAGTAAATTAAAACTTATGATTTTATAATGTGTGCACTTTACTAAACGAAGTTTAATATTTATGCTTCACTAATTTAAAAGAAATCTATCGTTACTTTTTACAGAAGATGACTACTGCTGCCGAGGATATTGCATTGACCTTTTAATAGCATTATCACGTCGTATAAATTTTACTTATGACCTTGCTCTATCGCCCGATGGACAATTTGGTCACTATATTTTAAAAAATCAAACCACCGGCACCGGAAATATAGCCATGAAGAAAGAATGGACTGGACTTATTGGAGAAGTGGTGAACGAACGTGCTGATATGATTGTAGCTCCACTTACAATTAATCCCGAAAGAGCTGAATTTATAGAATTTTCAAAACCGTTCAAATATCAGGGAATTACTATTTTAGAGAAGAAACCTTCAAGGTCTAGTACCCTGGTGTCGTTCTTGCAGCCATTTAGCAATACTCTTTGGATCTTGGTCATGGTGTCGGTGCATGTTGTGGCCTTAGTGCTTTATCTTTTGGATAGGTAATTTAGAATAAAAATTGTCTCTAAATCTCAGATCTAATCCAGGAATATTTTACATTTTATGAAGATTCTCCCCGTTTGGTCGTTTTAAACTTACTAGTAACGACAATACAGAAGAAGACGCTCTCAATTTGAGCTCAGCCATTTGGTTTGCATGGGGAGTTCTCTTAAATAGTGGAATAGGAGAAGGAACACCACGTAGCTTCTCGGCTCGTGTTTTAGGAATGGTTTGGGCAGGATTCGCAATGATAATTGTAGCATCGTACACTGCCAACTTAGCTGCCTTCCTCGTGTTAGAACGTCCAAAGACCAAACTCAGTGGAATTAACGATGCTCGATTGAGGAATACAATGGAAAACCTTACATGTGCCACTGTAAAGGGTTCAGCGGTAGATATGTATTTTAGACGTCAAGTTGAGCTTTCAAATATGTATCGGACGATGGAAGCAAATAATTACGGAACTGCAGAACAGGCTATACAAGATGTTAAGAAAGGGTGAGTTACCCATATTTTGAGGAAAATAATTTATGATTGAAGTTTATTTTAGTAAATTAATGGCTTTCATTTGGGACTCTTCCCGGCTCGAGTACGAAGCTGCAAAAGACTGTGAATTAGTCACAGCTGGAGAACTCTTTGGACGAAGTGGTTATGGAATAGGCCTACAAAAGGGGTCACCCTGGACAGATGCTGTGACATTAGCAATTCTAGAATTCCACGAAAGTAAGCTTAAGGCTGAGGTTGAATATAATCAAAACATTCCTTTTTTATTTTTAAAATTTAAGGTGGCTTTATGGAATCTCTTGACAAGGATTGGATCTTTCACGGTAATGTTCAGCAGTGTGAACAATTTGAAAAAACCCCAAACACATTAGGTTTAAAAAATATGGCAGGGGTGTTTATATTGGTGGCAGCTGGTATTGTTGGTGGTATAGGACTTATAATTATAGAAGTAGTTTATAAAAAACATCAAATAAAGAAACAAAAGCGAATGGAAATTGCACGCCATGCTGCAGATAAATGGAGGGGTACTATAGAAGTAAGTTGTATTTTATTTTTTTGAACATCTAAAGGGTATCTAATAAATAATTTAAATTTTTCGAACAAATCTAGAAACGAAAGACACTTCGTGCTTCCTTGGCAATGCAACGCCAGTATAATGTTGGCCTTAATGCCAACCCTGGAACAATAAGTTTGGCTGTGGATAAAACTCGTTATCCTCGTCTTGGAGCTAGAGGTCCTGAACGTGCCTGGCCTGGAGACTCAGAACTTGTACGAAATCGACGTTTATATGAGGATTCTAGCAAGAACGCATTTGGGTGGAAGCAATCAATTTCGAACCTCCTACCGCCTCCCAGATATTCGCCAGCATATACAACTAATGTTTCACATTTGGTGGTTTAATTTTATTTTTTTGTTAATTAATTTTTAATTACCGAAAAGTTGAATTATTTTTTGTATTGCTTTGAGAAAAGTAGTAGATATACTTATTATTGCACTTGAGATCAAAAGCATTTGAAAAAGTTCGGTACCAAAATGTCTTATCAAAATTGCCGGCATTTGGTATTGATGAATCTTTTCTTCGTTACATTATGAATCACAATATTGGCGCTCCACACCAGCTGTATTGGACGGATTCAAAATTTACAATACAAGTACTGGTGTGCCCTAGGGTTCTGTTTTTTCTCGAAGCATCTTTTTCATTAAGTCGCAGAATCGAGTAAAACCTTACTAACCAGTAGATTATGTCGATGATGTTGTTTTAAAGATTATATTGCTTCGTTGAACTCATTACATAAATAGCCTGTACGAAAACCAAGATGAAATGATAAAATTAAAGCTTCGTTATAACTTATTGAACTGGCAAATATTATCGTGTTTTTGAACGTTTGGAAGTGAATTAGTGTCATTTTTTTTTTAATATTTTTCAAAATCCCTTTAAGAATAAAAAAGCGAGCACCTATGGATTTGTTTACTAAATGAATGGTCAAAATAGGCGCTGCAGCATATACCTAATCTTAATTAACAAATCGTGGTTAAATTTGCTAAAATTAATTTTAATTAAACAAGATACTAGTCATAAAAACAGGTGCCCTGTTTTTTTACACCGATGCACGCGTGCCCTACTATGGTAGACCATTTAAAAATGCCAATAATTTTTTAGTTCATTAAGATTTAAATGAAACAAATATTTAAATAGTAATATTATAATTTATTGTACTTCAAATTTAGTAAAAAATACTTTTTTTTAATACAAAAAAATAACCAAACTGGCTTCTCATAGATAAATGTTCCATATATTTTTATTTTTGTTAATTTATATAAATAAAAAAATCTATTTTTAAAGCATTGAAGACACACTACAGCCTGGTGATCGGGACAAATCCAATTATTGAACAAAAATTGAACTCTAGATTGTTCTAGACTTAGAGGCTTTTATTGGATTTTATTGTTCCCACAACTGTGATTTTTTTCTGCAATAGTTCTTTAGCCAAAGGAAGATTTGTGAAATAATTATCCATAGTATATCAATCTTAACCGTAAAGTAGCTCTAGAACTCTATGCACAACATCATTCATTCTGTTTGATTTTTGAAACGGACCTTCAGGCTGTGCTCTGACATAGATTTCAAATTGCATAAATACGGAAACTTTGTATCCGCTGCCATGAACATTTTAATTCCGAATTTATCGGTATTTAATAAATAATATGTGTATATATTATAAATCCGCAACGGCCTCAAAAAACAACAAGTTGTTCATCTAAAGTCAAATAGTCACTAGGAACAAAATTATTGCGGTAATAGACAGTAAAAAGTCTACAACTGTATTTGGGCCAATTAATCAAATTCTCATCGTTGAGCTCTGTCAGTGACGTCTTCAAATCTTATAGTTCTTATGAGAAAACGGAATCTATTTATTGACATCGTCGTGGTGCAAAATTTCTAACCCAGTGCCTTGGCAATTATTCCAAAAATCTTTTAGGTTTCGACGTCCATTACAAGATATTTCCATGACATACCAAAAGCCGGGAAAACCTCTCATTTCAATAGCGCCGGTGAGTTTAAACGCCACGGTCTCTTTGAAATTTGTCTTTTATATATAGCTATATTAGTGCAACTTAAAAGAATGTCCATAATATCTGGTGCGAAAAATAAATTAAAACTGGAGACAGAATCCTTTTGCATTCTAAGCTGCTTCTCCTCTTGGGCTCAGTAGTCTTACCCGAATTTTATGGAATTGTACTATGTGGACATTTGTAAGTTCTTGATATCCTACCAGTCAATTCTACGATAGGAACATTATTCGATTTGGAGAGGTCTTCTGAGTCATTTAATTCAGATTCATGCGTTTCGGATTCCTGAGCTTCGCCCTCATAAACTGGAACTTCAAAATCTGGTAACGGTGCATCTTCGTCTTCATTACTCTCAATTGGATCATCGAAGAAATTCTCAGAATCATCAGAATCAAAACATGTTCAGATGGGAACTCGGATCGGAGATTCCGGATTACTAAATAAAAACGATATAACCTGTTGACAAATTAAGTTGAGAAGGCATATTTAAAAAGAAACCGGTTTTACTAAAAAAAACCATTAAATTATGAAAAAACTGTTACTGTGGTCTACTATAGTTGGCCATGCGTATACTCCAGTGAAGAGCAAAAAATGAATTTTATATGTTCATTACATAAAAGCCCCTTTTAGACGATCATTTCAGTTTCAGTTTCAGTTGAGCTATCAGTTAAGCTTTCAGTTAAACTGATGTCTGAATGCAAGAACTGAAGCGTTTAACTGAAACTGATGAAATTCCCATAAGTTTTCAGTTCAGTTATCAGTTCAACTGATGTGTAAATAATTTTCAGTTCAGTTGTCAGTTCAGTCGTCATTCGAGTTCCTGTTTTTTTTTTTAATATGTCGAAACAGAATGATAATTTGGTCGATTTCATTGAAATTTATCGCGCGTGTCCATGTTTGTGCAAGAAGTGACCCTTTTTAAGCCACTTTATGATGATGAAGGTACAACTGTCCTTCAGTTATCAGTTCAGTTGTCAGTTCAGTTAAAAAAGGCAGTTTATTTAGACGTCAGTCCGGTGTTCAGTTGAGCTTGTATGCTCCTTCTCTTTTAACTGAATTGTGATAAAAAGGGTCACTTCTTGCACAAACATGGACATGCGCGATAAATTTCACAATTCAGTTAAAAGAAAAGCAGCATACAAGCTCAACTGAACACCGGACTGACGTCTAAATATAACTGAAGGAACAACTGATCGTCTAAATACACTGCCTTTTTTAACTGAACTGACAACTGAACTGATAACTGAAGGAACAACTGATCGTCTAAAAGGGGCTTTTAGCCAGAGATTTTAGTTATGTACGTCAGCATTTATCAAATTATTGCACTCCCCATCATAATGAACATAGAAATTACGAACAAAATCTCCAACTCCATTTTCAGCATACGATTCGTTTAGACCAAGAACCAAGACAGCAAATTTTGGGAGGGGATTTATAACCCAAATATAAGCCTTTATAGGCGTATAGGTGTATGCATCATTATATGATAAAGTCTGGTAGGATTTTCTCAGCAGCTCCCGTTGAGCTTGGAACTCCTGGGTCAGTTGGATGTTAAACGGGTGTAGGTCCAGGTTCTGACGCAAAATTCGACAATTAAAAGTCTGAACAAGGCCGAGTTCTTGTTCATGGCAAAGAATCGATCGCCTCGGATTCTGCTGTACACATTCACGGACCGCGATGATGTTCTCTGCCGATCTTGCGTCTCTTTGACGTACGAATGTTGGCTGATTGATTACCGAATCCGTCGTCTCAAATTTGGCCAACAAAAATTGAAGAGTCGGCAGTGAAGGGCCTACCATAAAAGGTCTACCATAAAAGGGGTACAACGCGAGTAACATTTGCACCATTTAGACGTGCTGTTCAATCGTTTACCTTGACATTTTACTGATGTTACAAATTATTATTAACACATTTGACAAATATTACCAAAACAACAAGGCCGCCAAAATCTACTAGCGACAATTAAAAAACGCTTTTTAAACGGATCGTCAAGATTAAGGTTTGTATAGGCATAGGATTGGTCAGCCACCTTAACCTATAGGCATAGGGAAAATGACACGCTATAAAATTGGTGTTGGGAAAAGAAGTAAAAAAAAATGGGAATATTTTTAAGCGTGGATTTAAATAAATATACAAAATTTGTCAGCAGTTTACCACCACTAAGTCAAGCTGAGCGTTTAATAGGGATAGTTTATTATGTGAGGGCTTAACTTAATCTTAGTACGAGCGAGATTTTTTAATATAAACTTATTTGAGAAATTCAACTTGAAATATGTATATTGTTTTCCTTAGCTGCCTGTATATGGTACATAAATTATTAAAAATAAATATTAAAATATATATAAGATTTGACAAAGTCAATATTAAATAAAGTTAAACATTATTTATTATATTATTATGAAAAAAAAAACAAATGGAATGTTAACACAAATTTTAAAATTTAAAAAAAATAATTAAAATTAAAAACCAAATATAAATATATTATATGATATACAAATAAAAAAACAACCAAAAACTGAACCAAAACCATACAAAATTAAATTTCAAATCAACGAAACATCTCTACGATTAGTTAATCAATCTTTCGTAGAATTAATCTACTTACAAAAAAGAGTGCGAATAGATTTTTCACTTAATGATGAATTAGAAAACTTCTGAATAAGAAATGTTAGTTACATAAAATAACAGCCATAATTGTATTTTTTTCCTCGAATTTTGATCTCCATAACAATATTAAAACTATATCATAATATGTATACGTGTAAGGTACATATGTTATGTAATTCTATGAACTAGGCCTCAGATTACTTTTAGGAACGTGTTTAATATAAAATACAAAATATGTAATATTTAAAAAAATATTACTCCAATATAAAATTAGTTATTGTACCTATGTAGATGCAAGACATTTATGTATTTTTCAATATTAAGTCTGTAAGCTCCTGATATTGTTCCAAATTCATATTTGTACCAGACTATTTAAAGAAGTCTCAGGTATTTTAAGAAATGCAGAATTAATTGGCCTGACTATTGAGTGCAAAAAACATAACATTAGCGTTTTAATAAAAGAAGTTTTCGAGCAAAAGTGAAATGGTTAAAGAGTTTCACAATTATTAAAAAAAACGCTCATGCTTCAATACAAAAAAAAATAAGAACAAAACTAATTCGAAGGATTCGAACAAGAGTCGAATAGCATTCTATCATTCACAATAATTGTTCGAAAAATAAATTTTGTGAAAAAGAACACCGTGGAGAATTTTTCTTGGAAGTCTGATAAAATCAATTTCATCCGTTGAACTACAAACTACAGATCGAATTTCGTATAATCTTTTGTGTATAGATTTTGTTTGTACCGGCTGGGTTTTAAATATAAATGTAGGTATTTAAGAAAAAAACTTTTTCGTATAGATAGATGTAAAATTTTCCTTATATATGTGAAAAATTTGTCTATTGTTCAGCCAAATTGAATCTGTGGTTATTGTAATTTCAAAGAAATAAAAAAGAAAATATCGTACTAAAATTTGTATTTTTTTGTTAATTTTAATGCTTTTTCAGCTTTTGGTCTTGTTTATTTAAAATAATTATGTTTGAGACTCAACTAAAGTTAAGCGAGATTATTAAATATATGTTAAAAGTTAAATATTTCGATAAAAATACTCAACAAAACATATTTCGCTCGTCAGAACCACAATCCGCAACAAAACAAATCTAACGAATATCAAAACCCCAAAAGCGAAATGTTATTTTAAATTCGCTTTCGATTCATAATTGTGCGTTAAAATCGACTAATGGAATTGTAGATTATAGAGATGTATATTCGGTATGTAAGAGTTTATTTCGATTTGAAGAGTTTATGGGAATTGAATAAATGAATGCCAATTAAAAGAGTCCCGGTAAAAATAATTTTGGATAATCAAGTTTCAACTGTATATCTAAATCACTATCCAATCAAAATTAAAATAAAATAAGATCAAAAGCACAATTTTATGTACAAAAACCGTGAGGTAATATTAATTTAAATTAATAACGACAAACTTCATTTAAAATTTTTGAGTTTATCTTATCTTTGGTATAAACAACATAACTATAAAAATCACGATTTTTTCAAAGTTTCGTGGCTTCTAATCATCAAAAGAGCTTCAGTTCTTGAATTAGTTTGATCTTGTGTAAATGTAGGCCAAGATCTTTAAATAAAATTCACCACAATTTAAACCGAGAGAATCTCAATTTATATAAACGGCTTGGAATATTCGACTGGTTTGGCTCATTTTAAAATCAGCTGGGATATTTCTTGTGCCTCTGCCACGGGAACATTGCATTGTGAATGTATGTTAACTCGAATTTGTGCACTATAGCACGCACAGCCTGACTAGTGGGATGATTATTACAACCGAAGACTTTAGTAAGTGCTTTTAAAAGTTCCCACCACACCACCACTCGTTCGTGAACATCTCCATGATAAAAATTGAAATCTTCACTGACGTTTTGACTTTTGAAATAAAATACAAAATAACAGTGTCTCTATTTAATGAAACTATTAGTAAATAAAAACCAAAAACAATTAATTAATTTATAAGATTATTGTATTTTAATTAATAAAATTAATCTAAATCTAATTAGTATGCATTTAAGCACTTTACATACCATCTTCAGCACTTCCTTTTATCGAAAGCACATTATTTTAATAATTTAAAGGATAACCATCATATCAAGGATTCCAATTCATTGAAATAAAAAAAGCCCAAACACTTAATCTGATACGCAGACAAAACATAAAATCTCTGCTACCTGTAACGGATACTGGCGAATAGGTGAGCTTGCAGCGAATCTAGGCTTTCCACACAACACTCATTGTCGTAGATGTGGGAACCAGCAGAAAAATTAAGCAAATGCCCTGCTCTTGCCAATTAGAGCACAATCATTCAGAATTGCATTTATAAACGACATTGATGAACTTTCGGAAATGAGGATCATGATATGCTTGAACTCTTTTTTCGACGCCACGAAATCTTTAGACCGCGAGCACAGTGGCAATCGGATTAGTTGCCGCTTTAACACCATTCACAAACCTTTATATTATGTCCACCAAATACCAAAACGGCGCCCTTAGCGCTAATTGCTTGCTACTTCTCTGTGTTTCGAAAAAGAATTTTTCAAATGCTTATTTTTGAAATTCGGAGATAGGCTGCGGTATTTTTAAACAAACTGAGTTGAACTATCTTCCACCTCTTCATACTATCAACATCTATCAGATTTGCTGAGTTAAGATCCCTTAGAATTATAATCGAAAGGGCAATTCTACCCAGCTTAGATTAAACTCAATCTGCTGTTTTCTTAAAAAAAACTAGACTACAAAATTTTACGACACACTACAAAGTTTGAGGAAACTCTATATAACCTCTCTATAACCACACCAGTGTCATACGTACCAAAGATTTTATTGACTAGAGTATGTTGTCACTTTATTTGCTAGAGAAAGAACGCAATTCAAAACTTGTACTTTCTGAAATCATTTTAAAATTCCCGTTTCGCGAAATACGTATGCAAACCTGCACAAATGCGTCAAATAAGAGGCTCGTCTGAGAAGAGGTATCCATGGACATTTATGATGTTTTAGTAAAATATAACAAGAAACATTTTACTCAACACATCAATTTTTGCTTTTGTGTTTGTAAGACCTACTCGTATTACCTTATTATAAACTTAGTTTATTGTTATTGATTAAAACTACTTTTGATTTTTTCATACAAATTTTTTTTTTATTAAGATCCAAGAACCCGTTCTAACAAGAATTAAAATACCAAATAAAAAATATCGAAATATACCCTGATCTTTCGACCTTTAAGATATACCTGTCATACGTTGGATAAATTTTAATTCTTTTTAAACGAAATTTAGAATTATAAATAATGAAAAAATAAATCTACTGCTAGAGCTCAACGTCAATAAATTCCACATGATCGGCAAGAGATGCGCTTCTCTTGGCGGCAGCTCTTACATGTCCAATTATCCATGCTTTCTGTTTGTTAGCATGCATATCGGCATATTCATCACAAAAATCTTGTGCATTTTCTGCTGGCAGACAAATCAACAAACCCCCAGATGTCTCAACTGCTAGCCCACTTTTTAACTTCTTATCCTGCCCAACAAGTTCACTTATTTTAAGAACGTTCTTTATGATTGGAAGTTTGTTTATGACGAATTCTAAACATTCTGTCTGAAACTCAGCCAGATTCTTTGCATGTCCGAGGATGCCGAATCCAGTCACATCCGTAGCAGCATTAGCCAAATATTTGTGCATCAATCTTGCACCTTTAAATGTTCATTTTATCATATCTTTTCATTTTTATATACGACGGAAAATAACTTACCGTTCAAATTGAGTTGGGTCATCGATTCAATCGCTATTCGAAAGGTTTCAGAGATATCAAGTTCGGTCGTGTTATTTGACAACTTTTCGTATTTATCACCCTTCTCTGTCCACCAAATCTGTGCGTTTGTAGCTAGTTGTGTTCCTAGAGGTTTTGTCAGGATAATTGCATTGCCTGGCTTAGCATTCGATGGCCTAAACATAGATAAGTACCAATTCAAATACTTTGTCAGTGATTATTCTAGAACTTACATGATAATTTCGTCACTTTTGCAAACAGAACTCGCTATTCCACCAATAATACACCATTCATTGACTGCAATGTTGCGAACACCTACTTTGCATCCTGCTAATTTTGCAGATTCATTAAAACCTTCTATTATTAATGGAAGAACCAGATCTCGTTGGTCAGGTGTGAACTCGGTCGGAGAGCTGAGAATCAAGCTTAGTTTATCTATTGAAGTCACACCGACAGCATAGACATCGCTTAATACATTGGCTAGAGCTATTTTTCCCATTATTGTGGGATTATCAACCAGAGGGTAGAAGAAGTCAACAGTTTGGACGAGATATAAGTTTTTATGACGCGGAAGAGGTATGACAGCGCAATCCATACCACTACCTACAAGTTGCCATTAAGCAAAATAATATTCAATTTAAATTCAATTTTTTAAAGTTCTTACCAATATAATGATCGACATTATTGGAAAATTTATCAAGATTAGGCGATGTTTCTAAGATTTGAAGGGCCTCAAGATATTTAAGGAGAACATCTTGAGGGAGTTTGCAGCCTCATCCGCGTAATGTTGAGAAATTTGTCAGGCGAAAATCATCCGCTAGGCCATATTCTTTCGGATGAAACATTATTGTTCTGATTATTGTTATTGTTTTTTCACTTGTTGAATGTTCTTTTTTATTAATAAAAAATAAAATTAAACGTCCAAATTTTGATGATTTTTGATGACACCACACCTATCTTATCAGCATGGAGATGACAGAAATGCAAATGATTAAGTGGGATGCGTTCGTGGATGTATCAATGAGCGCATCCAGACTATATCAGCCTTATTTACTAACTCGTTTTAGCGACGGAGTAAAGTTACTTCGACTTTACAACGGCTCTAATCCTGAAAACCTTCAGGCGAATCTATAAACAAATCTTAAAGGTTACTTAACTTTAAAATACCTCTAAGCAGCCCTTAAGTATGAAATCGGTATCTATAATCAATTTTCACATTTAAGTAACGTTACTTAAAGGCCTCTTAACTTAAACGCCATCAACCGCGTTTAATGGTCACTTAAAGGCATTTTAAAATGTATTCTGACATATCGATTGTCAACTTTGAAATTTTGAGGTTTCAAATTGTGAGTTTGTAGGTATTGTTTGTTGCGATATTATATTAGAACTATAAAGTGCAACGATTTAAGAAACATAAAATTTGTATTGATTAAAGTATGTGTACGCGCAAAGAAATTTCTTCCACGCTTCCCTCTTAGCCTTTGAAGTGTTTGTATCGACACTTTCTTCCTCGTTTTTGGAAGAGAATAGGCGTTTTCCTAAATGCAGAGTTGCAGCGCATCGTGGATTTTGATGCCCTTGCAACGTTTTTCTTCACTCTGAAATTTACTTTTACAATTCATTAAAAAAAAACTAAAATTTATAATTTGTATTTAATAACGTTATTTTATTGAAGCAAGTGAATTAGTGAATAAAAAAAAGCATCAAAATTCATGATGCGCTGCAACACTGCATTTAGGAAAACGCCCAATCTGTGCATAAAATAATTCTGTTTTGTAGTGTATTATTGCAAATTCTAAAATAAAAAAGTTTCCTTGTAGAAGGCATCCCAATTTTCAGATCTTTTTCTTTTATTTGTGGCGGCGGGTGTGGGTGTGTGTTCGATAGCCATTTTTTTTTTTTTTGATTTCACAAATAAAAAAATGTGTCTTCCAATTATTTACTGAAAGAAGGTGTCACAAAACAACTGTGTTGTATAAAATGAAGCAGTATTTGTTTTTTTTTCTGTACTAGATTTTCACATTCTTTTACGTTACGTGACACAACCATTGTTTAGTTAAGTACCAATGAAAAATCGATTATAGATACGAATTGAAGTTTCGTCATTTAAAGCCAAATTAAATATTTAAGTATGCTTAGCTAAATAACCTCTAAGATGCAGTTTAAGAAAATCTTATAGATATGGCTGCTTATTTATAATGAAAATGCACGAGGAATAGCGGTGGAATAAGCTAAAACTGTTTCATAGGAGGTTTAAGGCCGTTTTAATATCTAAATGTCATTTTGAGATGACATCTTGTGAAATTTACAAAAAGGAGTGTAAGCAATTTTTTTTCGTTTCTTAAGCCTAGTACGCAGATCGGGAAAAATTTTGTCTCCCATACATTTTTTGTCCTGGGACAAATTTTGTCTCGGATATTTTTCCGAGCAGTACGCAGCTCGCGCGCAAAATTCATACTATTGTGAATTGCTCTTCAAAATGTCTCCATTAAATTTTGCCAGGAAAAAGAATAATACAAGCATTATTTTGCGGGACAAATTTTGACAGCCGAAAGTGATTTTTGTCAATACTGGTTTTATGTAAAAGGTACTAATGCTTGCCTTGAGAGCATCAAGAGGAGATTCCAAAAAGGTATGAACGAATTTTGTAAGACAACGCGTTAAAGAGATACACTAAAAAGCACATTAAATTAGATTTCATCTCTCCAACTTCAAACTTTTGCGCGAGATTTGGAAAAGTTTTGTAGAGATTAAAATTGTAGAGATAAAATTTGTCTTGTCTCGATCTGCGTACTAGGCTTTACTAAGACAAAAAGGATAGATATTTTGCAATAATAAATTATTTATATTTTCCAAACTCTCTAACAGTTGTATGGTATTGGGAACGCAATGTGGTTGGTACATTCATTTATTGGATTTGAACTTTATACAATCCAATTTTGAATGTATCCAATTTGCAATATGCATACAATGATAATAAAATGAATAATAATGGAAATCAGCTGGGGTTTGATTTAGGTGTATAATAACCAGAGTTTTAGATTTGTCACTTTTTTCCCAGTATATTTGACATATAAGGAAGGCGTAGCTAAAACGGCTAGGAAAATAATTTTAAATAAGGATTTGTTTGACGTGGCGTAAACCCGAAGTAAGTGCTTCGGCTCGGTTTAACTATTCCGAGGTTGAACCCAGTATTAGTGAAAAATAATAAATAAGGCTGTATAAGGATAAACCGGGGCCAAATTACCGCTTCAGTTTTCTAGTAATACGTGACTGAATGATGAGTTTGGCATAACCGCTTACGTCATGGCAATCGATTACCCTAATTTGACATTTTCATTCGATGACTGATGGGACTCACTCACTCGGTCACTGAAGCGGTAATATGGCCCCAGTATTGACAAAAATCAATTTCGGATATACGGTGGCTGTCAAAATTTGTCCCGCAAAATAATGCTTGTGTCATTCTTTTTCCTGGCAAAATTTAGTGGAGACATTTTTGAGAGCAATCTTTAAGTATATATATTATATTATATATACACAAAGACAGCAATGCACAAAAGTATGAATTTTGCGCGCAAACTGGCGTACTGCTCGGAAAAATATCCGAGACAAAATTTGTCCCAAGAAAAAAATGTATGGGAGACAAAATTTTTCCCGATCTGCGTACTAGGCTTCTCGAAAGAAAAAGTATCGAGAATAATCTGGTAATGCATATCCCAAAAATGGAAAATGACGAATAGGCGATCGAGAAGGCAAAAAACGTTTGCATGGAT
This sequence comes from Chrysotoxum bicinctum, assembly GCA_911387755.1. Lineage (NCBI taxonomy): Eukaryota > Metazoa > Arthropoda > Insecta > Diptera > Syrphidae > Chrysotoxum > Chrysotoxum bicinctum. The sequence continues at coordinate 46,601,046 of OU426988.1, read as the reverse complement.
CTTATTCAACAGAACAACACAGCAAAAATTAGAAAAACGAGTCATTCGTTCCAAGAACAACAAATCATACCTAATTATCTTTAATAAATCATTATTAATTCATGAAATCACTGGTCAGCCCATTTTGGTTGAGTAAAGCCTAGTACGCAGATCGGGAAAAATTTTGTCTCCCATATATTTTTTTTCCTGGGACAAATTTTGTCTCGCGTATTTTTCCGAGCAGTACTCAGTTCGCGCGTAAAATTCATACTTTTGTGAATTGCTCTTCAAAATGTCTCCACTAAATTTTGCCAGGTAAAAGAATGATACAAGCATTATTTTGCGGGAAAAATTTTGAAAGCCACCGTATTTAAGAAAGTGATTTTTGTCAATTCTGATTTTATGTAATAGGTGCTGATGCTTGTCTTGAGATCATCAAGAGGAGATTCCAAAAAGGTATGAACGACTTTTCTAAGACAACCCGTTCCAGAGATACACTAAAAAACACATTAAATTAGATTTCAACTCTCCAACTTCAAATTTTTGCGCGAGATTTGGAAAAGTTTTGTAGAGATTAAAATTGTAGAGATAAAATTTGTCTTGTCTCGATCTGCGTACTAGGCTAGAGTAAGTTTGCTGATTTAAAGATAGATAAACAGTCATTAGCCGTGTTTTTTTGGAAAAGTTATCCGTAGTACAGTAAGATTTTATATGAATAACAACATCGGCAGTAGGATCACTGCCGATAAAAAGAGAAGTGAAATCCTGCTGCGGATAGAGATTTGACGTTTATTCGAGTATCGGCAGTGATCCTACTGCGGATTTTGTATTTGTTTTTCATATAAAATCCTACTGTACTACGGATAACTTTTCCAAAAAAACGCGGCTATTGTTAAAGTATTAGTATGTTACTACTTAAAAATTTGCCATCTTTAAAGTAATTTTCTTATTTGTTCTTAATTATAAACATTTTCTAACTAGTATCGTTCTAGAGAAATTACTTTAGAACACAATGACAGTTCGTGCAAAAAAAGAAGTAAACAGACTGTTTACGACAAAATACAAACTTTGGATTATGGAGAAAGAAAGATATTGGAAAAAATATATTTTAGAAATTGAAATGCTTACTTTTAGGCATTTCATACATTTAGATATAATTGAGTAATTTACATTGAACATAGTTATTAAGTTTAATGTTAGTTACTCAATCATTAAGAAGCTCATCTCAATTTATTTTCAAGATGATCTTTCACCACCGAACTAGAGCTAGTCGGTCGGTGTGATGATAATTTTTAATTCTGCATAAGTTTATTTTATTGCAATTGTTAAAAAGGTAAAGATCTACGAATAAATTTATAAAATAAAAAGGTAAAACACATTTGGTTCTTTTTTCTTTGATATTTTAGTACTGCAAAAGACTTTGTTTCCGCAGCATATCACTTGGATTTTTTTGGAAAATATATCGCCCACCCATAGCGAATACCCCGAAACTGTCTTCCTACAGCAGCTTTATAGATAAATATTGACTGGGATTTAATAGAAAAATCCCCCAACACAGATCTTTTTTGACGTTTGTAATTGTCAAAGAGTCAAATGTAGCCCAATGCTAAACAAAAAAAAAAATAAAAAAAACAATTTGATGATTTCAACTTTAATAAAATGTTAAGATATAGTAAGAGCTAAAAGTCGTTTAAAATTATCAAAATCTTTTTCTTAATTTAGTAAATTACTAAAATGGCTCTAGCATTTTACTAAATCGTTTAAAATTTTGCGCAAGTATTTTTATCTGAAAATTGCTTATTTAATTAATTTGACTGTTGATTCGTTGTTGTTTTCTCTCTCCGTTTTTTTTTCATGAATAATTGAGTATTTAATTTTTTGTAATAATGCTTTTCAAAATTTTATCGGTAAATCATAGTTTTGCACAATTTCGGAATTTCGGAATTATTGTACATATGTACAATTTTCCTCCAACCTTGTTGCAATTGGAGGAAACATTATTTTTGTATTGAAAATTGCCCTGTTATGTGATATGGCGTACTTGGTCTAATGAAAACGTAGCATACTACTAGCCAGTATCAATAAAAATTTCAAGACATTGATAAAAAAAAAGGTTATGTGTACTGACGTACGCGCGGTAGAAGTAAAACTTCTTTTCCCTCAAGCAAAGCCTCTGTAAGATTCTAACCTATAAACGTACAAAAATTTTGTATTCTAAAAACATGTTTTACTTCAAAAATTAATAATAAAAAAAATTATTTCCATTCCTTTTTATTCCCATTCATATTATTTATAATATCAATTATAGTTTTCAAACGCTCTTGTGCTTACATCATTCGGCATGTCCGTTAACTGTTTTTGAATTGATCAGATTTTTTGTTATAAATTGCATCAAGTTCAATAAATATTATATAGGTTAAAAAATTATGTTTTGTTAAAATTAACAATAACATATTAGGAATAGTTTATAATCTATAACGGAAGTATATATGTAAATTGACTCGAACACACGATGAGCAGAAAAAAGCAAATAACTGGAATGCACATACAATTTAACAGACTTTTGTTTCTCGCATCCGATCATGCAGTATGGATTCGGATTTTTTTTTTAAATTTTAGAATCCAAAAACTAACTTCTTTATATCGAAATACTTTTCATAAATGACTAGAGTTATAATTTTTGACATCAGATCGTCGTCTTCGATGCAAACAGAATTTTTTATCATAAAGTTTTTTGTGTTTGATTAATTAAACTTCGGGAGAATTAGACCTTTAAGCATATCGAAGCTATTGCCATCCGGCTGAACTGATCGCAGTTCGTTTCCTTTTTTAGTTTTAATTTGTAAGAAGCCAAAGTTATCAATACCCATGATAGTCGCCTGTTCTCTTCGGCCACTTTCGTCTTGAATTTCGATTTCCTGTTGACTGCAATAATATAAAAACAAATTCTTACAATACCTGTTTTTGTGGATGAGATTTTGAAATACTTACTCGTTAAGCCAGTATTTGTAGTACATGGGGTACACGTCATCTATCCTGCCTTTTTGTATCAAATCTATGAGTCTTTCAATTTCATTGAAAATCAGAGCCATCAACCGTTCATAGCCCAATAATGGAATATTCTGATGCTTAATGCGGTTGTGTTCTTGGATTAGATCATTTATGCACACGCCCGGTACTTTGTTGTCTAAGTTAAGCCCAACACCAATGTTGACCAAAATAATGCTGTCAATAAATTTACTTGTAACTAAAAGTCCACCGATTTTATGGGTTCCATTGACATAGATATCATTTGGCCATTTCAATCCAAGATCAAGAAACTGTGAGTTTTGAAAATACGAAATATTAACAAACAAAAGATGAAATATAAATTTATTTAATTTATTATTTAAAGAAAAAAAAAGAAAACTACACTTACAGTCGCCTCATTTTGTTTAATACTAAGAGACAACTCACCTACCGATTTCAATCATAAAGTGCTAGCGGTATGTTTTCGTATTATTAAGCATCTTCATCACCATCTGTGTCTGTCAACTGGCCTCTGTGATGTGCTTAAATATTAAAAAGGGCCTGAAGATTGTTTTGCGACACTAACTGGATAAAAATAACAATACACAAGAACAATTTGGCCAACAATATATTTTATGTGTCCTATTTATAAACTTTGTCTAACTTTAGACAACACATAACTAAACATTTTTAATTCTTGTCTAAGAGTTGTCTTACTTTCGTAGGTGCCGAAATCAGTAGTCTAAGCCGTGACTATAATGATATTCAAATTAATTGAAAAATCTTATTTTGAACTATTTAGACACTGTTGACTACCACTGTCTTAACTGTACGTTAGGATAACGATGCACTTCTACACACAAAAGGCGTTTTTCTTTTTTAGCCCCGAGCAGGGCACAGAGCGGGGCCTGAGCGCTTAGAGCTCGCTCCGAACCGAGCGTGACCTGAGCGCTCTGAGCTAATTAAGAAACACATCTGAGCACTGAATTGTCATTGTATCATTTTTCAAATAAACCAAATGCCGAATTTATCTCCAGCGAAATTTCCTGGAACGCTTTTTTTTCACTCCGGCGTCTATCCGCAACTTGTTCCTTTTTAATGATTCTATCAAGAACAACATCATCTGTTTCGTCCACTTCACCCCTTCGAAAACAAAAAATATTATACTCTGCTCATAATTACATATATTTATTTTTCCTCATCTTCACTGGGAGAACAACCAGCTTCGCCCGCCATTTCCATTGTTTTGATTTTGTATTTCTTTTTTTCTTTTACTATCATCCCTTCCAAAAAAATTTAATGAAGTTAGCCGCGCTCAGCTTTTTGCTCCGTCTGCTCGGTCATTTATTATCGAACTCATCGAGCGAGCCCCGTTTGAGCTCTGAGCTAAAAAAGAAATGCAAGTTGAGCGCTCAGGGCGCTCTGGGTTAAAAAAGTAACATAGTTCTTTTTTTGGCAGTTCAGTGCCCCGCTCGGAGCTAAAAAAGAAAAACGCCTAAATTGTATCTTAGTTTAGATTCAATGGCGCAAAATTTTGGCTGAATTAGTAAAATATTAAAGCTATTTTATTTCAATAGAAAACAGCATAATACTTTCTCTACCTTTTAATTAAAGTTAAATCATCAAATAGTTTTGTTTTTTTTATTTTTTTAGTATCATGCTAACTTCATTATGACTCTTTGACATTTACAAACGTCATAACAGGTCAGTTTACTTATGTCAATTTCTTTTACACGGTAAGGATTTCGATCCCGGATCGAAATTTTTCATTTGGTGTGTTTTATTTGCATTTTTCATATACTTGTAAGTCCCTCTTAAAATATGGGTTTGAAGATTTTGATCCCTGTCGAAGAAAAATCGTTTTTTTGATTTTTTAAGTGTAAAGGAATTCGACATTAGCTTTTTGTATGAATTGTTATTATTTCAAGAAGCAATTTATTGAAAAACATAGCCTTAGTAAGATACTAATTAGAAAATGTTTAAAATTATGAAAAAGTTAGTAAATTACTTTAAAGTTAGCAAATTGTTAAGTAGTATCATACTAGTACCTTAACATACTAGGCTCTTTAAAATTTTGCGCCAGTATTTCGTTTACTATAACAAAATCTTTTTTTTTACAAAAACAAAATTAAATAGTTGACAACGATAGTGCCGATTCATTTAAATTGATAAATCATCAAATATCGTATTGATAATTAACAACCGTAATTTATTTATTTATTTATTTCATCATCAATTGAGTTAATCTCTTACAGACTATGACATTTACAAAAACATTTATATAATCTATTTATTAAAAAAATATAAATCTAAAATAACTTTAAAATTATCTCTACTATAATGAAAATTAAAATCAAAATCATTTACAATATTATTTATTTCCCTGACACAGCGATTTATTGGCTCATTTAAGGCATAATTAGTTCTATGATTATCTTCCAGGAATAACTGGGATGTATTTCGGTTCCTAAGAAAACGACTTGGTGCATAAAATTTGATCAAATTGAGTAAAAATAAACAATTAATGCGATAGGATGTTATATCACGTACAAAAATAATTGAAGACATCTTGCGTCGGTTTTCAAGAGTATGCAAGCCAATAAGCTGACATCTTGTATTGTAATAAGGCATATCCATATTCCAATGAAGTCGCTTTACAACAAATCTAGTGAATTTTCTTTGGACTCTCTCAATTCTTACTGAATAAGTTATATAACATGGATTCCACACCACACTACAATAATCAAGAAATGATCTGACGTATGCAACATATGATTTGAGTGTATACGGATCTTTTAAACCCTTTGAATTGCGAATTACAAATCCTAACATGGAATTAGCTTTATTAACTATATAATCAATATGATTGTTAAACTTTAAACAAGAGTCAAAAATAACTCCAAGATCTTTCTTAACACAAACTCTTTCCAAAACAATATTATCGATAGAATAATTAGACAATAATGGAGACGAACGACGAGTGAAACAAAAACTTTGACATTTAGAAATATTAAGAAGCAGTTTGTTTTTATTGCACCATTCAGAAAGCCTATTAATGTCTTCTTGTAACAGATAAACATCAAAGGCATTTTTTATACATGAAAACATTTTTAAATCATCTGCAAACAAAAGACATGATGAGGTAGAAAAAACACTAGGTAGATCATTGATAAATACAAGAAAAAGAAGAGGGCCAAGATGGCTTCCTTGAGGAACACCAGACGTAACCGTTATAGATTTAGATATTATTGAATCAATTTTAACATATTGAATGCGATTTCTTAGATATGAATTAAACCAATCAAGCAATTTCGAATGAAAACCTATTTTTTTAAGTTTTTGTATTAAAATTGTATGATCTACTCGATCGAAAGCTTTCGCGAAATCAGTAAAGATAACATCTACTTGATAACCCTTTTCAATATTATTTAAAATAAAGTTAGTAAATAGTGTTAAATTTGTACAAGTTGATCTTCCAGATACAAAACCATGTTGATATGGAGAAATTATTTCTTTTAACAGAAAAGATAATCGATCACAAATAATTTTTTCAAACAATTTTGGAATCACAGATAATTTACTAACTGGTCTATAGTTCGAAATGACTTGTTTTGGGCCACTTTTATAGATTGGAGTTATAAAGGAAGTTTTCCAACCACAAAGAAATTCACCATATTCAAGCGATTTATTAAATATAAAACACAAAACACAAAAGCCTAGCAAACGAAGAAGCACATTTTTTTAAAACAATAGCAGGTACTTCATCAGGACCAGCTGAAATGTCTTCACTTAGACCAGATAAAGCTGCCTCTGTTTCAGTCAAAGAAATTTGAACGTTGGCAATATTTATAAAATTATTTATATCATCACTATGAACACTATTGGAACTACAATGACCTGAATTTAAGTAATTCGATTGAAAAAAATCCGCAAAACCATTACAAATGTCAGATAAGTTTGTGTATTTTGAACCCAAATACTCCATATTCTTTGGAATTCCGCTATTATTTTTTTTGTCTTAATGAAAGTCCAAAAGTATTTACTATTTGTTTTCAATTTAGACTCAATTGAACAGATGTAATTTTTATAAAGAAAATTATTTAAAAAATTAAAACTTTTTTCTAGAGAAAGATATCTTGTCCGCAAATTGGTATTGCCCTCAGATACTTTCAGCAATTTGTAAATTTAATTTTTTTTATTTTTCAAATTTGTCAATCTTTTATTGTACCAAGGTGGCTTTGAACTGTTTTTTATTTGAATTTTTGGAACATAAATATCAATTGCATTTTTAAGAGTGACAAGAAAAGTATTATAAAACAGAGATATCTCATTATTGTTATTATTTGTTATAGATGGAACAGATAAACGGTCCATATAACTCGCTATGCCAGAAAAAATCGCCTTATGAAAATTATATTTAAATAAGTCTATTGTATTTCTTTTTAAGTAATTCAAAATTTTACAGTCAAAAGTTAAAGCAACATGATGAATAGAGTTTGAAAATATTGGAAAAACTGATTCTTTTACGGACATCATTAATTGCTTATCGACAAATATTAAGTCTAATATTCTATTTAAATTATTTTAACAATGATTAATTTGTAATAGGGTTGAAAATCAATATTAAGGGTATTCATGTAAACGCGGAAAACCCTGATAAACCTTGGAAACCAGATAATTTTATCTCTGCAGAAACGAGCTGTCGAAATTTGTATGGGAAAAACTTTTTGCAAATCTGATAAATTTATCTCACGAATTTGATGCGGGAAGTGAAGAAATAAACCTGATAAACTAAAGAAATATGGATTCTGACTTTTGATTTGACATTTCACAAAATATTTCCCACATTCACGCAAGTATTTTTTAGGGGGTGTTCATGAAAACATGTTGCGGAAAGTTATATCTTTCTACAAAGCGGAAAATTATCTCGTTTCATGAATACCCTATTATATTTGACACTACAACTTTTCAAAGCATCGCAGCCCTTCGTCGCATTATATTGTGTTAACACCCATAACACTTTTGACATAAATTCTAATAATAGACCTATTCCTCGATTTCCATCTCCCGTGACATATAGAAAAAAAAAAGAGATAACAAATAAGTAAATATACTCTTTAAATAAGTTTGACACTTGGAATATTGGAAATAAGCCCAAATTAATGAGTACGACAAGTACTACATGACATCTCAATTAATTCTAAAATGAGTGCAAGCAAGAACAACATATTTTCTTAATAACCCCACTCGAGGCTCATTGGAAGTTTATATACGATACGAGTACTACACACGAAAAAAAAAATGACAGCACTACTGCTACTGCTGCTTCTACTATTGCTGTCTTTTTTTATTTTCCCATGGAAGTTTGGGAGTTGTTGTTTTCAACTAAGGAAAATTGATTTGCTTCATCAAATTATTTTTCTTGCTTGAAATTTTTCGTCCTGTAGCTGGCCTGAGTGTACATACATATATATAAAATTCGCAAAATGAGAAAATTTTCTTAATCAATAAAGTATTTTGCATTTTCCGCCGCAAAGTGAGATCTTGTAAACTACTTGAAATCTAACAAGATGAATGGAAAAAAATCTGCATTCTATCAGAATGTAGTGTTCTTGTGTGTTGTGTAGCTACGGATTCTTAAAATGAAACTGAAATTTATGTTATCTCATTAAAAAATAATAAAATGATCTGGTTTCTACATAACAAAAAAAAATAATCATCGCCGTGTTACGTAAAAATAAGAACTATTAATCAAAACTGTTGTCGCAAAAAAAGATCCGAAAAATAAAAAAAGCAAATTGTGTATTATTTTAACTTGATGGCAATCCCCAATTTCCAGGTGGAAAATCGATTTGATTAAAAAGTTTTGTCCTTATTCATTTACGCGTGTTTATTATCGGTTTTGTTATTTGATTTCTCACAATTGGGCTTATCTGTTGTAATTCCCTTTTTTATTTTTAATCGTGGAGACTAATGAAAAGGAAATCTAAGTTTTTCCCGTCGTTGTCAGCGTCAATCTAGGGCTAGAGTTAGAGTGATATAAATACATAATGTATACCTACATAATATTTTTGTTTTTGTGAATAAAACAAATTATTCATTTTTTAAAGAGGTTTGTTGGTTTTATTTGTATTATTGTTGTTTAAGCTTTTTTGTTGTTGTTTTTAAATTTGTTTGTATGTCTGGCAGATGAATAAATAGCCGAAAAGCAAAATGTATTCTATGATGCAACTATTGATTTGAACTATTTTCATTGTTTAAAATAAAAAAAAAATTGGCAGATATTCACATAGGCAGTGAAGTTAAAGTGGGAATAATATCTACTATGTATACGCTTTGAGCTAAAACATTTGTTCTTATATAGAGAGAGTACTTTTTGTCGAATTCAACTATGATAGTGAATAGTGAGGGCACTTGAACCTTCAGTTTGATACTGCATACAAATATAACAACTAAAGAAGCAGATAGATTAATTTCAATGGCATAAAAACAAGAATTTATGTACACTACTTAATTTAAACGCTACCAAATTAAAATAAGACTTCACAGTTTTTGAATTTGTTTCTCGGTTACAGCTTAATCTAATGTTTGAAATACATACTCGTAGGTATTTCAGGCAATTGAAGAAAGATTAAAATTGTATATTTTATTTACTTTGGGCCTTACATATCAACAAATTTTGGAGACGTCTTCCATATTTAAGTGAAATGGACAATTTTGTATTCCACTCAATATAATTAGACATGTTATGACCTTAATATTTAAGTGAACACTAAATACGAGTAATTGATAAGGCCCTTTGCCTCAGTATGTCCATGAGCATGATCTAAATAAAAACAAAGTTACTAAGCTTTTAGTACAAATTAAAAATAAAAAGCACTGGTACCTATCTTAGCTGTGAAAAAATCATTTCTCATTTCGGTTTTTAAATAAAAACTTATAATGCAGAAATTTCTATTTGAGCATACTTAGGGGTTTTGATTTTTATTGAAGCATTTGTTTCAATAAAATATCTTTATCAAATTCACATTTTAATGATTTGCAATGGTAAATGCTGAATCAGTGGAAAGATAAACATTAATAAATAAATTTGGTGGTGCAACAGCTCGAAGTGAACCAGGACCTAGTGACTTACAACTCTCAACCATTCCTGTGTGCGTGTTACCAGGAACGGAGGGGACCTGCAATTTTCTGCCGATTCTGAACGGATAATGAGCAGCACTTTCCATGACAAGAGATACTCTTAGAGGATTTGTCAATTCCTCGCAAGAGGCAGTACACCCCTGAAAAAAACTTTCTTGCATTGTGAAAGCATTAAAATCCATGACAAAAATACATATTGCATATTGCAGTTAAAATTCATATATTTGACTTCGAAAAATTTACTACTTTTCTTTGGTTAAAGTACCTACATTTTCGATGTAGGTACTGGTTTTGAAAAAACAGAAACAATATTTATGGAGTATTTCAAAAACCTATATTTTTAAACGATAGTTGTAGATATTGCAGTAATTTGAGATATTATATTGTATTATAAATCTTGTTGTATTTATAAATAAATCATGTGATAGATATTTATAGAAAAATTGCATTTTATCAATTTTGTTGGAAACCTTAAAAAAAAGTCTACTTCAATAATGCAAATATATTACATCTCCACTTAATTTTTGCATTTTTAGTAAAACCGAAGGGTTTACCAGATATCAAGATGAAAAGAAATGTCCATACTAAAAGATAAAAAAATGTTTTTCTAAGAAGTAGAATTATATTACAGAATTCACTGTCTTTAAGACTTTAGATATTTTATTTGCTTAAATAAAATTCTAAATATTCTTATCATTTCTTTATAAATTTGATTTGATTGATAGGAATATTTACATACATTATGTACATACATAAATGCATAAAATATACATCCATTGGTAAATATTTACATACATATACCTACATTAATTAAAATTGTGCAACTGTTGCACGTTCAAAAAGATATTTTTAATATTTTGTATTCTTTATTTCTTATTAGAATTTTGTTTCATTTTTTTGTTTATTTATTTCTAGTGACTGCAACTAAAAAAAAAAAGATAATGGATAACAACACAACAAGTGCTAACAATGGCCTCGATGTTATTCAAGGAATGATTGATATATCAGCCGACCGATTAGAAGGTCTTCGAACACAATGTGCAACAAGTGCAACGCTCACACAACAAGAAATTCGTATACTGGAAACTAAACTAGTGCGAATGTTCTCCGAATTATTAATAACCAAATCTCGTTTACCCGAACGAATACCGGCAAGTGGTTTAGCTGCTTCTGGTTCAGAGCTTAAACAATGGCTGCGTGTAGTGGGATTAAGCGGTGAGTCTCTCAATGTTTGTGTACAAAGAATCAACACACTAGAGGATCTCCTTCAGAGGTCGGATGATGAGCTTCGTGAGATTCTTGTATACAATCCTAATTTTCGAGATGAAGAAATACGCCGGTTGATTAATGCAATGGAATGCCTTAGACGGTGTCGTGCAGCATTGAGTGATAACTTGAAAGAACCAGATAATCTATATTGGGACTCGTGGGATCGACATCACCATCATCACCACCATCATCATCATCGCGGGAGTACAGGCAACATTGGAGTGATGGCATCACCAAGAACCTATCGAACAATGAACAAGCAGAAAGCGGTACACTCTCCAGTGAATAATAACAATGATCTGCAATCACCGCCTTCTACAATGAATCGACGTACTGATGAAACATCAAGTGCACATGGATCAGTTATAACGCTAACACCCTCTCCATCACCTCCAAATTCGCCGAGTCAAAATACTAGTGGAAGTACTGGAGCAGGAAATGGCACTCCAGGACGAAGTGGTCAAAGAAAATCAACTCCTCCGCCAAAGAAGAAACATCAGACATTGCTTACTTATCATCACCCCTCGACTCCATCACACAATGGAATAGCAACAAATTCAATGACTGCATCGACTAGCTCATCATCGAGTCAAGATCCACTTGGTATACCCATAGCCAAGTCAAAATCACATGAATCGCAGTTTCAAGAAGGTGGTGGATTGAGTACTCCTGCTAGCGGTTCTAATGGAAACAGTGGCATAGGAATTAGTTCGAATTCAGCCAACTCTTCATCTGTGTCTCAGACTATTCCCAGAACACGACTTCATACCGATCCCAGCCCTGAGTCACATTCCTCGTCAATGAGTTCAGATATATTCATGGAGAACACTAATAACCTAACTGTTCCGCGGTCGCCATGTACTCCTATTGTATCGCTGGGAATGGGCCACATGATTGCCCATCGCTTCACAAAGTTTTTCAAAGTGATATCAACCTGTGATCTATGCCAAAAACAGATGTTCTTCGGCTTGAAATGCAAGGAATGCAAATATCGCTGTCATAAAGACTGTGAACCGAATGTACCACCATCTTGTGGTTTACCCCGGGAGTTTGTTGATGAATTTAAGAAAACTTTAAAATCGAACGAGGGTTTCCTTCCGCCATCAAATATTTCTCCCAATCTAAGCGGCCGCAGTGTTACAGCAGTAAGCGGCTATTTACCAGGGCGCAGGCAGAAAGTTTCAATCGGTACCAGTGGCCATCATCATCCGGACAGCAGTTCACCTGGTTCAAGCTGCAACAGTTCCTCGCCTTCGAGTCCGGCTCTTTTTAACCACCAGCAGCAACACATTAGTGGAACAAATAGTGGCGGTGGAAGCTCCACTGCCAGCGGAAGTACTAGTACTGGACCCAATCCTAATTCTACGCCTTCATCGCTACACAAAAACACAAGCCAATTCAACTTCCCTGATGTGACCATTACTAATCATCAGACAAATCAGAGTTTGTATTTACCATCATCAACTGGAACAGGACAATCTTGCGCTACAACTGCAAATAATAACACTGAACATTTGGATAATAAATCCTCACATCATAATTCCCAGTCGAGCATTGTGAATAGCAATAATGCTAGTTCAATGAGTTCGATTCTTATAACAAGTGGGCACTTTTCTGAAAGCAGAATACACAGCGAAACTTCAAGTGGACGCACTGCGTCCACCGCTGGTTCAGTACTCAGTCAAATAAATCCAGAACTAGCCGACACCCATAAAAGTAACGATAGTGATAAGACTGTATCACTATCGGGAAGTACCAGCGCAAGCACTGATTCCGACAGAACTCCAGTAAGACTGGATTCCACTGAGGAAGGTGACTCAGGCAATTGGCCACGACAGAACTCCCTCTCATTGAAAGAGTGGGATATTCCCTATGATGATTTACGTCTTTTGGAGAAAATCGGCAAGGGACGTTTTGGAACCGTACATCGAGCACTCTGGCACGGAGATGTAGCAGTTAAACTTCTCAAAGAGGACTACCTGGATGATGAACACATGCTTGAAGCCTTCAAGTTAGAAGTGGCAAATTTTAAAAAGACTCGTCACGAAAATCTTGTGCTATTCATGGGTGCTTGCATGAATCCACCATATCTCGCAATTGTGACGTCACTGTGCAAAGGAAATACACTCTACACTTATATACACTTACGACGTGATAAATTTACCATCAATCGGACCACACTAGTCGCCCAGCAGATTTCGCAGGGCATGGGCTATCTGCACGCCCGTGGTATTTTCCACAAAGATCTGCGGACAAAGAATATATTCCTGGAGAATGGAAAAGTCATCATAACCGACTTTGGTTTGTTTAGCTCGACAAAGCTTGTGTATTGTGATATTGGCCTAGGTGTGCCCAGCGGCTGGCTCTGCTATCTGGCTCCGGAACTAATGCGTGCACTAACTCCATACAAGCCAACCGATGAGATCTTACCATTTTCGAAAGCTTCGGACGTCTATTCATTTGGTACTGTTTGGTATGAATTGCTCTGTGGAGAGTTTCCTTTCAAAATGCAACCACCTCAATCCATAATTTGGCAAGTGGGAAGAGGAATGAAACAGACATTGGCCAATCTGCAAACATCGCGAGATGTCAAAGACATATTGATGCTGTGTTGGTCGTTTCAAGCGGACGATAGACCAGACTTTCCGAAACTATTAACTCTTTTGGAAAGATTGCCCAAAAAGCGGTTGGCTCGAAGCCCTTCGCATCCAGTACAATTGTCTAGATCAGCTGAATCAGTATTTTGAGGGAAAATAATAGTCCTGAACGACTACAGCAGCAGAATCAGTATTCATCGATACTACATTTAGAAATTAAACAAGTATTGTACTTTTGTTATATATTTTCTTTTTTTTTTTTCAAAAAAGTAATTCATATTGTTAATATGTATAAAACTATGTATTTTTATAAATATCTATATATGTAAAAAAGCAATTTCAAAACAAAGTTTTTTTAAATTACATAATTCAAAAATTAAAACTCGATTATTTGAAATTATTATTATATCAACATCAAGAAAAAATTCGAAAATTCATACAAAATTATTAAAAATATCGAGTTTTTAAAAGAACAAACAAAAATATTGGCCGGCTAACTTTCATTTTTTTTCAATAACATCTTTAAAAACTATTTATAACTATTGACAAGTCTAATTTTTTTTATATAATAATATTTTACTTTATATTATATAAAATTTACTTAAACAAATAAACTGTGAGATGTTATTAATAAAAGTAACGACATAGTGTGTAGGTCACACTGTATCCTTACTACAACAACTACTTCGACTACAATTACCCATATAAATGGTGTATTAAATTATATATTAAATAAATAAATTAAAAAAAATACTATTACCATTACAAAACAAAGTTTTATCATTTTTTTCAATAGACGGCGTTCTATTATATACATATATATATGTATACATTTTATATTTATAAAATAGTAAATCAAAAATAAATAAAGTAGCAGCAAGGTTAGAGAATGCAATTCAGCACATCGATCGAGAAGGAAAATTTGTTCTGGGATCGATTTGCATATATACATACATATACATACATACATATGTATTTACTGATGATGAAAAGTTCGGATGTTTATCAGTAACAGTCACACACACAGTTGCCGACGGCGACGCAAACAATGGGTTTCTGAGCTTATTTAAAATCGAAAGACTAAAGAAGGAATTTTCTGGTTTTTGCTTTATTATGGAGTTATTATAAAGATTCTTATGATTTTTGGTACTGTTTCTTTCAATTGTATCTTTGGCAAACTATATGCTATTCTTAATTTGTTTGACAGTTTCAACCTGGTGTACTATTTTTCTTATTCGGATCACGTGTTTCCCACGATTTATTAATAAATATTGTTTTTCGTAATATTTTAAATTTGTTCGTTTTTCTTCATTTTATTCAAAAAATAGGTTGCCATTTTTTGTTTTTTAATATGAAAGTCCAATCTATTCCCTTAAAAATATTTCATATTTGTTAAAGAAAATAGTATTTAAAGTTGTGTTGTATAAAAAATGTTAATATGTACAAAATTGGTCAATTGACCAACGGATAATTGATACCGAAATAATCAATAAATAAGAAAATTCTTTCAAAAATCGACAAAATCATTGTCTTGCTTATGTTTCTCGAAAAACTTAGTACGTAGTTTTATTATAATGACTGTATATTGCAGGTGCGAAGTAAGTCAAAATCATTCGAGTCATTTTCGATAAATTAGAAAAAAAAAATGTATGTATTGTAGTAGAGTTTAAAAGAAATTCGGAATTATCTAGAAAATCATATAAAAATGCTTCGTACCACTATTACTATAGCTAAATGTACGCAAGGGTAGGTCAACATTTTTACAGTTTTGTGTTCTATTAGCGAAAATATGTTGGTAATTGGTACTGTTTTACATGTGTAAAATATAATTGCAATTGGTTTATTATAACTGCCTCCAGATGAGGTTTAAAATTTTGAAAAAAAAATTCCGCTCTATTCAGAGTTCCTTGATTTAAAATGTATACTTTTTGTCCAGCGCATACTATGGTCAACATAGTTTGTTTTTTTAAATAGTCGTTATTTTATATTGCAACAAGATTCATTTGGTCGTTTAGTTGTGCTTTATTAGATTAGAACAAAGGTATTTTACTGTAGTTTTTAAAATGAATCGTAATCGAAAGGCTCGAAAATGTCCAATATTTGGTGATACAAGTGACTTGAAAGATAATGTACCTACTTTCGAAGATGTAATAAAGTGCTACGAGCGGACGTGGTTTAATATTAAAATGAATAAAAATACGAAAAAAGAACCATATTTGAGCCAGAGTTAACTTTAGAAAAAGCTACACAGACGTGAGACAGCACGATGCTGTTAGAAAGCAACAACAAGATCTCCTCTTCACACACGAACAGCGCACCAGTCACCAGTTCACGTCAATCGCATAACAAGAAACAAAACAAAAACATCGACACATAAACAAAGTAAAGAAAAAAGCATGCAATTTAAAACAACAAACACTGGTTTCCAGCCCATGGTGCGGCTCACAAGATAAACATCCCAAACAGAACTGCAACAAGTGTAAGAGATGGAATCACTACAGCAAGGTATGCAAAAGTATAAGAGGCAACAACAGAAAAATATTCAACCTGGAAACAGAGCGAGAAGAAGATCAACCATTTTTTCTAGGCACAGTGACCGAGAATAATGCCATCACTGAAAGGTGGACGGCAGACGTGAGGGTAAACGGAACAAAAATAACATTTATGTTAGACACCGGTGCCCCTGTAGATGTTATTCCCTTCGCGGAGTATAAATCTAAATTCTTAAAACCGAATCTTAAACACACAAATAATAAATTGAGTGGTCCTTCAGGTGAAAGCCTCAAAGTAATGGGTTTTATAGAAAGTGAACTTTGTTATGGACAGTCTATGGTAGAATAGTTTCAAATGTGTATGTGGTTGATAAACTAAAATCGCCTCTTCTCAGTCTTTATTCATGCCATAAATTAAATATTATACAGCTTATAAATACGATGATCCACGGCTAGAAAAAGCCCCATCCTCTTGAAAGAGAAAATTAAAAAAAAACTGGATGAAATGCTAAAACTTAACGTCATCAGGCGAGTAGAGGAGCCAACTGAGTGGTGCGTACCAACGGTTGTCGTGACAAAACCGAATGGTGACATGCGTATTTGCGTTGACTTGACGAGATTAAATTCTTCAATCCGAAGGGAGATTCGTCCAATGCCGGTGTGGCGGAACATTCTCTAGCTCAAATGGGGAGTGCCAAAATATTTACAAAGCTAGATGCAAACAGTTGATTCTGGCAAATAAAACTGTCATCAAAATCGCAGTGCTTGACAATATTTTTGACGCCTTATGGGAAGTACTGTTTCCTTAGGATGCTATACGGAATATGTTCAGCACCCGAACATTTGCAGAAGAAGCTACAGCGTATCTTGGAAGGACTCAATGGATATGTGGTCCAAATGGACGATCTTCTAGTATATGGAAACAATATCGATGAACATGATAAAAACCTGCGCGCAGTTTTAAAACGGTTTGACGAAAATGGAGTTACGTTGAACAAAGAAAAATGCCAAGTCGGTGTCTCTTTAATAACGTTTCTCGGACACCGAATCCACGAGCATGGGATAAGTCCGTGTCCATCTAAAATCCAGGCAGTACAAAATTTCCCTAGTCCACAAAATGTCAGGATTGGTCAACTACCTGGGTAAGTTTGTTCCAAATTTATCCTCAATTAGTCATCCCTTAAACGAACTTTTGAAAACCCAAACAAATTTTATTATTTGGAGCTGGTGTCAAGAAGAGGCCTTCGAAAAACTAAAAAGAGCACTAACATCAACGCCTATATTAAAAATGTGTGATCCGACACACAAAACTACAGTGTCGTCAGATGCGTCATCCTATGGATTGGGAGCTGTCCTTCTCCAGGTTGATTCAGACGGAATCATTAAACCTGTAGCCTATGCTTCACGTACGTTAACGGAGAGCGAGAAAAAGTACGCACAGAAAGAGAAGGAAGCTCTGGGCATCAAGTGGTCTTGTGAAAGGTTTAGAGACTATATCACGGGAATACATTTCACAGTAGAAACGGATCATAAGCCCTTGATATCAATCTTCTCAAATAAAAATCTCAATGAGCTAACTCCCAGAATACAACGACTACGAATGAAGATGATAGGACTTACGTTCAACATAGTATATACCCCAGGAAAAGATTTGGTTGTAGCTGATGCACTGTCACGTCATCCAACACAAGCACCAGAAAAAGAGAACGAGGATGAGGAAATAGAGAGTTTCGTCAATAGTATTGTGGAAGAAATTCCAGCATCAACGGACAAATTGAACGAAATCCGGAATGCACAAATGCAAGATTCAACGACACGGGAGATAATGGACTTTTGCAAACAAGGGTGGCCAAGCAGTTCAAGAATGTCACAAGAAGCTAGATTGTACTATAACGATCGACAAAATTTAGCTGTTAATGGGCAACTTTTAATGCACGGAAGCCGTTTAGTCTTTTCACCATGCATGAGAAACCAAATTATACAAACTATACATACAGGACATTTGGGTATAGTAAAATGTAAAATCCGAATGCGGGAATCAGTTTGGTGGCCGGAATGTGCTAAACAGCTAGAAGTGTTCATAAGGCGATGCACTACTTGCGTGCAATATATTCAGCCAAAGCATCAGCCGCTAATTAGCTCTGCAATGCCATGGATTTATTTTCATTTCATGGGAAAACTTATCTCTTGGTAAGTGATTTCTTTTCGAGATTCCCAGAAGTAGAAATGTTGGTGAGCCAGACATCACGTTCAGTTATCGAGAAGTTAAAAATCATATTTTCAAGATTCGGCATCCCAGAAATCGTTAGAACAGATAATGGTCCTCAATACATAAATGCATAAAATATACATCCATTGGTAAATATTTACATACATATACCTACATTAATTAAAATTGTGCAACTGTTGCACGTTCAAAAAGATATTTTTAATATTTTGTATTCTTTATTTCTTATTAGAATTTTGTTTCATTTTTTTGTTTATTTATTTCTAGTGACTGCAACTAAAAAAAAAAAGATAATGGATAACAACACAACAAGTGCTAACAATGGCCTCGATGTTATTCAAGGAATGATTGATATATCAGCCGACCGATTAGAAGGTCTTCGAACACAATGTGCAACAAGTGCAACGCTCACACAACAAGAAATTCGTATACTGGAAACTAAACTAGTGCGAATGTTCTCCGAATTATTAATAACCAAATCTCGTTTACCCGAACGAATACCGGCAAGTGGTTTAGCTGCTTCTGGTTCAGAGCTTAAACAATGGCTGCGTGTAGTGGGATTAAGCGGTGAGTCTCTCAATGTTTGTGTACAAAGAATCAACACACTAGAGGATCTCCTTCAGAGGTCGGATGATGAGCTTCGTGAGATTCTTGTATACAATCCTAATTTTCGAGATGAAGAAATACGCCGGTTGATTAATGCAATGGAATGCCTTAGACGGTGTCGTGCAGCATTGAGTGATAACTTGAAAGAACCAGATAATCTATATTGGGACTCGTGGGATCGACATCACCATCATCACCACCATCATCATCATCGCGGGAGTACAGGCAACATTGGAGTGATGGCATCACCAAGAACCTATCGAACAATGAACAAGCAGAAAGCGGTACACTCTCCAGTGAATAATAACAATGATCTGCAATCACCGCCTTCTACAATGAATCGACGTACTGATGAAACATCAAGTGCACATGGATCAGTTATAACGCTAACACCCTCTCCATCACCTCCAAATTCGCCGAGTCAAAATACTAGTGGAAGTACTGGAGCAGGAAATGGCACTCCAGGACGAAGTGGTCAAAGAAAATCAACTCCTCCGCCAAAGAAGAAACATCAGACATTGCTTACTTATCATCACCCCTCGACTCCATCACACAATGGAATAGCAACAAATTCAATGACTGCATCGACTAGCTCATCATCGAGTCAAGATCCACTTGGTATACCCATAGCCAAGTCAAAATCACATGAATCGCAGTTTCAAGAAGGTGGTGGATTGAGTACTCCTGCTAGCGGTTCTAATGGAAACAGTGGCATAGGAATTAGTTCGAATTCAGCCAACTCTTCATCTGTGTCTCAGACTATTCCCAGAACACGACTTCATACCGATCCCAGCCCTGAGTCACATTCCTCGTCAATGAGTTCAGATATATTCATGGAGAACACTAATAACCTAACTGTTCCGCGGTCGCCATGTACTCCTATTGTATCGCTGGGAATGGGCCACATGATTGCCCATCGCTTCACAAAGTTTTTCAAAGTGATATCAACCTGTGATCTATGCCAAAAACAGATGTTCTTCGGCTTGAAATGCAAGGAATGCAAATATCGCTGTCATAAAGACTGTGAACCGAATGTACCACCATCTTGTGGTTTACCCCGGGAGTTTGTTGATGAATTTAAGAAAACTTTAAAATCGAACGAGGGTTTCCTTCCGCCATCAAATATTTCTCCCAATCTAAGCGGCCGCAGTGTTACAGCAGTAAGCGGCTATTTACCAGGGCGCAGGCAGAAAGTTTCAATCGGTACCAGTGGCCATCATCATCCGGACAGCAGTTCACCTGGTTCAAGCTGCAACAGTTCCTCGCCTTCGAGTCCGGCTCTTTTTAACCACCAGCAGCAACACATTAGTGGAACAAATAGTGGCGGTGGAAGCTCCACTGCCAGCGGAAGTACTAGTACTGGACCCAATCCTAATTCTACGCCTTCATCGCTACACAAAAACACAAGCCAATTCAACTTCCCTGATGTGACCATTACTAATCATCAGACAAATCAGAGTTTGTATTTACCATCATCAACTGGAACAGGACAATCTTGCGCTACAACTGCAAATAATAACACTGAACATTTGGATAATAAATCCTCACATCATAATTCCCAGTCGAGCATTGTGAATAGCAATAATGCTAGTTCAATGAGTTCGATTCTTATAACAAGTGGGCACTTTTCTGAAAGCAGAATACACAGCGAAACTTCAAGTGGACGCACTGCGTCCACCGCTGGTTCAGTACTCAGTCAAATAAATCCAGAACTAGCCGACACCCATAAAAGTAACGATAGTGATAAGACTGTATCACTATCGGGAAGTACCAGCGCAAGCACTGATTCCGACAGAACTCCAGTAAGACTGGATTCCACTGAGGAAGGTGACTCAGGCAATTGGCCACGACAGAACTCCCTCTCATTGAAAGAGTGGGATATTCCCTATGATGATTTACGTCTTTTGGAGAAAATCGGCAAGGGACGTTTTGGAACCGTACATCGAGCACTCTGGCACGGAGATGTAGCAGTTAAACTTCTCAAAGAGGACTACCTGGATGATGAACACATGCTTGAAGCCTTCAAGTTAGAAGTGGCAAATTTTAAAAAGACTCGTCACGAAAATCTTGTGCTATTCATGGGTGCTTGCATGAATCCACCATATCTCGCAATTGTGACGTCACTGTGCAAAGGAAATACACTCTACACTTATATACACTTACGACGTGATAAATTTACCATCAATCGGACCACACTAGTCGCCCAGCAGATTTCGCAGGGCATGGGCTATCTGCACGCCCGTGGTATTTTCCACAAAGATCTGCGGACAAAGAATATATTCCTGGAGAATGGAAAAGTCATCATAACCGACTTTGGTTTGTTTAGCTCGACAAAGCTTGTGTATTGTGATATTGGCCTAGGTGTGCCCAGCGGCTGGCTCTGCTATCTGGCTCCGGAACTAATGCGTGCACTAACTCCATACAAGCCAACCGATGAGATCTTACCATTTTCGAAAGCTTCGGACGTCTATTCATTTGGTACTGTTTGGTATGAATTGCTCTGTGGAGAGTTTCCTTTCAAAATGCAACCACCTCAATCCATAATTTGGCAAGTGGGAAGAGGAATGAAACAGACATTGGCCAATCTGCAAACATCGCGAGATGTCAAAGACATATTGATGCTGTGTTGGTCGTTTCAAGCGGACGATAGACCAGACTTTCCGAAACTATTAACTCTTTTGGAAAGATTGCCCAAA
Source organism: Chrysotoxum bicinctum (assembly GCA_911387755.1). Classification (NCBI taxonomy): domain Eukaryota; kingdom Metazoa; phylum Arthropoda; class Insecta; order Diptera; family Syrphidae; genus Chrysotoxum; species Chrysotoxum bicinctum. The sequence continues at coordinate 46,579,028 of OU426988.1, read as the reverse complement.
AAGCGGTTGGCTCGAAGCCCTTCGCATCCAGTACAATTGTCTAGATCAGCTGAATCAGTATTTTGAGGGAAAATAATAGTCCTGAACGACTACAGCAGCAGAATCAGTATTCATCGATACTACATTTAGAAATTAAACAAGTATTGTACTTTTGTTATATATTTTCTTTTTTTTTTTCAAAAAAGTAATTCATATTGTTAATATGTATAAAACTATGTATTTTTATAAATATCTATATATGTAAAAAAGCAATTTCAAAACAAAGTTTTTTTAAATTACATAATTCAAAAATTAAAACTCGATTATTTGAAATTATTATTATATCAACATCAAGAAAAAATTCGAAAATTCATACAAAATTATTAAAAATATCGAGTTTTTAAAAGAACAAACAAAAATATTGGCCGGCTAACTTTCATTTTTTTTCAATAACATCTTTAAAAACTATTTATAACTATTGACAAGTCTAAATTTTTTTATATAATAATATTTTACTTTATATTATATAAAATTTACTTAAACAAATAAACTGTGAGATGTTATTAATAAAAGTAACGACATAGTGTGTAGGTCACACTGTATCCTTACTACAACAACTACTTCGACTACAATTACCCATATAAATGGTGTATTAAATTATATATTAAATAAATAAATTAAAAAAAATACTATTACCATTACAAAACAAAGTTTTATCATTTTTTTCAATAGACGGCGTTCTATTATATACATATATATATGTATACATTTTATATTTATAAAATAGTAAATCAAAAATAAATAAAGTAGCAGCAAGGTTAGAGAATGCAATTCAGCACATCGATCGAGAAGGAAAATTTGTTCTGGGATCGATTTGCATATCGCACCCTCAGTGCAAAAGAGCGTCAAGTCAAAAAATGTCATTTTCGAGTTAATGATGAGGAAATATTGCTATTCAAATTACCTTTCTTTTGAGGTGTATGTCATTTTGGTGAACAAAAAAATAGGAAGATAATGACTATTTATAACAATTTTTTATTAAATGACATGTTAACTGTTTCTTAATTTCCAATACAAAACAGAGCTAACACAAAATGTTCACCTTTTTTCTACTTGAAAACTTTATTAATTTCAATGCAAGAGAGAGATAACCCCAAATAGTCCCATACACCAAACTGATTTTCTCATTTTGACAAAAAAAAATTATGCAAAACAGAGACATTTCAAAATTATCACCTCAAAAAATTCTTGGTTCCAATGCAAAACAGATACAGATAACAGTTGTAGCTGTATTACACTAGAAAATACTATGAATTCAATAAGAGTCATTTTGACTTAAAGCTCTTTTGCACTAAAATTTTGAATAGCTTTTTTGAACTATCTCAAAAACCTTAATTATTTATATTATTTAAACAAATAATAAAATTTTTTTATTAAAAAACAGAAAAAAAACTTATTTTTTCTTCTAATAGAGTTTCAATATTATGGAAAATGATGTCGATTCATAAGTTATTAGCAAAAGTTTAAAGTCAGTATTTTGCGGTTGCGTTTTCTCGAAATGGCATTTTTTGAGTTAACGCTCTTTTGCACTGAGGGTGCGATATATACATACATATACATACATACATATGTATTTACTGATGATGAAAAGTTCGGATGTTTATCAGTAACAGTCACACACACAGTTGCCGACGGCGACGCAAACAATGGGTTTCTGAGCTTATTTAAAATCGAAAGACTAAAGAAGGAATTTTCTGGTTTTTGCTTTATTATGGAGTTATTATAAAGATTCTTATGATTTTTGGTACTGTTTCTTTCAATTGTATCTTTGGCAAACTATATGCTATTCTTAATTTGTTTGACAGTTTCAACCTGGTGTACTATTTTTCTTATTCGGATCACGTGTTTCCCACGATTTATTAATAAATATTGTTTTTCGTAATATTTTAAATTTGTTCGTTTTTCTTCATTTTATTCAAAAAATAGGTTGCCATTTTTTGTTTTTTAATATGAAAGTCCAATCTATTCCCTTAAAAATATTTCATATTTGTTAAAGAAAATAGTATTTAAAGTTGTGTTGTATAAAAAATGTTAATATGTACAAAATTGGTCAATTGACCAACGGATAATTGATACCGAAATAATCAATAAATAAGAAAATTCTTTCAAAAATCGACAAAATCATTGTCTTGCTTATGTTTCTCGAAAAACTTAGTACGTAGTTTTATTATAATGACTGTATATTGCAGGTGCGAAGTAAGTCAAAATCATTCGAGTCATTTTCGATAAATTAGAAAAAAAAAATGTATGTATTGTAGTAGAGTTTAAAAGAAATTCGGAATTATCTAGAAAATCATATAAAAATGCTTCGTACCACTATTACTATAGCTAAATGTACGCAAGGGTAGGTCAACATTTTTACAGTTTTGTGTTCTATTAGCGAAAATATGTTGGTAATTGGTACTGTTTTACATGTGTAAAATATAATTGCAATTGGTTTATTATAACTGCCTCCAGATGAGGTTTAAAATTTTGAAAAAAAAATTCCGCTCTATTCAGAGTTCCTTGATTTAAAATGTATACTTTTTGTCCAGCGCATACTATGGTCAACATAGTTTGTTTTTTTAAATAGTCGTTATTTTATATTGCAACAAGATTCATTTGGTCGTTTAGTTGTGCTTTATTAGATTAGAACAAAGGTATTTTACTGTAGTTTTTAAAATGAATCGTAATCGAAAGGCTCGAAAATGTCCAATATTTGGTGATACAAGTGACTTGAAAGATAATGTACCTACTTTCGAAGATGTAATAAAGTGCTACGAGCGGACGTGGTTTAATATTAAAATGAATAAAAATACGAAAAAAGAACCATATTTGAGCCAGAGTTAACTTTAGAAAAAGCTACACAGACGTGAGACAGCACGATGCTGTTAGAAAGCAACAACAAGATCTCCTCTTCACACACGAACAGCGCACCAGTCACCAGTTCACGTCAATCGCATAACAAGAAACAAAACAAAAACATCGACACATAAACAAAGTAAAGAAAAAAGCATGCAATTTAAAACAACAAACACTGGTTTCCAGCCCATGGTGCGGCTCACAAGATAAACATCCCAAACAGAACTGCAACAAGTGTAAGAGATGGAATCACTACAGCAAGGTATGCAAAAGTATAAGAGGCAACAACAGAAAAATATTCAACCTGGAAACAGAGCGAGAAGAAGATCAACCATTTTTTCTAGGCACAGTGACCGAGAATAATGCCATCACTGAAAGGTGGACGGCAGACGTGAGGGTAAACGGAACAAAAATAACATTTATGTTAGACACCGGTGCCCCTGTAGATGTTATTCCCTTCGCGGAGTATAAATCTAAATTCTTAAAACCGAATCTTATGTCGTTTTTATTTGGCAATCCGGAAGCCTTCCGGACTCTTCTGAAAGTGTTCAATTGGGAAAAAATGACAGTTCTGATTCTGAAAAGAAGAGAAATTTGCTTCTGGATTTGAAATCAGAAGCAAAACCAGAAGCACTCACACATTCATATACTTAAACGTCAACCTCAACTGCTGTGATTTTTGGTATCCAAATTGTGGGAACCAGGGTTGGCCGAATTAACTACACTACATTTTCTACATGATTTACTACGTTTATATGAGGTGTTGAAGCGAGCTTGAAGCTCGCTTCGAACCTTTATATACCTGTATTGAGTTGAAATGAGCTTCGTTCGACCCGATCCCAATCGCTCAGCGGTGTCGAGTAGAAATGTAGGTCGAAAATCAGACCCTAATCCAACTCGATCTTTCGATACTGCATATAAACGTAGTATTTAACTACGCGTAGTTTATTGAAGAAACTACATGCCTAATTTACTACAATTTGTTACGTCTGCTACATATGTATATAGTTAATTCATAAAAAATCAATATAATAAAGGAAAAAAAAAAACAATTTTACACTTTTATGATCTAATGAAGGTTTGTAAAAAAAAAAAGTTTTATTTACCATAAGGATGCAGAATTGTAGGAATAACTGAACGTTTAATTTAAAAATTCAAATTTCAAATGCACAACTGACAGTTAATTGACAGTAATGCTACAATTTGTTACATTAACTACAATTAACTACATTAATTACATAAACTACGTAGCAGACGTAACAAATGTAGTTATTTTTAAAAAGTGACAATTCGGCCAACCCTGCTTTCAAAAACCATTTTTCTTGATTTTGATTATTGTACGCATTTGATGTTTCACATATACAATCAAACAAAACTTCAGAATCATCAGAAGCAAACAAAAGTGTTCAATTGGGATTCCGGATCGGAGAGAGATTCCGGATTGCCAAATAAAAACGACATTAAACACACAAATAATAAATTGAGTGGTCCTTCAGGTGAAAGCCTCAAAGTAATGGGTTTTATAGAAAGTGAACTTTGTTATGGACAGTCTATGGTAGAATAGTTTCAAATGTGTATGTGGTTGATAAACTAAAATCGCCTCTTCTCAGTCTTTATTCATGCCATAAATTAAATATTATACAGCTTATAAATACGATGATCCACGGCTAGAAAAAGCCCCATCCTCTTGAAAGAGAAAATTAAAAAAAAACTGGATGAAATGCTAAAACTTAACGTCATCAGGCGAGTAGAGGAGCCAACTGAGTGGTGCGTACCAACGGTTGTCGTGACAAAACCGAATGGTGACATGCGTATTTGCGTTGACTTGACGAGATTAAATTCTTCAATCCGAAGGGAGATTCGTCCAATGCCGGTGTGGCGGAACATTCTCTAGCTCAAATGGGGAGTGCCAAAATATTTACAAAGCTAGATGCAAACAGTTGATTCTGGCAAATAAAACTGTCATCAAAATCGCAGTGCTTGACAATATTTTTGACGCCTTATGGGAAGTACTGTTTCCTTAGGATGCTATACGGAATATGTTCAGCACCCGAACATTTGCAGAAGAAGCTACAGCGTATCTTGGAAGGACTCAATGGATATGTGGTCCAAATGGACGATCTTCTAGTATATGGAAACAATATCGATGAACATGATAAAAACCTGCGCGCAGTTTTAAAACGGTTTGACGAAAATGGAGTTACGTTGAACAAAGAAAAATGCCAAGTCGGTGTCTCTTTAATAACGTTGCTCGGACACCGAATCCACGAGCATGGGATAAGTCCGTGTCCATCTAAAATCCAGGCAGTACAAAATTTCCCTAGTCCACAAAATGTCAGGATTGGTCAACTACCTGGGTAAGTTTGTTCCAAATTTATCCTCAATTAGTCATCCCTTAAACGAACTTTTGAAAACCCAAACAAATTTTATTATTTGGAGCTGGTGTCAAGAAGAGGCCTTCGAAAAACTAAAAAGAGCACTAACATCAACGCCTATATTAAAAATGTGTGATCCGACACACAAAACTACAGTGTCGTCAGATGCGTCATCCTATGGATTGGGAGCTGTCCTTCTCCAGGTTGATTCAGACGGAATCATTAAACCTGTAGCCTATGCTTCACGTACGTTAACGGAGAGCGAGAAAAAGTACGCACAGAAAGAGAAGGAAGCTCTGGGCATCAAGTGGTCTTGTGAAAGGTTTAGAGACTATATCACGGGAATACATTTCACAGTAGAAACGGATCATAAGCCCTTGATATCAATCTTCTCAAATAAAAATCTCAATGAGCTAACTCCCAGAATACAACGACTACGAATGAAGATGATAGGACTTACGTTCAACATAGTATATACCCCAGGAAAAGATTTGGTTGTAGCTGATGCACTGTCACGTCATCCAACACAAGCACCAGAAAAAGAGAACGAGGATGAGGAAATAGAGAGTTTCGTCAATAGTATTGTGGAAGAAATTCCAGCATCAACGGACAAATTGAACGAAATCCGGAATGCACAAATGCAAGATTCAACGACACGGGAGATAATGGACTTTTGCAAACAAGGGTGGCCAAGCAGTTCAAGAATGTCACAAGAAGCTAGATTGTACTATAACGATCGACAAAATTTAGCTGTTAATGGGCAACTTTTAATGCACGGAAGCCGTTTAGTCTTTTCACCATGCATGAGAAACCAAATTATACAAACTATACATACAGGACATTTGGGTATAGTAAAATGTAAAATCCGAATGCGGGAATCAGTTTGGTGGCCGGAATGTGCTAAACAGCTAGAAGTGTTCATAAGGCGATGCACTACTTGCGTGCAATATATTCAGCCAAAGCATCAGCCGCTAATTAGCTCTGCAATGCCATGGATTTATTTTCATTTAATGACTGAATTCATTTAAATCAATTCATTTAAATTTTATTATAAAAATTGAACGTTTTATATACTTTGCCAACTGAGCTGACGGCTATGTCAAAGCTTTAAAATTCGTTATGTTTATTCAAATTGTAATGAAATATTGTTAAATAAATGAATTACTTACTTACTTACTTACTTACTTACTTACTTATTTTCATTTCATGGGAAAACTTATCTCTTGGTAAGTGATTTCTTTTCGAGATTCCCAGAAGTAGAAATGTTGGTGAGCCAGACATCACGTTCAGTTATCGAGAAGTTAAAAATCATATTTTCAAGATTCGGCATCCCAGAAATCGTTAGAACAGATAATGGTCCTCAATTTATTCCAGTTCTTACTTCAAAATTCAGTAAATTCGCCAAAACATGGGGATTCAAGCACATTACATCGAGCCCCCATTTTCCTCAGAGCAATAGGTTTATTGAAGCAGCAGTCAAAACAATTAAGATGTTATTAAAAAAGAATGAAGATGACTTGCAATCAGCTCTGCTAGAATATCGGGCTACACCGCTCGCCAACGGACTGAGTCCAGCTGAGTTGTTGATAGGTCGTCGAATACGTTCAAAAATACTAATGTCAATGTCTATTGAAAAATACAAGCCGAAGTTAATCGATGAAAACAAAATCAACGTTACTGAAAAAGAGTACAGACGAAAGCAAGCCGATAACTTTAACAGAAGACATGGCGTAGTCCGAGAAAAGCAATTCCGTGTAGGCGACGTAGTATGGATTCGTGATATCCAAAAATGGGCACGAGTCCAGAGCGTAATTCTGTCGTTTTTAAGGATAGTTATACTTTAAAAGCCCTTTATATTTCATTACTTTTACCTTCTTAAGAGTACTGATGTATTATATGGTCTCCCTATTATCAAATCAAAACTCTTCCGATAGGATTGAGAATATTCAAAAACGATTTACGCGCTTTGCGTTGAGAAATTTGTTTTGGTCAGAAGGTTTTCCATCATATGAATCTAGGTGCGCATTGATTGATTTGAAATCTTTAAAAAGCCGCCGAGAAACATTGTGTACACTTTTTATAAAGGATATAGTTGTTGGTGGAATTAACTCACCTTTTATTTTCCAGAGACAAACCTTAGAAACAGAGACGCTCTTTTTTTGTTCCCAGTCACAGGACAAACTATGGTTTAAATGAACCTATATCACGTACATTATCTCTTTTTAATTCAATTAATCTTGAAGTCGACCTTCTTATGGATAGAAGTATTTTTTAAGAATATTGTTTCTAGAATTTTTAATAATAATCAATAAATGAATTAATTGTTAAATGTAATCAAAGATAAATATCCATTAATAAATAAATAAATAAATAAATAAAAGGAAAAACATATTTTGAAACGGTTTTATATCTTTTTTTGAAACCCCAAAAAAACTTAAGTATGTATGTATGTTTTTGTTTTCGGGTATAATTAGTTACACTCTGGTAGTTTGATTGATAAGCGCTTTTAACCAGATTACAAAAATATTTAGTATTTAAAGTTTTCAAGTAAACTTTAATTTAGATGCTGTCGTATCCTTAAATTAAAATTTAATTCAATCACTTAAGCTGAAATAATTTTCTTATTATCTTCGTGTTAGAATACTTTTTTTTTGACTTTAATTCTTCAAAAATTCAATGCTGTCTTCTGTCATTAAAGCGCAAACCACCCCCATCCCATGCCGTTATCCATGAGAGGCACTTGCATTGAGGAAACGGAAAATCTCTCAGTAATCAGTATGTCCATCACATACCACCTTGTGTGGAATGACCACATTTTCGACGTAGCAAGAAATTTGTTACCCCTTCTGATCTGGCTGTAATCTATAAATCTTATATTCGTCCAAAGCTCTAGTACAATTCCCAAATCTGGGCAGGTGCTCCAATAACACACTTCAGTCTCTTGGATAAATCCAAAAAAGAGCTTTAAAAATGATAGGTGATAAAAGTAACAGAAACATTTGAATCTCTCGACCACCTTCGCAATGTTTCTTGTCTTTCATTATTTTACCGTTATTTTTATAAACACTGCTCTAGTGAAATAGCCAGCTGCATTCCTACTCTTAAACAATTTAACCGAAATACTCGCGCTTCAAGGAATGTCCATCAGTTTACCCTTGAGCCCAACTTCGGACGTACAGTTATTCAGGGATTCTTTCTTTAGCGGCACTACTACACGAATGTGGAATTGTTTACCCAACTTATATTTCCCTCCCATTATAATATTCAGACATTCAAAAGCAATGTGCATTGGTATCTCCTTCTAAATCCTCTCCTACTTTCCTAAAACGCTTGCACTGTGATCAAACAATTTAAGGGTAGTCATACTCCCCCTTTTAGTGCGGGAAAATTATTAAAAAAAAAATCTATGGCGTGATAGAAGCAAATGACACTTACCTGGTATTGTTCAAGTTGTTTAATGGTATTGACTATAGCTATTGCGATAATGTGCTGAGTTAGAGGTAATCTTAATCCCAATGGTGAGTTCTGAGGTATATGGAGTTGCAGAGAGAACATAGCACATCCCATTGGACTTAACCACTAAAAATAAAAAAAATAAAAAACATATTACCAAACTAAATACGAATATAATCATATAATTTAATTACTTGATTATTACTACGGCCAAGGCCATCTGTTTGTTGCCTTGGCAAAACGGCAATTCCGTGAGTAAGATTTAATTCGGAAATAATATGCATTGAACTACTTATTATTGGAACATAAATAACAAGACGACCAATATCTTTTGTTGATAAATTCTGTAAATATAATATAAGCAATTTTTGTATGATAAAGTGAAAAATAATGAATTTTGTAAATACATAATAACATTCACATTTTAAGGACAGTTTGCTTAAATCGGTTTTCGTTGATGCAATATTGCTCATATTGTTCATATTTATTTTAAGATCTTTGCTGTTGTCCATGCTATAAGTGAAGATAGAAAAAATAAGAGAAATCTGGTAATGAGAGTCTGAAATTCTATTGAGAACCATAGAACACTTGTATTTTGTTTTTGTTAAGTTTGACGGGCGGTCTGCGAGATCCTCAAAGATGAGCACTAAATTATTTAATTTATTTTATTCTAAGTTATCTAAGTGCTAAACAATGCAAATTCCCATTTCAGTAAGGCTTGCACATTAAACTGTGTTTTGCAAGGTAGGTAGGTAGATAGAATCACTTTCAAGCAACCATGTGGCCCAATTAGCGCTGAAGTAAAACTGTGGTTGGAAATGATATGGGAAATTGTGTACATTCTCACCGAGTCATTCAGTTCGCATTGAGTTCAAAAATAAAAAAGATCTAGTAGGTTTTGATGTGTATTTGTGTTTGCACAATTATCCGGAACTTGGATCACTCACTCAACCGGACCACTACACTTATCGGACCCCATCTACACTGTGCTAAGCTAGGCAGCTTGTTGACTGGTGCTGAAAAAGTAGTCAATGCGATTAAGTAATCATCGGCATCTAAGGAATCAAACCGAGGACATGACACAGAAGTTCAATCGCGTTGAGAAAATAGATCACGTTTTTGATATTTATTTCTGAAAGTTCGTCAAAAAATACCCTTCCTAATTATTGTGCTCTAAATTTGGCCAGAGCAGGGCAGTTACAGAGGAAATCGAGAACTGTTTCCTTCTCCCGCTGGTCTTCTTAGTGTTGTGAGGAATACCTAGCTTTGCTGCATGCTCTTCAATTGGACAATGTCCCGTACAGGCACCAACGAATCCGGCTATATCTTGCCTGGTACTGTACATCAGTATATCAGATTAAGCGTTCGGGATTTATTATAGTTGGTCAAAATGTTTTTAGATATAGTGCAGTTAGTTAAACTATGTACTCCACTTAATGTTTAATTCGTTAAGAAAAATTGCGAGAATATTGGCCTTCATAACTCCGAGCGGAATGTTGACTCTTTCCTCAAGTGAGTTATGAAGGGCTGATCCTTGCTTGGCCACCTCGACCACCGGTTCATTCCAATCGATGCCACAATGACAAGTTCATTCCGACATTGCTGGACCAATTTGGAGGATGATAATAGCCGTATTCCAGTTCTGGTTTGTATCTTGTCCTTTCATGCTTCTCTGATAGCCAGTAATTAAGTTTGTAAAACACAAGCAAAGTCGGGTAGTCAAAGTAAGTCTGTGACAAGTCTATGTCAAAAGCAGCAGTCTTTTTGAAAATTCTTCATTGAGACAACTCCATTTTGGAGATATCCGAGCTAAATATCATGATTTTATATATGTATATTAATAATTCGTGTACATACATTATAATTAAAAAAATAAATAAAAAACAATTGTACAAACTCAATAAATTCGAGCAAATTAATTGACAATAAAACACTTACATCAAAATAATCAACAGTTGAGAAGTCATCAGGACAAGAATGAATCAAAATTGGAAGAACATTTGTTTTGGCGCTTGGAACTGTTTCATTTTTCCCGTAAAATTTCATTGACAGTTTTGATGTTTGAATCATATTATCAGCGTTGTAGAAGCTCTTTATTTTTTCCAGAACCTCAAATTTAAGCTAGAAAAATAATTAAAATTCAAGGTTAATATTAGATAATAGAAAAAGTTGCACTTTTTTTTAATACATATGTATATTCAAAAACATTCAAATACTGTGCGAATAGCCCTTTCTTATTATCAGATATGATCATGTAGATCATCAAAAACATGCATTAAAACTACAAAGCGAAATTCTGCTCTTTATCGGGATCACATTTATTGATCCAGAAATTTTGTGTTTCTCTTTGCCATTGCCATTGCAAATGGTGTATAGAAAAAAGACAATTTTTTGTTTGAAAAATAAACAAACACGCGGAGAAAAGAGATGGGTGTATAGCATTGTCACTCTGATCTCTGTTGATTTTTTTAAATTTTATAATCCGTATGGATAATTAATTAGCGTTAAAATACGGCTAATATCAAAATACATAAATAAACACTTACCTCATGTCTTCCCAAGAAAAACGCATTCTGGTAGGTTACTTTTGGTTCAGACTGTAAAAGGGCTTCTTTTTTAGTTATAAAGCCAAGGTGTTTTACAAGAAGATCAGAAAATATTTCCAAACGATGTTTTTCATTTTCTTTCAAAATTTTGTATTTACTTTCATCAGACTCGTATTCGCATGGATTTATTTCCAAGTGTACCTAAAATAGATTTCACAGAGAATATTAGTATGTTACTAAAGACGAAAAAAGCTCTTATAAAGAAATGAGTTAATTGGGCTATTTATCAAAATTACAAAATTTAGGCTGGTATTCACCGAGCGCTCTTAAACGGCTCTTAACTTTACGAGGCTCTTAACTTGAAATTTCTTTGGGGTATTCACCAACCACTCACAAGTGTTTTTCGAAGTTCGAAAATGAGAGCCACTCTCTCTTGTTCAGGCATACTCAAACTGTGAAATCAAACTGTTTGCGAACTTGAATGACAGCTGGCAGTGAGAATCCTTCGGTCAATTTCGTATTTTGCTTGGGGAGCGTTGCTGGTGACGATAACTGGTTTTGGTTTTGCACTCACCGTCGTTTGTTTAGTTTGTTTAGTTTTCGAATTTTCGAACAAACTTTCGAAGGGAGCGCTCGTAAGTTTAGGAGTGATCGGGACCACTCCTAACTTTTAAGAGCGCTCGTAGATCTTCACTAATATTGCTTGGTGAATAGGTTTATGAGCTTCTGAAGTTATGAGCGCTCGGTGAATACCAGCCTTAGAGTCTTATGTCGATTTCCTTTGCACATAAGAAATCAATTTCTGTGTGAAGATTTTGATCCCTTGCCAGATTTTGCGTTCCTTCACACCAAAAAAAATTGATTTTTCTTTGACAGGGATCAAAATCTTCAAATCCATATTAGAAGGGGCATTTACATGCATTTAAATATTACATGCACACCAAACGAAAAAATTTGATCGGGGATCGAAATCCCAAGTGTGTAAAGGAAATCGACATTAAATTCAGTAAGGGGAACATAAATATTTTTAAGATTTATTTTTTGACATAACCCTATTATTCTCCTTAATTGATATCTTATTTTGAAATACATTATTATACCTGGGAGAATACAGCCTTTCCACCGCTCTTCAAGTTGGTGGCCAAAAGCAAGCTAGGAGTATTCCACGTCTCTTCGGAACCCAGAACCTTAACGTCCAAATTGTGCATGTCTCCTTGTAGATCTTTCAATTCAATGGACCTTGGACACACTATAGCTCTAAGCCGGATGTAATGTGACCACAAATACGAAGAAGTTTTCACACACGAGCAAAAAAACGACGATATAAAGACAAAAAAAATTTTCGAGCAAGCAGGCAAATGATGGTATTTTTTGTGTTTTGGTTTGATTGGTTATGAATACGGTTTTAAGCTTTTTTTAGTTCAGAACTACAGTGTATAGTTTAGTTTGGTTTGCGATGGTATATGCTTGCGTTATGGTAATGGAAATTGATACGGAATACATACGTGCGTTATTTCTAGTTTGACCAAGTTTTTCATCCGATGAATGATTTGTGTTCTAATATCTTTTTTTTTTTTAGTACGGGTATGGTGTTTTAATAGTTTGGCGGATTGGCGGATAGTTAACAATCCAACTGCATTCATAAAATTATATATAAGCAGCTTAAAAAAATTGATGAATTATGAAAAAATCGAATGAATGAATGAATTGTGTATTGGGAGTATTGTACTGCGACCTACGTTTTTCAGTAACATTTCAAAAATCGGTTGATCCATTCTTAGTAGTAGTAGCTTAGGCTTAGTTTAAATTTTGAAAGTGTAATTTAAATTACAAAAATCAATCTCTTTACATTAATATATTGCAACACAATGCAAATATTTATTTTCAAAAATTAAATAAATAAACAAATGTCAGTTTAGTAAAAATTGATGTTGAAACATACCGACTATCAGTTCATAAGTTTATTCATAAATGTATTCAGTAATATCGATTTTGATTTTGAGGAATGCAACCAAATTCCTTTTCGCTTTCAATGGAATATGAAAATATTGTCTTTTCAAATTTACACACGTACTACCGAAAGTTGCAATGTAACAAAATTTGTTTCTTAAGTTTTGATAAGTAATAAGTCTGTTCAATGTTTACACCTTTGAATCGGGGACAGAAAAAAAAAAACTTAAAAACGTTTCTCGGAATAGGCAATCGAAGACTTTTAGAAAAATAGGATGAGGTAAAACTTTTTACTCAAACATCGAAAATCCTATCCCATAATAATCAGAAATAAAAAAAAATAAAATGATAATATGCTTTTAAGATAAACTTAAGCCCTCGTTATTATTATATTTTAGAATATCACTCCGAACGATCTTGGAGTGTTGCAAAGAGTGCCAGCCACTAGAAACTTGTTTCACGCTAGTTTCATCTATAACTATATGCCAAACAGATACATTTGTGCAAAGGCTGAAAGTATGGGTGTTCAGCGGAAATTTCCAAAATTATTATCACACATTCCTAAAAAAAAAAAAAGCGATATTTTCGTTTATTACGTATGCAAACTAGACTTTGACAATTCTAATATTAATATTAATCCAGCTATAATTTCTCAAGTTTAAATTGTATAATTGCTCGTAAACTAACGTGGTTTGGTGAGGTAAGTGGTATCGTTCGACACCGATGATTTGCGGGCTTACTACGCACAATGAACGGTTCACCACGCACTGGTCGCGACCGGTTCACCAATACAAAGTGCTGTGATTCGTTAGTCTTGTAAATTACAATATTGTTGCGGTCAAAATAGTAGTAGTGTAAATAAAATCATTGGTAAGTCCCTGAGTTTTTATGATTTTGTGAAGGAATACACTGTGGTCAGACGAGTACCAGATTGTGTTATATGGTGGAAAGGGGTCTCGTCAATATGAAAGAAGGCCTCCAAACAGAATATAATCCACGCGTGACAGCCAAAACAATAAAACATGGATGATCCAGCATAATGGTTTGAGCATGTTTTTCCTTCTATGGTGTTGGTCTCATATACCGGATTGAAGGCATTATGGATCAGCATCATTATGTGAAGATCATGGAGGAAGTTATTTTCCCATATGAAATGGTTCTTTCGGCAAGACCCAACGCATACAAGTAAACTTGCGAAGCAGTGGTTCCAAGAAAAGAAGGTTAATGTCATGGAGTGGCCTGCGCAGTCCCCAGACCTCAACCCTATAGAAAATCTTTGGTGCGATGTCAAGAAGTATGTTGCTAGTTGTAAGCTAACCGCTAACTCAGCCCTTTGGGAAGCTATACAGCAGTCTTGCAGGTCCATACCTGTAGAATTAAAATCTTATTAATTCGATGCAACGTCGTTGTGTTGCTGTTATTTTTAACAAGAGACATGCAACTAAATATTAATTTAAGGTTCAAACACTCGACTATCACTTATGGTAGAAATTGTATATTAACTTTACCTTTTGTAATATTTAAAGGTGGATTTTGAATGCGCTACTGTTTTTTTGAACGCTGTTTTTCTATATGACTTGGATAGATTTGAAATTACCAACTAATACATTGAATTTAAAAATGATTTTTTTTTTCTGAAATTAAGAGCCTAAAAAACATTAATTTAAAAATCAGATGATTTCATGTTAGTTTTTGTTGTGTCAAAAGGTTCACTACTATTATTTTGACCGCAGCTTTATATACTTATATGTCAAAATACCGATTTTGGAAATTTTTGTATTTCAAGAAATTGATTTACTTTTTGATTTAAAACCAATTGTGCAAATCTAACCCTCCCTGCTCTAATAACAAAGCAATTTTATTTTCAGTTGTTGGTTTGCAAATGTGGCTTGTTTAATTTATTTTAATTGTGAATATTGTGTTCAAAAGAAGAAGGAAATTATATCTATTAAAAAATGGAGAAATTATGCTTAAACTTAAGTTTTGAAACTTGAAATATTTTTCTAGTAGATAAAATTAAGATTTTTTGGAAATAATACGAGAGACACGAAATTAGATGATTACAATGACCAAATCATTTAAAATCAAGGATTCCATTCACCACGAAAAAAATCAATTTTTATATTGAAATATGAATTTTCAAGATTAACTTCGACCATCAGGAAGTTTTTGGTTTTTTCCAGACTTAATTTTTTCATCATATTTTAATCCTTCTTGTACTATACAAGATACATATGTACATAGGTGTGTGTTTGTTGTATGTAATTCTAAAGATCTAAAGATTTCATTAAATTTCATACCTAGAATTTCCAAAGTGATTGCAATAAAAGCACATTTCAGGTTTTGAACAAAAATGCACAAACGGTTAGTCCTTATTTGACTATTTTGCTTAGTTTAAAAATGTATTGGAGTGAAACAGCGTTTCGTAATTCCGAAAATAATAAATATTTTAAAGCAATGAGTACTAGGAAAGTAATATTTGTTGACAAAAAGTAAAAGTTACTACTATCAATTGTTGTAACAATTCCCTATCGCTTTGGATTTTAGATTAAAAATACGCGATATCCATTTTTAAGCGACTTAAACTACAAAGCGAGTTAAGCTACACGCGATACCATCGTAAGTGGATATTTGTTGTATGTACTTAGATGTCAAAAACAGGTTTAGGTTCGAAAAAACAAGGCGACTCTGAAGGCTCTTGAAAGGGTACGACAGCATTTAACTGAATGGTTGCAAAAACTTTCAAGTAAATTATTTAATAGTTCACAAAGAGAATAATATTTTTCGTTTCCCTTCGTTTTTTTCTGTAAGCCATCACAAATCCAAAAAACCTATTATAACTTCAATAAATATGGGTTTGGTAAGAAAAATTTAAAGGCAACAGAAAGAAGGCCAAAAAAAAACGTCTATCATTTTCCGTTAACAAACACACAAAAGAAGTTATTTACATTGTACTGTAGCCCAGATTTATGTCTTAATTATGGCCTTACGGATCCCCCAATCCATACTGATGGCTACTTTAAAATGTATAATTTAAATACATGTATGTATATTGTATATGCCAACAAAATCTATTCCGAAAAATTTGTGTAAGTGATTGAGAGAGCGATAAAATTTCACAGTCATAAATTAGTTTTACAGTCCAAATTTAATAATTTAATAATGGAATTATGAGAAAACAAAATGAATTAAAAACGATTTTGAATACAAAACTTGATACATATGTAGCTGCGAAAGTTTCTTTATTATTACTTCAAAGCCAATAGTTTCATTCTCGTTGTGAAAAATTCATAAACAAATAAAAAAATAAGTATCTTATACAAAAGACATAATTTACACACACGCACACACAATTATTAGAGAGTTGGCATATGAAAACACCATTTTAAAAACAAATCAAAGAAAATGGAAAATTAAACCACACATTAAGTAAAACATGCAAGACTTACGGTTTTTTTGTGAGAGTCAAATTCGATTCATCACTGTCAGTGGAAAAATTCTTCTTTACTGGCGATGGATGATAACAGAAAATATAGTGCATCATCTTAACTTTTTGCCATTTATCATAAGAGAACTGGACAAGTTCATGTTCCCGAACCTAATAGAATTCAATTAGTTTTATAATAGAAAATCAGCAATTTCACTAGCCTCGGCAGTACGATATGTTGGGAGGACAATATGCAGGACATCAGAACAGAGAGAGAGAAGCTTTCCGCCCTGCAGAAAGTAATCTACAAGAATTTCTCCTAGATCTGAAGCAACAGATCCACATATTACCAAAAGTGATGTGTTGTCAATCCATGACTTTTCTTTGGTCTGTTGGGATGTCAGGGGATAGACTGTGTACCTGATCAAAAAAAAATACAAACAAATACATTAAACAATATTGAAAATAAAGTAAATTTCCCACATATCTCTCTCCAGAATAGTTTTAAGTGTTAAAACCACATTGTCTCTAGAAGTTGCAACGTCAGAGTAAACTAGAATATTGAGGGGTTTAGAATCCTTCAAACTTTCTTTGCTTCTTCGAAGACTTGGTCGTTTTGTGTTGTTCTTTACAGCCGAAATTGCTTCCGGAATTTTATTTGGCATAGTTTCAGCCTTTGTCTCTTCTTTTTTAGCCGGTGTATCTTTTACAGTAACTGGAGTGGGTGTTGGAAAAGATCTTGGAATAGGTTCGATTTTAGCAGTAACTACTGACTCTAAGTGAGACAATTTTGATTCGGTAACTACGTCGGTGGGCTTGGATTTAATATCATCTTTTTTAACTTCAACTTGTTTTGCGACTGACTTAGATGGAGACTTAACAACGGTATCTGTTTTCACTGACTCAATTACTGGTTCTTCTGTTACGCGTTTCATTGGGCTAACCTTAGCTTCGATTTTGGGTTTTTCACTTACAACTTTAATGGGCGATGATTTTCTTGAGTCTAATGTATCTTCAGTATTTTGAGACGAAAGATCAACCAGATTCTTGCCTGATGGTATTAAATCTGGTTTGACTATTCCAGTTTTGCCTTCTGTTCGATTTTTATTGTACTCAAATTCAGTTGCCTGATTTGCAAGAACGCTTAAACTGCGTAGACCATCTAAATGTCTTAGCCATTCTTCTTCGCCAAGTTGAAAGTCACAACGTGAGGTAAGCTGCTTTCGAAGGTGTTTTTTCATCATTTCATAGGGCTGAGGCTGACCTTCATACCCAACAGCTAAAATGTAAATGAGATAGAAATAGAAAACCGCTACACGTCTAAAATTCTAATGAAATGTTTGATTGCGCCTTACATTCAATACGAATTAAAGGTAGCGAATCGTTGATGCATAAATTGTTTTGCAAAAATGTTGCTATGAGTAGGTTTGTAAAATGATCAATATCGCTCTCGATTAGTACCGCAAAATGTGAATCGACTTTCCATGCAATTGGCTTACCGTATTTTTCAATCTGAAAAAAAAACAAGAAATTCTAGACTTGGCCATTTTACTTCCATATTGTTTTTTGAAATATAGAAATATTGTATGAATAAAAAAATCTTAGGTTAAAACAAGCTTTTAAACTGTGGAGAGAGACACACTCTCTCACAAAACGAAACTTATTTGTTCTATTTTCTAGGGAATATAAAATTCCTTATGTAGATCCTTCTATCAAAGGTATGTATTCAACTAGCTTTCTTAGGCGAAGCAATACATCTGGGTCTTATTTAAGATAAAAAATTATGAGGATATGAGTTTGTTGGAAGATGATTCTATACATATTTACACCGACCGACGGATCAAAAACTGATGATCAGGTTGGTGGGGGTGTGTACTTAGACGGAACTTATAGCGATTAAAGAAGTCCTGTCTTGGCTCAAAGAAAAACGTGATTGCAACTACTGATATCGGCATCTTACTTTATAACAGCATTTAACTGCGGTTCATTTTTTAAGCAGTTCAATATTAATTTCTGTTGGATGCCAGGGCATAGGGACATTGAAGGGAACTGTAAGGATGACGAGCTCGAGAAAAGTGGAACAAAACTACATATATTACCTGATCAGGCAAATATATGTAATGGGTACTCGTAGCTGTAAGTTCATTCTGAACCAAGAACAGAGAGAACAAACCTAATTTGGACTAATATATCCAACAGATCTGGCCAATGCTTCATCTGAAGCTCTCTAAGTGTTTGAGAGCTTATCCATAAAATTAGGAATGTGGCTAACTTGACAGAGGCTTGAATCTGCAAGGCTATCCATGAAGAGACATTTCATTCCGGTGATGGGATTGGAAGCAACATAATATGATACATAGTCAGATGAGGTCCATTTAATATGAGGGAGGTTAAAGTCACCGAGTAGTAGAATTTCGTCATGGGGGTCATTTGCAATTATGACAAGTTCTTAGGATTTAATAGGTTGTGAAGGCAAAATGTAGCAATATATAACGTAAAGTGACTCGCGAGGAGGGTTATTATTATGGAAACGTTCTCGATATTAAGAGAAGAACATATTGCAATTAGGGATGAGTCTTGTGTATTTGGGATAGCAATCATCATTAGGTCGGTTATGATCGACATCGCGATAAACAATAAAGATGGGAACAATTCCTGGTTGTCAATACTGGTGATCAGATTCGTTTCGGTTAGCGCTTAGATTTCAAAGAGTAGAATATCAGTTTGTTGCAAAACTGCATAGGTTTTAGAGCGAAGACCTACCAAATTCTGGTAGTAGAAGAAAAGAGGTTTTGACAAGGTGTAGGAGAGGGAAGAGGAAGAATCAGATTAGGAACGAAAAAACCTGTCATAGTCTGCTCTGCCGCGCTGAAGATACTTAAAGGTCGGGGAGGCGGGCTTTGATTGAAGACGAGAATATTGAAACCTTGAATAAGAAAAAAATTAAAAAATTAGGAAAAGCAACCATTTTAAAACTCCAGTTACGGTGTTCGTTTTACCGAAGGGTTGTTGATTCATTTTCATGTCACCATTTTGAATCATGCCATCAGGGCATGAAAAAGCACATTCGTATATAATTGGGATGAGATATAAATATATATTCAATCGATCTTTTCATTCAGATCTGGACCGCGTAGTTCCGAATTTTGCTATAACCGGCACTGAAGAGAATCAAGGTAAGCTTTAGGATGTGGCCAGTAGAAGTCAGAGTGAAGAAGGAGCAGATAAAGATCTTGTTGAAATGGGACGCATTTTATGTCATTTTGTATTGCAACAGATCGATGTTCAAAGCTGCCCACATCTTTCAATACAAAGTTCAATGCAAGAAAAATGTGTTATTGGAATGTTGATGGGTACAAAAGAGGAACGATTGGCAGAGGTACAAAAAAAATTAAATTAAAAACAAAATACAAACGAGCAGCGATTTGAAAACGCGACTGATTTTGTAGACGGTAAAGACAACTAAAATAGACATTTGCAATCTCTCATGCTTCATAAGAAGGTTCAAATCATTCAAAGAGTAGGGGAAAATATCTAGATTCGTCTGGTATTAAAATGGACTAACTCTGGTCTAAGTGCGTGAGTTACGACAAATGAAAATGGGAATCCACTGTTGAAGCCGAAAATCATCATCATAAAGACTTTTAATTCAATAATTTTCAATAATTTTAAATAATTTGTAAATATCTTGATTCTAGTTCACATTTTTGTAACTACCAAATTTCAATTTTTAATTTTAAACTTGGCGCTTAAATTATACCACTCGCCATAATTTTTATATATTTGAATTCGCTTTAAATTTTAAATGTTAAATATAACGTAATCTCTCTTTTGAATTTTACTGAAAAATTGTATAAATACCGCTCTACGAAATAAACCGATTGTTACACAAACCTTAGTGGAAAATCTTTGCTTTTTTATTCAAAACTTTTCGTCGTTATTTTCGCTCGCTTTTATGGTATTTTTTCGTAAGCCATTAAAAGTCCTTCGTTATTTTATTAATTATATACAAGATATAAAGTAATCGGAAATAAACCAGTAAGGTTTTAATACAAATTAAATTCGCTCTTTTTGGTACCGTGGAAAATTGTCTACGCATCAACCAAGATCGGTCTATCCTTTCGATAAAAGGAATAAATAGAGATCTCCGGTTGACGGTCAAGTATATGATCGTTCAGCCACTTCAAACTAACCTAACTGTTTTTGACAACTCAATTTAAATACAAAAAAAATTAATTAATTTCATTAAATTTGCCTACTTAAAAACACATAGTTAAATTAATTTGTAAATCAGCTTCTTTAATATTTTCTCTTTATTCAATTTGCTATTTTTGTATATATGTATTTAAATTTTGTTTACATTAATCAAGCTACAACTCCACTGTATTGCGGCTTCACATTTGAGTGGTTTAATTACTAAATTCATCTAACGCACTTAATCTTCTAACAAGCTGTACAATTCAAGAGAGTCCACTGGAAAGCCACAGTTTAAGTGGGTTGTAAAGGGTTTTCCAATAAGAGGTGTTATTTTGATATTCAAAGAAAAATGGCATTTTTGGAGATAAATGATCGGATGTTTATTTCATTATAAAGAGGAAGGTATGCCGTTAATAATGGAACACAACATCAGCCAAATGGCCGCCAAGACCACGCTTACAGGACCATATCCTTTTCATGAAATTTTCCATAACCAAATCGCAAAGTGGCTGCCCTATGTCCTCGATAGCCTCACGAATTTCATCTTTGAGGTCTTGAATCGACGCTGGGCTCTTGGCGTAGACCTTATCTTTCACGTGGCCCCAAAGGAAGAAGTCGCAAGGTGTTAAATCACAAGATCTCGGTGGCCAATTGTGATCACCTCTTCGAGAGATAACATGGTCCGGAAACTTTTCCCGTAAAAGATCGATGGTTTCATTGCTTGTGTGGCACGTAGCGCCGTCTTGTTGAAAGTAAACGTTGTCCAGATCAATACCATCCAATTCAGGCCATAAAAAATCATTAATCATCTCTCGATAGCGCAATCCATTGACCGTAACTGTTGCTCCAGCCTCATTTTCGAAAAAGTAAGGTCCAATGACCCCGCGGGACCATAAACCGCACCAAACAGTCACGCGTTGAGGATGGAGAGGCTTTTCAACAATAACTCTTGGGTTTTCCGAGCCCCAGATGCGACAGTTTTGCTTGTTGATGTAGTCTCCGAGGTGGAAATGGGCCTCATCAGTCAAGATGATTTTTCGATGAAATTCCGGTTCATTTTCATGCATTTCAAGGACCCAATTTTAATAATTTCAATGCGTTGTTGAAGCGTGTATCGTTCCATTTTTATTAATAGCGTAGTTTCTACTTGTCAAATGTCAAAAAATGACAGCTTCAAAAGTGACAGCTACCGAAATAGCGGGCTATTCAAAATAACACCTCTTATTGGAAAACCCTTTATTTTTGTTTTGATTGACTTTGGCTGTTTCTTTGCTATACAGGGCTTTTCTCTGCAACTTAAGTTTAAACCACAGTACAGCACAGGGTCAGTCAACAAATTTGTAATATGTATGTATGAATAAATTAATAAATTAAACATACATAGTGAACCTTTTAACCCAACAAAAACTAAAATAAATTAATCTAATCTATTAATCTAATTAATTAAATAGTTATCTGATTTTCGAATTATTGTTTTTTCTGCTTTTAATTTCAGATAAAAATTATTTTCAAATTCAATAAATTAGTTGTTAATTTCAAATCTATCCAAGTCATTTAGAAAAACAGTGGTCAAAAAAAAAGTACATAGCGCATTCAAAATCCACTTTTAAATATTACAAAAGGCAAAGTTAATAGACAATTTCTAACATATGTGCCTCCGAGTACGAATAACTGTATCTTTTTCATAATAAGAAGTACTTTGTGAAGACTTGTAACTTTACTCCTTGGCAAGAGGTAGTACTGCTGAAAAAATTTGTTTTGTTTGTAGGTGGCATTGGATGGCAAACGAACCTCCGACGTGATAGTCCAACACACAAACCATTACGCTAAAGAGTACTGCACTACCGCTGATGATAATATTAATTTTTTTAAGAGAGATGGAGAGGTAGTGGGTTAAATTGATTGGGATGATGTCTCATCCCATTGAAAATGTGATCTCGCTACCATACAAAGTATACAATTATATGCTACATGGAACAGTTTCTTATATTTATGTATATTCTTTTAATTCAATGGTATTAGATTTGATATCTGCTGAATGAGGAATCAGAAACGCAAAAACCTAAACAGAAACGAAGATTTTGTTTTTTTTTTTGTGTACATACATGACACATTTCTTCCTGAATGATAATTTTCTCTAATATGAACTATAATACCGCAATTAAATTTAAATTTCTAATATAGTGCTAATATTGTGTTTGATATTCGAAGCGTGAACCCGTAACATGAACAAAAGGTAAACCTAGAGGCAAATTTGTTCTGGAATGTAAACCATGTGTGTAAACAATGATCTTTCAACTTTCCTTCCTTGCCCACGATGTCAAAATGAATAGAATATAGAAACATATACACTAAAAATGCATCCCACTAAAAAGCCCTATTAATATTTGACATGTTTTTTTTTTTAATACAACTGTGCCTAAGTATGTACCTATGTTGTGAATGGTTCAACATTTTCCATTCAATTGCATAATTTGGTTTCATTTTTTAAACTAAATATGGTAACGTTAAACCATACAAGAGTAATCAATGGCTTTTTCTTTGAAAATAACATTTTGGTTCAACTCAGGTCATTTGTTTTGTCTAATAAACTACTATCTAGGTCATAATACATGCCATTTTCAATGTGCATGTTATGTACCTTATAGATTCATCAAAACGCCTCGAGTTATACTTGCACTATAATAAAAATTACACCATAGTTGTTGTCAATACAAGCTTTCTTTCGTTATTCTCACCGAGAAGAATACCAACGTAGGAGGTAGCAGTAGCACCCATGCTTGCTTAACATTTTAAAGCGAACACGAGTTAGTTTCTCAAATATGAATGACCTTATTATAAAACTTATAAATACATATATATACAAAATCGATTAGCAAAGAAAAGTATATATAAGTGCATATACATACATATATCAATATAGTCTTACAAATTATTTTCTTACCATAACATTTTCTGAGTTCATTTCCGGCAATCTAGGAAGTATATCAGTCTCCAAGAGTAAATGCACAGTTTTTGCCTTGTCCAAACTGAGTTCCTCAGAAGAAGTACAGTTGAATGGAATTAGGGTAGGTGGTTCAGGGAAAGTCACCCATGGGCCGATGTGAACGTTTTGTGAAGGCTTAAGACAACAACCCCTGCGGTCAGCAAACATCCAAAGGAGATCACAGACCTTTGCTTCCGAACGATTCGTGCATAGTTCTGAAGTGACGAGGTTGGCTTCTAAAATAATAATTTCATAATCAAAGTAATTACGAGGACCTTCTCATGTAGGGAGATACCATAACCATCTTTGGGAAGGACATAGAATACGACACTGGACTTCTCTGAGAACTTTTCCGCTATCTTTGTGCAGGCCTTCTTGATCCGCCACGATTGTGCAAAGGTTGCAGTCACATAGTAGAGGGACAACATTTCCACTTAGTATATGCCTTCCTATATCCCTTTGATAAAACAGACCAAAATTTGTGTCGCAGAAGGTAAAATTTGAGGCAAGTTATTGATAGGATGTTAAGGAATGTGACTACCGAATGTTCCTTAAACAGAAATCTCCAACAAACTTCTTATGATGTCATATTATTTTATTGATTTATAATAAACACGGCCAGAACGAGGATTTGCCAAAGACTTGGAGGAATCAGTTTCCACGACAACTTAGAAAAACAATGTTTTTTTTATTTACTAAACTTTCTGAAGATAAGATAGTTCGCGCTGCAATTTAACAGAATGTGGCTCTGGCTAGGCTAGCTCAGGTAGGTTTAAACTTTTTTCTGCACACTTATTTCGTAACTCGAAGAAATTTGACAGTTGTATGCTTTTTAAGAGAACCAGTAAATGAAGAAAATTAACACCAAAGAGAGATCGATAGACATGAAATTTGAGTTCCAATTATTTGTCAAAATGTATTTCCAGTTCCGAACTAGGGTATATTGTGTCATGTTGCAGTTGTAAAAAACTATTAACATTCTCATAAATGTGTTTCTCGAATTGAACCATGTTTTTCAAAATAAAATTGTCAATGTTGTCAATTTAAGATCCTGCGTCTAAGAAAAAAACACCCTGTACATACATTCGAACGGATATTTATTAATAATGTAGACTTATAAAAGATATGAAGGCATTTCATACGCCAATACTATAAATAAATCAAATAAACTTTTATACATATAGTCAATTTTATTAAATTTAAAAATAAATGTGTAATTTTTTAAGAAAATTTTTTGCTTGGGAATTCAATTCATAAAGTAATTTTTCAGGAAAACCACAATAAATTTTTTGAATTTTAATATCAACATTACATTCTGTCTTTAACATTAAAGCCTAGTACGCAGATCGAGACAAGACAAATTTTATCTCTACAATTTTAATCTCTACAAAACTTTTCCAAATCTCGCGCAAAAATTTGAAGTTGGAGAGATGAAATCTAATTTAATGTGTTTTTTAGTGTATCTCTGGAACGGGTTGTCTTACAAAAGTCGTTCATACCTTTTTGGAATCTCCTCTTGATAATCTCAAGACAAGCATCAACACCTTTTATATAAAATCAGAATTGACAAAAATCACTTTCAGAAATACGGTGGCTGTCAAAATTTGTCCCGCAAAATAATGCTTGTATCATTCTTTTTCCTGGCAAAATTTAGTGGAGACATTTTGAAGAGCAATTCACAATAGTATGAATTTTGCGCGCGAACTGCGTACTGCTCGGGAAAATATCCGAGACAAAATTTGTCCCAGGAAAAAAAATGTATGAGAGACAAAATTTTTCCCGATCTGCGTACTAGGCTTAAAGTAGGTAGGTAATATAAAAAAAATAAAAAAACAAATTTAATTATTTTCAAAATTTCTTTTGAAAAAATAAAATTACTCAAATACATTTATCTTGATTTTTTCACAAATAAAAATAAAATTTGTCATTAGATTTCATCTCTCCAACTTCAAACTTTTGCGCGAGATTTTGAAAAGTTTTGTAGAGATTAAAATTGTAGAGATAAAATTTGTCTTGTCTCGATCTGCGTACTAGGCTTAAAGGCTCGGTCAAACAGAACGCGTTTTTACGCCGCGTTTCACCGCCGCGTTCAAACGAAGCGTTGTATTACATTGCAATACATGTCCCATGTCACACTGAACGCGTTTTTGACGCCGCGTTGAATTCAGCATGGCGTTGCAACGCGGCGGTGAAACGCGACGTTGTGTGAAATTACAGATTATTTCTAACGCTGCGGCAGTCAAAGGAATTTTAAATTTTTTCAAGATGGACAAATTAATTGAATTGGTGAGAAATAACCCATGTCTATACGATATGGGTGATAAATCGTATAAGAACATTGTCTTGCATACATATTTAATTATTATTATTGAAATATGAGACAAATTTGTCTCTTATAAATGCCGCATTGCTAGGTCTTCTGTTTGTAGGCGTTCGAGATGTGCGACTCTAGCTCCCGGCACACTGGTGATATTTGCCAATTTCTTTTCCTTTTTTTTTAGTCATGTACGAAAATTCTTTTTCTTTTACGGGAATTTCGTAAAATAGCAAATAGAAGCAATAATTCCTCTTCTGAATCTGAGCTGCTTGACATTATTTTTGTTAAGGATAAGGAATGATTGTTTTGTTTGTTCATTGCTTGAAAGCTCTCTGTTTGACGTCCTCTGACGCGGCGGTTGCAACGTTGCGTCAAAATAATCTTACCGTCGCGTTAAAAAATCTTAACGCGGCGTTAAAAACGCGTTCTGTTTGACCGAGCCTTAAGTCTATACAGAGTTGGCTGACCAGATAATTTTCGAGACTTATGGCCGATTTCATAAACAAACACTAAAAGCACTTTTATCAAAAATCCTCTTAAATTTTATCAGGCTCTTAAAAATTTTTAGTTTCACCAATCTATAAAAGGGACATTTTGGGGAAATTTTTGTTAAAATTGAGTTCTCTTCACATCCCTGGGAAAAATAAATTGCTTTTTTCTTTCTAACAAGCGAAATGTATGAGAAGAAATGAGAAAGCGTTATGTGTTCAAACAAATGCCAAGAAATGAAAAAAAAAAAAAAAAAGAAATGCACACAAAATATTTGGAAAGATTCTGATCCTGACATTCTGTGGCATAAAATCATTAAGTAATAACCACTTAATTTATTTTGTATTGCATTTTTGGTTTTTTTTTGGTTCCAAATGAAGACCAAACATATTCAAGAAACTCATCCACAGATGCTTTGGAAAGTCGGAACCACATTTTGAAGTCATATAATGTATTTCTGTGAACCGAGAATATTCTTGCTCAGCGAATAACTTTGTGTTGCACTTTATTATTGAATGAAGACGATCAATATTTTTTTCGAAATAAAGAAACAAATCATTTAAATATTTAGTATTAATTTATTTATTTTGTATCTTCAAAAATTGAACACTAAATCCTTACAGAACGATAATTTCAGCTGCAATACCTATAACCAATTGTTGTTATCTACATCTGATGACATTTCAATGACACTTTTAAAAATTAATGAGCCAAAAATGGGCATTTAGTTTATAAGGGTGTTTACAAGCTTGTTTAATTTAAAAGCGCTTGGTGAAACCAAAACATCTCATTTTAAGGTTTAGGAGCCTGTTAAATGTTTAAAAGTCCTTCGTGAAATCGGGCATTAGGTTCGTATTCACCGAGCGCTCCTAAACGGCTCTTAACTTTACGAGGCTCTTAACTTGAAATTTCTGTGCGGTATTCACCAACCACTCGCAATTGTTTTTCGAAGTTCGAAAATGAGAGCCACTCTCTCTTGTTCAGGCATACCCAAACTGTGAAATGTTGTGTAATGTTGGTCTTGACAGCAAATGGATACTCTTCTACTTGGCATTGCTCACATGGATTCGAGTCAAATGCGTGCGTGGCACACGCACAAGCGAACAAATTTTCGAAGAGAGCGCTCGTAAGTTAGGAGTGGTCGGGACCACTCCTAACTTTTAAGAGCGCTCGTAGATCTTCACTAATATTGCTTGGTGAATACGTTTATGAGCTTCTTAAGTTATGAGCGCTCGGTGAATACCGGCCTTATAATGCGTCTCCACTGAACGATAATCTGAGATTTACTCAAATCTACTTGAAATCTTCTTGAAATCACTAGATTTACCATACAAAAATTAATCACCTCGATTCGAGATTTCAAATAAATCTACTTGAAATCTACTGTACTGAACGGATTCACTTTTCCATTTCGAATGAATCTGAGAGTTTGATGGAAGAAAAAAGAAAAAAAAAAAACAGTCTGTTGACTGACACTGCTTGTAATTAAGATTTTAGATGTCAAAATAAATCTAACAAGTCCAATGGAAACACTACCAGATTATTTTAAATCAAATTGGAAAATAATCTAGATTATCGTTCAGTGGAAACGTAGTATTAAGCCTAGTACGCAGAACAGGAAAAATTTTGTCTTCCATACATTTTTTGTCCTGGGATAAATTTTGTCTTGGATATTTTTCCGACCAGTACGCAGTTCGCGCGCAAAATTCATACTTTTGTGCATTGCTGTACAAAGTGTCTTCACTAAATTTTGCCAGGAAAATGAATGATACAAGCATTATTTAGCGAGACAAATTTTGACAGCCGAAAGTGATTTTTGTCAAAACTGGTTTTATGTAAAAGCTGCTGATGCTTCTCTTGAAAGCATCGAGAGGAGATTCGAAAAAGGTATGAACGACTTTTGTAAGACAACCTGTTCCAGAGATACACTATAAAACACATTAAATTATTTTTAGTTCTCCAACTTCAAACTTTTTCGAGAGATTTGGAAAATTTTTGTAGAGATTAAAATTGTAGAGATAAAATTTGTCTTGCCTCGATCTGCGTACTAGGCTTTAATCTAAGACCCGATAAAAATGGTGATGCTAAAATAATATTATCTATATGTTATCGATAATTTGCTCAGAGACGTCAAAAGTGACGTTTTTGGATGCTGGTTGATGCTAGTCATCAATACAATACAGCTGACAAATGTCATAGCGTACACACATCAGTGCTTCCAGCTATTTCGAAAAAAAGCTCCTAAATCCCGATGTCGTTTTTTTTTACAATTCTATATGGACTTGCGAAAAAAACACACCTAATGTCATTCCACAGCACAGTGCTGCAAAGTTTTTTTTATGCCCCGATGCGTTTTATTTATCGTCGCCTATTAAAGCTGTAAAAAAACCACACCCAATAAAACGCACCTAATAATAAAACGCACCTTCTGTAAAAACTCCAATTAAAATAACTTCTGGCAGTACTGCCTTTTTTGACAGAAATAAGCTCTGCCGAAAGCTGCTTTTGAATATAAACACTTATGAATGAGAATTTCCTCCATATGTCTTTCAATTTCAATCATCCTTGTCAAACGTTTCAAATTTGCATATTGTTATCCGTATAGTGTATTTTCTATAAATAAACTATTATTACTTAATTATTGGGAAAAGGTCTTTTTAGCTTTATAATATCAAGAAGTGTGCCCAACTTTCAAATTGTTTTGTGTTTGTTTTAATTTATTATCCGGCACACATGATAGCAAATCAAAATACAAAGGAAAAACCAACTGACTAGATAACTTAAAGTAATTCCGAATAATTGTGAAATGGAAAGATAATATTAATCACTACCTGACTACCTCTTGAGTTTATTCAAAAATTTACAAATATTTATATGTAAAATGGAAAATTTTAGAAATAGGGTACTGAACAACAATTCAGTGTTTAATAATAATAACAAGGTACATAAATACCAATGCTAATTAAATAACCAAATTAATCAAAAATGTTGTATTTTTTTCAGAAAAATATTTCTGTCGACCTAATAGATGGTTTGAACCGACTACGGGAACAAGGAACGGTGGGTTTTATAACAGTTTTGATAAACGGACTAATTAATAATTAATTGATTTTCTTTCAAAGTTCTGTGATATTAAGTTGAAAACCGAGGACAATAATGTGATCCTGGTACACAAAATTGTACTGTGCGCATGTAGTCCTTACTTTAATACCATGTTCTCAGGTAACTATTATTTTTTTAATGTTCATATGTACTATATAAAATCTGTTTTATAAAATTAAAGTATATTATATTGCCTATTTTTCACTTATGTATTTCGATCTAATTTTGTGCCTTGATTTGGAATACAGATTCAATATTCAGTTGATTGATACCTATATTTAAGATATTTTATTTCACTACTTTTGTGCAACACTAACAAACAATGTAATGCATGCAACCTATTCTTTGAACAAATTAATTAAAAGGTTCAGTTATCATCTTAGATGATGTCTTAGGTGTGTTTATGAAGCTGAATAACTGGCTATCAGGGAAGCATGTAAATTACTCAAACAAGATCCAAACCAGCGCCGGAATACGGCCAAATCTTTATAGTTATGAAGGTATTTATAGTACAAACTCTATATACTACTGAAGAAAATTAGCCAAGTAGAAGACTTAGCACTTGTATTGGACTCGTTGAATTATTGATTCAAAATAACTTTTTTGGCCTTAGTCCATAACTTCTGTGCCGATCACTTCGTTTGATTCCTTAGATCCCGAATTAGCGGATTGAGGACTTTAACAGAGGCCTATGTGGTGCGGGGCTGGATTATCACTCTATCGCATTAGCTACTTTTTCAGTACCACTCAACAAGCTGCCTAGCTTGGCACAGGGTAGATGGTGTCGGATTAGTGTGGTGGTCCATCTGAGTGAGAGATCCAATTTCCGATTGTGCAAAATCAAACACAAGAAGAGACATCAAAACCTACTAGATCCAAATTTTTAATCTGGAAGACTTCGTGATAATGTCCACAATTTCCCATATCAATTCCATTTACAGGTTCATACGAGTTATGGTGTCAAAATGGCGCACTTTCAACGTGCGTCACAGGGCTAGTTGCCGGTGGTCGCCATTTCTACCTAGCTAAGATCAAGGTGAAATTCTTTAAAGAAATTAAAGTATTTTCGGGAAATATATTTTCAATAGACTACGGCCAGGTTTTTCAAGCATCGTATCGAATTTAAAAAAAAAACCTAATACCGTCGAAGAAACTAGTGAAGTGGAACTTTGGGATCCAATATTATAGCTTGAGATTAGCCATTTCCGGGATTATGCTCAAAATATTAGTTACCTGTAATTAATGGGGTGTTCGGTTATAGCCAATAATATCCTCCAACAATATTTTAAATTATCTAACTTATTAAAAAATCACATCTTTTCTGTTGTGGTCTTTTACTTCATATTTTCCATGTTGAAAACTGATACGAAAAGCTAGCATTAACTCTTTATATATTTAAAATATGAGTTAGACATCCCTTTTTAAGCTTTTAATGGCGTTTTTACTCCGATAAATATTTGTTTGTATAACCAAAAAAAAAATTAAAAGTTTAAATTTCCATCAGTGTTGAGTTGCTCGTTAGACTGCGGAACAGTTTAATCGTTTGTAAGATCTTCATGCATGTGGGTCGTGTCCCTCTATATTTTTGTTCATCCATACATTGAGTGTATTGAGGTACACCTTTGTACATAAAATCTGTAGTACTAGTAAAATCTGTAGTTGTGCTGTTGTGGCGCTAAAGTAGTCAAGGAATTACAATTTAGGAAATGAAAAATAGGAATAGGAATAAAGAGCAAGTACCTATTAATAAGGGAATATTTAACTATTTAGGTGCTTCAGTAAGGGAGATAACTGAGGCAGGTTTTTGCGTCATGGCAACGGTTCGAAAGTAAACAGCTATGTTTGTATATACTTACATATATGTATGTATAATATCGCAGTTCTGGGTATGTGTGTATATGAGTGATCACACATTTGA
The DNA here is from genome assembly GCA_911387755.1 of Chrysotoxum bicinctum. NCBI lineage: Eukaryota > Metazoa > Arthropoda > Insecta > Diptera > Syrphidae > Chrysotoxum > Chrysotoxum bicinctum. The sequence goes on along the minus strand of OU426988.1, from coordinate 46,547,388 downwards.
CAACGCCAAAAACGCTGCTAGGTGTTTAGCATTTATTCTTCCGAAGCTCGAGTACATTTCCCATATCTGGGCAGGTACTCCAAAAACCCACATTCAAAAGAAAGCTCTAAAATTTATGTGTGGCCGTTGTCTAACTGAAACATTTGTATCTCTCGAGTACCGCCGCAATATTTCATATCTATCAATTTTTTATCGCTATTTTTTATAAACAGTTTTTTAATGAAATAACCAGCTGCATTTCCTCCCTTAAACAATTTAACCGTAATACTCGCGCTTCAGGGAATGTCCATCTTCGGACATACAGTAAAATTCAGTGATTCTTTCTTTAGCCGCACAACACGAATGTAGAATTTTTTACCCGACTCTATATTTCCTTCTCATTATAGTATTTAGATATTTAAAACCAATGTGCATCGGTATCTCCTTTTAAATCCTCTCCAATTTTCCTATAACGCTTGCACTTTGCTCAAACATTTGAAAGGTTATCATTATCATAATCTTTTTAATGCGTGAAAATTATAGAAAATAAAAATATTATTTTTTGTATAAAAATCTTTTTTTTTTAAGATCTTTATTGTTTACTTTCCATCCCAGAACTTTCATGGATTTGCTTTCTCTTCTGGACTCAACTCAAATGCTCAATCCTTTTGTTACATAAAATGTTAAAATATGGTATTAACCAAACTATAATTTAAAATCTGTAATTTAATTTTATGAATAGAAATAGTTAATTGCTAACAAAAACATAAACACATTCCTCAAATTCAGAAGAATATATGCGTGGAGTAACAAGGGTTACATATCTATATTATCGATCATACATTTATATTATATTTTCCCTATCCTCACAATGAAATCACTCTATACTACTATGGCCAGAGAACCATTGTAAACTTCACTGACAGACATTCAAATATACTGTATAGATTTTAATCCAGTCACACAAACAAATATTCCAAAAGAGATATCGATGAAAAACCGGGTCATAAAAGCAAATCATGTATCGGTCTTTACATAAAGTTCCAAAACGGAAGAAATGGTAGTCATAATCCAATGCAAAATTATAAATAAAAAGCTGGGTAGGGTCAAGCATCTTCTCAAACAACCCATCCATAAATAGATCATTAAAGCTCCCAAACATTTACATTGTTTTCCAAGCGGAAGTGCAGTTTGCGAGGCCGCAAAATATCAAGAACATTGATATCTTCATTGATAGCCAGGCGGCAATCAGAGCCATTTCGTCAATTGTCACGAAGTCAGAACTGGTTGCTCGTTACCGTAGTGAAGTAAGATTGCTCGGCGAAACGAATTCGGTCAACCTTCGATGGGTTCCGGGACACCCTGATATTTATGGAAATGAAATGGCTGTTGAACTGGTCAAAAACGGTTCATCACTTTGTGAATGCCCAGCCTAGCCAGAACTAGAAAAGATGAACTCGGAAAACAATTTTTCGACGGACTGATCGACTGTAATCGAATTTAGCATCACACTATTTCTAGTATTTTATTAAAGTTAAAATAGTTGTTAGATACCTGTTATATTTGTTTAGTATCGTACAAACTTCATTTATGACTCTTTAACTTTAAAAATATTAAAAATGTGTGTCTACTTAACTGCAAGAACTGTGCTCATCTTGACCATCCTAGTATTTTGTCAGATCTTATGAGTATCGTTTGGGTAATATTTTTATATAGGAATAATAACCTTCTTTTTTATTTGATTTTTTAATTCACAGGTTCATTTAAGGAGGCCGATCAAACAGAACTCCTTATAAAAGATGTACCGGGTGACTGTTTGCAGATTTTAATTGACTATATATACACGGGGATGTTAAAATACGACTCTACGAACGTTGAGAGAGTTCTTTTAGCAGCATCTTTCCTGCAGATAACAAGCGCTGAAGAGGTTTGCTGTGCGTTTTTGGTAAACAATTTAGTTTTGAATAATTGCATTCAATACATTTTATTTGCTGGTAAGAGTGGCATAATATATGCTGTCGTATTCAATATCAAGTAATTTTGTAATTCTTATTACAGGCAAACATTCCATTAATACCTTGCGTCTGAAAGCCATTGACATAGCTGTAGTACATTTTCATGATATTTTCTCTAATGATGAATACTTGGAAATCGACTTTGATGAGGTTTGTATTTATTGTAATAATAAAATGTATTAAAATAAGTAGCCCTTGGCGTAGTTGTTAGTGGATTTGACTGTCAAGCCACAGGACTAGAGTTTCAATCCCAAGTTGTTGCCACCGAAGTATATCTTGTCAAGAAAAATGTCCACTTATTTAAGCCGTTTGGCATTTCTTAAAAATTAAAATTCTCTATAACCTTAATCTACCAAATAGTTAAAAAAAAAATATTTTAGATCATGAATCTGGTCTAATATGTTTTTATTCTTTCATATATTCGTATATCTCTCGTGTTTAATAATAAATGATTTGGGTTATTTACAGTTCAGACTCTTCGTTCAGAAACTGAAACTTAGTGGATGCATTGAGGACGCAATTTACTCATTTATATTGCGTTGGGTTCATCATTCTTATGATATCCGGGCTGAATTTCTTCAGGATCTTTTAAAGTATCTACATCCTCTTCTTATATCTCCCGACCTCTTACTATCTTCAAGAATCTCCACACGCTCTGTTCCATTCTTAGATCATTGGGCTGCCCCTGCAACTTCTGTCAATTTGGAAGAGTCACAAGTACAAATATTACTTACGCGAAGAATAAGCGACTTCGCACCTAGAACTCTTAAATTTTTTACCCAAAACGATCAATACGAAATTCAACCCTTACCGGACAGGATTAATGATGGGAGCTACGTTTGTTGTGGTTACAACATTTTCCATCTGGGTGGATGGAAAAATAAAAAGACTATCATCGGTGAATCATATACGATACAGCAAAAAAAGCATGTGTGGAATCCATTTGTTCCATTACTCAATGCAAGAGCGTATCACAGAAGTGGTGTGTTAGATGGAATAATTTACACTTTTGGTGGATCCGATGGATTGAAAGCATTAAAATATGTAGAGTACTTAGATTTGCACACTGGAAAGCGTGGTTTGTGTGAGGAATTGCCTCAACCTAAAGAACAGATGGGACTTGCATTTCATGGTAAGGCTTGGTTTTTATATTAATTGTATTCTTATGATATTTTGTTTTTTTTTGTCAGAAAATTCAATTTACACTATTGGAGGTAAAAACAGAGCGATTAACTTAAAATGTGTTCAGCGTTTAGACCCTCGTATTGGTAAGTGGGAAGAATTAGAATCCACGTCTTACAGAGCAGGAGCTTCTTCATGTGCTGTTGTTTACGATGACATATATACAACTCATTCAGATGCATTGCAACGTTACGACGTAAGGACAAATCGTTGGACATTAATTCGCACTCAGTATAATAGGTATTTGTTAACATAATTGCTGCATGTTAAGCTACTATAGGGTATATTTTTTTACAGATACCCTGACCAAGTGTTTGCTATTGATCACAAACTTTACGGACTATTTAAGGATCATATAGGACTTTATGTCCCTGAATTAGGAAAATGGTCAGTGTATCGTCAGTTAAACTATCACTACGATCACCTTAGTGTTTCGACAAATCTACGATATCCGCTTGTGAATCCAAATGAAATAAATAATTTCTTAGATGAAATTGAAATTGGCGAAAATGTTGACAATGAAGCAGGAGAAGAAAATGCAAGTAATGATGAAGAAGATTAAAATCATGCAACAATTTCGAATGAAAAAAAAACAGTGATGAATAATGTTAAGTAATGTATTATAATGTTTGTATGTTTATTTTATTAAAAAATGGTTATTTATCTTAAATTTATAATTTAGTTTATTTTTGATTATTTTTTTTCTCTAAATTTTTCGACCGAGGAAAAAAGAAAGAAATTATTTTAAGTTTTCTTTTAGTCCTTTTTTTACCTTTCGCGTTTCCTTCAAAAGACGAACAATTACTCAGTGTTAAAAAGTGTAATGGTAGAAGAGATTTTATGTATACATCTTACACTGTCTAGCAGGTTTCGCATTCAACGAAAATTTAATTTTTCGTTAATATTACATATTCAATATTATTTCAAAATCATTCAAGATAAGTTACACTCTCATGTTGATTTCAATAAAAATAAAATGCAAGGTTTGGTGGCACCGACTTGCTCTCATGTTCAAGAGACTTAGAATTTTAAAAATGTTTTCTATAAGTAAAAACAGATATTATTATATAAAAAATGTTTAGAATCATGAAATCATTTTTTAAACGGCAAAAATAATGGAATCTTTTGTGTAATGGTATTTGATCGTATAGTGTCACGTATCTTGTGTAGACAATTGGGCTTAATGATCTTTTGGAAATAATGCAATTAATTTAAAAAAAAAAACTATTTCATTTTTTTCCAACGTTTCACTGGTTTTTTTCCGGCTTCATTAGGGGTTGTATTTATTGAGTCTTAACAAAACAATTTACAATAATTACTTTAAATTAAATGTTTATATTTGATATTGCACTTACTTTTAGTTTTGTGAGTTTAACTACATTTTATGAAGTGAAGTATTTCAAGCAAAATTTTTCGAATATGATATGTAATATTATTATTGTATGAAAACAATTTGATTATAACACTGAAACTTTAAACATTAACAAATTAACAAGATTAATTTTAGACAAAACAAAGATTGTTAACCTAATATCCACTATAGTTCCCTTTTATGGGTTATCTAAACACGTTGGAGAAATACTGCAAAACGTTATATCAGAAGAATTCAATACAAAAAACTCTTTCAAGCTAAAAGAAAGAATGAAAGAGATATCATAGAAGAAAATTACATATTAGTCTCATTTGATGTAGTGTCACTATTTACAAATGTACCTACTTACACAGCCATCAAAATAATAATGCAAAAATGGGAAATATGTACTTAAAAATCATACAAAAATACCAAAAACAAAATTTCTGAAAATCCTACCATTCTGTCTAACAGATAATAATAATTGTTTCAAGTATGACAACAGATTTTACACTCAAACATTTAGAAATATCCTAGACTTGAACCTGATTAAAGACAACAACAAAATCAAACAAAACAATGTATTTAAACTTTTTAGTTACTGTAGCAAACAAAATATTGATCAATATAAGCTATATCTTTTTGAGAAAATCGGAAACAAGAAATGGTTCTGTGATGAATACCAATAACAACCATTTTTCGTGGATTTATTTCAACGGATAAGCCTCTACTATTTTTTTAAGAAAACCTATGATTAATAGTTTTAAAACAAAAAAATTATTTTTTAAATTTGCAAAAAAATTTGTTAAGAAGGTATCGTTATTTTTGATCTTGAATACAAGACAAAAACGTTTTTAACTAAAAAATGCTAGGTAAATAGGAATTAAAAAAATGTCTGTGTTTAAACTGTAGCAAACTCACATTTTTCGTCTTCCCTATGATCGTCATGTCAAGTTTGATCTAAATTTCTAATTCGATTTTTTTAAGGAATGCATAATTTGCCATATGTATGTATATATAATATATGTATGTATGTACATGCATACATATGTGAAAACTTTGTATATATAACCTATAGTATTATAATGGATCGTGAAGGTACCTTGGCCTAAGGGAAGGTGGAATCGTTCGACAACTACTTTCAAGGAAACTTCACACAGAGCCCGCCTAACGACCCAACGTTTTACAGGAAGCTGGGGCAACAGTTCAACGAACCCTGCAGCTAAATCCGGATAAAATAAATTTTGGTAACATCAATCCAGCGAATGATCCCACCGATAGTCCACATTTATGCAATCTAGCGGAGGTTGTAGAAATCATCAGCAATTCGAGTTCTGCAGTGAAAATTCCATCATCCCTGAAATGCACCTGACATGTAATTCGTCTTTCGAGAAAACAACTCAACCTTATATTCACTGCTAAAATTCCAACACCATATCACCACTGCCATCAACAGTCACCTTGTCAACGTCGAATGCTTTCTGGATGTCGAGAAAGCATTTGACAGCGTGTGGATAGACGGCCTAGTCCAAAAACTTCATCTTATACAAGTACCTCCGCCATTAACAAAAGTTATTTGATAAACTAAATCAATCAATGTATGATTTTTCAGTAACTGTTGAAGACGGTTCTTTTGAAATCTTGTCTGAGTATAAAATTATGCAGTAAGTTCTGAAAGCAAAAAGGTAATATTGGCATTAAATTTACTTCTGATGTAAGATTGAAATAATCCTTAAGCCTTGCCACCAAGGAACTTTCACTTCTGCTTTTCCCTGAAGTTTGTAAAGTACGAAGCAACATCTTAGTATATATCCTTTTCTTTTTGAAGAAAGTCAATTGCTTCAGCGATTGCCTTCATGACCAAAAGTCCTCCAAATATTCTAATTCCAGATCAACAAATGTTTTTTTTCCCAACGTTTGGCATAGCTTGTTAATTCTGCACTTTCTTTCGATGATGTTACAATTAGACCCGTAAAGAAAAATATTTTAGTTGCGGTCGCAATGTAGTAACGATAGCCTTCCAACTCATCAGCCTATTGACCTTGTGATAATTTAAATTTAGGTAATGTTATATAAGGGCGGGTAGATGTTGACATGGAATAAAACAAGCTGTGTGTGAGGTATTAACACAATTCTTTTTTTTATTTGAAAGGTGCATGTATGCCATTATCTATGGAATATGACATCTTTCAAATGCCCGCCTACGATGCGAGTGGTCTAATTTTCAACGACTCTTCCGCATAGATTCGGCTTAATTTAAACGATGGCCTGTGTTATGTTTACCTTAAGGGCATCAGTCCATTGATTCGCACGACTTTGGTAGCCAATTCACGTCACCTATGCTTGAGATAACCTTACCCTCAAATTGTTTATGCAGAATGTCAATCGTGGCGTCCGCAGTGTGGCAAGTAGTGTCGTTCTGATGGAATCACATCTCGTTTAGGTCAATATGTTTCAATTGGTTCTGTAGCGCTCGCCGCACCGAACGTCTCTCTCTCATAGAGCCGGTCGTCTCAAATTTGGACAGCAAACGTTGAAGAGTTGACTGTGAAGAACTACCACAGGCCACCAAAATCTACCGGCGTCAATTGAAAAACCCCTTACATGAATATTTCCAAAACATTAGCTTTGTTTGATTTTCGTGGTAAGTAGCCAAAAACATACTAGTCTCGGATAAAAACTACGTATTATATTTTGCTAAAAGCAGCGAAGTTAACTCGATTAAATGAAATTTATAAAACAAATAAACAACTAAGTTTATTCAAAAACCTTAGTTATTTTAATCGAGAAAATAGACTATGATTTCTAATTTCTAAGATTGTTTGCTTAAAATGAATGTTAAAATCAAATAAATATATGTAGGTACTTAATTAATTGAACACATTTCTTATTTAAACTCAAACAATGTTCTTGGTTAAATCAAAGTAATGATTATGTTGTTTAAATTTAATGAGTATCTAGGTTAAATCAATTGACCAGGTGTATTTCATTAATAAACGGGTTAAAATTATAAAGCTACATATTGTCGGTCTAACCCTTAAAATGTTAACAAATTTCCTAAACTTAATTTGAAACTAGAAGCCAATGTGTCAAATATTAAAAATATGAATATGAATACATAGAGTTGCTGCGCAATTGAAAAACCAGGAGAACAACCACCTCTAACAGCACAGCGCATGCTAATCGATAATAATTGTATGTTTTGATTGCAGAAAGTGCATTGATTAATTTGGAAGAGTACATGTTCTTATTTATGTAAGTTAATTTCTATTATTCTTATGAAGCATGGAAAACAAAGTGGATAATGTCGAAAAAGTTGGTACTAAATTCACAAATTGTCAACACAGTGATGGTATTTTGCTGCGTCTAAACGAACAGCGAAATGATAGCCAGGTATGCCAGTAATTCTAATAAAATCATATTTGGTTTATTCACTTGGTTTAAGGTTTCTTATTCTAGCTATGTGATACTGTTCTTGTTGCCGGGGATCAGAAATTCAATGTTCATAAGAATGTCCTCTCAGCTGCCAGCTTGTATTTCCTTGCAATGTTTAGCGGTTTGTAAATACCAAAATATAATTGTGGAATTCCCTTTAATATACCACAAGTTTACTATTTATAGGATATTTTCCAGAAAGCGACAAAAAGGAGATAGTTTTAAATGACATCGAACCAGATTGCTTAAAAGTAATCCTTGACTACATATACACTGGACAGTTGATAGTGAATCATACGAATGTCCAGACCCTTCTTGCAACGGCTTCCTTTCTTCAGATCGATTGGATTGAGGAGAGATGTTGTGATTTTATAGTGAAAGCACTCGATGCCAGCAACTGCCTTGGAGTTAAAAAGTTGGGAGGTATTTATATTAGGTCAATTTTTGATAAAAAGCAACGAGCAACAAGTATACTAAACACATTTAACTGTAACCTAGAAACTACAATTCCTTTGGTTTATTCAACCCACATAATAGAATGTTTGAGAAAGTTTTCTACAGAATTATAATACTATGAGTATGTTTTTAAAGCTGTTTTAGTATGAAACTAGCTTAAAGCAAGATATAAATTGTTCAAATGCATGATATGAACGTGCAAGTGTATTAGTAAATTCTGGTTAAAGTTGCATACAAATACAAATTGTTATTTAAAAAATGCAGTAAATTAAAAAGAATTATTTTTCCATGCATTACGGCTTTATTAGTAAGAGCAAACATTCCCATTAATTATGGAACTAAACGTCGTTCAAGGATGGTCGTGCACCTTCATTTGCTGATTCAATTGGACCTTGTAAGCGAATAATCCGAGATCTTTTTGCACAATAAGCACGAACTGTGATATACTGGATTAAAAATCAAGAAAAACACACAAGCTTTATACAAAAAAATTACACGAGAAAACTAAATATTTTTGTTCTTCAAAATTAAGATAAAAAAAAAATTATTTATCTATTTAAAACAAATTATTTTAGAAGAACGTTTTAATGTTTCGAAGTACTATATCAAAATTTCGGATTAAAATGAAATTGCACTTAGAAATCACACAACGTTGAACGTAGCTTTTAATTATAACGTTTACGGGTGATTCTGCAAACAATGGACTAAAATTTTGGCACGACATTTTTGGAAGCCAAAGGTCGTAAGAGTTGTTCTATTTGACCATTAGAACGTCTCTTTGCGTTTTTGAAAGCGGCCAGTCAAAACAAAAAATTTAAAATAACGATTTTAATGACATTTTTTGAAAAAGGATATTCAGAGTACTGAGTTTTAAGGGGACTGAATAAATCTTAATTTTTAGTGAATTTTCACTTGGGTACACATTGAAATATAGAAATTAAATTTAATTAGTCTTCATAAACATACAAATTCATGGTTAATGCATATAACTTAGCATTTTATTAAAAGAATAGGTATAATATATTATAATTAAATTTTTTTTTCTATTTAGAATCAATTTAAAATAAATTATATTCTTTTTAAAAATATTCGCAATAAAGTTTAAAGTTCAACATAACTAAAAATTTCTCAGATTTCTGAATAGAATATCATTTGTTCATTTATTATAGCCAGGGAAATGAGGCCAGGGGACTGAGTTTTTTCCAAGGTTTTTGCGTAAAAAACATATTTAGGTTTTACTTAAAAAAAAAAATAAAAACAAAATATATAATATTACAAAACAGTTTTATTAAACCTATACTATACTGCTAACAAAGAGGACTGATAAACTTAACGGACAATCCACAACTTCTTGCACAAATGTCTTTTTCACAATACTAACATAAGAAACAGAATCGAGTTGCACCACAAAAAATCCAGATTAAATAATTGAACGGATTTTAAAATATTTCTGGGGCCGCCGAAGGTTCCATCGTTTGTAGAATCACCCTTACTGATTGTTTTATGTAAATAAAATGAAGTTCTGAGACCAATTTTGATGCTAAGATAATTTATCAATAATTTGTTTTCGTGTTCATTAGTATGATCTGTGAGGTTTGGTTGTGTGTTTCGGATCCCAAAACACACCCTCGTGGATCCGCGACTATGTGAGGTACATTACAATAATTTGTAATAGACTTAGGTTTACGTGTATGTAATAGTTTCTCAAAGTCTAAGGTCCCTCAAAACGTTTTCCTCCCACTTCCCTCTGAACCTATAGTTTCAACAAAGTTTTAACGTAAGGTTTTCATAGCATTACTACTATAAAATAAATCAATGAAAAGTTTTAGCTTGTTTTTCCTTTTCCTATTTTTGTACATCTTGCAGAATATAAATATTTCTCTTTTTTTTTCAGAAAATCATTCATTTCCCAAGCTCGAAGAATTTGCGAGTGATTATGTTTTTAAGCATTTTCAAGAAGTTTCTAGAGGTGAAGAATTTCTATGCATTTCATTTGATGAGGTAATTTTCTAGATCATAATTCATAATATTATTAACAATAAAATATCAGTCAACCAACATTTTTTTAACTAGATTCAGTAAAGATAATTTATGTTCGTTGATATACAGTGGCAATCACTAGGAAGAGGCCATAAAATTTGCAATCGATTTTCTCTCTCTTTACCTGTTGGACATTTTGTACCCGGAAATAATTACAACCTGTGAATATGTACGTATTTTCCCAAATGAAATTCATTAAATCGAAGGGTAAATAAGACATGACCGTTGAAATTTTCGAAGATCAAATTATGAACTATTTTAAATGGGTACAAAAAGGTGCGCCACTTGGATGAGTTCATTGCGAATATTTCGTTGCAGAAGTTCACATGAGCGATTTTTTTTTTTAATTTTTGCTAAGAATATTGGAAAAAGTGTTGAAAACAACTGTTTTTATTTAATTTGAAACACAAATGGGTTCCGGAAAGACGTTGACAGCAACAGAAAGAGAAGAATAGATGCTTTCAAGGATTAAGGACTCTCAGGCCGAGGCAAAAGGACTCTTAATAAAAGTAAAGTGCTAAACACATGAGCTGCGAACTGCGAATGCGAATAAATCTTTTTAAGCAATTTCACAGCTAATATCAATTTTTGTTTTGTTTTAACTTTACGACGAAGTGAATTAATGATCAAATCAACTATTTAAAAGGAAAAAACTGCATAAAATAATTATAAATTGAACCAGTGAATGGAAACGCGTTATCTTTTCGGATGAAAAAAGTTAAACCTTGACATTCTCGATGGGTACAACTTTTATTTCCATGATCTTAAAAAGGGAAAGATTATTTTGGCAAGACATCAGAGCCGTACATCAGGTGTAATGGTATGGGGAGTTATTACCTACTATGGTACAATCGAGTTGGAGTTTTTGTCCACAACAATGAACGGAAACAACTACAAAAAATTGCTGAAACGATCATTTGCAAAAGTGGAAAACATTTTCAGACCACTGCCTTGGATTTTCCAACAAGACAATGCCCCCATACATACGTCCAGGGTTGTTAGAAGTTGGATTCAATCAGAAAACCTTTAACTAAAATTTTCTAAAACCTTGCATGTGGCCTCATCGTAGTGACTACCCTTTTTAAGTTGTTCATTATTTGATCTTGGGAATTTGCAACGGTCGTTTCCAATTCACCCTTTATTTTCATGAATTTCTTATGGAAAATACGTACCTATTCACAGGTAGTAAATGTTTCCTGGTACAAAATATCCAACAGGTAAAGAGAGTGAAAATCGATTGCAAATTTACGTCCTCATCCTCGTGATTGGAAGTGTCCTATTGAGTGCTGAGAGAGCTATGCTTACTGGAAATTATTCCAAAAAGAAGAACCGAAATCGCGTTCAGAGTATAAAATCCAGGTTCAGTCTTTTGTCAATAATGTGCATGCATATGTATTCTTAAATACTATAGTTTGGGAAAACATTAGGTTAAATTAAACTCAAATCAATCACTAACCAGTTAACCAGTTGTTATTTCTCAACACTTTTAAGTATTAAACAAAATACAAGATTTTAACGTCGTGTTGAACTTGCACAATCTACTCGACATATTTTAATCTTAAAACTGCATTAAATAAGTAATCATTAACATTGCTTTTAGAAGCTTCTTTATTAGAACGAAGTTCCTTTACGCAGTAAGATCAAAACTTTCGCAGTAGAATTTTAATTTCATACTTTTCAATAATTTGATTGAACAACAATACATTTATTTTAACAAAATAAATTAAACAAAATTTAAAAATTTAATAACGTCACAATTCATAGCTCAAGGATAAATAACTGCGATCAATAAAATATTGTTTAAGTTTCGAAAAAAGGGCTAACTAATACAAATGAAATAAATTTTTCTTTATAAAATTTAAACTTTCATGAAATTTTAAATAAATTTGGGAATGGCGCAGTGGTTCAGAAATATTTTTACGATTTTTTATAAAGGGTTTGCGCAACCATCAAATTATCAAATCTAATTACTGAAACTAGCTGATTTTTTCTGACCTTTTAAATTGCATACTCTGTTTTTCTTAATGACCCAAATGGGGTGCCAAAATTTGTTTGTAACCTTGAATCAAACTTCAAATTCGTGAAAAAATGTATGGCTAACCAATTACTGAAAACACTTGACCTTTTTTAAGGATCCAGTGATCTTTGGAATGGTATATAATTTTTGCGAATATACTAAAAATGGGGTTTCAAAAATCGCGTGTGACCTTGATTACGAATTTTTTATGGCTGACCAATTTCCAAGACCAATTAGATGGCATAATTTTTTACGAATATCCCATATATGGGATTTTGTTAAGTTCATTTAATTTTATTTTTTTCTGATGGTAGAGTAATGGTCTTTTTTCTTAGAAGTTTTAATAACGCCAAAGGAATGTTGGTTTAGGGGTGTTAAAGCAATTTTTTTTTTCAAAAAATATAATCCAAAAATTAAGTAGGTATTGAATTTGGAAATAAAAATAAGAAAATCGGTATAAAGTTATTTACTCTAAAATCCGAAGTTTTGAATTTTTGTCAACAATATTTATGAATTTTTGAATATTACACAATTGTCAACACCTTTCAAAAAATACCGGTTTGAAATTTATTGGATTTCTGAATAGTTAACAGGTACAAGTGAATTTAAACAAGTGTATAACATTTCTGTAATACAAAACAACTAATCGATTTGCACTTTCAAAAGTGTAATTGGCAAATATACAATTTCCCTCTCTTTATGTAGATCAAGAATCTTAAATGTAGAAACAAAAATAAATCTTATAGACCGAGAGCCCACAGCAATTTTTGGGTGTGATTGATAACAATATATTATTAGCATAATTAGATAGGCCTTTTATAGATATTTATGAATGTGAACGTCTTGCATACTCTAGTGGCGCAATAGTGCATTATAGTGCATCAAGTACGCAGTTCTTTCCAAATTCTAAAAAATTGGGATACAAAATTTGCCATAACTTCAAAATGAACAGCTAAGTGATTGCAAATATCGAAATCGAAGCCCAAGACGTTTTGGCCTTAGTGCAAGAAGTAGCCTATTCTTATCACGTCTGGCAGGCAGAAGGCTGTCTGTAAAACGTCTTGGACCTCGATATTTTCAATCAGGGGGCTTAACTCTACATTTTGGCAAAGTTTTTATCACAATTATTTGGACTTGGAAGGAACTACATACTTGATGCACTATTATACACTATTGCTCCCACTAGAGTATGTAAAACTTTCACATTTGTAAGTAACTATAAAAGGCCTATCTAATTATGATAATTATTTTTTGTTATCAATCACACCCAAAAATTGCTGTGTGCTCTTAGTCTATATGAAGTTGATAATTTAAAGGTGATTTAAGTCTTCTAAAACCTAGAAATTGTGATATTATAAAATAGTAATGATTCGATATTTTTAAGCATTGATTTTGTTAATCTTGATTGTGACTATTTTTTAACTGAAAAAAATGTGAAAATTACCACCAATTTCTTACTCGTATATGTGATACCTTTTTCAAGCAAAGCATCGTTGCTATAGTAATATTTCGTAATAAAAAAAAATATTCGCTCACACAGTTACAGAAAATTTCATACATAAAACACCAAATCTGTAAGGTTCTTAAAAACCCTGTAAGATATTGAAATTAATTTATTGTATACTTTTTATTCATTAATGTAAACAAATTTGAATTAATGATTTACGTTTTATAATCGGCCTTTTTATCATATCCGTTCGGTGAGAAGTTACAATCTTAACGTTTATTTTTTCATAAGAGATTTGTTAATCTTTCGATTTTCTAAACTTGGTATATAGCATATTTAAATATTTCCCCCCAAAAGTTTTTTTTTTCTTTTTTTGAAGACCGAAAATAACGGTACCTGCCATACGAATTTTTTTTTTAGTTTATAAAATATTTATTTTCCTCAAAAACTGTTGCACAGATTTTATAAAAAAAATTCACATAATTTCATTTAGTTAAAGCTAAGTAATGCTTAAAACAAATTTCCGAAAAATGGTTCTTAATGGGACCCCCTTTGAACTACTTATTTTTTTATTTTTGATTTTCTCAAAAACGGTACAACCGATTTTTATAATTTTCAATGCGCTAGTCAAGTTTGGATAGTATTGCGTAATAAAATCTAGAAGATAGAAAGAAGAAATTTGTTTTATCTAAAAATAACGGTAGCCACCATACATATGTAAGGAAATGATTTTCGAAATTCGTATGGTTCTCGAAAATGCCACATAGAATTTTGATAACAAAGTTTTTCTTTCAATTAATTTTTACGAACTATAATTCATATAAAATAAAATACACGGCTGGGTCGCACGAACTTGCTCATATGTAATCGACTAGGAATTTTAAAAACGAATGTTATTAGAGAAAACTGTTCATAAGGATAAAATTAAATTTTTAAATTCTTTTAGTAGTAACAGAATGCTATGCAAATACGAATTTATGCAAGAACAAAAATTATAAGTCCTTGTAGTGGTTTCTTTAAAAGAAGCTTTTATATACAAATTTTTTAAAAGCTTTTTAAGAAAAAAGTTTGGTACGCCAATTTAAAGTTTTTATTATTGTTCGAATAAAAATTAAATTTACGAAAAGAAATATTGACTTGTTTCGGAGATATCGAATTTTCAAAAAAAAAAGAAAGAAAAAGATTTTTTTTTTCAAAAATTCAAAAAATATTCCTCTTAAAGTTTTGAAATGCAATGTGTTTTAGACTTTCTAGAAGCTTCTCTATAAAAATTTTCATTAAGATCCGTTATGTGGATAATGAGAAATTCAAAATTCGAAAAAATGGTTCTATGGTAGGTACAAGCTGTAATATCTTAATTTCCAAATTTTTACTTGCGACTTATAGGTACTATAAGGCAAGTTATGCATTCGTAAAAAAAATCGAACTCGAGATTTTGATCAAAGTTGACATTACGATGATAGCGAAGACCAAAAAAGTGGGTCTCGCAATTCTGTCTGTCTGTCTGTCTGTCGGTTCGACTACAGCCTAAACGGCTCGGCCGATTTTCTTCAAACTTGGTAGATATGGGTTTTAATTTTTTACCCCCGGACTTTTTTTTTATTTTTTTTAAGACCAAAAATAACGGTACCTGCCATACGATTTTTTTTCGAAATTTTATAAATATTTTTTTTTCTCAAAAACTGTCCCACAGAATTTAAAAAAAAAAATTCGAAAAATTTCATTTGGTTAAAACTAGCTAATGGTTGAAAAAAATTTTACAAAAAATTGTTATTTTTGGTAGCCCCCCTGGGTCCATTTTTTTTGTTTTTGATTTTCTCGAAAACGGTACAGCCGATTTTAATAATTTTTTTTATGCCAAAGCTCCTCCAAAGTTTGAATATTATTACATATTCAAATTTTCAATTTTTAATTTTTTGGATTTTTGAAAAAAAAGTCAACATTTTTTTTTGGAAACTCAATATTTCGAAAACCCCAGGCTCGATTTTTTTCAAACTTGGCAAATAAAAGTTTCTTAATATAATCTACAATATTTGAGAAAAAAAATTTTGTTTTATCTAAAACTAACGGTACCTTCCATACAAATTTTAAAAAATGGTTTTCGAAAATCGCATTTTTCTCGAAAACGGTTCCGAGAATTTTGCTAAAATTTTTTTTCTTTTGATTAATCTTTACGATTTATAATTTAATAAAAAAAAATTTTAAATCTAGACATTACTGACTGTACCTACCATAGAACGATTTTTTCGAATTTTGAATTTCTCATTATCGACTTAACGGATTTTAATGAAATTTTTTATAAAAAAGCTCCAAAAAAGTTTAAAAAACATTGCATTTAAAAACTTAAGAAAAAATATTTTTTCAATTTTTAGAAAAAAAAGTAATTTTTTTTTTGAAAAATTCGATATCTCAAGAACGGCTTAGTATTTTTTTTGGAAATTTAACTGTTATTCGTACAATAATAAAAACTTAAGGTTGGCGTACCAAAATGTTTTCTTCAAAATGTTTTAAAAATTTTGTACATAAAAGCTTATTTTTTTAAGGAACCACTACAACGACTTATAATTTTTGTTCCGGCATAAATTCATATTTGCATATCATTCTGTTTTTATCTCTTACTACTTAAAGAATTTAAAAAATTCATTTTATCCTTATGAACAGTTTTCTCCAATAACATTCGTTTTTAAAATTCCTAGTCTATAACATAGGAGCAAGTTCGTGCGACCCAGTCGTGCATTTTATTTTTATTAAATTAAAGATCGTAAAAATTAATTGAAAGAAAAAAAAATTTTATCAAAATTCTAGGTGCCGTTTTCGAGAAAAATACGATTTTTGAAAACGATTTTTTTTTATTTTTTAGCCTTTGTATGGTACTCGTAGGTACCTTTATTTTTAGGTAAAATAAAATTTGTTTTCTCACATCTTATAGATTATATTGAGAAACTTTTATTTATCAAGTTTAAAAAAAAATCTAGCATGGGGTTTTCGAAATATTGAGTTTTGAAAAAAAAAAAATTTAAGTTTTTTTTAAAAATCCAAAAAAAAAGTTTTTGAAAATTTGAGTACACAATATGAACCGCTGAGAAGAAAAAGGAAAACATTCCACTAATCATAATTGAAGAAAACTGTTTATTTCTGAAACTGAAAGTTATTCTTCAAAACATTCTGAAGGACAAATAATGTAAAGCTAGTAAAGAAGAGTAACAAACCAAACAATTGAAATTAAAAATTTTAAGCTCTGGCTTAATAATTCCTGTTAAAGTGAGTGGAATGTTTTTCTTTTTCCACTAATTGAAAAAAAAATCAAATAAATTATTTTAAATTAAGTTTTTTTATTCAAATAATATAAATAATGGGTTCAAAACATTTTATTTATTTAATATTAAATAATTCTGCAAAATGAAAACTAAAAAAATATTTTAATAATAATTCAAGGGAATAAAAATAAACAGAAATAAAATGCACGACTGGATCGCACGAACTTGCTCCTATGTAATAGACTAGGAATTTTAAAAACGAATGTTATTGGAGAAAACTGTTCATAAGGATAAAATGAATTTTTTAAATTCTTTAAGTAGTAAGAGATAAAAACAGAATGATATGCAAATATGAATTTATGCCAAATTTTAAGTATTTAGTGGTATAGATTTTAGAAATAGTTTCAAAAAATAATCGTTCACGCGTTTTAAAGATATTGGTTTTTCAAAAAAAACTTGGAATTTTTTTTTTTTAATTCCAAAACAAATTTTTTCGAATATTTTTATATACAATATTATTTTAAACTTAAGGGGCTTCCTGACGAAAATTTTTGGTTAAAATCGTTAAAGCCGTTGATGAGAAAGGCAAAAAATCAAAAAACGGTTCTATGACAGGTACCGTTAATAACATTCTACCCCAAAAGGAAAGGAAAAAGGAAAATATTCCTGGAATCTCTTCCTTTTTCCACTCAATGATATTTTATAATCGCATTTAAAAAGTAGGTTTACATGGAATTTTTTCGTTTTTAGACTTATAATGTGCGCTACGTTTTTGCATCATTACTTCAATTTCCCATTTTTGTGGAATGTTTTCCTTTTTCTTCTCAGCGGTTCAATGCTATTTATGTTTTTGGGGAGCTTTAGCAAAAAAAAAATGCTCAAAATCGGTTGAACCGTTTTTGAGAAAATCAAAAACAAAAAAAAATGGTTCCATGGGGGGTACCCTCAATAACCATTTTTCGGAAATTTTTTTTCAACCATTACCTAGGTTTAATTAAATGAAATTTTTCAAATTTTTATTTTTAAAATCTGTCGAACGGTTTTTGAGAAAAAAAAAATGATTATAAAATTTCGAAAAAAATTCGTATGGTAGGTACCGTTATTTTTGGTCTTAAAAAAAAAGAAAAAAACGTGTGGGGGGAAAAAATTAAAAATGATAAATTTACCAAGTTTAAAGAAAATCGGCACAGCCGTTTAGCATATAGTCGAAAAGACAGACAGACAGAATTGTGAGACCCACTTTTTTAGTCTTCGCTATCCTCGTAATGTCAACTTTGATCGAAATCTCGAGTTAGATTTTTTTTACGAATGCATAACTTGCCTTGTAGTACCTATAAGTCGCAAGTAAAAATTATGAAATACTCGTACTGGCCTGGTATATACTGGTACCTACCATAGAATCATTTTTTCGAATTTTGGCATAACGAATTCAAATGAAAATTTTTACAGAGAAGCGTCTAAGAAGTTTAAAAAACATTCTGTTTCAAAAAAAAAAATATTTTATGAGTTTTTGAAATAAAAACTATTTTTTTGAAAACTCGATATCTCAAAAACGAGTCAATATTTTTTTTTTGAAATTCAATATGTATTTATTCATACAATAATACAAATCTAAAGTTGACGTTCCAAATTTTTTTCTTAAAAATGTTCTAAAAATGAATAATTATTTTGTAGACCGCTACAACAATTTATAATTTTCTTTATTGCATAATTGATAGTAGTACATACATAATGGTTAGTGCGTTGGATTTTATCATACAGAACGTCTTGGTTTCAATTCTCAGCCACTGCAAATAAGTTTTTCAGGGGTGTACTGCCTCTTACGAGGAATTGACACATCTTCTAAGAGTTTCTCTTGTCTTGAAAAGTGCTGCTCAGTAGCTGTTGTAGGTCCCGTTCATTCCTGGTAACATGCATACAAAAATGGTTGAGAGTTGTAAGTTAATAGGTCCTGGTTTTCTTCGAGCTGTTGCACCACCAATTCTATTTTATTTTTTTATAAACTAACATTTGCTTAAGAAATCACTTTCGCTAGTAAGATTCATTTTGATTTTTTTTAAAGTCTTTTACATAAGAGCAAGTTCGTACAATCCAGTCGTGCATTTTTTTTCCGAAATAAATTCTTGAAAATCCTCAATGTTATCAAGCAGGGCTGGTGGATCCTAGAATAAATTCCTTCTTATTGGTGGTTTAGATTTTAAAAATGAATTTGCTTCTTTTTTTTTAAATATTAAAATAAACACCGCAGAAATAAAATCAAAATGTTCTCGTTTGTTTCACAAGCTTTTGGAGCTTTAAAGTTCTCCTGAATTATTTTTTATAATGTAGGGTATCGATGAAGAAAAAAATAAATTTGAAGTATAACAGCTCAGGGAGAAATAGTGCCTACTGAGTTTCAATTCTCTCTCATTCATGAGTGCGTATTATCTTTTGAGTCCGAACGGCTCAGATGAGACACTTTTATTGACAAGAAATATTCTTGGATCGGGCGGTGGCAAATATAATACAGACCCCCACGACGTGACAGTCACACCCACTAGGCATTACGCCAAAAGGTAATATTTAATACAGAGTGGGCCAAAGACAAGTTTCTTTTTAGACTAAGAGCCCACAGCAATTTTTGGGTGTGATTGATAACAAAAAATAATTAGCATAATTAGATAGGCCTTTTATAGTTATTTACAAATGTGAAAGTCTCGCATACTCTAGTGGGAGCAATAGTGCATAATAGTGCATCGAGTATGCAGTTCTTTCCAAGTCCAAATAATTGTGATAAAAACTTTGCCAAAATGTAGAGTTAAGCCCCTTGATTGAAAATATCGATGTCCAAGACCTTTTACAGACAGCCTTCTGCCTGCCAGACGCGATAAGAATAGGCTAATTCTTGCACTAAAAAGGCCACCTTCAAAACGTCTTGGACCTCGTTATTTGCAATCAGGACACTTAGCTTTTCATTTTGAAGTTACGGCAATTTTTGTATCCCAATTTTTTAGACTTTGGAAAGAACTGCATACTTAATGCACTATAATGCACTATTGCGCCCACTAGAGTATGCAAGACGTTCACATTTATAAATAACTTTAAAAGGCCTATCTAATTATGCAAATTATTTTTTGTTATCAATCACACCCAAAAATTGCTGTGGGCTCTCGGTCTATTTTAAAAATACAATAAAATAAAAAAAAAATGTACATGTATTATGGCTTTTTTTATATTATACGCGCACTCAAGGGGTTATGACTACCCTTAATTAGTAAGAGCAAACACTCCCATTACTTATGGAATACAACGTCGTCGTTCAAGTTTGCTGCCTCGCCTGGCTTCGCAGAACCGCGTTCTGTCACTCCAACTTTTCAAGACCTTCTTGATGGTCTTGGACTGTAGCTCACAGATTGCTTGGATGAAAAAAACCCAAAAAGGTCTAATTGCAGCTCCGAGACGGCAAAAGATCTGTTTGGGCTACACAGCACTCACTTTGTAAATAAGTTTTGAATATTTTACAACTTTATTCAAGCGTAAAGCGAATCATTTCGTTCCGCGGAGGCAAGATTTCGAGCGGGAAACAGCTGTCAGTGCCAAAATAACATGTGATTTAAAAATAAACCACTTGATAGCCCATACCTTACAGTGTGATAAGTTTTAAGACTGTTAATATGATTTTTAGCTGGAATATCCATGTATACATGTGAACTGGACTTATTGAAACGAGATACTTTTTTAAGATTATGTCATTAATTTCAAACTTGGAATGTTACTTCGGACCTATATCTTCAGTTGCGCCTGCAAAAACTACCTTTTTTTTTATTTAAAAACCACATTACACGAGGCACGAAGCCATTTCGAATTGTATTTAATTTGTTTTTTTTTTTTTTTCATAAAGCTTTCCATGACTATTTGATTTTTGGTTAAAAAAATGCGTATACGCCGCAGTGAACGGAAACGTTTGGAACAATTTAATGCTTCTAAGAACCTTTTGTTTTCACAATTGAGTATGCATTCTTTATGTGGTTTGAAAGTTGAAAATATTCTTCTCGCTATTATTAAATTGCCTTCGTTTGGTACAACTTAAATAGCTGGATTTTCTTTTAAACTTGGCACTTAGTGTCTTCTAGACTTTGTTTAGATGAAAATACCTGACTTGGGATTCGCGATTTTTTTGTTTTATATTCTCTTTTTACTGCAATTTCCGGCAATCATAAACAAAATTCATATAAGCAATTATATACATATATGTATGTTATTAAATTAAGTCAGGAATACTTATGTATGATAAAACTTTTCTTTTTAATCTTAATTTTTAAAGCTCAGTAAGATTCTGGAACATCCAGAACTTTACATTTACGATGAGGAAGCACTTCTTCGCAGCATAATAAAGTGGATTGATCACAACACAGCTGAGCGCCAGCAACATCTTAATCAACTCGTTAGCAAGCTACATCCAGCTTGTGTGAGTAACGAAGTTGTTCAATCAATAAATATGCTTTGTGATGATAAGGATTGTCGTGATTGGGTAGACAGTGTCTACCAATGTATCAATAAATTCCAGTGGAATATTTTTGTGCTTGATAAAATGGGTCGTCAACCTGATTTTGGTAAATACGATATGACTACAGGCAATATGATACCCCTTAGCCCTCTCCCATTGGAAGCTTTTGCGCTGAGTTTCGCAAGTCAGAAACATTTCTTATATGTCCAAGGCGGATGTGTTGGCAGGAGTAGACGAACATGTTTCTACTATAACGTTTATAAAAATAAATGGTTTAGCATGTCACCTATGAAAGAACAACGCTCGCACCATCGATCACTGATTTTGGACAATTTCTTATACGCCATGGGTGGAAATGGTTCAAAGGGTACACTCAGAACAGTTGAGTGCATGGATTTAGAGACCGGGACAACAATGCTTATTGAACCAATGTTGTCGCAGAGGAGCTCTATGGGAGCTGTTGTTTGTGGTATGATTTAGCTTACCCTTCCAATCCATAATAAAAGTACAGAATAGTTTTTAATATTCATTGTTTTTTTACAGAACGATGTTTGTATGTAATGGGTGGAGAAACGGATCAAAAAAGTTTAAGTTCTGTGGAAATGTTCGATCCAAGAGTTGGTATTTGGCAAAATATGCCAAGACTTAATATAGTCAATAGTTATTGCACTAGTGCTATAACAGACAACTATATCTATTGCTGCGAGGGACTAGGAAGTTCGATGGAGCGTTTCGATTTACGATCTCGTGAATGGGAAACTATTGAATTTACATCTGATAGGTAAGTCGAAATATGGTTTTCAAAACATTTGTAGTAATAGTTGGTTAGGCACTGATACTTTTTCAACCTAAGAGCTAATTGTACTTCTAACCGATAACCTTGAAGTTAGAAATTCAACCATATTATTAGAAATATACATACTTGTCATCTGCAAAGAGGAGTGGTCAATTTGAACCAAAATCGGAGTGTTTCCTTCGTTTTTGATTTAAATGGAATTTGAAAGTTCACTTCCCAGAGATATGCATACAGATCGCACTTTTGAATGTATATTATAATATTCGTCATTTTGACAAATAATTCGACGAAATGGAAATGTGTAAATACATCCAATGGAAGTCTTTTGAAGTGTTCGGAGCGAAAAGCGGGTCTTAAGTTACTCATTTTTGTATTTTATTAATAACTGTTAAAAAATAATAAACGATAAAATAAATAGCACAGTTCTGTAAGAAATTCTTTCTGGGCCTTAAAACATAAGTGCATTTTCAAAGTCGCTACAGTAAGACCATTTTTGTTGTAGATTTTGAATGTTAAGTAACTGGATTTTGAATATAAAATAACGGAATTCCACTTCTCTAGAAGTTATTTTATTTAAAAAAAAAAGGCAAATGGTAAACAAGTTGTACTCAGGTCAGGACAATTTAAACAGCAGATTTTGTTTCCGTAGTAAATTTTTTTCAATACATATTCTTAACTTTTAAAAGCTAAATGAAAACGTTATGAGTTTTAGTTAAATTGCTTCAATTTTAATTGCTGAAATGTAGTATGAAAAGTGGAAAATAATCAGCAGAGAACATTAGACTACAAGATTTTGATTTTAGGAAAGAAGATCACACGATGTCTGAAATAAAGCGGAAATATGAATTTTCAAGAAAGAATAAGAATGTTATTAATGCTCGTCACTATTGCCAAGAAGAAGGAGGTTCTCAAAGCAAGATTCGTAAGAGTAGGACTAGAAAAACCACCCCTCCAACTGATGTTGCCATCGCCTGCCTGAGCAAAACCACAAAAATTAAACATGCAAATGAACAAGATGTTGGTGTCAAGTTGTTTGTACGTCTGTAACCGTAAACTGTCACGTCGGCTGCAATTTGTAAGGGAGCATATTTTAAAAGTTTAAAATATCTCATGGAGCGATTAGTGTAAATTTAATCGCATTGGGTTATAGATGGAAAAAACTATGTGCGACGCGGAATCCACCAGGAATATGACCAGAATATACACAATAAGGCATGTTAAGCATTGTGGGGGTAGCATTCTTGTTTAGGGATGTTTTTTTGGCATGGTATAGGACTACTTCATTAGATAGAGGCTATTATGGACTATTTATAATATAAGGAAATCCTACGGGATATAATTCTACCATATTCTGAGGACAAAATGCCTTTGAGTAAATTTTAACAGGATAACGATCCTAATTATAACCTAAGTCTGTGAAGCAATGACTATCCATCTAAAAAATAGTTGTTAAGGAATAAGCCAGCCTAAATCGTAATCCTATTGAGTACTTGTGGAATGTCGCGGACAGAGCGATAAATTGATCTGATACTTAAAATTCCGACAAACTTTGACGGGAAGTTATGCAAGCCTGGTGTTTAGTACCAGTTGAACTATGCCGGAGTCTTCCTTCGTCTATGAAACGCCAACGTTTCGCTGTGATTAAAAATAGGATTACCGGACCAAACAGCGCAGCGTATATTTTCTCTTAATTATGTTACATAATATCAAATGTTTTGTTTTGTTACTTATGAAATGTGCTATTTATTTTGTCTTAGTATACTTAAATTGTATAAATCAATAAGTTTAAGAATGTGTGAAAACTTTCCTCACAGAAATTTTAGAGTACATGTGCTAATGATTTTGTCGCTACTGTATGTATAATCACTCACATCAAATCAAACTTGTACTACTGAAAAAGTTATTCATCCAGTAAACACAAAAGAATGAGTAAAACAGAATAACCGAATTGTTTACAATTCCAGGATGGTATGGTGCACCCCTGGTGCAAGGCTTACATACAATTCACCAAACAAAAATTACTTGAAACACGGAACCCATATACATACTAATATATTTTTACTTGCGACTTATAGGTACTATTAGGCAAGTTATGCATTCGTTAACAAATCGAAATCGGTTGCCTCGTGTGTAACTAGCATAAGATTTCGAAAATTAAAAAAAAAAGACTTCGGATTCATAACAAATCGTAAAAGTATATTGCATGTATTTTTCTACAAATCATAATTCAAAAAACTAATATTCACCCCTATTACAGAATTCGGGGAATGAGCTAAAGTGACAGTTTCAATTAATTTCCAAAATTTTCCTATTACCGAATCCGACGAATGAAAGTTGAACGAATGTCGGTAACAATCGCTGCACCACCGGCATTTTGTTCAACTTATATGGTATTACTGAATTCGCAATCCATTCGCACTCCATACAATTTCTATCATTTTACATTCGCACCAATTTCGAGACGAATCTTAAGTGAATTTTTGATTAAACGAAAATAAACAATGGAAAGCACAAAAATATAAGTCAAAAGCTTATCATACTGAATGATAATATTTGCGTCTTAGAAGGGTACGGCAGCATCTAACTGATGAGCCCACTGTCGTACATGGGCGAAACGCACCTTGGAGTTGAGGTCACTTGAACTTTTAATTGAATTTAATTCAATCACTCCACTTAAACAGAAATTACTTTCTATCTTCATTGATAAAGTGTTTAACAAATTTTAATAGAAAACGGATAACTAACAACGCAACCGGAGAGCCAGAAATCTAAAAAAAAAAGAAGAGAGAACACGGTTGGTATTGAACCGTCCCCCATGCAAGTACTAACCACTCAAAACGACGCTTGATTTCGTTGATCGATACCGATACTATTATCAAAGCCTAGTCCGGTTGACTAAATGTCTGTAGCGAACAGTGTCGATACGAAAGTTCATAAATTATAAGGTAATTTTAGGAATCGACAATGTAGTTCATCCGGCGAATTTCATAATTCAGTTTTACAGCTGATGCGAAAGGTCAACGGATCGAGACAACACACCGGGAGTAAAATTCTGCGAATTCTGTAATCGACATTATTATTGTAGGTACTTCTTGACTTATGGCTACATGCACAAATAAAATATGAAGTTCAACCTTTTGTTTCTATATGCTTCTTTTTCACGAATCAAATTACAATCGTATCGTCTAGTTTCAAAAGAACGAAGGAAAACAAAGGTTTTCGGCTGGAGGACTTGGGTATACATTTATACATATGTACTTATCTACTTATAAGGTCTTTTTAATCGGATTACTTATCAAAGCGGAAAATACTTAAGAAAATATTATTTTCCTTTAAATGATGGTATCAAAGGGAAGTGAAACACTCGAAAAATCCAATACAAAATGACAGCGAAAAAGAATAATCTGCTGGAAAGCTGAAAATATAATTGAAATGAAATTTTCAAATTTTTTTGCGAACTTTTTTCCCCGGAAAACCAAGTTTCCCATCGTTAATCTCCCAGGAAATATCTTTTTCCCACGAAACATATCTTACTAACCTTCCAATTATTAAAATCATTTTCGAAGTTATTATGACAGCACCAAATTGTTATTTTTTTAAATCAAAAATTTAAATTTTGCTTGGTAAATGCAGAGGCGTATTTAAGTATTTGGCGCCCCGGGCTGATAAATTTTGCCGCCCTTTAGAACAATGAAAATAAAGTCATAAAAAAATAATAATACAAAAAACACAAAATGCATAATATTTGATGTTTTCAAATTTTTTTTCTGTGTGTATATTGTTTACAAAATTCATTAACAATAGATTCGTTATCTAAATTTTTTGTCAGTTCAGCTTCAATATTTAATAAAGCTAAACTATTAAGGCGTTCTTCGCTAATGCGAGACCTTAAACAGGTTTTTATTCGTTTCAATGCGGAAAACGATCTTTCTGCACTACAATTTATCACTGCAGTGCAGAAGTATATTCTTAAAGAAACCTCAACACATGGAAATGCTTCCTTCAATTTTTTTTCTCTTATATGAAAGTTAAGCTGCCTTAAACTCATATTTTCAGTGTTGTTATGCTCAAGAAAATGTTTAAGTAAGACACACTCTTCTTGAAAATCTTCCCCAAGATCAACCGGGTATAATTTCTGAAGAGTGATTGCCTTTTTTTCGAATTGCTTCTTCACTCATGTGATCAAGCTTATATAAAAAAATAAAACCATTTGTTATTGCTTCATAGGAAGAATTTCTTCTCTTCAGAGCACTCAATAATTGGGCGCATATATGAATGGTGGAGAGGTGGAGAGACTTGTTGAAAGAGGGCAGGACCGGAACCCGGTTGTCGAGCCGATGATGATGATGATGATGAAATATGAATGAATGTATTTATTTTGAAAATTTCACGACCACAAAAAAAGAACCTTCCCTTCGCGACACTCATCATCTCGTTTTTTCTTCTTGACGATTCTTTTTTGATCAATTTTGTAATTTTGAGAGGTTTTGAGATAGGAAAAAATCTCTTCAAAAACATCACATTCTCGTTTTTCTCTCATAAACAGTTTGTTTAAATTGCTTTTGAACACACCTTAAACAATGACAGTTCGTGCAAAAAAACCAGACCTTTTTTAACATCTGGAAGTATGCAAGAGGCATATAAAGTTAGCACAATACTAAAAAGATAAAATAGGTATTCGACTATTTTAGCTTTAGTAAAATGTTAGAGATAGCATGATGCTAAATCTGATTAAAATTAGCAAAATCGTCTTTTTAACAGGGACGCTACAAAAGTAGAGCAAACGACGCGATATTTCTTGCCGCTCTTTTGACATTTCTCTTCAGTAAGGTTCGCCATTTCATGATGGAAAGATATACGAGCCAACAACGAGTCGAAATTATTAAAATTTACTACCGAAATTCGGAGTCAGTGTCCTCAACGTTAAGAGCGCTACGTCCAATTTATGGTCGTCATAATTGTCCTAGCAGATCAACAATTGAGCGTCTAGTGGAAAAATTTGAATCCATAGGCCTCGGTTGTGCGATTTGACGCCGTTAAACTATTTCCTGTGGGGCTACGTCAAGTCTATGGTCTATGGTCTATGGATGAACTTCGTACGAATATCGAACGTGAAATTGCAGCAGTATCGGCCGATTTATGCTTGAAAACCGTCGAAAATTGGGTTCAGCGTCTGGACTTCTGCAAGCGAGCCCGTGGTAGCCATGCAAAAGAAATCGAGTTCCATACATAATGGCATCGAACTTACTTTCTCAGGAATAAAGAATTTCATTGATATCCAAAACCGTTTTTGTTTTATTTAAAAAACTTTTGTAGCGCTCTTATTGAAAAACTAAAATAGTTTTAACATCGTACTAATTCGATAGATTTTAAAATAATACATATCTTTTTATTTATCCATCATTATTAACTATTGTACAAAAAACAATCATTATATTGTTGCATAAGTCGTTCAAAACTTTTGACTAAGGGAAGGGTATTTGTATAAATGGATACGAGCTTGATGGATTTTTATATTTTTTTTTTAATAAAAAGGGACTCCTTGTACATGGTTTAAAAACAAAAAATTAAGATCCGTCCAGACAAAGTTTTTCTAGCCCATTTTTTTTAGAGCTACATAGCACCAAGTGTTTTTTTTTTTTTGATTATGTTTTTGTTTCATTGGCATTTGTTCCAAAGAATAGGTACATGTCTGTAAATATTTTTATTATGAATTTTCATTATAAAAAATCGTTTATAAAAAATAAGAATAGTAAATGGTGAAAAAAATGAGTAACATCATGGTACAGTGAACTCTCTCACAGCCGGACACTCACGGCACTGAAAAAATGTTCATGTTTGAAAAACTCAAAAAATCGCATTTTTTAAATCTTTGTCTTTTTTGTTTATCCTTCAAAAATATTGTAAATTAGACAATATTGTTAGGGGCGGCTTGCCCTCTTTTGCTTGTATGTTTTGAAAGTTCAATCGCTTCAAAAAAAAATATAAATTGGCCAATTGCTACGGGCGGCTTGCGCCTTTTTGCTTATATGTTTTGAAAGTTCAATCGCTTCAAGAAAAATATTATAAATTCACCAATTGCTAGGGGTGGCTTGCGCCCTTTTGCTTGTATGTTTTGAAAGTTCAATCGCTTCAAAAAATATTATTAATTGGCCAATTGCTAGGGGCCACTTGCGTCCTTCTGCTTGAATGTTTTGAAATTTTAATCGCTTCAAAAAAATATTATAAATGGGCTTGCGCCGCCCCTAGCAGCCTTGCCGCCCCGGGCTGTAGCCCTTTTAGCCCTAGGGTAAATACGCCCCTGGGTAAATGGTACAAGTTAAAAGTTAATTAAAAAGAATAAATAACATTGGACTTTGTTAACACTACAATGTTATTGAAACAGCTACGCCAATCTGTTTGTAAAGTTTTTCTTGAAGTTTTGATTCTTTTCAAGAAACTCCATAGAATTTTTTTCCTTTTGCGCTGATTTTAAGCTTTTATTTTGGCATTTTAATGGGGTGTATGGAGTTCCAGCTGCTTCCCTGTAGTATAGACCTCTTCCTGGTCGCCTCAAAAACATTCTATATTTTGTTTGGTTTTTTTTCAAGAAGATTGCAACTGTTTTAAACAGGAAGTAAAAACATAGGCAATCACAATGACCTTCCATGGCATCACTCATTGCACACATTTTATTCTGAGGACATAAACTCACTAACGGGGCCGCCAGCCGTTAAGTTTTTTGATTTAATGTTTTCCGACATCTTCTCTCCACCATATTTTTTGCAACACTCCAGAGGTAAGATTACACCTCCAATTCAGTAATTATGTAAATATCTATCTATACTATTATATAAAAGCGAAACCATTTTAAACCTTGATACGCACGATCTCAGAAAGTAGTCAACCGATTTATTTGAAATAAATTTTATTATTTTCTATATTGTTATAAGAGTGTTTATGGCTATAATGTTTTTTTATTAATAATTTGTCAAACTTAAATATTATTAATTTTACATTTTTTGTCCATTTTTTTTCATTAGTTGACTTATACAAACACTCATATCTTAAAACCTATACAATAATCGACAAAGATTAGTAATGCTTCATAAAGTCAACATTGTTGCGCAAATTTTAAGCCCAAAATCACTTCTTAGTTAAACATACAACCTGAGAAATAAATAAAAACAAATTATAAAATTATAAACTTTTTGAATTTATTTTATCCAGGAATT
Source organism: Chrysotoxum bicinctum (assembly GCA_911387755.1). Lineage (NCBI taxonomy): Eukaryota > Metazoa > Arthropoda > Insecta > Diptera > Syrphidae > Chrysotoxum > Chrysotoxum bicinctum. The sequence continues at coordinate 46,517,713 of OU426988.1, read as the reverse complement.
AGATTTCATCACAATCGCGACGTCGCTGCTTTGTTTCATTTCATTATCATTCCAACATTTTTAATTTTCTTTTCTTCCCGTTTCCATATTCTCTCTCTCTCTCTTAATATCTGTTCCATTCAATAGTTACGTTTTTTCTCTTACCTACCTACCTACATATTCAATTTTTCTGTATTGTATAGTTTATCTAACTAACTGAGAAACGACACACACATTTTTTGTGTTTCTCTAATTCTATCGTCACATCGCTAAGCAATGTGGGGGTGGGCTCTTTTTACTTGCGATATAGGTAATAGGTACTAACTATAGGGCAAGTTCTGCATTTGGAAAAAAATCGAACTCGAGATTTGGATCAAAGTTGACATTACGATGATAGCGAAGACGAATAAAGTGGGTCCGACGATTCCGTCTGTCTGTCTATATGCCTGTATGTCCGTATGTCTGTATGTCTGTACCTCGATCTAGAGCCTAAGCCACTGGAGCTATTTTCTTCAAACTCGGTACTTAAGGGTCTTCGGTGGTTCCCTAGAGGAGAAATTGAATTTTTTTTTTTAGCTCCAAAACTGACACTACCTCCCATACACCCGTAATGCATAATCTTATTTATCTCGAAAACGGCTCTAACGATTTTGATAAAAAAAAAATAGGTGTGATATTATGGACACGGACTACATTTTGGTAAAAAAAATGTTTGGTGGGAAATGTTATTAACGGTACCTGTCATAGAACGGTTTGTTTGATTTACGAATTTCTCATTAACAGCTCTAACGATTTTAACCAAAATTTTTATGCGTGAGCTTCTATACACTCAAAAAAAATATAATCTAAACATTTTTTCGAAAAAATAGTTTTTGCATTTTTAAAAAACTAATATAATTTTTTTTTTTTGAAAATTCAATATCTAGAAAACGGATACACGAATAAATTTTAAAATTACGTTATAAAATGTATTTTATTGAGTACTAATAACTTGCATAAATCAATTTTGTTTATAAAAATTTTAAGGACAATTTAGTACCTACACAAAAAACATGTTTCAGTGCGTCTGCATGTCTGTACCTCTCTCAACAGCCCTACCCACTAGACCTATGTTCTCGGTAGTTAAGGGTCTTCGGTGATTCCCTAGAGGAGAAATTGAAATTTTTTTTTAGCTCCAAAACTTACGGTACCCCCATACAACCGTAATGCATAATCTTATTTATCTCGAAACGGTTCTAACGATTTTGATAAAAAAAAATTAGGTGTGATATTATGGACATTGGACATGGACTACATTTTGGTCAAACAAAATTTTGGAGCAAAATGTTATTAACGGTACCTGTCATAGAACCGTTTTTTGATTTTTTGACTTTCTCATCAACAGCTCTTAACGATTTTAACCAAAAATTTTCAACAGGAGCCCCCTTAAGTTTAAAATAATATTGTACCTATATAAAAATATTCGAAAAAAAAACTATTTCTAAAATCTATACTACCTAATACTTAAAATTTGGCATCCCAAATTTTGTTCTCGAAAAATTTTAAGGAAATTTGTCATATAAAAAATTACTTATATATTAAACAGATTAATCAGACGGCAATTCCATACATTTGAACATTTTTATCTCATTAAATCCATGTTTTATATTTTTAAAATGTATTTTAAATTCCAAAGTACTTTTACATAAGAGCAAGTTTGTGCGATCCAGTCGTGCATTTTATTTTTTAAATTACTTGAATACACTCAATAGCATTTTGGGTGACAAAAATGGATATTCAATTGACTACAGTGCCGTGCACATGAACTATTCTATAAAAGCGAAACCATTTTAAAGTTTGGGATCTCAGAAAGTAGTCAACCCGTTTATTTGAAATAAATTTTATTATTCTCTATGTTGTTATATTTATAACATGCACAAACATGAACAAGTTCTTTTTTTTCAAGTGTGAAAGAGAATCTAATTCGATACGGTATGTTATACATATAAACTAAAATTATAAAAAAAAATTAGTATTATTGTAGCAAATATGCTCAGTCCCATTGAGAAATGTTTTCATATGCTAATATTAATATTAAGAAAATATTCGCAGTTACAATTTGCGAAGCAACGCGAGTACGGGTCGGCTAGTGTATGTATATTTACGAAAAGTAATACCCTTTTCCAATTAAACCCAGACTTAGGGGCTGGCCGAATGCTTTATAAACCATTCTGGATTTGTTTCCGAGTGTGCTGCCCTTATTTTTTACTGCGTTTTGAATACCTCATAGCAATATCAGACTATTTGTCCATACTGCTTGCAAGAACATCTAGCTACCTCTTATTCGTTCCATTAGACCTCGAAAACAAAATGTTTATACCTATTGTTTTATTAAACAAATCCTCACATTTACCGTGCTGTTCCCCGGTAACTTACTCGAACTTACTTACGGAAATAAAATGAAATTTTTGAGGTAAAATGACAATAAAGTTCCCACGGAAAGGGAAAACTCCGCGGAAATTTCTTTCGCAAAAGGGCTGAATAAGTACACCAATAATATAAAAAATTAAAAAACAATTATATACATGTTTGCGTATGTCAAATTTAACTTTACGTAATTTCAAAACTATTTGATCTAGTTATTGCATGTAATAGAATTTTTCGGTGTTAAAAACTGCAGATTCAAATTTAGTTTATTTTATGTTTAAAAGCATGTATGTAACTCCCATACAACGATTTTGTTTTCCAATGTATTTTCGTACTATTTCAACGAATCTGGACTTAAGGTTTTAAGCTTTATCAATAACATAAACAAAACATTTCGTTGAGGTGAAATTTAAATTTTTCTTTAGCTCCAAAAATAACCTGCCATGTAATTTTTATGTAAAAAGTTATCTTCAAAACGGTTCCAACGATTTTCATAAAACACTCTGGGTAGTGCGGCTATGGTCTTCATTTTGGTCAAACAAATTTTAACAAAACATATTTTTTTTTAATTCAATAGCTTCAAAAACGGGGGTATTATAAAAGCATAAACACAATCATGCTCTCTTATTTGGTGATTCCTTGGTATTTTTTTTTCGCTGCTGATGATGAATTTCTAAGTAGGTGCAACTTGTTAATTTTTAGTTTATTTATTTATTTTCGATTAAAAAAAAATAAATAAACAATTAATTCTAGTACTTTTAATTTTTTTTTCGCGATAACCTCATATTTTACATACTTTAAGTAAGTTCGTCCGATCCAATCGTAAATATTATATCTATACAGAATTCTACAAATTTTTATTTATTTTATTTTATTTTATTTTCATAGAATACAATATAAATAAATTTACATCGTCCGGTATATTACGCCGGGGTATAATATGCCCATATGGCGATTACAAATAATATAATTTTTACAAGTTTTCTTTTTACAATTTTTTTATTCTAATAAATTTATTAATGTAGCTGTGTATATACTTTTTTAAATAATAAAATGTTTTAGATTTGTACTTTGTGCTTTGCTAATAGAGGAAACAATTTTGAATGATTGGGTTGAACTGAAGGATCTAGTAATGCCTCCAAACTGGGAATATTTCCCCTGAAGTGTTCCTTTGTTATTTTGCAACTTTGTAAAATATGTTTTACTGTAAGCAGTTCTCTGCAAAGGTCGCAAGATGGTGGGTTTTCTTTATTAAAAAGATATGATTTGTTAAACATTGCATGTCCTAGTCTCATTCTCGAAATCTGTACTGCTTGGGATCGGTTTAGTTCTTTGTTATACGTTACGGGTGATAAATCCAATTTGTGTGTTCTCAGAAATGATTTTGATTGATTCCAACGATTTTCTAATTCGTCTTGTGTATGCCTCACTGATTGCATCCATATAGAGCTAGCAAATGGTGGTATTTTGTATTCTAAAGGCATTTGAATTGCATGGCGTGCACCAGCATCTGCTTTTTCATTCCCTGGGATTCCTACATGCCCAGGTGACCATATTAAATGAATACGTGGACATTCTGAAGAGAGAAAGGCTCTTAGAACTTGAATGATTTGTACATGGTTTTTGTTGTTTTTAATAGCCAGAATTGCGCTGAGTGAGTCACTACAGATGGCTGTTTTAACAGTTGAATTTATTGCATATTTGAACGCTTCTACTAATGCCATTACTTCTCCTGTATACGAATTTTGATCAGGGGTGATAAGTTGTTGAAGCAAAACTTTGTTGTTGGCTCTGTCAAGTCTATAAACGCAGTATCCTGTTACTCCATCTTTATAGGAGGCATCCGTATATAGAATGCAACCAAAATTGCCAACTTCTATAATTTCGGCAAACTTTTGTCTAAAAACTTCATTTGGTGTGCTATCTTTTAAATTTTCTCTTAAGGAGATATCTATAAGATGTTCAGGAAACAGCCAAGGAGGAGTTTGGTCATCATAATTGAGAGTTTTGGGTATGTTTATCCTCGAAGCTTTGATGTTGTGTATTGAGCTGAAGATGGCACTTTTGTTCTTCGAAGTTTCGACTTGAATCCAACCTGATTTGCAAATGTCATGAAGAGCATGTTTTGTATTTACAATACTTTTAGAAAAAAGTTTATTTTGCGCTATAACTTTCATATCTTTAAAGCTTAAAACGTTAGCTTCTGCCAATAGAGCATCGATGGGAGTTGAAGGTAATGCTCCCAAAGCAGTTCTTAGCACAGCATTTATTTTTATTTGCACATTTTGGGTGTTTTGCTTAGTCCAGTGGGAGTATACAGTTAGGCCATGTTGGATATCTCCTCTTAATAGTGTTTTTGCTATGTCGATTGCAGTGTTCGTGTGAGGACCCTTGTAACGGGTGATTTTTTAAGAGCTTGAGAATTTTTTAAAAAAAAAAAAACGCATAAAATTTGCAAAATATCATCGATTCTTTATTTGAAACGTTAGATTGGTCCATGACATTTACTTTTTGAAGATAATTTCATTTAAATGTTGACCGCGGCTGCGTCTTAGGTGGTCCATTCGGAAAGTCCAATTTTGGGTAACTTTTTCGAGCATTTCGGCCGGAATAGCCCGAATTTCTTCAGAAATGTTGTCTTCCAAAGCTGGAATAGTTGCTGGCTTATTTGTGTAGACTTTAGACTTGACGTAGCCCCACAAAAAATAGTCTAAAGGCGTCAAATCGCATGATCTTGGTGGCCAACTTACCGGTCCATTCCTTGAGATGAATTGTTCTCCGAAGTTTTCCCTCAAAATGGCCATAGAATCGCGAGCTGTGTGGCATGTAGCGCCATCTTGTTGAAACCACATGTCAACCAAGTTCAGTTCTTCCATTTTTGGCAACAAAAAGTTTGTTAGCATTGAACGATAGCGATCGCCATTCACCGTAACGTTGCGTCCAACAGCATCTTTGAAAAAATACGGTCCAATGATTCCACCAGCGTACAAACCACACCAAACAGTGCATTTTTCGGGATGCATGGGCAGTTCTTGAACGGCTTCTGGTTGCTCTTCACTCCAAATGCGGCAATTTTGCTTATTTACGTAGCCATTCAACCAGAAATGAGCCTCATCGCTGAACAAAATTTGTCGATAAAAAAGCGGATTTTCTGCCAACTTTTCTAGGGCCCATTCACTGAAAATTCGACGGTTGTGGCAGATCGTTCGGCTTCAGTTCTTGCACGAGCTGTATTTTATACGGTTTTACACCAAGATCTTTGCGTAAAATCTTCCATGTGGTCGAATAACACAAACCCAATTGCTGCGAAAGGCGACGAATCGACATTTCACGGTCTTCAGCAACACTCTCAGAAACAGACGCAATATTCTCTTCTGTACGCACTGTACGCATTCGTGTGGTTGGTTTAATGTCCAATAAAGTAAACTGAGTGCGAAACTTGGTCACAATCGCATTAATTGTTTGCTCACTTGGTCGATTATGTAGACCATAAATCGGACGTAAAGCGCGAAACACATTTCGAACCGAACACTGATTTTGGTAATAAAATTCAATGATTTGCAAGCGTTGCTCGTTAGTAAGTCTATTCATGATGAAATGTCAAAGCATACTGAGCATCTTTCTCTTTGACACCATGTCTGAAATCTCGCGTGATCTGTCAAATACTAATGCATGAAAATCCTAACCTCAAAAAAATCACCCGTTACTTGCTACAAATTATTTTAAGTAAATTGTTTGTTTTACCGAGTTTTTGGGATACTATTTTTTCGTGAGAATGCCATTTCCAAGTTTTAGTACAGACCAATCCTAGAATTTTCGCTTTGTTTAGAAGAGGAATGCTTGTACGTCTAATATTTATGGCATTGTTTGTACAATTGTGGTTTCTGCAAACATGTAATGCATCCATTTTATCAATTGGTATTTTTGCTCCGGATTCCTGACACCATTTAAGTGCTTTTGAAACCGTCGAATCTAAAGTATCTTTAACTTCTTCTGGTTTTCCCGATGCTAGCACAAAGATATTGTCAGCATAGGTAAGAATAATAATCTTTGTCGGTACAAGCTCTGATTGAAGTATTTCAAGAAGAGGATTTACATAAGCGTTATATAAGACCGTAGAGATTGGAGAACCTTGCGGAATTCCATTTTGAATGGCAGTAACTTTTGAAAGGTGTCCATTTATCTTCACGATGACTGTTCTATTTGTCATAAAAGAAAAAATTACCTGAAGTAGTGGCTTGTTGATTCCCCAGTGTTTTAGTTGATTGATCACTCCATGCGTAGTTACCCTTTCAAAAGCTTTCTCCAAATCCATGGACAAAAGAACAGAGTGGTGACGTGAGGCTAGTTCTGCGTGCACAGTATGGTCTAGCATTTGAAGCAAAGTATGGGTACCTCTTCCTGGTCTAAAACCATGTTGACCGTTGTTAAGCTGCCTTTCTGAAGTCCATTTAAGCCTGTTCCCTATTATTTTCTCGAATAATTTGGACAGTACTGAAAGGAGGGATATTGGCCGGTAGCTGTCTAAAGAGTTTTGATTCATCTTGGTCTTTGAAATTGGAATTAAATGAGCTTTTTTCCATTCATGTGGATAAATACCTTCTTTCAAAATATTATTGTATAACCTGACTAGCCTGAGTATTACTTCCACTGGTAGATATTTAAGCATTTTGAAAGAAATCTTATCTGCACCGGGAGTCGTACCTTTGGTTCTGCTAAGTGCTTCCATTAACTCGTTAATTGTGATCGGGTGAGTAGGTGTGTCAAACTCATAATTGAGTGTTTCTTGGACACTATTTTTCAGCCTTATAACATGGTCCAGAAAATTATCATCGGCACTATAACCAGCCCATTTGGCTGCAAAGAGTTCTGCTATTTCACATGGATCTAGGATAGTACGGGAGTTATGTACTATTGCAGTGATGGCTTTTGCAGAGTGGTTTCCATTTATCGCTTTTACTTTACTCCATAGAGTTCTAGCTTCCATTGATGGATTGATTGAAGCCAAAAAATCTGTCCATGCATCTGCTTTGGCTAATCGCACTGCTCTTTTTAATTTTGCGGCTATGTTACGATAGGCGATGGTATTTCTAACGTTCGGCGATCTTTTTAAAAGTGTCCATGCCCTTCGTTTTTCTTTTGTCAGTTGTTTTAGCTTCGAATTGAACCAAATAGGTTGAGAAGTATTTGTGGGCGGATGTGATGAAGGAATGGAAGTGGATGCTGCCAACCTAATTATTTTTTTTATGCAAGCTGCCTCCTTGTTTATGTTATTAGATATTGGTTTAGTAGAATTTGCGTGTTGGGCTTTGTTTGCAAATTTCTCCCAATTAGCTTGGGATTCCATAAATCTGGAGTGGAAAACATTGGAAAATTTGCAGGTTGCCGAAGTTTCAAGCAGAATCGGAAAGTGATCACTACCTTCTAAGGAATCGTGTGTTTTCCAGTTTGCAGTAAGGGCAATTGCAGGTGAGGCAAATGATAAGTCAATAGCAGTTAATTAATTTTTTGATGAAAAATGTGTGGGAGAACCCGAATTTAATAGTACGAGGTCAGAGTTCTGCAACCAACCTTCCACGACTGTACCAGCACTGTTTGTGTATGGGGATCCCCAAAGGATGTTGTTTGCATTGAAATCTCCTACGAGTATGCTATGGGAAAGATTATTTGAAGTTAGATTCAGGTACATATTGTTGTTGGGAAGCAATATTTTGTGTTTGTCGATAAATATTCTGCAAAGTAATTGGCTGAGGCAGGTTTACTGATAGCGTTTGAGTTAAAAAGATGTCTGATGAGTCTGAGTAAGAGTGTGGTATACCTGTTTTTATTAATATTGCTGTTCCGTCTTTATTGTTGTCATGTGGCCTGTTATTAAAATAAGCAACATAGTCTTTATATTTTTTAGGAGCATTTTTATTTAAAACTTTCGTTTCTTGTAAAGCTATAATTATAGGTTCATATTTTTTAATTAGAATATCCAAATTGGGAAGATTATTAAAAAATCCCTGGATATTCCATTGTAAAATTTTGAGTTGAATTTTCTTATTTTGGTTATCCATTTTTATGTAGAGGGTTTATGTTTGTTATGAATTGGTCGGGTTAGATCTTCAAGTGAGGCAGATAAGGCGTTTGCTGTTGCCAACAATTTGTCGGCTTTTGTTATTAAAAAACTTTCGTCTTCATCACTGTAGTCCATACTAGAATCGTTTACTTGGTGGTGAGAACTTTTATGAGCGACTGTTGTGGCTGATGCATTGACTTTAGCTTTTTCTTGTATTGGAATGTTGTCGGAAAGTATTTTGTTAATTGAAATGTTATTTTTTAGTTGATTGTTTGTGATGGTTTGATATATTTCTGTGTTTGATGTGTGTCATGTATGTTTTGAATATTGCTGGTGTGTAGAAGAAGTGTCTGTTGTTTCCGGTGTGGCTGATGATTTTGTTGTTATAGAAAAGTTGGTTTGATTATTTTGATTGGATTCTGAAAGTGTTGGTGTGTCTGTGATTGAGTTTTGTGTAGGCTTAGGTATCTCTTTTGCAATTTTTTCTTTGATAACTTGTGCTATTGATTTTTTAGTATTTTAGGTTGGTATATATTGTGCATACAAATGTCCCGACTTACCGTATTCTTCTTTAGCTTCTTTTATTGTGCACCGTTTCATGGTTTTTAATACCATTATTGTCTTTTCTCTAATAAAGACTGGGCAGGATCGGTCCTTTGAGGGATGTTCAGCAGTCATACAATTAACGCAAAATACTCGTGTGCATTCTTCACCATGCGGGATAGTTTCGGCACAGGTACCACATAAACTTGTTGTTTCCTTACAATGGTTTTTAGTGTGGCCAATACGTTGGCACTTTTTACAAATCATTGGATTTGGGAAGTAAGGGTCTACAACTAAAATTTGCCAACCCAATTTTATTTCTTTAGGTGGTTGCGGTGCATCGAAGGTAAGAATTGCAGCTCCAGTGGCTGTTTGCTTTTCACCTTGAATTTTGTACATTTTTTTTACTTGTGTGACGCTAAACTTTTTAAGTGAATCTAATATATCTTGTTCTTCCAGTTCAATAATATTGTAGGAATAGATTCTTCCCTGACAAGAGTTGAGAGATTGATGGTATTTTATTTCTACAGGTATATTGCCTAGAGATTTGTGTTTCGCTAGTCTATCAGCTATTTCTTTTTTATTGACTTGAATTAATAAGTCGCCATTTCTAAGGGCTTTAATGTCTTTGTATTGAGTAGTTATCGCATCAATAGCTTTTCCTATAATAATGATATAAAGAAACGAGAGAAATCAACATTTTGCGCGGGTGTAATTAAGGTTGGCCACTGGTCTTTTTCTTTTGTGATGTTACTTTCTTTATTGTAAAAATGGTTATTGGATAAATGGTTTGCATGGGATCGTTTGCTTCCAATCCCTCAAACCGGTTTTGGTTATTCACCGCCATGGCGGTGGGTAACCAGGGGAACACTATGCACTTGTTTGGAACTGTCTATTTAAGGAAAGATTGTAAACAAAAAGATTATAATCTCTTGCTCAAGAGATTAACTGTAAACACTGGTTCAAGTGATTAAAAAACAACTAAATTAATACGATCGCACTCTACAATAGGTCTGCTCTCTTACAGAGTTAGCTTGGTACTTCTACAAATTTTATTTTAATCTTTTAGCTCTTGGTAAAATAGATTTCAGGTTTTCATATAAAAAATCTGGATTATATTAATTCATTGTTTAGTTCTAAAAAATATTACATTTTTATTTCTTCAGGGAATTCTTCGAAATATTTTCCATTGGAAACGACGTGTACAGCATTTCAAGTGAAGAGATAACTCGTTACTACCCAGGTGGAAATCGCTGGGAAAATATATTTTATTATCCTTTTACCCGTGAATGGGACACCGCGATTGCAATGGAACTTGTAAATGAGAACTCGGTGTTATTCTAAAAGGAAGAAATACATTTCACGGGCACCACCACCAACAAAAAAAAAACAACAATTTCAATTCAATAACAGTTTTATTTGTTAATTTAAAAAAAAAATAAAACTAAAAATTTGTTATGTAAATAAGATGTTGATATATGTATGTATGTGAATGTGTTTGTATGAATAAAATTTAAAATATCTGAATAATTTATGTGTGGTGTTTAATTTTATTTTTTTTTTTGTTTTGTTACTTTTCTTTGTTTATATATTAAATCAATTCAAAAATATGTTTCTTTTTGTTTGTTTGTATATGTAATATTTTTGTGTATAATATTTGTATAATATAAATAACAGCTAAAACTATAATAACAATTATTTAAATGGAAGAAAGATACAATTCCAAACTTTATTTTTTTTTGGTTTTAAGTTAATTTGGACACAATAATATACATCTGATACATATTGCCACATAGAAGTATGTTATTAATGAGAAGCTTGGTCATTGATTTGTGTGTGTTTCTTTGAAAATCCTGTTTAACCAATCTCATTGTAAAATTCATTGTAACATTTAGTTAAATATAATATTTTATTTTAAAATAAAATATTTAAAATTGTTTTAAAAATCAAAACGTTTTTCTTTACAAAAATTCAAATAATATTTTAGTTTAATACAATTTACAATTATTATTTTGCTTAAAAACTAATCCATTAGAATCCATAACAACAATTATTGTATTTTTTATATAAATAGACTAACACACGCAAGATATATACTAAAGAAAAATGAAAGAGTTTAAATTTATACACAACTGAACTTGATTCCATCCTCACTGGAATAACAGTTCTGGCAATGAAGCTTATGATTTCGAACGCGAACATCAGTACCATTACGACCATCGCTGAGTTGTAAATGACACACACAACATTTGAAACAATTTATGTGATAGAATAGTCCCAGAGATTCGATAATCATTGCTGCTCCACGTCCTTAAAGAAATATAAATTGTATTGTTTTTTATAAATGAAATTGCTTAAGTTGAATTATACTATATATATGTATATAAAAGATTACATTTAAACCCAAACTATATATTTTATGGTGCTATGAGATTTCTTACAATCAGCATCATCATTTTCTGAGCAGCATGCATAGATAAAATTATGTTCAATATTTGCATATTAGTTTTATTGTTTATGTTTTCGATCCATTTGCACATGTGAATAAAAAGGTATCATAAAAATTCGAATGTTCATTTTTAATGGTTGGGTCTTAAGTAACTTTTCAATTATGATTCTGATCAAGAAGAATTTTGGACTTGTTGTATAATGTCTAAAACTACAACACATTATGGCGTTAGTCAATAAATCATTCATTTTGTTGAAAGCTCATAATTCACCAAGGTTCTTTAAACTTGTATGTTTTTCAACCAAATATAAGAGCAATATTATAACCAATGGGTTAAGGTAAGTAATGTAGAATGCTAAGTGCTTCTTTATGAAAAGAATCATCATATAAAATCTGACTTCATTGCACGAAATAATTGCCGTTGAGAACCAACGCACGCACAGCGTTCAAACATTTTTAAGATAGTGAAAGTGATAATGCTTTGATTGCGATCAAAAATTAAAAAAAACGGTTTACATTAAAAAAAAAAATTAACTGCAAGCTGACGTTGGTGTGATCATAGCTGAGTTCACAGTAATGCAAGACGATTTTTTGTGAATAAAATAGAGTACATAAACTTAGGTAGTTAAATTATCGTTTCCTATTTCTTCTGTGATTAAGAATTTAACTTTCGAAAGTAACGACAAAAATCCTCTTAAACAAATTTGAATTCTATTGCAGTATGACGATTTCGACTAGTGAAATTCATAAGAGTAGGGATTACTAAGTAGAGTCGCGTCTTTTTTACTATTGAATTGATTGTCCGGAAACCGGAACATTAGTTTTGTGCGGAGTTTTTGCTTAAGATAATTTGAAGGTAAAAATTATGGACGAACATTTGTTACTGCAATTTGTTAACGTTCGTAGGGTGTACATTTTTGTATTGCAATTTGCGAAAATAAATGTCAATATGCGATTCGCAAAGTAAGGTCTAAAACTAAAACAAAGTACTCATTTTATAAAACTGCATGTACATACGCTATATATGTATTAAATTGCGCTGACATACTCCTAATGAAACCTTCTTAATTAGCAATAAGTTCAAAGTAGGGTAATTTAAACATTTCTTTAAAGTTCATCACTCAAGTTCTGATTTGATTTCCATTGCAATTATTTTAAATTAAGATCTTTAAAACGCAATGACACTTTTTTTTTATTGTGTTTGAAATGTTGTGGAGGTTTATTTTAATGTTGAAGAATATCTACATATAATTTACACAATCTTATAATATTTTCAATTTGTAAATTCATTTTTTTCTTAAATTTTTTCTGAGCACTGTGGAACCGTTTAGGAAAGTTGGAAACAATTAAATTCATATTATATTACAATCAAAAAATTGATTTTTTTTTTTGCGGCCAATGGTATGCGATTTCAAAACGTTTTTTCTTTGTCGTTGTATTCATGTCTGTGATTATTTAAAAAAAAACTCATACTTTATTTACTCAAAGCAGAGATATATAAGATTGATGAACTGAATCATTTTAAACGACTTCTATATTTTACTACAAATAATTTCCTTCACATGATTTTAACAGTTGAAATGAATCAAACGAACCTAAAACAACATTTGCAAACTGACAGCCGAAGCCGTAAATCTGCTAAAAATTTTGATTTGCAAAATGGATTTTAAATCGAAAACTCAATTAATTTTTAACTCAATGGAATGCGAAAATAGACAAAATCGGCATTTTGAAAGATCTTAATCGAAAATAAATTAATTTATTTTTGTAATAGAAAACTCTGTTGAAACGTGTTTTAAAACATGTTCATGTGCAAACGAATTTTTCCTTGCCATACACACATAAATCCTTTACCTAGTTCATCGCCACAATGTGAGCACTTCTTTTTACCACTCACACTAAGTATTTTGTCCTGCTGCTGCTGGTGTTGAGCTATAGTATTTTCCAATAACCGAGTAGGTGACGAGTTGTGTAAAATACTTTGTGACCCAATTTGATGGTTTGGTACACTAGCATGTGAATCTTCGAACCTAAAACACAGAACGCTCATTTTATTGATAAAGAACATCAAAATACATCTACTTACCTCTTTCGTTCTCCGATTCCTTTGCTTTGGACTCTTTGGGTGAGAGTTTGGATAACAGCATCTGGCAAGGGTTTATTATCTTTACCTCCACCAATTTGTGTGTTAGGTGGCACACCAATATTATTATTGCTTACTCCCCTCGTCCAACCATTTGTATTTCTCATCCCACGTTGCTGTTCAATTCGCCTCTGTTCAGCTTCTTGCACGAGCCAATGGTTATTGTAACTAAAGGTATCAGGGACTGACTTTCTTTTCTGCTGATACGACACCCATCCATTTTCGACACTTTTACCCTCAGCAAATTCCCTCTTCGTATGCACCCAGGCGTCATTGTATTTTGGTTTTGGGGTTGCACTCAGAGCATGCAAAGCATTCCTTGTCATGTTACCATGGGACACAACTGGTGGCAGATGAACATTTGGTTGGGACATTCTCATTTGAATGTGCTCGTCGGATATCATTTGTGAACGAGTCGGCTTCATTGGAGGCATCTGAATTAATTTAGATCCACCTCTAAAATCGGGCAAATCCGACATTGACCTGCAATAGTCCGTTTCTATTTGATATACTTGCTGATTTTGAATGTTCGCATAGATATTGTTGTTGCTGTTATTGTTTTGATTATTATTGCTGTTGACAGTTGCATTGATATCTTGCAATGATCTACGATTGTTTGACATCAATATTTTAGCCCCATGCTGTAGTTCGCGTCGAGCAATATTCTCCCGTAGGATCAGATTTTCACGCTGTCGCTTTAGTTCATCTTGTTCTACTTGAAGAAGTTCTCTTTCAACTCGCAAGACTTCTTCTTGTTCACGAATTTGATCTTCGATGCATTGTATTTTGGCATTGGCTTCTTCGATGCCTGGTATCATTTGATTTTGAGGAATAAGTAATCTTTGTTGTTCAGCATTGTGATTCATTCGAGCATGGATGGCTAGAAGCTCTTCATGATGATCGGGTTCATCTGATGAGTTTGTAAATGGTTCACTACTTTGGCGGGAGTGATTCTCAGACACACCCGAGTCACGACTTTCACCTGCAATTAAGAAAGAAAACAACACTTTGTAATAGACGAATACAAATTGTAGCAAACGTGATATTGTCTAAATTGCACATAACTCTGTAACAGGGATCTGATGTATTCCGTTAAGAAGAGGTACATTCGTCATTTATTCTTTGTCGGATAGACTGATTTCTAAGCTACTTTCGTTACTCACATAGGTATGTAGGCCTTGGGTGCTTAATAAAAATTATGTGCGTTACAGTAATGGTGTGAAACGGAATATAAAATTATATCTCACCTAACTTGACAGTCTACATAATTTGACTTGTGTTAATGTGTACCTGCACTTTTATAGGCTCTTTCGATAGAAAAATTATCGAGAATTGCTGGCCTCGTATGCTTAATATAAGTAGATAAATATTTATATCATATCCCGATATCCAGATGAAAATGATCCAACACAACTGGGTATTGAATACTACAAAAGGTCCTTGGAAAGGAAACACAAATCAATGGATAACAAACAACATACGATTGTTTTCGGATGCAACACCAGAATCATTCTTTACATCAAATCAGATACTTTTTCAATAACTTTTCGTGTTCTACAAAAGTTATACAAAAAGCATTTCAAGCGTCTTCCTAAGTTTCTGGAATTATCTTAATTAGATATATTTGTTCGTATGTAACAACCATGTAGTGTAAATATAAATGTGTTTTTTTAAGTCCTATATGTTAATTGGGTAATGTTCTTTTCTTTCGCGTGAATCATGTGCTGTTTTATTCTAGTGTGATCTTTATATCAAACAAAGATGTAATGAACTGACAGTCTGTATGTGTGAATGGTATTGCCCCTGATACTATTGGGATCAAATTTTATTCATAAGAGCAATTCTTGATTATGAGACTCTTAGCCAATAAAACAAACAAACAGAACCAATTAGATTCTGAACCATTCTACTCTTATTTTCAGGAGAGGATGTGTCATTCATTATGCATGCAAATAGAAGAGTTTACAAGCATTGCTTCTCTAACAGAACTATCATAGTTTAAATTGGTATAGACAGTTTTATCAAATATTTTTTTCAAATGGAACCAACAGCATTGAAGAAAAAAATGAAATCGGGACTAAGTGCTTTTCATGTAAATACAACAACTACTTAAGTCTATACGGACTTAGCTAAGTCCAGATAATTTTCGAGACTTAGGGCCCTATTATGACCTGCGAGTCGCAAGAAAAATTTGGCGAATGTGAGTATTTGGCATTAGCGTTTGCGAATCGCCTACCGGACGTTCCCTTTAAATGTCCAAAAATTTGAAGAATTGAAATGAATACCACGACAAAAGTAATTCGCCAAATCGTTCGGCTTAAGGCGAACGTTCGACTCGCGAGTCATAATAGGGCCCTTAACCTAAGTCGTGAAAAAACGGTGATGCCAAAATGATATTATCTATATGTTATCGATAATTTGTTCAGAGAAGTCAAAAGTGATGTTTTTGGATGCTGGTTGATGCTAGTCGACAATACATCCGACAAATGCCAGAGCGTACACAGTGCTTCCAACTTTTTGAAAAGAAGTCCCTAAGCCCCGATGTCGTTTTTTTTCGACAATTCTATATGTACTTGCAAACAAAAAAAACGCGGCTATTATTAGGTTTGAACAGTACGCGAGCAGACATACTAAGGGTATTCATGCAACGAGTTAATTTGCTGATTTGCAGAGAGATATAACTTTCCGCAACATAAGAAATACTTGCGTAAATGTGGCAAAAATGGCGTTTGTTATACGACAGTTAAATCATAAATATTTGTTGTTATCAAAAATGCACATCATTCAATAGTAGTTTTCAAATAAACATTTTTTAAACCATTTCTTAAAATTTAGAGAATTTCTTGGTTTATCAGGTTTATTTCTTCTCTTTTCGCATCAAATTCGTGAGATATTTTTATCAGCTTTGCAGAAAGTTTTTTCCTTACAAATTTTGACAGCTCGTTTCTGCGGAAATAAAATTATATCGTTTCTAAGGTTTACCCGGGTTTTTCGCGTTAACATGAATTATCTTGTTTCTGAGGTTTATCCGGGTTTTCTGCATTAACATGGATACCCTAACTATTTGCGTAGATGGGTCAGATACTTTGACGTTTTCATACACACTATCGATAGTAAATGTATAATAATTCATCCCTGTGATACAGTTTTTAATGGGACTATAGTAAATAATACTCTTATACATAAATGTAAGTAAAGTCCCTTATTCCTTATCTGGACGAAGATAAATCCATTTAAAAATAAATGTCATAGTTTTTAAGTATAAACCTCTCATATCGTGTTTTCATCTCATTTTATTTTAGACTTGCAGATAACACGTCTACTAATGGCTCATGTAGGATTTATAGACAATACGCATCATAGAAAACAGTAGTAGGTACATGTACGATCTATTTAACGGCTAATCCTTTTTACAAAAGTTAAATGAATTTTTTATAAAACAAAAGCCTACCAAGCCTTAATCTAATCAAAAAAAGTTTTTAACTTTTTTGGAAGAACATGTAATTATTTATATATCTACGCCTACGTTCCGAAGGAAATTGATTTGGTGCTGTGAATATATTCAGCCCTATCACGAATTCCATCTTAATCGGAATCTTTTACGAATCCCGAAAAAAGCTATCACTAAATCCGTTCGTAATGACAATGGGCGCATTCACTAACCTAGTCACTACGTAGTCAACTCGTTCTGATTGGCTAAAGACAACTAAAAATTTAGTTGAAATTTCCCCTCAAACGTAGTGTAAAAATTTCTGCTTCAAAGCTAGTGGATATTGATTTTGACATTTCACAATCAGCTGTTCGTTGAAAATACAAACTTAATTTTTGGTGGAAGATATTTTCGAAGTGAAATTATTAAACAAATTAATATTATATCTTATATTTGATGTTATTTAATTTAAACTGTAAAAAAAAGTTTATTTAAAGTTCTCAAAACACAATTTTTCTTATTTTATATGTTTACATCTGTCATTAATATGACAGTTTGAATTGACTAGCTTTGTGGTGCAATTTTGCATTCACAAAGCTATACTCTGTCCAACAAAAATTGTCAGTACAGGCCTTATGGAAGAGCTTTTTCTAAAGCAGTGGCGCCTGATGCACCCTCACTACAATGCGTTAGGAAAAATGTCACTAAAAAAGAGCAAGCCACTGACTTTTCTTAAGGAATTGTTGTTGTAATTCTTTGCAAAAAGTTGTACACCCCAACACAACCGTCGTATCCCACTGCTGATGAGATACTGTCAAGAGTGTCAAGTGTCACTCAAAACTCAATACGATCGTGCGCTCTTTATCTACATCAAAACAGAGTTACCATTATCATTCTCAATTGCAAGCAAGGAGCTTTTTCAGTGGTTTTTATTAAAGAGCTTTTGGGATTTGAAGCTTTTGAGAACACATTTTAAGAAGATGAGTATGTTGAGTGTTGTCGTATTGCTTTTCAACTTAAAAAAAAACGCGCCTATTATCTTACCGCTTGGCGTTGTGGGAAAAGGTAAATTGAATATTGTTTTCAGTCGTTTTGAATCGGCAGACGGTAGCCCTACGCGTTTCTTACTCACATTTGCGGCGATTTATAATTTAAACTACGGAATCCCTGTGAGAGCTTTAAAAGGCGACACACTTATGCATGGCAATGCAACCAGAATGAGAGACAAACGTCCTATCTTCCCTGTACTGACAATTTTTGTTGGACAGAGTATAGTTGACTTTTTGACTACGTAGTGACTAGATTAGTGCCCAATTTGTATGAGATTTTCCACTACGATGGAATTTGTGATAGGTTTTTTCGGGATTCGTAACAAGTTTCCGACTACGATGGAATTGATGATTATGTAGTTTCCGGATCACATATAAATAAAAGAAAAATCTTGTTTTCAATTATAAAATAAATCGATAAATTTGTACGTGACGTACTGTTTGAGTTCATCTAATTCTTGTTAAATTATGTTACAGTAATTGAAGGCAGAAAAAAAAAGCTGTATAAAAGAAAACACCCCAGATAGTGGAATGAAATAGATTGCAATTTAATCTATAAATGCTATCAAGCACTTTAAAATCAAGTCATTAAAATAACTTTTATAATAAAAAATGTATACCTTATCAATTTTAAAATATCATTATAGACCTATCCAAGGTTAGTTTTGCTGACATTTTAAGTCAACATTTAACATTTTTTTA
Organism: Chrysotoxum bicinctum; assembly: GCA_911387755.1. Classification (NCBI taxonomy): domain Eukaryota; kingdom Metazoa; phylum Arthropoda; class Insecta; order Diptera; family Syrphidae; genus Chrysotoxum; species Chrysotoxum bicinctum. The sequence continues at coordinate 46,498,951 of OU426988.1, read as the reverse complement.
AATAAGCAATTTTATTTGTCATCTTAATGTGCAACCATATGGTTTCTCTAAAGTCACCTTTCACTTGTCACCTAAGTCAAATCAGTGCAGCCCACACAGGTGCCGTGAAATAAGGCCAAGTGAAATAAGGCCAACTTTCAAAAATTGGCCTTATTGCACTTTGATAAAGCGAAATAAGGCCAATTTTCAGTAGTTGGTCTTATTTCACTTTGACAAAGTGAAATAAGGCCAAATGATTTTGAGAAATAAGACCAAATTGGCCGTCGTTCTGGGTTTTCTTGAGCAACAGTACCTTGGGTGGCCCGCTTCGCGGGTTTTCAGGATTTTAACTCCCTTTTCGGGGCTCACACCCGCTCACGCAACTCCGTTGCTCCGCTTAGGGTATGTTCAGTCGCCAGGCAGGCGCCTGTAGCAACAGTTTTCTTGGGCAACAGTACTTAACTGTTAGTTGTTTTAGTCCAATTAATGTAAAATACAAAATTGTTGCTACAGGCGCCTGCCTGGCGACTGAACATACCCTAAGCGGAGCAACGGAGTTGCGTGAGCGGGTGTGAGCCCCGAAAAGGGAGTTAAAATATTGAAAACCCGCGAAGCGGGCCACCCAAGGTACTGTTACTCAAGAAAACCCAGAACGACGGCCCCCAATAAACAATTATATAAGAACCCAGAACGTTGGCCCCAATAAGCAATAAATTATGTTGAAAGTGAAATAAGACCAATTTAGCCTTACTTCACTTTGTAAAAGTGCAATAAGACCAACTGCTGAAAATTGGCCTAATTTCACTTTATAAAAGTGCAATAAGGCCAATTTTTGAAAGTTGGCCTTATTTCACTTGGCCTTATTTCACGGCACCGCCCACACATCTGTTGCCTTCGATTAGATTTACTACACCAATTCCGCACATTATTGATTTCTCTTTGTCTGACAAAACGACCAAAACAATAACAAAACTACTATGCAAGGGCTAAAGGTCTTTCCAGTTCTAAATGGATTATTTAACATTCCAATTGCCACCCCACGTATTCTACCCTCACCACAATGACTTAATTTATGTCAGCTTACCAGCATCAGAATTGTCATAGAGGCCAGCTTTTATGCACAATTGCTTATCCAAACGCCTCTCTTCTTGTAATAATTGCACCATATCCGGTGGTGGTGCAACGGTTAGCTCCAGGAAACTATCATCAGATCCTTCGATACCAAGGAAGCTGGATCGTTTGTTGCGAATTTCGTTTTTAATTCGCTTTGTCGAGTTCATTCGCATAATTGGCGGAGTTGGTACTTCATTTTCCGTCAAGCCTCGCGGAATAGTTTCATAGGTGTTCGTGCTGCTGCCACCAGCACTTCCGGTTTCGTCGTCATCTGCATCATCACTATCTCCTGCATCCATAGTCGGTGGCGGTGGTGGCTTCTCTTTTGGAGGTTGCAAATGCAATGGAATGCCTGCCGTAGTATATTCATCTCCTCGGGCCGTACAAAACATATCAATATTTTCGTACAGAGGAATCGGTTTTTGTAGCTTCGGAACTTGATACAATGGCTCACTAGACTTGGGCACTTGGTAGTAGGGTTCTTCTTCTTCGTCTTCCGCGATTTTTAATGAAGAGCTACTTGAATTCTTGAAGATGTCTCTTTCCACAATTGAAGTGTTGGAGACTTTCTGAATTGTCTCCACTATAACAGCATCTGAAGAGCTCGACAATGGCAGCGGAGGTGGCAAAGTATATATCATCGTATCATCTCGTTCTGCTCTCGTTGACGAGATATTCTCGTAGATAGGTTCAACGTCCGGAGCATTAATAGGCACCTTTTCTACTTCACTTTGTGCTTCTAAATGATTTGGACTTGATTTAACAGTGTTCTTTTCCATGTCGATTATAATTGTGTCCTCTTCTAGATCAATAGCTTGCAGGGCCAATTCAAGTGCTTCGTTTATCTAAAAAAAAAAGATATAATGTGGAAGACAAAAAAAAAGCAATTAGTATCTAGGTATCTATTAATTTGACGAATAGTGTGAGATAAAAATGCGCATGCAACTAGAACTAGAACTCATGGCAAACAAAAACAATGTCACTTACAAACACAATTAAAACAAAAGAGTATTTTATAACGGTAGAACAAAATTTTATATACACCAAATCAAGAACAACAAATAGAATGGTGTGTTGCACACTAAACGAGTGCAAAGCATCAACTAAACGTGAAAAACAAACTTTCTTTCTGCAGAGGTGAAATATATTATAGTTTGTTGCTAATTTGGCCAGTAATCCCTTATAAAGGTGACCACAGGGTGTTTCAGCAGGCAAAATTTAATAATATAATATTTTAATCAGAACGTGAGCATTTAGAAAGCTTAACAATAGAAAAAAGCTTAAGCTGTTTAGTCAACTTTTAATACACCATACACTACTTTCAAACAAGTTGTCAGTGCACACAGAGTAGCGCATTTGGAAATTTCCTTCGGAGAAATGTTTTCCAAGACAAACATATCATCATGACCGGTTCTCGCACCGAAATTCACAAATATGGGCAATTCAAAAATATCTCGAGCGCTCCCTTCTCTGAGAACTGAAAATTCTTGTGTTTCTGTACTTTTTTCACTGTTAAAAGAAGAGGATTGCATTCTAACTCTTCAAAATTTAAAAATTCGTCTGTTTCTATCAAAAGATCACGAAAATGAAACTGAAGTTATTCAAAGTCAAGATGCAGAGGGCACTAGGAGATTAATTTAAACTCAAAAGAACACGATGGTGTTAGCCGGGATTTAACACAAAGACATATAACAAACTTTATTTTAACGGTATCTGTTTGTTTTGGGAAATTTAGCAATCAAAATATTAGAAGCATTCTTGACTTATCTCAGATTAAGCATTTGCTTAGTATCACATTTTACCTATGATTTAAGTCTAGTCTTTGGAATACTTCTGCACTATTGTGTATTTCAGCTCATTCCACGAATTGTTTTTTGTCGTACAAGTTTTTCTTTTGGTGCATTCTTTGTACAACTGGTCCTCTACAAATTTGGTGAGGCAGGATTGACTAACTCTGATATAAGTTAGAACAACAAAAACTAGCCATTAAAAGCTTGGAAATACTGAGGCTAATTTAAAACACATTAAAATACATTTTTTATACAGAGTACAGTAACATTAGTTTAGCTCTATTTCATGCATCGAGTTTTGACATTGCCTTATAACAATTTCTCAAAGATTTTGAAATGGATGGGTTCGTTAAGGTGTGTCCACACCAGAGAAACATTTCAGGAAACATTGTTTAAAAAACGTTTCTGAAATATTTCCCATTTGTTTAAAAAACATTTCAGAAACATTTCAGAAATGTTTCACGAGCGTCCAGACTAAAGAAACATTTTTGAAACATTTCAGAAACATTTCAGAAATGTTTCTCTGTTTCTGAAATGTTTTTTAAATGTTTCTGAAATGTTTCATAAATGTTTCTGAAATGTTTCAAAAATGTTTTTTTCGTCTGAACACACCTTTACATTTTCACGTAATTTGCAGTCTGATTTAGTGGAAATTTTAGTTGAAATTAAATCATTTTTAAATACGAATTTGTGTAGAAATGAGATATTTAAAAAAAAAATTCCAAGTTTTCAAAAAAATTACCTAACTGAGTATAATTTAAACGTATTTAACATTAGTGCGAAAACACCATAAACACCTTTGATATAATACGTTTTCAATGAACTGTATTTTAATATGTATTTCAAAATTTTTGAACACCCAGTTAAGCATGCTAAGTTTCTACTACGAATATCTAATTTATTAAACTTCCATAAACATATTATCAAATACAATGGCTTATCAAGGATCTGATTATGATCTTTTTCGCGAAAAATGAATTTGCTTGTAAATTTTTGAAAAAATGCGATATATTATATGAGCTTGTGAGTTCTTGCAAAATTATACTGTTTTTTTTTTTTTTTTTTTTTTGTTTTTATTAAAGCGGTGCAAATTTTAATAAGCGTATATTATTAAAACAAAATTAAATACCATTTTTGATTTATTGTTTTCTGATAATATTATTTTCACTGGAAAAACATAAATTGTTTATGAATTGCAAGTTTCGCGTGTTATCAATGTCAATTTATTATCAGCTTGAATGAATATCGAAAGCATTTTTTAGTTTTCCGGGGGAACTTTTTTGATGTTGTTGTTTAAGAATGTTATAACTAGTGTTTGTACATATGTTATGTGGTTTTAATTGATATCGATAAGTTATATATAAAACCTTACTCATTTAAAGGGTTAGTCCAAGGAAAAAAATTAGTAATTTGGAGGAATAAAATATAAGTCCCTTAGAACACTTAGTTCACTGTTCTGAATTAGAGAAAAACCAACAAATTTTAGTGAAGTGGAATGAATTATCGTGATTTCAAGTAGAAATTCTTGAAAATTCGTAAGGATTCACAATAAATATTTGCATGGCGGTCTCCACCACTGGTGTGAATTAATTTTTTTTTATTCAGAAAACCTATATCAGTTTGGCGATCAGATGAATTTTACTTAACATAAATGCCTGCCTGTCTGTGGGCAGTTCTGGGTTGCAAGCACGAAACTTGATACAATCGAGCATTGTCTATCGTAGGTCAACTCGAAACAAATTATTTTTGGCAGCACGTAATTTGAAACGAGTTTCTTTGTGACTTCCATTTAAAAATATCACTGTGATCTACGAAATGTGATCTGTGAAATGTCAAACTGGTTTTCTTCTGATATTTTTTGATTCGGAAAGTGAAGATGAGGAAGTACTTAATGCTAAGATCATGCATGGATCTCGGTTATTGCCTTTTAAGTGAAGTTTTTTACTTTTTATTATATTTTATATTAGGTATGTAACTTGTATGTCTAAAAAATTATTTGAAAAATATGTGTATGTATACATATGCACTTGTATTTTAAGAAGGACCTACCTTTTTTTCAATCTTTGAGATGTTTTTGTGGAGGACCCACTGTATTTTAGGAAGTGGTTTTACCCACAGAAAATTTCTTTTTTTCCTGCCTTGGGTACTTTTAAACATTCCTATGGCTAAATCTTGGTGAAAACTCATAAAAGTTTTGGAAACATCCGTCTGTTGTTTTTCGATGCTATTTCTTAAAAAAATCAACGCCAACGACAACTTTTTTCTGTCGAGTGTTTCAAACCTCATATTCAAGTTTTTGTGCTGCCAAATCTGACGATACAATCGAGGACACTCGATTGAATCAAAATAGGTGCTGCCGATGCTCGATTGTATCGATAAAAATCGATTGTACCAAGTTACGTGCTGGCACCCCTGATTTTATTGATTTAAGAAAGTTTCTGTATACAACCTATGTCTTTGTTAAGTGGTCGGATGAAACAAATAGCCTTGTTCTGGAGTTTTAAGGGCTTGCCCTTCCGCGGTTGATTCCTTGTGACATTTGTCGATAACATTTCAGTGTACTTGGATAATTTTCTACCAAAAAGCAATATATTGACAAAAGTCAACATCTTCACTTTGATGAATCTGACATTAATTTATATATTTTTATTTTTAAACATTTAAAGTTCCAAAAACGAAGTCTATATTGAGATTTTGGTTTTCGCGACATCCATTGCAATTTCAAGATTTTCTTAAACGCCAACCGCACAAGGCAACTGTTCCAAAACAAACGCAATCTTTTAGATAACGCAGTGTGCTAAAGTGATATGCTCGATAATATCATTTGCTGGTCAACTTGCGCCGCGCGGTAAAAAAAATCGAGTTGACCACAAACATATTAATAAACCAGAGAGTGTGTTCGTAAACGTCAAATGCGTTTGCAAGAAATTTACTGACGTTTATCAAACAAATTTTTTGTAAGTAGGTCGATTGTATATTTGACGTTAGCAATATCTGCATCAAAAAAGACAATCATTTGACGATCAAATTAACGTTTTCGTAAAACTTTGATAAAAAAAAAACATTTAAGTTAAGTTTTTGATACTTAAATTAAAATGCGATGAAATACCTACTTGTTTAATGAAAATTTGATTGTTCTGATTTTTTAAAGATTTTTAAAGTTCTACTGTAGTCAAGTCCACTTTTCACTTGCGATAAAGGTACTATAGGGCAAGTACTGCATTTGGAAAAAAAATCGAACTCGAGATTTTGATCAAAGTTGACATTACGATGATAACGAAGACGAAAAAAGTGGGTCCGACAATTCCGTCTGTCTGTATGTCTGTACCTCGAACTACAGCCTTAACTTCTTTAAACTCGGTAGTTAAGGGTCTTCGGTGATTCCCTAGAGGAAAAATTGAAATTTTTTTTTAGCTCCAAAACTAACGGTACCCCCCATACACTCGTAATGCAAAATCTTATTTATCTCGAAAACGGCTCTAACGATTTTGATAAAAAAAATTAAGTGTGATATTATGGACACGGACTATATTTTCGTCAAAAAAATTTGGGGGGAAATGTTATTAGGGGTACCTGTCATAGAAGGGTTTTTTTTGATTTTCGAATTTCTCACCAACGGCTCCAACGATTTTAACCGATACACGATTAAATTTTTAAATTACGTTTTAAAATGTATTTTATTAAATACTAACAATTTGCATATCAATTTTTTTTATAAAAATTTTAAGGAAAATTTAGTACACAAAAAACATGTTTCAGTGCGTCTGTATGTCTGTACCTCTCACTACAGCCTAAACCACTGGACCTATCTCGGTAGTTAATAGTCTTTGGTGATTCCCTAGAGGAGAAATTGAAATTTTTTTTAGCTCCAAAACTAAGGGTACCCCCCATACACCCGTAATGCAAAATCTTCTTTATCGCGAAAACGGCTCTAACGATTTTGATAAAAAAAATTAAGTGTGATATCATGGACATGGACTATATTTTGGTCAAAAACAAATTTTGGGGCAAAATGTTATTAGGGGTACCTGCCACAGACCCGTCTTTTTTTTTTATTTTCGACTTTCTCATTAACGGCTCTAAGGATTTTAACCCAAAATTTTCAGCAGGAGTCCCCTTAAGTTTAAAATAATATTGTATATAAAAATATTCGAAAAAATATTTGTTGGGTATTTTTGAAAAAAAAAATTTTTTTTTTAAATCAATATCTTAAAACCTATGAACGATTATTTTTTGAAATTATTTCCTAAAATCAATATTATTTAATACTAAAAAAGCGCATCCCACATTTTTTTCTTGAAAAATTTTAGAGAAATTTTTTATATAAAAAATTTATTTAATAATAAAACGATTTTTTAAAGTTTATTTGCATAAATCCATACTTTTCCGGAAACCAGACGGCAATTTTATGCATTTGAACATTATTATCTCATTAAATCCATGTTTTATATTTATAAAATGTATCTTAAATTCCAAAGTACTTTTACATAAGAGCAAGTTCGTGCGATCCAGTCGTGCATTTTATTTGACATTTCTTTTGACGTTTTTTGTTAATATCAATATTCGATTGAGTTTTAAATTTCATTTAGTTATGTAATTTAATTACATATTCACTTTTTAACGTTGCACACTGGGGCAGGTTGTATGGAGAGCGTGCTCATAACTCCTAACCTGCAGGATTCTTTTCAAAAATGGATTTTTAAGTTATGTAGTTGATAAAAATGAACAACAATTAATTTGTAAACCAAAATGTTTATTAATTTAATTTAAATATACATACATATGTAGATATTTTACAAAATGAATCCTACAAAACAGATGTTTTTAACTTTCTTCTTGCAATAAATTCAAGTAATGAGCGCATAAGGCTAATAACTGGATCTGAAGAGATAAAGAAACGATTTAAAATATCAGTTGTATTATATGTTTTTTGGTTATCTGCTAAAGTACTCCCTATATATTTGAAAATCCCTATTTCTGGCCTTTTGTGCCGCTTTGCTAAGCATACCAATAGGTAATAAGAATAACTAATAAGGCATTAGTGACAATTTCAGGTCCAAGAATAAGGATTTTATGTACAGTTGGAACCATTGTCATCCATATATATAAGTTTAAATATTTATAAACGAGCAGTATCTATTTAATAATTTTAAATTTTTTAAAGTTGATATTATAGTCACTTGATATGGCTTGTAGTATCATATAAAATCTGATTAACTCCTGTTATAGTTGCAGACGGTTCATAATTTTCGACCAACATTTTCATCATACCTATTTTCAAAACCTAGCTTAGGTTTATCCACAATTAGTGACATTCGGCTTTTAAATTCACCCTGTATTCTTATTTTATTTTGTTAAATTACACACCAAGAAGTTATCGGTAATTTGCAAGATGCAACAAACACTCAAAATTTCTTATCAAAGAGTGTAGTAGAGAAATACCAAATCACAAGTAATCACTTTGGATTTCTTTTTGAACAACAACTAACTAAAGATTGTCAAGTTGTTGCGAAGTTGCGCCATATAAATAACATCTGAGTGTAGAATTTGTATCAGTTAAGCAATTGCATAGCTTTCCATTAACCAAGGTAAATATGGGTTTGTGATTGACTTTGTATGAGACTCCATTTAAATGAACTAAATTAATATTTCAATTCGTATTGCTTGAACTTTCATCAAAGCCCCTTTTTGATAGTGAGACCATCTCATCAGATGGGCTCATAGATAGAAATCCAAAAATATTTAGTAAGCGATTGGCTGTGGGATCAAGCAATGACTGAAGAGGCACTTAAGCTTTACTTTCACAGATATTTTTTAAGATTTTTGAATTAAGAGTTAAATCTAGACAATCTTTCGAGTTGGTAGGTGACTAGCGTTTCCTACGCTTAGTTTGATCACTGCACTTCTCAAACTCTAACGTGCGTCTTCCCATTACCATTCTAGGAACAAAAAACTTTTGGAACGCACAACTTTAGTCCTACCAGTGTTTCATATTGACTACAAGCCGTTTGTTGAGCTTGTTATGCAATATCTATTTATTGCGCAATTGAATCTTGAAGTTTGGGAGTTCTTTCCTAACTTGGGTGCTATTTTCAGTAAGGCAAGTCGTTATTTACATAACAAAATCAAAGACGTCATCAAATTTTTGTTCGAAATCTCAGTCATTGCTCTTTACGAGTTTATCCACTAAAATATTTTTGTATTACAATTTCTGAAGAAAAAAAGTATTTATTTTTCAACCAATAAACCCGCCTACTTTTTACAAAATTAATTAAAAAATCCAAATTGAAAGATAGCATTTCAAGTCTGGCTTGTATTTCTAATAAAAGAATATCTATGTTTTAAGATTTTTTAGGTACTCAGTTCCAAAAAGCCCCTGTCGCGAATTTTGAACTTTTTGTATGGATTTTTTTAAATTTAAGTGAATTTTGTCTTAGATTTTGATAATAACAATTTTTTCTTATCTAATGAGCTTCGATAAATGTTGACATATTTTTTTATTTTTTTTTAAATTTACTTCGAATTTGTGTGTTGGTAGAATTTTGTTCAAAGCGCTATTTAAAATACCACGGTAATCCACCGAACGTTCGAATCTATTCTAGATTTAAGTACATTAATATTAAACGGCCGCGACATCTCCGTACGAGATGATCGACAATTAAAGACTGTCATTGAACAGTATTTGTATTTGATATCACGTTTTCACTTAGCCACAAGACAGGACTTCTTCAATCGCTAAGCTTAATTTTAGTTTATCCATTAACCCTGTCATCAGGGCGATCGCTCAATTAATTGGTTGTCGTTTTGACAAACACTCTCTGTATCTTTCTTTATTGATATGATAAAGACAGCTACAGTAAAAACGACAATCAATTGAAGGATGCTTTTAGTCTTACGCGATACTGCCCAAATTTTGTGCTGTCGGTATATAAATAGATTGACTCATCTTCTTAGGCTACGGCCACGCACTGAGCGACGAGCTACTGAGCGATTGAGCGACGAGTCGCTGAGCGACGCAAAAAAATTAAAACACATGAAATTGTATGGAGGTGGCCACGTAAGCCCTGAGCGACTTGTGATTTTTTTAAGCGACAGAGCAACGTCGCTCTGCAATCAAATCTGTTTTAATTTTTCAGTCGATTCCTGAGCGACGAAGTTAGCCCATGGAGAAAATGAGCACAGAAAGTTTAAAATTTGAAATTTTTCAAAAGTCTTTTGCCATTTAGGTCAAAATTTAACGAGTTTAAAAAACCTGAGATGAAAGGCGACATTCAGAATGTTATTTTGCCAAAACTAAACAATAAAAATAAAGAATAAATAAAATGCATGACTGGATCGCACGAACTTGCTCTTATTTCAAAGTACTTTGAAATTTAAAATGTTTGTATAAATAAATATAAAGCATGGATTTAATGAGATAAAAATGTTCAAATGCATGAAATTGCCGTCTGATTTTCAGAAAAGTATGAACTAATGCAATCAAAGCTCAAAAAATCGTTTTTTTATTAAAGTAATTTTGTGTATAAGAAATTTCTTTAAAATTTTTGAAGAACAAAATTTGGGATGCCAATTTTAAGTATTTAGGAGTATAGATTCAAGGACATAATTTGAAAATAAACGTTTTAAAGATATTCCAATCCAAAAACTATTTTTTTGAAAAATTTTGTAGACCATTATAGACCATATTTTTTCAAAGGAGCTCCTGCATAAAAATTTTAGTTAAAACCGTTAGAGCCGTTGATGAGAAATTCTAAAATCAAATAAACGGTTCATTTTCATTCATTTATTCAATGTAGTCCATGACTAAATACGATTTTGCATTACGGGTGTATACCCCCCCACCGTTACTTTTGGAGCTAAAAAAAATTCAATTTCCCCTATAGGGAATCATTGAAGGCTCTTATGTACCGAGTTTGAAAAAATAACTCCAGTAGTTAAAGCTGCAGATCAAGGAAGAGACAGACAGACAGATAGACGGAATTTCCGGACCCCCTTTTTTTAACTTCGCTATTATAGTAATGTCAACTTTGATGAAAATCTCGAGTTCAATTTTTTCCAAATGCAGAACTAGCCCTATAGTACCTATATCGGAAGTAAAAACTAATTTTAGTAATAAAATTAGTTGCTTTTTTGCACTAATTGGCTTCTTTTGTTTTGTTAATCTTGGCCGAACTTTTTCCATCAGCAAATTGAAAGATTATATTGACATACCACATTTTTGCCAAAATAGGTCTGGATATTTGCGAAAATTCAACATAATTTGCCCTTTCATGATTTATTGGGTGTACATCAAACCTTCGTTTTCTCGATCTTATAATAGCTCTTTAAATATAAACGCGACTTTCAACTAAAAAACTACGACGAACTTTACTTGACAGTTGCATTTTCGCAACTAATCGCTCAGCGATGACGCTCAGTAAATGGCCACCCATCGCTCAGACTCGTCGCTCTATCGCTCGTCGCTCAGCCGCTCAGTCGCTCGTCGCTCATTGCGTGGCCGAAGCCTTAGGCTGCGCGTACAGTAGTGCGACAAAGCGATGCGATGCGAGAAAAATATTTACATTTATTCTTATATACGTGACTACAGTGAAGCAATATTTGATGTTGATTTGAGGTTTTCGCATACCAATCGCAAACAACTCGCTCAGAAACTCTTCTGACCACTTTTTCAAGCGAGTATGTGCCAGAAGGTTCCTATTGTTTGTTTTGACGTTTAAAGAAAAAAATCAAAAGAGTCAAATTTTTTTTTCAGCGCTTGTGTTGTGTAGTACAATTTTTTGATAATATTGGTGGCAATAATTATAAAAGAATTATCAACAAAACCGCACAAAATCGCTTTGATTGTGCGCACTATGTCGCATCTCGTATCGCAACGCTTTGTCGCACCACTGTACGCGCAGCCTAAGAATGCCATGTCCTTCCAGATATTTCTACAAGGGAATTTGCACTGATCTCTATAATACACTGGATAGCGCATTCACTACATTGTATAACAGATTTTTTTACTCCAATTGAAGATGACAGATGGTGGGCAGCTTTATAATTTGACGTCTTCTTTTCACAAAAAAAAATATTTTGACATGACAAAGAGGAAAACAAATGTGACTGCACTTGTTTATGCGGGAAACAGATTGACACAGCAACTTCAAAAGCAACTTTAAGGCTAGGCGCACACATTCAATGTTTAGTTTCGCAACTGCTTGGTTCGAGCAACTAAAAAGTTTGTGTTTTGACACAAACTAAACGATTGAATGAAATGAGTTTGCTATTTTGTGTAACATCTAATTATATGCACCTGCGCGGACATTCAACCAAATAGTTCATCTCTTTTCTATAAGCAACCAAACAGTTGTGCAACTGAAAATTGAGTGTGCGCGCCTAGTCTAACAGCAACGAAAACTTCAACATCAAAAGTCTTGGAAAATAGATTACAACGTGAACAGCGTTTTTGACAGCATATAGGTAATCAAAGTAAATTCAGATGCGAAATGATTTTGCAGTACATTTAACAATAAATTTAACGTAAATTGCGTCAATGTATATGACTTGCGCAATTTGTCGTACTAAAATTAATTTGTTTTTAGCAATTCTTCCATTGTCAAAACCAAAATAAATAGACGAATCAAAACGATGGTTGCTACATTTTCATTTAATTGTTGATAATATTAATTGTTGATAATGTTTTGCCTCAAAAGTTGGTAGCATTTGCATTTCGACATCGAATTTAGAGTTAAGGTCTAACGTTAATGTCGAAGTGGCTGTGTTAATGTAATCAAAGCCATTTAAAACAGTGGCCCTAAAAAGAGTGACGTGGTTGTTAAAGTTGCTGTTGAAGTTGCTGTGCTAATCTGAACGCTGTTCACGTTGTAATCTATTTTACAAGACTTTTGATGTTGAAGTTTTCGTTGCTGTTGAAGTTGCTGTGTCAATCTGTTTCTCCTATTTCTCGCATTATTTGTAAATTTTAAATATTTATTATTAAAATTAAAATAATAAATTGAAAATTGGACGAAAATCATTTTTTTTTGATTGACAAATTGACAATTTAATAAAATTGAAGGAATGTCGTTTCAGTTGTCTATTTTTTTCATTTATTCAGCGATTTTTTAACACTCACGATAGTTTTTTATTCTTTATTACTTTTTGGTCACTTAATTTTGCAATTCTAGTTTATCAAAAATTATTTATTGTTTTTTATTCACACGATAATTGCAACCAAAATAAAAAAGGAGCAAAATGAAAAAAATATTTTAGGTTCTATTTTGTTTTGCATTGTGGTGCCACTAAATATTGCAGTGGGAAAGTTGACAATACTGCACCAGCAACAGCAAGCTTAGGACTTTGGCCTAACGACGCTGTTGGCGTTGCTGTTGCTGTTTTATGTGTGTTGAACAATTGAAATGCATTGGTTTTAAATTAATGGCGGCCGCCATTTGACGTTGACAGTGCTGTTGCTGGTTCAATCTGTTCCGCGCTTTATGATGCTGTTTTAGATGTTATACTGTTATACGGCACCGTGGGCAGCTTCATAATATAACAATGTTCAAATGGAGTCAACTTTTTTGGATGAATGCGCTATCCAGTCTATTATAGAGATCAGTGGGAATTTGCTACAAGCTGGAAAATTGTATTAAATTTTAACTATGAGAAGAAATATTAGATGTTATCTACTTGGAAGAGATCCGAATGATTTCAAAATTATGCAGTGGCCAATTTCCTTTCTTCTTTCAATGGGTAGGTGCTTTGAGATGAATATTTGAATTGGCACGAATTCGTTCGTCGAATATATCGAGGAGTATTAGATGAAACAGATTCCAATTGACAATCTGTTTCATCTAACACAGAGGTGGTCGTACTAAGTATTCATTTTACATTAGCTGTAAGTAAACAAGGAATTTACATGATGCACATGCTATGCATACGTACATAATTTATTCAAAAGTTCATACGCTCTTGACTTCTAAAAACTGATTGCTGACTCCGAAAAAAGGTACATACTTTGTTACATTTATGCTAATCTTAGGTAACTTGTACGACTTAGACTTACTGAAAATCTACAGTCCTACCTCTATTTTTAATTATGTGAGGGGCACGTAGTGGAAGGGGCTAAGAATATTATAATTTTACAATTATTACTTTGAAATGTGCTTAAATATTGGTATCAGATGTCTTGTTGAATGAAACAAAACAACCAACGGCAGAACATAACCTCAAATTAATTAATTCAATGTACAAACATATTGGTATTTTTCAAACTTTCTGTTTAAAGCGTATTGTACTGTATCAATAATCAATTTTAATTAAAAAAAAAATCATGCTTTAGATAAATATGTTAATTCAAAAACTATAATACAATATTGGCTAGAAATATATTTATAAGGGAAAAAAATTCTAAAAAGGATTCTTACACACCAAAAAACTTTTGATTCTTACCTTCCATTGAATTCATTGTTTTGTTTTATTATTAATAATTTATTAAATGCGTAAGAACCTTGATAAATAATTGAAAGTTTTTCAGGTTTTCATCTTATATAGTGTAAATATCAACAGTTATAGCCCCTTTTGAAAGCGTAGAGTTTATTGTATTATTTCTTGTTTAATTTTTAAGCGGCTTCCTTTTTTAAATTCTTTTTAATTTTTTTTTTCGTTTGTAAATAATTTAAAGTGCATTTAAAATATTGATAGACTCTTTAAAATTGTAATTTGTTAGGTTTTTTTTTTTTGATATTTTCTGTTTCAGAATTATTGTTATGAACACATCGTTTAAAGAACAGCAAAGTAGACATTTAATAGTATTATACGAGATAGAACGAGTAGATACATCCAGATCATAAATTTATTGAAATATATGAATAGAGCGATATCCTTTGGGGAATAATTATTGTAATTTTTGTTTTACGTTGAGATGATTACATTAATTGTGGCTGTGTGATGAAAATTCAAAAAAAAAAAAGTAGATAGAAGTTAATTTTGATATTGATGATGAAAAATGTGTTAGGTAGTAGTGAGTTGTGAATATGTAATGAAATTTTGCGAAAACCTGTAATGTACTTGAGAAAAGTCAATTAGTTTTTGACACTTATCAGAAATAGAAATCAAGTAAAGAACAAAATATTTGAGACCACCCTTGAAACAGAATTTTAAAAACTAAAATTCCTTATAATTTGGAATATAACAGTTTAGTTCTACCCGCAAATTTAAAGTTTAAGAGAAGTTTTGAATATTCGGCCCTAACGAGGTATCCGTTCGGAACGGAAAATTGTCCACAACGCATACTTTGTCGGAGGTTCAAATTGCTTTCGAGATATCCTATCGGAAAGAATAATAATACACAAATGCGTTGGCGCAATTTTTTCCGCGAAGAATTTCTGTCCGACGAAATCGTAAAAACAATTGCATCATTAAGCTATCAGAAATTTCACACATAAATCACTTGATCGCATTTCAACGCAGTTCGCCGGGTGTGTTAAAATTATGTCGGAGAAAATTTCCGAACAGCTGTTTGGAAGAATACCTCGAAGCAAAAATCCTCCGAATCGTATAATATCGGAGAATCTTCCGCTCCGAACGGTTACGTCGCTAGGGTCGATTGAAAGTGAAAAGAAGAAGAGAGCCATGCATTCTACATTCGTATAGTACGACTACAGAATAAATCTCTCTGTTTGACAGTACATCCAAAATCGGACTCAATGGTAAATTGATAATTAGTTAATAATTACCTCTTGTTTATTTTTAAAATAAATATAATTTCCTGTAATTATTCATATTCACAGATATTTTCATCAAAAAGTGACATATGTACATATTTTAGTTGTGTGTCCTATCCCCGCTGATCGAATACATGAGTAGTTAAAATTGTTTGCAATATTCGACGGTCGGACGACCCATTGATTATGCAATATAAAGGTTGTTTTATCGATCTTAGTACAAATCTATTCTTTATGTGAATTTTAATAGAGAAAAAAGATATATATGTATGTACATACAAAATGGTGCAAAATTAATCACCCTATCGGAAGATTTTATAATTTTTGGAAATGAAGTCGTACGTCAATCATATTTGACATTTGTGAACTAGACAGCTGCAGTATACAAATTGACAAGCAATGGAGCGCTATACTCCGCAAGATCGGTTTTTTCAACCAATAATAATCGGTCGGTGGTGTTAGCCCAGCATGTATTTCTACGTCGATTTCCTAATCGTGTATCGTGCCGACTGGGCAAACATTTCTGCACTTAGCTACTCGATTGGAACAGACTAGAATATTGCGGCTTTAGCTGCCGAAGTCGATGAGACAGAACATCAACCAGACGATGGGCCACGCAATTTGACATCACCAGACAGACCCTGCAGCGAATTTTAGTGAAAGGCCATCCCCAATCTAAACAATGAAGAGGACGATTTTGTGTCGAAAATAATCATGAGCGACGAGGCGCATTTCCGTTTAAGCAGTTACATACGTCAATAAGTAAAACCTTCGTTTCTATGGCACTGAAAATCCGCGTGTGATGCACGAAGAGCCATTACATCCATTTAAAGTCACTCCATTGTGCGGCGTTCACACGCAATGAGTGATTGAGCCGTTTTTTTTTTTTTTTTTTTTTTTTTTTTTTTGAGGACGCCATCAGCCATACACTGTTACTGGCGATGGATAATTTATAATTTCCTGTTTCTGCATAGCCGGCAAGATCGTCCGATTTAACCATCCCAGATTTCTTTCTTTAGGGCTACTTGATTTCGCGAGTTTATCCAACTTATGCTTATGCCAACAATCGTAGACCTTAAGATGAATTTTCGAAAGGAATGCGAACAGTTATCACCGGAGATCTTGCGGAGTCATGGAAAATGCGATAAACCATTCACAAATGTGTATCAACACTGGCGGCAGCCACTTGACAGATACCATCTTTTCCACTTAGCAAAACAAATTGTAAATGTACAATTTTATATATTTCCATGATTCGAAAAAATTATTCAAAAACAAAATTATTTTGCGCCACCTTATACAAAATATTCAAAAAAATAAATTGCTTCTGTTATCGTTGATTGTTAATTCTAAACATTAGACATCATTTAAAAACAATGGCTCAAAATTTTGGAACAGCCTATTATTAGGGTATTACTCAACAATTTTCTGACTTTAAAGTTGTTTACTAACTCATTCTTAATTTTAAACATTTTGTAACTAGTATGTATGAACACACCTAAAACTATGACAGTTCGAGCAAAAAACTAAGTAAACAAACCTTTTTTGACGTTTGTAAATGTTAAAGAGTCATATGAAGTAAGAGGGTAAAAAAAAAGTATGATGCTAAATTCGATTTAAATTACCCTATGTAGTTTCATACCAAAACGGTTTTAACATCGTACTAATTCAACGTTAAATTTGAATCCCGATTTTGTTAAAATAAAATAAAACAAAATTCCAAAATCTGCGGTGCCTCGCACACAGATATGCTAGAACAAAAGTTATTTCATTAGCTTAATAATATGGTTAACTTAAGCATTAAAAGTTTTAAAAAAATTATTCAAAATATAAACACAGCCTTTATTTTTTTTTAAATTAAAGCCTAGTACGCAGATCGCGCTAAGTTTTATCTCCCATACAAAATTCTCTCCAAAATTTAGCCAAGCTAAAATTATGTCAAGAATTTTAGCTGAGAGGTATGCTGCCCCAGCTAAAAAATCAAAACTTCTCTTCAAACTGTACATAACTTATCTGTCAAAATCTAGCGCACGAAATAATTGTCCGCCACATTTCAATTGAAATGGAAAAATATTTGAATTATATTTAGAAGAATATTTAGTGACGGGAGTCTTACAAGATTTTCGACAACAAAAATCACTCATAATTCATAATTCTCATTCGTTCTCATTCATAATTCTTAAAAAATCAAACTTTAAAACAAATTCTTTTAAATCTTTGAAAAAATTCATCAAGAGAACAGTTGTTTTCTGTGACATATTCTCCACAAAGTGCTTATGTCAAAATTTAGCTTGGATTTTAGCTGATGGTTGGAGAAAAATGTGGGAGATAAAATTTAGCGCGATCTGCGTACTAGGCTTAACTATTGAAATTTTTCAAAGTTTTAGAAGCTGTAGTCTACTACGCAGATCGCGCTAAATTTTATTTCCCATACTAAATTCTCTCCAAAATTTAGTCAAGCTAAAATCATGTCAAGCATTTTAGCCGAAAGGTACACTGCTCCAACTAAAAAATCAAAATTTCTCTTCGAACTTGTCTGTCAAAATTTAGCGCACGAATTAATTGTCTGGCACATTTATTCTCGAGCTAAATTTCAATTTCAATTTGAAGTGGAATAATATTTGAATAATATTTAGAATATTTGGTGACGGAAGTCTTACAAGATTTTCCACAGCAAAAATCACTCATAATTTATGATTCTAATTCGTTCTCTTTCATAATTCTTAAAAAATCATACTTTAAATCTTTGAAAAAAAAATTATTTAGAGAACAACTGTTTTCTGTGACATATTCTCCACAAGGTTCTTATGTCAAAATTTAGATAGAGATAAAATTTAGCGTGATCTGCGTACTAGGCTTATTGTTATAAAAAAATACATACGGAATAGAGCCATTGTTTCTGGAGCAAACTGACATGTGATAATAAACTATAAATCCTACTTTATATATACTTCGTCGGCGTCCATTTATCGATTTCAGCAAAAAAAAAAAGTCAGTCAACATCAACTACTTAAAAGCTCGAACCAGACACTGGTTGTGGATGGAAAGGTTGTTTCGCTATTAGGTTTTTAAGTATTCCCAAATGGGAGTTAGGTTTCTTTAAGTATCCAGACAAATGGAAATGTGCAATGAAAAAATTAATTTTAACTATTTTAATCAATACATAAATGAACTCCAACTTTTTACTTATCAAAATTGAGTGACATTTGCATGTTGACAGTTTAAAAATGCCGTTTCATAGTAGGTTACCGATCAGCCATATAAGATAAAAAGACAAACTACCGCAATAGCGTTTTTTACAAAATTCATTTCTCAAGTACTCTACAGGTTTAACATTATTTGTATCACTTATATGATAATGATATCAATATGGGTCTTAATAAATAATATGATAATGAATGATAAATAACTTCAACTCTTAGACATTTTTGGAAAATAATTTAAATTTCATTTTATTGCGGAAATCCAAAATAAAAAAAAAATAATAGCAGACTAAAAAAACAAATAATAAAATTTCGAATAGAAAAAACAACATAATTTACATTTACAATTAAAAATAAAATAAATATTTTATCTATAAATAATTTAACTGTAAAACAAATTACAATAAACTTGTAAAAGCATATACTCGTAAGGCCGATAAAAATAATTATAACAGCAATATAATTTATTTAATCTTTTGATATGTTTCTGTTGAGTATTTTATACTTTTAGATTCTTTAGAATAAGATTCCTACTCGAATTCCTTATATATATGTATCTAAAGTTTAGCATCTTCTACAACTAGCTTTGAAATTTCCTCATCAAGGATTTCATTGATTTCATCTGTTAGATTCAAATCAGAATCTGTTTGTTCTACAATGGCATCACTTGTAATTTTTTTAGTTATTTCAATATTAACACCATTATTTGAGGTAATGGGTGATGGTGTTTGAGTATCTTTACTTGGGTGACTATTGACACTACTATTACAAGAGCTGCTCACATCAGAAGGGACATAAAACATCGAATTGTCTACAGAAATTGGTTCGAACTCATCGCTTTGAGGGACAGTATCTGGTTTCGATTGGAAATTTTTTTTAAGAAATTCGAAAATATTTTTCGGTTTCGAATTTTGTGTCGCTTTAGGTTTACTCTTAGGTGATCCTGATGGCTCAGGAGGCGGAGCTGTTGTAGGTACAGCAGGTGGTACTTCTGCATCGTTGGTTGTAGTCACTTTTATTTTAGTTTCGACAACCTCTACGCGAGCTATCATAAAATTGGGATTTTCAGGGTTCCGAGCACCAAGAACTGGACTTAGTGGTGGAGAAGTTGATAAGTCCTCACAAGTTTGTTTTAGAATATCTGCATTGGTCTTTTGAAGAGCAATCCCAGGTGTGGACGGTGTCAAAGGAGTACTAGTGAAACAATCTTTTTTATCGACGTCGATGCATTCAGTTCGAACAAAATTCGGATCTGGCAAATCTTTAATATCGATTTTAAGACATGGCTTTTCGCAAACTGGCTTTTTTCGTGCTAACGGGTCACGCCTAGCTGCTATTGGAGAACCCATTCTGTTGGCTATTTCCATTAATGAAGATTTATTCGGTATTGGAGATTCTGGGGCGGACTTAAAAATAACAGTAATATCAGAAGATGGCGAACTATCGCCAGCACTCGAAATACTGTCACGCACTAAAGCCTCAGATGGTTTTATAGAGTCCTGTCTCAATTTATCTTCACAATCAATGCTAATGCAAGGAGTTCGAATAAAATTCGGATCAGGCAGATCTTTTACGTTCAATTTAGAGCATGGTACTTCAACAACAGATTCCTGTCGGATGAAACTCTCAGAAGGATATGAATTTAATTCATTTGGAGATTTCACAAGCTGAGAGTCGTTTGCAAGGACGTTTGAAGAGCGTTCAGCTGCCATAAAAGATTGAAGAATGTCTACGCAACTATCAAAAGGAAGTGGACTCATTGGATGAGGAATATTTTTCTCAAGATTTCGAGGCAAGGGAATTGGTTTAGTTTCAAGAGGTTTAGTGTACTCATGAAGTTTTTCAGATTCATTGGGTTTTATGAATTTCTCAGTTTTGAGATTGGTTAAGACATTTTCTGAATCATCCATAATAATTTGAGAATTTATTTCTGGATTATTTGCCTTTTCTTCCACAATTATTGGCTGATAGTTCGTTTCAAGATCTTTAATAAAATCATTTAAAGCAGTTTGTTGAAAATCTTTTGATCGGACGTTAGAACGACCATTTTCGGGTAACCTTGGTAGAACTTCTGGCGATCTGGGCTTATCGGGCAAACTTTTAGAATTGAAAATTTCTACCCGACCATTATTGTCTGAGTTGAAAACTTTTTTGTGACCTCCATATGAATTCGGATGAGTTATATTTATATTTTCATAAATTTGATGTTTATTAGAATTATCAGCAGATGAAGGGGCTGTTCGGGTTGATCTTGGTGAAGAAGGTTGTGGTAGCTGCTGGGTTTTAGAGTTAGCGGAAGTAACTACTGAATTTTTTAATATTCGTGAACTGTCAGATACTTGAGGACTTTTTTGATTAGCTGTAGAAAGACTGTTTAGCTGCTGAACATGTGAAGAAACGGAAATAAACTTCGGAGGACTTTCAGAGCCGTCATTGGCTGGAGATGGAGTTATAAGGGGTATTGGCGAAGAATGTTTCACTTGCTGCTGAGTTTTGCACTTCGGAATAGACGATATTTGATTTTCAGACTTTTGAGACTTATCACAAACTAAAGTTCTTTTTTGAGAATCATTTGAAATTTTGTTTAACTGCTGAATTTTAGAAGAAACAGAATTTTTCAAATTTGAAAGAATTTGCGAATTGTCATCGGAGGGCGAATTTTCAGTTGAAGATTTATTCTGACTGTTATCAATATTTAAAACTACATTTAAGTCAGGACCTACACTGGGACCAAATCCACTCTTAGAACGGTTTTTCTCAGAAATATTTTGTTCCTCATCTTTTTTGGGTTTAACTGAATCTGCTATTTTTAAACTATTTTCAGTTTTAACAGCTGCAAGACTTGGGTTTATAGGGATATCTGTTACATTAAACTTTGAGTTTTTCTCAATTATATTTGAATTGTTTTCAATGGATCTATTAATATTTCCCTCGACTTTTTTAGCTAATCTTTTAGATGTAACATTAGAACCTAAGGTTTCAAGCTCTACCTCTACTTGTTCTGATTTAACACTCTCTTTTATAATATCGTCTTCATCATTAAATGCCAATTTAAACATTTTTAATAAATTTTGTGCATGATTCACTTCACAAGCTTCATCATCATTTTTAGGCTTGACCACAACTTTACTGCTATTTAACAAAGTTTTACCAACGCCACCGCCACCACCAACAACATCATCATGATCATCATTAACAACAACTGGCTTATCCACCAAACTAACTACGGTTGGAGTGTTTAGATTTTTTAACTGTAAAAAACTTACACTAGAATCAAATTCTCCTTGAAATTCATTATTGCTTGTAGCAGATGATGGTACCTTTTCCTCATATTTACTTGGAAGCGGTGCTGTCATAGGTGCTACCGTAATATCATCGTCCTCCTCGTCTTCGGTTGTTGCTGGTTCATGATCGATTTTCTCATCGGTTGTATTTATGCCACTATCATCAGATGGGGCCTTTTCAACAATGATACTATCATCTTTGCTTGTTTCTAGCTGCCTTCTGGCCATGTCTTCATTTTTAAGCATCTCTAGTTGATATTCATCTACCAGGACCACAGGTTTTTTGATAATTTCCTCTTTGGTAACGGCATTTTGCAAACTCGAAAGTCGGTCCTTCAGTGGTGGAACATCTACCACTTCGGCAACGACTTTATTTTTATTTGGCTTTGGATTAACGGAATTATGTTGTTTCAAACATTGCAGGCGTTCTTTGATGCTGTATACTTCTCCAGGTAAAATGTCTGTCGTCGCTGTTGATTCCTCTGCATTAGATTCACTGGGTTTCTTCTCCAAACTACAAACACGATCCTTGATCGATCTAACGTTTGTAAATTCTGAAGGTAAACGTTTCTTTTCTATTTGTTCGTGGTTTTGCATGCTGGAGGTCACTTTAGCTACTTCTTGGTTTTCAAAAAGTTCTCTCTTTTTGGATATGTCGATTTTGGGAAGATCTTCTTTTTTCACTGTTACCACAGATGATTCAGTATCGTTGTTATGATCAATTAAATTGATTGATTTCCTATCAAAATCTGACTTTTTATAGCTGCCTGCTGCTGATGCTTTCGAAACTCGGCTCTTATAATCTTCAATTGCTCCTTCGTATGTATATTCATATGGATCGGGCGATGTAATAGGAGCTGTGGACAATGTTTCATAGCCACCAAGTGATGATATTCGATCTAGATTATCTTGGCATGGCTGACAAGAATTGTTCTCAATATCAAACGAGGAAAGATGATTCACTTCGGGAGGTTCACTCTTAAAAAGAATAAAAATGAAAAATTGAAAGTTATGATGATAGATATAATTACATACACAGGTTTACATGATTCGATCAACAAAAATAATTTTCAGCGATTATTACGATTTCTTTAATTTTTATTATTACATATACGAGTATGTTAATAATGTTCGGTAGTTCTTGCTTATAATTTGACATGACATGAACTGATACTGCATTTGTTGGGTACAACAGTAACGAATTAGATCTACATGGTTAATGATGAAAACCGCTACCAGCAAAAAATTTAATAACTATTTTTTTAGTGAGTAATCAGTTTCATGTTTTTTTTTTTTTAATTTACAGGTTGTTATTTAGAAATGAATAGTCTTTTTATAAGATATCGCAAATGAGTCACTCAACATGCATGTCATTTAAATTCGATTATTTTTGAAACCTTTAAGAAAAACTAAACAAAAATTGCTCGAAACTGTTAAAAAAAAAAAACAGTTGGCAACTGGTCTTAGGTTAAGTTAGATAGAATAGACACATTAGTCTATGTATTGTGATACCACATGAATCTGGGAGTCTAACTCTCAACTTTTTAACCTAGTCTTCAACTGGATTCAATTTCTTCGCTGCTTACTTCAGTTTTAGATCAATGACAACGTTTTTTCACTTAAGCCTAGTACTCAGTTTAAGTGAAAATGAAAATTTCATATAAAAGTGACTGCTGGTTCACTGGCATGAAATCCGCAACGAGAGGTGAGTACTAAAATGTGGATTGGAAAAACAAATATGTTCCACAACTTTTTCCACGCTATGATTTTCATTTTTCAATGTAGGTACAACCATCAGGAAAAAGTTTAAGGCAACGTGGAAAACTGTGACATTTGTCAGTTGATTTAAATATATTGTTTCAAAACAAAAAATTGAAAATTTATAAACAGAAAGAACGAATCAGTTTAAAAATAATTGTCATTTTTTTTTTCATTCAAAGTGAGTATCAAAAATTCACGTGGAAAAGTTTATTCTATTTTCATTTTTATTCTTCGCGTGTAATTTGGAACGTATTTATTTTTCATTTCACGCTAGGTGAGTACTAGGCTTTAAATGTTAGTTGTATTTTCCAAATATCATGTGAAAATATTCTGGAAATTTGTAACTGAATAGCAACGTTGAAAAATTTCTTATCGGAAAACAGTCGATTTAAAGCAAAGATCAATGACACCTGAAGAGGCTTTAGCATTTTACGTTGATACAAATAGAACTTCCTTTTCATGCAAGTGAAATAGTTTAGTGCGTTAATTGTATCAATATTATTATTCCTTGACTAGTACTAAACGTGCTTGGTTACCTCCTGAAAATTCTATAACTATAACAGAGATTGGTGCAGAACTCTCTTCACAATCAACATTAGATCATTGGATCAATTGATAGTTAAAGTCTAATATTAGTATTTTTGAAGTGCATAGAACGTTGGACTTATCATGTAAAGGGGGTTGTGACGATAGTTCGAGCAGAGCAAAAAAAAATGTTTCAATTTTGAAGCCAAATTTTCTTTCGTTCCAATTAATTTAAAAAGCGAAACCGATTTATTTTGGCAAAACCTAAGTCCGTCTTCTAAAAGGTATTGTAGGCAAATATTGTTACGAAAAAATGAAACCCTACTAATTTAGTTGTGGTTCGAATTAATGTAAAAATTAAGTTTTTCCTCACTATGATAGATGGAAACATCTATTCTAACAGATACTCAGTCTGTCATGAGGTGTTACATTTGTGGAGCCACTCCCAAAACACTCATACATGATGTAGCCTACAGAAGCAATTTTTAAAGTTGACAATTATCGCTTTGGTTTGGCAACGTTACATTTTTAAATCAAGGGTTTTGAGTGCTTATTGCACATAATCTACCGTTTAGATATTTAAAAATGACAAACAAAAAATAATTCAGAAAAAGTTATTTTTAAAACGAAAAAGAGTTAATTCAAACGAAATTTAGAGAAGAAATGACCTTAATAGTAGACCAACCAAAGCCAGACTCGGGCACCTTTAAAAAGTTTAGAAATTACAGGAATTAATGACAAACTGATTTAGGACTAATGAATCTTATTTAAAACTTTATCTTGTGGCTAACCTATCAACATGAAAAATTTAAAAAAATTTTATTCCACAAATAATTTGTATCTTAGTCAGTATATTTATTTATGAGCTTAATACAAGCAAACAAACATACTTAAAACTAGAATAACAATTAAGATCTTAAGACTAAATTAAAAACTAAGGAGCCAGAAAAAAAAAGAAAAAACTAAGGATTAAGTTAGGAGAGCACGTAGAAGAACTGTTAGCTTTCCGAAGCATTCTAGTCATCGGCTCATTCTGGCCGTATTCAGTTCGATGGAAGGGAATACATAGAAGTGGTATGGTTCTTAAATGACGTTGGTTTACG
Organism: Chrysotoxum bicinctum; assembly: GCA_911387755.1. Classification (NCBI taxonomy): domain Eukaryota; kingdom Metazoa; phylum Arthropoda; class Insecta; order Diptera; family Syrphidae; genus Chrysotoxum; species Chrysotoxum bicinctum. The sequence continues at coordinate 46,473,486 of OU426988.1, read as the reverse complement.
TTGAATTTAATTTTTTCACAAAGAGCTTGACAATCGATGCCACCAGTCAAGAGCTGGTGTATAAAAATAATTTCTGCATTATCACGACGTCGGTATAAGGTATGTAGATTTATAAGTTTAAGACGATTTTCATAGGGAGGTAAGTGCAGTGGGTCATCCCAACTAAGGCCACGTAATGCAAATCGTAAAAATCTACGCTGAACCGCTTCAATACGTTGGATATGAATCTGATGGTATGGTGACCAGAACTGGGAGGCATATTCTAGAAGGGGTCTTACAAAGGTGATATAAAGAGACTTGGTGACGTAGGGATTTGAAAATTCTTTGGACCAGCGTTTAACGAACCCGAGTGTGGAACTAGCTCTATTAATAATACTGCTAATATGTTCACGAAAGTTAAGTTGACAGTCGCAAATAACACCTAGATCACGAATGGAAGTGACGATGGAAATTGGCTGATTATTAATCAGGTATTGACGTTGTGGCAAGGGCGTCCGTTTACGAGAGTAAGTAATGGCTTGACATTTGCTTACATTAAGCTCAAGAAAGAAAATTAAGGTCTATTTGTAGCGATTGCGCACTTGAGCCAGATAAAATTTATTTTGAGATGCGCATATCATCAGCGTAGATCTCAAGGTCAGATCCTGTAAGAATAAGTTCAACATCATTGATAGTTAACAGGAAAATCAGGGGCCCAAGGTGACTTCCTTGCGGCACACCTGAATTTGAGCATATAGGCTTTGAAGTGCATGATCTAAAAATAACTTTATACTGACGATTGTTGAGGTAGGACTGTATCCAAGATACAAAAAGTGGAGGAAACCCGTAAGCTTTAAGTTTAAAGATGATAATGTTATGGGAGATTTTATCAAATGCTTTGCTGAAATCCATTGCAATTGCATCCACTTCATGGCCGGATTCCAGAGCACATAAAGTTTTGGAAACAAATTCAGTAAGATTTGTGATCGTTGATCAACCTTTAAGAAAGCCGTGTTGTCTCGGAGAAAAAAGTTGTACACAATGAAGAAGCATTGTGTCATGAATTATACTCTCAAAAAGTTTAGGTATACAGGAGAGTTTGGCAATGGGCCTATAGTTATTAATATCATTCTTACATCCTTTTTTGTGTACAGGGATGATGAACGAGTCCTTCCATTGTATAGGAAACATACCACAAGAGATAGATAATTGAAAAAGAGCTGAGAGAGGTTGGGCAAGTTTAGAGACACATTTCTTAAGGACTATAGGAGGAATCCCATCGGGCCCAGAAGAAAAGTCATCCTTAAGTAGACTGATTTTGGCGACTACTGAAGAATATGATATATAAATAGAAGTTAAGGAAGTTTGAGTGCAGTTGCTCATATAACTAAAGTAATTTTTGTCTACTTCAGTGTTATTAGAAACAAATGCTTGACTAAAGAAATCAGCAAAAAGGTTGCAAATAATATTTGGATCTGTTAATGACGAATTCAGGTATTTCAATTTGGAAGGATAACCATCAGACTTCTTTTTTGAATTAATAAATTGAAAGAAATGTTTGGGATTCGAAATAAGATCGGTTTGAGTTTGAATAAGGTGACTGGAGTAGAGAGATTCACACAGGTTGGAGAAATTATTTTGAATAGAGACATAATTGAAGAAGTCTTGATTAGACCTCGACCTGAGATATTTTTTCCAAAGTTTATTCCTTTTATTCCTTAGAGAGCGAAGTTCTTTATTGTACCAACAAGGGGAGGAAGTAAAGTTCTTTTGAGGCAAAAGTGGAATGGTTTGAGAAAAACAGTTTTGTATCTGAGAGTAAAAAGTGGATATTTTAATGTCGATATTAGAGTCATTGGAGATAAAATCAAAGTTAATGTTACCAATAAGATCGTTAAGTTTTTCGAAGTTAGCTTTACGAAAATTGAATGTTCGTGATGTAAGGGAGTAAGGTTCGATGTTATCAGATTGGAAAGCAAAAGTGAGAGAAATGGGGGGATGATAATTGTCAAGCCTAGAGACGATATGCTTACTTTCCATTACTTCGGTATTATGGGCATCGGATGAAAAAATCAGATCTAATTGTCTATCTAAACAGTTCTTAACACCACTCATCTGGGCAAGATTCGAAGAGAGGAGCCGGTCAGTGAAAAGGATTTCTTTTTCGGAAATAGCATTAGATGAAAAGAAGTAAAGTTCATCGTCTGATACTTGCCAAATTAATCGTGGCAGATTGAAGTCGCCGACGATTATGATATCGTCTTCAGGATTAGTGATCTCAATGACATAATCGACTGCATCCGCTAGAAGCTGATATTCACTTGTTGGTTGTGATGGTGGTATATACATAACAACACAATATGTAAAGACAGCGGTTTGATACAGAGACTTTAACACTAACAAGTATAAATTGTTTTATCATGCTAGGAGTGTTATAAAATTCTTCGTAGGTCAGCTCTTAGAAGAGGCGTAAGAAGCACAACACAAAGACTGTCGAAAGATATCGAGAAAAATATACTCGAAAAATCTCGAGAACGACAACCAATTATGATTTATTATCAATGTTGCTCATTTCTTCTGACCCCTTGATTAACAGTTTTCGCGAACTGCAACCAAATCCTCCAACCAAGCACCAATGCTTTTAATTATGCGGATTGCATTACAACTGATTCTCTTGAAAGTGATGAACATACTAAAGACTCTAGCAGAGAATATTATTTTAAATAAGCGATTGATAGTTTATAAACTTTGAAGAACATTTATATTGTTTAATTTTAATATTTATAATGTAAATTAAAGTGAAAGTTAACCTTTTTTAAAGGGTGTATTAAGTGTACATATTAACATATATCCTTAGAAAACAAAAATATTTATTTATCATTTACAAGACACAAATAAAGTCAAGCTAGCATCTTCTATTCGGTTCACTGCGAGGCGTGTCAAAGAAAATTTGGTCAGATCATTCGTAGTAATCTTTTGAAGTAAACTCGTAAGAATATACACAGACACACGCAAACAAAAAAAAATATATTTATTCGCGGATTAAATGCTGATCAGTTTTTGTAAACCTATGCTTTAATTTATCTATGCTCACCACAATACTATGCACTTCGCAATCCTCTGAAATGCTACTCTTTCCACTTGCACTGCTTGTTCCAATGCCAAGGTCGCTTAAATCATTTGCCTCGTCTTCGTTGTATGATGCCAAAGATTGAAGTTTCGGACGAGTTCGACCGCGTTCACCTCTGAAAATATTTTAAATTCGAAACAATAGAATTAATATTTAATTCAACAAAAACTATATTAAAAAAATTTATTCGTTGTTACCGTTCCTCCATCATTTCAGAAAATGTTTTCGATTTTCGTCTCGTTCGGTCGTGTTCCTCGAGCTCGAGCTTTTTCACTTCAACAACTCGTTCGATGATGTGTTCAACGCGTTTTCGTCTCGATGATTTCCAATTGTCCAAGTTCTAAAAATAAACAAAGAGATCATGAAGTTATTTATTTTTTTTTTTTTTTTTAAATATTACGTAGTAATTTATTTTGAAAACTTTGGGGGTGGTAGAACATCTATTCAAATGACGAATAAAAGAGATTCATCTATTTTTGTTTTCTTTGTTTGTTTAATCTGTCTTTTCTGTTTATGTCAACACTTATGTTAATAGTTACTTTGGTGATACAGCTGATTTCAACAAAATTGGCGGAACACAAAAGCTTTGATGACTACAAAATTCTTGAACTTGACACGATTTGAGATTCTGAATATGTAAACAAGTGGTTAGTGCATGTATTTTGAGTGTACGCAGGGTTACTTGTATTGATGATCGCGTTAGAACGTTGAATCATAGCTTGTGTTTATTTACATCTCAAAATACTCGTATTTGTCAACGAGAACTACTTCCTCACGTGTTTGTTATTTATCAACTTTGAGCAAAAACAAGTTTTAGGGACAATACTTACGAGTTAAAGGTAAGTCGGCAGAGATATTTTTCTTGCATTTCTATACCTATGAATTTTGATCATTCGAATAATTCAGAAAGTCTGTTTTTAGCGATATTTTGATGACGACTCAGCTTATGAAAGAATTATAATAAGGGATGATCCTCCATTAGGCCAATAAAACATTCAAATTGTTCTGACAGAAATAATGATTCATTAAAAAAAAAAAAAAAAAAAAAAAAAAAAAGATCTTTTATAACAGACCAAGTAGTTTAAAAATGTTTATTTATTTAATTCGTCAATCAAGTAACATAGCTTTATGGAGCCTACGTAATATAAACTTAGGACTAAATATAAAGAATTAGAGAAAACTATTCATCTCTTCGAAGTAAGCGATTAAAACAAATTTATGCAAGAACAAAAATTATAAGTCATTGTAATGAAGCTGAAGATCGCTGCATCCAAATTTATGTTTTCATTTAGGATAGCATATCTCGATAAGTATCAAAGATATTGGAATATTTTAAACGCCAAAATGTTGGGCGCAAATTTTCCTAGGGGCGATGTCCGTTACTTTTTTTAAATTGTATCTCGTTATATTTTATTTTAGTGAGTTTTAAAACTTTTAAGACAAAAAAAATTGTAGGAGAGGATATAGACCGCAATAATTTTTTTAGAAATAAAATAAATATGACCCAATGTAGAATATACGTTTCTCTAGGGGCTATGTTTCTCCTTTTTTTTATTTTTTTTTTTATTAAGCTTATTTAACCATGATTTAACCATGAAATTACAAAAAAAAAACAAAAAGTTTGGACCCTTATAACTTTGGATTAAAAAATTTAATAAACAAAAAAATAAAAAAAAAAGAACAAACATCTCCCCTAGAGTTTGGAAATTCTAATTTTTTCATGTACCTTTCTTATACCTACGATTAGTTGATCCAAAGTTATAAGGGTCTAAACATTTTTTTTTTTTTAACTTTCATGTTTAAAAAAATTTATTGAAAAAAAAAAATTAAAAAAAAGGAAAAACATCGCCCCTAGGGTTTGGAAATTCTAATTTTTTCATGTACCGATTTTTTACCTACGATTAGTCAATCCAAAGTTATAAGGGTCCAAACTTTTTGTTTTTTTTTTGTAATTTCATGGTTAAATCATGGTTAAATAAGCTTAATAAAAAAAAAAATAAAAAAAAGGAGAAACATCGCCCCTAGAGAAACGTATATTCTACATTGGGTCATATTTATTTTATTTCTAAAAAAATTATTGCGGTCTATATCCTCTCCTAAAAATTTTTTTGTCTTAAAAGTTTTAAAACTCACTAAAATAAAATATAACGAGATACAATTTAAAAAAAGTAACGGACATCGCCCCTAGGAAAATTTGCGCCCAACATTTTGGCGTTTAAAATATTCCAATATCTTTGATACTTATCGAGATATGGTATCCTACGAGTAAATGAAAACATAAATTTGGATGCAGCGATCTTCAGCTTCATTCATTGTAGCGGTTTCTTAAAAAAATAAGCTTTTAATACAAAATGTTTAAGAAAATATTTTGGTACGCCAACTTTAAGTTTTGTAAATTTTGTACGAATTTTCAAATACAAAATATTTACCCGTTTTTAAGATATCGAATTTTCAAAATAAAAATTATTTTTTTTTTAATTCAAAAACTATTTTTTTATGTTTTTCAAACTTTTTAGAAGCTTCTCTATAAGAAAAAATTCGTTAGCCATATAATGAGAAATTCGAAAATGTGGTTCTATAGTAGGTACAGTCGGTAATAACTTACTTTCAATTTTTTTATTGAACTATGCATCGTTAAAATTAATTGGTATCAAAATTCTAAGAGCCATTTTCGAAAACCGGCGGTCAGACATCAGACGAATAGGAGGAACAACATGTAGCATACGAAAACATGCACGTGCCGTGACTATTCGGGACTGGTGGAAGTGTGATCATAGCCTCTCCGCGGCGGCCGCTAGAAACAAGCCTTTTAAAAAACGTTTGGTTAATATGATCAGGCTGGTTCCTCAGGTTGGCGACAGGTTAATTCCCTGTCCCGTAAAACTTAAAGAATTTTCGAGAACGACAACAAGCCTCGGAAACGGACTGATCTCACGACGACAACCCACGCAAAGAAAAAGGAAAAACGATTTACGAATTTTCTTATGGAACGTACGATCGCTCTATAGAGCTCCAGCTACTCAGCAGCTAGCCGATGCCCTGTCAAAAAATAAAGCTGACATAACAGCTCTTCAAGCAATCAGATGGACAGGGAATGGTGTTTTACAGAAGAAAGAATATGACATATACTACAGCTGTCATACAAAACACCATGTGCTCGGGGTAGGCTTCCTAGTCAGCGAAAAAATGAAGTCTACTATCATCGGCTTTAACGCTATAAGCGAAAGGCTATGCACCCTTCGCGTGCGAGGCAAATTTACGAACATCAGCCTCATCAACGTTCACGGGCCCTACTACGAACAAGTCGAGAGGGCCCTCAATGCCTGTCCAAGGTATGATGTTAAAATCATCCTTGGGGATTTGAACGCAAAAATAGGTCCAGAGCCGGTATTCAGGCATTACGCAGGCACCCATAGTTTGCATGAGAACACTAATGACAATGGACTTCGAGTCTTAGAATTGGCAGCATCGAAAAACATGGTCGTTGCGAGTACCAGGTTCCCGCGTAAAGATATCTACAAAGCCACCTGGGTATCACCTGATGGAGTCACTCGTAACCAAATAGACCACGTGTTGATAGACCGTCGCCACTACTCGAACTTGATGACGGTACGAACGTACCGAGGTGCCAATATCGACTCGGATCACTATCTTGTTGGTATGGTTTTCCGAGGGCGGATTGCCTTGCGAAGACGCATTGCATCCGCCGATCAGGTTCGAATCAACACGGCTGCCCTGCGCAATGAAAACACAAGTAACACCTTTGGTAATGCGTTAGGACTCGCCCTAGAATCACTTGATTTAGGGAGAGTAAGTCCTGGACCCAGTCTGCTGGGCGTAAATGAGAAGTGGACACGCCGTAAGAATACTGTCATTAGTACTGCCAACTCCATCTTAGGCAGCAGTCGTAAAAATCGGAATGACTGGTTTGATAATGAATGCAAGCTAGCGACTGAACGTAAGAATGTTGCGTACCGAGCAATGCAACAATCTCATAAAACGCGGGCACGCGAAGAGGAATATAAAGAGCTCAGAAGAATAGAAAAACGGTTTCACAGACAAAAAAACAGCCTGGGAGAAGAACCTAATCTGTGAAACAGAAAACAGCCGAGAGCGAGGTCCGCACCAGGCGCGGAAGTTCTACCAATCCGTCCGAAACATGACGCAGTACACACCACGCTGCACATACTACAAGGACGGAGATGGAAATCTGATCACCGATCCTGAAAGCATACTGGAGCGATGGGAAGTGTACTTCAATGAAATGCTAAATGGTCAGCTCACTGCAGAAGTGGAGGCTCCACTACTTCAAGAAGAATACCCTATGTTGCCGCCACCAAGCATAGAAGAGGTTGAGAAGGCTATAGGCCGGCTTAAACAGAACAAAGCCCCGGGAGCCGATGGCATACCAGCCGAATTATTCCATCACGGCGGGCCAGCCTTACGTCAAGCAATTCATGATATTATAGTACAGGTATGGGAGCAGGAAGAAATGCCAGAAGACTGGCGAAAAGGTTTAATATGCCCCATACATAAGAAGGGAGATGTCACAACGTGCAGCAATTATAGAGGTATCACGTTGTTGAGTACCGACTATAAGATACTCTCCTCTATCCTACAAGACCGGATAACCCCATACGCTAAAACCGTCATCGGACAATATCAGTGTGGTTTCATTCCAGGCAAATCAACAAGTGATCAGATCTTTACCCTTAGGCAGGCGATGGAAAAATGTCTAGAATTTAACATCCCAACATACTCGTACCATCTGTTTATAGACTTTAAGGCCGCCTATGATAGCATAGCCAGGGTAGAACTTTACAAAGCCATGAGAGAATTCGGCATCCCAAATAAATTGACACGACTATGTAGGTTGACCATGACCAACGTAACAAGCCAAGTAAAAATAGCCGGATTGCTATCCAGACCAATCAACATCTTTAATGGACTCCGACAAGGGGACGGTTTGGCCTGCCTCCTCTTCAACCTGGCGTTGGAGAAAGCAATCCGTGACTCTGGCACGGCAACAAGAGGGACCATCGTCAACAGGTCCAGCCAGTTACTGGCTTACGCAGACGACATCGACATCATCGGAAGAACCGAACAAGCTGTACACGATTCCTTCATCCAGATCGAGCAGGCGGCACAAAATCTGGGGCTGCACATTAGTGAAGGTAAAACAAAGTACATGGTGGCGTCGAATGCGAGAGGAACAGTTGGTCAAACAATCAAGGTAGCGGAGCACGAATTTGAAGTGGTGCAATCCTTTAAATACCTTGGGTCAATAGTAGCAGCCGATAACAATATAGAAGAAGAAATACGCGGGCGGCTTCTCAAATCCAACAGAGCCTACTATAGTCTGTCAAAGCTCTTCAAATCCAGAAATCTCACCATAACTTTAAAACTGCTGCTGTACAGGACCATGGTCCTGCCAGTACTCACATATGGATCCGAGCCTTGGGTGCTTAGCAAAAGGCACTCCGACCTCTTAGCTGCGTTCGAGAGAAAAGTCTTAAGGAGAATTGTTGGCCCCGTATGTGAGGAAGGACGATTCCGGAGACGGTACAATCATGAACTGTACGCAATCTACCTTGAAGCAGATATCGTGACAAAAATTAAGCTCGGTAGACTCCGGTGGGCAGGGCACCTAGCTCGCATGAGCGAAGAGGAACCTGCTCGGAAAGTTCTTTGTGGTACATTCTATGGTAGACGACAGCGTGGTAGACCATGCTTGCGCTGGAGAGATGGCGTAGACCAGGACGCCCGAAGCCTTGAGGTGCGCAACTGGATGGCGTCGGTTAGAGACCGGGATAGGTGGAGAGACTTGTTGAAAGAGGCCAGGACCGGAACCCGGTTGTCGAGCCGATGATGATGATGATGACGTTTGGAGGGGAAAACTTACCAGGATATTCAGGAAATCCTAGGATGTTCAGCAAAAAAGATAAGTAACGCTATAAAATGGCAGAATAAACCGGAAACCCAAAAAGGATGACGAGTGTTAGGACTGATAGAAAAATTATTCAGTTAGCTAAACAGAACCCTTCCATAAGCTCAAGAGAAATTAGAGATAAGCTTGAACTGTCCGTAAGCATTGTAACCGTACGAATCTTTTAGATGTTAAATTACCAGCCCGAAGTCCACGCAAGGTACCATAGTCGACAAAAAAGCATGTGGCAAAGATAATGGAGTTTGCCAAAGCGCATCGAGATTGGCCACGAGAGAAATGGAGGAATATTCTGTGAAGCGATGAAAGCAAAGTCGTTCTTTTTGGATCCAAGGGTGAGGAGACCATAAAATGCAGCAAACGATATACGATACACTGTAAAAACAGTGAAGCATGGCGGAGCGAAAATTATGATATGGGCTTGCTTTTCTTACTATGGGGTTGAGCCTATCTATCCCATTAAGGGTATAATGGATGCAGCTGAATATGTTAAAATTCTCGAGGAGGTCATGTTATCATATGCTGAAGAGGAAATGCCGTTGGTTTCGGTATACCAACAAGACAATGACCCAAAGCACACTTCAAAAAGGGCAAAATCATGGCTCAACGAGAACAAGTTATGCGTTATGGAGTGGCCCGCTCAGTCCCCTGACCTTAACCCCATTGAAAATTTGTGGGGGGATGTTAAGAATGCGGTTCATGAAGCGAACGAAGAATTCGAAAGAATTGTGGCAAGTAGTGCGAGATTCGTGGAACGCAATACCAGTCGAGAGGTGTCAAACTTTAGTGGACTCCATGCCACGCAGATGCATTTCCCTTATAAAAAAACAATTTTTATGCTACGAAGTATTAATGGTAAGCTAAAATATCAATATAGTTTTATATAACTTTTTTACAGTTTTTCTAACTTTTCGCGTTATAGATTCAGAGCATTCAGATGCACTGCTATTTTTGTGAACAGCCATTCATTTTAAAAACGCTTCTTACTGTGATAAAAGTAACGGTAAAAAATCAATTCTAATTTTATCTGTTAATATAAATGAAATACATTAAATTGTTATTAGAAGTTAGGTGAAATATATTATAACGTTGATAATGAAAGCCTTTTTGTTTTATTTGGGGAGCACTGCTATTTTTATGAACACAACTGTACGTACACAAGTAAAAATTAGAGCTACAACAGAGAACTAGAACTTAGTGACTTGTAACTCTACCGTGAGTGTTTTCGACAGGAAAGAAGATGTCTACAATTTTCTGCCGAGTGCGGACGCCTAAGATAAGAGCACTATTGGAGAATTGGCCACTTTCTTTCAAGAGGGTGTAGATATCTCTTTGTATCTGCACTTAATTACATTACAGATAAACTGAAAGCACTGGTAACTGAGACCATCGGCTTAGACATTACCACAGAGAGAGACACACAGAAAGAAGACGGTTGGTATTGAATGGTCCCCTATCCAAGTACTAACCACGCACAATGATGCTTGACTTCGCTGATCGATGGGAAGTGATGCTTTCATCAAAGCATAACATAAATTATTAATTTTAAAATAAAAACGATTTTCAGTTGCGATTGTTTGAATAAAATATCTAGAATAAAAAATTTATAACCTCAAATAAAGGTTGAAAATGTTTGTAGAGATTTTGGATTAAAATTTCTCAAAATCCTGTGGCAATGGAACAATTGTGATGACGGATTCGAATCCGTAGCTTTTGCAAAAGTATAATCTGGCTTATGAAGTAGCATAAAATGTGCTGACATGTATTAATTTTATAAAAGCCTTTTAAAGGTTTGAGTGTAGATATGAGTAGGGGAGAGCGGGCTGGAAGTAAAACGTGAAATAATAAGTATGGATTGAAAAAAGGTAAATATTTCGATTCCACAAAAACTAATGACACATGTCCTTTACTTGTGAATTGGACGACAGAATGAAAAGTTTTAATTTTTTAATTATTCTTAGTACGGAAGATATACAGTGCTAAGTTTGAAGATACGTGTTGTTAGGTTAAGGTTGGTTTATTCGTGTAAGTTATGTGGTTTTTATTTTTAATAATTTTTTTCATGACGAAAGTTGCGAGTAGATGAGAAAAGGATTCGTTTATGTGCTTTTCTATTTTGTCAATAAGCTTTATTTTTAAAAATGTATGAAATGTATCCCAAATTTCGACATGGGGTCTATTTTACCAACGCACAGAATTGTAATTACAAGTGTTTTCACTAATATGTTTTACTTGTGTACAAAATTGTACTAGGGTCACAATTTTATTTTTTAATTACATATGTGTCATGCGTTTGTTTTTCTTATTGAGTTTTTGGTACAAAAAGAAATTATTGGTTTATGCCAATGCTATATTTTAACAAAGTCTGAGAAAGATTTGTTAGCTGATATGGCCTTTTTATTTTAAATCTGTGTATTTTCTGCGTGCTTTTTTTTTAATCTTAAATGTGATTTTGGTCAGAAAATTTGATATGGATATCGTCAATCAAATTATGTATAGTATTTTAAGCAAAAAATCATTCGTATATTCAACTTAATTTATTCATATCGATGATCCACTTAAAAAATTTGCACTTTTTTCGTTGTATTTATCAAATATGGGTGTGTCACGCACACTAGTCTATCGTATATTTTATTTAACTCCTGGATATGTAGATTAGTCTTAGCTTCCCCTAAGAAAAAATAGAGCCTTTGAAAAAACCGCCTTTAAAGCGATCCTAACTAGAAATAGATTTATATATTATTCCAGATGACTCTAATTCCACCTTGTCTATGACCAGAAAACAGCTCCATGAGTTGGTAAAAGGAAGCTCACAAAGACTCCCTGACGGAAAACTTGAAGATTTGGATAAAAAATTTCCCCCAGAGAAAAAAGATGAACTTCAAAAAATTATCAGGGCGTTCAAACCGAATTATAAGCGCAAATGGCAATTCTGCAATAGCACAGAAAGGCGTTTCTTGGATAAGAATGAAGAGTGGCTTAGCGAAGATAAACACTACCTATTGCCATACTGAAAACCAAGAAAACGATTTGAAGATATTCGTCTAAGCTAATTTAACTTCTAGTCAACACGAAGTGATTCGTCAGGCCAACAAAGATATATACCCGTGTTATACCTACCATTTGACAGTATTTGACTAAATATTTATCAGGCCATTGAATATTGACAAAAAATTGTCCTTAATAATAAACATTTTATAAAAAATCAATTAGAAACGAAAAGAAAATTTTTTTTTCTAGATTTAAATTAATTTCTCAAAAACTATTTGTTTACTCCTTCTGAGTGAATAGACGTGTTTTCAGTCTTGTCCGGCAAACCCTGTATTTTTATTCTAATTAAAACTTGTATAAGTTGATATAGTGCTAGCAATCAATTTTTTTTTTTTTTTTTTGTGAAAAAGACAGAATTTCTTATTCGTTTGTTACTTTAAACTTGCTTGAAAACACATAATTTCCATACACATTGTGAACTTTATAAAGTTCTTAAATTGAATTTTTTTTTTTTTTTTTGTTATATCACACAAAGGCGCTATTTATTATATACACATACATTGCACTTTTGCACAGTGTTTCTTCACTCTCTTCTTTCGATTTCTCTTATCGATACACGAATTATGGTAGGAGGTACTAAAGCCAAAGATTCAGCATCGAAAACGAAACCACCCGTCACGCCGCTCTCCTCAAAAGTTACTAGAGTTACTAGGACTGGTTCAAGTTCCAGTACATCATCAAAATCAACAACAACAACTACTCCACTTAAGCTTGACGATCAGCTAAGTAAGCTCTCCGACGACATTTTGACCCGTCTCACCACAACATCAATCTCCCAACCAATTTTTGAGGAAAGACTAGCTAAGCTTACAGAAGAAATTGTTGGTCGCCTAACTAAGGAAATGATGAATCTCCGAAATGATTTTTCAAAGCGCATTGGACTCATAGAACACAAAATTGAAACTCATATAAAGGAAGTCGACAACTCGCTTTGTGATTTGCGAGAAAGAGTGAATAAAATCGAATCTCGTTCTATTCCAATTCAAACTGATGTGCTGCAAAAAGAGGTAGCTGAATTACAAATTAAATGTGATGCTTTAGAAAGGAAAGATCTTGCAGCTGATGCTGTTCTCTTTGGTATTCCGCAATTGCCCGGAGAAAGTGTAAAGATGATTTTTGAGAAAATATGTACCACCATAAATTGTCCTATTCCTTCAATGAAAGCTGTCTTTCGATCTCGAGGCGAAAATAGAAATAAGAGCGAAACCAACGATCCTCCCATAATTTTAAAGTTTAACGCTCCCAGAGAGAGAAATTCCGTTTTTAAATCTCTAGCTGATTACCGTATTGCTACCAAACGTAAGCTGTGCCTGCAAGATGCTGGCTTCTCTTCGAACAACTACAATCGTTTCATTTACATACACGAAAGCCTAACGCTGAAAAATCGATCGCTTCTTCGGCGTGCCATCAATTTAAAGCGGCACCATCCGCAGAAAATTTTCTCTGTATTTACCCGCTCTGGTGCTGTACTTTTAAAAGAGAGTGAAATTGGAAGACCAGAACTTATACAAAATGACGATTCCCTGCGTGTAATTGCCGCGAGATGTCAAAACGATGATGCCATAGAAGAAACTGCAGACAATGTTTAATGCATGTACTTTTATATTAAATTATATTTTATCTTTATTATTATTCTTTCTTTTTTCTCTTTTTTCTGTTTCTTCTCTATCCTATTTATATTTATATGTATTGCGTGTGCCAAAAACGTTAAATGATGTTGTAAGCTGTTCTTTGATAAAGAGGAAACATTTTTGCTTTCATTGCATGTCGTTTGTCTCTTTTTTAATGTTTTCTTGGCGAAATGGGTGATAATAATGTGAATTCCATAGGCCGCGGTAATATAGGAATGTTACGTACTATGCTTGGGGTTTTCTGCTCCCAGAAGGAAGGTATTAAAATCTGTCACATAAATGCTCAGAGTCTACCGCCAAAGATTGATCAATTTCGCGATATTTTTACTCAATCCAAAATAGATGTAATTTGTGTATCCGAAACCTGGTTTCCTTCAGAAGCCAGTAATGATGATATACGGATTAAGTTAATTGGCTATAATGTTTTTCGGGTAGATAGATGTGATCGTGTGGGTGGAGGTGTTGCCATTTATGTAAAACAAGGTTTGCGTTGTAAAAGGAAGTGGTTTTCATCTAATTTGTCTGCAATAAATTACGTTTTTGTTGAAGTAGTATGCGGTGATAAAAGCCTTCTTGTGGGTACTGTGTACAGGCCCAATAAATACATAGATTTAACACCCTTTTATGCTGATTTGGAAGATATTTCTACTCGATCCCCGAATATAATTATCTGTGGGGATTTTAACAGCAATCTTTTGAGTGAAAGACATTTTAGTGATAACATGAATTCGTTTGGTTTCCATTCTGTAAACTCTACTATTCCAACTCATCATTCGTCGAGTACAAGTACTTTGTTGGACGTATTTTTTATAAACGACACAAACAATTTACTATTTTATGACCAATTATCTGCCCCAGCTTTTTCAAGGCATGATTTAATTTTTCTAATTTATGATTTTAAAACTACTCTTTCAGCACCTTCGCCTTTCGAGTATAGGGATTTTAAAAATATTGACAGACATGCACTTGAACAACATATTTATTCTATTCCATGGGACAATATATACAGAAAACAATCACCTGACGATCAAGTTGAATTTCTTAATAATAATTTAAATTCTCTTATTGATTCCCACATACCAATCAAAACAAAAACTGTTAACGGCAATGCAAAACCCTGGTTTACTAGAAACATTAGATTACTGATAGAAAAGCGTGACCGAGCTTACCACCGTTGGAAGCGTTTTCGAATCGAGGAACTATTCGAAGTTTATAGGTCATTCCGTAATAATGTTGTCCGTGAGATAAAAGCAGCTAAAATTCAACACTTTTCTAATCGGCTCAGTACCAATTTAAACGGACGTGTACTATGGAAAAATCTTCGTGATTTGGGTATAGCTAAATCAAAATCAATAGATGGCTGTGATCTTGATGGTAATGACCTAAACAGTAGATTTATAAATTTTCTTGACACAACTCCTTCAAGCAGTTACACTATTAATTCAATTGATTCTCCTGTTCAAAATAACGCAGATGATCCTTTCAATAATTTAATACACGAAGATGAAAGCATGTTTAATTTTTCTGTAGTAAATGATCTTGACGTGGTTGAGGCTGTGCTCTCTGTAAAAAGCAATGCAGTTGGAGTGGATGGCATTCATCCAGTGTTTATCAAGGCAATTTTGCCCACAATATTGCCTTACATAACACATATTTTTAATTCGATAATTACTACAGGGTTATATCCGCGCCAATGGAAATTGGCAAAGATTATCCCTATACCCAAAAACTCTGACTGCACTGAATTCAGGCCAATATCTGTACTGCCTTTCTTATCGAAAGTTCACGAACGAATCTTACAAAAACAAATCAATGAATACCTAAATCATAATGAGTTGCTAACACAACTACAATCTGGGTTTCGTGCAAAACATAGCTGTACTACAGCTCTCATTAAAGTAATTGATGATATACGAATTGGCCTTGATAATGATGATGTAAGTTTTTTGGTACTACTCGATTTCTCAAAAGCGTTTGATATGGTCGATCATACTGTTCTATGTAACAAACTGCGTAGTTATTTCAATTTCTCCGAATTGTCAACTAGGTTAATTTTTAATTATTTATATGGCAGAAAACAGGCAGTGTATGTAAGAAATACCTTGTCAAATTTTCTACCCGTTCGCAAAGGTGTTCCGCAAGGATCAATTTTAGGCCCACTGTTGTTCTCGATATATATAAATGAGATTCCTAGTGTTGTTCAAAATTCAATGATGCATATTTATGCTGATGATGTCCAGATTTACCAGAATTGTCCTCTAGGTCTCATTGAGAACTGTGTTGAAAATATTAACCGGGATCTTGAGAATATCTCAAATTGGTCTCTGCAGAATAATCTAACATTAAATCCTACAAAATGCAAATGTTTGGTCATATCCCGTAACAGATTAGATCTTTCGTACTTCCCTCCCATCACTTTAAATAATTCACATATTCAGTACGTTGAAACAGTTAAAAATTTGGGTATTTTGTTTAACCGATCCCTCACTTGGAATGATCATATCAAAAATGTTGTTGGTAAGACATATGGAGTTTTACGTTCGCTATGGGTTGCCCAAGCATACACGCCTCTGCCAACAAGAATAATGTTAGCCAAATCTTTAGCAATTCCAACACTTTTAAATGGATGTGAAATTGTTTCAAATTGCGACGCTGAAAGTAAAAGAAAATTAAAAGTAGCTTTCAATAGTATAATTCGGTACGTTTATGGTCTTCGCCGATATGACCACATATCACACTTATCTAAGAACCTGCTTAACATGTCAATTGAAAATTTTATTAAATATCGCTCAATTAAACTATTTTTTAATATAATGAAAACTGGTAAACCAATGTATTTATATGATAAGCTACAATTTCCGGTATATCAGAGATCTATGGACATAATTATACCTCGTTTTTCATTTTTGATATCAGAAAGACAATTTTTAATTGCTGTAACGAGACTATGGAATTCACTTCCCTTGCACTTAAAATTGATAGACGACATGCAAACTTTTTTAAAGAGTTTACACTCATATTTTTCAAATTTTGGCGACTAATGTTTTCTCTTTTTAAGGCAGCATCTTAATTTCTTAATTTTCTTTAATTTATTAGGCTTTCTCAATTCTTGATTTCAATTTTTTCTTTCTTTCTTTATAAATCTTTCATTATAAAATATTTTGTTCCTACTTTATATTATAGTGTATGATTAATTTAATTTATAAATTTAATTACTTTGTTTCTTTTTATAATTTTTTTTTTCACTTTTAAATATTGTAGTTCGTTATCCATATTATAAACTTCACAATTTTATAAGATTTATTCTTAATGTGTAAGAAATTAAATGAATAAATAATAATAATAATAATAATAATAATAATAATATTAAATGAAACAACTTGAATCGGAAATCAAAAAAAAAATATTAGCTTTAAAAAATGTTATACGAGTAGCATAGTATTACACGTGCTCTTTTGATTTTTAATAATTTTGTTTCTCAAGGCTAATCGAGAGGGGCACTAAAGTGGGTTTTACTGTACCAAAAAAATGAATGTTTATCCTTCTAACTAAATTTTTTAGTCATTTGGTTGCTATTTGATGTGAAAATATTTTTAGCCAGGTTTAAGACCAAAATACCGCACTGTGCAACGCTCGTCTTCAATGGCACTCTTTATGTCAACTCACAAGAAAAATCCAATTTGCTTGCAGTGCAGTTTTCTGCAGGAAAGTATCATGACTCCTACTGTAAGAGCGTAAATGATTTTATGGGACAAATCTTCTTTCGCAATCGAGTGGTTGTAAGGGTACAGAAAAATCTCGATATACACAAATCCGCTGGCCCGGGTAGTATCCCTGCTGGCAAATCCATTACGTTAGCTTTTTCATTTGTAATACTCTACTGGTCTCCTTCCAAGTGGATGCAAAACAGCATTTGTCCAGCCTGTCTCTTAAAAAGGCTAATCTTTTTCACCTTCTAACTATCGTGTAATTGCAAATATGTCCCTTCTTTCGAAGGTAATGCGAAAAAAGTAAATAAATAGGAAGCAACTACGGCCCGTAGAGAGCCTGAACTTAGTTAGTTACAACTCTCAACCATTCCTGTGTGCATCATCACCATCAGGTCAAGAAATATCTATAAGAATGAAAACTTCTTAATGACCGGCAGTATGGCTTTCGCAGTAATAGTTTCCCTCGTGATCTAATGGTATATCAAACTAAACAACTCCTTACATCGTTTTGGAGAAATTAAAATCATTGCCTTTGATATTTCAAAAGCATTTGATAGAGTTTGGTATCAAGATCTCTTATCCAAAATGCGCGCATTTAGTAATGCTGAATCTCTTCTTTATTGGATAAGAATCTATCTTAATGGTTTCATGTCTGAAATTAATAAACTAAATGCCGATGTGCCACAGGGCTCCGTTTTGTCTCCAAATTTTTTTTTTTTAATATTCATCAATGATCATTTGTCTGAAATTTCTAATCCATGAAATTGTTTTGCTGACGACAATACTCTCTGTTATCCCCGTTAAATTTTCTCCCTATCTGATCCCGCTATAATCTATGAAGCCTATATTCGTCCAAAGCTTGAGTAAAGTTTCACTATTTGGGAAGATCCCTAATAACCCATTTGAATCTATTGGATAGAATCCAAAAAAAAAAAATGGTAAGAAGATGATAGAACTACAACAGAAACATTAGAATCTATCGAGCACCGAAACAATGTTTCTTATCTTTCATTAATTATATTATGGTTATTTTTATAAAAAGTGTTCTTGTGAAATAGTCAGTTGCATTCCTCTCCTTAAACAATTCAAGCGTAATACTCGCGCTTCAGGGAACGCCCACCAGTTTACCCTTGAGTTTAACTTCGAACGTACTGTTAAATTCAGAGATTCTTTCTTTAGCCGAACTACACGACTGTGGAATGCTTTAACCAGCTCAGTATTTCCCTCCCATTCCGATATTCAGACATTCAAAACTAATGTAGATCGGTATTACTTTTGAAGTCATATCCAACTTTTCTAAACGCTCGCACTGTGCTCAAACAGTTTAAGGACAGTCGTAATTTGTTTAGTGCGCGCAAAATTATTATCTTCCCCAAATATTTTTCATCAAAAAATTGTTATTTTGAAATAAACATTTTAAAACATTTATTTCAAGGTCATCTCAATAAAAAAAAATCAAATTATGGCATAAAAATATTATTAGTATTAATTTATCGTATTTCACCAATTTGAAGTACTCTTCGTTTGCCACGTATTACTAGGAAGCAATTTAAATTTAGAAAATGAGCTTGCTAAGCGATTGTATTTATTTTTTGTATTATTTTTTGCAATCACATTACGCCACTCCTAATTCATATTTTAGTTTTCAAATTTGTTTTTTTTTTTTTTTTTTGAGATTAATTAACATGATTAGTCATATTTTCAATTCTATTTAAGTTAAATTTTATATTTTTTGCTAAACGATTGTTTATGGGGAATTTTCGCGAAAGCTATTTATTATTTAGGTCAAGGAGACGAATTCAATTTAATACTTGAAAACATTCTTCATTTATGTATATCCAGATGACGATAGACTTGTCCTTGTAAAACGAATAAATTCATTTTAAAATATTTAATTTATAACTTACCAAACTAGTATAGCTTTGCAACAGGTTAGCTGTTCATTGCGAAGCACTGTAATTTAAGAAAGCCTTGCATCATCAATACGAGAAATGCTTTAAGAATTCACTTTGTGATCAAATTGACTTGAAGATAGGTATGCAAAAAGACAACAATGATTTTTGATTGATGATTTTTTTTAAATGCATCTGCAGTGTGAAGACAAACACTCACTTACTGATTCATGCAATTATTATGGCATTTTAAGTGACTGTCTCATTCTTTTATCTAATATTAGTTTTTTTTTTATTTCATATAAAATTATTCAAACATTCATTTGAAAAAATGGGATTAAGTAGTCGGGCAAGTTTCCTTACCGAAAAAAATGATCGGTTATGGGGAAGAAATAAGGAGCCACAGATATTATTTAACTTTTTTACTTGCGACTTATAGGTACTATAAGGCAAGTTATGCATTCGGAAAAAAAATCAAACTCGAGATTGTGATCAAAATTGACATTACGATAATAGCGAAGACCAAAAAAGTGGGTCTCGCAATTCTGTCTGTCTGGCTGTCTACACAATCTGTTCGATTGCAGCTAAACGACTCAGCCGATATTCTTTAAACTTGGTAGATATGGGTTTTATTTTTCCCCCCGGATGTTTTTTGATTTGATTTTTTAAGAGCAAAAATAACGGTACCTGTCATACGATTTTTTTTCGAAATTTTATAAATATTTTTTTTTTTTTTAAAAACTAACACAGATTTAAAAAAAAATCATAAAATTTCATTTAGTCAAACCTAGGTAATGAATGAAAAAAATTTCCAAAAAATTATTATATTTGGTACCCCCCTTCGAACCATTTTTTTTGTTTTCGATTTTCTCAAAAACGGTACAACCGATTTTGATCATTTTTTTTTATGTTAAGGCTCCCCATTAGTTTCAATATTATTGTGTATTCAAATTTTCAAAAAAAAATTTTTTGGATTAAAAAAAAAAATAATTTTTTTTTTGAAAACTCAATATTTCGAAAACCCCATGCTCGATTTTTTAAAACTTGATAAATAAAAGTTTCTTAAAATAATCTACAAGATATGAGAAAAAAAAATTATTTTACCTAAAAATATCGGTACCCTCCATACAAATGTTAAAAAATGGTTTTCGAAAATCGTATTTTTCTCGAAAACCGTTCCGAGAATTTTGTTTAAATTTTTAGTCTTTCGCTTACTTTTTAAGATCTATAATTTTATACAAAAAGTTTTGAAAACAAGACTGACTGTACCTACCATAGAACGATTTTGTAACATATTTAATTTCTCATTATCGACACAACGGATTTTAATGAAATTTTTTATAAAAATGCTTCTAAAAACTTTAAGAAACATTGCATTTCAAAACATAAAAAAAAATATTTTTTGAATTTTTGAAAAAAAAAAGTTGACGTACCAAGTTTTTTTTTTTTTTTTTATATTTAAAAAAATTTATGTAAAAAACCTTATTTTATTAAGAAACCACTACAACGAATTATAATTTTTGTTCTTGCATAAATTCATATATGCATAGCATTCTGTTTTTGTCTCTTACTGCTAAAAGAATTTAAAAAATGATAATTTTATCCTTATGAACAGTTTTTTCTAATAACATTCGTTCTTAAAATTCCTAGTCTATTACATAGGAGCAATCGTGCATTTTATTTTATATAATTTTGCACGCACTAAAGGGATAGGTATATAAAATCTTGAGGAGTTTAATGCTCCGAAAACTAAATGCAATGCTGTTTATTGTCGTTGAAGCAACCCCAATATGCCATTGTCCTTCAATAGCACTTTCATCGAAGAAATCGAAAAGCTATTAGTACTTGGTATGTGTATCAACAACGATCTTCGTTGAGACCGCACCAAAAACGCTTCTAAAAGCTTAGGATTTCTATATCAGTGTTAGAAATTTGTTACCCCTTCTGATCTGGTTAAAAGTTATAAGGCGTACGTTCTTAAATCGAGTATAACGCACATCTTTGTGCCTTTCTTTATTTACTAGATAGAATTCAGAACTGATAGAAAACAGAACTTTCATGGAATCATTGCCATCTCTTGAGCACCGTCGGAATATTTCTTGTCTTTCCTTGTTTTATCGCAAGGAATGGTCCATCGCTAGTGGAATCCTTTCCCTCAATAAGTTGACCCGTGATACCTCTCTAAGCCCTCGAGATTAATTTTGAACGTACCGTTAAATACAGAGATTTGTCATTTTAGTAGAACGGTTTTCCATTGCTAAAGGGTGGTCCAACGAAAACGCACGATGTTAATTGTAAATACAACAAAAAGTTTTCAGAGAATGAACTTAATATTTTTTGTTAGGATTAGGAAGGATCTATGACAACTATGTGTGCAACAATATATCGGCCAAATGCTCGGCACGGCTTCGGTGGCATACCTCTATCCGATGGTCCATATTTTCAATGACTCTAACACATAATTGAGGTTCAATGTCGCTAATGTGCCGAATAATCTCATCCTTTAGCTCTTGAATTGTTCTTGGCTTATTGACGTAAACATTTTCTTTTAAATACATATCCCCAAAGAAAGAAGTCCAACGGTGTCAAATCACATGATCGTGGCGGCCATTTAACATCGCCATGACACACGTGAGATAACACGGCCATTGAATTTATCGCGCAAAAGAGCCATTGTTTTGAAGGCTGATTGGCAAATGGCACCATCCTGTTGGAATCACATATCGCCCAGATCCATATCCTCAATTTCTAGCCACAAGAAGTCCGTTATCATCTCACGATAGCGAACACTATTAACGGTAACTGCTTGGCCGACCTTATTTTCGGAGAAGTACGGACCGATGACGCCGCCAGCCCATAAACCGCACCAAACAGTCAAAATTCGCATCAGTAATGTTGGTGAGATGTTCAATTGTTGGGCACGACGACGAATCGAAGTTCACGGCTCTTCTGCCACACTATCCCAAACAACAGCAATGTTTTCAGCAGAACGAACTGGGCACAGGTGTTTTCACAATTCCTACAGACCCGATTTGCTGAAATTTGCACACAATTCTACTGATTGTGGACACATTTGGTCGATTATCCTGACAAAAAAATCACAAAGTGCACGAAATTCATTTTGGTTTGAAAAAGGCTTCAACAATCTTAACGCGCTGCTCAGTTGTGTACCTCTCCATGGTTGAATTTGTCAAGCACTAAAATAAAGAAATGTCAAATTAAGTTAAGCAAAAAACTTGACGTTGAGGTGTGACTCACAATTAACATCGTGCATTATGGTTGGACCACCCTTTATTTCAATTTTTAAACTTTTAAAATTAATGTTCATCGATACCTCCTTTCTTTCCCACCCTAATTTTCCCTACCGCTCGTGCTGTGTTCAACATTATGAGGGTCTCAATAAAACCTTGAGCACGTAGCGACTGACTGTGGAGAACCATGGTCTAATGAATTTCAAATCTCAACCAATTCAGTGTGCGTGTTCTTACGAGTAGGTCCCACTTTAAACCTGCCGCATTAGACTTGTTCGATTTTCTGAAAATTATCAGAAAAAAAAAAAACTTTTTCTAGACAAGCTTCTATGTACGTATATCTTATATTTCGGGTATTATTACGAATTTTGTTTGGTTTCTAGAAAATAATGTGCAATCAATAATTACATTTTCTATATTAAGTTAAAATTTATAGTGAACTGATAACGAAATAAATGGTAACATTCCATGGAATAAGGTAATTGTTGCTGTTTTTAAGCATGCTGACCAAGCCCATGTTTGCTTAAGAATTTTTCGCAGTTCTTTTTTTTTTTTTTTTTAAGAAATTCCTTTCAATTAATTAGATTGGTTTTGTGATAAGATTCAATTTCAATTGCGGAATTTAATGATAGAGCTTGTTTATTTGTTTGTTTGATTTTTTTTTACTATACAAACTTGGATAAATAAACTTGGACTTCAGTAATGAAGTGGACATTTATAAAATGCACTTGTGATAGTCACGATAAAATAACAATACATTATTCCTTCTTAGTTCTGTTCTTCAAATTATTTAATCGCATTGAGTGGAGTCGAATTGTTAAAATAAATTTAACTATAGAAACAGACAAAATATAAAGGGATTGAGTTCTTAGTAAGCCTAAAATAAATTTGAATTGTTATTAAAAATAGATTTCAATTGTTACGGCATATTTTTGCAATTTTAATATAAATAAGGCGTTTTTCTTTTTTAGTTCAGAATAGAGCTCTGAACAGAGTCCGAGCATGTCCAGCATGTTCTGAACATCCTCTGAACCAAGCGTGCTCTGAGCGCTCTGAGATATTTTTTTAAATTACACCTGAACACTTGATTGTCACCATTTTCTTTTTTTTAATTTTCACCTATCAAATATGTTTGTGGTTGTGGTTAGCATTTCTCGAACCATCTAGTAGCTGGTTCCCTCCGAAGTTTCCCTCAGGATAGCTGGTGCAATTAAAAATTATATAAAATAATCTTATCTGGTAAAGCGAATGATTAGAGGCCTTAGGGTCGAAACGATCTTAACCTATTCTCAAACTTTAAATGGGTAAGAACCTAGCCTTTCTTGATATGAAGGTTTAGGTTGTGATATATTGTGCCCAGTGGGCCACTTTTGGTAAGCAGAACTGGCGCTGTGGGATGAACCAAACGTTATGTTAAGGTGCCCAAATCTCTCTCTCTCTCTGGCGAGTTATTTTATTCTGAGCTCAAAGAGACAGAACGAACAAAGAAACACATATTTGAAGCTCTGAATAATCTGAACTAAAAAACAAAAAGAATTTATTTTTTGACAACTCGGGCTCTAAATGCATATTTTTGAAATCTTAAAGGCACCTTAACACTTTTGATTTTAACTTCAATAGAAGTATTTGGCAGCATTAAAAAGGATTCCAGCTCTGATCTTATTCAAATGTCATTTCTGTACTCAAAAACAGGAGTCAAAAACAACCGAGAATTATTGTAATTCTAACAAGACGGGGCACCACAGCTCGCTCAGTCACACATCCCAACAAGCTGAGGGAAACTTTTTAGCAATAGAATAAAGCTTGAAACAGATTAAAGCAGCAACAGCGGCCGTCATTGATTTAGAACCAATGCACAGTGGTTCCACTCCCGAACAAAGGCGGCCATAATTACTAACTCACTTGATAAAATCTTAAAACGATTGGTGCTAAAATGTTTTGAGCTCTCTGATTTCGAATCTGCAAACAGTTTTAAACTATCTCGTCACGACTTTGAGATACGTTCGATAAAAGGGTTGAAGATCGGTTTAATATAGTTTTATTTAAATATAATTTTTTACTTGCGACTTATAGGTACTATAAGGCCAGTTATGTATTCGTTTAAAAAATCGAACTCGGGATTTTGATCAAAGTTAACATTACGATGATAGCGAATACTACTCGTAAAAGAGTGGGTCTCGCAATTCTGTCTGTCTGTCTGTCTGTTCGACTACAGGCTAAACGGCTCGGCCGATTTTCTATAAACTTGGTAGATATCACTTTTAATTTTTTTCCCCACACGTTTTTTTCTTTTTCTTTTTTTAATACCTGCCATACGATTTTTTTTCGAAATTTTATAAACATTTTTTTTCTCAAAAATTGCTCGACAGATTTGAAAAATAAGAATACAAAAAAATCAAAAATTCATTTAATTAATGCAAGGTTGAAAAAAAAATTCCGAAAAATAGTTATTGAGGGTTCCCCCCATGGAACCATTTTTTTGTTTTTTTTTTTTGATTTTCTCAAAAACGGTGCAACCGATTTTGATATTTTTTTTTGTTAAAGCTCCCCAAAACCATAAATAGAATTGTGTACTCAAATTTTCAAAAAAAATTGTTTGGATTTAAAAAAAAAACTTCAAATTTTTTTTTTTTTTTCAAAACTCAATATTTCGAAAACCCCATGCTAGATTTTTTTTAAACTTGATAAATAAAAGTTTCTCAATATAGTCTACAAGATGTGAGAAAAAAAATTTACTTTACCTAAAAATAAAGGTACCCACCATACAAAATGTTAAAAAATTAAAAAAAAAATGGTTTTCAAAGATCGTATTTTTTTCGAAAACGGCACCTAAAATTTTGATAATTTTTAATTTTTACGATCTTTAATTTAAGAAAAAAAAATTTTTGAAAATAAGATATTACATTTCTCATTATCCACATTACGGATCTTAATGAAAATGTTTATAGAGAAGCTTCTAAAAAGCATTTCAAAACTTTAAAAAAAAATATTTTTTGCATTTTATTTTATATGTAATCTGTACGATACGTGAATAAAAAATTCAAAGAAACGAATACTGCAATACTGCAATTGGAATGTCATCTTAGGACTTGGAAATGACTTCTAATATTGAATGGGACTTATTTTTTTCGGTTCCATCAGCATTTAACCAATGCTGAAGCAGAAACATTATCGTAAATGAGACTTTAGTTAATAGCCCTAAGGTAAAAAAATGAGACTTTAGGTGGCTCAAAGATTAATTAAAAGTGAATTCGCAAGTAATCGCAGCTAAGTCAACGTGCATTAAAAATTACATGAAATTACCTTTCTGATAATATATAACTTTGTGGGGGCGTAACGGGGCGTAACAGTTGAAAGTTTAAAACAAACAACATTAAGCTAATTTATTTTTATTTTTATTTTATTTAGACCCAATTTATAGACTCTTATGCTTAGTCGAAAAATGAATCATAAAAAATTAATAACAAATATCTTACCTTCCACTAATATATCCATTATAAAAAAAAATAACGCAAACAGATGAAAAAAAATTATTTAAACAAATGCAGTCGCACTTACTCTTAGAGCACTAAAACTCAAATGCCATGTGTTTGCAATGTTATTACTCTGAAGATAAAAATCTAACGGTTTTTCTTTTTCTATTTCTAATTAGTTTGGAATGTTCTCAGCTCATTTTAACCGTTTTATATAATAATCGCTACAGTAATTTTTTTAGAATTTTGGCCTACGGTGGAACCACAGTGCAATGGCGCAAAATTAGTACCTACGATATTAAGAGTTAAAGTATGATACTTGGTTAAAACGACGGTTTTGTAAATGTTAACTGATTTTAGCATTATACTTTCTCTAAGACTTTATTAAAGTTAAAATCATCCAATAGCTATTTTCTTTTTTTTTAGTATCGTGCTAATTTCATATGACTCTTTGACATTTAAAAACGTTAAAAAAGTCTGACATTGTTTTGACGTGTTAAGAAGCAATTTATTAAAAAAGATAGCCTTAGAATGATTCTATTCAGGAAATGTTTAAAATTGGGAAACAGTTAGTAAACTAATTTAAAGTTAGCAAATTGTTAAGAGCGAAAGCCTGCTGTATAGAGTGCTAGCAGGGGTCTAGTACCTGCTGAATCGTGCCACCAGGGGCGTTGTATCTGCTGGCGAATGAAAGTTTTTTTTTTTTTTTTATTCATTTTTATTTTCAACAATCTTAAAACTATTTGAAAGCTAGACAAAAATTCATAAAAAACTAGCCTAATTATCCAATAACTTAAAACTAACTTACTGGCCCTATGCGGGCGCTCTAAGCTAAGCTATATCTTAAATTTAATGCCTTTCGGCCTAAAAAACTATTTTTAATTCAAATACTATATCTATTTTTTTTTTCTCGAGAAAATTAAAAAACTCGGATTCTTTATCGTTTTATATTTTTTATATAAAACTTACAAACTAACGTAAAACTAATTAAAAACTACTTAAAATAAACTAAAACTAAACTAAAACTACTTAAAAACTAGAACAGCCACAGCAGCAGTTTTTTTTTTTTTTTTTTTTTTTTTGTGCCACCCTGACTGTCCCTACCTAAGAATACCCTTAGAACTATGTAAGTCGGCCAAGACAACTATCGCTATCAACATTAGACAACCACCAAAACTGGTTCTCCTGTCTTTCAGGTCCCGATCGGACACAGTCCTACTGAACCGAAGTCGCTTAGCTCCGTCTTGTGCGAGGACGTCTCGACTATAAAGGAGCCGCCTATCCACAGTCCTACGGCCGACGTGGTATATTAGCGGAACCCCCTCTCTATCCTGGATCAACCCTATACTACTCGTATCTAAATAGAGGAATGCATTAGGTTCAATATGGCCACTTAAACGCACACTCTCGAAGTATTCTGTATTGGGGTAGTAAGCCCAAAGATTAAGCTATTTGCTGAGGTCATCGCTCTCGAAATGTGACTCCGAATCAGCTTTATCAAAAAATTATCTATTCTGTTAATGTTGGCTCCGTTGTATAGAGACCTGTTGGAATAGTAATGTTTGTACTCCGATTCTGGTGTTCTGTGTAATCCAAGACAACGTCTAAGACACTGCCTCTCAAACACCCGAATCTTTTCCATTTGAGATGGGGCAACGTTGAACCACACCGGGCACCCATAGGCAATCATCGGCCGGATTAGGGCCATGTAGCAAATCACCTTCACCCTGGTGTCAAGCCGGCTGCTGTAAAACAACCGTTTCGTCAGGGCAAAGGCTCCCCTAGCCCTGTTCAGAGCAGCATTTATATGTCTGTCGAAATACAAATACTGATCCAACCAGATGCCAAGGTACTTTACCACACTTTTGCTCGCCAGTGGTTGCCGGTGCGGCCCTACGATCATCAGCTTACGCCAGTTCTTTCTATTATTCCTAGGGGCTCTAGCCAACGGAGTCCTAAACAGAATCGTTTCACATTTCTGAAAGTTTATTTTCAGTTTCCATCAGTCATCACAATATCGCTGAATCTTGTCAAAGTCACGCTGTAAGAGAATTCTAATAACCTCAACTTTTGGAGCTGTTTTGTACGCTATTAGGTCATCGGCATACGCAATTGCCTGAGTTAGACTACTTATCAGATCGCTGGTGTAAATGCTGAATAGAATCGGCGAGTTCACCGCTCCCTGCTGAAGAAAGTCTGCTGTGTCGAGTGCCACCAGGGGCCTAGTACCTGCTGAATGGTACCATTAGGGGCGTTGTACCTGTTGATCTACCAGAGCGAAAGGCTGCTATGTCGAGTGCCACCAAGGGCGTTTTACCAGCTGATCTACTATAGGGAAAGCCTGCTTTGGCGTGTGCCACCAGGGGCCTAGTACCTGCAGAATAGTGCCACCAGGTGCATAGTACCTGCTGATCTACTTGGACTAAAGCTTTCTGTGTTGAGTGCCATCTATGGCCTAGTACCTACCTGCTGAATAGAGCCATTAGGGGCGCTATACCTGCTGATCTTTCACAGCGAAAGCCTGCTGTGCCGAGTGCCGCCAGGGGCCTAGTATTTGCTGAATAGTGCCACCAGGGGCGATATATGTACCTGCTGGAAAGTATCATCAGATGCTTTGTACCTAACGATACCAGAATCCAGATGATCAGAATCCAGATAATCAGAATCCAAATAACATAATTCAAGAATCCAGATTATATGATTCAAGAATTTAGATTAACGTGACATATATCGGCTCATAAGTCTGGAGGCCGACCATGATTTGAAGCATAATTTTATATACGTTTTTTTAAGTTGTTTTAAATTTAGTTTTTAACTAGAGCAAGAGTAAAGTCAACAGGATTGCTAGGGAAAGGTCCTAAATTTGCTGTTGCTGTTGTGGGACCATAAAGAAAATTCTTTAAATCGACATGTCTAATAGATGCTCCTTTGATCTGCTTCGAACATAATATCGTAA
The DNA here is from genome assembly GCA_911387755.1 of Chrysotoxum bicinctum. NCBI lineage: Eukaryota > Metazoa > Arthropoda > Insecta > Diptera > Syrphidae > Chrysotoxum > Chrysotoxum bicinctum. The sequence continues at coordinate 46,444,469 of OU426988.1, read as the reverse complement.
TTCTCAAATTTGCAATGGTCACCGCTTTCTCCCGAATTAACGGCACTAGATTTTTTTCTTTGTTTGAGTATGCAAATAAGCCAAGAGCTACACAACAAATTAAGACAGATATTCGAATGACGAATGAACGAAAGCCTGCCAAAGTAAAGCATAAAGCGATGTATACCCCTACATCATCGAAGGAGTGCGAGTGTTGCTTACATGATGGTTGTATCCTGGCTGGTAATTGAAGTTGAAATGAACCCAATAAAAAATCTTTGGGAGCTCACAAAGCAGGATGACCAAAGAAGTTATTTATAATAACTAAGAGATTATTAATAGAAGCGACAAACAATAAAATATAAAACTTCCTTAAAATTCTATGGCCAATTTGAATTTATGGAGTAGTTATTGATATTTAATCGACGGTTTCACCTCCATCTTAATCTAAAGGAAGAGAGGTGATACAAAAACAAACGAAAAAACTGACATAAAAACACATTTTTAAATTAAATAAAAATAATTTTAAGAAAAATGTGAAGACTATCAATCAGTGTAAAGTCAATTGCTGAATAGTTCAACCTTTATTAATAATCACTTTCAATTGGAACCTGTTTTTTTGGGTTTGTCAGTGTGATTAGAAATAAAAACAACAAATTACGAAACTGCCTTGAAAATCGAATCACGCCACTGCACCTTCTTTTGGCCACCATCTGGCGAATGTTATACGTCAAATGACAGCACCTGTCATATGCAACTAGCAATCAAAAGAACAACTATAGATCGTGCGGCATCTATTTTGCTCATAACTCTACTAGCGCACACATTCCTCAACAAAACTTCCTCCCGTTGGCGTTGTTGATGTGCGTCGCTCGTCGTCGTTGTAGTCTCGTAATGGAATAATAAACACTTTCTGGGTATCGCCCCTCCACGATCTTTTTTGTACAAATGAGTTCCCGCTTAATTTACTGTGGGTAATGAACTGACTTCATCGTTGTCGTCTTTGTTATTGCCAATGTCTTCGATCCGGCCTGGCGCGGAGCCGCGCCGCTTCCCATGCTACCGTTGCGCACTCAATGTACATTGTAATGTGCCCCCTCCCACTTAACCTGTCGTGACATTTTATTTATAAGTTTTTCAGTGCACTCGGCCACAGTGCAGAAAAAAAAACAAGGCCCCAAACAACAGTCAAGTTGCAAAAAGTGAAAGTTGCCCACTCGTTAAGAATTGCATCTCGGATCTAATAATAATTGTAACGTTTGCTGTACACTTAACAGTCTAACGCCCTCTTTTGTCGAGAAAACGCAATTTTCTTCATTGAACGGTACGCATAATATCGACATAGATGATGATATGTCGACGAAGACCACTCAATCAGCGCTATAACAGAGGCTTGACATTTTGTTTGCATTTTTGATTACTGGGTTCGATGGTTGTTAAATCAGATGTTTCGTGGAGCGGGATCGATGACCTTGGGAGCGGGATGTGAATGTTTCTACAATTATTTTTTTTTCTCACTGAAATGCCATACAATTGAGACATGCATGACTGGAGATGAAGTTGGAGAAACAAAAAAAAAATAAAAGAAGCCCAACTAAATGGGGAAACAGAAACTTTTCAGCAGAGGAGCCAACAACTGGTTATGTCAGATTCAATGAAAACTTATTAACTAGATGAGTATGTATTTCCAGCACCACTCACTCATTGTATAGGTATATTGGATGGAGGATACAAGCAATCTTTGCTTTCCGATCACAATTGTTGTTGTTTGGTATTTATTTTTCTATTAAATTTTGTTGTTATTTTTTTGTTCACATCGTAAATAAGCTGAAGACATGATTCAGAATTATCCAAATGACATAAGTTCAACCAAGCATAACATGAAACACAGCTGGGTTGATAGATGGGCTAAGTGAAGATAGGTGACGTTTTTAAGGTTTTCACTTATGATGATGGTTGATCTTGTTGTCCAATGAGCGTTGTGACATGAGTTTTAAAAATAGAAAAAAAAAATTGTCCCTTGAATTGAGCGCTTTCTTTGACTTTGAAAATACGAGGCCATATTTCAGAAAAAGTTTTAAGTTGTGACAGCTAAAAAATAATTTATGACAAATGCCTGGTCAATATTAAATTAATACAAGATTTTTTTAATGTATATTCTTTTTTTTTTAAATTTGCACACACTCAAGGGGTTATGACTACCCTTATAATGTTATGATGGTACTCCGTGCGAGCGTTTAGGAAAATTTTCGTCAGACAAGCCGTTTTTGAGTAATTAAGCTTAATAAATTGTTATTTTTCTTCGATTTTACTTTTTTAATTTGGAATTTTGTAACTAACGAAAAATAACAATTTATTAAGCTTAATTACTCAAAAACGGCTTGTCTGACGAAAATTTTCAATCAGACCTTTTTTGTAGGGAATTTAATTTTATATAAAAGTAAGTCAAAATAAATTTTTTTTACTTCAATGTTTTGTCAGTTCTGACGCAAAACATGAAATTATGACTAAAAATCAAAATTAGCGATGATAGCCCTCTTAAAATTGATATTAAGGGCTCAAACTTTTACGAAATTTTTTTTTTGTCATTCTGAATGATATTCTCGATATATCTTTCAAAAAAAAATAGTCAATTTTTTTGGCCCAGTCTAATATACACATATCTTTCCATAAGAGATGTTCAGTACCGACAATAGAAAGCTTTTCGGTTTCTTTAATACAAGTGCCATTAATGGATAGTGGCAAGGGTGGTATATTTTGTATTAAATACCACATGGTTTTTAATTTCCCATTGTTTAATGCTGTCGAGATCAGAATTTAATGAGCTAAGCATACACTGCCGTTTCAGTTCCACAACCGAACAGCAGGGTTGTGAGTCTGAAAACGAATATGAAAAGCTGAGGATACTGCTGTCAGCGAAACAATGAAATGGATTATAAGTTTCAAACAAAAGATCATTAATGAATATAAGGAAGAGTGTCGGTGAAAAAAAGGAGCCTTGGGGAACAACAGCATTTATTATTTGACTATCAGACTTAAAACCTTCCATAACAACTCGAATTGAACGGTCTGAAAGGTAATTTCTAATCTAACGACGGAGATACTGTTCGATACCAAATGCATGTATTTTTGATAAAAGAGCTATAAAATGCTTAAGAAATATCAAGTACAACTACCTTTGTTTCTCCAAAATGATGTAAGAAATGGTTCCACTTTTTGGTAAGATATGCCATCTGTGCTATTTCTTAAGCTGATTGTTGAACAGCGTTTCCATGATCTTGGAAAGAATAGCCACTAGTGCAATTGGTCACTATTTGGAGGGGGTGGTAGATTCGCCCTTTTTAGGGACCAACTTGACAAATACAATTTTCCATCTACTCGAAGGAGAACCGAATAGTAGAACAAATGTTAAAGCTTACGTAGTTGTTATGCCAGGGTAGATGAACACATCTTTAGGGATATACAACCTGGACCAGCGTATTTGTGTATGTCAAGATCTTTAAGGACTGGAAAAAAGTTTTTGAGGTCGTCCCAATTAGCTTTCTCATATTGCCAAACGGTTCTCTCTGGATTTTTTTCATTAACGTTGTTAGTGGAGCATGATAAATTTGCTGATATGATATAATGGTCAGACGTGCCTAGAGCATAGCCAGGGTAGAACTTTACAAAGCCATGAGAGAATTCGGCATCCCAAATAAATTGACACGACTATGTTGGTTGACCATGACCAACGTAACAAGCCAAGTAAAAATAGCCGGATTGCTATCCAGACCAATCAACATCTTTAATGGACTCCGACAAGGGGACGGTTCGGCCTGCCTCCTCTTCAACCTGGCGTTGGAGAAAGCAATCCGTGACTCTGGCACGGCAACAAGAGGGACCATCGTCAACAGGTCCAGCCAGTTACTGGCTTACGCAGACGACATTGACATCATCGGAAGAACCGAACAAGCTGTACAAGATTCCTTCATCCAGATCGAGCAGGCGGCACAAAATCTGGGGCTGCACATTTGTGAAGGTAAAACAAAGTACATGGTGGCGTCGAATGCGAGAGGAACAGTTGGTCAAACAATCAAGGTAGCGGAGCACGAATTTGAAGTGGTGCAATCCTTTAAATACCTTGGGTCAATAATAGCAGCCGATAACAATATAGAAGAAGAAATACGCGGGCGGCTTCTCAAATCCAACAGAGCCTACTATAGTCTGTCAAAGCTCTTCAAATCCAGAAATCTCACCATAACTTCAAAACTGCTGCTGTACAGGACCATGGTCTGCCAGTACTCACATATGGATCCGAGACTTGGGTGCTTAGCAAAAGGCACTCCGACCTCTTAGCTGCGTTCGAGAGAAAAGTCTTAAGGAGAATTGTTGGCCCCATATGTGAGGAAGGACGATTCCGGAGACGGTACAATCATGAATTGTACGCAATCTACCTAGAAGCAGATATCGTGACAAAAATTAATCTCGGTAGACTCCGGTGGGCAGGGCACCTAGCTCGCATGAGCGAAGAGGAACCTGCTCGGAAAGTTCTTTGTGGTACATTCTATGGTAGACGACAGCGTGGTAGACCATGCTTGCGCTGGAGAGATGGCGTAGACCAGGACGCCCGAAGCCTTGGGGTGCGCAACTGGATGGCCTCGGCTAGAGACCGGGATAGGTGGAGAGACTTGTTGAAAGAGGCCAGGACCGGAACCCGGTTGTCGAGCCGATGATGATGATGATGTGCCTAGAGGTGCTAGTACATTAAAAGTTTTTTTTTTTTGATCGGGATCAGATGTGAGGAATACATAAAGCGTATTGGCGAAATGACCTTCAATGTCAGGTATTCGAGTTGGTTCGTTCACAAGCTGAGTTAAATGATTTCACTCGGCAAACGATTTTAGTGCGAGGACAGTGAGTATTACAATTTTTAATAAGGAGTAAAAAAGCACACAAATCGGGCTCCTATAAATAAATCAAGCGTGGACGATATGCGCACTGGTATAATGGAAAACACAAAGAGTTGGTTCAAATCTTTGGAACCCACAAAGCGGGCCATCGAAGGTACTGTTGTCCAAGAATACTGTTGATATAGGCGCATGCTTCACAATTTATCATGACATGATCATACCTTAACCTAAATTGATTAACGAAATAACGTGTGAGTGGGACTTACTACGGAGAGGGAAAAACCTGTTTACCAAATTTCAAATTTGACGTAATATCACGTGACCTGATTTTATATATTGGGAACGAAGTATATTTTGCCGTATTTAGAGGCCGACAACAAGAACCAGTAGACGCTTCCATTACTGATAGCTTCACTGAGATTCTCGGTAAAGTATTCGAAAAAGGATGTGCAATGAAACCATGGGGAGCGTGTAAAAAGAAACCATCTTGGTGAACAATTGAACTTGGAAACATCAGGAAAGAAAAAGAAGAGTTGGTGACTGGGAAACGCACTAATATATTCAAAAATCAAGAGCCAAACGCAGATCGTCAAGAAACTTCTGCAGTCAAGTTGAGCGTGCCAAAGAATCAGCAAGACTCAGGAAAAAACTTGCTAAGGGACCTATTGTTCTGGGATGTTTTTAGGAACCCAATGGGAATTGGACAGAATAGGGTAGCGAAACACTGGAACTCCTGGTAAACGCTCACTTTCCTGCACCTCTAAAGTGAATAACAGCCCACAAGTGCAGCTCTGCGTAGAGAACACAACACAAGCGGAGTTGATCACTGAAGAGCTAAGGGCTTTTGGTACACAGCACAACATAAGGCTCTGTTGGGTTCTTGGTCGCAGTGGTTTCCCAGGTAATGAAAGCGCTGACGAGCAGGTAATATTAGGATCAACACTTGATCTTAATCAAGCAGACATAACAGTTCAGGTCCCAGACTGTAATCTTAAACAGATAACTTCGACGCAGAGATATGTGGCTACCACAAACATGAAATGGAGCTCGCTCCATACCTGCGCCAATACCAAAAAACTAAAGCCTAGTTTTAACAAACAAAGCGCTACTTATGCAGACGATGCGGTGGAGATATGTGCATGAGGATACTTCTCAATAGCTGTGTCAACGATCTGCGCTATATCATATTAGAAACAGGCTCCTAGGGAGACATTTCTTCAACGACTTGCAGTAGCTCTCTTTCATTTCAAGCAAAAAAACATTATTAAAGCTACAAAATGGCTTGAAAATTCCTAAACTCTATCACCAACCGATCACGAGATTGTAAATCGCCTCCAACCGCAGTAAAAACGCATAAAAAATGGTCCAGGACGACACACGTACGTATTGCTTGTAGAAGCAGCCCCACACGGAGAATGGGCATCTCACTTATACACCACCTATTACCACTCTCCCGGTGAACGCGAGCGTCAGTGAGTTGATGGGGCCAACTCTCCCTAAGACTGTTAAAATCCTCTTAAGGAAAGAGACAGTCCTTTCGACTTATCAGCAATCCTGACCAAACAAACGCATACATAAACCAACAAATGACCTATCAAACTCTTCTACCAGGTGTTGCAAGGTGCCACATGCCAATTCTTTGTTGGACTTATCGCTTTTAAAATAAATCACAATTAATTGAAATTTTTCACAGATAAGGAGTTACTCATCTATTTTTGTTTATATTAAATTGATAATACTTAAAAAGCGTATTATAGTGAGAATGCGTAAAAAAGTATATTCACTCAATTTACATTCAAATAGAAAGAATTTACTTATAATAAATTCAAGTTTTCGTATTTTTTCAACCATAACGACTTGCTTACCTTTAAATAACAGTTTAATTCTAAATTCTAAGGGCCATTTTGCCAATGCTGAGTTGAATCTGAGTTTAATCAGAGTAATTCTTAAGTAGTTTTTTTTTTGCTAGATAATGAGCTCTATCTTTCAATTGTCAAAAATCAAAAGCCATCATTTTGGATTTAGAAATAAACATTCCACGATAGACCAAGTGCATCGAATTACGGATGCTGTGGAAAAGGCACTTGAAGAAAAACAAGTATGCTCTGCTTTATTCTTAGATGTTGCTCAAGCTTTTGACAAGGTTTGGCACTTGGGACTTGAGTACAAACTGCATAGGGACCTTCCCAGGCAGTACTACGACGTACTGAAATCCTACATTACGAACCGACTCTTTAGAGTACGGTACGACCAAAATTACTCGGAACTTAAGAATATTGAAGCCGGTGTACCACAAGGAAGTGTCCTAGGACCAACCCTGTATCTGTTATATACAAGGGATATTCCAGTGGACAACAACGCTATCATGGCGACCTTTGCTGATGATACTGCAATATTGGTGCCAGATAAATCCGTTACGAAGGCTACACAAAAATTGCAAAATGCAGTCGATAAAGTTCGTGATTGGACGCAGAAATGGCGTATCAAATTAAACGAAACAAAATCGACGCATATAAACTTTACAAACAAAAACATAAACAATGTTCCAATATTTATAAACAGTACAGAAGTACCTTACTCCAATACCGCCAAATACCTTGGAATGAATTTGGATGCAAAGCTTAAATGGAAAGAGCACATCAAAAAGAAAAGAGAAGAACTAAACTTAAAGTACAGAAAAATGTACTGGTTACTAGGAAAGAACTCTGACCTATCTATCCAGAACAAACTAATGTTATATAAGCAAGTATTGAAACCCGTTTGGACATATGGCATCCAACTATGGGGCTGTACAAAGAAAACAAATGCTGAACCCATCCGAAAATTCCAAAGCAAGGTCCTTCGTGGAATAATAAATGCCCCTTGGTCTATAAGAAATAGCGATCTACATCGTGACCTTCAAATTGAAATGGAAGTGTATCACACAATCAGCGACTGCAAAGTCACACTAACTCTGAAATGGAGACCGTATTAAATGTACGAGACAATGTTCGGAGATTAAGAAGAACCAAGCCTCATGAGCTGATGGTCTAAAAGTTATGGGAAAGTGTTATTACATTAAACTTCCCCCAATGCGATTTAAAAATTAAGAAATAAAAATCATTTATCGATCTTTTCATAGATTGGTCCTGATTCACCGGTGGTTTTAGTGCGGTAAGAGTCCCACACTACTCGGTACCGATTCTTTCCGAGTGTCTTTTGAAGATTTCCATCGGATAAAAAAAAAAAAAAAAAAAAAAAAAAAAAAAAAAAAAAGGAGATTTCAATAGTTCCGCAATTCGATTTCGAAAGTTTTTTGACATACACATCTACACATTTTTCAACTGTCAAAAATCGAAAGGGACATTTCAATAGTTACGCCATTCGATTTCGAAAGTTCTTTGACATACACATCTACACATCTTTCAACTGTCAAAAATCGAAAGAGAGGTTTCAATAGTTCCGCAATTCGATTTCGAAAGTTCTTTGACATACACATCTATCATTCCAGCCAACTAATAACACGCTGGTTGTTCTTTGAGCTGCTGCACGTAATACAATTTTTTTTCTTATTTATCTATCACAAATATCTTTTCAGTTAACGCAGTTGAGTTAACTAGGAACCTAAGTGATGCCAAATGTTGAATAACTTGATTGCCATCGCGCTCGAATGTTTTTAATGTTGCAATCCTAAAATACGAGTACCTTACTCTTTTCTAACTATCACGGATCATTTTTATGAACTTATTGTATTTGACATTTTAAACAAATTTCACAAAACTTTTCCCCACTTTACTAAACAACACCCGTTATATCACATTCCTGGTTAATTCGCTTTGCATATAAAATCATTACAATAATATTAAATAGAAATAGCAAATAATTTATCTAAGAAGAGTGATAAATATTGGCATAGACCTCATAAAGCTTTAAAAAGGTTTTACTAAAAGGCGGCGGCGGCGTTAGGCTTATATTGTACCCGTACCGGCAATAATTATGTATTGGTGCTTTTGTTGTACTTGCATTGATTATGCAGGTGGTGGCGCCTTCGCCTTTAATTTTATAGCCTTGTCTTCTTTTTATTTTTCTGTTAGTTAAACAACTTAAAATATTTGCGTAAAAAGAGATGATGACTTCGACGAAGAACGGTGGTGGACAACAACGTGTTGAGGTAAGGTGTACTTTGTTATGTTGTGCCAGAGTTTCGCACCGAATCTGGGATAAAAACGTAAATGTTTCTCAGTTAAGTAACACAAAAGCCACAGGTAATTTATAGTTAAGTCAGGCAGTGTTCGCATGCCTTACTTTTGTATATTTTACCGATAAAGAGAGTGCAAGTGTTGGGAAGAATAATGAGGGTAGGTACATATCGTTAACAGTATGGCACATCTAAGGAATACCCAAATGCTATCAGATGATCTAATATATTACGTATTTCGACAAGTTAAATTTGGGTAATCGTCACTAGCAGCTGGAATTTCAATAAAGTTTCTTCTTTGTTTTTGAACTTATGTATGTTTTCATAATCTACATAACGTATTGTATTAAATGGTATAAGTGCTTTATATGTGCTTGATAACTCACATATATTCGTAATTTGTCAAAAACGATGTCATATTTAGCGGACATTTCTTTATAAACCATAAAAGAACAATTCCTTCATAAACATTTAAAAACTTTTTCGTTGTTGGTTGGACAAACTAAGCCACCTGTTTTCATCCAATTTGTGGTCTGAATTTGACATCCCTTTTAATACCACATGACATGCCACATACCAGGATTGCCGCCACTGATGTGCTGGTTCGATGAGGAATAGCGGCTGGCGCATGCAGCCAAGAACGAGGCCTATCAATAAATGCTGCAAACTAGAGCCGGAACTGATGAGAGAGCAGCCCGGGAGCTCTACGAGGAAAAACGAAGGGAGGAACGCCAACTTCTCAGGACGAAAAAAGGAGAGCACGCGATGCGTGCGGTGGAGTCTATTGGGGACTGTAGCAATAGGGTGAAGCAATCTACCCAAGGCTACAAGGCCAGAACGGAATTCGGCCGAGGCGAGAGTGAAAATGTGGTAGTAGACTCACAGTCCTTACTGAGGATCTGGAAACAATACTTTTCCGCTATTAGACAGAATACTTTATTCAACTTGTGTGATGATAGTCAAAATTTTGTTCCACCTAACTTAAGTGAAGTGCGGTTAGCGATAACGAAGCTTAAAGTGTACAAGGCGGATAGTGCGGATGGCCTGTCAACCAAACTATTCAAAGCACGGGGAGATGACATGGTAGGGTTTATACATCAACTTATCTCAAAAATTTGGTCGGATCAAAGTATGCCCGGTGAGTGGAACCTCCGTATAGTGTGCCCCATGCACAAGAAAGAAAATGCTCTAACTTGTGCCAACCACAGACGTAAGTCTTCTCAACGTCGAATACAAAATCTTATCATCTGTACTGTGTGATCGCTTAAAACCGTTTGTCAACGCTCTGATCGCTTCTATCAGTGTGATTTTAGGCCGTGCAAATCAACCGTCGACTAAATGTTCACACTCCGACAGATTTTGGAAAAAACCCAGGATTTTCAAATCGATACAAACCACCTTTTAATTAATTTTAAAGTCGCATATGACAGCGTAGATAGAGACGAATTATACAGTCATGTCGCATCTCGGCATCCCTGCCAAACTTGTCCACTTGTGCAGAAACGATGGAGAAGTCTCGCTGCTCCGGAAAAATCGGTAAGAACACCATAGAACCCCTTGATGTCGAGAAAGATTTGTGGTAAGGCAACGTGTTACTATGCAACATCCTTAACATCGTTCTTGAAGCAAATATACTCAACTCGCAAATCAAAAACAGAGGTACAATTTTACAAAATTCCGTTCAACTACTTACTCGTACTTATGCAGATGATATTAACATCATTGGAATACGAAGTGAGCTGTCAATGGCGCGTTTGCAAGTATTGAATCGGAGGCGGAAAAAATGGGTTTGGTTGTTAATGAGGATAAGACGCTGTCATCGAGAAAAAAAGAATCTCAACATCGTCAACTCGGATAAAACGTCACGATGGATAGGTGCAACTTCAAAGACGTCAAGCACAAGAGTCAAGGCAGAGATCAAACTCAGAATCACTCTCGCCAATGGGTGTTTCTTCTGGCTAAGAAGGAATTCGAGTAGTAAAGCCCTCGCTCAACGAACCAGTGAGATCTTATATAATAATCCATAATCATCTCTGTCCTGCTGTATGGGGCAGAATCATGGACCATGTAAAAAGCGGATGACAAATTGCATTTGCATAAGTGCTTTGAAACGAAGATTCCTCGAGTGATTTTCGGTCCAGTATGCATATATAGAGTAGTACCCCTTCGCATAATGGTTAGTGCGTTGGACTGTCATGCGGAAGGTCTCGAGTTCGATTCTCACCCGCTACAAAACAAAGTTTTTCAGGGTGTACTGCCTCTTGCGAGGAATTGAAAAATGCACCAAAAGTATCTTTAGTCATGAAAAGTGCTGCTCATTAGCCGTTCGGAATCGGCAGAAAATTTTAGGTCCCATCCGTTCCTGGTAGCTCGCAAACAGGAATGGTTGAGAGTTGTAAGTCACTAGGTCCTGGTTCTCTTCGAGCTGTTGCAACACCAAATTCAAAGTATCGATATAGTATGAAGGGACAATAAGGAGCTTTACAACGACATCGACCTGGTCAAAAAGCTGAAAAAGCTGAACGACCTCAACGAACTTGGAGTTCGTAACTGGAGGCAGATAGCTAGAGACCGAGCTGGCTGGAAAGGATTGTTGGTTGAGGCCGTAGTCCATCTTGGACTGTAAGCGCATTTGAACTAAGTAGGTAAGTATGTCAATACGTCTAACCGGAATGTCATCCGATGCTGTTAGTTTAGTTGTTCGTTTTCCATTTTCATAATATAGACGATTAAAAATCGCTGACATGTTGAAACTGTAAAAAAATTACTCCAAAAATAATTAAGTTTCGGGTATTTTCACAAAACTTTTTGTTTACCGATGGAGATCTTATTTCACTTAACGGATAAATAAGCAAACCAAATGTTTGCATATGGGGAAGTGAAAATCCACAAGTAATAGCCGATGTTATAATTTTTGCAAATGACGTCATATGTATGTCAATTATATTTGACATTTATGAAAAAGACAGCGGTTGCTGCCAATGTCGCTAAGAATGAAGAAACATCAACTAGACGACGGGTGAGGCAAATCGACGGACCAAACACCAGACGACACTTACAGCGAATTTAAGTGAAAGACTTACTCATGTTCCCGTACAAAGTGCAAACAGTGCATTGTACATCAGTTAATGCCTATTGACCGTCCGTCGCGTATGAATTACAGTGAAACCTTCTTCAATCTCAACAACGAAGAGTACGATTTTGTGTCGAAAATCATCATGGTCGACGAGGTTCATTTCGACTTAAGCGGTTACGTGAATAAACTAAATCTTCGTTTCTTTTTCTTTTCCACTATTTTTTTTTTATTTGTAAAAAAGTAATTCGCCATCTTGTATATGCGAATGCTGTTAATGAGAAGGGACCAACGACCCCAACTTTAGGTTTCTTTAATTTTTGAAGAATATTTTTTAGTGCATATAACTTGCTAAGTTACAAAATTTCATTTAAGATCCGCTTCTTTGTGTCTCCAACTGAATATTTTAAATAGATTTGATAAATTTTTAAACAAATAATAATATTATGAACTTTATTCTCACCCACCCATTGACGCTATCGTCGCGCGTCGGTTTGATAAAAACAAAAAAAAATAATTATAGTCATTATACTTACATTCTGCCAATCCTCAGGTTCTTCTTTTAAAACCTCTTTAACTTTTTTTATTTCCTCCACCTTTTTTAGCTGCTGTTGTGCACTTTGATATAAATTGCACGGTTTTATTTGTACAAATTGCATTGGATTGCATGAAGGTTTGGGTGGCGTTGGGCGTGTAACACGAGCCCGCGCAACGTATGGTGTGGGATCATGTGACATAGTAGACTGAAATAACAAAAAAAAAAAAAACATATTAATATAAATAACAAGAAACAATAAGAAAGATAATTTTAATTATTTTTAAGAGTATATGACACTCGTTTAGCAGCTATAGCAAGCACAGTATAAAATTCACCACAGGAATATACTGCAGGGAACTTTAAAATTAAATTTCAAACACACATTTTTTGTAGCAATGTATAATAATTTGCATAATTTTAGCGTTTTGGCATTCTGGGTTTACCAGAAATTCAACATGAAATAGAAAAAAAAAATACAAAATGATTTAGTTTGTTTTTCGAAAACGAAACACAAAATCGAGTTATTGTAGGAGGTTTTCATTTATGGTCTATAAAATAAAAACGACTGAAAATTTCACTAAATCATTTTAAAGCCAAAGTGACCTAGAAGTAGATGACAAAAGTGTGAATCATTTGCGATCAGTGCTGTCGAAAGTGACACAGAAAAACACATTCAAACTGTCGAAAACTTGTAATTTAAAATGGTTTTAACGTTTAACTAGACCAATGCTTATTTGAGGCTATGAGTGCAATAGTGGTGTAACCCACTTTTTTTTTAAAATGAGTTTTTTATAAAAATGGGTCTCTTAATATATTTATTTTAATACAAAAATAGTTTTATGCAGCTATCTACACTCAAAACTAGATGGCACTCAAAAAGGTGTTATTGCATTTTATAATTTGATCATAGTTTGAGTGCGATAGTGGCGTAACCTTCATACTTCTCTTAGAAACTGTTTAGATTGTGACTGCTCTTCGCGCTAGGCAGGGGCTGAGGCAAGATTCGGAAAGATTCCAACTCCAGCACTAATAATATTGGTTGTATATTACAAAAGACAACTTTGGACCTTTTTCTTCGGCATAAATAATAAGGGTACTGAAAAAGTTCACATGTATGTTTGGGATGAGTCCACAGCGTCAAGAGGGCCTCAAGAAATTGGATCTTGTCTTATCATTATTTTAAGAACGTAGGGCAGTCTAAGATAATTATTATGTATTCTGACCAATGTGGGGGCCAATATAGAAACATAAAACTTTCACTGTTGTGCTAATTTTTGGTATCCCATTCCGATTTTATGGTTGAAGAAATCGATCATAAATTTTTAGTTAGTGGCCATTCCTATTTGCCGCGTGACCGAGATTTTGGTATATTAGATAAGAATAAAAAAATTTATAAGGATATCTTCGTCCCAGATGATTGGGTTAACGTCATTTCCTCGGTCAGAAAGAGAAACCCATTTGAAATTGTGAAAATGACTTCATCTGATTTTTTTTCCACGAAATCTCTTGAAGAAAATATCGCAAATAGAAAACTGTCCATTTCAAATTCCAAGGTTGAATGGCTTAAAATTCAGTGGTTACATTTCGAAAAAAGTAAACCAATTTCAATTTTTTATAAATATTCTAATGAAATTGATGTTTTACTCGAAAAGGTAAATGTAAAAAAGAGACAATCAGTTAATATTAAAAACTCAACCAGCTTGTTGTTCAAGCAACTAAACGATAAAAAAAAAGAAAGACTTAATTGAACTGCTTCAATTTATACCACCAATACCACTTTTTTTACTTGCGATATAGGTACTATAGGGCAAGTTCTGCATTTGGAAAAAAAATCGAACTCGAGATTTTGATCAAAGTTGACATTACGATGATAGCGAAGACGAAAAAAGTGGGTCCGGCAATTCCGTCTGTCTGTCTGTCTGTCTGTATGTCTGCCTGTCTGTATGTCTGTATGTCTGTACCTCGATCTAGAGCCTAAGCCACTGGACCTATTTTCTTCAAACTCGGTGGTTAAGGGTCTTCGGTGATTCCCTAGAGGGGAAATTGAAATTTTTTTTTTAGCTCTAAAAATAACGGTACCCCCCATACACCCGTAATGCAAAATCTTATTTATCTCGAAAACGGCTCTAACGATTTTGATAAAAAAAAAATAGGTGTGATATTATGGACATGGACTACGTTTTGGTAAAAAAAAATTTGGGGCAAAATGTTATTAACGGTATCTGTCATAGAACCTTTTTTTTGATTTTCGACTTTCTCATTAACAGCTCTAACGATTTTAACCAAAAATTTTCAGCAGGAGTCCCCCTAAGTTTAAAATAATATTGTATATAAGACTATTCGAAAAATTATTTGCTGGGTTTTTTGAAAAAAAAAATTTTTTTTTTGAAAAATCAATATCTTCAAAACCTACGAGCGATTATTTTTAGAAATTATTTCCTAAAATCAATATTATTAAATACTTAAAATTCGCATCCCACATTTTTTTCTTGAAAAATTTTAAAGAAATTTCTTATATAAAAAATATATTTAATAATAAAATGATTTTTTAAAGTTTGTTTGCATAAATTCATACTTTTCTAGAAATCAGACGGCAATTTCATTTTAAATTCATGTTTTATATTTATAAAATGTATCTTAAATTCCAAAGTACTTTTACATAAGAGCAAGTTCGTGCGATCCAGTCGTGCATTTTATTTATAATAATTTAAAAACATCAACAATAGTTCCAATCGAAATATTTGACGATTTAGGTATCAGACGAGGAGTAAAATCAATAATAGGTTTAGCGTAGCATTGGAAAACGTCTCTTTATGAAATAATTCAAAGCATCGATGAAAACGAGCGATATGCATTCAAAGAACAAGCAAGATCATCAAGTGAACGAACAGTATATGCCAAACTAAATTACAATTTATATGTAAAAAATTACTTCAGCGAAAACTATCCAATTAAAATGATAAGCAGTATTTTCAAAGCAAGGGGAGAACTATTAAAACTCAATTATATGCCGCACAGGAACGATTTGGAAGGTATTTGCTCTCTATGCAATATGCGGGAAATAGAGAACGTTTACCATTTTATTGCTAAATGTCCAATGCTGATGGAACTTAGGAGAGTTTTCTTCGAGAAGAACTACCTGCAAGAAGAAGACATAAAACTTATTCTTAATGGAGAAGACTGGGTTCGGCTGTATCAATTTACTTCAGAAGCGATGTCCTACAGAAGCAGAATCATAAGAGAACTTTTTTAAACCTAAATAAAATTTTTTATACGTTTTTCCATTAACTAAAAAGATTTTTTTTAATTAAAAATACAAAAAAATTCCGTTTTAACTAAACTAAAAGTTGCATAGAAAAAAAAAAATACATTCCGTTTTTGCTAAACTAAAAGCAATTTTTTTTTTTTTTTTATATTAATCAATTTTGTTTTAACTAAACTAAAAGTTAAATTTAATCAATCAATTCATGTTTGAAATAAGATATAAACTATGTAACTACCTACTCGAATAATTAACAATTATCAATTTTGTTTTAACTAAACTGAAAGTTCAATTTAATCAACCAATTCATGTTTGAAATAAGATATAAATTATGTAACTTTTCGAAAAATTAACAATTATCTTTTATAATATAAAAATATTATGTAAAAACAAATAGTAAAGAAGCCACTCGGGCAGACGGCATAGATGCCATGTCCTACTTTATTCAATTAAGGAGTCAAAATGTAAAGAAACTTTTTTAGGAAATGAATAAAATTATCTATCTTATCTATCTATCTATCTATCTATCTATCATTTCTTTTTTTTTTACAGAAAACCATGAATGCAATAGTGGCGTAACCCACTTTTTTTTTCCAAAATAAAGTTGAATTAAAAAAAAAAAAAGCTTGGCCTACAAAATATGCCTTTTTCAAACTATTCCACGTTTTTAGATAAATCAAAGATGTCAAAGGAAAAATACAAAAAATGTTTAAAGAAAACCTGTTTCTTTAATCTCTCGTAGCTCTAAAGTGAATTTAATGGGTTACGCCACTATTGCACTGACAGCCTCATTTAAGTGAAGAAATACTCACGTTAATTTTTGTGGAGAACTAGATACGATGGAGGAAATTATTCCACGGGAATATGTTCCACATGGATATTTTATGTGAGAATCTATTCCACTTCTCAAAGTAGAATCATTTTCCACCTAGAGTGAGAATTACACTTTGGAAATATGAAAAAACCATGAAAGAAAATTCAACAATCCGATAGCTTTCTGCTCACTTTGGTTTGCGTACGGCAGATTTTTAATCAGTTAAGTTAAATCTTTGTATCCAAAAACGTATCCGCTGATGTTATTGTTACCCCCTGATTTAATTTTCTAAGTCATTATGATGAACAAAAATGACAGCTACTCCCATCTTACTTATAAGGATACATGAAGGTCTCCTGATTAATCAACCGTCAACCAGATTGACCTCATTGCCATCGACGGAAAGCACTTCTCCAAGATTATTATTCCGAGGGGCCAACATCGTTAAGGACCAAGGTAGCCAAGGTACTACTGCGGATATCCCAAAAAAAGCCAAAACAAGGAAATACTGGCAGGAAATTCTAATTTGAATAAATACAACAGCAAGAGATAGATATTTTTTTTTTCATCGATCGAAAACAAGGAAATTAGATTTAGATTAGATCTATTCTTTGTTTTTCAATAAAAAGAAAAAAAAATTACAAATAATATTCAAATAGATCGAAAAAGTATGGCATACATTATCATAAATAAAGATTGCTTTTAGTTTAGCTAAAACGAAGAAGAAAAAAATATACACCTACTTTAATGGAAGGCACAAAATAATTGCATAATTAATTCTTAAGAACTTGTTTAATTTGGGGGCTTTTAGTTTAGCTAAAACAAAATTATAGGTATTACCATGAATCAGAAAAAATTCAAATAAGTATTGCGATAACATCTTGCATGCAGGATATAGCGTATAAGTGGTTTCCAGCCACGGTCTACATTTAAAAATCGAACACATTCTTCTTAAGTAAGAAAACTTGCACTAAGATGAAGCCTTCGGATTACCTGTAGTATCGGGCATTGCACCAAAAAAAAGTAAGACGTCTTCGTTCTGATTAAGGTTGCATAGTGAACAAATAGGATTTATATCAGTTCTATAAGCCCTATAGTTTAGTTCAAACATTTCAGTTCGAATTTTAAAAATTGAACTCATTTCAAAAGCTGAGAACTCTTCTCTAAAGTAATTATTTATACCCAAACCTAAATTGAGTTGCTTATACATAGTCCGAGAGGTTGATGATCTGGCCCTATCGAGATAGGACTGATACAATTTATCATCAATGATAGCAATACAATCGTATAGGGTATTTTTTAAATATTCTAATTTTCTACTGATAGAGACATTGCAAAGTTGTTAATAACTGCAAGATCATACCAGTTCTTGATTGGACTATACCCGCATTGAAAATAAACTAAAAGTATTGGTTTTTGTAGGTTTCGATCAGACCGTTTCATGACCCTCAATATGTAATCAGCGTTTGCCTTTAGATTTCTTAGAAATAGTGGAGGTAAGCCTGACTCAACACGAATAGCATAATTTGGGGTATTAATAGGCAACTTAAAAATGCGTTTGAAGAAGTATCTCTGTATTACCTCAATTTCGTCAAATTGTTGATACCCATACACTTCATTCCCATAGCAAAAGCAGTTATTGATCGTGGCATTGTATACTTTAAATTTCGAGACTGGACCTACATACTTATTTGTAAAAAAAAACTCAGACCACCTAGCGTTTATAGCTAATTTTGCCACTTTTGTTTTTTCTTTTAAATGAGGTCGGATATTTAGATTACAAGTAAGAACATAGCCTAGATACTTAAATTCATTGACGACTTCGATTACTGCATTATCTAGGGTCCAGTTACGACTATAGTTAATAGAACGATTTTGGGATCTGAATACCATTATTTTAGATTTAGATGTGTTAATTTTGAGATCCTACATATTGCAACTTGTTTTCAACTTATTAATTTGGAGTTGTAAAGTAAGTGCATAGAGCAAAATCTTAATTATAAGATCTCCGAAAGTAATCCCACCTGGAATATGGATTTCGACATCGTTAATAAATAACGCAAACATCAACGGACTCAAGACGCAACCTTGCGGGACACCGGTTTCGCATTTAAAAAATCTAGATACATTTTTACCATTCTGTACAGCTACGGTCATACTACCTAGAAGTTTTTCGTAGATTTTGATAAATTTAGTCGAAATTCCGATCTTATAAATTAAAGATTTTCGATTAATGATGTCGAATGCTGCCTTCAGATCAACAAAAAAAAGCGTATAAACACTTCTTTTTGTCTATAAAGCGTCTTGCCACAGTATTGAGAACAAAAATTTGATCAACAGTGGAAAGATTGTCTCGAAAACCAGCCTGAAAACAACTTAGTATATTGTTTTGCTCAACCCAGGTCACAAGTCTGTTATAAAGGATTTGTGTGAACACTTTTCTAAGAGAGTTGAGTACAGCAATACCTCTGTAGTTTTCCGGCAAATTCCGATTACCCTTCTTAAAAATTGCAGAAATTCTAGAGGAGAGAAAATTTTCGGGAATTGTCTCTTCATTGTATATCTTATCGAATAGAATTAAAACAAACTCTAAGAATTCCGGGGGTGCGTTTTTGTAGAATTCTACTGGGATACCATCAAAACCAGATGGTTTTCTGTTTTTTCATTTTTTTCAAAGCAGATATTGGCTCCAGCATTAAGAAAGAACAGTCCAAATCTGGAATTGAGATGTTTGGAAGCGCAAAGCTCAGTGTTTTGATTGGGATCAGGCAACAAAATAGTTTGCTAGCAAATTAACATCGATACTTTACGAAAACGTCTTACACTGACCACTTAACTTGCGAACATTATACCAGAAAGATTTTGAGTCCCTACATTCTACAAGCTTATAAGCTGATTTCTTTAGATATAATTCCTTTTTACGTTGCACAAATCCTTTTGTATGCTTTCTTTTGCTCAAGATACATTGTTTTGAAAGCCGGTTTGTTTGTTTTTCTAAAAAGTTTTAAAAAAGCGAAGGATCTTTGTCTACTTTGTTTACAGTCACTATCATACCATTTCGACTGAAGTAAAGGTTTCTGCGAAGCTGTAGGGTGAAAAGCAGATTATCTTATCGCGACGAACACAGAATCTGTTGCTTCTTCTACGGAGATTAACAATGGATTGGGCATACTTGCGTACTGGGAGGAAATTCTTATTCGAATAAATACAACAGCAAGAGATAGATAGTTTTTTTTTTCGATCGAGTCTCTAGTTACCTCTGAAGAAGCTCTATTCCGCCAACATTAACTATTGAGGACCAGACAATCACTGCACAAAAGCCTTCAGCGATGCCATATCTTGTGTACTGGACTTAACGGGATCACCACAACAAAAAGCTTTATTTTAACAATGAATTCCGGCAACCACACCAAGTTAAACATGAGGCATAAAAAGTGAAAGAACCAGAGCTACTTTAGCAAAAGAGGGAAACAGGGGACCATCAGCTAACACATAAATACTTAAATAATCTTATAACTTGTGGGGTTTCTCAAAAGGAAAACATGAACAAGTGAATGAAGGAAGCAGGAATAAAGTTCGAAAGTTTAACGGAAGGTTAAAAAAGCACCTCTCAAGGTTAAAAATCCGGAACAAATGCAAGGAATTGGAATCGCCAGTTGGTGCTGTGAATATGGAAAAATAATTCCTAATAAATGTATAATTGAGAGGATCGAATCGAATTAATCGAAGAGACTAACAATTCCGTCCGCCCGATCTCCACGAAGTGAAGATAGCTATATCTAAACTTAAGTCGACTAAAAAAGCTGGAATTGGTTTCCATGATGACGACCTGTTCGCGTATTGCCAAACTGTATATCAGCACAGATCTCCATAGTCTGTGCTCAGCCATTTTCTGCTCACCGAATTTGAAAGTATTGTAGAGCAAACTGTATGCTACCACAGAGCGCTCTGTGGTCACATGCAGTTTGCTTGTAAAATATTAAAAAAGCTGAAGCAAACTATATGCTAGTTCAGATCGAGCAATGTACCTGCGATTACAGAGCCATCGTTCACGTTGGTATAGTTATTGTGTGTGGTGAGTTCTGGGTTGGTATACATTTTGCTCAGGAAACTAAGAGCAAAGTACCTGTGATTACAGAGCCATCGTTCACGTTGGTATAGTTATTGTGTGTGGTGAGTTCTGGGTTGGTATACATTTTGCTCAGGAAACTAAGAGCAAAGTACCTGTGATTACAGAGCCATCGTTCACGTTGGTATAGTTATTGTGTGTGGTGAGTTCTGGGTTGGTATACATTTTGCTCAGGAAACTAAGAGCAAAGTACCTGTGATTACAGAGCCATCGTTCACGTTGGTGTGGTTATTATGTGTGGTGTGTGGTGCCGTGACATAAGGCCAAGTGACAAAAGGCCAAACATAAAATGGTTTGTCTTGAGCAACAGTACCTTGGGTGGCCCGCTTCGCGGGTTTTCAGGATTTTAACTTCCTTTTCGGGGCTCACACCCGCTCACGCAACTCCGTTGCTCCGCTTAGGGTATGTTCAGTCGTCAGGCAGGCGCCTGTAGCAACAGTTTTCCTGAGCAGCAGTACATAACTGTTAGTTGTTTACTCCAATTAATGTAAAATACAAAACTGTTGCTACAGGCGCCTGCCTGGCGACTGAACATACCCTAAGCGGAGCAACGGAGTTGCGTGAGCGGGTGTGAGCCCCGAAAAGGAAGTTAAAATCCTGAAAACCCGCGAAGCGGGCCACCCAAGGTACTGTTGCTCAAGACAAACCATTTTATGTTTGGCCTTTTGTCACTGGCCTTATGTCACGGCACCACACACCACACATAATAACCACACCAACGTGAACGATGGCTCTGTAATCACAGGTACTTTGCTCTTAGTTTCCTGAGCAAAATGTATACCAACCCAGAACTCACCACACACAATAACTATACCAACGTGAACGATGGCTCTGTAATCACAGGTACTTTGCTCTTAGTTTCCTGAGCAAAATGTATACCAACACAGAAAAATCTGCTTTTGATCTGACACAGTATATAGTATGCTCTTAATTTGAATGAGCATTCTGTAGTCTATTATAGAGCGTCGGAGCTCTGTACTGATATACAGTTTGGCAATACGCGACCTGTTCACAGCGGCATCCGATGACTTAATTGGAAGTATGTCCTGACTAATTTAGTGAACGCCTGAACCCGATTTGCTAGTTCCAAACTAGTGTGGATTTAGGACAGAAAAGGTCAAACGCAAAATAACTCTGTCATTCTGGTAATTTTTTTTTTTTATAATTCACACGCGTTCAAATGTTTATTAAGAGACCCTTATAATGTTAAACACAGCACGGTCCATGGGGAAATCAGGGGGGAGGGGAAAGGAGTTCTCGATGAACAATGGTCTTGAATGTATGCAAATTGAAATGGCAAGGGAATACCGTGCCGAGTAACGTAATGGCATGTTAGCACTCCCGTAGATTCAGCTTTATAATGTGTGGTTTACATGTCAAAAGTAAGATCTGTTCGTTTACTTCACAAACCTACCAGTTTTTGGCAGATTTATTTTTTACATACGAACGAACGACAGATTTAGGACTAAAAGTGGTAGAACCTGGTTGTTTTGGATTAGTACGCCAACAAGGTTGCAGTAATCATGCCATGTTTGTATATCATAACTTAAGGCCAATAAAACAGCTGGAACTAGCTGCCTTGCTGACTAGAGGTTTATAGCGGTTGGTGACGACTTAATTAAGAGTATGCATCAGTTCATCTACAAAGTATGGTTAAAAGAAAGCATGTCCGATGAACGGAACTCAAGCCTTTTCTGCCTGATACTCAGGAATGAAGACCCTCTGGGCTAGGAACTCTGCCAACTACAGAGACATTAGTCTCCTTAACCTCACATGTTTTTTTTGTTATATTAAGGTGAATACCTGAACCCAATCTGATAGTGTTCGGGATGTATATTGGCACAATTCACATGAGAGCAACCAGCTACCGACAAATGAACGACGTTCGTTCATTTTGACTTCACATAACATTTTTTTATCTGTCGCGAATGACGCGACGTTCAAATCAAACAAAGAAACAAAAACAAGAATGATTTTGGAGTTAGTCACGCGTGAACAATTCATTTATTGTAGTGTGGATGGCATATGGAACGTGAATAAACTTTGACAGTTCGTAGCAATTAGATTGGAATTCGTGACGATCAATATATTTTTTTTTTTTAAATCTCTTTTATTTTAGCTTAAAAATACAAATTTTAATATCTTAAACATTGATTTCAATTAGTTTTCTAATATTTTTTCTAGTGTTTGTGTGTGTAAGGCTGACAGCACTGATTGAATTGTTTCTCGTCGTCGGCACCATGTTCTGTTCAGTTATAGATATAAAAAGTCCACATCCCACTGAAAAGTTGGTTGGCCAATTCCAATTGCAATAAAATATGCACATTAGGGTTTTAAAGAAACAGAAGTACAATAAATATTCTCAACTGAATTAAGTGGTTTCACTTTAATGCAAGATAAACCAATTGTATATTAAATCAACGAGTGCAAAGGAACAATGTGGGTGGGTGCTCTTCGGTTACATTGCTGCAAAAACACACTACTTTATTTTGGTCGGCTTTATGAACTTTGGGATCGTCACGTCCAATTTGCGGTTATGTGGGGACTTCTATAAATTATTATTTTACTTTTGATATTCTTAATGAGAAAATGACTCACCATTTTCAGGGGGGCAATAAATTAACTTTGAAGTTCTAGAAGATGACAGCAACTTTTATAGTCTTGAAATTCAAGATAATTATAAAAAACAAAAAACAAAAAACAAAAAAAAAAAAAACCATTTCTGTTTTCTCAGAAAGAAGGGATGGGATATTCATTCATGGTTTTTTACTTCTTGTTTGTTACAAAGATATTAATTTCTTTTAAATTGTAGAAAACGGAATGGGTTAGATAATTAGTTTTTACCACAAGATAAGCTTTTTTGGAAATAATTACGATCAAGTATTTTACAAACTGTATTCGTTTAAACAAAAAGAAAACAAATAATATGACTCTTTATTTTGAGTGGCGTTCATGCGATAAAAGTCGAAAGTGTGGACAAATTTTCTTTTTTGGTATTATATATCTCACAAAACAGAGATATTAGTTACTGTGAATACCAAATTTGCTTATTGCGAATAAATCTAATTTTGACATCTGAGTTATCAAAATGATGATTTCGTGAATATTTCAAATTGATGATTGTAAATTTGAATAACTGAACGTTTGATTTCAAAAATTCAAACTTCAAATGCACAGCTGACAACCTGACTGTGAAATCATTTCACATTTGAAACTACGTCTGCTACAATTTGTTATATCTATGTATTAATACAGCCATGTATTAAGTCAGCCATCAGACGAATAGGGGGAATAACATGTAGCATACGAAAACATGCACGTGCCGTAACTATTCGGGACTGGTGGAAGTCTGATCAAAGCCTCTCCGTGGCGGCCGCTAGAAACAAGCCTATAAAAAGGTTTGGCTAATATGATCAGGCTGGTTCCTCAGGTTGGCGACAGGTTAATTCCCTGTCCCGTAAAACTTTATGAATTACGAGACCGACAACAAGCCTCGGAAACAGACTGATCACACGACGACAACCAACGCAACGAAAACTGAAAAACGATTTACGAATTTTCTTATGGAACGTACGATCGCTCTATAGAGCTCGAGCTGCTCAGCAGCTAGCCGATGCCCTGTCAAAATATAAAGCTGACATAACAGCTCTTTAAGAAATCAGGTGGACAGGGAATGGTGTTCTACAGAAGAAAGAATATGACATATACTATAGCTGTCATACAAAACACCATGTGCTCGGGGTAGGCTTCCTAGTCAGCGAAAAAATGAAGTCTACCATCATCGGCTTTAACGCTATAAGCGAAATGTTATGCACCCTTCGCGTGCGAGGCAAATTTTCGAACATCAGCCTCATTAACGTTCACGGACCTACGGAGGAGTCCTCAGACGAAGAAAAAGAGACTTACTACGAACAAGTCGAGAGGGCCCTCAATGCTTGTCCAAGGTATGATGTTAAAATCATCCTTGGGGATTTGAACGCAAAAATAGGTCGGGAGCCGGTATTCAGGCATTACGCAGCCACCCATAGTTTGCATGAGAACACTAATGACAATGGACTTCGAGTCTTAGAATTAGCAGCATCGAAAAATATGGTCGCTGCGAGTACCAGGTTCCCGCGTAAAGATATCTACAAAGCCACCTGGGTATCACCTGATGGAGTCACTCGTAACCAAATAGACCACGTGTTGATAGACCGTCGCCACTACTCGAACTTGATGACGGTACGAACGTACCGAGGTGCCAATATCGACTCGGATCACTATCTTGTTGGTATGGTTTTCCGAGGGCGGATTGCTTTGCGAAAACGCATTGCATCCGCCGATCAGGTTCGAATCAACACGGCTGCCCTGCGCAATGAAAACACCAGTAACACCTTTGGTAATGCGTTAGGACTCGCCCTAGAATCACTTGATTTAGGGAGAGTAAGTCCTGGAGCCAGTATGCTGGGCGTAAATGAGAAGTGGACACGCCTTAGGAATATTGTCATTAGTACTGCCAACTCCATCTTAGGCAGCAGTCGTAAAAATCGGAACGACTGGTTTGATGATGAATGCAAGCTAGCGACTGAACGTAAGAATGTTGCGTACCGAGCAATGCAACAATCTCATAGAACGCGGGCACGCGAAGAGGAATATAAAGAGCTCAGAAGAATAGAAAAACGGCTACACAGACAAAAAAAATCAGCCTGGGAGAAGAACCTAATCTGTGAAATAGAAAATAGCCGAGAGCGAGGTCCGGACCAGGCGCGGAAGTTCTACCAATCCGTCCGAAACATGACGCAGTACACACCACGCTGCACATACTGCAAGGACGGAGAGGGAAATCTGATCACCGATCCTGAAAGCATACTGGAACGATGGCAAGTGTACTTTAATGAATTGCTAAATGGTCAGCTCACTGCGGAAGTGGAGGCTCCACTACTTCAAGAAGAATACCCTATGTTGCCGCCACCAAGCATAGAAGAGGTTGAGAAGGCTATAGGCCGGCTTAAACAGAACAAAGCCCCGGGAGCCGATGGCATACCAGCCGAATTATTCCATCACGGCGGGCCAGCCTTACGTCAAGCAATTCATGATATTATAGTACACGTATGGGAGCAGGAAGAAATGCCAGAAGACTGGCGAAAAGGTTTAATATGCCCCATACATAAGAAGGGAGATGTCACAACGTGCAGCAATTATAGAGGTATCACGTTGTTGAATACCGCCTATAAGATACTCTCCTCTATCCTACAAGACCGGATAACCCCATACGCTAAAACCGTTATCGGACAATATCAGTGTCGTTTCATTCCAGGCAAATCAACAACTGATCAGATATTTACCCTTAGGCAGGCGATGGAAAAATGTCTAGAATTTAACATCCCAACATACCATCTGTTTATAGACTTTAAGGCCGCCTATGATAGCATAGCCAGGGTAGAACTTTACAAAGCCATGAGAGAATTCGCCATCCCAAATAAATTGACACGACTATGTAGGTTGACCATGACCAACGTAACAAGCCAAGTAAAAATAGCCGGATTGCTATCCAGACCAATCAACATCTCTAATGGACTCCGACAAGGGGACGGTTTGGCCTGCCTACTCTTCAACCTGGCGTTGGAGAAAGCAATCCGTGACTCTGGCACGGCAACAAGAGGGACCATCGTCAACAGTTCCAGCCAGTTACTGGCTTAAGAAATACGCGGGCGGCTTCTCAAATCCAACAGAGCCTACTATAGTCTGTCAAAGCTCTTCAAATCCAGAAATCTCACCATAACTTCAAAACTGCTGCTTTACAGGACCATGGTCCTGCCAGTACTCACATATGGATCCGAGACTTGGGTGCTTAGCAAAAGGCACTCCGACCTCTTAGCTGCGTTCGAGAGAAAAGTCTTAAGGAGAATTGTTGGCCCCATATGTGAGGAAGGACGATTCCGGAGACGGTACAATCATGAACTGTACGCAATCTACCTTGAAGCAGATATCGTGACAAAAATTAAGCTCGGTAGACTCCGGTGGGCAGAGCACCTAGCTCGCATGAGCGAAGAGGAACCTGCTCGGAAAGTTCTTTGTGGTACATTCTATGGTAGACGACAGCGTGGTAGACCATGCTTGCGCTGGAGAGATGGCGTAGACCAGGACGCCCGAAGCCTTGGGGTGCTAGAGACCGGGATAGGTGGAGAGACTTGTTGAAAGAGGCCAGGACCGGAACCCGGTTGTCGGATGATGATGATGAATACATAAACTTAGTAGCAGACGTAACAAATGTAGTTATTTCTAAAACCTGACAGTTGGCCAACCCTGGTTGCAAATCTTAGTTCACTTATACAGTGAGCCATATCTGTTGTTGCCATGTGCGTACGAGCAGCAGATTTTACGTAGTGCAGTGTTTCTTGTTTTGGTGTGATTTGGTTATTAAATTGTGTTAGTAGGTAGTAAAAACTTTATATTTTTTTTTAATTAAGCCTTGATTCGAGTGAGTGTTTCTTTTTAAGCTTATTTATTTTATGTTTGTTGATTTAAAGGGTGGTTAAATTTTAAGGGCCGATGTTGAATGTGAACCACACCTAAACGTCAAGTTGTTTTCTGCATTTCATTTGACATTTCTCAATTTCAGACTAACTCTATTTGAACCATGGAAAGATACACAATCGAGCAACGCATTAAAGTTATTCAGGCTTATTATGAAAATGGGCGTTCAAATCAAAATGCATACGGTGCACTTCGTGATTTGTTCGGTCAATTTAATCGCCCAAATGTGCGTACAATCGGAAAAATCGTGCAAAAATTTGAGGAAACCGGGTCGCGTATTGCCAACTGTATATCAGTACAGAGCTCCGACGCTCTATAATAGACTACAGAATGCTCATTCAAATTAAGAGCATACTATATACTGTGTCAGACCAAAAGCAGATTTTTCTGTGTTGGTATACATTTTGCTCAGGAAACTAAGAGCAAAGTACCTGGGATTACAGAGCCATCGTTCACGTTGGTGTGGTTATTGTGTGTGGTGTGTGGTGCCGTGACATAAGGCCAAGTGACAAAAGGCCAAATTTGTTTGTGACTTAAGGCCAAACATAAAATGTTTTGTCTTGAGCAACAGTACCTTGGGTGGCCCGCTTCGCGGGTTTTCAGGATTTTAACTCCCTTTTCGGGGCTCACACACGCTCACGCAACTCCGTTGCTCCGCTTAAGGTATGTTCAGTCGCCAGGCAGGCGCCTGTAGCAGCTAAGCTGGGTGGCGCTCATCCAAAACGTCCAGTTTTCCATAACTCTAGCGCATAAATCAGGCTGAAGTCGACCAATGGCATTGATTATGTTGGCTTTGAGGACATTGGTAGTTTGTTGGTCATTGGCATAGACATATGACTAAACAAACCCTCATGAGGTCAAATCGCACGATTTCTCTGGCGAATTTACATTGCCGCGAGATAACCATGTTCGGACAATGTATATTGTGGCAAGGGCTATGTGGCACGTAGATACGTAGATCGAACAGAAGAGCCGCTTTCATAGAACAATGTAATCATTTCCGCATGTTTTTGAACGCTATAAATCTTCATGTTGATTTTACAAGACAGATTTAATACATGACATCCAATGTGACAAATGTATCTTCAATAATATGGCCGAAATCACCTATCAAAGTTTAGAAATCCCTTATCGAAAACCTTCTAAAGGGTTTTCCAATAAGAGGTGTTATTTTGATATTCAAAGAAAAATGGCATTTTTGGAGATAAATGATCGGATGTTTATTTCGTTATAAAGAAGAAGGTATGCCGTTAATAATGGAACACAACATCAGCCAAATGGCCGCCAAGACCACGCTTACAGGACCATATCCTTTTCATGAAATTTTCCATAACCAAATCGCAAAGTGGCTGCCCTATGTCCTCGATAGCCTCACGAATTTCATCTTTGAGGTCTTGAATCGACGCTGGGCTGTTGGCGTAGACCTTATCTTTCACGTGGCCCCAAAGGAAGAAGTCGCAAGGTGTTAAATCACAAGATCTCGGTGGCCAATTGTGATCACCTCTTCGAGAGATAACACGGTCCGGAAACTTTTCCCGTAAAAGATCGATGGTTTCATTGCTTGTGTGGCACGTAGCGCCGTCTTGTTGAAAGTAAACGTTGTCCAGATCAATACCATCCAATTCAGGCCATAAAAAATCATTAATCATCTCTCGATAGCGCAATCCATTGACCGTAACTGTTGCTCCAGCCTCATTTTCGAAAAAGTAAGGTCCAATGACCCCGCGGGACCATAAACCGCACCAAACAGTCACGCGTTGAGGATGGAGAGGCTTTTCAACAATAACTCTTGGGTTTTCCGAGCCCCAGATGCGACAGTTTTGCTTGTTGACGTAGCCTCCGAGGTGGAAATGGGCCTCATCAGTCAAGATGATTTTTCGATGAAATTCCGGATCATTTTCATGCATTTCAAGGACCCAATCAGCAAAGACACACACACGGCCATTTGGCTGATGTTGTGTTCCATTATTAACGGCATACCTTCCTCTTTATAATGAAATAAACATCCGATCATTTATCTCCAAAAATGCCATTTTTCTTTGAATATCAAAATAACACCTCTTATTGGAAAACCCTTTATATAAGTAGAGTCCTGTTTTTCAAGGCGATTTGCTTTGTACTTGGTGCGTAAAAGACGACGTCATCTGGATCTACGCTTGTTGTCACAAGCACGTCTATTCTCTAAAACTTAAGACCCTAAAATTCGTTTTGATCATTCTTCCCAAAAAACCAATCCACAATATGTGAGACCATTGTCCCAATACAAATTAAAACATATATTTCTCCCTACTTAATCGGTTGGTAGGTTTGATTGACAACTTCAGTTTTCTAGTAATTAGGTCGCGTGGGTCAGTATAGGCTTTTTCAATTGGAACTTGACTATTTTCAACATTCACATGTGAAAGCAACCAACCAATGACCAAATTGTCAATGTCCAAAACATTCACCAAAAACAAAATTTTCATCACAATTTAATTAACGAACTAAGAACGTTTACACAAAAAAAAAAAAAAAAAAAAAAAAAAAAAGGGGGCTAAATGCTTAAATGCTTCGTCAACAAACAGAATATGGTCACGTGAAAACTCTCATTTGCTTCAAGAAATACCATATTTAAAACTAAATCAGATGAACTTGTTATATCGAGAAATGGTGCTGTCGATTGCCGCTTAGATCGTGTGATTTAATAACTCAAGACCTTTTTGAATCATTGGTGTATGCCAACAAACCATCTTTAGAGGAGCTCAATGCCATGTTGAACGAGAGATAGCGGCCGTTTCCGTCGAAATGTGTGACCGAGTCATCTAAAATTGTGTTCAGCGAATCGACCCAGCCAATAGAGAAATTTCCGATATAGCTTCAATGGTTTGTTGAAAGTTCCTTATTGGAAAACCCACAGACAACACATGTTCGGCATACCACAGCAAAACTAGGTTTTCTAGAAAATCGAAAATGGCGGTACCAACGACGCTTATGCTGATGTTATCGATAAACACAAAAAGTAAGTAAGTTAATTTTGGTGCAAATAAAAACAATTTTTTGTTGGTTTAATCTTGTCGTTTTATCAATTCTTTTAATACTTATTTTGTTCAAATGAATACCAACTTGTCTTCAACTATATCCTGCATATGTAGGTATGTACATAATCCACCCACTGGATGCTGGTCCGCCGTTACTAAATGATCACTTAATATCGATAGTGATTTAAATGTCAGGTCTTTCAAATGACATTAGACTTTTGATAAATGAAGTGGTCATAATGTGTTCCTCACTATCACTGTCACACAATTCAAGTTTTCAAACTCAAATAAGCAAAACTTTTTTAATTTATTCGTTTGATAAAAATCTACACATAAAACATATGATTCAACTTCGAATATTATTTCATAATATTAAGAAATTTGACATTTAAAAAGTTAATACAAATTTAGATTTGTATAATGATAGAAATATTTACAAATAATACAACACAGCGCTTACTGATCATACGACAATGACCTTAAAAACAATATTGTGCATTAATGAAATTTCAAACAGATACATATATTGGCCTAATCAGGTAAAAGTTAGATAAATTGATTTTATTTTTTTACATCTGATTGATTCCTCCAATCTGGATTTTAAGCACTTTAACATATAACAAGCAAAGTGACATTTCGCTAAACGTCACTGTGACTTTGATTGTTGTGTGAAAGTTTCGTAAAAGTTTTGTAATTTTAATATAAAAATTGGATTAAGATAGCAAACTGTTATTGCGGTTATAAATAAAAGTGATCTTATTTCGTCTTTTTCTTCCTCATCATCCAAGAAAATATTAAATGCTGCTGGGAATAGTGGGATCATATTTTGGCCTATAATGTCTCCATCGACATTGAAATGTATTACGTTTAGTTTATTTATCATTAATTAGAGTTTACAGTTTTACAAATATCAGACTGCTGCGAACCAATTAATTGGTTTTGGCTCCCAAACTTTTTTTTGAATTTTTTTTTTGTATTATTAAAATAATAATTGAATTTTACAAACTTATAGGATATCAAAAAAATAAAATGCCTACATAGGATTAAAATAACTAATTTGATTTCCATTTTTGATTAATATTAGACCTCCTTCAAATTTTCGTTTTTAATCTTTGGTTACTTTCACATAAGGATAGAAAATCGTTAGAGAGTTTTTATTGTTTTATTTTAAGGAAAGGAAATGTCAACAAAATTGTCAAGATAAGTATTTTAGATTAACAAGACTTAAAAGTTGTCATAATACAATTTTGTTTCTAACATTTATGACATCAATGTGTATTGTGCAAGTGGTCTTAAATCTGTAAGTGTTGTTATACAAAATAAACAAGTGCAACTGACTTTTAATTTTACAACTGTACTTGCGTTGTGTATTGCTGAATTTAATTAAAGGCTTAACTTTGAATGACATACATTTAGGCAACGTCAAATAATTACGTTTAGAACATACTGAAAATATAGTCTTTTGGTACCAAAATCAAAACGTGTTTTTGGCGGAAACAACAAAAGGCTTCGCAAAATAATAAAAAAAAGAAGAAGAATCTCGAAAAATCAGTTTGAATTTCGGAATAAACATTCCACGATAGACCAAGTACATAGAATTACGAATGTCGTAGAAATAGCACTTGAAGAAAAACAAGTATGTTCAGCTCTATTCTTAGATGTAGTTCAAGCCTTTGATAAGGTTTGGCATTTGGGACTTGAATACAAACTGCATAAGGACATTCCCAGGCAGTACTATCAAAAAACTGAAATCTTACGTAACGACCCGACTTGTTAGAGTACGATACGACCAAAATTAATCGGAACTAAAGAAAATTGAAGCCGGTGTACTCCAAGGAAGTGTCCTAGGACCAACCCTGTATTTGTTATATACTATAAGGATATTCCAGTGGACATTAACACTATCTTGGCAACGTTTGCCACTTTTTCCAAACAGCTGACCCAAAATATGTCAAGCAGAGTTTAAATATAATTTGAAAAGTGTGTTTGATTTGGTGGTGCAACAGCTCGGAGTGAACCAGAACCTAGTGACTTACAATTCTCAACCATTCCTGTGTGCGTGTTACCAGGAACGGAGGGGACCTACAATTTTCTGCCGATTCCGAACGGCTAATAGGCAGCACTTTCCATGACAAGCGATACTCTTGGAGAATTTGTCAATTCCTCGCAAGAGGCAGTAAAGCCCTGAAAAAAACTTTCTTGCAGCGGCTGAGAATCGAACTCGATACCTTCCACATGACAGTCCAACGCACTAACCATTATGCCAAAGGGTACTACAAATGTGTAGTAATATAAAGAGGTTTCTTCCATTATTGTAATGAATGGCGAAATACCTGTTTTCTTATTCGGTCTATAGACATTACCCAATAAAAGTTTATCTTCCTCACTTAAAATCTCAACGAAGATATATTCGATCGCACTATCCGCCCTTAAAGATCGCTTAAGTTTACACTTGATTTGATTCTTAACATATCAAAAAAATGAAAAAACTCTTATACCAAGGAAATATATTAAATAAGAAAAAGAAAGGACGTATATGATAATAGGACCAAAACTTTTAACACGAAGAATACTTATATTATAAAATTATTCAATCGATCTTTTTCTGTTCTTCTTACTTATTTATTCTCCTTGGTATAAAAATGAAATGGATAATTTAGTGAAGATGGAGTTTAGGATGTTGAAATGTAGGAGGTGTTTAGGTGGTGTCCGAAAAAATATATGTGGCATACTTGAGGGTGTGTTCGTTGGTATTTATTTGTTATACTTTGCCTTTACTAATCCAAAGTGTGATCGCTCCGAAATTTATAGAACAAATATTTTTTCAAATGCAAAACTTTAATTCATACCATAATTCCGGCTTTACACTACTGCCATTAATTTTTTCATAAAATATTGAATTAATTTACGCGAAGGCGATTGGTTTCGATTGATATGTTTTATCAGTTCACTGGCATTTGTTCAAAAATGTCGTGGAACTGCGGCATTATGCTGAATTTATATAACAACTGAAAAAATTGCACATTTTAGTTGAATTAATACGATGTTAAAGCTGTTTTAGTATGAAACTAGGTTAAGACAACGATTTTGCAAAATTTTAATCGGACACAGCATCATACTTTCTCTACACTTTTATTGAAGTTAAACTCTCAGAATACCTATTTTATTTTTTTAGTATCGTTCTAACTTCATATGACTCTTTAACATTTAAAAACGTCAAAATTGGTCTGTTTACTTAGTTTTTTGCACGAACTACTATTGTTTTAAGGTTGCTCAGAATCAATTTATTAAAAGAAATTGCCTTAGACTAGGCGGTCTCGCAACTGTTTGGTTCAAGAAACTAAAAAGTTTGTGTTTTGACACACTAAACGATTGCCTAAAATAAGTTCGCTATTTTGTGTAACATATAATTATATGCACTTGCGCGTACATCCAACGAAATAGTTCATCTGTTTTCTATAAGTATCCAAACAGTTGTGCAACTAAAAATTGAATGTGCGCTCCTAGCCTTAGGGCGATATTATTTAAAAAATGTTTAAAGTTAGAAAACTACTTTAAAGTTAGGAAATATATAAGAAGTACAATACTACTACCTTAATAAAAGGCTGTTTAAAATTTTGCGCCAATGTCATTTTATTGAGTACTATGTTTTTTTTCTCCAATACTCAGTATATATATGCGATATATTTTCAACTTTTGTAAGTTTTAAATCAAATTTAATAGTTAGAAAAACTTTAAATCAACTCGATCTGCATTTTCATGAATATTTCAACTCCAGCTTAAAAACGAGATACAGATCTTTCGAACACATCCGTGTAAGTTAATTCAACAAGTAGGAAGGAAGAGTGAGTTAAAGAGTAAATAAAGCGTTTTTTTGGTGCTTGTATTACTGCGCTAGATATAGATTACCAATAAAACGCGCCTTATATTGCGCTTAAACAAAACAGTACCTTTAAATATTATGTATGTATGTAAAAGATAATAATTGTAAAAGATAAATATTGTATTATATAAATATGAAAAATCACATTTTCCGTAATCACATGGTGCGAGAAACCAAGTGTAAACAATTAAAACTCTATAACATTATAAGAACTCGAGTTTTATTAGAAAAATTCAAAAAAGAAAGACATTATACATATTTGATCTCAAATAGACTAATGATAGAATATGGTATTATGGGATTAGTTTACATTCTCTTCGAAGATATGAAGTAAGCGTGTTCACAGTGTGTGATTTAAAACAGATGTCATCTGTCATCAGAGAAGTCCATAGGGCAACTTCAGCACTGAAATGTATTGCGGAACATCATCAAGAAGAAAATATAGATTTTCATCAGCCTTGTGCGATTATGCCAAGTCGTTTTTTTTTTTTTTATAATTTACACGCGCTCAAGGGATTATGATTACCCTCTAAATGTTTCAACACAGCGCGGGCGTAAAGTTAAGGAAGAGAAAAAATAATAGGAAAGATGTGTGGCACGATGTTCTGAGACTGAAGGTGGTTGTCTCAGATTTTTTATCTTTAGGAATGGCGGCTGAACTAAAGCGGAGAAATACAGTGTCTTATTTCTATTTCAGATTATTTTATTCGTCCTTCGCCCTTTATTCATCCTTGTTGGTCATACTTGTTTAACTCAATTACATGTTGTTAGTGTTATGCCTGAACAACATGTAATGAGTAAACCAGCAACCCATTGATGACAATTTTTAGACGGCAGGGATCGAACCTGTCATCATGAGGTTGACAGGCGAGCACACAACCATCGCGCCACGGCCACCCCCAAAAAGTTCTATTCTTGCTTCCAAATTGTTGATTGCTGTGCACACATTCTTATTTACCTTGGCATCTTGATCAATGAAAATTAGTGGAGATTGGCTTTTAGCATTAACTGCAGCCCACATCATCACATAACTTACTGCTTGATTCCTTTTTAAAAATTTTCTGGTCATGATTATTAACGGACTTCACCTTCAACAAATGACGATCATTTTCTTTGCTGTCATGTTTTAAAACGATGAAAATCTTCACATCCCATTTTTATTTATATTTTATGACTTATATTTATATATCTTTATCTTCCGGATGAACAATTTCAGAATTAAACTAAACTACCAATAAGTTCGTAGTGCAAAACACATCTACTCGACTGGAACTTCACACGTATTCTTGAAGTCAAATGCAAAGTAAATACATGAACACACCTATTCTTCATTTTCTACAATTAAGGAGAAAATTTTAATCCACATAATAATTAAAGAGGAGAATCGTTTTGAAGTTTCTTTTATTCGTGTACAGCGCCATTATTTCTCATCATTTAAGTATAGATTTTGATTCGATTTTCGATCCATAAGAAAGCAATAACACTTCACTTTAACCAATAACGTAACATAGAAATAATGAAGGAAAAGTCCGGGTTGGAAGTTAGAAATATATAAATATATCAAATGGCAAAAATATTTAATACAAATTGTAATTTATTATTATTGAAAAGTAAAAGCAACAAGAAGCAACAAATATGTGTAAGTATGTGTGGAGTGTTTGAAGGATACCAATATAACTTGTTGCAGGCGACACCAAAATTACAAGCCACAAGGTTAAGATACTAAATTGTAAGCTTTCCTAAGTTTTTAAATCATGAATATCTTGGCTCCCGTTTGTCGTGATGGACTAATTTTTTTTTAATTTGAAGAAAATTAGCAGGACTATAAAACAAAAATCCAAAACTGAAAAGTATTAACCGTGAAATACAGTTTTTTTCTCAATAACTATGAAAAAAAAGGTATTAAAAACAAGAAAAAAAACGTTGAAACCAACGGTAACTTTTTATGTTTTTGCTCAAACATATTAAATTAAATGCAAGTTGATAGAAAATATTGTTATTAGCAATACAGTTTTTTATTTTCACTTTGCGACATACTGGGGCTGAGATATTAATTAAAACATAAAATCATAAAATGCGTGGGTGCGCTGTCTTACCTATGTTCAATAATTGATTACTCGGCTTTCGTTCATCGTAGTGTTGATTTTTTTTTTAAATTGTAGGGAATTACAAGGAATTTAATAATAAAAAATAAAAATTTCATCGTTAAATGAGCTTTTTTCTTAATAATCCCGAAAAAGTGATTTTTAAACAACAAACAATTTGTCTAACTTACTATAACTTTTTTTTTCATTTGTTTAAACAAATGTGTTTTTTTATAACATAATAGATAATGTTATTAGAAATAAATATATGTTTAATTTTTGTTTGTAGGAGATAGTGGAGCCGAGATATTCGCAAATGACCAAAAAATGGCACAAAACACATTTTTACCAATAACTTTGGTAAAAAAAAAGTTGTCATGTGGTGCAAATTTGGTTTTAAGCTTTTCTCATAAGCACCTATCGATCCATGAAAAAAAAAATAGACCATGCCTCTGCGCGCAAGGTCAGGCCCTTTTTCATGACGCTTTGACTGGACTATTACTTTGATATCCCAGAGTTAAGTCCAGGACTCAAAAAGGTTACCATTTTAAGGATATTTGAGCCGAGTTTTCAGTGCAGATGGTATCTTTGAGCTAAACCTGCCAATAAGTTGAACCCAAGAAATCTCAGAAATAGTTTTTCAACTTAGAATTAACTTTAAATGTCAATTGGCGAATATCTGTTAAGATCAAAGGGCGACACTATGGAAATGTGTTTTGACTATCGAAAAAGAGATGTGCATGCGGTACTATAAAAAGCATGATTTCCACATCACACCCTTAAAATCAATAAGGGTATTCATATAAGCGCGGAAAACCCTCGTAAACCAGATAATTTTATCTCCGCAGAAACGAGCTGTCAAAATCTCATAAAATTATCTCACAAATTTGCTGCGGAAAGTGCAGAAATAAACCTCGTAAACTGAAGAAGTATGGATTCTGACTTTTAATTTGACATTTCACAAAGTATTTCCCACATTTACGCAAGTATTTCTTAGGGGGCGTTCATGAAAACATGCTGCGGAAAGTTATATCTTTCTACAAAGCAGAAAATTATCTCGTTACATGAATACCCTTAATGTAGATATCTCTCAGAAAATACATAATTTTTCTTGATGGAAAATATTTATGAAAACTGGCACATCGGTACATTTTTGGTGAGTGGAATCTCTATGGATATAAAACCTAACTGTAAAGCTTTTCAGTAAAATGAATATGAAAACGAACTCTTCCCGCCATATTATTCACTCGATACATCCAGTTTAAAACTTAAATCAGGATGTATTTACATTGAATTTGTGTAATTTACATCCCGATTTAAGTAATAATCTGGATGAATCAAATGAATAATATGTCCGTTAGACGGATCTCATCAACAAAAACATCGTCATGGATGGCGTAATGAAAAGTCACAATCTAAACAGGGTCTTATAAAGAGGCGGGTAAGCGCACCTTGAGTGGATGGCAAATATGAACATTGGCGCTGTTATCGTTAAGTAGAATATTAAAGAAACGTCAAACCACTCAAAAATGGAATTCCTAAAATTGTTTCCATACCATTTTTTGTATAGTATGGTATGTTTTTAATTTAATTGGTATAGTTTATTTAGCAAATGTTTCACTTTCAGATGGGGCTTATAACATAACAGATAAGTAAAATTTTTGTATTATTTTAATTTTTTTTATTAGATTTGCTGTCATATACAGCCAAACTGACAAACAAACAAAAGAACAGTACAGATATACATAAATAAAGGCGTTCAGTGACAAATATAGCAATATCAACTGAGCATGTCCAAATGCTTAAGAAATGGGGCACTGATGCATCGCACATTCCCAGTATCCAATATGTATGTAGTACATACACATATCGACGAACTTTTGAACGTATAGGTACATATCACGTATCACTCAGTCCCAGTCGTGAATTTTATTTCGCAAAAACTAATGGACTCTTCTCATCAGTTGAGAAAATAAATTCTAATTTAAATGCTGATGAGGATGACCACTGAACAGGGGTCAGTGGAAATCAATCAAAACACATCAGAGTCACGTGTATGGAAATACTTAAATGTGATTTTTCTTCATGTGCTCGTACTTCGATCGATCATTTAATTTTGATTCAACTTTCCAGTTATTTCAATAAATAACTTTTGCTTACTTATTCTTACCGACAGTCATCCAAAGCTCTATACTATGATTATGTCTTTCAAATATGCCTCCTTTATCGCCCTGAATTCAAAATAAATACCACTGCTAATTGCATAATACGCTTTTGCGCCGTTGGTGTTGACCGTCCCGGTCCGTTTGTCTCGATTTAAAATCAAATAAACAAATACAAACCGATTGAGGTTCATAACATTGATTAACTTAACGTTTTGGAGCAATTTGCTGGTTTATAGAAGTGCACACAAAATCTCTAATTAAAAACTTGATTGTTTTTGTAATAAGACTATATACCTACACCTAATCCCATAAAGCCATGGAAAGACGCTTTTGTTTTGTAAACAAAATTATGCATACAAACTGTAGATAGAAACTGCTTTATCAATATTTTGGTATTCCAAAGGCGCGATTTATTGTATAACAACAAGCTTTATACTCTCTGGCAGTAATGTCTTATTGGCTTGGCAGTTTATAACCATCATTATTAATTCGATCAATGTGTTGATTCGAGTTGAAAACTTTAATAGGTACCATTACATCACTATTTAGTCTCAATTTTTGTCACAAAAAAAAGGCTACAAATTTTAACAACATAAAAATACCACATAACTTCCGTGAGGCTATAACAAAATCGACAAACGCAAACTGTTTTAAAAATTTCTTTTCAAAAAACCAATGAACCCCCCTATAAAGTACGCTTTCTTCCAAGTAAAAAGGCTGTACAACTCAAACTTGGAGACTGGCCTGTTTCTATTAGTTTACTACGAGAAAGGTGAGAAAGAATCTATAACGTAAAGTTAGGGATGTCCACTGAGGTCGTCTGCATACGCAAATAAATGAAACTGATTTTTTGAAAACAGTGGTTGAAGTGTTATCGTCTGCCAAACAGCTGTTATAAAACAAGATGGAAAAAGTCGCATGATAGAGTATCACTTTACTGAAACTCAATGAACTTTAGGGATAATTTGGAGGAGCTAGTTGTTTTCCGGAATCCCGAGTTCTGCTATCGCCATAGCGCTCCTAACGATGAATTCTATACTAACATATATGCTGGTTTTGTGTTAATGTCGATGTTCGACTTCAAATTCGTTGGTGTTTTGCAGGATTTCCGTCAATGGGAAAATTGTGTTCATGGTCGATCTACCGGGTCGAAAAAAATACTGGTACTTGTCAACTTAAGTCAAACAAATAGTTAGGAAATTAAAATTCGCCAAAGCTATAGGTAGTAGGTGGGAATACGTCAAGGTGAAACATATATTCTTTCTTCAATGGCTTTCAGTCTGGATATAATTCTCGTTAATTTTGAAGGGTGGGTGGGGGGTGGGGGGTAGGTGTTAAGAGTTGTGGACCTTTTGCTTTTTTTAATATTTATATATTTTCACGCACTAGAGGGATTGTGAATGCACTTAAAATCTTAGAGCGGAGTGCGAGGCTTCGGAAAATTGAGCAAGATTTAAAAGAAAATGTACATGGCTTTAGAATGTCTGAATATCGCAATGGGAAGGAAACCTAAACACTGAGCAGCGTTCTTGGCGACAACGAATATGTGATCATTCCACCAAATTCCATCGAATCAATCATTGATTGACTGGTTCAAGGATTCGATCTTTTCAATCAATCGTTCATTCAATCAAAATAATTTTTTATCCAGCCGTTTCGTTCCGAACAAGATAAAGACCGACACGAAATGTTTTCAATCGTTCATTCAACTAAAATCTTTTTTTCCAATTGTTTTCTTCTGACCGAAACAATGTGAAAATGAACGAAAGTTTGGCTTTTTTTGAATACGTTTCATACTTTTTTTGGTTTCGTTCATAGGTTTCAGTGGCAAGAGATTGACATTAGGATTGATTGATTGGGTCTACTGTGATTGCAATCAATCAATCTTTTTGCTGAACGGGTCACAAAGACCGAATCAACCGCGATTGATACAGCTCTATCCACACAAGGTGGTCTTTGATACACGTACCAAGAACAGAAGGGACATGGGGGTGGGTTTGACAATGCTATCGTGATCAGAATTTGATGAGCTTATCATACACTGGACAAGGACATGAATCTGGAAACGAATATGAGAAGCTGAAAGTACTGTCGGCAGCAAAACATCATTGATGAATATGAGAAAGAGAGTCGGAAACAAAACTGATCCTTGTGGCACACCAGCATTTATTTTATTAATTTCAGACATTAAAACCGTCAAACATAGCTTGTTTTGAGCGGTTCTAATCCAACGAAGACATACCAAATGCACGCATTTTCTAGAGAGTTGGATATCAAACTCTATCAAACGTTTTTAAAATAACAAGTGCAATAATCGTAGTTTCTCCAAAACGATGTAAAGACTTCTGCCACTGCTCGGTGAGATATAACATCAGATCACCAGTGGATCTATTGCTACAAAATACATACGAAAGATACGAGTATTTCTTGAGCTAATAATTTATCAGCGTTTCAATAACCTTGGAAAGAAGGGACGTAAGTGCAATTGAACCATAATTAGAGAGGAAAGAAAATTCGCCTTTTTTGGGGACAGGCTGAAAAAATTCTGTTTTCTATCTATTCAGAAGGAGACCAGAAGAGTAGGACAGATGAAAAAGTGTCTGATGTGTCTAGAGGTGATCATGATCTTATGGTGTATTTATCAGTGTCAGGTGTATGAAACATGTCTAGTGTGTTGGCGGATTAATCTTGTACGTCAGGAGTCCGAGTTGGCTCTTCTACGAGCTGATTTAATTTATTAAACTCAGCAAAAATCTCAAGAAGGTGTCTTCTTTGGGGTGTTGTCTGGACAGAAAAATGCAGCCACGGAAAATTATGTACATTGAAATCGCCCATAACAACAATTTTACTGAGCGGAAAATGAGAAACAATTCTCTGGATAAATTCAGACAGCGCTTCGAATTCGTTAGAAGTCGAGTTACTATCCAAACTTGGACTGCGAAACACTTATGAATGATGCGCTTTTGTACGGTGAATTTATAAGCAACTTCATTACATACATACATGTGGGGAGGGGAAAAAAGATGTTAATTGAAAACTCGCACTTTTAAATATGTTTTATTTAAGATTTTAATTCAAGGTTCAATTAAATAAAGCACAATGATTAAGTTCGATTAGTTTTTAACAAAAAATATAGGGATTTAAATATTCAAGGTTTAGTAGTTGTAACTAATTTTAAGTAAGTAATTTAAGCAGTTTAATTTAATTTTTAAGTAATTTAAGCAGTTTAATTTAAGTTTTAAGTAATTTAAGCAGTTTAATTTAGTTTTAAGTAATTTAAGATAATATTAAGTTTTAAACAAATAGAACTCGTGACTATCGTTGCGTAGCTTATTGCGTAACTCGTAGCAGATAAAAAAAAAAACGTCTTGGTCGTTGCGAGAACTCTACATATCTGGTGATGAGCTGATGATGTTGCCGTTTCTCTTTCCGTAACAACCGTTGCGTTTTTTTGTAAGCTTTGGACCGTTGTTCTCTCGATGACAAGTTGAATGTTGTTTAGTTTAGGGGATTAGGTTTAACATTCTAATCCCACATCCGGCCATCCTGCGATGATTCTGTTTGGTATGAATCAGAATCGCAGTCGTCGTCGTCTCGTAACCATGGCTTCATTTGATCAGCTGACGATGAAGTTTTGTTTGGGCCTTCATGTGTACCCACTTTTTCTACATCATATCGATCGTTACGTTTGATTTTGACTACTTCGTAAGGACCGAGATACTTTGGGTGAACTTTCAATCCTGGGCCAAATTGAGTGCGTTGTACTGCTACCAGGTCCTTTACGGCGTACTTATGAGGTGATTTTCTTTTCTTGTCAAAAGTCTTCTTGTTCTCTGCCTGTATTTTGTGGATTTGTTGTTTCGCTTCCATTCGTAATTCTGCTCGTTTGTCCATGAACTCGAAACGTATCTCTTCCTCTAACATTTCGATAAGGTCCGCATCTCTTTCGGTTCTCATTGGGGTTCCAATTAGCATTTCAAATGGCGTTTTATTAGTTGCTCTAGACACTGTTGAGTTTATGGCTTTTTGGACTCGCGGTACATGCTGGAACCATTTCAAAGGATTTTCGATGGACAATTTCGTTAACATTGATTTGATAATGGCATTCATCCTTTCGACCTGACCGTTCCCACGCGGCACTCCAGTCGTGATTTGGATATGGATAATGTGCCGCTTCTCACAATACTCTTTGAAATCAATCGCCGTGAACGCAGATCCCTTATCAGTAATAATCCTGTGAGGACTACCAAAATTATTTTCTTGAAATTCGAGTTTTTTCAGGACTTCGTCGGTCGTTGTTGACTTTACAGGGTAGATCCATACAAACTTCGTAAACGCATCCATAATGACAAGAAGATGTTTGTAATTTTTTGCGGTTGATGCCATTGGACCAAGATGGTCCATGTGATAAGTGTGTAGTGGAACGTCGATTTTATCAATAAGGTTTAGGTAGCCTTCTTGTTTACCCTGCTTTTTGCTAGCAAGGATGCAAGCTACACAATTCGCTATGACTTCTTCTATTCTACTTCGCAGTTTAGGTATAAAGTAATTCCTCTTGATTAATATCTCAACTTTTTGGGCGTTGATATGGCCCACTTCGTGAACGCTCTGAATTATATTTTTTTGGATGCTTTTTGGTACAACCAAAACGTATTCACCTTCAATGAATTTGTATAAAATACCATTTCTGCAGTGAAAATCTTCATATGCTTCCTTTTGCAAGATATTTAAAATTAATTTACACATTTCATCTCTAGATTGGGCCTTATGAATTCTTTTTAAAATACCAGTTTCAGGGGCTGAATTGACAATGAAGACTCTACTTAATGCATCTACGTGCTGCATATTTTTTGCTGACCTATGCTGTACCTCACACTCAAACTCTTCTAGGAATAATGCCCATCTGGCAACTTTAGCGGATAAATCTTTCTTATTCATAGTTTGTTGAAAAGCTTTACAATCTGTTAAAATTTTGAAGGAAATTCCTTGTAAATATGGTCGCAACTTTTTTAGTGAACGTATTACAGCTAGTACTTCAAGTTCATAAGAGCAGTAATTTTCTTCGGTTGGTGAGGTTTTGAAGCTTAAATAAAACACAGGGTGGAAAGCGTTATCATCGTGACGTTGCAATAGCACTGATCCAAGACCTACTTTGCTAGCATCGGTGTGGAGTTCCGTCTCTAGATTTGGGTTGAAAAGCTTAAGGACTGGATCTTCACATAAGAGAGTTTTTAACGTTTCAAAAGCGTAACGTTGTTCAACACCAAAAATAAAAGTCGCTTCTTTGCGGGTTAGATCGGAAAGAGGTTTTGCAATCGTTGCGTACTGTGGTATAAATTTCCTAAAAAATCCGGATAATCCTAGGAAGCTTTGGACCTCTTTGAAATTCTTGGGCTCTGGAAAGTTTTTTACGGCTAGTGTTTTCTCAACGGAAGGCCTCACGGTTCCAGACTCCACAATATGACCCAAAAAATCGATGGATTTTCTAACAAATTTACATTTTTCCCACTTAATTACTAATCCGTGGGCTGCTGCTACTTTAAGAACATCTTTTAACGTTGCAATATTGTCTGATGTTGTCTTTGACATTATAATAATATCGTCTAGGTATACTAGAATAAGCCCATTCCTGATAAAATCCTTAAACACGGCGTTAACATATCGCTGAAAAACGTTGGGCGAAATGCAAAGTCCAAAAGGAGCTTTACAAAACTCGTATTGACCGTCGGACGTAACGAAAGATGTATATTTTCGACTATCTGGATGGACGTCAACATGAAAAAATCCATTTTTTAAGTCAAGAGTCGTAAAAATGTTAGAATCGTATAGCTGTTCTAGAATTTCTTCGATAATTGGCAAAGGCTGTCTGTTTTTAATTATTTTTTTGTTTAATTTTCTGTAATCAACGCAAAGTCTATGACTACCATCTTTTTTCTTTGCTAAGACCACTGGACTACAGAAATCTGAATCACTTTCTACAATAATACCATCTTTTAACCACTCTTGGATTTGCGCGGATACAATTTCTTTTTCTTTTGGGGTTAATCTACGAGGTCGATGGAAAACAGGTTTTTCATCTTCCAAAACTATTTTCATTTCGATGCATGATTTAACGGGTTTTTTTGGTGAATAACACTGCATAATATCCAAAATAGATTCCCGGATGTTTCTGTCTAAAATTTCTTGAACACATAACACTTCGTTGCGATTCGTTTCAAAAATATTTATATCAATTTCGTTTAAAAAGTTTTCGTCTTTGTCTAAACATTTCGGTTTGAATCTAAGAACACCATCAAGGATTTCTACGTCAGCATACTTCAAAATCTCAGTACCGATTATCACCTCATCAACTAACCACTCATCGCATACAACATTGAAAGTCAAATAATAAGGGTTTAAGTCATTAAGAACTTTAATTCTAAAAGATCCTTTTGACACACGTATTTCTTGACCAAGTCCACTT
The DNA here is from genome assembly GCA_911387755.1 of Chrysotoxum bicinctum. Classification (NCBI taxonomy): domain Eukaryota; kingdom Metazoa; phylum Arthropoda; class Insecta; order Diptera; family Syrphidae; genus Chrysotoxum; species Chrysotoxum bicinctum. The sequence continues at coordinate 46,399,480 of OU426988.1, read as the reverse complement.
AAACAAATACCCGGATGCTCAAATTCTCGTTTCAATTTTTCAAATATCGATGCTTTCATTAAAGAAACTTGGCTTCCCGTATCGAAAAGAGCATTAATATTTACATTGTCTATTATTATTTCGACGTTGACCGACGGAACGGATATACGACGAACGTGCGAGGTATTGGGATTCGAATACATATTTTTCTTTGGACAGTTTCTAGACAAGTGTCCGAATTCACTACAATTAAAACAACGAGAGCCTTTGCTCTTGTGCGGACAATTTTCAACATTATGCCCCTTGGCACCGCATATAACACAACGTTGCTGGTTTGAAACGGAGGGCACAGGTTGCTGGTTTGAAACCGGCGAAACCAACACATTTTTTTGAAAACCAGGATTAATTTTTGGATTTTTAACTTGCGTGTGAGCTACGTTTTTGTTCATTTGAGTTTTCATTTCCTGATACACTTTAATTTTAACTTTTAGTTCGTCAAAAGTCTTGGCTTCATAGAGAACGGTTTTATTTAATACACTATCGTTTATTCCAGAAATAATATAAGCTAAAAGTGACTCTTCATCAATGTTTCCCCTATTAGCAATCTGTTTCATCTGGAAAATATATTCTAAAAACGATTCATCGTACTTTTTTTTTCGTGATTCAAGAGCGCGATGAACTATGATGCTAGAGGTTGAATGTCCAAATTCTTTATTCAGAAAAGTTTTTAGTTCATTCCACGTGTGGACTTTATTTTCAGCTTCGACTGCTAATTTTGCCGCACCTCGTAAAAGTCTTCTAGTATAAAGATATTTCTGGATGTCATTCCATCCGCAGACAGCTGAAATATCTTCAAACTCCTTGAGCCAGTGTGTGACGCAACCAGACTCACCATTAAATGATTCTAACGAATCTTCCACATCCCGGAACACAAAATTATTATTATTCTGACTCATTTTAGAGACAGTGTCCTTATGTTCCTCACTTTTATTGTCTGACAGATCACCTTCTGGCATTTGACCAGCGGAGTATTCAGTGACTTCAATATTAGGGGGGTTTTCCTCAAAATAATTTTCTAATCGATTAACCAAATCTTTTTTAAGCCTATAACTATGCGAAAGCCCCTTTTCTTTCAATAAAGCCTGCAATGTTTTAGTTGACAATTCGTCTAAATTCATTTAATAATTTAATTGCACGCATAATAAAAAATATAAAAAAAAATATTTCGTTTTAAGCATATACTCGTATGAAGAATGAAATAATATGTTTTCATGCGGTGATACTTATCGCTTTCAGGTTTCCGTGTATCCGTTATATTGGCATTCTGATTTGATCATAATTTTTTTTTTTTTTTTTTTTATTAACGTTTTGTACACTGTTCATTCAGGGGCTTATCACTTTTTGATCACTGTTTTATTCACAATTCATTAATTTTCGCTCTTGTAGGTTTAATAAATATATATTTAAGTATATATTTTTTATGGTTTATAAAAAAGTAACACCGTAGGTATGCGAACCGTAACTTCTGACACCATGTGGGGAGGGGAAAAAAGATGTTAATTGAAAACTCGCACTTTTAAATATGTTTTATTTAAGATTTTAATTCAAGGTTCAATTAAATAAAGCACAATGATTAAGTTCGATTAGTTTTTAACAAAAAATATAGGGATTTAAATATTCAAGGTTTAGTAGTTGTAACTAATTTTAAGTAAGTAATTTAAGCAGTTTAATTTAATTTTTAAGTAATTTAAGCAGTTTAATTTAAGTTTTAAGTAATTTAAGCAGTTTAATTTAGTTTTAAGTAATTTAAGATAATATTAAGTTTTAAACAAATAGAACTCGTGACTATCGTTGCGTAGCTTATTGCGTAACTCGTAGCAGATAAAAAAAAAAACGTCTTGGTCGTTGCGAGAACTCTACATATCTGGTGATGAGCTGATGATGTTGCCGTTTCTCTTTCCGTAACAACCGTTGCGTTTTTTTGTAAGCTTTGGACCGTTGTTCTCTCGATGACAAGTTGAATGTTGTTTAGTTTAGGGGATTAGGTTTAACATTCTAATCCCACATACATATACATACATATATGGTAAGGACATGGTGACAGAAAAATGAAGCTTTAACTACGTAGGCTGAACTGGTTTTCTGCTAGTCTTCTTTTCGCAGTATGGACATATGCAGCACAGAAATTCTTCCGAAGTCCCCGAATGTTCATATAATCGAAATCAAATTCACTCACCATTACGAAAAACAAAACACAAAAAACTAAATCACAATTCACATTTTTTAACCTTTACCTCCGGAATCAACGGCCAAACACTTTCGTATTCTTACAGTCCTAAACATAGCGATAGCGATCTATAAGTTCGGGAGTGTTCTAAGATCTGCGTCTTAACATTTTCTACAACACACAAATTAATAGAAGTAAGATGTCTCATGTATCAATGGCGACCCCAAAGTTTTCTTAATGACAACATATTCTTGGTCTTGACCGATTCCGTCTTTATTGTCACAAAAACTCTACCAACACCACGCTGTGTTTTTTCGAAAATGTCAATATATTTAGACAGACTTTTGAAATATTCAGCATTGTACTGTTCTTTCAAAAACGATGTTCAATAAAACGCAATACAGTGCATTGCTTTGTCTAAACTATTTTTGACATCAAAGGTATCGGAAGGTCTTTGTTGACCTTGAGGGAGACAGAGTGTCTTTTTCATCTGCATTCTGCATTAGCTTAGTCAACATATGCTCCCCTCCTCTTCAACCGTTTGCTGCTTTATACTGCGTCTCCACTGAACGATAATCTGAGATTTACTCAAATCTACTTGAAATCTTCTTGAAATCACTACATTTACCATACAAAAATTAATCATCTCGATTCGAGATTTCAAATACATCTACTTGAAATCTACTGTTACTGAACGGATTCACTTTTCCATTTCCAATGAATCTGACAGTTTGATGGAAGAAAAAAGAAAAAAAAAAACAATCTGTTGACAAACTGAGCAAAAAAAAAAAAAACATTCTAATAACTGACACTGCTTGTTATTAAGATTTTAGATGTCAAAATAAATTTAACAAGTCCAGTGGAAACGCTACTAGATTATTATATATCAAACTGGAAAATAATCTAGATTATCGTTCAGTGGAAACTTTCAAAAAGGACTAAAATCCAAACTTTAGTTGAGGTATTAAAGGTCTCCGATCTTTGCCGCAGGCAAATGAGAGTAGGAATTCATAAAGAAAGGCGGATTTTGATTAAAAAAAAACCTGTTGTCCATTCGTTTCAAGAAAGTTGCGGAAAAATCTATACTTGAGAAAAATTTATAATAATAGAAAAAATACCTTTAGACACTTACCCCCTCTATTAATAAACGACGATGAACATTGCTATACGATGTTATATTAATTCTACAAATACGCAGTTTAAAAAACGGAGGACTTTATCGATTGAAAAGAACCGTTAACTACTAAATACAAGAAAAAATTTCATGAACCAGAGCACGTACATTATGTGAAACATGTATTTGATTGTCACCACTATCGTGTGGCAGTCACCATGTGTGTTAAGGAGCGGACAGTGTTTTAGCGGGGATTCTACATTCGATTAGTTCGTTTTAAGAAAGAACCTCTATATTTAACGGCACGTCTAAAGTTAGGCTCTAAAAGAGCGACTCTTGCTTTGGTGTAAAAAATAAATGAGTCTATCTAGATTTCATTTATTTTTGATACAGATAATTTTTATGAGATTCTCTAGAGAAGACATTTTTTTTTTTAATTTTCTCGAAAAGAAAGTTCTAAAAATATTGAAAAAAAAAGTATTATTCAATTGGCGCAGGTAGATTTTGGTGGTCTGTGGATGTCATTTTGTTTTATTGACATCTATTAAATCTGTTGTTTATTATTCAGTTACTGATGCCAAATCACCATTACAAGTAATAAGGTTAAACAACACTTACAAATGATAGAACTTTATACCCAAAATGAGTGTTCATTAGTGAAAACATTGCACCCCTTTTAAGGTAGATGTGGTGACTTTTCACAGTCGACTCTTCAACTTTTGGTGCCCAAATTTGAGACGACCGGTTTGGAAATCAATTAGCCAACATTCGTACTTCAAAGTAACGAAGGATCGGACTGGAACATCGCCGGGTTCCGTGCACAAGAATTCGGCCTTTAGCAGACTTCAACTTGCCGAATTTCGGGTCGAAACTTCGGCCTTCACCCGTACAAGATTCAACTAATCCAGAAGCTCAAAGTTCATCACGAAAACTCATCTTTAGCGACGACACGCATTTTTGGATGAATGGCTGTGTTAACAAGCAAATTGTCGCATATGGGACGACACCAACCCACGCGAGATTCTTTAATTGACAAAGCATCCTCAAAAAGTAACTGTTTGGTGGGGATTTTGAACCGACCCGCGCGGCCGCGTCATTGGTTCGTACTTTTTCGAAAACGATGGCGAGCGCTACGGAACGATGACAACCAATTCCTGTTGGTCCAAATTGAACCATATGGATCTAGATGACATGTAGTTCCAAGCAGGACGGCGGCGCTACGTGCCACATAGCGGATGCCACGATTCACATTCTGCATGAACGATTTGAGGGTAAGGTTATCTTTCGCATATTTGACATGAGCTTGCAACCAAGGTCATGCGATTCGACCCGGCTAGACATTTTGTTATGGGGTTTCCTGAAGTCGCAGGTCTATGTGAATAAACTTCAATCGACGAAGCCCTTAAGGTTAAAATTCGATCATTCAGATCATTTAAGCGATATCGTGTTCCATACATAATGGGCATGTCAAAAAAAAACAGGATTTTCATTTTTACATCACACACAGCTTTTTTCAACTCATCTTAATTCAACATCTACCCGTCTCGACTGATTTCGTTCCACTTTTGCTTGTATGTATGTTCTATGTCGTTCAAACAATATAAAATTCCGAAATTTAAGAACAAAATATTATTTTTTTAAACAAAAAATGAATCATGTAATACTTTTGACTGTTTTTTGAATTTTATTTTTAGAGTTTTCGAGAAACGAAAATCTTTGAAACGTAACTACCCGGTTAGATAAAACAGAAAATCAGAGTATCGTCTCTAGGGAATCTGAAAAAAATTGTATGTAAAATATAAAAAGCTAATACGTTTTTCCGGTTAGGAGTTCCATGAACAGTGGACGTACAGACGCACAAACGAACAAACGCACAGACCGACGCACGATATGATAAACATCACTTTATGTTTTTAGAACTTCTTTATTATCATCTCATTTAAGTGTGATTAAAACCTTGATCTTTTCTTTTACACTACACCAATACTAACCCTTCAGAGAAATTTAAGATACAATCACAATTTACATTCTAAATATTGCATCAACGATTTGGTTTGAAATAAGATTTTACCGATAAACTCCTCTGTCTAAAGAATGTAAGCTCTATTTGAAAACTATTTATTTTGTTATTTAACGACAAAATTTAACATTTAAGTTAAATGTAATATAATAGGCCATTCAATTTAAAAGCAAAAAAAAAAAAATAAAAACCGCGCATATAATATCGTTGACATTTACTTTCTTAAGACCGATTTAAGCTAATTAAAAAAATTCTTTCATGCTTGAACAAAATTAATGGAATTTATTAAGTTAAGAACAAAACAGAATGTATAATAGTGTTAGCTCGAGTATGTCATGCATGCATGACTCACAGCATATTCGCCGTAAGTATTTAAACAAAAAATAAAATATGACTATTTTCAGTACCGTTCCGTGTACATCCAAACAAACCGTAATTGACTATTGACACAACAGTCGTTATTTATTTATTTATTTTGTATTTGTTAATTCTATGACAAAAAGCAATTGGGAGAAGAAAAAAAAAGTTGTTTCGAATGATTAATCGGTAACATCATAGAAAATGACAATTTCACAATAGAATGTCCATTGTCAGCTGATATGATGAATTAATTTGTTTCATTTTATTTCACGCATGCTAAATTATCTATAACTTCGCAGGCGACAAGAAATAATAACGGATTTTTGTAGAACAGTTAGATTCAAGGATTTTTAATATTGGAGAGGGAGAAGGTTGTTTCATCTGCATATTTGTTAAAAGTAACATGTATAAAGGGCGGCCAACTTTTTAAATCATAGGTTATTTTGACACTGACAGCTGTTTCTGCTCGAAATCTTGACAGAAAGTCAGTATCGTACCTCCGCGGAATGAAATGAGTCGCTTTACGTTTGAACAACGTCGTTGGGAAATATTGAAAACTTATTTCCAAAGTGCTTTGTACTTTGTAGCCCATAAAGGGCGTTTTTTGAAAACAAGTTATGAAGCCGAAGATCGCTGCATCCAAATTTATGTTTTCATTTAGGATAGCATATCTCGATAAAAATCAAAGATATTGGAACATTTTAAACGCCAAAATGTTGGGCGCAAATTTTCCTAGGGGCGATGTCCGTTACTTTTTTAAAATTGGATCCCGTTATATTTTATTTTTGTGAGTTTTAAAACTTTTAAGACTAAAATTTTTTTAGGAGAGGATATAGACCACAATAATTTTTTTAGAAATAAAATAAAAATGACTCTATGTAGAACATACCTTTCTCTAAGGGCGATGTTTCTTACTTTTTTTAATTTTTTTTTATTAAACTTTTTTAACTATGAAATGTACCTTGTTTATACTGAAATACTGAAGACATCTGGGCTATGCAGGTTGGCGCGCAATGCCATACAGCCCATGCCACAATCGATCTTTTCGGCACCAAATTCCCAAATTATGTTATCAGCCTTCTTGACGATGTCAATTGGCCGCCTCGGAGTTGCGATTTCACTCCTTTGGACTTTTTTTTTGTGGGGAGCCGTGAAGGATCGATGTTATGAAAACAATTCGAAAACGATTGAAGCACTTTAGCCCAATATCATCCATGCAAGCCGTGAGCTACAGCCCGAAACCATTAACAAGGTCTTGGAAAATTGGAGTCACAAAATGCGATACTGCGAAGCCTGCCGAGGCAGCCACTTGAACGACGTTGTTTTCCATAATTAATGTGTAGAAAAAATATTCCCGGGATGGACCCATAAAATGGAAAATCGCAAAGGTGAATATGTAAATGAAAGGGATCCAACCAGCAGCATAAATGATCAAGAAAATCTAACCACGCTTTTGAAAAAAAAAAATATATTATGCCGAAGGACAACAACCCATCTTCAACAATACATGGCGCTATTTTTACTTGCGATATACGTATGTACTATAAAGCAAGTTTTGCATTTGGAAAACAAAAACAAGCTTGAGATTTCGATCAAAGTTGACATTACAATGGTAGAGAACACGAAAAAGTGGGTCCTGATATTTTGTCCGCCAGTTTACATATCCTGTACTCGTATTTAAAACTTAATTGGATGATCTGCGCCACCATTGTATGTCAATATCAACAGCTGTTCCCAACGTTCCGTGAAAATCCTTTAAGGCCATTGAAGATATGCTATTTCAACAAACAAACAAACAAGCATATGTCCACCGTTTAGGGCAAAGCCTTACTATTGAAAGCGTGAAAACGAGAGTCAATGAGTTGATGGGGCTACCTCCCCCTAAGATTGGTAAAATCCTCTTGACAAAAGGAACAGCTCTTTGAATTAGCCAGAAATCCTGACCAAACAAACGGACCTATATACCAACCAATGATTTATTTAACTCATCTACCAGACGTTGCAAGGAGCCACATGCACCTACGGGTCTGGTAAAGGGACGATTTCTCAAGTGGGGGGAAAGAAAAGGATCACGGCATTAAAAGGCGTCTACGTCTCCTAAACTAGGTGGTTATGTGACAGCAGAAATTTCAACAATGACTTACAAGTTTCCTCCGATATTTTAGGCTATAGCTTGCTAAAACTCATCAACACACTTAATGGTTTTGAATGACATAGAATTATCATAAGTTTCAATACATGGGAATCATAATCCCTAGGGTATCACAACGTATCTACCTTGATCTAAGTGTGACGGTAACAAGTTCAACTGACAGCCCATTAATCTACTATTCATAGCAACAATTTCGAAGTAAAGCGTGGGCCAAATACAAGTTTCTTTTTAAAAATGCAATAAAATGAACAACATTAAATTTTTTCCATGTATTATGGCTTTTTAAGTAAGAGCAAACATTCCCATTATGGAATACAACGGCGGTCAAGTGGCTGACACGGCTAGATTCGCAGTAGCGCAAACTCCAATCACTCAAATTTTCCAAGACCCTGTGGATGGTTTCGGGCTGTATCTCACAGATTGATTCGTTGATATTGGCCTTAAGTGCTTAAATCGTTTCTGGATTGTTAGCATAACATCGGTCATTCACGGTTTCCCACAAAAGAAAAGTCTAAATTAGTCAGGTGCTTGGTGCATCTCCGAAGCAGCCAATTGACATCGCCAAGACGGCTGATAATATAATTTGGGAATTTGGTGCATGTCTGGCTTGGCACGCCATCCATTCTGCATGAACCAGATGTCGTCCAAATCAATGTCTTCAATTTTAGAAAAACAATACAGTAAACATGGCTCTGTAACGCCCACCGTAGGTCGAAACGTTGTTCCCGGCTTTATTTTTGAAGAAAATGATCCAATGATGCCACCACTCCACAATCCGCAGAAAACTGTCACTTTCTGAAGATGCATTGGCTACGTGCGGGTTTTCAGAGCCCCAGAATAGAAATTGATTGCTTAGCAGCCGAGATGAAAATGCGCCTCGCCTGAAAAGATGATTTCCCCCCGAAAATCGTTGTCCAATTCAAGATGTTTTAAGGCCCAAACTGCGAAGCGATAACGAAGTGGATGGTCGTGCGTCTTCAATTGGTGGATGAATTGAAGCGTGTAAGCGAATAATCCGAAATCTTAGTGCACAATTCTCCTCAGGATAGTGCGTGAAATGCTGAGCCGTTGAGATCGATGGCAAGTTGATGTTCGTGAATTGAGTCTCACATTCTCGTCTGTTCGCACCGTAGAACGACGGGGATCAAGCGCAAAGCGATTTCGTTCCGCGGAAGCATGATACTGACTTTATGTCACCTCTCCTATGCGTTTTGCCTTGTCTTGGTGGGGAGGCTTAAGTTTATCTATCCAGCAATCCAGCTGGAGATTTATGCAACTACGAAAACCCAAAAGTGACCAGAGAATTCACGGCCAAACATGAAGAAAAGCGATTGAGATGATGTATTGGTCTAGCGATCTATGGAATTGATTTATGATGGTAAAGTAAGATTGCTTAGGACTATGGTTCCTAATTTGCTGTAAGGCTTCTTCTTCCTTTTCTTCTCGATGTCGAGGGGATCATAACTCTCCCACGTATCTGCTTCACACTAGTGATCCGCCTGTGGGGTTCGCCGGGTTGACCTCAGAAATCGGCGGCAAGCCTCCCGGTTTTGTATTGTTCCATTTCTGAGGCCAACTGAATGCTGGTGTTTTTGCATTTGTTTGTACCAGGAGTGTTTAGGCCTACCTTTCTTTTTATTCCGAATTGGAACGTTGTATGATATTGCCTTTTTGACGGGGTTCTCAGGATCTCTCCTTTGAACATGGCAATACCAACTGAGTCGGTCGTGTTCAATTTTTTGGGAAATGGTATTCTTAACGTGAAGGCTTCCTCGGATCTTCGTACTTCTAATTCGATCAAGCTTTGTAACTCCTGCTGTCATACGAAGCATCTTCATCTCAGCTGCCGTAAGCTTACTCTCATACTTTTTGTACATTGTCCAACATTGTGAACCGTATGTGAGTGCTGGACGCACAACTGAAGTGTAGAGCTTTCCTTTCAGCTTAGGGGGCATTTTTCGGTCACAGAAGATAGCAGAATTTTCCCGCCACTTCATCCACCCTACGCTTACGCGATGATTGATATCGTCATCACAAGTAGCTTCGTTATTTATCATAGACCCCAGGTATTTAAACTTTTCACACTTGGGAAGCACTACTCCATTCAAATAAATGTCTGGAATAGGCCTGTGTGGATCAGAAAATGGGCAGCATAGGTATTCTGTCTTTTTCGCGCTTATGCGGTACCCACTTCCTTCTAGAACATCCACCCATACGTCAAGTGCTCGTTGTAGGGATATCGCACAGTGCGGCGACTAGTGGAAAAAAATAAAAAAAAAAAATGTGCCAAAAATGTGAAGTAAGTATGCCAAATTCAAGGTAATAAGTCTAAATGAATGAATCGACAGTTTATTTATGATAAAGTTCAATTTTCTGTTGTCAGAGATCGTCATAAGATCAGCAAAATAATAAATAGTGATTTGGAGGATTTGTACTTACCGGTTGAAAGAGCGTTTACTGAAGAAAAGAAAAGAACATACGATATTTTTTGCGCTATCCTCACAATCAGGAGAGAAAATATAGTTATTCTAACTGCATATTTTTTTTTTTACATGTAAATGTAAATTTTTTTTTGAGAGTCCAATTCAAAGCTTCTTTTTTCGTGTTAAGCACTGACTTTGATAAGTCATATATTTTGTGTGGTGCCATATGGGAAAAAAGTGTTTTTATTTAAAGAAAGAAAACAATCATATCTTTTAAAAAAAGTAAGTTTTTTTTGCAACAACTTGCACTTTTTCTTGCAACAAGTGTTTGTTTACGAGCATTTTTTACAGAATGTGTTCAAACAGAGAGCTTTTTGATGTACCTGGTGTATTGCAGTTTATGGATATAAAATTAAATATGCAATCAAATTTAGAAACTGAAGATCAGAAAATCTTAGCCAGACACGCATCAACAACTTGCTCAGAAATAAATAAACGTTGTCACTTCCATCGCTTATATACTCGAAGACTCGGATAGTGATCTTTTTTCGTAATTTTTTATTTTTCGGTTTTTCTTTTTGTTATTACTTTTTTTGAACAATTACTTTTGTCAACAATAAAAGCATCCATTATATTTTGCAAGATCTTTTATGCGATATATTCTGTGGTCGTTGTGCTTTGAAAAAATGTATATTTTCCTACTAACCTTTAAAATATTACAACTTTTGTATATCGAATAATCATCAAATTTTTTAAATGTTTGGCTTCTAACTAATCATTTTACAATTGTAGGCGTGGCAGTGGGTGGATTTTTGTTTAAATACATTTTTCTTATCAAACACATTAATTTTGTATATTTTTTCAATATCATACGAAAATTTAAAAAAAAAATCAATTTTATAGCAAAAGTGGGCGTGTCAGTGGGCGAAATTTGCGCTATTTTAACTCATAATTTCTTCACCGACCAGAATATTAGTAATTAAAATCACTATCGTACTAGAAGTTTTCATGTAACCAATTTATTACCAAAAATGGGCGTGGTAGGGGGCGTGAAAATTTCTCAAATTGAGTAAAATCCCCTATTTATTACATTTAGCAACCAATTTTTGATCACAGTTATCTTGATTTTGAAAAATAGATTTTTTTTCCACTACCTGCATACAATCGACGCACTGTGTATCGGGTCTTCACTTATGATGGCTCCATCGTCAGCAAAGAATAACTGATGTACTTTTGGATCCGTCACTTTGCCTTCCTTTGCCTAATTTGCTGTAAGGCTAATAAAGATTAATGAAAAAATTAAGGATACTAGTTGTAGCTCAAGCTGTATCCATAAAAAATTTAGTGATATATCCTATCTCAGGTAATCTGAGCAACGGATCCTTGGTATTATTTATATAAAAATCTTGGGCGAGTGATAAGGGGAAATCACTGCACAGACATAAAGAAAAGCAATTGAGAAGTATTTGCTCTTTTGCTCGATGTTTTAGTTTTAGCAATCTGGTTAATTGATGGTCCTTCCCAATGCTAAAAGATTAAAAAAGATTGCTTAAGACTATCGTTTCTAGTTCTAATCTAATTATGAATATTGGTGCAGATTGATGTTGTCTTCGGTCAGCTATGGTCTGCACCACGGAGTTTCTAATCCATAACTAACTTAGAACAAACAAAATAACCCAAATTGGGTACCTTGGGAATAATGAAATTGAAGAATTGCCCCGCTAATTAGAGCCCCAGGGTATAAAAACCTTGGTCTCATTATTAATTCGGTAGGCCCTCTGTAAAGAGAGCACGAGGTGGCTGTGGTTATACCAACCACGACACGCGGTTGGCTATTGTTACCAACAATAGTTAGATGGAAAAACACGGACCAAGGGTGGTACTGCCTACACAATGCAAATTTGGAAAAGTATGGAAGCTGGCTTGAATGCCGAGACGGACTGTACCAGATATTGATGGGTAACAATGTCGAGTTGGTTTGTCGAGGAATCAAGATCTGGACCCTGCTGGAAAGGAGTTGCAACCGTTCTTCCATGATAAAATGCAACTGGGACTATGTCCTGGGGGCTTTGTTCAATAGTCGTTCATTGAACCCGATAGTGCTTGGTAGGCCAAGTAGTAAGATTAAGCCTTAACTGACAAGTGCTCACTATAAAACCTATCTACAGTTCTGACTTTATGTCAAAATTTCGAGCAGGAAAAAGCTGTCAGTGCTAAAATAACCTATGATTTAAAAAAAAAAAACACCACATTGACCACACTTTAGTTCATCTACCTATTAAATCCTCGAAAATTTGACGAAAACTTTCACAGGAAACTACAGCCGCCTGGGTTTGGCGAATCAAATTGGTTCAAAAACTCTTCCTTACGAGCGCTAGACGATAAGCTGGAGGTAAAACTGATATTGGGAAAGAAAAATTGTTCAGCAGATATTTGGTGCGAAGTAGGCAAATGTAGAAAAAGACACTCTATTAACTGTACCAAGTCAAGAATAAAGTTTAGAAAGTCAATGTCGACTACATTGGCTCAGCTACATTGAGTGAATGGACAGCAATGCTCCAGACAAGAAAAGTGACTGTGGTTGTGTGACTGAAAGCAGCCTCGCAGAACATAAAAAGCCACTGTTCGTCGTCCATCAGCCAGCGACCCTTTATTGATTGGAAGCTAAAGTATGTGAGTAAGATATTGAGCATGAGTAAGTTGTAATTGAGTTTAGCAAGTAAGTCCCTTATGCGTACAAACATAAGGTAGAACTTTATTGTTGAATTGGCGTTTTATTTCGGAAGCATTTTGCAAACGAGAAATAACAGTAAATTTACTAAACTGAAACTAGACTGAACATTTACCTGTTTTGCAATTAGTTTAAGTTTATATACCTAAACATCTTTACCCAGACAGTTTACCTACAGCTGTTAAAAGCACTTAACCTATCTTCAAATTTATTTAATTTGTACAGTTTTTTATGTTCGTTTGTTTAAGATCATAAAGCTAATCATATAATAAAACGGCAAACATGTTTTTTGTGGTACACTTTTCTCCAAAAGTATTTAACCGATTTCGATAAATTTTATATGGTTGGAAAGCCACAGTTACGGAGATGTGCAGAATATACTTGAGACACGCATTTACACACTGTGGGTCATTTTTGTTTTTGCACTGTCGAACACTTTGCATATTACATAAAATAAAATTTAATTTAATAAATTTGATTGAAAACACTGCCAATAATATAAATAATAAATAATAAATAATAAATAATAAACAAATTGGTACTCGAATTTCGAGAGCTGGGTCGGCTAGTTAAAATAAAAACGACAATCAAATTCTTCTACTATACATACATTAAGAAACAAATATTATACTTAAACTCGATCTGGATTGGCCACAAGAACTCTTTTTGTCATGTCTATATATAGTCGGGTCTTGTGCCCCTATAGACAGATACTATATAGTTTTTCTGACATTGATTGCAAGAAATTTGTAAAATTTGTATACAAAACTAAAATGTGGGTTTATTTGATTGGATTTCAATTTCGATTCTAATAGAAAAATGTCATAAAGAAGCACACACACTGTAATGGTTTTAAGGTGAAGTCTACCTATAGACCTACGCTATTTATATTTGGATGGTGTTAATCAAGGAAAATGAAAGAATTTCAAGGTGAAACCAAAGTGCAAATAACATGAGATTTTTTAATTAGCATTATAAAGAGAAATAACGAGAAGCTTTCATCATTTAATTTATTATGCACTAGCATTAGGAAATGTTAGTCATTCTAAAGTCTAAAAGGAAGGCTTAACCACTTTACGAATATGTACATATGTCTATCTAAAATCACATAGTAGCTAGATACATGTATAAATGATGTATGTATGTATAGATGAAATAGGTTTTTTTTTAATAGCTCAGGATTAAATTTAATTGCAACCAACAGCCAATGCTTGCTACTTCAATTTGATCGGCAATTAGCACAGTTCAAGTGTTTTGGTGAAATCTTTGGCAGTGGCAGCCAAGTGTTTAATTTTCATTCAATAAACAGGGTGATTCGTTTACATTAAAAATGGATATATTAAAAAAAAGATGATATAAATTATTAGTTAAATTCTTCAATTTAAAAAAAAAAAATTAAAGGGTGACCACTATAGTGGTTTCTTTTTAAATCATAGGTTGTTTTGATACTGACAGCTGTTTCCCGCTCCTAATCTTACAGAAAGTCAGCATCGTACCTCCGCAGAACGAAATAAGTGGCTTTACGCTTAAACAACGTTCGGAAATATTGGAAAATTATTTCCAAAGTGAGTGCTGTGGAGCCCAAACAGTGCGTTTTTTGAAAAGAAGTTTTGGCCGAAATGGAGCACCCATTGCCCCTGCTGTACGCAAGTTTGTGCAAAAAGTTCGTGGGAGACTGGTATGCGAGTGGACAACACTCATGGTTCCCATCGTCGTACGACGCGCACAGACAAGAATTTGGCTGCTGTAGCCGAGAATGTGAGACTCAATTCACGAACATCCACTCGCCATCGATCTCAAGAGCTCAACATTTCAGGCACTAGCCTCAGGAGAATTCTGCACAAAGATCCGGATTATACGCTTACAAGGTCCAATTGACTCAGCTATTGAAAAGCGCCGAGGCAGCCGCTTGAACGACGTTGTGTTCCATAATTAATGGGAATGTTTGATCTTACTAAGAAAGCCATATAAGACATGGATAAAATTAAATTTTGTTCATTTTATTGCATTTTTAAAAGAAAACTTGTATTTGGACCACCCTTTATATGGGTTTGTTTTTGAGTTTTTATTGTTATTTTAAAAAATTATGAATATTATTAAAATTGGAACCTGTGAGGGCCCAAAAATGAAGATACACAAAATGATTTTTACTTGCGACTTATAGGTGCTATTAGGCAAGTTATGCATTCGTAAAAAAAAATCAAACTCGAGATTTTGAACGAAGTTGAGATTAAGATGATAGCGAAGACGAAAAAAGTGGGTCTCACAATTCTGTCTGTCTGTTCGACTACGTTATTTTCTTCTTTTGTTTTAAGACCAAAAATAATCTGTTCAACAGATTTTTGAAAAAAAAAAAACCAAAAAATTTCATTCAGTTAAAGCTAGGTAACAGTTGAAAATAATTTTACAAAAAAAATGGGTTATTTTTGGTACCCCCCTTGGAATCATTTTTTTGTTTTTTTTTATTTTCTCAAAAACGGTATGACTAATTTTCATCATTTTTTTATATTAAAGCTTCTCAGCAGTTTCAATATTTTTGTGTATTTAAATTTATCAAAAAAAATTGGATTTTTAAATAACTTTTCAATTTTTTTGAAAACTAAATATTTCGAAAACCCCATGCTCGATTTTTTAAAACTTGATAAATAAAAGTTTCATAATTAAATCTACAAAATATGAAAAAAAAATTATTTTACCTAAAAATAACGGTACCCTCCATACAAATGTTAAAAAATGGTTTTCGAAAATCGTATTTTTCTCAAAAACGGTTCCTAGAATTTTTATTAATTATTCGAACAATAATAAAAAACTTTAAATTTGGGTACCAACATTTTTTCTTAAAAATGTTTTAAAAATTTTGTAATAAAAGCTTATTTTTTTATGAAACCACTACAACGAATTATGATTTTGTTCTTACATAAACTTATATTTTCTTAAAACACATGGCATCCTGTGCTTAGCTCCAACCAGTAAAGGAGTCCTTCTATAGTCATTTAAAAAATGAATTTTATGCTTATTAACAGTTTTTTTCTCTAATAACATTAATTTTTGAAATTCTTAGTCTTTTACATAAGAGCAAGTTCGTGCGACCCAGTCGTGCATTTTATTTTAGATGCATTTTAGTTGTATTCAAAATAAAGCAGCGTGTGAAATCACGTTCGTGCGTTAGAAGTTAAGCTGCGTTCATGCCGAAGATGATTGTCATTTATCGAAGGCAAAACCTAAACAGAAATTCAACTTTTAACGAATTTGGTGCTCTGTCTGATTCCATCCAAAGAATAGTTTCGCATTACCCTCACACTGAAATCATCATTGCGGGCAATTTCAATGTACACAATTTTAGATGGTTTCGCTTTTCTGGTCAGACAACACCCAAAGGAAGGTATGAGGTCTTTGCTTTGTTAAACAACCTAACTCAGCTTGTTAATGAGCCATCTCGAATTCCTGATGTTGCAGGTCAAACTCCCAACCCAACACTCTAGACTTGTTCCTTACCTTTGATCCTGATAAATACAACGTTAGGGCGGGTCAATAGGTCCGTGACTTTTGGAATAAAACACAGATTTTTTGATAAAAAAATAATTTTATTTTTTAACGTAGTCTCCCTTGAGCTCTATACACTTTGTCCAACGCTTCTCCAATTTTGTTATCCCTTCCAAAAAAAATGATTTGTCGAGGTCCTCAAAATAGGCCTTTGTTTGCGAGATGACTTCATCATTGTAGTCAAATCTTTTTCCACCAAGCCATTTCTTCAGGTTTGGGAACGAGAAGTAGTCGCTCGGAGCCAAATCTGGAGAATAGGGTGGATGAGGGAGCAATTCATAGCCCAATTCATGGATTTTTGCCATGTGTGCACCCTTGCATTGTCTTGGTGGAAAAGAACTTTTTTCTTGGCCAAATAAGGTCGTTTTTTTTTTCAAATCGTCATTGAATCAGTTCAATAAGTTGGCATAATATTCCCCATTGATTGTTCTTCCCTTTTGAAGGTAGTCAATGTGGATTATCCCGCGTGCATCCCAAAAAACAGTCGCCATAACTTTATTGGCTGACAAACCCACCTTGGCCTTGGCGGCGCGCCAATTCACCCTTAGAAACCCACTGTTTTGACTGTTGTTTGGTCTCTAGTGTGTTGTAATGGATCCATGTTTCGTCCACGGTTAAAAAACGGCGCAAAAACTCCTCCATATTGCGATTAAACAACGCCAAACCTTCCTGTGAAGTTGTTACACGATTGCGTTTGTGGTCGACTGTGAGCAAACGCGGCACCCATCTTGCGGAAAGCTTTCTCATGCCCAAGTGATCATTCAAAATTGAAACCACTGAGCCAATGCGAGATCTCTACGGCTTCCACAATCTCTCACACTTTCAATATTCAATCTTCGGTCGGCCAACACCATATCGTGAATTTTTTCGATTGTTTCGGGTGTAGAGACCTCAACTGGGCGTCCAGGACGTTCGGCATCTTCAGTGCTTGTACGGCCACAGTAAACCACTTTTTTACTATTGAAATCGATGGTGCAGAGTACCCATAGTATTTATCAAGCTTAGCCTTGGTCTCGGTAATGGTTTTTTTTCGCAAGAAATAATGCTTAATAACAACACGAAATTCACTTTTTTCCATTTTCTCCTCAAATTAGTGAGTAGTCTGATAAAAATAGCTGTCAAACTAACTGACGCAGCAAGTTTAAATTTTGACAGGAGTCAACTGACAGATGCCTGTTGACAGGAGCAGTGTTGCTGTTTCAGTAAAGAGGTCAGAAATTCAAAAAGTCACGGACTTATTGACCAGCTCTAGGCACATTAGACCACTGTGCCATATTAACGAATTTTTTTGTCAAAAAACCAGAGTTAAATGATGGTTTGATTCGAGCTGTGAAGAGGTTATTAGTGTCAGAGAAGTAAGTTTCCGATGGTATAAGGCCAACTGGAATAAGTTCAAACAAGCTAGAAAGACCTGTAATTATCCAGTTATTTAAAAAAAAAACATTCGAAATATTGCTTCGTTCTCGGTCCCAACGCTCGTTATCAATGCCACTTCCTCTGTCAACTCACTAGATACAGCCAATATGCTTGAAGCACAGTTTGCTCTTAATTCGACGCTGCCAGGGAGCATTATGACTCCTCCTGTACTTGAGAACACAAACTTTTCCAAGGTCATGGAAACGCTGATAAATTATCAGCTCAAGAAATATCTCGAATTATTACAGAACAGTGGAACCAGTCTTTACATCGTTTTGGAGAAAGTAGGACTATTGCACTTGATATTTCGAAAGCATTTGATAGAGTTTGGCATCAAGCTGTCTTATCGGAAATGTGGGCTTTTGGTATTGGCGAATCTCTTCTTCATTGAATTAGAAATTACCTTTGAGGATGGTCTCAAGTCTAAAACTCATAAAATAAATGGTGGTGTACCCCAGGGCTCCGTTTTGTCACCGATTCTCTTCCTCATGTTTATCAACAATCTACCATCTGAAACTTCTAATCCATTAAATTGTTGTCCTAATGATAGTATATTAGTATCCTTCAGCTGCTTTTCATATTCGTTTCAAGATTCATTTCCTTTTTCTTCGGAAGTGGAACTTGAACGGCAGCGTATGATAAGCTCACTAAATTTTGACCTTCACAGCATTATTCATTGGGGATTAAACCGTGTAGAATTAAATACTGAAAAAGAACTTTCAGCCCTGAATTTGATATATCTTCGACCTTTTTACATAGAAAAAAAACAAATTTCAATATTTTGTTAAAATTATTGTAAGTTGTTCACAAAAAGCAATTTCATCAATAATTGAGACCCTATTGGCACTTGACCAATTAAAACGAATTAAGTTATTATAGTGAGTAGATTTAGACCAACTAGTCAAAGTAAAAATTGCACATTATCAAGAATTCGTCCATGATTCCAATTGATTGTGTATGCTCTCAATGCTTTGTAAGCACACAGTTATTGAACCTTTAAGGTATGTGTGCACACACAATGATAATGCAAATATGATCAGTCTCCATTTTAATTTAAACATAAATAATTTTTATACTGTATTTCTGTTTTTTACATATCATCATATAATAAAACGGCAAACATGTTTTTTGTGGTACACTTTTCTCCAAAAGTATTTAACCGATTTCGATAAATTTTATATGGTTGGAAAGCTCCTTCTAGTATCCACCAAAACTGGACACTTTCCCAAGAAATGGAACACATTTCCACGTGCTCTGAGGTTGCATAATCGATACATATGTATGTATTTTTTTAAATCACAACTGTGAGGAACATAGTTCAGGGGAAGTATCTCCCTTCTGGCTTTTAAAGCCAATGACAAGTATTGGTTCGGATACTCCGTCTCCTATAATCCATTGCGATCGTCCTTAGAACGTTGTCTATTTTTAGTTTTAGAGTTGCAATAAACAAAGCTAGAAGACCTTTCTCAAGCATTAGTATATGATTCGCAGTACTATAGGGTAGCTTCAAGCTTCTTTTTTTTCCTAAAACGCAGAAGCTGCTCAACATCTTAAAACTCTTTGCGGCTCCAAACTTGAGCTGTATAGCACATGATCGCTTTAGATGTGGTTTCAAAAATACGATATTTGGATTTGTAATGAACATCTTTCATTTTGCGTTTAAAGCGTGTTTGGATTTGCCCAACTTATCAACCATATGGTTTTTCCAATTCAGGTGTCCAAAGATATCCGCACGCCAAGATAGTTTTATTCATTAACGACTTCAATGCTTTGAGCTTCAAATTTCTAAGTTTCACTGCGGCATTTTGCTAAGTTATCAAAAAGATATGTTTCCTTCGTTATTTTTGCAATGAGTGCAATGAGCAGGGCTGTCGAAGTACTTCAATTGCAGTATTTGTACTGCTTTTGGAAACTTGTTACTGCCGTACTGCTAACTCGGTCGGCTGAAGTACTGCTTTTTTCTTGTGAACTCTACATAGGAATCTGTTTTACTTTTCAATTGTAGTTAAAACCCAACTTTTTAGTGAAAAAGTGTTTTTCCACTCATACGACTGACCCGCACGAACTTGCTCCTATGTAATAGACTAGGAATTTTAAAAACGAATGCTATTAGAAAAAACTGTTCATAAGGATAAAATTATCATCATTTTTTAAATTCTTTTAGTAGTAAGAGACAAAAACAGAATGCTATGCAAATATGAAGAATAAATCGTTGTAGTGGTTTCTTAATAAAATAAGGTTTTATACATAAAATTTTTAAAATATTAAAAAAAAAACTTGGTACGTCAACTTTAGGTTTTTATTATTGTACGAATGAAAATTAAATTTGCATAAAAATATTGACCCATTTTTGAGATATCGAATTTTCCAAAAAAAAAATGATTTCTTTTTTCAAAAGTTTTAAGTTTTGAAATGCAATGTTTCTTAAAGTTCTTAAAAGCATCTCTATACAAAATTTCATTAAAATCCGTTATGTCGATAATGAGAAATTCAAAATTTAAAAAAAAATCGTTCTATGGTAGGTACAGTCAGTAATGTCTTGTTTTCAAAATTTTTTATATTTAATTATAGATCTTAAAAATTAATCGAAAGACTAAAAATTTAAGCAAAATTCTCGGAACCGTATTCGAGAAAAATACGTTTTTTAACATTTGTATGGAGGGCACCGTTATTTTTAGGTAAAATAATTTTTTTTTCTCATATCTTATAATTATTTTAAGACACTTTTATTTATCAAGTTTTAAAAATATCGAGCATGGGGTTTTCGAAATATTGAGTTTTCAAAAAAAAAAATTGAAATTTTTTTTAAAATCCGAAAAATTTATTTTTGAAAATACACAATAATATTGAAACTGCTGGGGAGCCTTAACATAAAAAAAAATGATCAAAATCGGTTGTACCGTTTTTGAGAAAATCAAAAACAAAAAAATGGTTCCAAGGGGGGCACCAAATATAATAATTTTTTGGAAATTTTTTTTCATTCATTACCTAGGTTTAACTAAATGAAATTTTATGATTTTTTTTTTAAATCTGTGGGACAGTTTTTGAGAAAAAAAAATTTTTAATTTCGAAAAAAAATCGTAGGTACCGTTATTTTTGGTCTTAAAAAATCAAATCAAAAAATATCCGGGGGGGGGGGATAATAAAACCCATATCTACAAAGTTTAAAGAAAATCGGCCGAGCCGTTTAACTGTAAACAGACAGACAGACAGAATTGCGAGACCCACTTTTTTGGTTGTCGCTATTATCGTAATGTCAACTTTGATCAAAATCCCGAGTTCGATTTTTTGTTTCGAATGCATAACTTGCCTTATAGTACCTATAAGTCACAAGTAAAAACGTGTGGGGGGAAAAATTTAAAAATGATATCTACCAAGTTTAACGAAAATCGGCCGAGTAGTTTAGGCTATAGTCGAACAGGCAGGCAGACAGAATTTTTGTTCGTCTTGGCTATCATAGTAATGTCAACTCTGATCAAAATCTCGAGTTCGATTTTTTTTACGAATGCATAACTTGACTTATAGTACCTATAAGTCGTAAGTAAAAAAATTTAACACGATGATGGATGGATCGAGAAAGACTGAAGGCACTGGTACTGGAGTGTTTGGACTCAGAACCAAACGTTTCATACTGATAGCCATAGCGAAATGTACATATCGAAATCTCGAAAAAAAAATACCAAAACCAAAACATTTCATAAATGTCGGATAGCCAGATAGTCCAGTCAAATTTGTATTTTATATCTACAAAAAATACTGCGTCGAATTTTTTTTTTTGTTTCTTAAAGATAACCTATTGGAGAGTGTAAATCCAAAAAGTTCGAAAAAGCGCCCATGCGTTGTCCGCCATTTTGAAAAAGGCTTTGGAAAGTGTGAACTCGATTTTCTCGGCTCCTATCATATATAGAGCTGTATTTTTTTTAGCTTTGTACGTTAAAATATCTTCTTTAACTTTTGTTGTGAAAAAAATTTTAAACCTCTTTCCAAAAAAAAGTTATCGACGAAAAACTGTCGAGATTTTGAAGTAAAAAAGGGTTTTTAACGTTTATCTCGCCTCATGTTCATCTGATCGAAAAAATACTTAAGTTGATTTTTATAGATCACTTTATTTCTTACATTTTAATATATTTAAATTTTATGTGCGACAAAAACTGTAGGAAATATAACCTGACGAAATGGCCAATATCCTGCGAAAAATTTCTAATATCGGAAAGAAATATAACTTTGGTCTCGCAAAAAATATATTTGATTTTATTTTATTTCAAATCTATTTTTAAGCGCATTATAAAATACCTGTCAGTTTTTTTATCATATCTCATATGCTTCGGAGTAAAAATGTTTTAAATATGGGTGATTGTTTTATATGTGAAAAGCTATTTGGTAACGAAAAAGTTTCGGTGGTGAAAAAAAGGTGTAAGTAAATACATTACAATCGTTTGCAGTTATAAAAGAAGTAATATCAAACATGCGCGTATGCTTGAAAACCTTGATAATATAACGGTTTATGTTAATTGCTGGAAAAATTATGTAAATGAACGAATGGCTAAGGCAGAATTTAAGCGTCGGAGTGAAAGTGATGCAACTTTACAGTTAGCTTCTTCCTCATTTTATCAACCGAATGATACAAGCCAATTCGATTTAGATAATAAGTGTTTTTTCTGCATAGAAGAAATTGGAAGTTTTGAACAACAGACAAAAAATCCAAAAGAGCAAAAAATGGTAAGTCACAAAGTGATAAGATAGTAAGAAAACTATCAGAAGACATCGATCTACTTGCTCTTCTCACAGGCCTCGGAAACAAAACATCTAATGTATTTTTCCGTAAAGCAGACAAAGGACGATTTCAAGAGGCACTATATTCGCTATTTAGTTTCAATTATCCACATTTAACCGACCTCATAATGTTTCTTCACGCATTTTCTGGGTGCGACACGACGTCAGCTATTTATAACATCGGTAAAACTAAATTGATAGGTATTCTAGAAAAAAATGATGAACTGAAAAACCTTGTTCATTTATTCAGATCCAACGATGTTGATAGCAACGTTTTGGGAGCTGCCGGAGAAAAAGTTTTTATTGCGTTGTTCAATGGGAAGGAAAATGAGTCACTGGATTCTTTGCGATATAGCAACTTTGTTAAAACGTCAAAAAAAACTAAGTTTAATCTATATCTTCATTGCAGCAGCTGCTCGGCAACACACATTCCGTACCTACCATCAAGTACAGACTTGGAACGATGTTCACCATGACCCACTAAAATGGGATTGGAAAAGAACTCCGAGAGGATTAGAGCCAGTTACAACCACTCAGGATCCAGCTCCACAAATCATATTGCAAACTATATCCTGCAAATGCAAGGGCCAGTGTGGTCGAGCTTGTGGCTGTCGGAAATCTGGTATGAATTGTTCCTAAATATGTTTCTGCTGCAGTGGAAAAACATGCGAGAATGTTTTTTCTTGCAAAATTTACTGGAAGATGAAGACGCATGTGAAGACTTTTCCTCACCTAAAAACATTGAAGAAACTATCAATGACGATCGCAGCAGTACTAACAACGTTAATATGATCATTGATGTTCGCACGCCTAGCCCAAAAAAAAAAGTAGATAAGAACGACATGAAAAAACTATGCCACATTGAGCTATCGATAGGCTGATTCGCTGATATACAGGGTGATTGGCATAAGGTGTGACAAAAAGCTAGGGCGTGTAGGTTGGACTTAGACAAAAAAAAATCGTATGGGAGGGGGGGGTCTATTTCCCCCCGTTTAGGCGGGAGGGGCAATTTAAGAAAAAAATCACTTAAAACAGAAAAAAAACTATTAAAAAATAACGGTGATACCTACAGAGTAATGCTATAGCATTTTGAAAAGCCAGAAATACATTCTTTAATTTTGTTTTTAAATAAAGTTGTTCGAGTGAATAGTTTTTGAAAAATTAATTTTCAAAATCAAAATTTTGAAAAAAAAAAATGAAAAATTTTTTTTTTAAACAAATTTTTTTCAAAATTTTACGTAATTAAGTATTATTTTTTTATTCAATATTCAATGCTCATATTAATTTTTGATCAAACACAAAAAACCGGATGTCAAAATGTTTTGTAGTTTTTGAGAAAATCAAAAATAAGAAAAACTACTTTTGTTCTAAGAAAAGCCTTTTATTTTAGTTTTTATACGTTTTTGGATTCTTAGGTGAATTTGCGATTGAAAGGATTAACTTTCTTTTTACTATTTTTTTAATTATCGTCTTATAAACATACAATAATGTGACAAAGTACTGGATTAACCATATTTCACACATTTTTTCATTGAGAACACCTGCGTGAGAGCATTGGTTTAAAATTGACCTGCCACTTTTTTTATTATGGTGGGGTCGTCTTGGCGTAGGTGCATTTACGAAAGAAAGGATTAACTTTTTTTTTAAATTTTTTTATTATCAGTCTTATAAGCATACAATAAAGTGACAAAGTACTGGATTAACACATTTTTTCATTGAGAACACCTGCGTGAGAGCATTGGATTAATATTAACCTGCGAATGTTTTTCAAATAATTTTTTGTAATAAGCTTTAGTTAAAAAATTGTTAAAAATTTAAATAAACAATAATTATGTATTTTATCTAAATATGCATGTATTTCTTATTTTAATTGATTTCAAGATTCAGGAACATTCTTGTTCTTATTTCGCAATTGCACTTTTCTGTCACTAGTTAGGGCGTGTAACATTGCATTACTTAAAAAACATTCGCAGGTCAATATTACTCGTAATCCAATGCTCTCAGGCAGGTGTTCTCAATGAAAAAAATGTGTGAAATATGGTTAATCCATTACTTTGTCACTTTATTGTATGTTTATAAGACGATAATTAAAAAAATAGTAACGTTAAAATATCTTCTTTAACTTTTGTTGTGAAAAAAATTTTAAACCTCTTTCCAAAAAAAAGTTATCGACGAAAAACTGTCGAGATTTTGAAGTAAAAAAGGGTTTTTAACGTTTATCTCGCCTCATGTTCATCTGATCGAAAAAATACTTAAGTTGATTTTTATAGATCACTTTATTTCTTACATTTTAATATATTTAAATTTTATGTGCGACAAAAACTGTAGGAAATATAACCTGACGAAATGGCCAATATCCTGCGAAAAATTTCTAATATCGGAAAGAAATATAACTTTGGTCTCGCAAAAAATATATTTGATTTTATTTTATTTCAAATCTATTTTTAAGCGCATTATAAAATACCTGTCAGTTTTTTATCATATCTCATATGCTTCGGAGTAAAAATGTTTTAAATATGGGTGATTGTTTTATATGTGAAAAGCTATTTGGTAACGAAAAAGTTTCGGTGGTGAAAAAAAGGTGTAAGTAAATACATTACAATCGTTTGCAGTTATAAAAGAAGTAATATCAAACATGCGCGTATGCTTGAAAACCTTGATAATATAACGGTTTATGTTAATTGCTGGAAAAATTATGTAAATGAACGAATGGCTAAGGCAGAATTTAAGCGTCGGAGTGAAAGTGATGCAACTTTACAGTTAGCTTCTTCCTCATTTTATCAACCGAATGATACAAGCCAATTCGATTTAGATAATAAGTGTTTTTTCTGCATAGAAGAAATTGGAAGTTTTGAACAACAGACAAAAAATCCAAAAGAGCAAAAAATGGTAAGTCACAAAGTGATAAGATAGTAAGAAAACTATCAGAAGACATCGATCTACTTGCTCTTCTCACAGGCCTCGGAAACAAAACATCTAATGTATTTTTCCGTAAAGCAGACAAAGGACGATTTCAAGAGGCACTATATTCGCTATTTAGTTTCAATTATCCACATTTAACCGACCTCATAATGTTTCTTCACGCATTTTCTGGGTGCGACACGACGTCAGCTATTTATAACATCGGTAAAACTAAATTGATAGGTATTCTAGAAAAAAATGATGAACTGAAAAACCTTGTTCATTTATTCAGATCCAACGATGTTGATAGCAACGTTTTGGGAGCTGCCGGAGAAAAAGTTTTTATTGCGTTGTTCAATGGGAAGGAAAATGAGTCACTGGATTCTTTGCGATATAGCAACTTTGTTAAAACGTCAAAAAAAACTAAGTTTAATCTATATCTTCATTGCAGCAGCTGCTCGGCAACACACATTCCGTACCTACCATCAAGTACAGACTTGGAACGATGTTCACCATGACCCACTAAAATGGGATTGGAAAAGAACTCCGAGAGGATTAGAGCCAGTTACAACCACTCAGGATCCAGCTCCACAAATCATATTGCAAACTATATCCTGCAAATGCAAGGGCCAGTGTGGTCGAGCTTGTGGCTGTCGGAAATCTGGTATGAATTGTTCCTAAATATGTTTCTGCTGCAGTGGAAAAACATGCGAGAATGTTTTTTCTTGCAAAATTTACTGGAAGATGAAGACGCATGTGAAGACTTTTCCTCACCTAAAAACATTGAAGAAACTATCAATGACGATCGCAGCAGTACTAACAACGTTAATATGATCATTGATGTTCGCACGCCTAGCCCAAAAAAAAAAGTAGATAAGAACGACATGAAAAAACTATGCCACATTGAGCTATCGATAGGCTGATTCGCTGATATACAGGGTGATTGGCATAAGGTGTGACAAAAAGCTAGGGCGTGTAGGTTGGACTTAGACAAAAAAAAATCGTATGGGAGGGGGGGGTCTATTTCCCCCCGTTTAGGCGGGAGGGGCAATTTAAGAAAAAAATCACTTAAAACAGAAAAAAAACTATTAAAAAATAACGGTGATACCTACAGAGTAATGCTATAGCATTTTGAAAAGCCAGAAATACATTCTTTAATTTTGTTTTTAAATAAAGTTGTTCGAGTGAATAGTTTTTGAAAAATTAATTTTCAAAATCAAAATTTTGAAAAAAAAAAATGAAAAATTTTTTTTTTAAACAAATTTTTTTCAAAATTTTACGTAATTAAGTATTATTTTTTTATTCAATATTCAATGCTCATATTAATTTTTGATCAAACACAAAAAACCGGATGTCAAAATGTTTTGTAGTTTTTGAGAAAATCAAAAATAAGAAAAACTACTTTTGTTCTAAGAAAAGCCTTTTATTTTAGTTTTTATACGTTTTTGGATTCTTAGGTGAATTTGCGATTGAAAGGATTAACTTTCTTTTTACTATTTTTTTAATTATCGTCTTATAAACATACAATAATGTGACAAAGTACTGGATTAACCATATTTCACACATTTTTTCATTGAGAACACCTGCGTGAGAGCATTGGTTTAAAATTGACCTGCCACTTTTTTTATTATGGTGGGGTCGTCTTGGCGTAGGTGCATTTACGAAAGAAAGGATTAACTTTTTTTTTAAATTTTTTTATTATCAGTCTTATAAGCATACAATAAAGTGACAAAGTACTGGATTAACACATTTTTTCATTGAGAACACCTGCGTGAGAGCATTGGATTAATATTAACCTGCGAATGTTTTTCAAATAATTTTTTGTAATAAGCTTTAGTTAAAAAATTGTTAAAAATTTAAATAAACAATAATTATGTATTTTATCTAAATATGCATGTATTTCTTATTTTAATTGATTTCAAGATTCAGGAACATTCTTGTTCTTATTTCGCAATTGCACTTTTCTGTCACTAGTTAGGGCGTGTAACATTGCATTACTTAAAAAACATTCGCAGGTCAATATTACTCGTAATCCAATGCTCTCAGGCAGGTGTTCTCAATGAAAAAAATGTGTGAAATATGGTTAATCCATTACTTTGTCACTTTATTGTATGTTTATAAGACGATAATTAAAAAAATAGTAAAAAGAAAGTTAATCCTTTCAATCGCAAATTCACCTAAGAATCCAAAAACGTATAAAAACTAAAATAAAAGGCTTTTCTTAGAACAAAAGTAGTTTTTGTTATTTTTGATTTTCTCAAAAACTACAAAACATTTTGACATCCGGTTTTTTGTGTTTGATCAAAAATTAATAAGAGCATTGAATATTGAATAAAAAAATAATACTTAATTACGTAAAATTTTGAAAAAAAAATTGTTTAAAAAAAAAAATTTCATTTTTTTTTTTCAAAATTTTGATTTTGAAAATTAATTTTTCAAAAACTATTCACTCGAACAACTTTATTTAAAAACGAAATTAAAGAATGTATTTCTGGCTTTTCAAAATGCTATAGCATTACTCTGTAGGTATCACCGTTATTTTTTAATAATTTTTTTTCTGTTTTAAGTGATTTTTTTCTTAAATTGCCCCTCCCGCCTAAACGGGGGGAAATAGACCCCCCCCTCCCATACGATTTTTTTCTTGTCTAAGTCCAACCTACACGCCCTAGCTTTTTGTCACACCTTATGCCAATCACCCTGTAGAAACAAAAATGATTGAATCGTGGATTATACCTCCTGGGGACACCACATTGAAAAAAAAATGCGCCGTAACTCTACCTCGGTGGTGGTGTGAAAAAGAGTTTGAACTGTTTCTTTAAAGTTCATAATGAACATAATCAAATTTGAAAATTTTCAAACGTGAGTAAATTTCTTTTTTTTTTTAATTTTCACAGGATATTGGCCATTTTGACAGGTTATATTTCCTACAGTTTTTGTCGCACATAAAATTTAAATATATTAAAATGTAGGAAATAAAGTGATCTATAAAAATCAACTTAAGTATTTTTTCGATCAGTTGAACATGAGGCGAGATAAACGTTAAAAACCTTTTTTTACTTCAAAATCTCGACAGTTTTTCGTCGATAACTTTTTTTTGGAAAGAGGTTTCAAATTTTTTTTTCCAACAAAAGTTAAAGAAGATATTTTAACGTACAAACCTAAAAAAAAATACAGCTCTATATATGATAGGAGCCGAGAAAATCGAGTTCACGCTTTCCAAAGCCTTTCTCAAAATGGCGAACAACGCATGGGCGCTGTTTGTTCGAACTTTTTGGATTTACACTCTCCAATAGGTACTCTTTAAGAAACAAAAAAAAAATTCGACACAGTATTTTTTGTACATATGTATTTCGAATTAATTAATTTAATTTGACTGGACTAAGATAGTTTACCATAGACATGTCGGTGTCCAGGAAATGAGGAGGGAGACTCTCTAGCAAAAATAGGCGCACGGATTCCCTTCGTAGAGGCGGAGCTCATGAGAAAAAACATGATTAAAAACGAAATCAAAACGAAGAAGGGGCTAAAAGATTCAACAAATGGAAAGAACTCTTAGGACTGACACAGGCTAAACTTATCCTTGGGAACGTAAACTAAGATGGAGACAATGCAGAATAAGAAGACACCTAAAACTGAAACTTGGGCTATAAGACAGTCCCATATGCAGATTCTGCAAATTCACGTACTAGGCAGATGCGAAGCACCGCTACCAGGTAGCGACTGACGTATTCTCTCTGAAGGTGCTTAAAATAATCAAGTTTCTTATAGAGACAAACCTAGATAAAGAGCTCTAGGATGAGCATCTCAAACTAGGAACCTTCATCGAGAAAACTAACAAACTTGTTTTACAAATTGGAAACTTTCTAAAATTCCTGAAAGCTTTTGAGAAACATTTGTTTAAAAAAAAATTGCAATTGTATCATATACTCGTATGAAGAAAAGCTAATAAGCCATACAGACACTTTTTTTTTTATAAATATATACTTACAGCTTTTAATGCGCAATCCTTTGCATGGCCATTTTTGGCAGAGTCGGTATTGTTGTTATTTCCATTTGAATTTGGTTCCGGTGATGTTGCTGTCGACGACGAAGCCGACAACGACGATCCGGATGATGATGATACTTTTGCGGATGATGATGTTGAATTGTTCTCCCATTCACTCGGCATTTTGCGTAGATTTCTGTCTCATATTTAATAGATCATAACTTTCTTTTATTCCACACCGCCAATCCACTTCACTTTAAATAGATATGGTTTTATCTAGTGCCGCGCTTAGCTATCCCTGATGAGATAAGGTATAGCAATGACGATTGGGTATGGTGTCTCGTCAGTTTACTTTCATCTTACGCAGAAAAATAAAAAAAAAAAAAAACAACACCAAAGCAATCTGCAAATAGAAGAAGAAACGAAAACAAAGACGTAATTTTTTTATTTTGTTTTAAGTTAAATATTGTAATCTAGGTCTTAATGTTTATTGTAGCTGGTATTTAAATGCAGGGTGCGTTAAGTTTGTTACATTGGTTTTTTTTTTTTTTTTGTTGGGCGTATCTCATGGCTGCGTTGAATATCATAAAGATCTTTCACACAGTTGTGACATTTTTAAAACTGCTTCTGATCATTAACATGTTTAAAACTACTAAATTTACCCTGTAAAAATGTATACGTAGGTATATAAAAAGAGAATTGAAAGAAATTGGCACTTTTGGGAAGTTAACGAACGAACCTAATATAAATCCAAATGACAATGTTCATTAACATTTCAGAGTGACTGAACTGAAATACGAGTATGTACGTCAAAATAAGCACTGGGATAGATGAAGTGAAGGTGGACACTTGCTAAAACTACATTTCCATTTTCTATTGAATATACACAACTAAGTAAATTCTCTCGGTTGGTATATTTTTTTTTTTTTCTATTTTTGCAAGTTGGCAATCACATATTTTAATAGACGTTTTCTTTTTTATCGCAACTCATAATGGGGCACTCAGCTGTCAAAAAAATATCTGTGTTTCTTTTTCATCAGACCATTCAACGACTCAGGAGTCCGGTTTTGGGTACAAGTGCGCTAGTTGAGCTTAGCATTAAATGGCGGAGCAACTGTAGTTCAAAAATTAAGCGCAACCATCTATACACAATTTTTCATTTCGTCTGAATGATTCACGTATAATACTCGTAATATGACAGTAAAGCGTTCAAGATTATTTCATAAACATATTTAAGAACAATTAAAAAGCTCAAGTGACCTCAACTCCAAGGTGCGTTTCGCCCAGGTACGATAGTGGGCTCATCAGTTAGATGCTGTCGTATATATTTAAGAACTTCAAGCATAATCGGCCTGGTCAAGCTCTGTTCAGTGAACCGCTCCAAACTAAAAAATAAAAAAAACCCAAATGTTTGCAATTGAGAACAAATTTAAAATGATCGATAAATCTGACATATGTATATGTGTTTTACCGAGGATGACGTTTCAAACTCAGAAACATTGTCAGATTTGTCATAATAACGTACGGTCTAAACCTATTATTGTAACATTTCAATTTCTTTGACAATCTTTTCAGCTAAGTAAAGTGATTATGAGCTAAATGTTAGACGGCCATTTTAAAGTGAAAATGTCGAGTAACTGACAATCGTCTGATTTGTACATATTTGTATTATTTTGTAGTATTTTCGTAAGTAAACATCCGCCAAATGTGTGAACTATTAATATTTATTCCAATAACTTTGTCAGAAAACCATTGTCAAGCTAATCATCTGACAATGAAAAATAACAGCCAAATCTGCGAACCAACCGTCTGAACTGACAGTTTAACATTGCAAGGTAATTGGATTTTGTCGCAAACCTGACAATATTGTCGGACACGATAACCGTTATTGCTTTAAGATCGGACAATAAAAAAATGTCAGATGTATTTGTCTAGTTGGAAGGATACACATTTGTAATATCTTTTGTCATACCCATAGGGTATCATTTTTGACATTTTCAATATCAAATATATAGCATGTATATTACTTAGTAGATACTCATATTCGCTGGTTTTTTTCTTACATCAAATAAAACCCTTGATGGTTACCAAGACACATCTAACTATAGTCATTCTAAGCGACTGAGAAGTGAGAAAACAACAGAACCCTTGTACCAATGTCGTGTCACAACAGAGAATAAAAGTCAAGAAGAAAACAATAAAAGGTTCGTTCACACTTGAATTGTGGTGGAGCAAGATTAGTGGATGTTTGTTGGGTGATTAATGTTTGCATAGAATTCTTATAGAGTAGGTAGTTTTCTTTTCTTTTTTATTTTATTTTTTTATTTATGTATGTTGTTCCAAGAACAACCGTCTAGAAAAAGGCTATTAGTACAACACTTTACATATATCTAGATAATGTATTGGATTCGATGTGCTTTACAATCTTTTGAATGTGTAAATTTTGGTAGGCAATATACAATACATACATACAAATGTATAGAAGCAAATTGAGACAGAAGGAAATAGGCAGGGCAAATGGTATAATGACGTTTGGTAATATGAGACGAAAACAATAGGGTCTGCCAATAGGGTGAACAAATTTTCAATTGGGTTCAGTCAAGCAGTTGATGTTTCCTGTATTGGCCAAGTGCATAAGGGAGTAATGGCCTTTTTGAATAGCAAAACTAAATGTGTCGATGTGTGAACACTTTAAAATTGACTTGAGTGAAATAGATTAATAAATATCTACAAAAAAAGGTACTGTATAGTACTATATAGTAAAAAGGCAAATCGATAATTTTAAATAAAATAATAAACTTCTTAATGTAGGTACCTGATCATAAATTTCTTGGGAAATGCATTTTTTGACACGTTGTATTGACTTAATTTGTATAAGTTTCATGCGATCTGATCAGTAATGAATATAACAAAAGGAAACCTACAATCATATGCCGATTCCGAATGAGCAACACTTTTCCTGACAAGAGATACTCGTACTCTTGTCATGAAAATGTCAATTCCTCGCAAGACGGCAGGAGGTAGTATACTCTGAAAAAACCCAAGTCTCTTGGCATGACAGTCCAACTCACTAAATCTTATGCCAAGGTGTAGATAGAGCAAAAAAAATGATCAAAGCATTTTATTGCTCGCAGCTTTGTTTTACCTGGATTGCTCGCCAGCTATTGAACGACGCTCTTTTACAATAATTAAGAATTACTAAATAATTATAAAAACGCAAATAAAATACTTTACACTTTTTTGTTTAAATTTAATTACAAATAACTGTCACAACTTTGAAATTTTAATAATATTTGATAACAGTGTGTCAAAATAAGCAGTTAGACAATATTCAAAAACTTTTTCTTGTGCAAAACGTAAACCAAAAAAAAATTTCAGTGAATAAACTATATTATTAATAATAGATAAGTGATAGAAGAGAGGAAAATCGAGGAGAGTTCGTAGAAAAGTTTAACGTGCTAAAGCCAAAATTTTAGATCTTAAAGAAGCAGTGTAAGTTAAAATGGGAAAATAAGCCAAGTCAATGAATTTACATAGATATATTTGAATTGTTTGTAGTTTAAAAGAAGACTAAACGAAGAAACAATGTTTACATTTTGAAAGAAATAAATCCCTTAGTAAAATTGACTTCTTCCTTAACTTCTTTCATAAATTGCAACAAAACTTTTTCTTGTCGAGAGTTCTTGTATTTTCCCTTGTAAACAACAATTTATTTTAATAAAATCAAGGCAACATTTCAAAGCCTTATTTACATTGTCAATTGTCGCGCAACTGTAAGGTTTCACCAAACAAAACTAAGTGAACTGGATTCACCGTAAAACGGTAAGTATTCAAAATGAAGAACACGAATTTCGATCTCCGAAAACTCAATTCACATTGATCATTTCGGGTGGAATTCCGAACACCAGAATATCATATTCGGAATTAACAAATCACAAAAGTCATTTTATGCGGAATGCATACTCGTAACATCAAAATTCATTTGAAATGCAGAACAGACTAAATAATTAAAATTCATGAGAAATCAAATTGAACACTCGAAAAATCGAAACAATCGCCAGAATCAGCAGTACTACGGTTTCTAATTAACCTAAAGGTCGGTTTAAAGGAAAAGAAAGAGTTACAATAACTCGGTCTATTTTTCTCTATCTCTCTTTTGTGCTTTAAGCCTCCTCCCTCTAACCCTCTTTATCACTACCTTCTCTCTCTCTCTCTCTCTTTCAATCTGTCTTTCTTTACCTTCTTTTTCTCTTACTCTTTCATTCTCTATATTTATACCTTCTCTCTCTCCCGATCTCTCAATCTCAACGAGAAAGTGAAAAATAGAGATAGTGAAAGACGGATCACTATCTCTATTTTTCATTTTCTCCCTTTCCTTCTGTCCCCCTCATTGTGCGAAGCGGTTTACTTTTCTAAGTTTTGCTAACAAAATTGATTTAAGGATACCATACTTTTAGAAAAGCCCTAAGACCATTTTTAACCTACCCATGCAAAGAGAAAATTACAGCCTCCCAAGGGTCGTTTCACTGTTTGGAAACCATTAATTTTTTCATATTTCATTTACACAAATCATTAATAAATATAATTTCCTATTACATTTTTTATAAATTTTACACAAGAACAAAATTAAATAAATCGAAAAAGCTATTCGAAAGGAGGAAATTTAAAAACCCATCACGACTGCCATCATCTTCATCACAATGATGAATTTCACCGCCTCCCGTGTTCATAGTCGCTTCGCATCACCTCCCAATAGAATTACCACATTTTTCGTACGCGCCGAAGTATGTACCGGGAGCCACAATCCGCACGCTTGTTTGGCTACATACCCAAGCGCATTCATCGAACTGTGTTATTCTGAATTCTATTCTGATGTTATTGTTGTTGTAGGCCATAATACCTATAGACAATCTACCGCCAACAAAGTCGACGGAGGTAATAACCAACCGGAAGTACGATAATATTTGAAGCATATCGATTAGCGTGGCTTCACATGTGTATACATCGAGGCAAGCTTTTTTTCGTTTTTTTTTGTCATTATTATTCTATTATGAAGTATCTACATAAGTACGTGTGTGTGAAGGAAACCGCAGTTTTTTTTTTCAATATTAAATTCCTTAACGACGAAGAAATAGAATATCTTCTCCTAGATGACTGCTGACGACGATGAACATGAACACGAAGAAGTGGTGATATGGCGATGGCGATGATAGATGGCGGCGGCACTGTTCGGTTCATTAACACCATCATTATCCTTGCAAACATAAGGCGCATTAGGCTTCGATTAAGGCCCCCTTCAATTTTCAATTAATAAATTTTTATAAATTAAATCCAAATTTATTAGGAAGCTTAAATCCAAAGACCAAACTTGACAGCTTCATTGAAGTTTTACTAAGTCTGCTATTACACGACTCATCTAGATGCGTTAAACTTTTTGAACAACGTAAGTTCAGAAGAGAAATAAAAATCTAAAGATGAGACGGACAAAAAATTGACAATTTGACGTTTCGCTTTTCTCTTGTCCGTTTTTCTAATGAGTGATTTTTTAAGAGCTATCGGAAACAAAAAAACATAAAATTCAGAAAAATGCGTGAAATCTTTATTTGAATCGATAGTACGGTCGATATAATTTAATGTTTTAAGATTATATCATGCAAATGTTGGCCGCTGCTGAGCCTCAAATGGTCCATCCGCTTAGTCAAATTAACATTTTGGCCGGTATCTCACGAATAAATGCTTCAATGTTGGCTTCCAGTGCGTCAATCGAAGCGGGCTTGTCGCTATATACATACATGAGCCTTAACATAGCCCCACAAAAAATAGTCTAGAGGCGTTAAATCGCACGATCTAGGCGGCCAATTGACCGGCCCTAAACTGGAAATAAACTGTTCACTGAATTCGCCTCTCAATTGGTCCATTGTTACGCGTGCTGTGTGGCATGTGACACCGGCCAACTTTTCAAGAGCCCATTCACCAAAAATTCGGTGTTGTGGTAGCTTGTTCAGCTTCAATTTTTGCACCAGCTGTATTTTGAAAGGATTCACACCTAAATCCTTCCGCAAAATTTTCCACGTAGTGGAGTAACATAGGCGAATTGCTGAGAACGACGCCGAATCGATAACTCACGGTCATCACTAACACTGGCCGATACAGCTGCGATATTTTCCTCAGTTCGCACTCTACGTAAGTGTGCAAAATTTAGTCACAATAGCCCGAATAGCCGCCTCAGTAGGTCGATTAAACTGAGCACGCATTTTTATAATAAAATTCAATAATTTGCAAGCGTTGTTCGTTTGTAAGAAAATTCATGGTGAAATTATAGACCAAACTGGAGATGTTTGAAAGTGACACAAAACACGAAACGTGCGTGAGCTGTCAAAACCAGTGTTGCCAAAAAGAAAATAGTAAAAAAATCGCCCATTACTATTCTACTTCATATGATATTAGGCGTTTTTCTTTTTTAGTTCAGTATAGAGCTCTGAACAGAGTCCGAGCATGTCGAGCATGTTCCGAACATTCTCTGAACCAAGCGTGCTCTGAGCGCTCTGAGTATATTTTGAAACACACCTGAACACTTATGTAGCTGTCGCCATTTTTTTTTTAATTTCCATCTGTCAAATGCTTGTGTTAAGCATTTTACTCTGTCTGCTCAGTTATTTTATTCTGAGCTCATAGAGCGCACTCTGAACACGTTCAGAACATGCTCAGAACGAAAAAAGAAACACATTTTCGAAACTCTGAACACTCTGAACTAAAAAAGAAACACAATTTATTTTTTGACAACTCAGGTTCTGTTCTGAACTAAAAAAGAAAAACGCCTATTGTTGCGTGAGAACTTCGATGAACACACATAAATACATATTTTTATTGAGGCCAATCAGATCAACACCAAAAAGAAAAAAAAAACGAACTGTCAAATCGGATTCATGAATCTGGTTTCAAAGTGTAAAAGCGCTTGAATCAGAGGACAAAATAACAAAGAATTCGAATTAGGCGCATGCCTCTAGAGATTCATCGTGTAATAGCAGACTAAAAAACTTATTGAGGAACTGATTTTTGTGCGAGCGAGATAGATATCAAATTCGAGTAAAACTTATTTTATTTTCCTATTCGGAAAACGCCGATCTTAGTCAGACAGCTCGAATTTAGTATGTATTTTACCGTCGATATATATTTTGTTTGTTCGCTATTAGTCAAAAGATAAGATTTCAATTCTCATTGAAGATTCACTACGATTTTAATAAATTGAAAAAACTTCTAAAAAATAAAACGAGCTCATGAAAACATAGATTTTCAACTGAATTTCAACTGAAATTATTTGCATTTCGCTGAAAGTTTAAACATTCTATTTATACCTATTAACTTTAACTCATAACTGTTAAGTCATAAAGTTTCAAATGTCAATTCATTAAAAAATCTCCACACTCTTTTTTTGAATCTAAAAAAAAAAAAATATTTCAACGACATTGCTCGCATTTCAGACATTGAATGTCGATTGCGCACATACATAAGTAATCGACTGAATATACAAACTGCGTATTGAATAACTATAACAATAAAACAAGAGCGATCCCAGTCACATTGGTGTTTTGTTCACTGAATAAAAGTTTAGAGTAGAACAGAACAGAACAGAACAGAGCAGAATAGAGCAGGACAGAGCAGAGCAGAACAATTTCCATGAGAAATGTCAGACAAGTTAGAACCGTCAGTCGTCTGTTCTATCTTTCTCTAACTAAAAAGCCAGGGCAAGAAATCTTGTTCTAAACTGCTCCAAACTGTTCCAGACAGACTCATTGAACAGCAAATCAGAACAGTTTAGAACAGAAAATTTCTCATTGAACAGTAAAAAGTTGTACTTTTCTGTTCCAAACTGCTCCAAACTGTTCGGAACAGCGTCGCTGAACAAAACTAATGTGTCAAACGAAGAAATTGATTTCGTTTAGTGATTTTCGGACTAAAACACATTTGAGATGCATGTATAGAGTTCAACAGTATCCAGCAGAATTTACATGAGTTCGAGTAATTCATCATAAATTGAATTTGTTTTGATCTGCATCCGGCTTTATGTGAAGATCGTAGTATGTGAACACCGTAGTAGTACGGATATTATAAACTCTGAAAACGAAATGTCATTTCTTTCTTATATCCGATCTTTTGTTATACGCAAAAAAAAAACAGCAAAAACAATGCAAATTGTCATAATATTTATAAATTATTCGGTCACTTTCCAAACTATTGTCATTTTATATGAAAGGTGGAAGCTGCCGCTGTCAATAATTATGAAAATACATTTATACGGTTAAAAAAATATTGGCAATTGTGAATGCTGAAGTCTATTTATTTTTGTTCTTGATATCTAACTTAGTTTCAAATAGACTCCTTCAACTGGGTTTAAGAAGGGAAAATCGCAAAAATCTTAGAGAGCAGTTCTGAAAAACGGTGCAAAGAACATGGTCACCAACAGAGTGATCTTCTTATCCAAATCGAAGCTTGTCTGCTTGAGAGGAGCAGGTGGTGGACTCGGTAAGTGACTTGCAATATTCAAGTGAAAATCCATACTTTAAGGTTCTCCTTAAGCTTTAGCAAAATTAAGTATTATTGAATGGCACATCTCATATTAATTAGCAAAGTTGATCTCTGGAATGATTCAAATCTTAACCTCTCTCAGTAGACCACATGAACGCCTAGAGTTTTCTTAGATCATAAACGCGACCCTGCTGCTGCTTTTTGTCGTCAGGACTTTTGTGCACATATAAGTAAAATATCTTATGTCTGATGTGAGCCTCAAACTTTCAAAAGATATATCCGGCAAGTTATACATGCTCGCAAATCTAGTCACTCGTTAAGGAATTGATATCGAATTTCAAAAGACAACACTAGCTTAAACAGCATACCGCCAGTTTTCATTACGACCATCACAAGCCTCCTCCTGCCACCAACACCATCTTCATCAGCATTAATATTAGCATTAGCATCATCATCATCATCATCAACATCGCATACCATATGCATTTTGATGTAACGTCTATCCTCAACTTATATTTACCTTCTTCCCGTGCCTTCTTGGGATTGATTGATGGATTTTCTCGCCAAGATAGTGTTACCATCTCATCATATCAAATGATAGGTTAACCATTTCAATGATATTCATTTTCAACCTAAAGAAAGCTAAAAGAAATTTATAGAAAACCTATCCGTAATAGAGATAAAGGTGTACCCACAATAAATATAGCGTATAACCGAATACATAGGGTAATGTTTACAATCGGAACATGGAGCTAATGCAAATCTAACGGTGTTTGTTGGCGAATAGTTTGCACTTGGTTGATTTTAAGTTCAACTTTTATGATGTGCGGTGGTTGCAACGGATATATGTTAGTGTGTGTGTTAATTGAGAAGATTGACTGATGTGCTAAGTAAGATGCAAGAAATCGTATTGAATGAATGTCAAGTCAATCGGATGCAGCTGTAACTGTTCCAAAGATAGCTACAATGGAAATTTGTTTCCGGTCACTGGAAACGGAATTCAGATCAGATTTCATTCTGATTGAAATCCGTAATGAATGTATTTTGCATATGCGATGAAAACAAACAAAAAGCCACAGTTCGTAATGGGATTCGAATGAATACATGTCAGGATCGAATGAAGTTGCTCTTTTAGCTGGAGATTTTTTAAGTTGCAAGTTGTTAAAGGTTTAAATAAAAACAAATGTTTTTTACTTTACTCATTTTTCTGATTGGTACAGAAAATGTTGAAATTAACACTCTCCACTAATATGTCAATAAAGGAAACACATTTGACAGGCGCACTCAAAGAGGGAGCGAACGAAGATTATACATAGTTCGATCACAAAATATACCAGTCACAAATTATCTGAACGGTGGATATGGGTTTCTTACACATAGAGGTGATTTACGTGAAAAAGTTATTGTTTAGCAATTGGCGATCTTAAAATTTTAAAGCAAACTGTCGAGATCCTTTTGAATAAGGAAGAATCACCATTGTGTCGATGACCTTGTAAATTTTTATCCTCAACTGGGATACAGTAAATGTTATGAATGTTTGATTTCAATTTCATATAGTCAATAGTAAGAATAAAGAGAAGAGAACTTAAGTAGCAGCCTTGGGGAAACCTGAAAGTAGCTGAGAAAGATTCCTGATAGTTTCCCAGAAGAAATCCATCGACCCATTTAAAAAATATTATTCTATGAGAAATTGTGCCGAGGGCATCATCGGTTGGAATAACATAGAATTTCTAAGGCTGAGAGGTTAAAGGACACAAATTCAATGATGTTAGTTATTTTGGATCAAAGTTTGAGAAAGACATGCTGTCTTTAGATTGTCACATTTTGGAGACTAATGCATTTGGATTTACATTATGGGTTCAAAGCATCCCACCCCACTTTCGACCCGTTGTTGAAGCTCCACGCTGATACAAAGAGACCACTGTAACATGTCTGCTTGATATTCAAAAAGCATTTGACTCTGTCTGGATAGATGGTTTGGTTTTCAAGTTGAAGTCTCTTCACTTGCCTAGACATCTTGTCCTGATCATCTATAGTTTCCTCACTAACCGTAAGTTTTACGTACGCGTGGGAGTACTCCCCAGCTCAATTCTTAAGAATATCTTAGCTGGAGTCGCTCAAGGATCCCGCCTTGGACCCGATCTATTTAACCTCTATACCTCCGACCAACTGCAAACCTGCCAATGACAAAAACTCTGCTATTCCATGATGACTCCATCACATATAGCTCATCCATTAACCCTGACGTAGCCCTCCCAAGAGTTGAGGCACACATCCTTAGACTATGGGAATATTATCTCCAATGGGGAATTAAAGTCAATCCCTCTAAAACAGAACTAATCTGTTTCATTTAATCCAAAATCGATTAATTCACCATTTTTGAAACAATTCACAAATTCTTCAGAGTTCATTGTCGTTTTTTGCCTTAAAAACAAAAAAAATGTAATCAATTTAATGCCTCATCTAACTTATATTGCATATATGTATGTATGTACATACGCACATCATCAAAA
Organism: Chrysotoxum bicinctum; assembly: GCA_911387755.1. Lineage (NCBI taxonomy): Eukaryota > Metazoa > Arthropoda > Insecta > Diptera > Syrphidae > Chrysotoxum > Chrysotoxum bicinctum. The sequence goes on along the minus strand of OU426988.1, from coordinate 46,358,817 downwards.
GAATAAATGTAAGACATATTTTTATTTCTACAATAATATGAGTAGGTTTATCAATTAAATTTTAATTGGACTAATTCCCTTCAAAGGCATCATCAACATTCAGAGATACTGGCACTTAATTATTATGTCAGGTCAAAATAAATACATATATCCGATCAACGTCTTGGAAAATAAATTTATCTACGAATGAAAAAGATACAAAACATACAAAATCTAAAGCTAAACAAAAATATTTTGTTTCTTCAAATGTTCAAAAGAATTTTAAATGGATCAAAATTGATTATGATGCTTTGTAGTATGACAGTATTATTATTGGCTGCTGTGTTTCAATCATTTTGATTAACATTAATAAATTATAGAACAACATACGTTAACGGGTCGCAACTTGATATTTAAATCAATGGACAGAATTTAAGCAGCTTTTGATATTTTAATTTGATATTGAAAACAAAATCGAATAATTCATGCGTTTTGTAGACATTTATTAGTTTTAGTTTTGTAGGGGAAAATTAGAGCTTTAAATTAAGCTTGATGCATAATCCCAACTTAATTATCGACACATTGTTTGATTTTAAACTTGGGGTTATGAATATGATGCATTTTTGGGGAGAACAAAGCAACTTATTGAGAGTTCTTTAACGGGTCTAAGAAAATGAATACATCAACTTTCATTTTGTAGCTAATAATGTTGATATATGTAGGTTAAATTGAAGATTGAATTAAATAGTTTGAGCCACAAACGGGATTCAAAAAAAGGTAAATATCTTTTTTTACTGAAAAGTTCTATAAAGACAAATCCCGTAGCTTGATGATGGCACTTGTGAAATGAAGTTCATTATCATTAAGCCAAGTTCACTGCTAATGAAAGGTTTTTAAATAAGGTCGGGTAGACGTTAAAAAGGTATACAACAAGCTTTGTATGAGGTATTACAAATTTTTTTATTTAAAAGGCCCATATGCCATTATATATGTAAGAAATAAGACATGGTTAAAATGCCTCGATTTCTAACGGTGATCCAATTTTCAATGACTCTTCCACATAAATACGTTTGAATTTGAGCGATGGCTTGTGTTATGTTTACCTTAAGGGCATCGGACGAATGTGGTTTATTCGCATAGACCTGAGACTTCAGGAAATCCGACAACAAAGAGTATATCGGGGGTCAAATCGCATGACCTTACCCTAAAATTGTTCATGCAGAATGTTAATCGTGGCATGGCGTTTGCTGTGTGGCAAGTATGAATGGATAAATTGTAATGGGGGTTTATTGCACTGCGACCTGTAGATCTATTGTGCCCCCGCTTTTGAAATGGTGAGCTTGCTCAACCTACAGTTCCCGCTCCAAACCTATTGCTTTTAGGAATTTTAGTATTTGGGGTACTTTTAGATAGGATAGGTTGCTCTCTTCTACCTAGTATTGTCCCAAATGGGTTTTTCTTTGGTGCATGAATGGATAACACTTTTTCAGTATGTGTTTCGGTGTTTCCTCATGCATGTTGTAGGATCTGCAAGGGGCACTGCTTACCACACCAAGTAAATTAAGGTATCTTCTAAGTTTGCAGTGTCTTGTTAGAATACATGTTATTATTCTTAGGTTATTCCTGCCCAAGTTAATGGAGTTTTCGAAACGTTGCCGGTTGTAGTTGCCCAGTAGTAATTTCGCCTGTTTCAGCTTAGGGAGTTCATTCCAGTTTTTGAATCTGTTTGCCTGCTCTTCTTGTTTAATTTTGGTTTTGATGACATTTTCTCTTATTCCGCAATAGGGTTCAGACCCTGTTAGGGGAGTTGAAGCACCTATTTTTGCTAGGGAATCTGCCTTTTCGTTTCCAAGAGCACCAACGTGAAGTGTGATCCTGTTCGGTTTACCTAGTTCATTTAGTCTGCTTATGTACTCCCACACCAGCTTAGAGCTGATGGTGTATGGTCTTAATGCCTTGAGTGCTGCTTGACTATCTAACATAATGGCAATGTTCTTGTTACGATAATTCTTTTCGCGATTACGATCCACGCATTTCCCCATGGCGTTTACCTCCGCTTGGAAGATGCTGGTGGACTGCCCCATCGGTATGGAAATATTGGTTTTTGGCCCAAAGATTCCGGCACCAGTCCCTTCGCTTGTTCTCGATTCATCAGTGTACCATTTGATGGTAGTTTGTGTGTAGTTTGTTTCCTCTCCTACCCAGTCTTTCTTGTTATTGAGCTGTGTAAGAAAGTTTTTCTCGAAATTATGTTTTTGATCATTCCATTTCTTGGGATGTCAATAAGGTTTGTTATTGTGAACCTGTCAATTAGGTCCCTTTTCTCTGACCAATAATTTTGCCTATCCCAGTTCCTTCCTTTGAAAACCTTATGATACCTCCCACTCCTGCACTTCTAATGACCTCGTGTAGAGGGGATAGATGGAGGACAGACTCCATAGCTGCGTTAGGGCAGGTTCTCATTGCTCCCGTAATACAGATACATGCGAGCTTTTGGACTTTTCCTAGTTGTTTATAATTCGGTTATCTTGTGCCATGCAACCGCACCATAGGTATTGATGGGTCTTACCATCATAGTGTACATCCACCTGAGGATGTTCGGTTTGCATCCCCATGACTTGCCTGCAAGTCTTTTGCAAATCATTAGGGCTTTACCGACTATAGCATTTAAGTGTACTATCTAGTATAATTCCTAGATATTTTACCTCCCTCTGCGTTTCAATTACTTCACCAGCCAAACGAAGAGGTTTCATATGTGGTAGAAGTCTTTTCCTGGTAAATGGTATGATTGTTGTCTTGGATGGGTTTATTGAAAGCCCTACAGACAGACACCATTTTCTTGTAATTGTTAATCCTGTTTGGATAATATCGCAAAGAGTTTCTTCAAACTTACCTACTGCAATGATAGCGATATCATCGGCAAAGCCAATGCAGCATATACCTTGGGAGGTAAGATTTTCTAACAATTCATCTACTACAAGACTCCACAACAAGGGTGATAGTACACCGCCCTGAGGACAGCCTCTTGTTCTGATTACTTTTTTTACATTTTGTCCTGCTTGTACCTCTGCATTAATAGTGCCTAACATTTCTTTCAGCTAATGCTGTTTCCTTTACATCTAAGGCTCTTTAAATCTTATTTGTTAGTTCAAACACGTAGCGCCACGACACTTGCCGGACCAAAATCCACACCAAACGGTAACTTTTTGAAGATAAATTGTCACCTGGTGAGCACCTTGGGGTTTGGTGTCATCCCATATATGGCAATTTCGCTTATCAACGCAGCCATTTATCCAAAAATGTGTCCCGTTGCTAAAGATGATTTTCAGCCGAAATTGGGTTCTCTTCCAAATGCTACGAAGCCCAGTCAGCGAACAAACGGAGTTGGCTACGGCCATAAACTTTGAGCTCCTGGATCAATTGGATCTTGTAAGGTTGCAGGCCCAAGTCCATGTCACCAAAACAATATGGTTGCCACAGTCCACCAAAATCTAACCGCGCAGTTGAAAAACCCTTTAATAAAAGACATTACTATACTTTAGAAAGCCCACAGTAAGGCCTTAAAATACTATTTTCTTATCTAGAAGAAACGCAAACTAAGAGGTCTTGTTGTTTCCACATAAGGCACAAAGTACCAAAGAACCGGAGATTATCAATAACCAAGATGGGAAACAGCCTGAATTTGTTTTGTTGTGACAGCTCGGTGTTTTTTTTTATGTTCAGAAAACACATACTCATATTCACCACCTTTTACCATTTAAATGGGGTAATTTAGGTGGGTTATCAGAGTGTGTTTGAGGTGTGTTTGTACATATAATGCAGATATAAAGTTGAAAAAACAATTTATGGACTATTGTTTATACAATTATCCAGTTAGTTTTAAGCCTTATTTCAGTTATTGCGGCGAATAATATTCTATTTAAGATTTTTTCTGTTTTATAGGGAGAGGGCCTCCATGCAACTTTCAAGTTTTCGTTTTTAATTGGTCCAGCTGATGGAATAATATATTTTAAGCTCAATTTGAACGGGCTGGTATGCACACCGATTTTATATTTGCCTTCCTTAGTTTTAAACCAAATGTTACATTTTTATGATGTAACATCGAAGTTCGCTGAACGTATGAATAATTTTTCATTGTTAAAATGTTAATGAAAGTATGTTGCCTCAACCTTGCATAAATCTTTATTTATAAATATGTATGTAGTTATACAGGACAAACATACACATGTCTAATAACGTAGGGCAAAAAGGAAAAATCTATTCTACTTCCACATCTGATAAATTTTCCATTTTATTTATATGTTTTGACGTAACATAGTGCAAATCCACCACGTCTAACTGTTTCTTCAGCTTGAAGGCAGACTGGATTGACGCCGAGGTTTCTCATCTTAATTTGATAAGCTTTGTTTTTAAATATCAGCGATCGTCCATGCAATGAATGTACCTGCGTATTTCGAACATCTCCAATTTTTTGGAAGAACTCTACGACATGAGTTATACATGCTCTAATTTATTAAATGTATGCTTGTAGTAGAAAGCAATTTTATCAAATGTATACGTGTGTGCGTGTTGAGAAGAAGTAATCTCCGAATTTGGTGAGGTAAAGTCGAACGCTCGCATGAGCAAAAGAATTACGATGCAATTATTTTTACATCTTACGAGTATCAAAAAAAAAACACGAAATCAAGAAAGACATCTGACAATTACAAAAATTGTGTTCAGAGATTGTCAAATATCTGACAATTTCATTGGCATTCCTTGCCGTCTGACAGTAGCTGTTACACGTGCCGCCAATAAAAACATAATTTAAAAGGTTCGTCGCACTTTGCACCGAACCTCATTTCCGTTATACTTACAGATATACCTACTTTGCATTTTTTCCACGGAATCAGTTAACATATTTTTCTTTCCAAATATCATTTCACAGAACTGTTCCAAATATCATTTCACAGAATTATTTTATTTCATTTATGCAACTCTGCAACACAAATCAATTTTTCCATAGAATGTAATTTTTGCAAGCGTTACATATTTCATATACATTGCTAGGTTTAATGCTTTATTAAAACACATTGTTACTTTAGTCTTAAGATAGATTCGATTCAATAAAGATTATTTTTTTATTCAAAATAAGATTTATTCATTTTTAACTGGCGCAGTCGGTAGGATACGGTATATTGTTATTTTAAGATAAATATACAGTAGTACGTATCAACGTATCAACGTTTCAACCGTGAACCAAAAAGAAAAAAAAAATTACAGTTAGTGATCAAAAGTGTGTCAGTGATTTAATAAATTTCTTGTGCGCGACACCTAATGAACTAAAAAGAACAATTAAATCCGAACACGAAAAGTGCGTGTACATTCTAACGTGTGCTAAAAGTAATCGCTAAGTTAAAACAACAAATATAAAATCAAAAAGGAAGAAAAAAAAAAAAAATAAATCTAACAAGAAAAACTAAAAACTTTTTAACAAAAAAAAAAAAAAGAGGAGGAATAAACAACTTTAACCTTTAATCAACAACAGCAGCAAATAACTACAACTTGAGAAGGACAATCCTAAACAACTTTAACTTTTAATCAACAGCAACAGCAAATAACTAAGGTCTGACTATATATATGTATTTTTTTTTTATTATTATTATTTTACGTACATTTATATTTGAATACTTAATTTGAAATAATGAATAAACCCTTGTGTAGAATGTTATAATATGTCTGAAAGTGGTTCTTCGGTAGAAGATATTTCAAAACAATTAGAACAAGCTAAACAGAAAAGTGATCAGATTTCGGAGATATTAGGAAATTTTTTTTCAGAAAGTAACCAAGGAAACATGTTGACTGTAAACATTGACCCCCTTAAATATATATCTAAGCTCCCCGATTTCAATGGAGATTTTAGGGACCTACAAAATCTCATAGACTTAGTCGATAAAATTCACCCGATCTTAACAAATTATGACGAATTATCCCAAAGCATTTTCTCGGATTATTTAAAGTCCAAACTAAAAGGAAAAGCTAGGGAAGTCATCGAAATTAACGTTCATATTACTTCATGGACCGAAATAAAAGCGGCCCTAATTAATAATTTTGGAGATAGGTTAACTCTCGAAGAATTATTCGATGAGTTGAGAGCAGTTAAATTTAAAACTAACAGTATAGACTTTTTTAATGATATAAAATCAATATTAAGACGGCTCAATGTTAAAACAAAGCAAATCTTCGAAAATTCGGAAAATACTTCAGGTTTAATTAATTCCAATATAGAAAACAACAAGTTGTCAGCTTTGGTAATTTTTAAAAATAAAATGCCTGAGCCCATGCGCTCACTACTATGTTGTAGAAACCCAACCGATATAGAAGGCGCAATCAACATCTTATACGAATGTGGATACGCACATTATAACCCGTTCAACAAAGCTACACATACACACTTGCAATCACATAACAATAACGGACCGTTGAATTCCAATACATTTCGGCAATCTAAGCAATCTGACAATTCAAATGGTAGAACTTCATTCGATCAATATCGATCAAATAATACTAGAACACCATCGCAATCAAGACCACCTAACAATCATTATGGATCGTATCATCCTAATACGTCGTGGCAATCTAGACCACCTAATAACAATCAGTACGTCAAACCTCCATTCGATCACTACAGATCAACGGGTACAAATAATAACAACATTAAATATTATAATAACCATGCTAATAATCAGAACCACAACAATAATCAAAATCCTTTTAGAAATAACAATAATTATGAACCTATGGAAATAGGATTAACACAAAAAAGAAATAGAAGGAACGGCAATAATAGATATAATAGAAATAGTAACAATTTTTCAAACAACTACACTCAAAGCTATTTGACAGAAGCTGAAAATTTTCACTCAGTAGCCTCGGATGCAAGTTACCTTATATAACAGTGGCATCAAAGGGAAGACCTTTGAAATTTATAGTTGACACGGGCGCAACCCACTCAATTATTAATCCAAATATATGTCATCCTAAGTGGCATACTACTCTACCCGAACCCATAAGCCTAAAAACACTTAGTCATAATGTCACAATAAAAGAAAAAGTACAGATCCCTTTATTTAGTGAATTAGGTGATAGTAACGAAAGAATAGAATTCTTTATTTGTCAGTTTCACAACGAGTTCGACGGTTTGATAGGAAACAACATTCTGTCTCCTTTGAAAGCACACATAGATTATGAAAATAATTTGTTGAAAACCGGAGATAAAATAATAACACTCCATTTTAACAGAAATAGTGATGCGGAAATTAAATTAATTGATGTAGATATACCTGTACAACAAAAACAAAGAATTGGATATATAAAGGAAACAATATTAGGAAACAGATTAAGAGTAGAGGAAGGAATTTACAACATAGACAATTATGTCATGTTTGCAAAGGCAGAAAAAGTTGGAAGCAACACAGATTTGATCCCCTTTGAAGATAAAGTGGACATTGAAAGCGTAGATTTCAATAATTTCAACATAATAGAAGAACAAACAGAAGGTATATCGTTATTAGAACAAATAAGAATTAATCATTTAAACAGTGAAGAAGAAAGAGAGTTAATAAAATTAATAAAACAATACCATGATATTTTTTTCGAAGAAAACACAAAACTTTCATTTACAAGTGAAATAAAACATACAATAAGAACAACAGACAATGTTCCCATACAGAGTAAGAATTATAGATATCCTTTTATACACAAGGAAGAGGTTAAAAGACAGATTAACGAAATGTTAGATAATAATATCATTCGTCACAGCAACTCACCTTACTCGGCTCCTATATGGATCGTCCCTAAGAAGGTTGACGCCAGTGGGAAACCGAAATAGAGGTTAGTGATTGACTACAGAAAGCTCAATCAAGTGACAGTTGATGACAAATACCCAATCCCGAACATTGACGATATATTAAACAAGCTTGGCAGATGCCAATATTTTACCACACTCGATCTTGCAAAGGGATTTCATCAGATTGAAATTCACGAAGCTGACGTTCATAAAACCGCTTTTAGTATTGAGAATGAACATTACGAGTTTCTCAGAATGCCATTCGGACTAAAAACAGCACCAGCCACATTTCAGAGGCTCATGAACAATGTTTTAGGAGATTATATTAATAAAATCTGTCTCGTTTATGTCGACGACATAATCGTCTTCTCGACTTCGCTTCAAGAACACATCGTATCTCTGACAAAGATTTTTAAACGATTAAGGGAAGCCAACTTAAAAATACAACTTGACAAATCGGAATTTCTCAAGAAAGAAACCGAATTTCTTGGTCATGTTGTCACACCCGATGGTATAAAACCAGACCCAAAAAAAATACTATGTGTACAAAATTACCCCATTCCAAAAACTATAAAAGAAATTAGACAATTTTTAGGTTTAACCGGTTATTACAGAAAATTTATCAGAGACTACTCAAAAATCGCAAAACCGATGACACTATATCTTAAAAAAGATGCAAAAATAAATATTTCCGATCCTGAATATAACAAATCATTCGAAACACTTAAAACTCTCATAGTAAACGACCCAATTTTAGTTTATCCAAATTTTTCGAAAACTTTTACCTTGAATACGGACGCAAGCAATTTTGCGATAGGCGCAGTTCTATCACAAGAAAACCATCCGATTTCATTTGCAAGTCGAACCCTAAACGAACATGAAATTAATTACAGCACAATTGAAAAAGAACTACTTGCCATTGTGTGGGCAACCAAGTATTATAGGCCTTATTTATTTGGCAGAAAGTTCATTATCGAAACAGACCATAAACCTTTAACTTGGTTATTTTCAATAAAGGAACCGAATTCGAACCTTATCCGTTGGAGATTGAAGTTATCCGAATTTGACTATGAAATCAAATATAAAAAAGGCACCACCAATAGTAATGCCGATGCCCTTTCACGTATTCCCCAAACGGAAGTAAATTTAATTGATAACAATTGCATTCCCATAAGTGAATCATGTATTAACATTTTCAAAAACCAATTCATAATCAGAAAATCTAAATCAGGAGCTACTCGAATGAAACATTTAAAAGTATTCGATAGGAATAGATGTACAGTACATACAAAAAGCCGAGACGAACAGTCAGCCATAGTATTGCTAAAAAATCATTTTAAGCCTGATGCTTTGAATGCAATACTCATTGAGGATGATCAATTTTATAAAATCATTGAAAAAGTTTTTCAAGAACATTTTTCAAACAATATTAAATTTAGAATTATTCGGTGCTTCAAACTGTTAGAAGATGTAACAGATGAAACCAAAATAGTAGATATAATAGAGAAAGAACATTTAAGAAACAACCATAGAGGTATAACAGAAATATACAAAGAAGTAAAACTAAATTATTTCAACCCAAAACTACTAAAACGAATAACGCAGTATATAAACAATTGCGATGTATGTAATATTGAAAAATACGTTAGGAACCCTCCCAAACCGTTATATAAAATTACAGAAACTCCCTTAAAACCCCACGAAGTTATACATGTAGACGTGTTTTACAGCTTAGAAAAGTCATTATTTTTAACTATGTATAATAGATAAATTCACAAAACATGCTTGGGCAAGTAAAATTTCCAGTAGAACTTGGATTGAATTTAAGAGAGCCCTCTCTTACTATTTTAGTCAATTTGGAAATGTAAGGACAATTATAGTAGATAACGAACTAGGTTTTAAAGCAATTCCAATGAAAGAATACCTAGAAAATTGTAACGTAGAAATCCATTACACATCTAATAGTAATCACACATCAAACTCTGACATTGAAAGACTACACAACACAATTAACGAACACATTCGACTTTTAAAACATAACGAAACAACTAAAGACGATACAGTCGAAGAAAAACTTTTAAAGATTATAACGTATTACAATAACACGATTCATTCCACAACCAATCGAAAACCCATCGATTTTGTTAATGGTAAAATACACCAAGACGAATATAAAGACATCCATGACATTATTTCTAAGAAAAAACAGAGAGTCATAGACAAACTAAACGAAAACCGAAAGGACGACATCCTGGAAAGTGGAAAGAATTTTATTAAGGAAGTTAGAGGAGGGAAAAACCACTCAAAATATCGAAAACTAAATACACACAAAATAGACGAAGACCATGTTATTGATTCGCAGAATCAAAACAAATATTATAGAACTCATATTAAATCAAGAAAAAAATACCAAACATAGACTTACCAACAGTTATGAACGAAATATAACGCATAATTTATTTACAGGATATAAAGATGACACTACCTTGGAATACGTTACTCGTATTACTTACATTACTGACGATAGCTAAAACTCAGGACATTCAACTTGCTGACCTTAATAGTAATAACGGATATGTTACTATAAACTTAGGACAGGCAAAAATATTTAAAAATTATATTAAAGTACTTCATATAATTAATGTAACAGAATTTGAGATTACTAAACAACATATTCATAGTAACATTTTAAAATTAGAAGACAAGACAGAATTGTTAGGACCCATGTTTACGACTATCAATCAAAATCTTCTACTATTAGAAGCAAAGATTGAAAACTTAAAACCCCATTACAAAACCAAGAGAGCACTCATGAACATTTTAGGTACAGGATTAAAATACATAGCTGGCACCATGGATCAAGAAGATGAAATCCAAATTAAAGAGAAACTTGAACAATTGAGTTCGGAAAGTAAAAAACTTATAAATGAAAATAATAAACAGGTTGTCATAAATAACTTAATAACAGATCAAATTGCTAACATTACCAACCACATTAAGAAACAGCAACAATCCATTGAAACATATTTGAACACATATAATCAAGAACTTATAGGAAAAGTACAAACAATTGAAACCGAACTAGAAGTCATGCAATATTTATATCAAATAAACAATGATATTTTACTCCTCAGAAATCACATCGATGATATAGAACAAATCTTATTTTCCAGTAAATTAGGAATCTTAACGAGAAATATTCTGAGTCAAGAAGAATTAGCTTTAGTTCCAGATTTAGAAAACTTAGCCGAAATTAAATTAACAGTTACAACCTACAAAGACCAGATCATTATTGTATTACTATTACCACAAATATCTGATCATAGATTTTCACAAATACGTATAGAACCACTTTCAGATAAAGAGAACATGACGGTGATGTTTAAAATTAAGGACGTCCTGATGGATGAAGATAACAATATTTTTGAATTTCCTGTTAAAGAAAATATCAAAAGAAATCTCGTTGAAATATCTGATGAACATTGTATTCAACAAATATTGCAATCTAAAGAAGCAATTTGTAATAAAATCAAATCAAACATAACAGAAATAAAAGAAATAACAACAGGCATTATTTTGTTAAGAAATATTAAAGAAAGCCACATTATACAGAATTGTAATAAGCAAGATATAAGATTAAAAGGAAACTACTTAATTAAATTTAAAATTTGTAAGTTAAGCATACAAAATAAAACATATCAAAACTTTGTAAAAACTATTCATGATAAATTTGTATTGCCAACTTTCATTACTAAAATAAGTGACAATAAAACTATACCATATTTGAATCTCGATGAATTATACCTTAAGCACATTGAAAATAGAGAAATAATAAAAAACATTTCAAAAAATAATAGAACTTTCAATGTTTCATCATTAAGTACAAACATTTTTGTAATACTATTTGCATTTATTGTAATAACAATTCTTATGAAAAAAATGCAAAGTAAATCCATTGTAGAAATTTCGCCGGAGCCTCAATCTAACGGTGGGGGTGTTACACGTGCCGCCAATAAAAACATAATTTAAAAGGTTTGTCGCACTTTGCACCGAACCTCATTTCCGTTATACTTACAGATATACCTACTTTGCATTTTTTCCACGGAATCAGTTAACATATTTTTCTTTCCAAATATCATTTCACAGAACTGTTCCAAATATCATTTCACAGAATTATTTTATTTCATTTATGCAACTCTGCAACACAAATCAATTTTTCCATAGAATGTAATTTTTGCAAGCGTTACATATTTCATATACATTGCTAGGTTTAATGCTTTATTAAAACACATTGTTACTTTAGTCTTAAGATAGATTCGATTCAATAAAGATTATTTTTTTATTCAAAATAAGATTTATTCATTTTTAACTAGTAGCCTGACAATAACTTTTCTGACAGTATTGTAAGTTCAAACCAATGCATGACATTTGGGACATATTTTTTATTCACAGACCTCACAATACATATTGTCAAATTTCGGATAATCATTTTTACTAATCTTAAGAAATGTTAGCAATCGGAGAACTTCTCGATATGTGTATCAACTAACATATTTATTATAATGTTTTTTTAATATTTGTAGGTAAATAAGGAATGCCTTCAAGTTAACACCTGAATCATTTCAATAGCGGCATTTGACAGAACTATTACATTTTGCTGAAACTGTCAAATAAAATTTTTTAACTATTAGTTTTTTTTTTTTGACAAGAAATCCGCGAGCAATCCCCGTAAATCGGTAAGGCTTAAACCGGAATTAAAATATAATTAGTGCACGTCAAACTAAGTATTTCATCCATACAAAATTCAAATCATGCAATTTATCAACAGAAATGACTATTCTTTACGAAAAACCTTAATAAAATAATAAAAATAAATAAATTAGAGGCCATGACGGCGAGCCTATACCTTGGGACTTACAACCATTTGTGTTCGTTTTTGGATAAATAGAGGGACCTACAGTTTTCGAACGGCTAATGAGCTGCACTTTTCATGACAAGAGATACTCTTGGGGGATTTTTCGATTCTTCGCAAGAGGTAGTACACCCCTGAGACACTATTTTTTTTTTTGCAGTGGCTAAGAATCCAACCCAAGGCCTTCTGCAATACAGGCCAAAGCACTAACCATTATGCCAATGGATACTACTACGAGAAACAGCTCGAACCCATGGCAACATGTCAATTACTGACGAAGCATATTTTCATATCAATGACTAAGTGAATCAAGAAATACTGCTGCCACAACAACCTTTAGGAGAGCCATCAAAAACGTTTGCATGATCCAACCACGAAGACACAGTCAGTCGCTTTTGAAGGCAAATGCCGTTAGATTTGCGCGTTGTGTGTATGCCAGGTTTAACGACAGAAAACAATAAATTTCAGCCAGGTTGATTAACTTCTCACGCAGTGATAGTGAAGAAACAAGTACGGAATCGTTTTCTGGACACTTCGGAACACAGCCGGAACCTTATCTTTTTTATCGGAATAACTTGATTCTACGGTTTCCATCAACTAAACCCAAACAATTTAAGCTCTTCGAGAAAATATCCGCTTTGAAATTGATACCATTGACCAACGCTTTGATCTTGCATGTACACATATTTAAGAGTCCTTTTGCGAGAGTGTGTTGGGAGGGAGCACGGTACAGTAGAGGAAATTCCTATAAAAGACACTGTAACTTTCCATTCCTAACTCATTGCACCGACTGCAAACTTGAGAGCACTTTTTATTTTTGGATCCAAAATGATCTGTCAAACCAATATGAAGGCAACCGTTATTTTTTCCATCTTTTTTATCACCTTGGAACATTATTCGTCTTTGTTTGTGAAATAAAATCTAAAAAGTGAAATTTAAAGGCGGAAATTGGTATAAAAACAGTCTAATTAAAAGTGGTTATTTCATAAAGTTGTTTGAATTTTTGATTAAATATGGCAGGAAATAATTTTGTGTGCCTTTAAAATTGTTTAAGCAGAATTTTTTTTACAGAATCTCATCATGCCACGTGGAAGAATTTTAAGTGCGGAGGAAAGGTCAAAAATCACTGCATACAAAGATTGTGGCCTTTCTGATCGTGAAAAAAAATCAATTTGGATGGTCCAGATGGATTTCAGTCATATTGGCATGGCAAACGTCTTCAAATAGAAGTGAGAATGAGTCGAAACTTCGGTGCCGGCAGCGTAATGGTTTGGTCAGCTTTTTCTGCAAATGGAAAGACGGAAATTGCATTTGTGCCTGGAAGGATGAACTCAGAAATTTAAGTATGCTGAGTTGTTAGAAGAAGTTATGGTTGAGAGAGCTGAAATGTTATTCGGAACTGACTTCATATTCCAGCAGGATAACACTCCTATCCACGTCTCTCCAAGGATGAGAGACTGGTTTGAGGAGAAACAAATAACATTGCTCGATTGCCCGTCTCGAAGTCCCGATTTAAATCCCACAGAAAATCTCTGGGGAATACTAGCCAGGCGTGTTAATGCCAAGGGGCGACAATTTAACAACGTTCAACAGCTTCGAGACGCAATAATTTAACAATGGGGCGCGATTACAACCGCGGAACTGGAAAAGCTTGTGAAATCAATGCCGAGGCGAATGATATCGGTCGTAAGAGCAACTGGTGGCTCTACAAAATATTAATTAAATTAATTACAAATTTCTGATCACTAATTCACAGTTATTTTTAATAAAAACGTAGGTGTTTTTATGGGAATTTCCCCTTTTTTTCTTGGTAATTTTTGTTTTTTGTTAATAATTTTTATTTAATTTTGTTAAAAGTAAATAAATTTTTATTTTTCAGTACATTTTCTTTTTTCATAAAAATGTATGGCTAATTTGCATACAGTAAACAAAAAATGCGTAAAAACCATGTGTTCTTATGGGAATTTCCTTCACTGTAGTTAGACGATGTTGTTTTCGGCTTTCCTGCGTTTTTTAAAATGGCCAATTTCACCAGGATTATACCGTGTCTCGAAAACTTGAGCTTAAGTTTTTCTAATAGCCCTTTCCAAGTATGAGAAAATCATTGATATAGCAATTGTGTTTAGCCCCCCACCATTATCTATGATATGTCAATGTCAAGATGTCAGTTGAGGATTACATTTTTATCATGGTGGATTCAGTGCTTTCTCCATTCATTTAATTTCTTTTAATTTCTAATAAAATTATGAGCCATATTAGTTAAATATACCTAGCCCTATATTTAATACCTCATTGATTAAGATCAAGAAAGAACATTCTTTGAAACTAAAATAGAAATGCAATTTAAAAGACCGGTAATAAAGAAATCATTTCCTATTTTCTCCTCTTAATACCAAAGTGAATTCGAAGTTTTAACAAGAGATTTTATGATAATTTTGTTTCTTTTTACAGAATCATTAAAATTCTTATCTTATCTGCAATCTTGTGTCATTATAAAAGATAATTATATATAGATTTTGCAGTTCAATAAACTTTTCGAAGCTAATTTAAGCCAGCAATAACATGTGTACCGAATTTTATGACTTCAGCTTCAATAAGAATATGGAACTCTCAGACACTGTACCTACAAACCTACCTATACTCGTATACGTGTTCATATTTATTTTTTATGGTTTTGTTTCTTTAAATAGCACACATTATAGAAAACTTATTTTCCTCTTGGATTTGAATAATTTTTTTAAGTTTTATTTATTTTTCGATTGAATTTGAATCCGTGTGGTGAACCATTTATACATATATGTACCTACATAATATTTTACAGCGGTAAAAGAAGGTGAAGCCTTTGTCGCATTGCTTCGCTTTTGTCCAGCTTTATGGTATGATTTAAGAAAAAAGTGGGTTAACAGTATATAAACATAAAATATAAAGAGTTTGGTCCCAAAAACCAAGCCTTACTTGGATATCTTTGTGTACCGAAAGCAAACATTTTGATGACTCATTTCAGGATTATAAGTTCATGTATAAAGAAACATACTTGTATTATACCGATTCGCATTTAACTCTTTTAGTCTCCTTCCAGATTCGAAGAATCAAGTGATGAACATGAACATTATGATAATGATTATATTTCTTTATACATAGTTATCTTTCAAATGACAAGATCAATGCGTTTCTTGTTTTTTTAAAAGCCAGATAAGTATCTGCGATGGAGACCGGATCTGAGTCATTTAAGTGGAGAGTTTTGTTGTCTGCTAAAAATTGGCAACGTAGATAAATATATAGGATATATAATGTGCAAGATAATACTAAATTGCTACACCTTCATTAAAACAGTGTTATTGAATTCTGAACCTCATAAGTGAATCATGAGGTCTAACCAGGGTGGGTTGTAAGTTTACAATTGATTTGTGGACTTCTAATCCATTCAAGTGGATCAAAAGTTCATTGTGGACATTGTGATCTACTCTCATATACTTATAGAACTGTGGTTAGGCTTAAGCAAGGAGGAGCTTCGGATAATAATGACCATTAAACGGAACAACAGACCGGGAACGGCGAATGACATCGACTAAGCCGAAACTAACGAACCTAACAAAAGTAACCTATTGAAATGGCATCCACTATAGTTCACTGATGGGTTCAAATGAGATCACTGGGACGAAACGCCAATTGTTGTGGGCTAAAGGCCAAAATATATGATTATTTATAGATGCTGTAAGATATTACAACTGATAGGCTGCGGCTTAGTCATGGGTAATAAGAAAATAAATTGAATGTATATCCATAACTGCTTACCTGCCTGTTATTCGTATCAAATCCACTTCAAAAAACTTCCCAAAGCTAAAAATTTACACACGCTCCTTTCGATTGAGAACCTATCAAGAACAAGTTTTTTTGAACTCTCTTACCGAGCCTTTTTGGAGTGACATCTCAAAGTTGTGCTCGGGAACTTCAATGCTTAGGCTTGAAAGGAAGTTGTCTTGTGTGGATAACTTTATAACGAAAACAGAATCTCCCAAACGGAGAAATTCGACACCTGAAGCTATCGAAGTCTACACAGTGCACCCCGAGCGAAATGTTCATCACTATCCACTTACCAGAAATTCACTTAGTAAAGACGCAAAAATAAGTGGTCCCATATCATTAAAGAAGAGCCAACTGATTTTAAGACGGGTACGCTTACTTTCTAAACAGCTAAGGTAACCTAGTCACCGATTCACAAGAAATAGCAGATGTATTTAGACAACAAGTAAAGTAGAGCGCCTAATAGGGCAAGAATATAATACCTTTTCAAATATTAATATAGGAAATGGAAGCCTTACTACAAAAAATCTTAAGAACGACAAGCTGATAAGGCCTTTAAATTCGAAGATGATGTTTCGATATGATGTATACATCAATTCATTACTAAACTAAGAATACAGCATTCTCGGTAACTGAGCTATAACCTCAGGGTGCCTAATCTACAAGAAAGAAGATGCTATATACCTGCGAGAATTATCCAGGCATGTCACTGCTAAATTATATTTTCACACTGAAGACAATTAGAGAAAATACCAATGAATAATCTTTTCATCAACTTCAAAACGAAACGATATCGACATCATTGTCTTTTTCCAACGTAATGTAACGTAACGTAAGAGTAATAATGTCCTCACGGAGCAGCAACAATGAGACAAGAAATTATTCGTACATTAAAACAAAAATTGAGGCGCAACAGTTCGTGGAGAACTAATACCTTTTAAATCCACACGAATTCTAAGTAAGAGATAGTCTTAAAAAAAAATTTAACTTCGTCGCAGGACAATAGAAACCCCTGAAAAAGATACAACTTCTTTGTTTTTAGGTGGCAGCCTCTGGGAGTTAAACCTAGACCTCCTACGTTACGGTTCAACTTTCTAGATCATTCAATACATGTTGTACTGGATGGTTTCAAGTCTAATCTTCACAAAATAAATCCTGGTGTTCGACAGGGCTTCGTTTTATCTTCGACTGTCTTTCTCATTTTTTTAAATGATCTTTTGTTGGAAACTTTTAATTCACTTCATTGTTTTGTCGAAAACTCTACCCTCAGACTCTCATACTTGTTTTCAAATTCACTTCCAGCTCCTTCGGAAGTGGACTGCAATGGTATCACATTAAGTTCCAATCTTTCCAGAATTGCTAAATGGTGTATAAAACATCATGTGCATCAAACTGCTTCGAAAACTCAATGCTGTTTATTATCGTTGAGGCAAAATGTCCCTTGAATGGTACTTGCATCGAAGAAGCCGAAAATCTCTCAGTACTCGGTATGAAGGTGCACGACGATCTTGGTTGGAATTACTACATTCTCGAGACCGCCAAAACGCTACTTAATGCTTAGGATTTTTATTGCGGTGTAAGAATTCGGTTAGCCCTTCTGAAATGGTTACAATTTATAAGGCGTTTATAAGTCCTCGAGTATATAACTTACTCGTACATCTTTGGGCAGGTGCACCACAAACTTCTCTTCATTTATTGGATAAAATCTAGAACAGAGTGTTAAAACTGATGAGAAACAGAGCTATCATGGAATCATTCCAATCTCTTGAACACCGCTGGAATGTTTGATGCCTTTCCTTGTTTTATCGGATCTTTCACAAGCTCACCAGAAGTAGCCAGTAGCATTCCTCTCCTCAATCAATTCACCTGATACATGTTTCGCCAAGTTTATCCTAAAGTTTAATATTGAATTTCGGATGTATTCATGTTTTAGTCGCACAAGACTATTATGGAATAATTTACCCGGCACGGTTTTGCACTGCCATTTAAATTTTCAAACATTCAAGACCAATGTCCAATTTCTTTCACCCCTCCCCCTCTTATTTCCCATCACTCTCTTAATTAACCCCTGAGCACATTTCGTCAAAGGTTACTAGAACGGAGTAGGCATTAACCCCACGAATGACAGCATAGTAGGTTTCTAAAGAAGAATTGTCCTAACAAACCGGTACGACTTCGATCTGGCCAAAAAAGTGTGTTCAAAGCTTCTATCAATAGGTATTGATCGAAAAACAGAAAAATTATTCGACGAATATTTGATCCATTTCTCGAATGAAGTAGAAGATACTCTTACAACGTGGAGCTCTATGAGTTAGATCATTGGCTAAGCCACGTCGAGAGAATGGACGAAAATGTTGGAGACGAAAAAGTTTTTGAATCACAGCCCCAGCTAAAGATTAAATTCAATTAGAAAACAATTCTTAGCAACGATTTTATTAATGGCTTGCGAGTTTCAACTTTCATGTTCAATATTATGTATGTAGGTTCTTAAAAAGTTCTACCAAAATTCATAATGTGGTCTACTTGCTAACCAAATTAATATTTTTAAGTATTACCTTTGTATATATGTATAACCTATAGTATTATCATGGACCGTGATTTTGTATTGCCAACGCTATCCCGGTGGTGGCGCTGAAATTAGCACTCGATTTTACAGTGGAGAGTAGGATAAGATATAAAATAAGTAGTAAAAAAGAGAATATTTTATTATTAAATTTAGCAGAGACAAATCTAGCAAGTACAATCCCTATACTTAAGATGACGCCACAATCGTTCGTCTTCCGGATAGTATTATAAATTTTAAAAACAAAGGAATAACAACTATCAAATATGTATAATGTCCATAAAGAACATAAGCGGATAATCATCGAAAGACGATTGTAACTTGTCTGTTGTCCATTTGTAAAACTCAGTCTAAAATACAAAGTCATTAGCTTGTCATTTTAAACATTTTCCAATTAGAATAGTATGTTTCAATTTGTACGTCTGTTGATTTGAAATTATTTCTGGAACATTCTATCATTTACGTCATCATAATAAATTTTTGTCCAGAGAAAATGAACTCCAACCAACGGTAAATAAATAAACAAAACGAAAAAGAAAAAGAAAAGCTTCCATTGCAGCAGCAATTCATTTTGGATAGATGTAAGCCAATACATACCTATACTGAAACCGCCCACCCGCAAGCAGAAAATATTTTTTCACGGGCAACGAACACATTTCGAAGAATGCCGCCGAGTCGGGCTGTTTTCAAGGGTAGTTTTTGAGCGTTTTCTTTTCATTTTTTTCTTCTTCTTAATTCAATAACAACGTTATTATCTTTTGTTCATATATGTAGAATATTTATATTTTAAAAATTAAAAAAAAAATTAAAAAAAAAGAACAAGTGGCGCCATTGAAAGTGTTTTCATTACATTATGTCGATGTGTAGCGGTGGGGTTTCTAGTTTATTGCTTCTTTTTTATTATTTTTAAAAAGTTTACACAATGAACGTGCAATTATAAATCAATCAATATTAGTTAAAAATTAATAAAATAGATTTCGTTCAGATTTTTAGTAGACTTACAACTTTTGCTAAGTTGTTATAAGGCACTCTAAATTTTACATTTTAATTAAAACTGTTCCCCTTTTGAAAAACAAAATGGCCATTTCGTTAAACTGAACGACCAGAAAAACATCGCACACAGCGATAAAGGATTTTTATTCAAATTAACATAACTTCTTCTAGTGACAGTAAATTTGACAATTGACAGATGAACTGTGCTAAATAAATTTTTTCCATTATACTATGAATAGAGAAATACCAGAATACAGCTTGTCAATTGTATATTGTGCATCTTATTCTTAGTATTATAATTCTCATTAATTGAGAATTGATTTACAAATTGGCAACACTGTTTTTAGTTACAGTTTATTAACAGCTGGTAAATGATTTCCGATCAGTAAATTTGTTCCTAAGAGTATTTCAGCTGTTAGGTGCGAACAACAACGGTTTAAAATTGTTATTGCCTATAATAGAGGTTTCCATGGAACATGAGTATGTATAAACGAGCACATTGAGCCAAATGAGTACACACGTTAGCTTAAGTACACGTTAAAGAAAGTATCGCTCTAAGTGAAATTTGTCGTGCTTAAAAACTTCAACCGTTTTCCGTCATCAGCCCTGTTGAAAATTTTATTATATAAAAATGGGCCGACCTTGCGTTACTTTGACGTATGAATGTTTGCTGATTGATTACCGAACCTCTCAAATTTGCCCACCAAACGTTAAAGAGTCGACTGTGAAGAGTCACTACGTCTACCGTAAAATGAGTATTACGTTTGCATTAAAGAACAAAATCTACCTGTGTCAATTGAAATACAGTTTATAAGTCTCAATACACCTACATATTTACCAATTTTTCCAAGAGGGGTTGAGCAATTTTTGGCCTTGGCTATACCCTTAAATTTTATTTACAATTTATTTATTCATCAAGATAGTATATGTATATCAGACGATCCCGGAACCGATTTTAGAATTTCATTTTGTGTTTAAAAGTCTATATTTAGAGGATTTACTTAGAAACTTAAGAGTTAGATATTTATAGGGTAAATTGGGGTAATAAAGAGGAACCTATTATACAAATTATTTTTGTTAAATAGGATTTTCTAATGGGGGCAGGTAGATTTTGACAGTTCATAGTGGCTATTTTCTTTAATCTGTGGTTAATTTTGCTGTTTTTTTTTTTGTCACTGAAGACCAATCACCGTGATAAGTACAAGTGAGATGTCAATCCACAATCGATCCACCATGAGGTATCGGCAGAGTTACTAATTGGCATTGTAATCACGACATGTGGTATCAACAGCAAAATATAATAATTGGCACACAGCTGGTGCCGAAATGGCCATTCTGCACGAGTGATAAGAGTGCATATCTCACGCAAAGGCTACGACGTGTTCAATATTTTTTGTATCAACATATCTTTTTTTCAAGACAATAAAAGAGGCAGAATGGGATAGTAAGAAAATACGCCAAATTTCTTTGAACAATTTTAACTTTGAGGGAACAAAAAATGTAAAGTTCAACCATTAGAAATGTATGTGGTGATGTCAATATCTGGTTCGACTGCACTTAAATCTTAATATCGTTCAGTTAAGTAAACATTGCTTATGATTGTCTGAATTCTGAATATCACAATAATGGGAGGAAAATATTTGCCGGGTAAAAAAGCATTACTGAGCTCAAATATCTGAACTGAGCTCAAGGGTAAGCTGATGGGCATTCTCTCTTAAGCGGGAGAAGGTTACTTCGCAAGAACACTTAGCCCCTTGTGGAATATTTTTCTGATCAAAAAATTTACTACTCAACTGTTGTCTGACATTAATACAAATTACACATCTAAAAGTTATTTTAGTAAATTGTCTCGTAGTTAACCAATATTAATTTTAAAGGTGAAGAATCTACTGATGTAAAGAAGACTCATGAATTATTTGTCAGGTTCTTTGAATCTATGTATTCTAACTCGCAGGTAAATCTAGTCATCCCTTGTGAAAAAGCCCCAAAGTTCGATATAAGGTCAATACAATTAGGCTGAAAACACACCGGATCAAACAAAACATTTTTGATTCGATAGTCAAAAAAACATTTTTTATTTGAACACAAACCTAGCGAAACATAATTCAACAAAACAAAACCTTCTGTTTTTTTGTTCGTATGTTGTTATTTCAGGAGTCGAACATCCGACTTCACTTGTTCTAATATTGGGAAACAAAAAACATCGCATATGACTGTTCCTACGACTGTAGTCGAATACGAGTCACAAATACGAGTTTCAGAAATGGGTGAATGTTCTCTTGTATCACGAAACAAAAAAACACGTTTTGCTTTATCCGGTGTGTTTTCAGCCTTAGATTTGTTTGATGTTTTAAAAGGCTTACAAATTCTTAAACCAAATGCCAAGCTTCGTATTGATGGTATTCCTGTCCTTATCTTAAAAGATGTGCGAATTCACTTTGCCTACCTCTGCCTAATATTTTTAATCCGTCATTGTCATCCGCAGTATTTAAAAAATAGTCCCAAACTTTTAGAAAGTTAAGTAAAAAATAAGCTTGATTTTTTGGAGAAAGAACATATAAGTAATGCCCAGCATGGATTTATCTCAGGAAGATCAACTATAACTAGTTTAGCACGTTTCTCTTTCTTTGTTGTGGATACTATCGAAAACAGTTATCATGCTATGTATATACGGATATGTATATACGGATTTTAGCAAGGCTTTCGATTAAGTTTGCAACAACATATTAATTCGTAAGCTTCGGTATTCACTCGAGCTTACTTCAGTGGATTAACTCCTTCTTAACCAGCAGGATTCAAAAATTAAACTTGATGAATGTAACTCCAGGCCAATTAAGTGCACGTCAGGTGTTCCTCTAGGCAGGCATCTTGGTCCGTTGCTTTTTTAATATATTTATTGATGATATTTTGAACATTTTTAATTTCAGCCAATGTCTCATATGTATATGCTGATAATCTCGAGTAGCAAGCTAAGGTAACTGCTTTAAGCTTCAAATGGTTGAAAATCTATCTCTCTGGTGTCGACTAAGCCACTTGAACCAAAATATTAAAAAATGCTTCCTGATCTCTATTTCTAGAAAACAATTTGTGTACGAGTTCCCATAATCTTTAAATCCAGATCGCAGTCATCTACAGAGAACTGTAAAGGTCAAAGACTTGGGTGTTACTTTTAACTTTTGTTTGTTCCTCATGTTAATGTTGTAGTCGCCAAAGCGAACTTAATGTTAGGCTTTATGAAAAGAAACAGATTTCTCCGATCCTAAAACTTTTGTCTCTTAATATACCTCCTTAGTAAGATCTAACCTCGAGTAAGCAGATGTCATCTGGAACCCTCACCAAAAATCGATTTAAGATAGAATCCAGAAAGTTCAGAATCGTTTTACGAGGTATGTTTTTTTATAAAATGCGCTGAAGCTTGTTAAAAAGTTCAATAAAATAAATGGTCATTTTGATCTGACATGCTCTAGAGATAAATTTAAAAATGATGTGAATAACTTATTTTTATAAATTGCTGCATTTATCTTAGTTTATTTCAAGAATTGTTATTTTAAGTTAGCTTTAAATTTGAACTAACTGAATTGTAATATGTTAAGCTTAAAACTCGTAGATGAATAAATAAATAAATAAATACCACGGTTGACTATTGACGGTCAACTACTTGTGATCGAAAACTAGTTGTGATCGATAATGAATAAGGAGCGATTGTTAAAATTCAACTTCTATCAGAGAGGCTTTAAATAATGCACGTATGTATGTATTTTTTGATAATATTCCTTTCAGTCCCCGAAATAGATTTGTTGTAGTCGGTACTGAAAATTTTCCAGAACATAAAGTATAACATCAAATCAAGAATGCATAAATACATAAAAAAGGTGTAAAAAGTTCAATAATAGTTCATAATGATGTGAAATTAGAAAAATAACCCAAAACATAGTAATGAGTAATTAAAAATATTTAGTTTAATTTGACTGATATTTATCTAGGTAAATTGTATTTCCCTGGAGATTTTGACCTTTATCTCTACAAAATATTTGCTAGCGTTTTCAAGTTTTGTTTGTTTTGACTTAGCTGCTAGTCACGTTCAGTTCAGTAATCAGCTAAAATTGCCAGCATTCGAATTCTTAAAAATTATCTGATCTAAGACGATATTGAAATTGTTGGCTCGATCGTAAGGCAAATAATGAATAGATAAATTAACTAATTTTAACTTTCAATAATTTCAGTCGAACAAAGCTGTGTGTATTCAAGAATATAATATGTCACTAAAAAGACGAACAAAAACAACAAAAAAACAATACATATTTTGAAAAAGAAACAATGGCTAGAAAGTAAAACGTATAATTTCCACGAAAAATTATAGCAACGTGCGAATGCACTTTCTCTAGATATTTGACATTGTGTCTGTAAGAAGTTTATGCCGCCTCCTCCGCCTTCCCGTAGTCGACGGTCTGTTTCAATGGTTATATCAACAGTGCGGTTCATATGGTTAGACGCGCACTTGAAATTAGTCAAAGTAAGGTACTTTTTTACTCATTGCATGGAGCACAACATTTGGGGAACTGCTTAACACATGAAGCTTATGTAGAGATTTTTTAGCAAAATTATTCAACTCTACATATATGTTTTGTCTTTAGTAAGATACGTCAGTCTTTTTTTGTTAGAAACGAGCTGTTGACATGCCTGGAAGTGGAGAGATAAAGTGTGGTTGCCTATGATATGGATGAAGTTGTTATTCCCGCAACTGGATGACAACTTAATCATATCATACGTCATCAAAGGTATTTAACTAACATTCTGAGATGAACAAAATATTTTGGCGACATTTTAGACAATAAGTAAAGTTCATAAACGAATATATGTACAAGAAAGAATTCAAGTAGATTACAGTTGATTTTAGTTTTTGATGCGAAAACCACACGATATTTCTGGATGGTTATGATATTCCGGGAAGATGAATTTAACACCGAAACACACACGGATCAAAAACGAAAGTTGGGGGAATAAAAATTTCAACAAAAGAAAAGCAATGGTAAACACTAAATCAGAAACGCTCAGTGTTTGAGAGTTTCTTTAACGAAAAGAAAATGCTAACTGCTTAAATGAAGAAGTTCGATGTTGGGCGCCTTGGCAGTTCTCGAGTAAGCAGAGTTAACAGAGGGCACCTGAACGAGAAGATCTTAGCTGTGCATTGATCTAAAGGTTTTCTTTTTCCAAGTTGGCGTTGATAGATTTTGGCTACCTATGGCGGCCATGTTGTTGTGGTGACATCTGTCAAATCTATTGTTTATTATTCAGTTACTGATGCTAAATCACCATGGCAAGTAACATTATTGAAGAGCACGTCCAAATGATAAAACTTGATTATCAAAACGAGCGTTAGTTTCTGCAAACGTTGCACCCATTTAACGGCAGACGTGGTAGCTTTAGACAGTCGACTCTTCAACGTTTGGTGGGCAAATTTGAGAGTACCGGTTCGGTAACCAATCAGCCAACATTCGTACTTCAAAGGAACGCAAGATCAACCGAGAACATCACCGCAGCCTGTGAAAGTGTAAAGCAGAACCCGAAGCCTCTCAATTCCGCGCCGTGCATAAAAATTCGGGCTTTCAATTAAGAGAATTTTGCGGGACTTAGGCCTACAGCCCCTCACAGGATCTAGCTGACCCAGGAGCTAAAACTTATAACCATAGACAACGCCACCGTTCGTTCGACCCCAAATTTGGCCGAAAAATCATCTTTATCGATGGGGCGCATTTTTTGGCTGATTAGCTGTGTTAACAACAAGGAACATTGTCGTATATGGGACGAAACCAACACACACGAGTTTCACCAGTTCACCAGTAGACAATACATCCTCAAAAAGTTACTGTTTGGTGTAATTTTTTTCAAAACGACTTTAGTGACACGGTCACCGTGAATGGCGAATACTTAAGAACTATGATAACAAATTTCTTGTGGCACACATAGAACCATATGGACCACGCGCACGCCACGATTCCCAATCTTTATGAATGTAAGGTTATCTTTAACAGAAGTGACTTGAATTGGTCACCAATGTCATGCGATTTGAGCCCGCAAGACTTTTTTGTTGTGGGGTTTCCTGAAGTCGCAGGTCTATGCGAATAAACAACATTCGATCGATGCTCTTAAGGTGAAGATAACACGGGATAACACGGGGTATTTATGCGCAAGTCATTGAAAATTTGACCACTCGGATGCTTGTCGTCGTAAGAAACTGAGACTGGCATTCGAACGATGTCATACTCCAATACATAATGGCATTAATGGGCCTTTCAAATAACAAAAAAAAAAGTATTTTCTACATCTTCCGATACTCGTGATACAAGTAACGAGACATTATCAAAGAGAAGGCTAAATCTCGGTAGACTGCGACAAAAAATGAACAATTCGGAAATGTCGCCAGCCCGTCCAAAAAAAAAAACAACTTTAGTATTATATTTGTATATAAAACTAAAGCATAACAAAAGTACTTGTTAGATTTGTCTCTGCTAAATTTAATAATAAAATAGATATTCTCTTTTTTACTACTTGTTTTGTATCTTATCCTATTCTCCACAAAGGTATTATCTTTGTACGAGTATATATGTATAACCTATAGTATTATCATGGAGCGTGATTTTGTGTTGCCAACGCTATCCTGGTGGTGGCGCTGAAATTAGCGCACGATTTTACAGTGTAGATTAGGATAAGATACAAAACAAGTAGTAAAAAACAGAATATTTTATTATCAAATTTAGCAGTTACAAATCTAACAAGTATCAACGCTATTCTTAAGATGTCGCCCCAATCTTTCGTCTTCATGAGAATACTATTTATATATAAAGGTATTATAATATTAATTCTAATAGTAATATGGAGGTTTTTTAAAAGTCAAACCCAAGCAATTGGGTGTCGGTTGGATAGCAAAGCAGGCTTTTTCAAACAAAGCCACTCGACATCTATACAGTAATTAATATCAGACCAAAAATATAAATGTTAAAAAAAGAGCCAAGTATGTACTTCTATACAAAAACCTTTGTGTAACAAGTCAGTCGTGAAAAGCACTGAGATCTAAAAGTACGCCAAGTTCTTACTTCATGAACATTTCATACCGAATATTTAAAGTAGAATAATATTGAAACAGCTACAATGTAATAGAGAAATTTTATTATTTAATAATTACTGACTAAAATTTGATGGGCTTACTGGTCAAGTTTTTAAAACCGTTTGAATTGGACATAAAAAAAAAACTTGCCAAGCAAGTCCATCAAATTTTAGTCAGTAATCATTAAATAATAAAATTTCTCTATTACATTGTAGCTGTTTCAATATTATTCTACTACTTTTATATTTTTTTCTTTGTATGCAATTTAAGTCCTACCACTTTACCAAATTTCATCGTTTTACAGCAGTCGGAAGTGCTCCATTCAACCAACACCAATTCGGATAAAGTGGGCGGATACCACACCCCCTGAATGGAAAACCTCAAATTTTTGTTTTTTTTTTCTCTGCTTGCATGACCTACCGTTGTGCAAAATTACAAGATTCTACGATGTCGGGAAGTGCACCATAATTTTGATGATATGTCAGTCAGTCAGTTACGGTTTTTGTGATTTTCGAGGCCTTATATCTCAGGAACAGCTTATGCTCGAAAATTGAAATTTGGTGAGGCGCCTCACAGTGCGTCGATTGTATGGTAGTGGACAAAAATCTATTTTTCAAAAGTAAGATAACTGTGATCAAAAATTGGTTGCTAAATGTAATAATAGGGGATTTTACTCAATTTGAGGAATTTTCACGCCCCCTACCACGCCCATTTTTGATAATAAATTGGTTACATGAAAACTTCTAGTACGATATTATTAATATTCTGGTCAGTGAAGAAATTATGAGTTAAAATAGCGCAAAGTTCGCCCACTGACACGCCCACTTTTGCTATAAAATTGTTTTTTTTTAATTTTTCGTATGATATTGAAAAAATGTACAAAATTAATGTGTTTGATAAGAAAAATTTATTTGAACAAAAATCCACCCACTACCACGCCCACAATTGTAAAATGATTAGTTTGAAGCCAAACATTTAAAAAATTTGATGATTATACGATATACAAAAGTTGTAATATTTTAAAGGTTAGTAGGAAAGTATACATTTTCTCAAAGCACAACGACCACAGAATATATCGCATAAAATATCTTGCAAAATATAATGGATGTTTTTATTGTTGACAAAAATAATTATTCAAAAAAAGTAATAACAAAAGGAAAAACCGAAAAATAAACAATTACGGAAAAATATAACTATCCGAGTCTTCGAGTGTATAAGCGATGGAAGTGATAACGTTTATTTATTTCTGAGCAAGTTGTTGATGCGTGTCTTGCTAAGATTTCCTGATCTTCAGGCTCTATAAGCGATGGAAGTGATAACGTTTATTTATTTCTGAGCAAGTTGTTGATGCGTGTCTTGCTAAGATTTCCTGATCTTCAGGCTCTAAATTTGATTGCATATTTAATTTTACCTCCATAAACTGCAAAACACCAGGTATGGTACTCGGGCTGTTGAGTTGGAAAACCAAACATCAAAAAGCTCCCTGTTTGAATACATTCTGTAAAAAATGCTCGTAAACAAACACTTGTTGCAAGAAAAAGCGCAAGTTGCCACAAAAAAACTTACTTTTTTTAAAAGATACGATTGTTTTCTTTCTTTAAATAAAAACACTTTTTTCCCATATGGCACCACACAAAATATACGACTTATCAAAGTCAGTACTAAACACGAACAAAGAAGCTTTGATTTGGACTCTCAAAAAAAAAATTTAATTGTACATGTTTGTAAAAAAATAATACTTGGTTAAAACGATGATTTTGCGTATTTTAATTGAGTTTTAACATCATACTTTCTCTATCATTTTATTAAAGTTAAAATCATCAAATACCTATTTTATTTTTGTAGGTATAGCGCTAAGTTCATATGACTCTTTGACATTCACAAACGTCAAAAAAAGATCTGTTTAATTTGTTTTTTGCCCGAACTGACATTCTTTTAGATGTATTAAGAGGAAATTTATTAGCACGATACTAGTTATGAAACTTTTATAGTTAGTAAACTACTTCAAAGTTAGAAACTAATACCTTAACAATAGACTGTTTAAAATTTGTCGTCATTGAATTTTCGAAGAACGAGCAAAAATAAATCCAAAAGTGCATCTAAACAAATCAACCGCACTGTTTTTATATACACATGTGGAACCTCGAAAAAGAAATTTTCGATTGTTAATTTTTTTTTTTATTTTTGCCACTAATTGTTGTTGTTTTACTAATAGAGGAGCTTGATAGTATAGTAGCTGTAGGCACATTGCAATAGTCAGCGTCTACCATGTATTTCCCATTTTGTAAGCTATTCCTAAGAGGCACGGTGTAAATTTGTTCATTAACAATGCCGCGTAATCAGGGTGTAACAATTACGTGTTCTGAATGGCATGGCTCTGGGCCTGGCTGCTCTCCGACTAAAGCCACTCTTTCATGCCGTTTGGCGTTCGTTGAATTTTCGATTGTATTTAATTCTTTTTAAATAATTTTCCAACACAAAACATTTTCTGGTATTTTTTTTTTATTTGAGTTTCTAAATTAGGCTTTTAATAATGTGGACATTTTTGTTTTGATATAGTGACGAGCGGGGAAGGCAGTAAAATAGCAAAGAGATCGTGTAATTGAGTATCACACCATCAGTCACTCCTCATATTGTTCTTGGATGAATGGTAACTTTGTTCAGAGTTGTACGTATGTATTTATAGCGGCGAATTCATTTAGCCAGTTAAATATTTTATAGCTTTTATGACCTCATTGGCTGTGATTTTAAATGAGTTTAAACTTTAAATGTACGCGAAGAATTTTAATTAAAGTTACATACGATTGCAAGTACATTTTAAATAAAAATAGTTTTTGGTAAATATATGGTGATTGCACTTTCAAAATGCTAACTAAGAAAATGAAACTTATTATTTTATTAATAAATAGTTAAGAGAACTTTAACATGAGGTAAAGTTTACTTAAGTATCTACTTTTTACTGCAATTGAAATTGTTTATTTTTTCACTAAAATTTACTTAAAGCATGTAAAGTCCACTTAGACCATAAATCGACTGTTTTACAACGTAATACGCAAGTTTCTAATTAGTTTCAAACCACAGTATTTTTAAATCGGATTTAAAATATGTAGCTAGTTATCTTTAGCTTACGGCTTGTAACCTTCTCTACCAGAGATAAATTTATAGCAGTATGCAGAACAACAGAAAGAATAATTGATTTAAACAGAAACTACATTAATGCGAATGGATTTCAAATTAGTAAAGAAACATTCACCGTTCAAAAATGGATTAGGTTGATAATTTGCCGATAGTACATATTTTGGTGGGGGCAAAACCCCCATTTATTCGGCTTAATACAAGCTAATTCTTAATCTAACTTAAAAACTAAGAACTTAAGCTAAGGTTAGTGAGGGGGAGGACGGTTCAGAAGCAGGAGTTTTAAGGAAGGAGTGCTCAGGTTAAAGTCGAAGAAGCATATGTTTAAATTAACAGCCCGTAGCATGCGAGAGACAGGTTCGTTGGAGCCGTAAGAGGTTCGGTGGGTGGGTATATAAAAGAGACGAGGGTTTCGTGTATTACGGGGATTAGTATTGAGAGAGATGGAGTTGTAGAGCGACATGCAGTCAACGGAACCGGAGAGTAGTCGATGAATGAAAAGAATGTCTGATATCTCTCTTCGTTCTTCCAACGAATTCAGATTGATTAGTTTAAGTCGATCTAGATAGGGAGGCAGAATCAGAGGATTGTTCCATGATAGACCTCGAAGAGCAAAGCGTAGGAATCGACGTTGGATGCTTTCGATTCTGGAAATATGAGTAATTTGGTAAGGGCTCCAAACTTGAGAGGCGTATTCTAGCAGTGGACGAACAAACGATATGTATAAGGACCGGGTTACGTAGGGGTTGGAGAATTGTTTGGACCATCTTTTGACGAAACCGAGCACTGAGTTTGCTTTGAGAATGATATCGTCTATGTGAGTGAGAAAATTAAGCTCTGGGTCACATAAAATGCCAAGGTCACGAATATTATCAACTGTGGGTATGGGTTGATTATGGAGCAGGTAGAGACGGGGAGGAGATTTGTTACGTTTGCGTGAAAAAGTAATTGATTGGCATTTGACGACATTAAGCTCCATGCAATTTTTTAGACACCAAACTGAAAAACTGTCTAGATCCTTTTGAATAAGCGAAGAGTCATGTGTTGAGGAAATGGTCTTGAAAAACTTGGTATCATCAGCGTACAGAGAGACAGAAGAATGTTTGATGACCCTATCAATATCATTAATAGCAAGAATAAACAAAAGTGGGCCGAGGTGGCTGCCTTGGGGGACACCGGAGGTAGCTAAGAAAGGGCATGAGGTGGCAGATCTAAATCGAACGCTGTAATAACGGTTTTCAAGGTAAGAAGAGATCCACTGTAACAAAGAGGGTTCAAAGCCGAGAGTGGACAATTTGAAAAGAATAAGCTTATGGGAAATTTTGTCGAAGGCCTTGCTGAAATCGGTTGAGATTACATCGACTTCGTAGCCTTTTTCTAAGGCTGAAAGGGTGACGGATACAAATTCAACAAGGTTAGTGGTTGTAGACCGGCATTTGAGAAAGCCATGTTGTGAGGGGGAGATGAGAGATTTGCAGTGGAAACTTAAGGTTTCATACAAAATACTTTCAAAGAGTTTGGGTATGTGTGAAAGTTTGGCAATGGGACGATAATTATTAACATCGCTCTTCGGACCCTTTTTGTGAATAGGGGTTATGAAAGATAATTTCCATATCTCAGGAAACTCTCCTTTATTTAGGGAAAGGCTGAAAATTTTTGAGAGGGGAAGAGAAAGGATGGAAGAGCATTTTTTTAGAAGGATGGCAGGGAGACCATCTGGACCAGGATTGAATTCATCGTTAAGTTGATTCAATTTATATTCGATGATATGGGGATCGACGGAACGAGGGAGAAGCGGTCCAACAGAAAAACTTTGTAGATAATTGAAATAGTCTGAATCAGGAACAAAGCAGTCATCAGCAAAAGATTGTTTGAAGAATGTAGCAAAAAGGTTGGCGATAGTGTTAGGATCGTTTGATGTTTCGTTATTGAAAGAGAGAGTGGTTGGGTAGCCATCGGATTTTCTTTTGTAGTTAACAAACTGAAAAAATGACTTAGGGTCTTTGATAAGGTTGGATTGCGTTTCCATTAGATAACGCTGGTAAAGGGAATTGTATAGCTCGGTGAAATGGAGATAAGAACCCAGATAGTTAGAGTAGTCAGTAGGAGAACGAGAACGGAGGTAAGTTTCCCACAACTTATTTCTTTTATTTCGCAGAGAACGAAGTTTGCGATTATACCAGGGTGGAGAAGTAGACGAGGTTTTGTGGCGGGAAAAAGGAACATAAAGAGAAATAGAGTTAAATATTTCTCTGTAGAATAAGGTTATGGCATCATTTACGGTTAAGTTGTCAAAATTGAAGGAGACTTTGTTGAGGTATTCATTTATTAGACGATAGTTTGCTTTATGGAAGTCGTAAGAAGACAGATCCGTAGGAGGGGTGGACCGTAGTGGAGAATCGTGAAAAAATGAGACAAGAAGGGGAGGGTGGAAGTTGTCGATGGTTGATAGAAAAAGGGGACTAGGTGAGACAGATGAGTTAATGGGGTCTGTTGTGAAAATAAGGTCTAGTTGCCTACCCATGAAATTTGAGATGCCACTAATTTGGCAGAGACTGGAATCAGCGAGGCTATCTAAGAAAAGACATTCTTTGGCAGATGTGGGATTGGAAGCAATATAAAACGAAAGATCGTCTGATGGAGACCATTTTAAATTAGGAAGGTTGAAGTCACCGAAAAGAATGATCTCATCATGGGGGTCACACAAATCGGTGATGTGATCAATCGTTTTAATTACAAGTTCATAGGATTCGATGGTTTGTGAAGGTAAGATGTAACAACAGACAACGTAAAGTGATTTTCGGGGTAGTGAAATCTTAATTGACACATAATCAAGTATAGGGGAAGAAGATATGGCAATGAGGGAAGAGTCAATAGTATTTTTTACAGCAAGAAGGACACCACGGTTAGGGTAATCATTGGTGGGTCGGTTAAGATCGTCATCGCGATAAACGTTAAAAGTTGAAGGGAACAATTCTTGATTTTTGATGCTGGGGATAAGGTTCATTTCAGTTAGTGCGTATAAATCAAAGGGTAAGGCATGAGTTTGTTGCAAAACTGACTGAGTTTTGGAACGAAGGCCTCTTACATTTTGATAGTAGAAAGAAAAAGGGAGATTTTTGGAAGAAGGGGAAGCGGAGGTTGGGAAAATATTAGAAGCGAAAAAACTTATCATGGTCAGCTCTGCTACGTTGAAGGTGCGAGATCCGCTTTGAGTGAATATATTGTCCCAAGGCTTCAAGGTCATTCGCAACTTTTTGGGGAGACAAATTAAGAAAATCATGGTATTTCATGAAGAGGTTCCTAAGACTGGGGACATCGGTGGGGTGTTGAATCGAAACCATTACACTTGTTTTCGTTTTACCTTCAAAGCAGACGGAGTCCGGTTTAGTGTGCAGATATGCCAAAAACAGACGAATGTTTTCGTAGGTTTTTTTATCTCTAAGCCTAGAGAGAGCATAGCGGCATTCAGTGGATTCACTAGTTTGTTGGGTGCATTTGACTGTAGGGGGTAGAAGGGGGTCTATAAAGGAAGATGAAGGTGAGATTGCCGTTGGGTCGGTAATTAGATGTGAAAGTACGAGTATCAATTTTGTCGTTCAATATTCTTTTTTTTTTGTTTTATTTTTTTGCGAATTTAATATTATTTATTTTTTAAATGATTCGTAATTTTTCGTTAAAAATTTTTAACGTTACATACACATCCGATAGAGTACACATTTCGTAAATTTTAAATCGTCATCAAGTTGCTTCATGTAACTCATCTATAATGTGGTCTGTTGTTGGTTTAGCATTCACTCACTAAACATGGCCTTAAATTATATTGTATACTTATTGGTTCTTAATATTAATATTGTCAAGAACGTAAAAAATTCAACTTCATATTCTTGTTCCAACGCTCATCTACCATGACAAACCAATGGCAAATGCAATTGCAGCTCTTTTTGCTGCTATATCTACGTTGCCTGTTAGCAATATCGCCCCTCCTGTACTTGAGAACATTAAAATCATTAAATGGGACAGGTATATTTCCGCACTCGTACAGTTGCAAGAGCCCTTCGAGTTCTTGATATAAAAAAAAATCCGCTGGTCCTGATGGTATACACCCAATTCTTCTGAAAAGGTGTTCTTCATTGCTGGCAAAACTATTGCGTAAGCTTTTCCATCTGTTGGAACTGTTATGGAAACTTTCCTGGAAGATTGAAAACTGCATTTGTCCAGCCTGTTCCTAAAAAAGGCGAACCTTCCTCCCAATTCTCCTGTCGACCAATTGCACTTACGTCCCTTCTTTCCAAGGTCATGGAATCGCTGATAAATCATCAGCTCAAGAAATATCTCGAAGATCGAAAGCTTCTCAATGACCGGCAATACGGCTAGGGCTTTCGCAGCAATTGTTTTACTGGTGATCTGATGACATATCTCACCGAATAGTGGAACAGATCTTTACATTGTTTTTGAGAAAGTAAGATAGAGTTTGGCACCAGGCTCTCTTATCGAAAATGCGCCCGTTTGGTATCAACGAAACCCTTATTCTTTGGATTAGAAACTACCTTCTAGATCGTTTAATACATGTTGTATTAGACGGTTTCAAGTCTGATTTTCACAAAATGAATGCTGGTGTTCCTCAGGGCTCTGTTTTCTCTCCGACTCTCTTATAAATTTTTATAAATGATCTCTTGTCTGAAACTTCAAATCCACTTTATTGTTTTGCCGAGGACACTACTCTCAGCTTCTCATACTCGTTCTCAAATTCACTACCATCTCCTTCGGAAGTGGAATTGCAACGGTATCGTATGATAATCTCATTAAACTCCGATCTTTACGGCATTGTTGAATGGGGTATAAAAAACCGTGTGGAGTTTAATGCTTCGAAACTCAATGCTGTCTATTGTCGTTGAAGCAAAATATACCCCCTATGCCATTGTCCTTAAATGGCACTTGCATTAAAGAAACCGAAAAGCTCTCAGTACTCGGTATGTGTGTTTGTGTTAACGACGATCTTCGTTGGAATGACCACATTCACGAGACCACCAAAAATGCTGTTAAATGCTTAGGATTTCTATATCGATGTAAGAAATTTTTCACCCCTTCTGATCTGGCTACCATTTATAAGCCGTTTATACGTCCAAAACTCGAGTAGAAATCACATCTTTGGGCAGGTGCAGCACAAACTTCTCTAAAGTAGCCAGTTGCATTCACTCCCTCAATCAGTTCACCCTCGAGCCTAATTTTGGTTGTACCCTCAAATATAGAGATTCGTTTTTTATTCGCACAACACGATTATGGAATAATTCAAGACCAATGTTCATCGGCACTTCCTTTCTCCCCCCTAGCCCCTAATTTCCTCATCACCCGTGCCGTTTTTAACATGATAAGGGTCTCTTAACATTCCCTTGAGCGCGTGTGAATTATAAAAAAAAAGCAAAAAGTAGACAAATTTGAAAAAATTATCAAAAATGTGATTAAATAAAATGTACGACTGGGAGAAAAATACGAATTTTGAAAAAAAAAAAAAAAACTAAATTTTTTTTAACATTTGTTTTGTAGGTACCGTTACTCTTAGGTAAAATACAACTTTGTTCTCCCATCTTGTAGATTGTATTAAGAAACTTTTAATTGTCAAGTTTAAAAAAAATCGAGCATGGGGCTTTCGAAATATTGAGTTTTGCAAAAAAAATTATTTTTTTTTAAAACACAAAAATGAAATTTGAATATTTGAATACAAAATACTATTTAAACTTTTGGGGAGCTTTAGCATACAAATGATGACTTGGGATGACTTGGTAGGGAGCATGCACCAACTCATCTCAAAAATTTGGTCGAATGAAAGTATGCCCAATGAATGGAACCTCGGCATAGTGTGCCCCATCCACAAGAAAGGAGATGCTCTGACGTGTCCCAATTACAAAGGTATAAGTCTCCTCAACGTCGCATATAAAATCCTGTCTGTCGTCTGTACTATGTGAGGGCCTAAAACCGTTTGTCAACGAGCTGATCGGCCCTATCAGTGTGGTTTTATGCCCGGCAAATCTACCCTGGATCAGATGTTCACACTTCGACAGATTCTGGAAAAAACCCAGGAGTTCAAAATCGATACACACCACCTTTTTATCAATTTCAAAGTCGCGTGTGATAGCATGGACAGAGAACAACTAGAGCCATGTCTCATCTCGAAATCCCTGCCAAGCTCGTCCGCTTGTGCAGGATGACGATGGAGAAATCTCGCTGCTCCTTCAAGGTCGGTAAGAACACCACCGAACCCTTTGATGTCGAGAAAGGTCTGAAGTAAGGCGACGAGCTATCATGCAACCTATTTAACATCGCTCTTGAAGCAATTGTACGAAGCTCAAACGTCAACAATAGAGGTACAATTTTTCAAAAGAGAAGGTCCAACAACGAGCTGTACGGGCTTTACAGCGACGTTGACTTAGTCAAGAAGCTGAAAATACAACGACTGAGATGGCTGGGATACGTGGAGCGTATGGACACCGACGCACCAGTTTTTGAGAAAAAAAAGTTATTTACCTTTATTTTTGTTCTTAAAACAAAATGTGGGGGGAAAAATTTGAAAACGATATCTACGAAATTTAACGAAAATCGACCGAGCCGTTTAGGCTGTAGTCGAACAGACACACAGCAAGATAGAATTTCGAGACCCTTTTTTTGTCTTCGCTATCATCGTAATGTAAACTTTGATCAAAATCTCGAGTTCGATTTTTTTATGAATGCATAACTTGCCTTATAGTATCTATAGGTCGCAAGCAAAAATTGAAAATTGATCTAACCTCTCTTAGTTAAGAAGTTAGCCTTGTATTTCTTTATTATGTTTTAAATATTACATTGCTACCTGTAATTTATAAGTTTATTTTTTGGTAATTGCTCAAAGGAGTTTTTTGGTTGTTAGAAAATGCATTTTTGTATGTACTCGGATGTACATAAATAATTTATTCAAATTCAGTTGCTGGTTAGTGGTTAGAATATTTTTTGTTTGCTATCCGCTGGTACGAGAACAAAAATTCCTTAATAAAAAAAACTAAGGTTAAACACCTCTTCTCATTTTAAAACAAATGCAAAAGCATAAACCAAAAAGATCCGGTAAGATATCCAACACGTTAAAAATGTCTATAAAAAATTGTAAAAAAAAAAAAATAATTTTAATAATCTATTACAATGTTACAGTTAATTTGCACTATGCCTCTTTACTATGTTATGCTCATTGCCCATAACACACACACACAAACACTCAAGTAAATAACTAATAAAATAACCGTTTATGGCCTCGACAAGAAGTTATGGCTTACAGAAGAGAGAAATGAAATATAAAGTACTTTGTATATAAAATTGAAAATTTAAATGAAACAAATATAGTGCCGAGTAAAGCAAAATGAAAATAATTAGGAACATATTGTAGGTATGAGCATAAGAAAGGCATGGAGTGCACACCATAACAAGTTGGCCACAATACTTCAAACACACGAACCATCACACGCCCGAAGGCCATTCATAGAAATACATTCTTATATTATGTGCATGCACATACCAGCCATAGGGTGGCGCGCAGTAAGCTGACTTCGGGTGCAGCACAGTAGCATTAAACATATCAGCGGTTGTACCGCCGCGGCCACACAGTGACTCCGTTTGGCAAAACTGTTTGAAAGAGGCAAATTCTAGATATTATGAAGTTGGCATAGGAAAACCGACGACTAGGTTGAAAGTTTTGTTTACAAATATAAATCAAAATGGAACAAAAAATCAATTTTGGAGGTTTGCCAATCAACCGATTCCAGTGTCAGAACTAATTAATTAGAGCGCACTCAAGGGGTTATTACTACCGTTAAAATGATTATTACAACATGAGCGTTAGGAAAACAAGGAAGAGTTTAAAAGGAATTACCGATGAACATTAGTTTTAAATTTCTGAATATTAAAATGGGAAGGAAAAATAGAGCTAGGTAGAGAATTACACATTCGTGTAGTCCCGCTGAAAAAAGAATCTCTGTATTTCACAATACGTCCGAAGTTGGAATTAAGAGTAAGCTGATGAGCATTCCTAAATGTGCGAGTATTAAGGTTAAATTATTTAAAGGGAGGAAAGCAACTGGCTATTTCGCTAGAACACTGTTTATAAGACAGCATTGGGTTTTTGAAGTATTAAATTCTACACCGTTTTGTATTCCCCAATGAACAATGCTTGACAATGATCTTGACGATCAGAATTTAATGAGTTTATATAGGCTGCCGTTCAAGTTCCACTTCCGAAGAACAAGGAAATGAATCTTGAAAATCTGAGGGTACTATCATAAATTTAATGGATTAGAAGTTTCAGATAGGAGATCGATGATAACAATGAGGAAGAGAGTCGGAAACAAAACGGAGCCCTGGGGTACACCAGCATTTATTTTATGAGTTTTAGACTTGAGACCATCCAATACGACTTGTACTTGGTAAGGTAATTTCTAATCCAATGAAGAAGGGATTCATTAATACGAAAAACACGCACTTTCGATAAGAGAGCTTGATGCCAAAAAATATCAAATGCTTTCGAAATATCAAGTGCAATTTTACTTTCTCCAAAACGATGTAAAGACTGGTTCCACTGTTCGGTAAAATATACCATCAGAACACCAGTGGACCTATTTCTACGAAAGCTGTACTGCCGGTAATTGAGAAGCTTTCGTTCTTTGAGATATTTCTTTCTAATTTATCAGCGTTTCTATGACCTTGGAAAGAAGGGACGTAAGTGCAATAGGACGATAGTTAGAAGGGGAAGAATATACGTCATTTTTAGGGACATGCTGGTCAAATGCTGTTTTCCATCCACTTGAAAAGAGACATGTAGAGTAGGACAGATGGAAAAGCTTACACAGTGGTTTTGAGAGCGTTCAAGAACACCTCTTCAGAACAATGGGAGGGATACTATCCGGGCCAAAGGGTTTGTGTATGTCAAGATCTTTCAGGACTCTTTTGGTTACATAGAAACTTGCAGGAAATGTGGAGAATGATGGCAATATTGATGGATCTCTTTTGCAAACTTCTAAATTATGATTCCTGATCAAATGACAATACTCAACTTATTTGAATAAGTAGGTTTACTAGAGATCTTGACACCAATGCCTGGGGACTTCATTATAGCAGTTCCGGAATTAGCTTTATGTACATTTATTTTCAGGGTTACTAAAGGGTGGTTAAATTTTAAGGGTCGATGTTGAATGTGAACCACACCTAAACGTAAAGTTTTTTTTCTGCATTTCATTTGACATTTCTCAATTTCAGACTAACTCAATTTGAACCATGGAAAGATACACAATCGAGCAACGCGTTAAAGTCATTCAAGCTTATTATGAAAATCAAAATGCATGTCGTGCACTTCGTGATTTTTTCGGTCAATTTAATCGTCCAAATGTGCGTACAATCGGAAAAATCGTGCAAAAATTTGAGCAAACCGGGTCTGTAGGAGATGTGAAAACACCAGTGTATGCTCGTACAGCTCGTACTGCAGAAAATATTGCTGCTGTTCGCGATAGTGTGGTTGAAGAGCCGTTCATCTCAACTCGTCGTCGTGTCCAACAATTGCACCTCTCACGCCCGTTGTTGATGAACATTATGCATAAAGACTTGCATTTACACGCTTACAAGGTGCAATTGACTCAAGAACTAAAGCCTCTTGACCATTTCAAGCGTCGTCAATGGTCAGAATGGTGGCAAGAAATGGCAACAGTGGATGATCAATTTTCGAAGAAAATCATCTTCAGTGATGAGGCACATTTTCACCTCAGTGGATTCGTCAATAAGCAGAATTGCCGCATTTGGGCGAATGATAATCCAAGAGTGATTGTCGAAAAACAAATGCACCCACAAGAGATGATAACGAACTTTTTATGGCCCGAATTGGAAGATATGTATGTGGACGATATGTGGTTTTAACAGGACGGTGCCACTTGCCACATAGCTAACGAAACAATCGGTCTTTTGTGCGACAAATTCAATGGCCGTGTAATCTCACGTGGTGGCGATGTCAATTGGCAGCCAAGATCATGTGATTTGACACCGTTGGACTTCTTTCTTTGGGGTCATTTGAAAGAAAAGGTGTACGTCGATAAGCCAGCAACAATTCAAGAGCTAAAGGATGAGATAATTCGACACATTAACGGCATAGAACCTCAATTATGCCTCAGCGTCATAGAAAATTTGGACCATCGGATGGAGGTGTGCCGCTGAGGTCGCGGCGGCTATTTGATTCCATACAAAATTGAACCATACCAATATTATCATAAAAAAAAGAAATGACAATAATTTCCTAAATAATTTGTGTTTTATTCAAAATCAACACCGGCCCTTAAAAATTTAACCACCCTTTACTTCTAAAGTGATAAGTACTACGAGAGCATCTCTTGGAAAGGTGCCTTTCATCTAGGCCGTTTTGACTCGGAAAATTATAGGTTCCCTTTATTCCTTACCACAACCCGCGCCTAGAAATAACTGAGAGTTCTAAACCAGACCACCGAAATTTTTTTTTTTTTGCGGAGTGTATAAGAATGGTGCTATTGTTAAGTAATTAAAAAAAGGTAACTTTAAGCCCTGCAATAACTGGAGTTCCTTCAGCTTATGTTAATATCCCTTTATTAATAAACTTGAGCTAGCAACGAATTATCCTTAACTTATAGATTAATTATAAGATCCCATTAATAAACACATTCATCGGTCGGAGCAAATATTTTACATGTCAATAGCGTTTATTCCAACATACTTTTTTTTCATCTAAAAAATTAAAAAAGACCTACTGTGCTCAGTAGCCACTGTTGCTGCTGCTGATTTATTTTTCAATTCAAAGGTGATCTCATGGGACAAGTTAGTA
Organism: Chrysotoxum bicinctum; assembly: GCA_911387755.1. Lineage (NCBI taxonomy): Eukaryota > Metazoa > Arthropoda > Insecta > Diptera > Syrphidae > Chrysotoxum > Chrysotoxum bicinctum. The sequence goes on along the minus strand of OU426988.1, from coordinate 46,317,643 downwards.
TAGTTGCGTGTCAAATGTTGTATGTTTTGTTGTTTTCTAATGTTGCAACAATGCGAAACCAAAAATGCAATTTTCATTTTCCTTTGATGACAGATTGGATTTGAATTTTTGATTGCATTAAGATGCTTTGATGTGGCTCTTTTTGATGGTGCAGCCACCTTGTGTGTCTTTTGTTTGACTTGGGGTTTTTTTTCCTCACACACGGAAGGTATTAATTAGCAATACAAAAACTAAAATAATAAATTTTAACTGAGCTCCTCCGACGCCGCCATCGCAACCGCCACAACCACTGCCATCGCCACCGTTAGTTTTATTTCACAAGACAAACTTAGACCGTCATCATAGATTTATGAGATTTATGCACTGTTTTGTGTAGTAACACCTGTCAGAATATAGTGTTTTTTTCAAAGGATCTGTCAAGTTGTTATTGATATTTATGACCAAACGACATTGGAGTGGTCAACGAAGTTTCAGACATCAGAGAATTTAAGATAAAAGAATTGTTTAAAAGATCACTCAAGCTTGATTTAATAAACATTATTTTGCAGTTCAACGTTTTTTCGAATTTATGTCAAGAAGATTCAGAATTTATGTAGCTAAACCTAATTTAATTAACAATTTAAAAAAAAATCATAAATAACTCGTTAGTTATGGAACATCTTAAAATTTGTTTTGTTTTTGTTTTTAAGATTCAATTGAGTTGAATAAATTTCAGATCAGCAAGTCGTCTCCCAATGGCAATTACTATAAATGTAGAAAATTTAACCGACAGGACATTTATTTTTAGCCGGACAGGGTATTCCACATTTGTGAAGTGTACCTAACAGTACGCTCGAATTTAGACTCAAGCGTAAACTGAAGGCCAACCATGGCGAAGCGAGTGTTACGGTAAAATTGTTTTAACGAGTACTCTTGGGGGTTTTGGAATTGTTTGAGGGGGGGAATGCAACTGGCTATTTTAATTGAACATTGTGGATAGAAAAAGCGATAAAACAATGAAAGACAGGTGACTTTACGACGACGTAAAAGAGAAAAAAAAGTTTTCGTAATGGATGTGTCTCCTATAAGTTTTAGGGCTCTATTCTGGGCTGGAATCGGCTAAGGTGATAGTTGATTGTAATAGTCATTTTGACTATAGCTGTCTCCATCATATCAATAAAGAAATATAGAGAGAGCGATTGTCAAAATGACACAATCAACTATCACCTTAGCCGATTTCACCCCTGAATTCATTTCAACAGGTTCAAATGAGTAATAGGGGCACCAGCCCAGATATGAGAGTTATACTCTATCTTTGGGCGGATGTATGCCTTATAGATCGTAGCAAGATCTGAAGGGGAAAAGAATTACTTGCACCTTTTAAGAAAGTAAAGTATTTCGCTGCGTTTTTACCTATATCGAATATATGATCATTTCATAAGAGATGGGCATTAACACACATACCGACTATGGAAAGCTTTTCAATTTCATTGATGCAAATATCATTCATGGATAATGGGATAGGTGGTATATTTCGCTTGGCCCACAGAATACAGCTTTGTGTTTTCGAAGCACTAAATTTCACACGGATGTTAGTACTCCAGTGTATAATGCTGTCGAGATCGGCGAATGAATGCCTTACATAGATAATAGTCAAATCAGGGGCAACATTTCGTGGCATTTATGGCGACGTATCCACAGAATATATTATATACATATATGATATACATACCGAGCATTCAAACCAATCGGTTAACTTGACGCTAGTAAGAGGGCGAAGAAGATTTCCTTTTTTTAAGGACAGGCTGAACAAATGCTGTTTTCCATCCACTCGGAAAGCGACAATTATCGTAGGCCAGATAAAAACGGTCACGCAGTGGTTTAGCCAGCGTAAAATAAAAACTCTTCAAAAAATGATGAGATGTTATCTGAACCAGCGAGTGTATTTCGAAATCATTTTTTGGACTATGGCAGAACCGTCGTTTGGTTTAACGTGAGTACCTGCCGTTTACCGGCTTAACCCTACGGGAGACCTACCTCCATCGGGGTCAGATTGGATCCTGACCATTAACCCCGACATAGTCGAAGCCATCTCGGTCGCAAAGCTGTGACATGTTGCAGGCATGAACACACCTCTTGCTTGGAGACGAGGTCTATCTAACACCTCTTGAATCCAGGCACGTCTGGAAACCATGTGTCTCCGCATTCGGAATAAACCACGCAACCACGATACTCCCACTAGGGGGCCTACCTCATAGATAGTCTGAGAAAGAGAGCACGCACGCGACAGCTGCACCTCTGCACCGAAGATAGAATAAGAGAGCCAGAAGACGTACGCTATAGCCCTCAGACTCCTGGGCATTATCTCCCGTGGTGCCAGAATATAGTTTCCGGTCGAGCTTGGCCACCATGAAGGTCACTTACAGATGAAGTTCCCGCAACTTCAGGGCCTGTCAACCCCAGATACACATACCCAGCATATAGTCGAGGTAGAAACCACAACTAAGAATGTGCACCCCTCTGGTGAGTTGTTACACACTTCTTAGCGGATTCATACTTTAAGGACACCGTCCAGACTTTTCCTATCCAGTTAGTTCAGTTACTTACGTAACCTATCCACAGGCACCGCGAGGAGGTCGATAGGAACCGGAAGTGACAGCTTTGTGCGAGGTAGCAATAGCGGCCCACCGATAAATCGATGGTCGAGCCCATCAGAACATCAAACCAGCATTACCGCTTCACAACTCATACACGTTAGTGCATGGATTGTGCATCCGCAGCAATACCAGCAGAGTTCAACAGAGCCCCGGACAAGCCTTAAACTACACAAGCCCGACATCACCCCCACCTGCACGGACTATGGCAACTGAATGAATTCAAAAGAAGATTCGTCATATAAAACCGTAAACGTTCTAAATTATACCAGAATATTTGTATGCAGGCAAATTGGTTTTTCTTGCGAGAGTTCGAAAGAAGCATTGAAACGCACAAGCAACAAAAAGTCTAGCTGGGTCAAATCGCACGAACTTGGTGGCCAATTCACGTCACCTCTGCTAAAGATTAGATTACTCTCAAATCGTTCATTCAGAATGTCAATCGTGGCGTCCACTGTGTGACACGTGGCGCCGCGCCGCCGCCCGTCCTGTTTGAACCACATGTCGTCTAGGCTCATATAGTTCTCACCATTCACTGTTTTTGAAAAAGTGGACCAATGACTTCACCGGACCGAAATTCACACCAAACGTTAACTTTTTAAGGATGCATTGCCACTTTGGTCAACATCGTGTGGCTTGGTGTCGTCCCATATACTCCAACTTTGCTTGTTTACAAGCAAAAAACATGCGCCTATACATTGGGGTCTTCTTCCAAACGCTCCGAAGACCAGTCCGCGAGCAAACGGCTTTGTCTATGGTCATGAACTTTGAGTTCCTGAGTCATTTGGATCTTTTACGGGAGTAAGTCCAAGTTCCAACACAAAACTCCCCAAGTTGAAGTCTCCGAAAAGCCGAGTTTTTGTGCACGCCGATGAGGCGACTGTCTCGAGTTCTGCTCTTAATTTTTACGGACCGCGGTGCTGTTATCCGCCGATCTTGCGCGCCTTTGACGAATTTTGGCTCATTGATTACTGAAATGTTAGTTTGAACCAAACGTTGGAGAATTATTGTTGGCCCCATATGTGAGAAAGGACGATTCCGGAGACGGTACAATCATGAACTGTACGCCATCTACCTAGAAGCAGATATCGTGACAAAAATTAAGCTCGGTAGACTCCGGTGGGCAGGGCACCTAGCTCGCATGAGCGAAGAGGAACCTGCTCGGAAAGTTCTTTGTGGTACATTCTATGGTAGACGACAGCGTGGTAGACCATGCTTGCGCTGGAGAGATGGCATAGACACGGACGCCCGAAGCCTTGGGGTGCGCAACTGGATGGCGTCGGCTAGATACCGGGATAGGTGGAGAGACTTGTTGAAAGAGGCCAGGACCGGAACCCGGTTGTCGAGCCGATGATGATGAAGTGCTTTTCAATTGTTACTTTTCACGTTAATTTGGCATCAGTAACTTAATAATATATATACAATAGATTTATATATTAGATATACAATAGATTTGACAGATGTCACCAAAACAATATGGCCGCCACAGGGCGTCATATTATCTTAGTTTTGATTCTCACAAATCAACAATTTTGTTTTCGTTTTCTAAAAAAAAAAATAACATTCGGCATTCGTTTCATAAAACGAAATAAATACGTACACTGCATCAAATTGTAATATAACATAATTACACTACTTTCCAATTTCCGAAAAGTAGATAAATAATAGCTTAAAAGCAATAAAGACATCAGATAAAACTAATTGTAGGAATAGAAAGAGACAGAAAAAGTACTTTAAATTGCAAGATCAAACAAATCTGATGTTCGTACTTTTTTATACTAAAATAATTTTCTGTAAGAAATTTCCAAACAAAACAAAAACAACAAGAAATGATGACACAAAAACCTACTACGTACGCAAATTAATTCTACAGGAATACTTAATGTATATACATATGTACATACTTACCGCTATCGCTATCACTATGCTACGCTATGCGTGATGCTCCGTTGCAGTGTTTTAGATTAAATTGATACCATCAGAGGGACACGGCGTAGAAAAGACTAATGTTTATATTTTTAGCTCATTAGCCATGCCCATGCTATATTTATTTTTGAAGAATTTGCATTTGAATAGAAATAAGTAAAAAGGGGAAATGTCGAGACTAATTTCAATTTACTATAGATACCTTACCTATCGAAAGAGATAATCTAAAATGCTTAAAACTGAGAAGAAAGATTACTCTTTTTTTTTTTTTTTTGATTTATTAACAAAAAAACATTTTAAACATCTGTTCTTTAAACAAAAATAGAAATAAATGAAAAATGAAACGTGTATTTTCAGTTTACAATTTTGAAATCTTTAATTTTTTCAAATCTTGACAAATGCTGGCGCCAGGATTTCGTAGGTCGGCGAGGTCTGTTTTTTTTTTCAGAAACATAACTTACGGTCAATTCGAGCTTGTAGACAAGAATGGGCTTAGGATTGAAATATTGATCATCTTGTAATATTTTGTTTCTATTTTTACAATTTTCTTTCCACCATGGGAAAGCTTTCAATAATTTTGTCTGTATTTTGAAAAATAAATTCAAACAAGATTATAATGGGTGACCAGATAGCAATGATAGTTTTGTCCAATAGTTATGTTTCACCAGCTGTCAAAATTACCAATGACATTCAGCTGTCAAAAAATTGAGTAAGGTTTGCCAATTCATCTGAACGAACATAGACAACGCTGTGAATTTGCTAATTGGGCACTTCAAAATTTTGGCTTGAGTTCCGGATTTTGTCCAAAAATCATCTTCTCGGACGAGAACCATTTTTGACTCAGCTTGTTTGTCAAAAAGCAAAATTGCTGTTATTTTGCTTTCAACCAGAAGACGCTACATGAAATACAAGCGACACGACGCTCGAGTTTGGAAGGAGAAATTTGGGGCGCGAAATGACCCGCGCTGGGCGGTCATCAATTGGCCAGCGCGATCATGCAACTTAACACCTACTCGATTTTTTTTTCTCTGCGCTAATAAGCCAGACACAGTTCGAAACCAAGGTTTTTTACTTGTTTTTTAAGGTCAAAACGACGGTACCTGTCATACGTCTCTCACATACTGTTCCTGCGGTTCTCTAAAACGTATTTTTTGCGAAACCAGTACCTAGAATTTTGATCAATTTCTAAGTTTCGCAAAATGGTATAATAGATTTAAATTGGCCTGGCTGTAATCCGCATCAAAGCCAACTTCCAAAATATTATCTTAATATGCACACACGCCCCTGCCCATGAAGCTGAAGAACCTGTCGAAGGAGCATGTCCGGAGTACGATGTCGAAGTTGTGCTCGGGGACTTTAATGCTAAAATCGGAAAGGAGCACATCTTCGGCGGATTAGTTGGTAAGCTAAGCCTACTCGAAACGTCAACAGAGAACGGCTTGTGGCTCATATATTTTACAGCAACTCATAATACGTTGATAAGTAGCACTAAGTTTCCAAGGATTAGGATCTACCAGGCAAACTGGCGCTCTCCTGATGGTCGAACCATGAACCAATTCGACCATATGCTAATCGATGTAAGACACGTATCTGATATCTAAGACGTGCTTACATATCGAGGAGCAAAACTCGACTCTGATTATTTCTTGATTGCGGAGCAAACGTTGATTCTAACCATTTCTTAGTTGCGGCAGTATTGTCGAGGCATACCCCTACTTAATATCGCATAAAAGATCCTATCGAACCAGATACGTGAACGTCTTAAACCGTTCTGTAATAATTTAGTCGGCAAGTACCAGTGTGACTTCCGGCCCGCAGATCAACGATAGACCAAATATTTACAATGAGGCAAATCCTGGAAAGGACCAACGAATTTAAAGTCAAGAATCATCATCTTTTTATCGACTTTAAAGGCGCGCCGACCGAATTCGGCATCCCGGAAAAACTGATCCAATTGTGTCGCGGTGCAATGTGCAGCTAGGGAGATACACTATTAAATTTGCACAGGATAGGCGTTAACACGGAGGGCACTATATTCAACAAATCTGTCCTACTTTGTAGCATGCGGACGATATCGACATCATCGGCCGTTCCTAACATTCTTTAATAGAGTCATGACTGTTGAAGATCAGGCGAGACTTGTTGGTCTTGAAGTAAATGAGGATGGGCCATCTAGTGGTTTGTTTGACAATATTAAAAACTTATTTCTAAAGTGAGTGCTGTGTAGCCCAAACAGTGCGTTTTTTTAAAGAAGTTTTGGGCGAAATAAAGCACCCACCGCGCCTACCGTAAGTAAGTTCGTGCAAAAAGTTCGTGAGAATGGTATGCTAAGTGGACAACACTGATGGTCCCCGTGGTCGTACGGTGCGCACAGACGAGAGTGTTAGACTCAATTAACGATCTCAACAGCTCGACATTTCACGCACTTACCTGAGGAGAATTCTGCACAATGATCTCGGATTATTCGCTTCGAGTGACAGAATGCGCTACTGCGGAGCCAGCCGAGGCTGCCACTTGAACGACGTTGGTGTCTATAATTAATGGGAATAATTGCTAACTAATAAAGCCATAATACATGAAACAAATTTAGTTTGTACAGATACCCCTGTACTTCATATTCTAAGTCTTTATTCTAAAAAAGTAGAAACAAAAGAAATTTCTACTGCACAAATGGGAATTTTCTCAAATTGAGCAGACAGTTTTTTTTTTTTTCAAATAAAGTTAAAATAATTTTCAAATGCTTTGACCTTTTCTTGTTCGTCCGTCATTAACTGATCTTAAATAAGAACTTGGCAACAGATAAATCTTTTGTTTTTATTAAGTAAGTTTAGCAGCATTTTTAAAAGCTTTGAATTTCTGTGTTAAGATTTTGATCCCTCATCAGATTGTGCGTTCTTTCACAACCAAAAAAAATCGATTTTTCTTTGACAGGGATCAAAATCTTCAAATCCATATTTGAAGAGAGATTTACATTGTAAATATATGAAACAAGCACACCAAACGAAAAATTTTGATCAGGGATCGAAATCCCTAGTGTGTAAAGGAAATCGACAATACTTTTGTGCAACGGTAACATTTTTGAGAGAATTTAATCCCAACTCTTACAGATTTGACAGATTATGAGCTTTTATTTCTACGGAAAAAGTAAATAAACTGTCAATTGTAATATGCTTACATATAATTTAACTTTTTAAATGAAATGGGAATTGTAAAACTGTGGTATTATTTTGTAGTGTAACCCCCAGTTTCACAGTGGCAGCCTTATTTATTATTTTTCACTAATATGAACCCTCGGAATAGCTATACCGAGCCGAAACACTTACTTCGGGTTTACTACCAAAAAAAGTAACCAATCTAAAACTCTGATTATTATACATGTAATCAAACCCCAGTTGATTTCCATTATTAGCTGTGTTTTATTTTCCCCCAGATCTGATCCAGATTGGATCTTCATTCAAAATTACATGTATAACAAAAACAACACAAGGCCCAGTTTTGTTTGTATTTATTGTTTTACATGTTATTTTGAAAACAAAATCCAATCCGGATCAGATCAGAGGGAAAATAAAACATAGCTAATAGCTATTATTCGTTTTATTATAACTAGCCGACCCAGCTCTCGAAATTCGAGTGCCAATTTATTTATTATTTATTATTTATATTATTGGCAGTGTTTTCAAGCAAATTTATTAAATTAAATTTTATTTTATGTAATATGCAGTGTTCGACAGTGCAAAAACAAAAATGACCCACAGTGTGTAAATGCGTGTCTCAAGTATATTCTGCACATCTCCGTAACTGTGGCTTTCCAACCATATAAAATTTATCGAAATCGGTTAAATACTTTTGGAGAAAAGTGTACCACAAAAAACATGTTTGCCGTTTTATTATATGATGATGATTGTATGCATATTAATAATTGAATACATTTAAAATTGGATTGTATAATGTTCAAATCCAATAAATGAATGTACCAATCACATTGCGTCCCAAATACCGTATAACTGCTAGAGCGTTTGAAAAATATAAATAATTTATTATTATTAATTAAATGATATTAATGCAAAATATCTATCCTTTTTGTCTTAGTAACAAACGAAAAAAAATTGCTTACACTCTTTTTTGTAAATTTCACAAGATGTCACAAATGACATTTAGATACTAAAACGGCCTTAAACCTCCTATGAAACAGTTTTAGCTTATTCCACCGCTATTCCTCGTGCCTTTTCATTATAAATAAGCTTTTCAGAATTAGAGCCGTTTTAAAGTCGAAGTAACTTTACTCCGTCGCTAAAACGAGTTAGTAAATAAGGCTGTGGGAGTTTAAACTTATGTAAGTTCAGCTGGGCCTGAACTGGAGTTTGAATTTGAAGTTCATCTCGTCCGGTTTCACGGTCTAATCTAAATTTCAGTTCTATTGAACGTAGATTAACTAAATTTTTTTCTCTTTCTATCTGAATCAAAGAAAAAACAATCAAGGAAAGTTTGCTTTTTTCAGTTGTAACCTGTGACAGGAAAAAAAATTTAAAAATTAAAATAAATTATATTTTCAAATGTTTGAAAAGGTTGTTGAACTGAGGTTTAAACGGCAGAATAGTGTCGTTTAACTTGAAACAGAATGAACTCTGTTCAAAGTTTAAATGATACTGTGAAACCAAATCTATTGTTGAACTGAAGTTTAAACCAAAAGTGGGGTTTAAACTTCCACTGTTAACCTAGGGTTAAGAGTTTGATTTTATAAACAATAGTGATTTCATGCGTTTGTAAACTTTCTTGCAAGTGTCTATTTTTCTAAGATTATATGTCTCTCATTATTTTTACCAAACATTGCAATGATCTCAAGGATATCTTAAAGAACTAATATTCGTATTAATTTATTCATCGTATTAGTTATAAAATAAAAAAAGATATAGAAATTCAATATTGAAATACAATGTTTAAATAAAAATTTAACTTCACAGATAATCCATGCAAAACAACCCGATAATCTTAAAAAAAAAAATACATCAAATGTAAAAAATCACTTTTTAAAAGCACAGTTAACAATATCATGGTCATTCAGTGCATACAAAATATCTACATACACAATTAAAAACCTTAAGCATCTATGTGTGTATAATACGCTTTCGCTTTTTATTATTTCTTCCTTTTTTAAATAAACAAACATTCAGATACACATTATTATCTTCAAGGTTACAGTTAAATTAATTTATGCAAACAATTTATGGTAATTTAGCAAACTGGTATAAGTTAGACTTTGGGCGTTCTTATTTTTCTTAATCACATCGCAAATGTCAAAGAAAAAAAAATTTATGTTAACATAAAATATTAACAAAAACGACTCGACTAGTTTAGTTTGGATGCATGGAATGAAGAAACCAAGACTATTATGAAGAAAAAAGTTGCAGTTTAAACTTTTCTCTTAATGGAACGACTGATTTGCAAAATACCACTTAAACCGAGATTGTTGAAATTCTTTGTCCACACGAAAGGGAATTATTTTAATTACATAAATCAGTTTACACTTTCTTATTATATGCTTAATAATATAAAAATCAACCCAACATTCAAATGACATCGCATACTGACCTTTTAACTTCTTGTGACAATTAATAAAGCTTTTACCATAAGGGCCATGACATGACCTTCATGATCTTTTTCTCATTTTTGCAGAGCCCAGTCGGAGCAGTTTTAAAGCCTTAAACGATCAGGAGATATTGGTCCTTCATCTTGTGAGAATGTTTGACAAGATTCTTATGTAAGATTTGATTGAGAACTAAGAGATTCCTTGAATTCCTCAAGCCTCGACTGGTATTTTGAGATAAAAAAAGACCCAATTTGTATTAAAATAAGACATTGATTGATTGCATTGTGATTATGCTTTCAATATCATTTGCGACGTAATGCGCAATGGACATTTCCCAATTTTTCAATATTGCCACTGAAAAATTTAATAACGTACATAAAAAATTTAATTCCTTAATAATCATTAATCTAGAGTTTTTAGCCAGCTTGAGTCATGTACGTATGTAAAGGGGGATTAACATCAAAAATCATTTGAACAATTCACATTTGGAAATAGACGTTCGGATATAACAACCAAGACCATGTTTCTATGATTATCGTCATTATAAATAAGATTTAATGATAGTGCAGCCCAAGACGAATATGTAGCTATACCAACATTTATTAAAAGTCATTAAAATTTACTTGAACGAAATTGTCACCTACTTTCAAAGGTAGGTTATGTTAGTTAAAAAAAAAAGTATGTTATGAAACAAAAATCTCTGGGTGGCCTGAACCGGCTAACAACGACAAAAAGGTCAAAAATGCTTAAGAGAATTCTTTGAAATGGTTTTAATGAAAACTTGAACAAGCAAATGGCAGGTAAGAATGAAATGATAAAATGTAAAATTTGTGGGAAATTTTTAAATTAAAAGATTTAACAAAAGGCGTGAATGTTATTCTGTGCTTTTCAACATCTTAACATTTTGTGTAGATGGGAAATGCAATTAAAAATTTTCTCTTTCTTGTTGATGCCTTAGGTACTGTTTCTCGTTTGAATTGTTATCTAGGCTTTGTACATTATTCAATACATATTATACATATATGTATGTATTTGTTTAGTAGCAGTTGTCAAGTAGACTTTAGAAAACTTGTTTGAAAATTCTCCACCATCTGATAAACTGGTTTTTTGTTTTGTTATTTAACTATCAGAACCTACGGATACAGTTCACTGTTAGAAATTGCAAAGTTGTTTTAATTTTATTAAAATGGCATCGTGTTTTTATATGGGTTTTTATTGCTCATCAAATTTGGCAATGAACAGAAATAAAAAAAAATCACTTTAAAACTTGAAACAATTATATAAATACTTCGGTGCATGGACTGAATTTTTGGTGATATTAGTTTCGACACTTCTTCGGAAAAGAAATTTAATTATTATTTGGATACAATCGAGAGTTAAATTTATATTGTTACCTAGTAAAGAATGGGCGAAATACAAGTTTCTTGTATTTTTTTATTTTTTTGAAACGCACTAACTTTGGAAATAACTTTTCAATTATTCCTTACGTTATTCAAGCGTGAAGGGTGAAGCGACTCATTTCGTTCCTCGGAAGTATGATACTGACTTTCTGTTAAGATTTCGAGTGGGAAACAGCTGTCAGTATAAAAATACCCTATGATTTAAAAAGAAGGCACTAGATGGCCCACCCTTTATACATTATTAACATTAAACTTAAAACTAAAATTTACTTCATTTATCCAAAATTTAAGTAAAATTTTTTAATATCATTCTACTTAAGAAATTTAATATTAAACTTCAGAAACTTAGAACTTGGTGTACTTTTAGATTTAATTAATCCAATTATAGCTATCATCGAAATGCATTATAGAAATGAAATCAAAATGAAGGTAATGAGTAGTAGAATTTTTTTACTCTATAAAATACAAAATTCTTTTATTTTTTCACTGATTAATGATTATTATTTCACTGATAGAAATCAATTTCAATGAACAGCTGATTTTCGTTTCTGTATTATAGAACACAATCGTTCCACTGAATGTGTTCAATTCTCTTTCTATTCTTAAATATCAGTTTTCCTTTCAATGATCAACTCTAACCTCAAATGTATAGAATTGGTTGTAATCAGCCACTGACAGGATCTTTTACTGAAACTAATTTTTCAATGATTTTATAGCAATTATGGCTTGTCAAAAAAATAAATGATTTTTTCCAATGATGCATTTCAATGAAAGCTATAGCTGGTGCCTTAGACCTGTACTAGCATTAGTTAACTTAGTGTGTTGGAATGCATTAAACTTACCAACCTTAAAATCATGACCAAGGCACAAGGAATGACATGTATTGAAATTACTGGGGCAATATGGTATACCCTTACAGCGGGCCTGAAAGCTATACTCAACTTAAAACCTTTAGATTTATTTACACAATTATCGACAGCCAATAGCGCACTTCGGCTTAGCCAAACTCGAAGCTGGAGGCATAGTACCATAGGTCATGCGCATACGCATATACCACAGATATACACCGAAAAACCTGCGAATCGATGATGGTTCCAAGATGGAAACTGGTTTTGGTGCAGTTTTTTTTTCAGAAACGCTTGGACTAGCCAGCTCCATTCAGTATTGCTGATTACAACAATGTCTTTCACGCTGAGGTCCTTGCAGTTATGAAAGCTATTAAACAAGTTTCAATGATGGCAAAACTACACGCTGATATCGCATGTTTCATTGATAGCCAAGCGGCAATAAAAGCGATTTCTGCCGTTTAAATCAAATGGAATCTTGAAACTGCTGTTTTGAAGAGCTGAGGGTTCTTGATAATCAGCAGAATATAAGGCTCTGTTCGGTTCCAGGTCACAGTGGTGTCCGAGGTAATGAAAACGCTGGCTAGAATAGGACCAAACAAACTTTTTTTACTGAGCGTATATCGTCGTCGTTCTATGAAAACTCCCTAAGTCCATTTTAAAAAAAAATGTGATTCAATTCTTATTTAATTCATTTCGGATAAACCATTTGCAAAAAATTTTATTGCACAATGGCTACGCCAAGCCCATTCTACAATTGAAGCCTGAGATCTTGCTATTCTGATAATTTTTGGATTTTTTTATATTAATTTCCAAGTTTAAATGCAAATATCTCAAAACACAAAAAATGGACTTAGGGAGTTTTCATAGAACGACGACGATATACGCCTAAAATCAATTTTAGCAACAACAGTCAACAGATGCTAAGTAAGCATCCTCGTTTATGAAGTAGGTTAGGGAAATATCTTATATATCTGCAGTGGCATCTCGTTAAGTTTTGAAACAAGACACTTCATAAATAAGTACTATTTATTTGCCGTAGGCGTAGGTATTGTAAAGAAAAAAACGAAAATTTAGTTTTACAATATTTATTACTAATAATGTGATACACTAGGTCTTACCTCGGTGAGGGTTAGTAGAGAAGAAAAAAAAAGAGTATGAGAAATGGGTTATAGGAAAAGGCATGGCGAATATCCGCTGAGTGAGTGCCCCCTAGCATAATAGAGTAAAAACATAGTTTTATGTTTAAGGGGGTGTTTATATTCTGTTTTCACGTAGACATTGCCGCCCGCCTTGCAGATATATAGTCTGCAATTAGTCAACAAAAGTAGGAAATGTTCAGAAGAAGAACCTTTGTGCTTTACCGGAGGGGTTCCACTCACTCCGGAGGTAGGAAATGTTAGTAGGGGATGAAAAGCTGACGGAAAGATATTTAACAATGTTTTTATCAATAAGTATAAATGAATGTAATAAGATAAGATAGAGACGTGTAAAATAGATAAACTCAGATGCAACCTTCAACCTTGATCAATTCAGATTAGATACATATTGGTATTTTTTTTTTTTTTTTTTTTTTTAAGTTCATTGTAGTCTTGTTTCCAGTTATAGTTAAGCCGAAATAACACATAGTTTAACGATAGGTCTTTTAATTTCACCATTCTGGGTTCGAATACTTGCAACACGAACCCTTCCGTCGGTACCCGGAAAAACGGTTGTTACCCTTCCTAATCGCCATTCAGTGGGTGGAAGATTTTCTTGCTTCACAACGACGATATCTCCTATTTCAATTTCTCGTTGTGGAAATTTCCATTTATATCGTTTGTGCATTTCTTTCAGATATTCTTCTTTCCACCTCCTGCAAAATTGAAGCTGCAAAACTTTTAGTTTTTCCCAACGTTTAAGAAGAGAAAGTGAAGAGTCTTGTGGGTCTGGTTCTGCCAACGAAAGGAGGGGACCTCCGATCAAGAAATGACCTGGGGTTAGCGGAAGAGGATAGTTAGGGTTTTCAGAGATGGAAGAAATGGGACGCGAGTTAAGGCAAGCCTCAATACGACACAGTAGGGTCGAGAATTCTTCAAATGTGTATTTGACGCCAGCGCCCACTTTCTTGAAATGCGTCTTGAAGCTCTTGACTCCTGCTTCCCAGAGTCCTCCCATATGAGGAGCTCCTGGAGGGATAAAATGCCAAGACAAACCCGACGAGTATATCTTGGACGCTTTTGAAGCGATTTCCTCTACATGTCTTCGAAAGTTTTCTTTGATGATTCTATTGGCGCCTACAAAGTTAGTTCCATTATCGGAATAAATATCACTTGGCAGACCTCGTCTGGCAATAAACCGTTGAAAGGCGGCGAGAAAAGAAGCGGTTGAAAGTTCGGTTGTTCCTTCTAGGTGTATTGCCTTGGTACTAAAGCAAACAAAAACACAAACGTAACCTTTGGTTAAACGGCAACTTCTTCCTAGATAAGTTTTAATGTCGAAGGGCCCAGCAAAATCAACTCCAGTTTTCGAAAATGGTTTAGAAAAACTTGACCTTTCCGGTGGGAGTGCTGCCATTAATTGTGATCGCCGATCTTGTTTATGAAGAACACAAGGTTTGCAGTGGTTTACGCATGTTTTTATTAAGTTTTTCACCTTAGGAATCCAGTATTCTTGACGAATAAGAATAAACATCAACTGGTTGCCCCCATGAAGCGTTATTTTGTGGACGAAGCCCAAAAGAAGTTTTGAGTACGTGGATTCATAAGGTAAAATGATTGGAAAGCGTTCAGACCAAGAAATGTTTGAGTTGGCCAATCGACCATGTACTCGAATTATTCCCTTTGAGTCTAAAATTGGATTTAAGGTTAGAAGGCTACTTTTAGGATGTAGTCTGCGATTGTTTTCAAGATTTGCGTATTCTTTTGAAAAATGCTTCAATTGAGCAAGCCTTACTAGTTTCTCCTTGGTACGTATAATTTCTTCCCTGCTTATGTCGATTTTTGAGTTGAAATTGTTTGATTTGAACCGAGAATTTGTTGAATAGAAAAATCGCAAAACGTAAGAAATAACTCTCAGAGCTCGAGCATAGCATGAGAATCGGGCTAGTATATCTTCTGATTCGTTGGCATCGGTATGAAAAGAGCTGACAGCTTTTGCCTCTAGTTCCAACTCTCCAACAAAGGTAGGGGTGGTAGCCGGCCAAAGGTTTTCTGGATAACAAAGCCATTTTGGTCCATTCCACCATAGCCTGTTAGAAATGAGTTCGTTGGGAGCTATTCCGCGAGTAGCAAGATCAGCTGGATTGTCTTCTGAAGACACATGTTTCCAGTCAACTTCATCGACATATTTCTTAATTTTGCTACAGCGATTTGCGACGAAAGTCCGCCAAGTAGATGGCGGTTTGGCAAGCCAAGCAAGTACAATTGAAGAGTCAGACCATAAATGTATCTCTGGGCTTTCTGACTTACACATAGGAAGCACGTTTCCCATGAGCTTTGCCAGTAAGACAGCACCACATAGCTCTAATCGAGGCAGCGTTACGGGGTTGACTGGAGCGACTTTTGTTTTGGAACATAAGATGTGAGATGTGATTCCTCTGGAGCTGTCTTCGACTCGAACGAATATAGCAGCGGCATATGCTCGTTCAGAGGAGTCACAAAATCCGTGAATTTGGATTTTGGTTTCAGGGGTTATTTCTACCCATCGTGGAATCTGAAGCTGTGAAAGTTCTGTAAAAGTTTCTGTGAATATTTTCCAGATGGCTAACGATGAAGTTGTAAGTTGCTGATCCCATTGAGTTTTGTCTTTCCAGATGGTCTGCAAAAGGATTTTGGCTTTTATAAGGACAGGGGCTGTCCAACCTGCTGGATCGAAGAGCTTTGCTACAAGGGAAAAAACTTCTCGCTTCGTGCAATTCGTAGAAAACGGTATAGGTTCGATTTTAAAATGAAACGAATCTGACTTGGGATTCCAATAAATTCCAAGGGTTTTAATAGAATTCTGTTCACTGATGGTTTTGAACGGATCATTCAGAATTTGATCAGTTGGAGTATTCTGTAATAACTTCGAGTTATTAGCTGTCCATTTTCGAAGTTGAAATCCAGCTGTGTTTAAGATAGCTTTGATTTCGGATTGCGCAGTTTGTGCTTGTTCAAGAGAATGGAAGCCTGCAAGCAAATCGTCAACGTAGAAGTTGTTACGAAGTAACGAAGCCCCGATGGGATACTTCAATTGTTCGTCATCAGCGAGTTGCAACAATGTGCGTATGGCTAGGTATGGTGAACATTTAACTCCAAAAGTCACCGTCTGCAACTCGAAGTCTTGTATAGGTTCGCTTGGCGATGTGCGAAACAAGATTCTCTGAAAGGGTGTGTGCTGCTCATGCACCCGTATTTGGCGGTACATTTTGGTGATATCCGCATTAAGTACATAACGGTATTTCCGCCATTTTAGGATCAACTGTACTAAGTCTTGTTGCAAGACAGGGCCGGTATAAAGGACATCATTTAAGCTAGTGCCATTTTGCGAAAGACTAGATGCATTGAACACTACACGCACTTTGGTAGTGGAGCTCTCTGGCTTGACAACTGCATGATGTGGCATGTAGTAAGATACAACTTTGTTGTTTTCCGATAACTCTTTAGGCGGAACCGTTTTCATATGGCCTACTTTTAAGTATTCTTCAATGACCTCGCTGTATTCTGACTGCAAAGAAGGATCCTTTGCCAACTGACTTTCTAAGAGAATTAAACGCTTTTCACTTATACGTCGGGAAAACCCAAGCTCTACCGTTTGATGAAATTCTGTACTAAATGGTAGCTTTACAACATACCTTCCATCTGGTTGTCTATAGGTCGAGTCAGAATACAGCTGTTCACAATACTCATCTTCATACGAAAGTATTTTGGTATTGGCTACCTCTTCCAATTCCCAAAAACGCCTAATCTCTTCGTCGAGAGAAACTTGGTTGAAATAAGAAACAACTGTTGTATACACTGGTGTAGATGGTTTTGGCAGTGGACCCGAAATGATCCAACCGAAAATGGTATTTTGCAGTACCAGCTTCCCTAAAAGATTATGATGAACACCTTCTTGAATAATTTCTGAATAAACATCAGCACCTATAAGCATATCTACTGCTGAGGATTTATAAAATTGAGGATCCGCAAGTTTGAAACCTGACAACTTTGATAAGTCTAGATACTCCGCAGACTTAGAAGGGAGATGCCCAGTTGGACGTTCGACGACTAAAGCGTGGACATTAACCACGCTTGAATTTAGGTTTGAGCCCATTGAAAAACGACATAGGCTTTTTGCAATAGTTGTAACAGCTTGGTTAACACCTGATATCTGGACATGCGCCTGCGTTACAGGTAGTCCTAAGCGCCGTTGTGCAGCTTTCGATATCAAAGTTACCTCTGATCCAGGATCAATTAGAGCTCGAAGAGTGTGATTTATTCCGTGGATCTTAATGGATACTAAGGCTGTTGCTAAAAGTATTTGTCTCGACGAAGTCGAGAGGTGCGTATTCACATTATTAGCGTATTCATTAGATCTAACATTGAAGTTTATGTGAGATGAATTTGATGGATTATGTTGTTGTGGTACAACACTATCCTGAAAGTGGATGAGTGTGTGGTGACGCTTCTTGCAATAACTGCAGGTGAACTTGCTTTTGCACATTTGCGAAGTGTGATAAGGTGCTAGGCAATTTGAACAAAGATTGTTACTTCGCACAGTCTGAACTCTATCCTTGATCTCCATTTGTAGGAAAGTAGGACAAAGACGCAAAGAATGTGTTCCTTGACACATCACACAAGTGGTTTTACTGGGTTTGGTAAGATGTGCACTTACCTTTCTATTGGCATGTGGTTGTGAAGAACTAACGCTTTTCTTGGACTTAGTACACAGTTGAATATCGTTAATGGTTTCTAATGTTTTGTAACGTGCGACTAAAAATGCACTCATGTCCTTCCAAGTAGGAATTTCAGACGGATTTGCTAAACCTTGTTCCCATAGAGACAATGTTTTCTCTGGTAAACGATTTGAAACGAGAAATGTCAGAATTGAATCCCATGACTCGGTTTCGATTCCGTGAGACTTCAATGCACATAGGCACTCGTTGACATCTCTGTGGAGTTGTTTCAAACCTTTATCGGTTTCCACAGAAAGATTCGGAAGGTTAAATAAAATCTTTAAATGACTGTTAACTAGAATTCGCTTATTTTCAAACTGTGAACTTAGAGCTTCCCACGCAATTTCAAAATTGTTATCAGTCAAGGCAAACTTTGAAACTATGCTAAGAGCATCTCCTCGTGTCTTAGCACGGAGGTGAAATAACTTTTGTACCGGACTCAACCGCGAGTGGCTGCCATACACTGCCAAAAACATATCGCGAAACGATGGCCATGATAAATAATCCCCTTGAAATAATTCACAATCACATGGAGGTAATTTAAATCCATTTTGGTTTGAATCTTTACTGACTGAAACCTTTTGCCCTTGATATATTGCTTGTAAATCACTTGAACCTGGATTTTCATCCGATGAACTTTTAGCTTCGCTGATGGTAGCTTTAATCTTATCTACACAATTAATTATAAACTCTGAACACATAAAATATGTCTCGGAAGAGAGCCTGTATTTTGCTTTCACAGCACCGAGATTGTCTAGTTCTAATGGATTCTCTAAATCACAAACACAATTCTCATACGCGCTTTTAACCTCTACCCACAAATCCTTTAATTCAACGTCTCGCGCTTTGAGTGAAGACAACGTTAAAGAGTTAATTGGTTTCTCTTTTAAATCGGCATAATACTCGACCAAACAGTCCGTGTTGAAAATAAATTTATCCATTGTTGTTATTTTCTCTCTTAACTAACTTGGATCTACAACTACGTTCGCGATTACTTTGAAACGTGAATGCATAAACTGAACACGAATTATCTACGAGTATTTATCAACAAATACTTGACGCGTTTTTACTAGATTTTGATTGCAATTTAATAAGTTTATATGAATAATTGATCAAAGAGAAAATTTGCATCTAAATGTTCTACAGTACACGTACCTTCTCTAAGTTGCTTTCACTGTTGAGCTCATGCTGCTTGCTGTATGTTGAAATGAATTGTGTGTCTTGGCTTGTGTGTTATCAGCTACGAGGTATTGTGTGGTGGATGGATAAATCGTCACTGACTGAAGAGATGAATTATGATGACAAGTAGGTAAAGTGTGTAATGCACCTGATGTTAGCTCGGATGAAGAGATGATCAGCTGGGTTGATACTGATCGTGGCTGCGTGTGTCTCTCAAATTAATGTAGGAACTTTGTGATCGTCTTTACATTGATGATGAATGAGATTATATTTTTGATATCAATTAATTGGGAAGATAAGTATTTTAGCTTGTTTGAAGTTTCTGATGGAGCCCCGATCGTGGATCGCGCGTGCTCTTTCAAATATTTTATTGATGAAAGATGGCTTTTTAGGAATTCAGCGTAAGTACTTCATGTAATAGATGGACGCTCAATGTAGTTAGAATGCGATGATGATCGTTGATAAGATGGAGGGTTGATGGAGCGCCGATCGCAGACTGCGTGTGCTCTGTCGTTTTTCCTGATAGTAACTATATAGTTGCGATTTGATTTTTAATGAAATATAATAAAATGGTATTCGATGATCATTAAGTTGATGGAACTCGATGATGAAAAAGGTTAGACAATGATGGAGCGCTGGTTGGGGACCGTGTGTGTACTCAAGTCGATTATTTTATTAAATTCGCTTTTGGTGTTTATAGCAAAAGTGATGATCTCATAGAATTAATGAGGATTTGATGATAAAGATGATCGTCTTGGTTGGATGGAGCGCTGGTCGTGGACCACGTGTGCACTGCCTCTCAAGTATTTAGTTTTAATGGAAATTAATTCCGAAAATAATGATTTTCTTTTATAAATGCACTGATTCGAATATCCGGCTCGAAGGACCAATATTTATTTGCCGTAGGCGTAGGTATTGTAAAGAAAAAAACGAAAATTTAGTTTTACAATATTTATTACTAATAATGTGATACACTAGGTCTTACCTCGGTGAGGGTTAGTAGAGAAGAAAAAAAAAGAGTATGAGAAATGGGTTATAGGAAAAGGCATGGCGAATATCCGCTGAGTGAGTGCCCCCTAGCATAATAGAGTAAAAACATAGTTTTATGTTTAAGGGGGTGTTTATATTCTGTTTTCACGTAGACAAGTACTTCAACAAAGATAAGTTAGCTTTAAGCTACTCGAAAACATTCCTGTGTTCGTGTTGTTCGGCCGGAATGAAGGTGACCTACAATTTTCGGTTGAATCCGAATTACTTAAATGAGATGCACTTTTGGGAATTTTGTTTTAGAGAATTTTTTCTCTTCCTCGTAGGCGGTACCTGGATAGTGGTAATTCATAGTCATAAAAAACTTCATATTCAAGAAGCTAGTATCCTACATTAGCCGAGGATAAAAAATAAAAATAAATATGGTGGCGCAACAGCTCGAAGAGAACCAGGACCTAGTGACTTACAACTCCCAAACATTCCTGTGTGCAAGTTACCAGGAATCGAGGGGACCTACAATTTTCTGCCGATTCCGAACAGCTAATGAGCAAGACTTTTCATGACAAGAGATACTCTTGGAGGATTTGTGAATTCCTTGCAAGAGGCAGTACAGCGGCTGATAATCGAACCAAAGACCTTCTGCATGACAGTCCAACGCACTAACCATTATTCGAAGGGGTACCTGCCGAGGATACGGAACAAAAAAGAACAAAACTACACAAAAAGGAGAAGAAATTTAAGTAATTTATGCAACTAACTTGATTTCAAAAGAACGTCAAAGCACAAATTTGTAAAGCAATCAAGTAATGGAAAACTTTATAAGTAATACGACTTAAAGTCATATAGATGCATTATGATTGAACATCTACCAAACGGCTATCCATTTTGGAATCCTGTTTCGAATAAAATAATTTTGATGGTAAAATATCTTATTTTCATTCAAGAGAGCTGTAGAGCTTTCGAAATCAAAACAAATCGAACGAAGTATTTGGGAACAATATAATATTATTGATTAGATTAGGGTAAGGATGTATGAATCAAAAGGGGATACTTAGAAAGAAAAAAAAGCAATTCAAGGGAATTGCTCTTGCAAGGAAGTGATAAATCTTCACGAGCTTTTGTTCCTTGAATTTATTTTGTTTATTTATAGTTCGGATGTTGGTTGTAATCTATTATCTATTTTAATCTATTATCTATCTTATCGCGTTTTAAAAAACAGACATATGCAAATAAAACCAATAACTAACATCTGTTCTTAAACAAAAATACTTTCTATTCGAGAGTGGTTTTAGCAAAAACTTATTACTTCTTAACCTAAAAAAAATATTTAAAAAAAAATTGACCAACCTAATCCCAAATTTGACAGCCTGAGTTGTCTATATATGAGAGCCTGACTTGACTATATACATATGAGTGTTTCTATATCGGGAAATACCACCATATATGTATATCCCACACGTCATCGGTAGTTTACGTTGAATTGTACGACAATCTTGGCTTTACATTCAATTTCGTCAAAAAAAAAATGCAATAAGACTTGACAGCACCAGTTAAAAAATCTTGTAAAATAATTCCTATCTTAAGACAACCGTTTAACCCTACTGTGCGCCGCCTTCAGTGAGATATTTACATTTTTATTCAAAATCTTCGAAAAAATCGACGT
Source organism: Chrysotoxum bicinctum (assembly GCA_911387755.1). Lineage (NCBI taxonomy): Eukaryota > Metazoa > Arthropoda > Insecta > Diptera > Syrphidae > Chrysotoxum > Chrysotoxum bicinctum. Next base: position 46,295,527 of record OU426988.1, on the reverse strand, counting down.
TTTTTTCGAAACCAAATTTTAGTTCAATGAATGGATCTTCAAGGTTGACGTTTATTTTAAAGTTATCGGTTTGAACCGAAACAAATTTTGTTCTATTCTTAATAAAACTTATTCAGAAACTCAGAATTAAAACAAAATTTGAAAATTGTTGCCTCTAAAATATAATTGGCGTTATAAATATAAAGCTTAAGTTGATGTACAAATTGGGTTTTAAATAATTAATAGGTACGATGTAAGGTCAAAATTAATTCAATTTTATGCAGGAACTTCCATGACCTGTTCAATTCTAATTTTGTCAAACGGTTATGTAGTCATGTCGTTTTGGTGTCCAGTTTTATTTTATAACACACTTTTGTTCTTTCGCAAAGGGACAATTACTGTTTGCAAATTGTAAACCCAAACATACAATTTTGCCAAACGTTATCGTGACGACGATTATAATGCAATGACTTACGGATTTGGCTTATTAAAATCTTATATTATGTATGTATATATTAACATAACAGTTAATAGAAGGGAAAGAAAATCCTTCCTATTCCAATTGTGATTCAGTGTTGAATTCCAATTGAACTCTTTTTTTTATATATTCGTTATAGTGACCAGGTTTATACCTGGTCGTATACTACGAAACGATCTCATAACATTTCCTGTTTGTTTTGTTTCCAATTCTCTTGTTTCCCTGTCCATGCCTTGCCAATGATAATAGCTGATGGATAGATACATGGGTATGGATAGACAACAAACTGCAATTCCAACAATATAGACTTTTTCATGAACAGTATTTGTGATAGACGTAATAACAAAGTATACCTATGTAGCTATCTAGTCTATGGTTAAAACAAAAAATGGAAATATTTTTCCACATAAAAGGAAACTCACCTTATTCCGTAATGAAAAACCAACTAGAAAAACGCACCATCACTACCAAACAAATGTATTTCAAATGAGACTGGTCTTGTAGTGTATTTCGCTTCTGCTGCAACTGCTACTAGCTCGGGCGCTGGCTCTTGCTCTAGGGCTCTTTTTTGGATCTGCTGCTGTTTCTCTTACTATTGCTGCTTTCCGATGTCGTTGGTTTGTAAAGAATATGAAGTTATCGTCAAATACAATAATTAACCGAGAATTAAACTTTTTGGTTTTGGTTTCGACATAAACGTAACGCACTAAATACAGTATGGATCAGCAAAAGGAGAGTAATAATTACGTCGACGATTGAAAAGCTAATTGAATTTTTTTTTTTTTTTTGATTTTCTAAATTGAAAAAAAAAAGAAACACCTTAAAAGTTGTCGTGGGTATGTAGATAGGTATTTACAGAGTTAAAAAAAAAGAATCCAAAACTAAGTACAAAAGAAAAATTGTATGCACATTATGTATGTATATTTTAAATAAAAAGATAGATCTCGTTTTTCCGAAAGAAAATTTCTCCAACACACTTTTATCTATGCCTTCCAATTTATTTCTTTTTTTTTAAGGTTTTTCTTTAAAATATTTGCACACACACGATGCGATGCTCTTCTAGCTGCCCGTTGCTACTGGTGCGCTAGGAAAAGACGGGAGGATAGAAATAGAAAAAGTGTAGTCTTTTTTTGTATTTTTATTTTCGTCACACAGTAGATTAATTAATTTGAATGTAATTATTATTAATAGTTTAAGGAGCTGCCCAAAAATATATTTAATATTTTTTTTATAGGAACCAAAGTGTATAACACAATCAAGACAAAAAAAAATAAGTAAAAAAACTAGCGACGACGAACAAAAGTACCAAGACGACGAAAACGCTCGCGAATCACCAAGACCAAGTGTATCTTACACGTACCACACGCTCGTTCCGAATAACTTCTTTGCTTCTGAACTGAAATCTGAAATAGATAAATTGCTCGACGAACGAAACGACGACAAAGTAAAGTCTTTCTTTGGGCCGAGTTTTTGTTGAGTATTATTTTTTTCTTCTCATTTTTTGGTGCCTGACTGAGTGCTGTGTGTGTACAAGAAGCAAAAGCGGATAAGTAGAATAGAAAGAGCAGAGCAGAAAAATAATAAAACCTTAAGTGGCTAGTTAGATGGGCAGGGATTAACTGTCAGATTTTAAGTTCGTTGACAGCGGCTCTGTTTAATAATAATGGCACAAAATTTTAATTGAATTAGTACAATGTTAAAGCTGTTTTAGTATGATACTAGGTTAAAACAACGAATTTGCACATTTTAATCGAATATAGCAGCATACTTTCCCTACCCTTTTATTAAAGTTAAAATCATCGAATATCTATTTTTTTTAGTATCGTGCTATTTACAAACGCTGCAAAAGGTCTGTTTACTTAGTTTATTGCACGAACTATCATTAGGTGCGTTTTATTATCCACAAATCTATCTGGATCCGGATCGGGATCTTCCCTTGAAAATAAAACGATACGGATCTTACTGACAGCAGTGTTATAAGCCCGTCTCTTTTTATCCTTGGGTTTGGAAATTTTATATTATGTCTTGTCCTTTTTCTTTACACTATAGCTTACACTACCTTACCATAAAACCCAACTAACAATTTTACTTCTATATACATCTAGAGAAGCTTCTTGTTACTGTCTATTACTACGTTTATATGAGGTATTGAAGCGAGCTTGAAGCTCACTTCGACCCTTTGTAAACGGGTATTGAGTTGAAATGAGCTTCGTTCGACTCGATCTCACTCGCTCAGCGGTGTCGAGTCGAAATATGAAACGAAAAACCTGGTTCGAGGAGTTGGCTTAACAAAATGTTTCAGAATCGCTCAACACCATTTCAACTCAACTCCAAATCGAGCTCTCAACTCTAATGACGAAAAACCTGGGTCGAAAATCCGACCCTAATCCAACTCGATCTTTCGATACTGCATATAAACGTAGTATATTACACACATTTAAGGGTTGTATAAAACTCCAAAGAGTTAAAAGGGCGACTTTTTTTAACTCCTATTCCACCTTTATGGAGTAAATTCTGTCACTCCGAAAAATATTCTTATCTTTATGTGATAGAGGTACTATTTGATATTCTACGTCCATAAGGTAATCAGAGAATATTTAGTCCATCACTATAGGAGTAGTAGTACTGCTATAAAGCTCATCAAATAATATTATTTGTGAACATAATATATGCTTTATAGCAGCATTTGCGTCGATAGTGACCATGAAAAGAAGATTTACTGTCACAAGAATAAAATATTTATAGGAGTATGCAGAAAATAAAAAAAAATTATTTGTTTGTGCTTATTTGATTTTATTTTTATTTTGATGCTTTTTTGCATGTTTTTCGGATTTTTCGGCATAATTTCTGAAAAGATCTTAGAATTGATTATTTTGTATGATTTCATTTCTACTTTTACTTTTAAAATTAATTTAAAAATTACTTACATGTGTAGGCAGATCTGGGAATCGAACTCGGGTCCTCTCACACAAAATCTCTTGCTCGCTAACCGCTCGGCCAAACTGGTATATGTAAGACTGGCGTTGAATTGGTATCACTTTTATCGTGAATTAATTCCTATAAAGCCACATAGGTTTTCTTTATAGGTGCTTTTAAGACTAAAATATTAGAAGATAGCGAAAGCGAAGAAAGACTCGCCAATCAATCCACAATACATAACACTCTCGCTAAAAAAAATTGTACAAAATACTTTTTTCTTTAAAAAACTGCATGATTCGAGTTTTATATCAATAAAAATTAATTTATTTTTTCAAATAAATTGCATTGTTTACTTTTATCTTGCGACATAGACGCACTATATGCGTTCGTAAAAATAAAAGCCCATAAAATTTGTTTAAAAGCTTAGAAATTTTATAATACAATCTATAAGATATGACAAAAAAAAATGTTTCCAAACACTGTCAAGAAATGGTTTTTAAAAATTGTATTTTTAGCGAAAACGGCACCTAGAATTTTGATACTTTTTGTTCCTTTCGATTAATTTTAACGATCTATAATTCAATAAAAATTTTGAAATTAAGATATTACTGACTGTGCCTACCATAAAACTATTTTTTCTAATTTTGAATAACGCAATATCGGCTTGTCGGATTTTAAAAACATTTTTTGTAGAGAGGCTTGATAAAAGTTTAAAAAAAACTTCTATACAAACTGAAAACTGAAAATATTTTTTTGGTTTAAAAAAACGTCAAATATTTTTTTTGAAAATCTGTTATTTAAAAAGCAGGTCAATATTTTTTGAAATTCAATTTTTTATCCGAACAATAACAAAAACTTAAGTTTTGCGTATCAAATGTTTTTCTCAAGAAATTTTTTTTTCTGAGAAATCACATGTCATTTTGTTATTGTTTATTGCTGCTAGAAGAGTGAATAGTTTCGACTTAAACCTTAATTTAATCAAAATATTTTTTATAGTTTTCGCTGTTTTATCTGGAATCAAATAAAGTTCGATCCATTTCGAATAATAATCGATGGCAACAAAATATGATTTACCACCGTAATCCAAACAATCAACACCAAGTTTTTGAAAGGGAGTTTCCGGTGGAGGATGTGAAATAATCGAATTGTTTTTATTTTGTGGCCTAAATTTCTCACATTCACGGCATTTAAGAATCATGTTTTCAATATCTCTTGCCATGTATGGCCAGTAGAGAGTACCTTTGGCTCTCTTAATAGTCTTTGTAATTCCCATGTGTAATTTATGAAGAAGGTTTAACGTCTCCTTAATTAAAGAACGCGGAACGAAGACACGATTTTCGTATAGTACTAATCCATTTTCAACATGAATATTATTTTTAAGTTGCCAGAAAAATTTTAAATCATCATCCAAATTATGCTTGTCTTTTGGCCAACCTTCATAGTAAAAATGTATAAGACATTGTAAAATTTCATCTTTTTTCGTTTCATTTTCAAATTGAATTCTTTTGGGCTCACTCAAATTAACGCTATGAACCAAATCTTTGAAAGTTTTTTCCATATTAACTGTGGGATCATCAATAAAATTCCTTGATAAAAGATCCGCTATATAGAGAAATTTTCCAGGGACATATTTTAAATTCAGTTTAAATTTAGAAAGTTTAATTTTCATTCTTTGCAATCGCGCAGAATGAACCTCACCTACATCTTTCTTAATAATTGCAACCAAAGGTTTATGGTCAGAGTGCACCGTAAAATGGTAGCCATATATATAGTTATTAAATTTTTCACATGCGTATACCACAGCTAACAATTCCTTTTCGGTTTGAGCATACCTTGTCTCAGTATCAGTTAAACTTTTTGAAGCAAATGCTACAGGTTTATTATCCTGCAACAAACAGCATCCAAGACCGCTTTGAGAAGCATCGGTTTGGATGATTATATTCTTACTAGGATCAAAAATCTGAAGGATTGAGTGTTGTGCTAAAGTATTTTTAATCTCATTAAAAATATTCCTATGGGAGGACGTCCATAAAAAATCACTACTTTTCTTTAACAGACTGCGAAGAGGTGCATTTAAAGTCGAAAAATTTGGTATGAAATCACGTAAATAATTAAACATTCCCATTATTCTCTCTAGCTCTTTTCTATCTTGGGGTTCTTTCAATTTGAGAATCGATTCTACACGAGTTGGATCAGGACGGATAGTATCGCCAGTAAAAATATGCCCTAAATATTTTACTTCTTTTACGCAGTATTGAAGTTTATCCTTATTAAACTTCACATTTATTTCACGTGCCCTTTTTAAAACATTTTCGACATTTGTATCATGTTCTTCTTTTGTCCTTCCTCCAGTTATTATATCATCGATATAAATGAAGGTTCCTGGCAAATTACCAAAATATTTGGAATTTAGATTTTGAAATTTTTCAGCTGCTATTTTGACGCCAAAAGGAAGTACGTTGTACTCAAATGTTCCATAGCGAGTGCTAAACACAGTGAATTTTTTAGATGCTGAACATAATTCGACTTGCCAGAAACCTTCTTTCAAGTCAAACACAGTAAAATACTTAAAACCTCTCATAGCATCGCAGAAATCAGATAGCGTTGGAATAATACCATGCTCTTCTTGGAGATTATCATTCAAAGCACTTGGATCTAAACATAACCTCAAACTACCATTTGCCTTTTCCACAATTACTAATTGATGAGACCATTCTGACGGCTCCTCTCGCCTTCGAATGATACCACGTTGCTCCATATTTTCGAGAGCTTCCTTTACTTTATCTCGAATTCCAAGTGGAATTCTACGAGGAGGTTTACATACTGGTATAGCATTAGGTTTGAGTTCTAATCTACATTTATCTGGAAATCTACCGTCTCCCGAAAACACGTCATTATTATTTGTCATAAAACTACCGACTTCGTTTAAAGAATTGACTTTGCGGATTAAATCAAATTGAATACACGTTTTTAACCCAAGTAAAGGTTTGGAGCTTCCCTCAACGACGACATAGTCAACATCATCAACTAAATCTTTGTACTGTGTACGAAGACGAACAGAACCCATTGTAGCAATTCGAGAACCTCCATATGCTTCTAATTTATGTTTTACCGGGCTTAATTTTGCTTCGCATTTAATATTTTTTAAAACTTCAGATGGTATTATATTAACTTCAGCTCCACTATCGAGCTTAAATTCTATAGAACTGTTTTCTACAGTTATTATTTCGCACCAACTACCGAAACCATGTCGAACCTGACCTATCGCACCAATATAAGCTACTGACTCACCACTGTCACCACTCTCATCACCATCATCCTTATCATTACTATAAACTGAAGCTTCATTTATACAGTTAATCCCTTTGGATCTGCATACAGATGCAAAATGATTAAATCTTCCGCAAGCTTGACACCGTTTTCCAAATGCTGGACAGTTACCGAGAGCATGATGTTTATTACATTTGTAACAAACATTTGAATATTGGGAATTAACGCGTCTCTGTTCCATATTGTCATGCTGATCTCTGTTCTTTGTTACACGATTTCTAGAATTAGAAGAAGATGGAAAGTTTAAATTTTGGCGTAAATTATTATTAGATTTTGATATGAAATTATTTAAATTATTCCCTTTTTTAGTTTTCACAACATCAACAGCCGATCCTCTTTCTGCTTGCATCTCCTTTGCCTGCATATTTGCCTGTTCAGCCACACGACAAATTTCTTTAGTTTTTGTCAAATCCAAGCTATCCGTTTTTAGAAGTTGTAGTCTTATATTTTGTTCAGCTATACCCATTACGATGCGGTATCTTATCATATACTCTTTTTGGTCGTTAAATTCACAGTTTTCAGCAAGTTGGACGATGTCAGAGAGGAACTGTTCAAACGGTTCACCTTCTTTTTGATATCGAGAAAAAAAATATACCGCTCGTATACTATGTTGCTTCTCGGTACGCAGTACTGTTGAAAGGCTTCAATAACCTTTTCGAGGTTATTTTTGTCTGCTTCTAACATTGGAAGTGTTTGATATACTTCGACTGCTTTTTCCCCAGCGCACGATAGAAATCTCGCAGTTTGTATTTCCTCAGATTCAACATTTGTTTTTGTAGCGATAGAATAGATCTTCCACATATTGTGAAATTTCCGCCAATTTTCTTTTACATTCCCGTCCATCAACAACGGACCAGGTTTCTGGAAATCACTGGCCATTTTTTATTCGTTTTGATATACCAAAAAAATTCGTTAACGTTTTGCATGCACTACTTTTATGTTAAGTTTAAGGTTTTATTGCATGCACTTTTTTTTTATCACTTTTAAGTTTTACAGTTAGTACACTATATGCTTTCTTTATTAGCATGCATGTTCAAATATTTAGCTTAAGTTTTTATGCGTCTCTATATGGTCTATATGATTCGGTTCTTTTATTTTTTAAACAAGTACCGACTGCGCCATGTTGTATTCTTTAATAAAATATTCAGTTTATGTTTAATGCGAGTAAGATCTTTATTATGATCGAGCTAGGTTACAACTGAAACTTTAATATAATCTATCAAAGAGTGAGACCAGCATGATAACACAGATATAGGGTCCTGATGACAATTGCAATCATACGTATATCTTAGTGTGTATAAATTATTAGGTGTTGCCAAGCTCAATAATACATCACCAAACACTGTCAAGAAATGGTTTTTAAAAATTGTATTTTTAGCGAAAACGGCACCTAGAATTTTGATACTTTTTGTTCCTTTCGATTAATTTTAACGATCTATAATTCAATAAAAATTTTGAAATTAAGATATTACTGACTGTGCCTACCATAAAACTATTTTTTTCTAATTTTGAATAACGCAATATCGGCTTGTCGGATTTTAAAAACATTTTTTGTAGAGAGGCTTGATAAAAGTTTAAAAAAAACTTCTATACAAACTGAAAACTGAAAATATTTTTTTGGTTTAAAAAAACGTCAAATATTTTTTTTGAAAATCTGTTATTTAAAAAGCAGGTCAATATTTTTTGAAATTCAATTTTTTATCCGAACAATAACAAAAACTTAAGTTTTGCGTATCAAATGTTTTTCTCAAGAAATTTTTTTTCTCTGAGAAATCACATGTCATTTTGTTATTGTTTATTGCTGCTAGAAGAGTGAATAGTTTCGACTTAAACCTTAATTTTTTAAAATTGCCAGTCTACATTTAAACAAGTTCGTTCGACACAGTCCTACATTTTGTTTATAAAGATTTTCTCAGATTACGCATTTTGTTGTTGTACTCTTGATTCATCATAATATGTACAAAAGCACGTGGTTTACTATGCCTACATTTGCACAGTTTTATAACAGTACTATAGGAACTATATACCACTATAAGTGTCCCACAGAAAAATTGATCATGATTATAGAGTCTTGACTTAAACTGTCCAATAATGATTCTATAAAGATGGCAAATACTAAATTATGATTTTTAAAGCAGTTTATTGGGATGACTATTGGAGTATACACTGCCATGTGATTTTATTGTATGATTATAGAATGATTAAAGGAAAATTGAGTCTTTACGCCTATAGAGGTGATACAAAGTGCTCCAGAGAATATCTAAGTGATGTCTTATATCAACTTTTACTCCTATAACTATTTGACTTCCAGCAAGAAAGGTTATATGAGCACTATAGCTACGAATGATTCTTTAATTTCAGAAATAGGAAGCAAAATTGTTAGTTGGGAAAGCCATCTACTCGTCAGTGTAAAAACTAATTTTTGGATCTTTGAAATAGATCCCGATAGAAAACAGGATCCCAAATTATTTTTGTAACACATGTTAAAACTTAATCCAGATCCGGATCCAGATAGATTTGTGAATAATAAAACGCACCTAATAACTGTAAACAGCTTCAAAATACTTGATGCCGGAAAAACTTTTGGCTGGAACGTATTGGTAAATACGATTGTATTTTAATTGAAACAAAGATTTTAAATATTTGTATTTCTAAGGAAAAGAAAACAAAATCAAAAAGAAGGACGTTGTGGTCGAAGAAAGAGGAAGCACTGTTGGTGGAGGCTTGGAAAGAAAAAATAAAGGATCTGCGAGGCGCTAGAAAAAACTTGCATGTTGTTGCGAGGCAAGAGAAGCTGAATATGTCTCACCTCAGCAAGAGACTTTTGGCTCACTCAACAACACAGTGAGGCAAACCGTAGACAGATCTTCTCCAGGCAACCCAAATCATGGCTCTAGAGACATTTTAGAATGTTTGGCTCAAAAATACATCAAAAGAAAGTGTTATCAGAAGACTTGAAGTCTTATATAAAATTGGCGGTTTTGAAAGGTGTTTCTACCTGTAGGGAAGCGATGCAACAAGAAGTTGCAAATACATTGAAGCAGGAAATTCAAAGTCAGCTCAGCGACTTCTTTAAAAATTTGAATTTGGCTGGTTCGGCTCCGGTCCCAAGTAACCAAGTTCCTAGACCACCACCTGTTTTAACAGGACCTCCACCGAGGCAAAATCCATTACCAGCGCCGATGTTTGACTCTGCACCTGCAGAGCCACCACCAGCGCCACGGAATCATTCGGCTGATTCAGGTAGAAGAGCGTTTGTGCCAGTAGGACGTCAGCCCAGAAGATATTCAGCTCCTTCTGTAGCTCCGGAAAGGCAATACCAACCGTACAATTCTCCGTTTTCGTATGTGTCATCATCATCATCATCATCATCGGCTCGACAACCGGGTTCCGGTCCTGGCCTCTTTCAACAAGTCTCTCCACCTATCCCGGTCTCTAGCCGACGCCATCCAGTTGCGCACCCCAAGGCTTCGGGCGTCCTGGTCTACGCCATCTTTCCAGCGCAAGCATGGTCTTCCACGCTGCCGTCTACCATAGAATGTACCACAAAGAACTTTCCGAGCAGGTTCCTCTTCGCTCATGCGAGCTAGGTGCCCTGCCCACCGGAGTCTACCGAGCTTAATTTTTGTCACGATATCTGCTTCTAGGTATATTGCGTACAATTCATGATTGTACCGTCTCCGGAATCGTCCTTCCTCACATATGGGGCCAACAATTCTCCTTAAGACTTTTCTCTCGAACGCAGCTAAGAGGTCGGAGTGCCTTTTGGTAAGCACCCAAGTCTCGGATCCATATGTGAGTACTGGCAGGACCATGGTCCTGTACAGCAGCAGTTTTGAAGTTATGGTGAGATTTCTGGATTTGAAAAGCTTTGACAGACTATAGTAGGCTCTGTTGGATTTGAGAAGCCGCCCGCGTATTTCTTCTTCTATATTGTTATCGGCTGCTACTATTGACCCAAGGTATTTAAAGGATTGCACCACTTCAAATTCGTGCTCCGCTACCTTGATTGTTTGACCAACTGTTCCTCTCGCATTCGACGCCACCATGTACTTTGTTTTACCTTCACTAATGTGCAGCCCCAGATTTTGTGCCGCCTGCTCGATCTGGATGAAGGAATCGTGTACAGCTTGTTCGGATCTTCCGATGATGTCAATGTCGTCTGCGTAAGCTAGTAACTGGCTGGACCTGTTGACGATGGTCCCTCTTGTTGCCGTGCCAGAGTCACGGATTGCTTTCTCCAACGCCAGGTTGAAGAGGAGGCAGGCCAAACCGTCCCCTTGTCGGAGTCCATTAAAGATTTTGATTGGTCTGGATAGCAATCCGGCTATTTTTACTTGGCTTGTTACGTTGGTCATGGTCAACCTACATAGTCGTGTCAATTTATTTGGGATGCCGAATTCTCTCATGGCTTTGTAAAGTTCTACCCTGGCTATGCTATCATAGGCGGCCTTAAAGTCTATAAACAGATGGTATGTTGGGATGTTAAATTCTAGACATTTTTCCATCGCCTGCCTAAGGGTAAAGATCTGATCAGTTGTTGATTTGCCTGGAATGAAACCACACTGATATTGTCCGATGACGGTTTTAGCGTATGGGGTTATCCGGTCTTGTAGGATAGAGGAGAGTATCTTATAGGCGGTACTCAACAACGTGATACCTCTATAATTGCTGCACGTTGTGACATCTCCCTTCTTATGTATGGGGCATATTATGCCTTTTCGCCAGTCTTCTGGCATTTCTTCTTGCTCCCATACGTGCACTATAATATCATGAATTGCTTGACGTAAGGCTGGCCCGCCGTGATGAAATAATTCGGCTGGTATGCCATCGGCTCCCGGGGATTTGTTCTGTTTAAGCCGGCCTATAGCCTTCTCAACCTCTTCTATGCTTGGTGGCGGCAACATAGGGTATTCTTCTTGAAGTAGTGGAGCCTCCACTTCTGCAGTGAGCTGACCATTTAGCAATTCATTGAAGTACACTTCCCATCGCTCCAGTATGCTTTCAGGATCGGTGATCAGATTTCCCTCTCCGTCCTTGCAGTATGTGCAGCGTGGTGTGTACTGCGTCATGTTTCGGACGGATTGGTAGAACTTCCGCGCCTGGTGCGGACCTCGCTCTCGGCTGTTTTCTATTTCACAGATTAGGTTCTTCTCCCAGGCTGATTTCTTTTGTCTGTGAAGCCGTTTTTCTGTTCTTCTGAGCTCTTTATATTCCTCTTCGCGTGCCCGCGTTCTATGAGATTGTTGCATTGCTCGGTACGCAACATTCTTACGTTCAGTCGCTAGCTTGCATTCATCATCAAACCAGTCGTTCCGATTTTTACGACTGCTGCCTAAGATGGAGTTGGCAGTACTAATGACAGTATTTTTAAGACGTGTCCACTTTTCATTTACGTCCAGCATACTGGCTCCAGGACTTACTCTCCCTAAGTCAGGTGTTTCTAGGGCGAGTCCTAACGCATTACCAAAGGTGTTACTGGTGTTTTCATTGCGCAGGGCAGCCGTGTTGATTCGAACCTGATCGGCGGATGCAATGCGTCTTCGCAAGGCAATCCGCCCTCGGAAAACCATACCAACAAGATAGTGATCCGAGTCGATATTGGCACCTCGGTACGTTCGTACCGTCATCAAGTTCGAGTAGTGGCGACGGTCTATCAACACGTGGTCTATTTGGTTACGAGTGACTCCATCAGGTGATACCCAGGTGGCTTTGTAGATATCTTTACGCGGGAACCTGGTACTCGCAACGACCATGTTTTTCGATGCTGCCAATTCTAAGACTCGAAGTCCATTGTCATTAGTGTTCTCATGCAAACTATGGGTGCCTGCGTAATGCCTGAATACCGGCTCCCGACCTATTTTTGCGTTCAAATCCCCAAGGATGATTTTAACATCATACCTTGGACAGGCATTGAGGGCCCTCTCGACTTGTTCGTAGTAAGTCTCTTTTTCTTCGTCTGAGGACTCCTCCGTAGGTCCGTGAACGTTAATGAGGCTGATGTTCGTAAATTTGCCTCGCACGCGAAGGGTGCATAGCCTTTCGCTTATAGCGTTAAAGCCGATGATAGTAGACTTCATTTTTTCGCTGACTAGGAAGCCTACCCCGAGCACATGGTGTTTTGTATGACAGCTGTAGTATATGTCATATTCTTTCTTCTGTAAAACACCATTCCCTGTCCATCTGATTTCTTGAAGAGCTGTTATGTCAGCTTTATACTTTGACAGGGCATCGGCTAGCTGCTGAGCAGCTCGAGCTCTATAGAGCGATCGTACGTTCCATAAGAAAATTCGTAAATCGTTTTTCCTTTTTCTATGCGTGGGTTGTCGTCGTGAGATCAGTCCGTTTCCGAGGCTTGTTGTCGGTCTCGTAATTCTTTTAGTTTTACGGGACAGGGAATTAACCTGTCGCCAACCTGAGGAACCAGCCTGATCATATTAGCCAAACCTTTTTTAAAAGGCTTGTTTCTAGCGGCCGCCGCGGAGAGGCTATGATCACACTTCCACCAGTCCCGAATAGTTACGGCACGTGCATGTTTTCGTATGCTACATGTTGTTCCCCCTATTCGTCTGATGGCTGACCGCCTTTTCGTATGTGTATCCACCTCCAAATCTCGATCCGTATGGGCATTCAGGATACAAAACCCCTATCAATGTAGATAAGTGGGGTCTAAAATTCGATGGTCTTTCGACCAATTTAACCGTGCAAGACTTCGTTTTCCGCTTAGAAAAACTTCAGAGTAGGTACGCCTGCTCGTGGAACGAAATCCTGAGAGACTTCCATTTATTACTCTCTGGTCCTGCCTACGATTGGTGCTGGTAATTTCAGGTGGATAACCCATTTGACTGGCCCACCCTAAAAGGTGCTTTGTTGAGCCGCTATAAAAATACCATGACCGACTTGGAGATAGTGCGTAACATTTTGGATCACAAGCAGCACTCGTACGAAGGTAGTGAGGAATTCTTCGCTGCCATTAATAAGATGCGGTTTCAGCTGAGGATGCCTATTCCGGAGGCAGATATGGTTAAAATCCTGAAACGAAATCTAAAAGACCAGATAAGAAATTTAGTTTTTCCACAAGCGGATCAGCTGAGATACGCCTGTAAAGAAGCGGAAGTAGCATTTTCGAGGCCTAAATCGGCTGGTAGGCCACCAATTAAGTATGGTGTGAATGATTTGGAATACGAAGAAGAATCCCAACCTTCTGACGAACAAGTGGCAGCTTACCAGTTCGGTGGGGCACGTCCGAAATATCCTCCTCGGAGATATGCTGATGCTCGGGTGCGAATTCAGTCCTCGTGAGATCCAAGTTAAAATATATAATCTGACCAACAGATACAACTAAGGTGTTTTTGTTTTACAATTACTTTAGTTAAACTTTATTATTTCCAGAATAGAAAAGAAAATGATTGGCATTCTTATTCTATTTTTAATAGCCAACAAAACTTTCAGTTGTAGTATACTACGTTTCCACTGAACGATAATCTAGATTATTTTCCAGTTTGATTTAAAATAATCTAGTAGTGTTTCCACTGGACTTGTTAGATTTATTTTGACATCTAAAATCTTAATTACAAGCAGTGTCAGTTATTAACATGTTTTTTTTTTTGTTCAGTTTGTCAACAGACTAAGGGTATTTATGTAACGAGATAATTTTCCGCTTTGTAGAAAGATATAACTTTCCGCAGCATGTTTTCATGAACACCCCCTAAGAAATACTTGCGTAAATGTGGGAAATATTTTGTGAAATGTCAAATTAAAAGTCAGAATCCATACTTCTTTAGTTTACGAGGTTTATTTCTGCACTTTCCGCAGCAAATTTGTGAGATAATTTTATGCGATTTGCAGAAACTTTTTCCCATACAAATTTTGACAGCTCGTTTCTGCGGAGATAAAATTATCTGGTTTACGAGGTTTACGAGGGTTTTCCGCGCTTACATGAATACCCCTACTATTTTTTTTTTCTTTTTTCTTCCATCAAACTGTCAGATTCATTGGAAATGGAAAAGTAAATCCGTTCAGTACAGTAGATTTCAAGTAGATTTACTTGAAATTTCGAATCGAGATGATTAATTTTTGTATGGTAAATCTAGTGATTTCAAGAAGATTTCATGTAGATTTGAGTAAATCTCAGATTATCGTTCAGTGGAGACACCGTAGCTGAAAAAAAGATAAAACTTTTTGTAATGATTGATTTGAGGTTTGTGACCCAATCTAAAATGGTTGAATGGAAAATCACATATTTTGATATTGGTTTGGTTTTTGAAAGGGGTCCATCTTGGGTTTATTTAATTCTCCAAAGTCTTTTATCTTTAAATTAAATTCAGGCCCTTGAATTCTTTTTAATTTATTTTTAATCTGAAATGTTAATGTTTTTTTTTCGGTGTCATGTGCATTAAATCAAAATCTGTTAATTATTATAAATAAAATGTAAAATTTCAAAGCTTGCAGGCAACTTGCTGGTCATCTGACTTTCCCTCTACATACGTCACTGCATATGCACAAAAAAGAATAAAGCGAGGAACAGATTATAAACAGCAACAGCGGCCGCCATTAATTTAAAGCCAATGGCCCTGAGTAATAGATCCGAATCTAGCCTAAGTTCGATTTTAACCAAACATTCGTAGAAATAAAACAAATTTCAAGTATAAATACTTAGGCTAGCCGCGCACTAGCAACTTTTAGTTGCGAAACTGTTTGGTTACTTATAGAAAACAGATGAACTGTTTGGTTGAATGTCCGTGAATTTGCAGATAATTATATGTTCAATAAAATGGCGAACTTATTTTAGGCAATCGTTTAGTTTGTGTCCAAACACAAACTTTTTAGTTGCTCGAACCAAGCAGTTTCGCAACTAAAAGTTGCTAGTGCGCGGCTAGCCTTAAAAGCGGCTTTCCTGTAACTAAGTTAAATTTAAAATGATAGAATCACAATAGAACTTTACGAATCTGGTTAATAGAAATCTGTTTGTGTATCAGTTCACAATAACGAAATTATGAAAATGAGTCACAATTATTGGTATAAATAAGACTGTTGTTAAATTTGATCTGTTACTACGAAATTTTAAAAGCAACTTTTCTACATCTAACAAAAAGTGACTTTAAAACCGATTCTATGAATGTCTATTACTAAGGGCCAATGTATTTCAATTGTTCAACACACATAAGAAAAGCAACGCCAACAGCGTCGTTAGGCCAAAGTCCTAAATTTGCTGTTGCTAGTGCGGTGTTGTCAACTTTCCCACGGCAATATTCAGTGGCACCACAATGAAAAACTTTTTTTCTATATGTTTGCTGGTCAGCGTGCTGTTTGCTGTTGACGATGCTGGTGCTGTTGCTGGTTTTATCTGTTTCGCGCATATGACTGGCAGTGTATACACTCAACTTGCTAGCCAGTTCTTGCTTGTGGGCTCAGAATTAATAAAACTGTGCTGGAATATGGAAAAGTTATGGGACATAACTATTACTACGTTTATATGCAGTATCGAAAGATCGAGTTGGATTAGGGTCGGATTTTCGACCCAGGTTTTTCGTCATTTGAGTTGAGAGCTCGATTTGGAGTTGAGTTGAAATGGTGTTGAGCGATTCTGAAACATTTTGTTAAGCCAACTCCTCGACCCAGGTTTTTCGTTTCATATTTCGACTCGACACCGCTGAGCGAGTGGGATCGAGTCGAACGAAGCTCATTTCAACTCAATACCCGTTTACAAAGGGTCGAAGCGAGCTTCAAGCTCGCTTCAATACCTCATATAAACGTAGTATATGTTTTGATAAACAAAATCAAACAGTGCACCACGTAAAGTAAAAAAAAAAGCAAAACAAAACGAAGAGAAAAAATATTTATGTAGTGTAGTGTTGTTGTCTGTCATTTCACTTGTTCATTGTTCAAATATCAAATTCTTCTGGAATTGTCGCTGACTGGCCGAGGTCAAACTCTAGTTTAATTCGATTACGTTACTTAGAATATCTAAAGTTAAAATGTTTGGGAAACCCCCAGTAACTGCTCTTCAAGAGTATTGCGCAAAAAAAGGAGTTGGCCTACCCAAATACAATTGTATGGATGCAAACGATGGCACCAAATCTTTTATGTGTTCTGTGGATGCCTTGCAGATCACGTCATACGGCAACGGCCGTTCTAAACAGGAAGCCAAACATGATGCAGCTGCAAATTTAATACAAGATGTTAAGATGAAACATCCGGATATCCTCTTGATTCCTCAAGCACCCCATGAAGCAATACCCACCACAGACGCAGTTATCACTTTGCGAGATATATGCGTGCAACAAAATCATCCACTTCCAGCATTCGATATCATTCAACAAGCTGGTCCCGCTGAGGCACCAGAATTCACAGTTCTTTGCCAACTGGCCACCATCAAACGATATGGGGTAGCCAACACAAAGAAAGCAGCCAGACAAAAGGCGGCATTGGAAATTTTAAAAATTGTCCAATCAGTAAGTTCAAGTCTTATATTTTTGTCAAAAAAAATAAAATTTGGTTTTTGTGATATTAAAACATATAT
Organism: Chrysotoxum bicinctum; assembly: GCA_911387755.1. Lineage (NCBI taxonomy): Eukaryota > Metazoa > Arthropoda > Insecta > Diptera > Syrphidae > Chrysotoxum > Chrysotoxum bicinctum. The sequence goes on along the minus strand of OU426988.1, from coordinate 46,278,299 downwards.
GTATGTATTAGATTCCTCGCTTGGATGAAGGTCTTCAGGTAGCTTCAATGGAACACCAAATCGGAGAGTGCTATGAAAGTCGTTATAAAAAATTGAAGACCTATCGCGAACTCACTGAATCTGGTGTGGAAGATAAACCTGGCGAATTGCTATTAGATCGTCATTATTTCTTTGAAAAGTTTTACGACGCTTTAAAATCAGAAGCCAGACGCATCCTCTCTGATTCAACTCCTTATGTAAGTGATAAGGAAAGGGTGGGTGACCTATTTAGAACACTGAATATTAAACCAACCAAAAGAATGATACCATCTGCAACACTGAGTGTGTTTTATTTCTTGGAATTAAATCTAGAATATGATGTTTGTTTTGCCGGTACTGATGAAATCATATATGCAGACATTATAGAGTACTTCAAACATATGATATAATTACCGTTACAATAGTTTAAAGCAATTGTTATTTTATTTTTGCTATGGTATAATACCACTACATATAATTTATCCCCAATAAAAAAAATAATACATAATTTTTTTTTGCTTCTTGATAAAAAGCAAAAACAAATGTAAAATTTCGCAAGATGTTTTGATGTAAATACATACATATGTATGTGCGTGCATTTATCTGAGCAGAGCACTGGCTAACAAATATTTAATAACGGGTCTGCAAAATTTTTTTTTTGTTTGTTTTCAGAACCAGATTCTGAAGATTTTTGATATGTATGTATGTAAATTGAGTTACTTTTATAATAACGATATATGGATATATGTATATAACGATATACTATATATATATATATATATATATATATATATATATATATATATATATATATATAATATATATAACGATATACAAGAAATCAAACAATCTTTTGACAATTTGGGAAGATGTATTTTGTATTTTGACATTTCTAATTTTTGATTGTGTACTTAAAATTGACATACCTACCAATTGTTTGTCGTAAAAAAAAGGATTTTTAGATTACATGCATTGATGTATGCAAGTTTAAGAAATGACCCTAGGCAGCCTTGATTTTCATCTGCAGTAGTGACTCCAGGCCACCAAATTCCGCCTTCAAAAAATGTGCAAATAAATTTGTTTTCCTCAGTAGAAACCCTTTTTATGTATACAGCTATACAGGGTGTTCCACAGTCACCGCCCCAAATGAAAACCATGGATTCCTGAGGTAATTTTAAGTCGAAAAACTAAAGAGGTAACTTTCTCGTTTTCGTCCCGTTTTCGAGTTATAACAGTTTTTATGATTTTTGCTCTCTTTTCCCTTAACTGGCTTTATTTTTGCCGGACTACTTCCGATTCGTAAGATTTTTTTATAACCAATCAAGAATTTATTACAGTTTTAGTTTGTGCCAAAACTTTTTTTTCTGCGGACAACCGTTTCTCCGCAATTTTGCATCAAACCCAATTTTTTCGTTTTTTAAGTTGTTTTTTTCACTGTGATATAATTTTATTAAAAAAAAAACACGTTAATGAGTATTAATTTTTTTCGCTTATTATTAAAGCCCAGTTTATTTTCTTAAAAAAAATATATTTTTTCCTTAAAAAGAATACTAAATGTAATTAACAAAAAATACAACAAACGTTGTGTCCCCCAACGCGACCGTTAAATCCTACTGCTGAAGGGATCAAGTCAATACGATCGTGCGCTTGTTATATACATCAAAACAGAGTTACCATTATCATTCTAAATTACAATGTGCTTATTCAGTGGATTTTATTAAGGAGCTTTTGGGATTTGAAGCTTTTGAGAACAAGTTTTATGAAGTTGAGTATGTTGAGTGTTGGCGATTTATAATGCAAACTAGGGAAACCCTGTGAGAGCTTTAAAGGCGACACACTTATGCAAACCAATGAAACCAGAGTGAGAGACAAAAGTCCTATCTTCCCTGTACTGACAATTTTTGTTGAACAGAGTATAGAACACTGTTTATGAAAATAGCGGTAGAATAATGATAGACATAAAACATTGCGGCGGTGCCGGAGAGATACAAATGTTTCAGTTAGACACCGGTCGCCTATCATTTTTATAGCTCTCTTTTGAATTGTGTCCAAGAGACTCAAATGGGTTTTTGGAGCACCTGCCCATATATGAGAATTGTACTCGAGCTTTGGAAGAATAAACCAGATCAGAAGGGGTAAAATACTTCTTGCATTGGAGGAGAAAACCTAGACAATTAGCAGCTTTTTTGGCAACGTCAAATATGTGATCACTCCACAAAAGATGGTCTGTAATGCGCATACCTAGATCTGAAAGCTGATCAGTCTCCTCGATGCAAGTGCCGCTCATAGAAAGTGGCATTAGGGGAATGCACACATTTTCGATAAGAGAGCTTGATGCAATACTATCAAATGTCTTTGAAATGGTGCAATAATCTTACTTTCTTCAAAACGATGTAAAGATTTGTTCCACTCTTCGGTGGATATACCATCAGATCACCAGTGGACCTATTGCTACGAATGCCATACTGCTTTCGTTCTTCTAGATATTTCTTGAGCTGATAATTTATCAGGATTTACATGACCTTGGAACGAATGAGCGTAAGTGCAATTGGACGATATTTAGGGGGGGGAAGAAGATTCGCCTTTTTAGGGACAGGCTGGACAAATGCTGTTTTCCATTTACTCAGAAAGAGACCTGAAGAGTACGAGTAGGACAGATGAAAAAGCTTACGCAGAGGTTTTTCCAGCGTCGAAGAACACCTCTTCAGAACAATAGCAGGGTTACTATCCGGCCCAGCGGATTTGTGAATGTCAAGATCTTTTAGTACTCTAGCAACTGCACGAATGCGAATGAAGATTCGTCCCATATAATCGTTTACGCTCTCAAGTACAGGAGGAGTCATGTCATTCAGTCATTCAGAAGAATAGGGATTTGTATATATCAAGATCTCAAAGGGCTCTCCAAAACTAACTGCGAGTATATTTGCCTTATCTGAAGAGCAAGTTATAGGATTGTCGTTGTAGATGAGCGTTGAAACAGAGGATGATTGCGAATTTTTTACTTCTTAAAAAATTACCAGAAATTTCTGCTGCCTTTGGAACATTGCAGGATCTTTTGCCTTAACTTCTGGTCATGTAAGAATTTGGTTTTTTTTATCAGCGTTACTGATTATTTGTGTTTATTTCGATTTTGTATTCAGTTGGATTGGATAAGTAAGAGCGGATAGCTTACATCTTGACGGAAGTTATTTGTAAATAGTTCCTAAATAGCCGGTGTATATTTTATAGATATCCATCCGATTTTTTTTAAGGTGATGAATAATTTTTTTTTTTAATAAGACACAAAAATGAAACTAAATCATCAATTTCATTTAAGATTGGTATATTTTCAATACTAGGTGTACCCAAGTCTTGAAATAATATAGCTAGAAAAGTTAGTTATTGATTTCTAATAGTTTTGAAAGTCTCTTAAAGTTCTTATACAAAAACAAAATTGTTTAAAAATGTACAAGTTTGAACAATACGCGAACAGATATTATATTGCACTTGTTGAGATGAAATGGAGAAAGCTTGAAAGTAGAACTCGTCATATGATGGTATCCCATCAATCTCAAAGTATGGAGGTGAGACTGGGTGTACCGCAAGGTACATTATTTATATTAATGATCTGGAAAATGTCCTTCATTAAGTCAAAGCTAGACTTTTCGCGGATGATACTTTGATATATGTAACTGGAAAGTCGGCGCAGGAGTGCATTAATCAACTTAATACAGATTTAAAAAATCTAGAAGTATATTTTAAAATGAATAAATTAAAAATTAATATCGCTAAAACTAAAGCAATCATAATTAATGGAGATTCATCAGAAAATATTGTAATTAATAAAAATAATATTGAAAAAGTTGATGAAATTAAGTACCTAGGTGTAATTTTAGATAAAGAATTAAGTTTTGAAAAGCACATTAACTCTATATGTATGTAATAAAATTGCAAAGAAAATTGGATTTTTTCAAAGAATAAGAGATAGATTATCACCGAGTTGTGCAATAAAAATCTTTAATGTAATGATTAAACCTCATTTTGAATATTGTTCAACAATACTTTTTTTAGGAACTAATAGAATGACTGATAGATTACAAAATGAGGTGTATTCTAAAGTGCAATATGTTAACACCCATTCAATTAATGCTAAATGCTATACAGTGGCTTAATATAAATCAAAGAACAATAATGAATGTGCTTATTTTCATATTTAAAATTAAAAATAATATGATACCTAGTTATCTGTTTAATAGAATAGTATATGTATCCGATGTACAGCCGTATCAGTTAAGAAACAGAGGTAATTTTAGGCTACCCTTCTTTTCAACAAACAGATCTCAAAATATATTATTCCACAAAGGTTTTCACTTATTCAATAATTTACCAAATTATATAAAATCAGAAAATAATGTGATATTATTTAAAAAGAAGTTAAACTTATATGTAAAATCAAATTATAATTAAATTAATCGATAGGTTATTATTATTATTTATTTTTTTTTTAATTAGTTTAAATAAACATTGTAATAAATAGCTGAAGCTAAATAAAGAATCAAATCAAATCAATCCCATCAAAGGTTAAAATCACCCAATAAAAGAACTGTAGAACCTATCCCAGCAATGTCATCTAAATGGTCAGGAGTAAAGAAGGTGATGGGAAGTCTTAGTTGAACTGAATACCTCGTGTGTTTTTGTAAAAGTTTTCTCGTTAAAGAAGCCACTAGATGGTGGCAGACGAAGGTTACCACACCTTCACATAGACTGCTTGTAACATGAATATATTTGTGTATATATGTTCTTAATCTAACACGACCTTTCTTACTTAAGTTTGCGCAAAAGTACAGTGTGGACCAGGGCCTTAACCAACAAGTTTCTTAAGACAGCTTAGTCCCTGGCTAACTGTCTCCAGTTTCGCACGCCAAGTTGGTTGAAGTCCTCTCCCACTTTTGTGCGCCATCCGTTTCTTTGCAGAACGATGTTGAAGAAGTCGCATGACAGGGGATCGCCTTGTCAAAAACTTTTTTCGAAACCAAATGCATAAGTGAGATACTATCCGACCTTGATGATGGATAATGCCACATAATACGGCAGAAAGGATCTTGTATGCGATGTTCAACACGGCCTTTAATTTATTTTATGCATTTCGTTCAAGTATTATGGTGCTCGTTAAGAAGTGAAGACTTTTCATCTCGGTCCTTTATGATACTTCAATGCAGTATATAATAATTTATCCACTGAAACGTAAATACATTATACAAGATTAACTTTTATATGCATAGTTTCTGCTTCGCTCGAGATTACGTATTCATCGTTTATTCCATAAAATTACAAAAATAAGTAATTATCTAGAATTTATTCTTCAATAACTTGATGGAACTTATCTTAAAATACCTCCTCTGATCTGATCGCATACTAAAAAACTTAAGCTGGGCTTGAAATTAACTATTATTTCAAAAACACACACGCGCAAGTTCGTTGCAATATTTAAAAAATAAAAATAAATATTTTAGATCAAAGCCAATTGTCAAATTTTCCTTTTCATATTTGTTTCTTTTATTATTAAAATAATATATTATTAAAATAATAAATATAATTTATATTTAATGCTATTAAACTTAATCTTAATCCAAATCGTGTAAATTTTGAGTGTAGCTTTTGCATCATGTGCATACAACATTGTTTTATTTAAATCTTATGAGACATAATTGCCTTTGTATGAGGAACACTTTGTTTTAACGAAACGTTTAAAGGAGTATATTCATGTATGTGTTACTTCCCCGTTATTTTTTACATAACTTTTGGATATCTAAGACGTTAAAAAAATGATTTTCAAAAAAAAAAAAAAAAAAAAAAAAAAACAACTCAAATGTGCCTTAAAATGTTAAAATTTCTGTAACACGTCGCGAATTCATGCATTCTTTTTTTTATAAAGCTCCATTTATTGTCGATTGTCAGAGGGCCACGACTTAAAAATAAAAAAAAAATTACATGCAATTTAGGCGTTTGAACAAAAGCTGTGTTTTGTGTCATTAATAATTGTTTTTATTTCTTCTTCATTTTATACGTAAAAGATAAACTAAGAAGTTTTATTTGATTTTGTATTGCATTTGAAATAATATAAACAATGCGATCTTGACTTTTCTACATTCGAAATTTTTTTTCCAGGATACGATGATAGGGCTGATATGATATTCAACCCTTGCCACAGATTCCAAATAAGTAAGTTACGTTTGCTAGTCCCAGAAGAAACGATCACAGATTATGTGTTTAAAATAGAAAATTCCCCTCGCATTCTCATGATTAATCGATTTTTAATTCGTAAAATTCGAATTAGAATATATTCTGTAGAAGTTATTCTTACAATTTAGAACTTTAAATATCAAACCTTTATAACAACGCCATTTAAAAAAAAGCTAAGATATAAGTTTAACACAGCACTCCTTTGAAAAATAAAAGTTTCATCATACAAAGACAGGTGACTCTAGTATACAATAATTGTTTTATCTGGACTTATATCCGTGGATGTTTTTAAAAGACAACAAAAAAAATCTGTGAAAGAGAAAGAAGCATTTTACTTTAACAAAATGGGAAAATGATACAAGACCATACGTTGAAACGTGAATACAACTTTTATGAATGTTTTGGTTATTTTTTAATTCAAAAGGAAAACATTTTTGTAATACAGTCGTGCGTTTAATGAATATTTTAACTTTTTCCTCTTTGTCTTTCTTATATATATTTCTAACAAAATGTTTTTTGTTCGGTTATTTCTGAATCAAAACGAGCAATTAATTTAAAATTTAATATAGGTAAATACGTGTATATAGTATTTTTTGTTATTTAAGATAGTACATAATTGTTCAGAATTTAATTGAGTTATTATTTTTTATTTATTAAAATGGAAAGAATAATGTGTTCATAAGTGTGAAAGTTTAAAAGTAGAACAAAAACATTACAAAAAAAACAATCATATAAAACAACGTAAGGAGACTTCATTAAGCAATAACAATTACTCTTTGTCACTATATATATATATATATATATATATATATATATTTATTGTATATATGTATATATATATATAAACTTATAAAAGCTGTGAATATGGTGTGTTATAATTATTGATTTAATCAAAGTCATATTCTACATTGCCATCTTCGAAAGCCATGACATTCGAGGAAGAGGTTTGACCTGTCTGTCCAGTTACCGACGATCCTTGAGCTGCTTGTGCTGATGATGGAGGAGCTGATGCTGGGGGTGCTGATGTTGGTCTTGGTGGCTGGGGCGCGCGGCGTGAGTTGGTTATTCTAGCAGTCGGTGTAGACGATCCCGGCTGTGGGGTCAAGGTTAAGGAAACAGTTGCGGTAGGCATTGACAACATAGGTATTGGCATCGCCATATCGGGTAGGCCGGATGTTGATGCGGCCCCACCATTGTGCATAGAGCATGTGGGGTCTAGTTGCAGCGACTTTCGGCAAATTGGGCAAGTTCCATGTAAATCCAACCATGGCACTATGCAGTTCTCGTGATAGACATGTAAGCAGGGGAGCTTCCTAACTGCCTCCTGTAGTTTGAAGTCCTCCCAACATACAGAGCATTTGAGTTTCTGATCGACTTCTGTTTCGCTTATTTCTACTGTTGGAATTTCGGCTATCTTTTCTTTTGGTAAAGGCGGCGGTCCGGAGGAGTCCATATGATTTAAAAGTTGAGTGACAACAGTGTCGATACCTTCGCGACCCCAAGCATAGTCACCGGGATTGCCCATAAAAAACATTTGAGAGTTGCCACCGAAAGGACCGTCTTCACTGCCTGATAGAGAACTGAGAAAATCCAAGAACACATTGTCAAGTCTATGGAAGTTAGTTTGCCTTTGGCGGCTAGAACCGCTACCACCTGCATTTGCGCGTCTGTTGCGATTGACATTACTGATATTTCCAATGTTGCCACTACCAACAACGCTCGCATCCCCGTTTGCATCAATTGAAATTTCTAGCTCTCGCGGTCCATTTAGAGTTAATGGAGGCATGCCGCGGGTCATCAGTAGAGTTGCAACTAAATCATTCATACGACTATTAGGCGAGTCTGACCGAGGAGGGTCCGCTGATGACTGGTTGTCGCCGGTAGTTTGACCAGGTGCCGAAGATCCACTGGCGGTAGCATCAGTACCAATTCCAGAACTACCGCTCACAGGAGTCAGCGGCGGAAGTTCCTCAATGAATCCTCCTGCGCACAGTGGACATGTGTAATCATTGTTAAATATGTTGATTTCAAGATTACACATATGACAGTAGAACCTGCTAGGGGGTGAGGTTGGTTCTGCGACAACTGCTTCGGCCATACTTTTTGCTTTCTTGCAAAGACCCCCGGTTGGCTCAACGATATTTGCCCTGCTGCAACGTTTCTGAGTTTGTAAAGAAATGCTGCGCTAGTTTTTCTATTGTATTTTATTAATTTATTATTTAATTTGAATCCGAGAAAATTAAATGAAGAAAGAAAAATCTTTTTTATGAGCAATACACGATGAAGGGTGTTTAGTTTATTAACTGCAAATTGTATCGAAAAGGTCCGAATGAAATGAAATGTCAACGTCGCATTGATGGGACGATGACATTGGAATATTTTGGAATTAAAAAATAAAATAACACGATTACACGAAGAAACCGATTTCCAAGAAATTCGCAGCTTTTTAACGGGTGATTTTTTTGAGGTTAGGATTTTCATGCATTAGTATTTGACAGATCACGCGGGATTTCAGACATGGTGTCAAACAGAAAGATGCTCAGTATGCTTTGACATTTCATCATGAATAGACTTACTAACGAGCAACGTCGAATTTTCAGTGAATGGGCCCTAGAAAAGTTGGCAGAAAATCCGCTTTTTTATCGACAAATTTTGTTCAGCGATGAGGCTCATTTCTGGTTGAATGGCTACGTAAATAAGAAAATTGCCGCATTTGGAGTGAAGAGCAACCAGAAGCCGTTCAAGAACTGCCCATGCATCCCGAAAAATGCACTGTTTGGTGTGGTTTGTACGCTGGTGGAATCATTGGACCGTATTTTTTCAAAGATGCTGTTGGACGCAACGTTACGGTGAATGGCGATCGCTATCGTTCAATGCTAACAAACTTTTTGTTGCCAAAAATGGAAGAACTGAACTTGGTTGACATGTGGTTTCAACAAGATGGCGCTACATGCCACACAGCTCGCGATTCTATGGCCATTTTGAGGGAAAACTTCGGAGAACAATTCATCTCAAGGAATGGACCGGTAAGTTGGCCACCAAGATCATGCGATTTGACGCCTTTAGACAATTTTTTGTGGGGCTACGTCAAGTCTAAAGTCTACACAAATAAGCCAGCAACTATTCCAGCTTTGGAAGACAACATTTCCGAAGAAATTCGGGCTATTCCGGCCGAAATGCTCGAAAAAGTTACCCAAAATTGGACTTTCCGAATGGACCACCTAAGACGCAGCCGCGGTCAACATTTAAATGAAATTATCTTCAAAAAGTAAATGTCATGGACCAATCTAACGTTTCAAATAAAGAATCGATGAGATTTTGCAAATTTTATGCGTTTTTTTTTTTTAAAAAGTTCTCAAGCTCTTAAAAAATCACCCGTTATTATAAGGAGAACGATTGGGAGATAGCTAGCTTATAATATGCGGACTTCATCATGAAAAATAATCCGAGAATGAAAGATGTAGAGTTAAGCTAGGCGCGCACATTCAATTTTTAGTTGCACAACTGTTTGGTTGCTTATAGAAAACAGATGAACTATTTGGTTGAATGTTCGCGCAGGTGTATATAATTATATGTTGGTTCGAGCAACTAAGAAGTTTGTCTTGACACAAACTAAACGATTGCCTAAAATGAGTTTGCTATTTTGTGTAACATATAATTACATATATGCACCTGTGTGGGCATTCAACCAAATAGTTCATCTGTTTTCTATAAGCAACCAAACAGTTGTGCAACTAAAAATTGAATAGGCTTTTCACACCGAATTAAAATCTCGGATTTCAGCAACAAGATTACCAAATCTCATTGAAGCGTTCGCACTGAACAGAATCAGGATTTCGTTTGACGTTTCTTTCATCTTGCCAATTATTTTTAATTTCTTATTTATGTGAACAAAAAATGAATCGTGATCATTAACAATTCTTGGTAGTGAGGAATTTTTGTAAGATTCTTGTAGCCCACACTATATAATTGCAATTGTAAAGATCTTTAATTCTTTAAGGCGCTCGTCAATGATTTAAATTTCATAAACAATGGACCTTTCCTTCAAAAGCTGCATCTATTTTCTTATAAATCTGTCCATTTTTCCTGCTTTCTCGGATATAATTTATCTTCTCTCCTTCTCTCCCCACAGTTGAAATTTCAAATGGTCACTCCTTTATCTGCTTTTTATCTACCTCTTCGCTGCTGACAATTTGCTGACAAGGCAGAACATTTCTAAGGCTTTGTTTTTTTTGACAATCTTGTGAATGAAAGTAGATTTTGAGGAGATTTTGTCGTAATCTAGTAGATTTAGAAATCTGAAAATGTATGGGAAATCTAGTAGATTTGGATGAGATTTTGATAATTTTGCTCGAAATCAAGATTTTGATTAGGTGTGAATAGAGTATAAGGCTAGCCAAGCAACTGTTCGGTTCGAGCTTTGAGTATATATAATATGGAGGGCTCGTTCCTATCCCTAATGCATTGTAGTACTTGCAGTTGTGATAGGGGTCGCTGTCTCACTTTCTCTAAGTTAAGGATACAGCTGTATGCTGTCAATTTGTGTTTACCTTCACAATGTGACCAATACAATGGATTTACCAAGGATGGCGACTACAATCGGGAGAATGATTTTTCCGACATCAGCGATCCATTCCCTGCAAGCCCAACTAACAATTTAGCTTGCAGTAGGTCCAGTTTTTTTAATTTGAGAAACTATAGTTTGCATAGAACTATGGTAAGACTAAACTATACATGCCAAGAATTTTTTCACACATATAGCTTGTTTTGTACTTTTTTAGGTCATATGAAAAAGTCTTATGGAAAACTTGTATATCTAAGTTGAAAATAGTTTTGTTAAAGCCGATCCGAAATGTTTAACATAAAGCCTTACAAAAATGGTCGCTAAAACACTGGGCCTCCACTTGAAATAAATGATTGCAAGAAATGTGTCATGTAGCCAATATTTCTTGTGGAGCCCCCTTATGTCTGGATTTTTGTTATTTTTAGACATTATTTTTACTATTTATTTCTTGTCTTCGTAGGAGAAATAAATGCAGATATAAATTTTGACGTTTCATGACTTGTGACTTCACTAGACACAAATTTCTCAGAAGATGTTGAGTCTTGACACCAATTCCCACATTTTCATGTAACATTCCTTCATTTCATTGACAAACTCATGTTATGTTTTCACTTCGTATAGAAACTATGTCCTGTGAAGCCAAGATGTGATTTTTCTACCATTTACTGTCTGTTGAAGTACATATATAATGTTGTTTGTTTGTTTCCAGGCCAAAATTAACATTAAAAGAATTAAACATTGAAGATAGTAAGTATTTTGATTAATTTTTTTTAAATTAGTTAGGGCATTCAGAGACTTTTCATGCTTGTGGGACTACTCAATTATGTCTTGGAGCAAATGTTCTTCAAGGTCCTTTTGTATTCTTCCAGTTTTGGAATGAATAATCACGACATAATTTGCCCACAGAGTTAAAGAAATATAAACTTCAGATATAGTGTCTGATATAATGTCAGAAATAAATATTGCTAACGCCGCACCTCCATTAGCAATATTTATTTCTGACATTATATCAGACACTATATCTGAAGTTTATATTTCTTTAACTCTGTGGGCAAATTATGTCGTGATTATTCATTCCAAAACGGGAAGAATACAAAAGGACCTTGAAGAACATTTGCTCCAAGACATAATTGAGTAGTCCCACAAGCATGAAAAGTCTCTGAATGCCCTAACTAATTTAAAAAAAAATAATCAAAATACTTACTATCTTCAATGTTTAATTCTTTTAATGTTAATTTTGGCCTGGAAACAAACAAACAACATTATATATGTACTTCAACAGACAGTAAATGGTAGAAAAATCACATCTTGGCTTCACAGGACATAGTTTCTATACGAAGTGCAAACATAACATGAGTTTGTCAATGAAATGAAGGAATGTTACATGAAAATGTGGGAATTGGTGTCAAGACTCGACGTCTTGTGAGAAATTTGTGTCTAGTGAAGTCACAAGTCATGAAACGTCAAAATTTATATCTGCATTTATTTCTCCTACGAAGACAAGAAATAAATAGTAAAAATAATGTCTAAAAATAACAAAAATCGAGACATAAGGGGGCTCCACAAGAAATATTGGCTACATGACACATTTCTTGCAATCATTTATTTCAAGTGGAGGCCCAGTGTAATGGAGGTGCGGCGTAAGGATTTCAGGTGAAAGTCAAATCAGTCATGTTCTATTAGGCTTGTTTATGAATAATATTAAAAGTTTTGTCTGTCAGAGAAATCAACCGCCTAAACTTTTACAAACTTCTTGAAGTGCAAAGTGCTGATTTTTATTTCTGATAGGAAAAAATAATAATAATGAATTCCTGGACAAAATATAAGAGATCAGGAACGTATCATAGAGATTTGAAAAAATATCGAGATGGTAGTTTAAAGAGAGCATCTGATATTTCTAATGACTTACAAAAAAACTTTCGAAGCAGTCAAAAAAGAGACGATACAGAAGAAGGTAGTAGGCTTTTTACTTGCAATGAAAAATTTTATTCTGTAATTTAAATTGTTTGCTTTTAGATCATAGTATCCCTTCCACATCCGAAATTCAGGATATTAATAACAATCCATGCAACTTTATTGAAGCATCTAATGAATACATATGTGAGATGGAAAACAAAACTCAATTCCGATCTACTTTGCAAAAGTGGGCAATACATCATCAGATAACCCACACAGGGCTGAAAGATCTTTTCATAATCATCAATTTTGAAGTTGACGATTTGTTGCCAGCAGATCCACGAACGTTCTTAAGGACCCCACAAAATGTCGTGTGCACAAAAATTGGAAAAGATGGACTATATTGGCAAATTGAATTATAGCATTAAATTCACTCTATAAGACTATATTAGGATGCTCTATTTCAAGTTAATTTTATTTCTAGAACTTGTATATAAAGGGTTTACGGGAGTCAAATAAACTATTCAGCGGAGCTATAGCATTTTTACACAAAGTATTCCTTGTTTAAGTTAATTGTTGTGGAACCTTATACAAATCTTCCTCAAAAGCTATTGAGCGACATAGTACTTGTGATGGGAAACCTAAGACAAATTAAATAGCTTCGATAATTTACGCCAAACTCATTTGTATAAGATTTGCTGTTGTTGCCTCACAAGCTAGATATTAACTTGTATTGACACTAAAAGAAAGTAAATTGTTAGTTGGGAGTGGTTTGTGTCACCTTTGTAATGAGGTAAAGATTGAAAAACTGGCACAATTCCAACCGAAAAACGAGTCCAAATTCGAAGACGAACTCAAGGTGTAATAAGTTTTAGTTGGATTTAAAAAAATAAATTTGTAGAAATATTTAGCTTGAAAAAGTTTGTGTTTATTTGGTGGTTTAATGATACAAAAATATTGAATAATAAAATGTTTTTTTGTTTGTTAATTTGTATGCTATTCTTTTGTTCTAACTTAGTATCTTTCCGCAAGGCAATCAATCCTGCCAAAAACTTTTTTTGGTTGCCGCTGTCAAAAAACTTTGTCTTACACAAATTTGAGCAGCGCCCCCTATGATAGTCACGCATTTGGAATAGAAACGAGCCCTCCATATTATATATACTCAAAGGGTTCGAGCAACTAAAAAGTTTCAGCCGTATCTATAAGATTTCTTAAACTGCATCTTAGAGGTTATTTAGTTAAGCATACTTAAATATTTAATTTGGCTTTAAATGACGAAACTTCAATTCGTATCTATAATCGATTTTTTATTGGTACTTAACTAAACAATGGTTGTGTCACGTAACGTAAAAGAATATGAAAATCTAGTACAAAAAAAAAACAAATGCTGCTTCATTTTATACAACACAGCTGTTTTGTGACACCTTCTTTCAGTAAATAATTGGAAGACACATTTTTTTATTTGTGAAATCAAAAAAAAAATGGCTATCGAACACACACCCACATCCGCCGCCACAAATAAAAGAAAAAGATCTGAAAATTGGGATGCCTCCAACAAGGAAACTTTTTTATTTTAGAATTTGCAATAATACACTACAAAACAGAATTATTTTATGCACAGATTGGGCGTTTTCCTAAATGCAGTGTTGCAGCGCATCATGAATTTTGATGCTTTTTTTTATTCACTTGCTTCAATAAAATAACGTTATTAAATACGAATTCTAAATTTTAGAGTTTTTTTTTTAATGAATTGTAAAAGTAAATTTTAGAGTGAAGAAAAACGTTGCAAGGGCATCAAAATCCACGATGCGTTGCAACACTGCATTTAGGAAAACGCCAATTCTCTTCCAACAACGAGGAAGAAAGTGTCGATACAAACACTTCAAAGGCTAAGAGGGAAGCTTGGACGAAATTTCTTTGCACGTACACATACTTTAATCAATATAAATTTTATGTTTCTTAAATCGTTGCACTTTATAGTTCTAATATAATATCACAACAAACAATACCTACAAACACACAATTTGAAACTTCAAAATTTCAAAGATGACAATCGATATGTCAAAATACATTTTAAAATGCCTTTAAGGCTAGCCGCGCACTAGCAATTTTTAGTTGCGAAACTGCTTGGTTCGAGCAACTAAAAAGTTTGTGTTTTGACACAAACTAAACGATTGCCTAAAATAAGTTCGCCATTTTATTGAACATATAATTATCTGCAAATTCACGGACATTCAACCAAACAGTTCATCTGTTTTCTATAAGTAACCAAACAGTTTCGCAACTAAAAGTTGCTAGTGCGCGGCTAGCCTAAGTGACCCTTAAACGCGGTTGATGGCGTTTAAGTTAAGAGGCCTTTAAGTAACGTTACTTAAATGTGAAAATTGATTATAGATACCGATTTCATACTTAAGAGCTGCTTAGAGGTATTTTAAAGTTAAGTAACCTTTAAGATTTGTTTATAGATTCGCCTGTTTGTGTTTTGACACAAACTAAATATTGCCTAAAATGAGTTCTCTCATCTTGTCATTCAATTGTAACATATAATTATATGAATCTACGCGGACATTCAGCCAAATAGTTCATCTGTTTTCTATAAGCAACCGAACAGTTGTTGTGCAACTAAAAATTGAATGTGCGCGCGTACCCTAATACCCCAGTTATAGCTTTCATTGAAATGCATCATTGGAACCAATCAGTGGAATTCTGACTTTATTTTTTATTTAAAAATTGGTTTCAGAAAAAGATCCTGTCAAGGACTGATAAAAGCCAATTATAGGTATTTGACGTTAGAGTTGACATTTGAGAATAGAAAGAGAATCAAACACATCCAAATAAAAGAAACAAGAATCAGCTGTCCATTGAAATTGATTTCTATCAGGGAAGTAATAAAGATAGATTTAAAAGAAAGTTTAAATCAGAATTTTGTAATTTTTAGAGCAAACAAATTTCTACTACTCATTAGGCTAGTCGCGCACTGGCAACTGTGATCGAAATCAAATAGTTTAACCACCAGTTGAAAGAGAACCGCGCACTGGCAACTCTTTACTCACGCTCACACTCTTTTCTCTCTTGCGCTTATAGAAAACAGCTCAACTGTTGCGAAGGCAATCGTTTAGTTTGTGTAAAAACACAATCAGAAGATTTGCAAAACAAACAAACCTTATTTTGTAGAACGCACCTATGTAAACCCACTTTCTTCATTGACAATCAACACAAAATAGAAATATCTGTTTTTTTTCCTGTTTACTATCCAATTGCAATTTTTTTTCTCTTGTCCAAATTGACAATTGAATGACAAGACAGAGTGAAAACGTAAAATAAATCTCAGGTTCTTTGGTGAAAACACTTCAAGATTTATTTTAAATCTCTAGCGGATTTACTCTTGGTGAAAACGTAGTATTATACTACGTTTTCACCAAAGGTAAATCCGGGATTTAAGTGGATTTACCATAAATCTCCTTTAAATCTCGTAGATTTCCCATACAAATATAAATCACCTCAAATGAAGATTTAAAATAAATCTCCTTGAAATCTTCTCGCAATCAGAAGATTTGCAAAACAAACAAACCTTATTTTGCAGAACGTTTTTTTCAGTTCAGTGGAACACAAACAGTCCTATAGTTTTTTGTAATTGAACCTTCGCTTTGTGAACTGTTTATATTTATGACATATTTTTCCTCAACTATTCATCTTCATTCACAGTACAAGAGGAAATAAATAAGCTTAAGACTGAAGAACCAACATTTTTCAATATTTTACGCTTTAGAACTCTTTTTCCTTATCTTAAATTAATTATTGCAAAATAAAATGAATTATAATCCTAAAAAAATATCCCGACAAAACTCTTCGTCGTCAGCTGCCACACCTGGAAATAGCGAAAATAATCAACAGCAGCTCCACACCAACGACGATCTAATATCGGAAATTTCAGACATTATGAGAAGTTTCGGGGACTGCGATCAACCCCGGGAAGAAAGTGTTAAACTTGTTGAACAAATACTCCAGCAGCAATTACGTGGAATATTCCACGAAGCAACAATAATTTCTATGCGTCGTAAGAACGCTGCATGTCCATCGCAAGCAGACTTTGAATTCTTGATGCGAAATCATCCTGTGAAGATTGCACGAATGCGCAAGCATTTAAATGACATGAGGATACTAAAAAAATTCCTCAGTATTCGCACTCGCCGCCCACAAGATTCTTTGGAGGAATTCGAAAGTCAAGAGTCTGAGGACGAACTCAGCATAGACATCCCCGAGAAATTCGATGAGGAACGAACCCGTCGCTTGTTCCGTGCTGATCGTATATCGCAGATTCTCACCGGACAACAGTATCATGAATTCAATGAGGCACGTAAAACTTCTTTCTATTGTCGACATGGAGAAAAAATCAAAAACAAGTTTCACAAATTCTTAGATCTTCCCAAGAACTTGACCATCTCCAATACTTGCATGAATATATTGGCATATTTTTCCCATGAAACAATAGCTGTTATCGTGGACTATGCTATCTTAACACGTTTGAACTCGAGCAATCGAGTAACCGAGCCATACAGTAGAGTCACTTCAACAGGGGCGTCATCAGCCATGCTTCATATTTGTCCAGAAGTTAGTCAGGGACGTGGACAAGAAGCAGTTAGACCAATAACTGTGCAGGAGATTAACGAGGGCATTCGAAGACATCGGCAGATGACTTCAAAGAAGATTGGCTTCTATAGAAGTACCATTGACTGCGATTTTAAGCGGTCTTTTTTAGCTATTTGAGAAAAGATTAGCTTAGATGTTTTAGTTTAGGTTTTCAAGATAATAAAATAAGTATTTTAACTTTACTCGTATTTATTTTTTATAACTTATATAGAGCGGTATAGAGCCACGAGCAACGTTCTCCGGAATATCGTCTAAGACAAAAATATGGTAGGCCAGAAAATTTCAGATTGGTTCAAACATGTATTCGATCTGATCCATACGGGGTGTCGCTCAGTCAGTTTGGATGTGAAATTCCAGTGAATTGCTTTCTCCGTATGCAAGGTCGTCATCTGATCACAGATCTTTCTTGGTTCAATTTCAAAGAGTTTGGGTTATATTTGTGGTATGGTGGTGTGTGCTTTACAAATTCACTTGTTCGGCGGATCTTAGAAAACTCACTATATTATACTACCACTATGTAGTTTGGTTAACTTTTACTGAAAAGAAACTAATTTGTCGATTGTCCGGTAATTATTATTTAGTCGGCTTGCTCGCGGTTTTTGAAATTTGACGAAAAAACATTGTACTGAAGCAACCGAAATTTGTGTTATAGTCATTTAAGATTTTGGAATTAGATACTTAAAAAATCGTGAAGAAATCATTAACGAAGCATTTTGAAACTTTATCTTTGTTATTTTTTATTTTCATCTAACTCCAAAAACCAAGATAAGTGGTTAACACATAACTACTGAATATGAAGATTTTTATAATACAAACTACAATACAAACTACTGAAATAAATCAGCAAAGTAGAAGAATTGGCACTATTATTGGACTTGTTGAATTTTTGATTGAAAGTAGCTGAAGGCAAATACCAAAATTGGTGAAATTATTATTCTTTTGTCAAAATAATTTTTAATTCTACTACTAGTGATGTACAAAACTGTGCAAGATGTATGCGGCTCTCCACCTCAAACCCATATCAAAAGCTTGTTCAATCTCAAAAGGAGTTACTGAAAATAATGCGCTGTTTCTCATGGTACACAAAATCACAGAATGTAGAACACTTTTCCATACGGAACTGAAGTTTCTTAAGTTAACAATTTTTTTTTCTGTTCTTCATATTGAATCGCAAAATCTTTACTCTTATTTAAATAAATCGATAAATCACCACTAATACCAAATTAATTTATACATATTCAAATATTGAAGATTTGTTTCCCGTAAGAATGTATTAAGCGACACAAAAAAATAACTAAATGAGACGTTTTTTTTTGTTTCCTGAACAATTTTTAAGAATGTCGCTTAATACATTCTTACGGGAAGGTATCGATATCAAATTAAGTTATAAGAAGTCCTGTATTAGGTGGTTTTCCATTGATAAAAAAATTAATGTATTTTCGGTATATGTATGTATGTATATCTGTCAAAATACCAATTTCGGCAATTTTTACATTGCATTGGGCAAAAAAAATGATTAAAATCAATATTAAGTTGTTAGTTTGCGAATGTGGTTTGTTCAATTTACTTAAAAAAAACGAAGGAAATTATTTCCAGTAAGAAAATGGATTCGGTAAATTCATCAAACTCATATTTCTCTACTGAAAGTAAGAATTTTATGAAAAAAATGAGATAAACACAAAATAACACTAATACAACTACAAAAATAATTCAATTTGAAATCACATTCCATTCGCCATAAAATAAATCAATTTTTTATTGAAATCTGAATTTGCCAATGAAAATTCCCATTAGTTTCGCAATCGGAACAACAACCAGTTTTGTTAAAAGTCCAAGAAAATGGCTGCACTGCACACAACTTCTGAACAGACGCCAGATTAAAAATTAAAATGTTCTCTGAAGACAACAGTTAATGTTGTTGATGTTTTGATGATTCCAGAGAAGGGAAGATATGCAATAATGCACAGCTTAAACGTTCGGGAATTGGCTTCCATAGCACATAACATATTGACCCGCTCTAATATAAGAACCCATAATATTTCCAATCAAAGGTTTTTTACCTATACATAAGCATAATGCCGCTGCAATTTTCTGTATCAAAAAATAATGGCTTAAGAAAACCAGGTCCAAAAGGCCAGTTTTAACTTTACCCGTTTTATTTTTTAACAAGCTCATTGCCTTTAGGATAACAGATATGACTGTGGACCTTTAAAAATGCATGGTATAAGAATATAAACACGTCACGTTCCACCCCTATCTTTCATCATAAATAATTTATGTATTGCAAAAAGAAAGACCTGGGCACACCTTCATTATGTATGTAGATAATGACACAGAAAATAATACCAACACAAGCGATCAAGGTTGGTAGCCTGAAAGAACTATTATGAAAACCATTATTTCTTTCCTATTTTATTTGCAAATAGTACTACGAATTATAATTGTGGAACATCTTTACTCTTTATTAGATTAACTATGCATTTTCGTTTCGTAACGATTTCTTCGTTCTGCGTTCTTCAACTTGGCACAGTACAATCGTTACCTAAGAAATTAACCGTCATAATTCATAATTCATATTTCAATTTGTTTTAATTCCAATATACTCGATCACCATATACATATTGGTGATTCTACAAACGATGGAATTTTCGGCGGCCCAAGAAATATTTTAAAATAGACTATACATAGCAATATTGGATAGATTGCGGTTGTTAATTTTGGTTGTACAGGAGCGGATCAGTGTGATTTTCCATTTAGGCATAACACTAATGGCAAATTGCCCAAAATTAATTGCCTTCATAGTTAATTGTCTAGTTTTTTTTTTTTTTTTGTGTTTGTGTATTGCAATGGCTGGTAAGTTTTGTCGAGTATTGTTACATTCGGGGGCTCCGAAAAAATTTCTGTGCTGTGTACGTTCACTCTGTTTTAAACAGGCCAGCTGTTTTGGCACTAAGTGAAACCCAGGTTGGTGAAAACACCGATCATACGGAGTTTAACCTACATGGGTATATTTTAGTGCCATTATTCTTTTCCCACCATGGTCTCGCCGTATACGTAAGTAATGATGTTGCCTATCAGCTTCTACCACAGTATGGTACCTGTGTAAATACTTATTTTAATTATATGTGGTTCAAATTTACTGTCCAAAGGCGCATCATTCATACATGTTTTATTTATCGCAGTCCAAGTTTGGATAGTAATTCCACTTCAAATGAACTCGATGCCCTGTCCGACTCTATCCAGAGAATTGTTTCCCATTTTCCGCACAGTGAGATCGTTGTTACGGGCGATTTCAATGTACACAATTCTTCGTGGCTGCGCTATTCTGGTCAGACAACACCCGAAGGAAGGTATGTCGAGATTTTTGCTGAGTTAAACAATCTGACCCAGCTTGTTGACGAGCCAACTCGGATTCCTGACGTTGCAGGTCAATCGGCCAACACTCTAGACTTGTTCCTTACCTCAAACCCTGATAAATACACCATAAATGTTTTATCGCCTCTAGGCACTTCAGACCATTGTGTCATATCTGCGAATTTCTCGTGTCAACAATCCCCATTTAAAGAAAAAGAAACTGTAAGAACCGTTTGGCTGTACGAGAAAGCCAACTGGAACGGTCTTAATGAATTCTTCGGGAAATTTAACTGGTCGCTATGCTTCCTCGGTAGTGATGTAGATTCCAGTGCAGATATGGTCTCAAATCTGATTCTCTACGGTATGAGAAATTTTATTCCGAATAGGACAAAATCTATCAGACCGAAAGAAAACTCCTGGTTTGATTCGAGCTGTAAAGAGGCTATCAAGGCAAAAGAAGTAAGTTTCCGTTGTTTTAAAGCCAATCCCACTGAGGAAAACCGGAATAAGTACAAACAAGCTAGAAAGACCTGTAACATTCATATCCGACGAACTAAATTTTTATATGATCAAAAATTACGGCAAAAAATACTATTATGTCCCAAAGGTAGTAAAAATTTTTGGTCATTTGTAAAAAACATACGAAACACTACGTCATCCTCAGTTCCAACGCTCGTCTTCAATGACATTCCTGTTGTAAGTTCGATAGATAAAGCCAATTTGCTTGCAGCAAAATTTGCTGTTAATTCGACACTACCAGGAAGTGACATGACTCCTCCTGTACTTGAGAGCGTAAATGATTATATGGGACGAATCTTCTTTCGCACTCGTGCAGTTGTTAGAGTACTAAAAGATCTTGACATTCACAAATCCGCTGGCCCGGATAGTATCCCTGCTATTGTTCTGAAGAGGTGTTTTTCAACGCTGGCAAAACCTCTACGTAGGCTTTTCCATCTATCCTACTCTTCAGGTCTCTTTCCGAGTAGATGGAAAACAGCATTTGTCCTGCCAGTCCCTAAAAAAGGCGAATCCTCCCCTCTAACTATCGTCCAATTGCACTTACGTCCCTTCTTTCCAAGGTCATGGAAACCCTGATAAATTATCAGCTCAAGAAATATCTTGAAGAACGAAAGCTTCTCAATGACCGTCAGTATGGCTTTCGTAGCAATAGGTCCACTGGTGATATGATGGTATATCTCACCGAAGAGTGGAACAAATCTTTACATCGTTTTGGTGAAAGTAAGATTATTGCGCTTGATATTTCAAAGGCATTTGATAGAGTTTGGCATCAAGCTCTCTTATCGAAAATGCGTGCATTTGGTATCGATGAATCTCTTCTTCGTTGGATTAGAAATTACCTTTCGGACCGTTCACTTCAAGTAGTTTTGGACGGTTTCAAATCTGATATCCACAAAATAAACGCTGGTGTGCCCCAGAGCTCCGTATTGTCTCCAACACTCTTCCTTATATTCATAAATGATCTTTTATCTGAAACATCTAATCCACTTAATTGTTTCGCTGACGACAGTACCTTCAGCTTTTTATATTCGTTTTTAGATTCTCATCCCTGTCCTTCGGATGTGGACTTCCAACGGCAGCGTATGGTATGCTCATTAAATTCTAACCTTGACAGCATTGTCCTATGGGGAATCAAACCGTGTAGAATTTAATGCCTCGAAAACTCAATGCTGTTTACTGTCGCTAAAGCATAACCCTCCCTCAATGCCACTATCATGGATGGCACTTGCATCGAGGAAACTGAACAGCTTTCAGTACTCGGTATGTGTATCACAGACCACCTTTTGTGGAATGATCACATATATGATGTCGCCAAAAACGCTGCTAAGTGTTTAGGTTTTCTCCGCCGATGCAAGAAGTTTTTTACCCCTTCTGATCTGGCTGTAATCTATAAGGCCTATATTCGTCCAAAGCTTGAGTACAATTCCCATATCTGGGCAGGTGCTCCAAAAACCTACTTGAGTCTCTTGGACAAAATTCAAAAGAGAGCTATAATAATGATAGGTGACCCTTGTCTAACTCAAACATTTGAATCTCTCGAGCACCGCCGCAATGTTTCATGCCTATCATTATTTTATCGGTATTTTCATAAACAGTGCTCTAGTGAAATAGCCAGTTGCATTCCTCCCCTCAACAATTCAACCGTAATACCCGTACTTCTAGGAATGCCCATCAGTTTACCCTTGAGCCCAACTTCGGACGTACTGTCAAATACAGAGATTGTTTTTTTAGTCGCACTACACGAATGTGGAATGCTTTACCTGGCTCAGTATTTCCCACTCATTTCAATGTGCAGACATTCAAAACCAATGTGCATCGGTATCTTCTTTCTAATCCTATCCTAATTTCCTAATTGCTCGCACTTTGTATTTAACATTATAAGGGTATTCATAACCCCTTGAGTGCGCGTATAATTTAAAAAAAAAAAAAAAATCCGTTCAATTATTTAATCTGAATTTAAAAAAAAAAAATTAAATCTGATTGATATCTACCTGGCCTAACAATATTATTAGGGTGACTTTATTTTATTTTGTCCAAAAAATTCTTCATAGTGTCTGATTCTCAGTCCCCTGACTTGTCCCCAGTGCGTTTTCACAAAGAAAAATTATTACCGTTCTCTTATTTCTGGTCTCATACTAAGATGAATTCCACAGAAGTTACGCCAGATAATACATCTTTGCTACAAATTAGATAAATATTTTTTTGTAATTGATTCTATTACAAAAAAAAACTTAATTAAACTTTGTCCCCCACATTTCATATCAGTCCCCTGGAATATTGAAACAGTCGAAAAAATCAAAAACTAGGATATCGATCGACTTTCCAGTACTGGCAATTTGAAGTACCAAGTCTCCTCACAATAAAATCGTGGTGCAAGTCGATTCTGTTTCTTAAGTAAGTATTGTGAAAAGGACATTTGTGCAAGAAGTCGTGGATTGTCCGTTTAGTTTATCAGTCCTCTGATGAGGTTTTATAAAACAAATTTGTATGTAAGTAGGCATATTTGTTAGCAGTTCAGTATAGGTTTAATAAAACTGTAATATTATACATATATATATTTTTGTTTTTTTAAGTAAAACCTTAATATCTTTTTTGCGCAAAAACCAATAAAAACCTCAGTCCCCTGGCCACAGTCCCCTGGCTAATAAATGAACAAATGATATTTTATTCAGAAAACTGAGAAATTTTTAGTTATGTTGAACTTCAAACTTCATTGCGAAGGATTTTTAAATTTTTTAAAAAGAATATAATTTATTTTAAATTGATTCTAAGTAGAAACAAAATATTTAAATAGAAAATATTATATTCTTTTAATAAAATGCTAAGTTATATGTATTAACCATGAATTTATATGTTTATGAACACTAATTAAATTTAATTTCTATATTTCAATGTGTAGCCAAGAGAAAATACAAAAAAAAAATAAGATTTATTCAGTCCCCTTAAAAAAACTCAGTCCCCTCAACATCTTTTTTCATAAAATGTCCTTAAAATCGCCATTTTTTATTTTTTTGACTGGCCGCTTTCAAGAATGCAAAGAGACGTTCTAATAATCAACTAGAACAACTTTTACGTCTTTTGGCTTCCAAAAATGTCGTGGAGAAATTTGTAACATTTTATTCCATTGTTTGAAGAATCACCCATATATATATATCTGTAATGTTTTAAGAGTTTTAGTTACCACTTAAAACAATAACCGCCCACTTTGAGTGGCTCTTTAATAATTTTTTTTTAAATATTGTTCTCGTGTATAATTTATTTTTAATTAATACAAAAAACTATATTAAAAAAAAAAAACAGATATACTCGCGGTTAGGTTCCAAATTTGTTTTTAGTTTTAGCAGTTTTGACACATTCCGCTACAGCGTCCTTATGAATTTGTGTTTCTTCGTGCTGTTTCATATGATGTTGTAGTCGAAATTCTTTGTCACAGTATTCACAGCGATAAAGCTTCTTGTTTTCATGAATAAGCATATGTTTTCGTAGTGAGCCTGTATAGGCAAAGGCTTTGGTACAAACTGCACAAACAAACGGTTTATGACCGTTGTGAACTCTGCAAAATAAATAGGATTCAATTATTGTAAAAAAAAATAAATATAGCATACAAATACAAAAAACAAATCTCGAAATCCCAAATCTCTATTTAGAACTTAAAAACCAAAATTTCGAAAGAAATAAAGTATACAAGAATATCAAATTGCTCAATTTGGCTAATGGAAAAGACGACACCTGGAGGAAATTGATACTTTTTTCTTTTAATGAAAATTTTAGCAGATTATCAAACATTTTTTCACTAAAAAAATATGTATTCGAATTTGGTTGAATTTCTTGGTGAACAACGTTTAAAATCGATTGTTAAAGAAGACTGAAATTTATTGGAGAAGAATACTTCTATAAAACTGGATATCTTGTACAGTTGTCAGCGAATCCGTACCTGGTTGGCTGTGTAAGGCATTCCACATTCGTGTAGTGCGTGAATTTAGCGGTACGTCCGAAGTTTGGCTCAATTGTGATGGACGGACATTACCTGAAGCGTGAATGTTACAATTCAATTATTTAAGGGGGGAATGCAGTAGACTACTTACTAGTACACTGTTTGAATAAATACCGGTAAAAAATTAAAACGCAAAAAACATTGGGAGAGCCCTCGAGAGATACAAATATTTCTGTTATAATTCATCTCCTATCATTTTTTAAGCTCTTTTTTGGATACGTGGGTAGATCAGAAGGGGTGAACAAATTTTTGTTAACCTCGAAGGAAAGTACTTAGAATCGTATTTGGCGAAGTCGAATATGTGATCATTCCACAGAAGAAAGCTGTTCGGTTTCCTCAATGCAAATGCCGTTCATGGCTAGCGACATGGGGGTTGGGTGGTTCCGTTTCAACGGCAGAAGACAACATTGAGGTTTGAAGCGTTAAATTTTACGCGGTTTATAATTGTTCATTTGACAATGCTATTCAGATAAGAATTAAATAAGCATATCATAAGTTCGATTTTTAGAGCCACATCCCAAGGACAAGTAAGTGAATCTGAAAACAAATGTGAGAAGCTAAGGGTCAGCAAAACAATTTAAGGGATTAGAAGTTTCAGACAAATGATCACTGATGAATATGAGAAATAAAGCTACTTTTGCTTTCAATGATTAAATCTGACCTCTAATACCTAGAGTTTTATGTTGTAACTCACTGACAGGATCTTTTGTTTTAGTCATGTATTACACGGCGCGTGAGTTTAACGCGCAACTCTTGGTTATTTTCTTTTGAACATTCATTCCGTGACGCGCGTGTTATCACACGAAGCCTTTTTCTCATTTCAGAACTGCGCGTTTATTTGACAGGTTATTTTATTTTATCTTCTTTGCTCTGTATTAGATACAACAAAAAAATAATTTTGGTAGCAAAAATGGAAGTCGGATGGCAAGGATTATAGAGAATGTTGGCATTTCATAATTCAAAATGAACTCAGATGTTAATTCCTTGCTCCATTTGAATTTCACAGCCATTTTAATTTGTCCTCATTGATCAACATCCAAAATGAAATAAAGCAAATCCAAAAAACAAAGAAAGAGCAGAAAGAGAAACGTCAAAAACACGCAAGGAAATTTCTACCCGTGCGTGTTCAGATAGATTCATTCCTGTTTCATCTTTTTGTTCTTTCTTTCTCTTTTGCACTTCATTCACGCGAGGCTAAACACGCGTCGTGTAATACCGGACTTAGCAATTTTCAATAATTCAATGATTGATATAACTGACTTGCCAAAAAACTATAGGCACTATTCCACTGACTTTTTTCAATGATGTATTTCAAATTCGTTAAAGCATATACATATGTATGTAAAATATGTGAAATTATACTCTCCAATTCAGTACATGGAGGATAGGGTATTTGCCTTTCTGACTATCATAGATTTCAATAAAAATAAACAAGAACCTATAAACACCAAGCGGCAACATCTTTTTCTCTAAAATCCAATTTTTTGGTGGCATTTAAAGACACTCCAATTAACA
Source organism: Chrysotoxum bicinctum (assembly GCA_911387755.1). NCBI lineage: Eukaryota > Metazoa > Arthropoda > Insecta > Diptera > Syrphidae > Chrysotoxum > Chrysotoxum bicinctum. The sequence goes on along the minus strand of OU426988.1, from coordinate 46,251,567 downwards.
ACATAACAGCGATTATGTTTTCGAAGCAGTTATTAGATATTGGAAATTTCAACAAGATCAAACTGCGATTATGTTTTCGAAGCAGTTATTAGATATGAGAAATTTTTAGGTTGCAGTTGACACCTCGACCAGATTAATTACACTACTCACGAATTTTTGTCACTTCGTCGACTTAAAAGAAGAGCTTATTCAGCGTGTTTTTACAGACATAGAACAACAGTTTAGAAACCATTATTGGCTGAGTCATATTTGCGGCCAAAAACAAAGATGTCGATGATCTCAATGCAACCATTCAGAATTTTCTTCCCGGATAGTTATTTTCTTACAAATCAGTTGACACAGTTACAAACCAGTATGACGTAGTCAACTATCAGATAGAGTTTTTAAATTCCCTGGATTTTCCTTCAATTAAAAGTAGGATCAGTTGTGATTATGCTGCTTAACATTAATCAACCTCGACTGTGCAATTGAACCAGACTGGCTGTAAAAAAAGCTAATGAATAACGTCATCGAGGCCAAGATCATGAAGGGAAAATACAAAGAAGAGGATGTTTTGATCCCTCATATACCGATGATTCCAACGGATTTGCCATTCGATTTTAAGTGTCTAAAATTTCCCGTCCGTCTGGAATTTGCGATGACCATAAATAAATTGCAAGGCCAGTCGTTGAAAGTTTGCGGAATCAACTTGGAGTTTCTCTGTTTCGCGCATGGGCAATTATACATCGCCGTCGCGTGTTCGGGAGTCGGAGAGCCATCATCTTTGTAAATTTACGCACCGGAAAAAAAGACAAAAAATAAAGTACATCAGAAAGACTTAAATTATTTAAACGTATAACTGTGTTGCATTTAATGTAGATACAAATTTTGTTCAATTGATAGCTCAAGTGACCTCAACTCCAAGGTGCGTTTCGCCTAGGTACGACAGTGGACTCATCAGTTAGATGCTGCCGTATCCTTCTAAGACACAAATATTGGCCGATGTTTACCGACTCTTATAAAATTTACAGCATTAAACTAACTGATGAGCCTACTGCCGTACCTGGGCGAAACGCACCTTGGAGTTGAGGTCACTTTAGCTTTCAATTGAATTAAATTCAATCACTCCACTTAGACCGAAATAATTAAATTTTGTATTAAGTTTTGACCATATTTTCCAAAAATATATGTAGGTGATACGAAGTTCACCTGGTCATCTAGTTTTTAATAAATACAATAAAGGGTTGATGAAAAATTAGCGATCAGTGTGCTGTGTTGAGAAGAAATGGAGGGCAGGTATGTAGATAGCTTATGGTGAGATGTACAAAGGTTCAACGATGATTACAAAACAATTTCAATGTAAGTCAGTTCTTCTGCTTTTTATTTTAGCGGCGATGATTGCCACGTGAATTCTGTTTAGTGACCAAGACCTTTTTATATTCTAAATCTACCAGTAGAGGACACTGGCTAATAGGAGAGTATGCAGCGAAGCTAGGCTTACATCACAATACTCACTGTCATAGCTGTGGGGACCAGCGGACAAACGAGACAGTTCTCCATTTCCTCTGGAATTGCCCTGCTTTTTTGACGACATTGACGAACTTTCTCTTTTCTCAACGCGACGAAATGGCTCTAAGACGAATTTAGGTTACTTCTGTGCCGTGCCCTCTTTAAATCCAGAGTCAGCGGACTAAGAGGTTTTGACATAGGTTTACGGTGCGGGGACCGGATGATCACTCAATCGGATTGGCTACTGTTATAGCATCAGTCAACAAGCTGTCTAGCTTGACACAGTGTAGATGGTCCGGCTGAGTGAGTGATCCAATTTAATTTCATTTCCGGATGATTGTGCAAAAGCAAACACTAAGAGACCTACAACCTACTAGATCCTTCTATATTTTTTAATTTAATTCAAACTGGATGACTTCGTAAGAATGTATACAATTTCTCATATAAATTCTTTCCACAGGTTCATACGAGTTATTTTCTACCTACCATTTCTACCTACCTAACTACCTGAATCTATTCGCTGTTCGTTTATCTTCATTCGTTCACGAAAATCATTGGGACATACTAATACGACTATTTTCATCATTTATCATTCGCAACTTGTAGTCAGTGGGGATGGACGTGAAGTAAACCTGTTTATTTACACTGTTTGTGTTTAGGGAGGAACATTTTTGGTTTCAACACACACGTGAAACTCAGCTCAGATACAAAAACGAAAATTATTTGTTTCGAAATGTTTGTTCTTCGAAACAATATAAATTACCTAAACATTCACTTACTTCTCATGAGCTTTTCTTGCACTTGGCTGGTAGAAACAACGCGTGCAGTAATTACACTTGAAAGGTTTGAGGCCGCCATGTGTTAGGACATGTCTGCGTAATCCTTCGGAAACTGCAAAGCGTTTGCCGCAAATTCTGAAATAATAATCGAAGAACGATTGTATACAAACAATAAAAATAACAACTCTACTAACTCGCATGCGAATATTTTTTCTGGGTTGTGACGACGCATATGCTCCATCAGTCTATGCTTCTGGCTGTAGGTGTTTCCACAAACATCACAGATGAAATCTTTTTTAACAGTTTTTTCTTCAGGATCTTTCAGTCGCAGTTTAAACGTAGGTACTGCATTTTCTTGCTTCCATGATACAAGTTCATATTGATTTGATGCTTTTATTTTTTCAGCTATCTCTTCTCCATTGTATATAATCGACTGACGTTTGTTGTCCTGTTTATCGTCTGAATTACTGATGATTTCAACATTTTCATTATCACTCGATTGCTTTCCATCGTCTTGACTATTCTTATCGTTTTGGAAAGAAGCATTATTTTGGTTTCCTATGTCGTATTTTCCTTCTGAATCTGAAATACTTTTTATATCCTTGCCAACGTAATTATTATCGTTGTCCTGTTCGTCATAGTCGTTGTCATCTACAGCGGTAATGTCATCGTCGTCATCATTTTCGCCGTTATCGACGTCGGTGTTATCATCGTCGAAATCTTCATCGTCATGGGTTGCTTCAAATTTAATATCTGGCTTACATATGATTTCCGGCGATGGTAGTGCCGGGGGTTCGTTCTTTCGGATTACTTTCAGTGTTAGCTCCTTAGACAATTTGAATTTACGTCCATTTGCTAATTCAACAATTATGTTGTCCTGGTTCATTTTATTGCAGTAAACACTTAGGATTTGATCGGATCTGCGTGCTCTTTTGCGTAGATTATATGCCATGTTTACTGAGATTTCACATTGTTTGCAAATAAATTGCGGTAATCCTGCGATTTCATCAATTTCGGGCTAAAATGAAAAAAGCAGAGTAATTTTAAAGGTCTGTATATATATCGCCGCCTGAGTACTTAAATGCCCCACAGACCACTTTTTCGGGAAACTGAGTTAAAGATGCAGTTTTACTAATTCGAATATTCTCTATCGTTTTCCCCGTTGCTCTATCTTCATTATTAACGAAGTTACATAAAGGCAGTTTGCTCTATAGACCACTAATTTGTGGGTCCTTTTAGTGCTTATTTGCCGCATATTCAAAATTTGTACTAAGTGGGGCAATCTTTGTAGAAGAGTTCTTAAAACATTCATTTAATGCATAAGTGCCCCATATCCACAGAAAATGGGATATAGAGCATTTAAGCTCTCATATTTATCGCAACAAAGTTACATTTTCAGTGCTTATGTGCTCTATATCCTCTAAATCTCTATATGCTCTATATCTTTTAACATGCAAGAACAACATGTGGTCCAGGTTTCTATCAGAGGTTATTTCAATAACGCAAAAGTAAGTTTTCGCTTTGACGATGGTAAAGAAAAAAGACATCATTAAAGTTGAAAAACAATTAACCATGGGGTAAATAGAGATGGGTGCATTAAATGCAGTCTTGTAGATATTTTTAACGATTTAATTTAAGCATTTTTTTTGTTTTTAATACTAAAGTGGATAAAATCAAAAAAGCTAAAAAAAAATTTTAATTTAAAAAAACTTTTGAAAATAAATAATACTTAATACAATGAAATGTTGACGAATTTTTATAAACTAATCCGAATTAAAAAAGACGTCTTTTCTGGAAAATTTTAAGGACCAAAGTTAGTTTTAAGTATTTTTCACACTTTAGTATTAAAATACTTAAGCATATTCTTACTTATTTTGTTGACTTAGAAACAGTCCAATATGAGATCTAGTAAGGTATACCCACTAAATTTATAATATTTTTTGTTTTATGTTCTTATCAATAAAAATAAAATTATAAAAAATAAATAATGCCAGTGTTTGTGAATTTTTTAGTTCTTCTTGCTTACATTGAATTACCTCCTTTCAGTGCACAAAAGTCCTATATCCATAGGAAATTTTCAATTTGGTTTTCATTCCAACAGAGATATTTTCAAAAAATGTATATAAAAATTCAAACATTTCTCAAGAAGAAAGTAAAGAAATTATTTTTTAAACCTTAAAATTCGTTTTCTGGGGAACATTTTTTTTTGATATGGGGCATTTAAGTACTCAGGCGGCGATATATTAAGTGGAAAATATTGTTTTTCTTTTGGCATTTTGGTGCGAGCAGTTTCAGGAATCAGGCAAAATTTGTTTTCCCCAACGTTTTGAAAAGGGCTGTTGCTTTCCTCAGGGAAACCATTTTTTAAAATTTGTTAGGTGGTCACAACTCACAATATTATGCATTATTATACTGTGAGAGATTCATGTTACTTTCTTGTAGGATGTGCCGCTTCTAAGTACGTTCTTCAGTTTAAGGTACATGGAAGTCGTCAAAACAGGAGAAGTCAACTTTCGGTAGTATGGTAGCTTGTACAAGTTTTGGCAAATTGTTGGTATGTTAAGATTAAAACAGATCTGTGATTAGATAATCTTTGACTTTGTTTCATTGCTTCAAATATTTGTGGCCAAAGCAACAAACGCAAAAGATGAGTTTCGTTTTTGTTTGCATTCAATATAATAAGAAACTTACCACATTCACTCCAGTAACTAAATTCAATTTTACATTCGGTGCCATGTCTCCAACGCCAAGGGGCTTAAAAATGGACCGACAAGTGGAACTTTTCCTCAAACAAATCCTACAAGCATCAGAGGTGATGTCGTATTTCATTTTTAAAACAAATTTATTATATTTTTTGTATAATTGTGTAAGAAATTTGTTTACAGAAACATATTACATATGTAATAAAATTGTTGATTTTTTGGACGTTTGACGTTTATGCATTTTAAATGGATACGTTCAACAATTATTAGAAGTTAAGATTTCTTAGGCCATTAGATTACTTTAAACGAAGCGATTTTGTTCTCAAGAGACGTTTCGGGGATGCGTTCTTTTTCTTGTACCATGCTCTAAAAAGAACATTTACTACAGCCCGAATCTCCCAACACCATCAATTCGTCATAAGAAGAGGTGAAAATCGATTGAGGTGAGTAAGAGAATTCGGAGCGGAAACTTCTCCGATTCGGGGGATTTTTGCCTCGATGTATTCTTCCGAACAGCTGTTCCTAATTTTTCTCCGACATTATTTTAATTTAACGCACCCGGCGAACTGCGAAACATTAAAAAGGGTAATCATAATCCCTTGAGCGCGGGTAGATTATAAAAAAAAAAGAAAAAAAAGCGTTGAAGTACGATCAAGTGCTTTATTTGTGAAATTTCTGACAGTTTAATGCATTTGTTTTTCCGACTTCATTCGACACAAATTCTTCGCGGAACAAATTGCGACAACGCATTTGTGTATTATTATTCTTTCCGATAGGATACCTCGAAAGCAATTTGAACCTCCGACAAAGTAGGCAGGCGTTGCGGACAATTTTCTGCTCCGAACGGATACCTCGCTAGGGCCGATTGTCTTCCATATATGGTTGGACATGATGTTCCACTGAATCAAGTATCTTTGGCTCCGAACATGAACAAGATTATCAGCGCTACGAATAAGAACTCCATTCTTGAAGCTTGAACTGAGCTGATGTATTTGATGGCAATATGCATACTTCCCAACGTGCTGGGCCGCTTCTCAAGGTAGCACGATGGGGTGTAGCGTGTAGGACCATGCTGACGTGGATGCGGTGTTGTGGGCACCTCATAAGGCTAGCCGCGCACTAGCAACTTTTAGTTGCGAAACTGCTTGGTTCGAGCAACTAAAAAGTTTGTGTTTGGACACAAACTAAACGATTGCCTAAAATAAGTTCGCCATTTTATTGAACATATAATTATCTGCAAATTCACGGACATTCAACCAAACAGTTCATCTGTTTTCTGTAAGTAACCAAACAGTTTCGCAACTAAAAGTTGCTAGTGCGCGGCTAGCCTTAGAGTTGTGCAAAACAGTTCCAAAGGCGGAACGAACATGGAACGGTTCTTTTTCCGGTCGGAACTAGTTCCTGGAACCATGTCCGCGGAACTATTAAGATTTGATATTAAGTGGCATGAGCTAGACAAATCTCGGTGCGGTGAAGCACTAGTATAGCCAGAATTTAAAGACTTTTAAGTAACTTTATTCAATTTTTATATTTAACAAATAAATATTGAAATTTTGAACACAAAAAAGTAACATGAAAAAAAATTCAGCTTTCCAATTGACATTTTTAACTAAATCATTATAAATATAAGAAAAATAATAAATAAATAACAAAACAAATATTGACACAAAAACAAAATAAGAATTCAATCTTAGGTAAATATTTTAAGGTTTTTTTCTTTAGTCTTACTATAAGATTTAAAATCTAAACTTGAATATATCAGCTCAGAAAAATAACAAATATACCTAATAGTTGATCACAAAAAATTTAGATTAAAAAATCAGTCTTTTAGTCAACATTTTAAAGTATTTTGTTTTTAGTTGATAAAAATTTATTGAAGCATTAAAAGAAATTCAAAAAAATACCATTGAATTGTTGAAGGGCAAATTATTTGTGTCCCTTTCAAATGTTTTTGTTTCGCTTTCCACATACAACTAAACATGGATGTTTTGGGATGTTTTGCATGTTCATTTGGATTCCAAATGCACTCCTCTTCGTAGTGAAAACAATTAAAAATGACATAAGAAACCGTTCTGAGTTAAAAAAAATTAAATTATACAAATACCAAAATCCACCTAAATACTCGTACTATGCCGAAATTGCAAATCAAATGACAATAATTCACATTCACAACAGCAAAACAAAACAAAAACATTCAACAGTTGAACAGAAAAAAAAAATATAAAAAAATAAAATTACCCCTATCCACCTGCATACGATTCCAAAATTCCAGATCAATTCACACCAGCAAAACTACTAAAAATAAAATACACGACTGGGTCGCACGAACTTTCTCCTATGTAGTCTATTACATGGGAGCAAGTTTGTGCGAATTTTAAAAACGAATGTTATAAGAGAAAACTGTTCATATGGATAAAATAGTTTTTTTTTTTCAATTCTTTTAGTAGTAAGAGATAAAAACAGAATGCTATGCAAATATGAATCGTTCTATTGTTTTTTTTTTTGAAAAAATAAGCTTTTATATACAAAATTTTTAAAACATTTGTAAGAAAAAATTTGGTACTCCAACTTTAAGTTTTTATTATCGTACGAATAAAAATTAAATTTCCAAAAAAAATATTGAGCCGTTTTTGAGATATCGAATTTTCCAAAAAAAAAATGACTTTTTTTCCAAAAAATCAAAAAAATATTTTTTATAAGTTCTTAAATGCAAATTTTTAAACTTTTTAGAAGCATATTTCTATAAAAAATTTCATTAAAATCCGCCATGTGAGTGAGAAATTCAAAACCAGACAAAATGGTTCTATGTAATATCTTAATTTTAATTTATTATTTATTGAAGAAAATTTTTTTTTACCAAAATTCTAAGCGCCATTTTCGAGAAAAATACGATTTTTGAAAACCATTTTTTAACATTTGTACCTTTATTTTTAGGTAAAATATTTTTTTTCCTCACGTCTTGTAGATTATATTGAGAAACTTTTATTTATTAAGTTTTAAAAAAATCTAGTATGGGGTTTACAAAATGTTGAGTTTTGAAAAAAAAATTTTGAACTTTTTTTTAAAAATCCAAAAAATTCTTTTTTGAAAATTTGAATACACAATACTATATAATTTTTGGGGAGCTTTAGCAAAAAAAATTATCAATCTGTGGTACCATTTTCGAGAAAATCAAAAACAAAAAAAATTGTACCTTGGGAGGATCTCTCAATAACCATTTTTCGGAACATTTTTTTCAACCATCATTTAGCTGTAACTAAATGAAATTTTTTTTGTATTTTTATTTTTTAAATCTGTCGATTCGTATAGCAGGTACCGTTATTTTTGGTCTTAAAAAAAAAGAAAAAAAAATGTGTGGTTGGGAAAACTTACAAATGATATCTACCAAGTTTCACGAAAATCGGCCGAGCCGTTTAGGCTGTAGTCGAACTGACAGACAGACCCACTTTTTTAGCCTTCGCTATCATCGTAATGTCAACTTTGATCAAAATTTCGAGTTCAATTTTTTTTCCCGAATGCATAACTTTTCTTATATTACCTATAAGTCGCAAGAAAAAACACTAAGGGTATTCATGTAACGAGATAATTTTCCGCTTTGTAGAAAAATATAACTTTCCGCAGCATGTTTTCATGAACACCCCCTAAGAAATACTTGCGTAAATGTGGGAAATATCTTGTGAAATGTCAAATTAAAAGTCAGAATCCATACTTCTTTAGTTTACGAGGTTTATTTCTGCACTTTCCGCAGCAAATTTGTGAGATAATTTTATGCGATTTGCAGAAACTTTTTCCCATACAAATTTTGACAGCTCGTTTCTGCCGAGATAAAATTATCTGATTTACGAGGTTTACGAGGGTTTTCCGCGCTTACATGAATACCCCTACTATTCATTATCATTAGATAAAAAATCCAAAATTGTATACTATCTCATCTGAATCTGAACAAAAAAAGAATAAACGTATACGAGCAAGTTATGTTTCCCATCCTAATAAGAAAAAGAAAGAATGGAAATACAATGAAAACAAAAGACATGGAACTATTAAGGGAACTATGAGTATGATAAAGAGATCGGACCGATTTATATTCAGCCGGACATGAAGGAACTACAAAAGACATGGAACTATTAAGGGAACTATGAGTATGATAAAGAGATCGGACCGATTTATATTCAGCCGGACATGAAGGAACTACATACGACTATACTCCATCTCCATACCTAGTAATAAGAGTGGAACTACGAAGAAATGTTGTAGGCAATGTGCTTGAAGAACTATTTCGTTCCTGTATGTATCTACTATTGTCTTTCCAATCGGTGCGAACTGCGTTTAGGTAGGCAGATTTAGATTTTTGTGTGGCGCTCAACTCAACTCGTTCTCATACTTGTGTGTTGGCTTTGGTTGGGAGTTTCGCAACATATGTATGTATTTAATACTCATACCCAAATGTCAAAAGCAAACTATCGCAGATTTTCACCAACACGACTATTAACTAATACAAAGGCAAAATTTCAAAGTTGAGTAGAAGAAGTTAGCACCGTTCCATTGGATTTCAGAACCCAAGCAACACATAAACTCTTGGAGAGTACTTCAATAAATGTATCAGCTCTTTACAAGCTGTTAGTTCAATCTTCTTAATACCATTTCACTTTATGACCTCCTAATTTGCTCTTTAAAATGTTCTTTTTGTTATAGTATAATTAAATGTCCTTTAAAACATCTTAGAGATAATCATGACAAATGTCACCATATTGACTCTCTGTGTACCCTCTATAAAACCTCTTTAAAAGGAGTAGTTTTAAAATGCTGAAAGAGGTTTTCATTTTAATCTTTTGAATACATCTTGAAGATATTCTGTGGAAGTTTTCACTAAAACGTATTTATGAAAGCTTAACATCAAGAATTACTACTTTCCTCTTTGGTTAAAAAAAAATGTTTTGTTTCGCCTAACAATTGTGAATTGTGAAACCAAGCGAAAATCTTTTTTTCTCTCTTCTGTTTAAAGAAAACAACTCAACTATTTAGTTGAATGTGGGCGCCATTGCATATGATTATGTTTAACAAAAAATAAGCAAAACTGCACAACTGTTTGGTTGCTTATAGAAAACAGATGAACTATTTGGTTAAATGTTCGCGCAGGTGCGTATAATTATATATACACAAAATAGCGAACTCATTTTAGGCAATTTTTAGTTGCTCGTAACAAACAGTTGCAAAACTAAAAATTGAATGTGCGCGCCTAGCCTAATTGTTGTGAATTTGTTATCTTTTTCTTTTACTCTTTGCTTACACTTTGTTTGCTCTTTTTTTCTTGGAATTTGACTGAATGTAAACAGCTATATTCTTCCTTTACTCTTTGTTTACACTTTTTTCACTCTTTGCTTTGAATTTCAGTTTCTATATCTTATTGTGAAGTGCTTAAGATATTTTAAAGAGTTCTTAACAAATGTGTGGCGTATCTGTATAAAATACATATATTTTGTAAAGGGTGACATTGTTAAACGTACATTGAAGATAAAATTATTATTTACTAGATTTTTATGTTTTATCGCTTATCAGTTTCTACGGATGTCAGTAAATGAAAGAAGGAAATGTTGTTATTTGAAGAACTTTGGCAGAATATAAAAAAAATGTTGAAATAAAATTCAAATTCAAATAAAATTGATAAGGGGTATTATTTTGATTATGTATAATATCAAATTTTCTGAATTTTCAGTGATTCTTTAGTCGGTTGACAGTTGAACTCAATATTTTGTACCTTGAAAGAATGTTGACGCAACAGTAAAATGTCAAGTTAGCATATCTTTCTAACAGATTTTTAATGCAGGGATTTTAACACTTTGTGAAATAAAAATTAAGGAATGACATATATTTTCACTTATTTTCATATAGTATGTCTTTTTGTATCTTTTCTCTGTAAGATGTAAAAAACTTGTCAACTTACATTTAAGTTTTGAAAAAAATGTGATAAAAATCCGGAATCATTCTTCAAACAATTATTATGTTTTTTCGTGTTTTGTAGTATAAAGGAGATCTTAGCATCACCATATACAATAAAAAAGTTGATTTAATTTCATTTCATACAAAATTCTAAAGACGTAAGTGCTAATATGTCGCTCAGTTTGTAAATCTTTTGAGTTGTATTTATTTACTGAAATTATTTTACATTTTAAAATTATTCAGATCGAACAAAAAAAGAGCTTTCATAAAATAAAGCACCCTGTAGGTTGGAAATCCTTCGATACATACACATACATGAATCGGCCATATCTATTGCATACATAAACGTCATTTCTTTTTTTATTCTGAGGGCATTTTATTATTATAACATTATTTTTCTGAATATTTCTTTGTAAATACTATTCTATTTGAAGGCGCGTTAATTTCAAGTAGGGTAGAGTATGCGGTTTCAAATTAAATCTTCTTTCGTTAATCAAAACACACAATCATAAAAAGGGTATACAATGAATATCGTAAATCCAGTCATAAATTATTGAAGGAAAGAATTCGCCATGTTTGTGTATTTATATTAGTCAATCCATTTTGTTTGAATTGCATTAAATTTGTATTTGCGTGAAAGAGAAAGACATTTTTCATACATTTTTCTTCTTCGCAGTTCAATCTTTCTACTTAAAAATATAAACATCTTGAAAACCACTTGAAAGTGTCTTTATAGATTAATCAAAAAATGATCTTTATGAAGTCTTACAAATACTTTACTAAGAACTCTTTGTTCAATACAATAGACTCCTCCCCTTTAGGCCTTTTTTGGTATTATAGACCTCATTAAGATTGTTCAAAGAGTTGAAAACACTTGGAAAATAACTTTTCAAGATATCTGTAAGAGGCAATTATTGTGTTGCTTGGGAATGAGTGGATCCTTGAGTGAAACCAATGGAAAACGACATAATACAGCCTTATGTCGTTTTCCATTGGTTCCACTCATTCTGAAATCCAATGGAACGGTGCTAACTTCTTCTACTCAAATTTGAAATTTTGTCTTTGTATTTGTTAATAGTCGTGTTGGTGAAAATCTGCGATAGTATGAGTATTAGTGCTTCTTGAGTGGATTCTGACTTGAAATCGAGAAGCGAAATTCTCTTCTTAGAAGAGTATTTTTTCCCAATGGAATGGTTTGAGAAGACTTCTGGACGCTTCCAAACGCTTCTGGAACTGACATTACTTGAAATATCTTAACGGAGAAGTTGTCATCACGGTATAGGTTCTCAAGTGTGAGTAGGAGAAAAACCAGTGGCGTGAGGTTTCTACGGTAAATACCAATTGCAGAAATAGCTGTTTTTCTGGAGCTGGAGCTGGATAGACAAATGTCAGTCGTATGTTTTATATGTTATCGGACGAATTAGTTCTTATCTAGAATCCACAAGCATAAGAGGTGTTTGGTTACTTCGTAATACATCGAAACTAGCCAAGTGTTGTAAAGTTTCGGCCCGTGTCAGTGTCCTAAAGAGTTAAAGAAAAAAAAAAAAGGAAAGTAAAATTATAATTAGAATTATAGTTACCAGATAGGGTGTTGCGGTTAAACGTTAGTACGATTCGGAAAAAGGCTACGTCGGTGTGGAAAATATAAATAACTACTGTATAAAGTCATTTCATAAGGGTGAGTTAAAATGGTGAAATGTGGTTCGTGGTTTGTCTCTGATGGAAGATATGTTTAATTAGGTGATTTGGAGCGGTCGTAGACGAAATCATAGTGACCGTCAACGAGTTGTGGGGGACTCGGTACCACCGTACGAACATCAAGTTCCACTGATTTTGTGCTGGCCGAAATTCTGGATAGATACAGGTGTGGGCCCACAATGTTTTCGTCCCGATCACCTCTTAATCAGCACCAAGTCTCAGCTTTTAAGGACTGTTGGCCCAAATTCTCAAGTGTGGAGGATACCGACCAAATTACCCCTATCGAATAAGGTCACGTGAGTCCCACCTAGTCAAGAAAAAGTCAAGAATAATAACAAAAAAGAAGACCAAATTTTATAAAACAAATTTTTATTACAAAGTAAATCCTTTTAGAAATACTTAATTAGAAAAAAAAAAGAAACAAATTATTAAAACCTACTTAAAGATTCTTGAAGCTATGTGGTTACCAAAAAAAAAATTACAAAAAAAAAAAACAAACCTAGTATAAAATATTTCAAACAATTCAAGTAACAGAATTTAAAACAACATTCCAAGCTAGTTTAAAACAATTTTCATCATCATCGGCTCGACAACCGGGTTCCGGTCCTGGCCTCTTTCAACAAGTCTCTCCACCTATCCCGGTCTCTAGCCGACGCCATCCAGGTGCGCACCCCAAGGCTTCGGGCGTCCTGGTCTACGCCATCTCTCCAGCGCAAGCATGGTCTACCACGCTGTCGTCTACCATAGAAGGTACCACAAAAAACTTTCCGAGCAGGTTCCTCTTCGCTCATGCGAGCTAGGTGCCCTGCCCACCGGAGTCTACCGAGCTTAATTTTTGTCACGATATCTGCTTCTAGGTAGATTGCGTACAATTCATGATTGTACCGTCTCCGGAATCGTCCTTCCTCACATATGGGGCCAACAATTCTCCTTAAGACTTTTCTCTCGAACACAGCTAAGAGGTCGGAGTGCCTTTTGCTAAGCACCCAAGTCTCGGATCCATATGTGAGTACTGGCAGGACCATGGTCCTGTACAGCAGCAGTTTTGAAGTTATGGTGAGATTACTGGATTTGAAGAGCTTTGACAGACTATAGTAGAGGCTCTGTTGGATTTGAGAAGCCGCCCGCGTATTTCTTCTTCTATATTGTTATCGGCTGCTACTATTGACCCAAGGTATTTAAAGGATTGCACCACTTCAAATTCGTGCTCCGGCTACCTTGATTGTTTGGCCAACTGTTCCTCTCGCATTCGACGCCACCATGTACTTTGTTTTACCTTCACAAATGTGCAGCCCCAGATTTTGTGCCGCCTGCTCGATCTGGATGAAGGAATCGTGTACAGCTTGTTCGGTTCTTCCGATGATGTCAATGTCGTCTGCGTAAGCCAGTAACTGGCTGGACCTGTTGACGATGGTCCCTCTTGTTGCCGTGCCAGAGTCACGGATTGCTTTCTCCAACGCCAGGTTGAAGAGGAGGCAGGCCAAACCGTCCCCTTGTCGGAGTCCATTAAAGATGTTGATTGGTCTGGATAGCAATCCGGCTATTTTTACTTGGCTTGTTACGTTGGTCATGGTCAACCTACATAGTCGTGTCAATTTATTTGGGATGCCGAATTCTCTCATGGCTTTGTAAAGTTCTACCCTGGCTATGCTATCATAGGCGGCCTTAAAGTCTATAAACAGATGGTATGTTGGGATGTTAAATTCTAGTCTAGACATTTTTCTATCGCCTGCCTAAGTGTAAAGATCTGATCAGTTGTTGATTTGCCTGGAATGAAACCACACTGATATTGCCCTATGACGGTTTTAGCGTATGGGGTTATCCGGTCTTGTAGGATAGAGGAGAGTATCTTATAGGCGGTACTCAACAACGTGATACCTCTATAATTGCTGCACGTTGTGACATCTCCCTTCTTATATATGGGGCATATTAAACCTTTTCGCCAGTCTTCTGGCATTTCTTCCTGCTCCCATACCTGTACTATAATATCATGAATTGCTTGACCGAAGGCTGGCCCGCCGTGATGGAATAATTCGGCTGGTATGCCATCGGCTCCCGGGGCTTTGTTCTGTTTAAGCCGGCCTATAGCCTTCTCAACCTCTTCTATGCTTGGTGGCGGCAACATAGGATATTCTTCTTGAAGTAGTGGGTCCTCCACTTCTGCAGTGAGCTGACCATTTAGCAATTCATTAAAGTACACTTCCCATCGCTCCAGTATGCTTTCAGGATCGGTGATCAGATTTCCCTCTTCGTCCTTGCAGTATGTGCAGCGTGGTGTGTACTGCGTCATGTTTCGGACGGATTGGTAGAACTTCTGCGCCTGGTGCGGACCTCGCTCTCGCTTGTTTTCTATTTCACAGATTAGGTTCTTCTCCCAGGCTGATTTCTTTTGTCTGTGAAGCCGTTTTTCTGTTCTTCTGAGCTCTTTATATTCCTCTTCGCGTGCCCGCGTTCTATGAGATTGTTGCATTGCTCGGTACGCAACATTCTTACGTTCAGTCGCTAGCTTGCATACATCATCAAACCAGTTGTTCCGATTTTTACGACAGCTGCCTAAGATGGAGTTGGCAGTACTAATGACAGTATTTTTAAGACGTGTCCACTTCTCATTTACGCCCAGCTTACTGGCTCCAGAACTTACTCTCCCTAAATCAGGTGTTTCTAGGGCGAGTCCTAACGCATTACCAAAGGTGTTACTGGTGTTTTCATTGCGCAGGGCAGCCGTGTTGATTCGAACCTGATCGGCGGATGCAATGCGTCTTCGCAAGGCAATCCGCCCTCGGAAAACCATACCAACAAGATAGTGATCCGAGTCGATATTGGCACCTCGCTCGGTACGTTCGTACCGTCATCAAGTTCGAGTAGTGGCGACGGTCTATCAACACGTGGTCTATTTGGTTACGAGTGACTCCATCAGGTGATACCCAGGTGGCTTTGTAGATATCTTTACGCGGGAACCTGGTACTCGCAACGACCATGTTTTTCGATGCTGCCAATTCTAAGACTCGAAGTCCATTGTCATTAGTGTTCTCATGCAAACTATGGGTGCCCGCGTATAATGCCTGAATACCGGCTCCCGACCTATTTTTGCGTTCAAATCCCCAAGGATGATTTTAACATCATACCTTGGACAGGCATTGAGGGCCCTCTCGACTTGTTCGTAGTAAGTCTCTTTTTCTTCGTCTGAGGACTCCTCCCTAGGTCCGTGAACGTTAATGAGGCTGATGTTCGTAAATTTGCCTCGCACGCGAAGGGTGCATAGCCTTTCGCTTATAGCGTTAAAGCCGATGATAGTAGACTTCATTTTTTCGCTGACTAGGAAGCCTACCCCGAGCACATGGTGTTTTGTATGACAGCTGTAGTATATGTCATATTCTTTCTTCTGTAAAACACCATTCCATATCCATCTGATTTCTTGAAGAGCTGTTATGTCAGCTTTATATTTTGACAGGGCATCGGCTAGCTGCTGAGCAGCTCGAGCTCTATAGAGCGATCGTACGTTCCATAAGAAAATTCGTAAATCGTTTTTCGGTTTTCGTTGCGTGGGTTGTCGTCGTGAGATCAGTCCGTTTCCGAGGCTTGTTGTCGTTCTCGAAATTCATTGAGTTTTACGGGACAGGGAATTAACCTGTCGCCAACCTGAGGAACCAGCCTGATCATATTAGCCAAACCTTTTTTAAAAGGCTTGTTTCTAGCGGCCGCCGCGGAGAGGCTATGATCACACTTCCACCAGTCCCGAATAGTTACGGCACGTGCATGTTTTCGTATGCTACATGTTGTTCCCCCTATTCATCTGATGGCTGACCGCCATCATAGTAAAACAATTTTACTAATATTTAAAGCCATATAAAGCAAAAGAAACCTACTTAAAGCTATCTAAAACCTAATTAAAATAATTGAAGTCAAACAAAAAAAAAGGAATAAATATGTGAGAAATGAATACTTATTGATACCATAAGGAATAGATATATACTTATAGGTACAAATATAATCAAAAAAAAAAAAAAAACAATAAAATCCAGATGTAATAAAAGACCTAAAATTCACTTTCAAAAATTGTAAACTTCCCTTTTTGTGTTCCGACTGGCTTTTAAGTAGTATACTTACGGGCATAAATAGAATTTTGATAACCGAAACGAACGACTTAAGAGAGCTCTTTTAGGTGGGTGTATAGGGTTTGCTGATATTTTTTAAGGTTCGCCTTTATTTCGTTTTCTTTTGTTGGTGGATCGCGGGATACAATTAGAGGAAGCATTTCAGTTAGTGTAAATGAGCGTTTGTAATAGATAAACATAATTGTAATAAACTTAGTCTAAAAGTTAAATGAAAAAAAAAGAAACTTGTGTTTGGTTTGTTTCCGCACGGGGAACATGCTTGCTTAATTTAAATTTATTTCAGGGGTGCTGATGGATCGCTGAACGAGGCTTTTGAAGGGGTGACCAGAAACTGATAGATTTCGTTAAGATTTTGGGGAAGTTTATACAGGGCCACGGAACTTCCAGGTGGGGTGGGCATAGGCCAAGCTGCCATAACATCTGCAGCGCCCTTAGTGTGGTGAACCGTCCGTCCGCGCTTCCTTAAGATATTCAGGCCTGATAAGTGTTTTGTTGGGAGGTGAGGTTTAGTTCGGGGGCAAGATCCCCCCCTATTCCGGCGAGCTAAGCCGTGCTTCGCGAGCAGGCCGCGTTCCCGAGCTAAGCACTCTTTTTCCTTTCCTATCCGTATCCTTCCGTTTTCCTCGATCCTACCTCAGCCAATATTCCCTCCACACTCATCCTCTTGCCTCGCAACAAATGGCGCCCCACGTGGGGCGTTTGTAGTCTTTGTTTTAGTTTATTTCTGTCTTGATTGCACCTAACCCGATTCGCTATGTATTTTCGAGGATCGTAAGTCTGCATCAAGAAGGTCTCGGACGTACTTACGTGTATTGCGACAGCTCCTCGAAGGTTCATGGCGACGGCAGTTAATGCGTGTTTTCTGAAGTTGCTGTAAGTTTTTAGTCTCCGTAAGTCTTCACTAAGAAGGTCTAGGACGGACTTAGCTGAATTGCGACGGATTATTGAAGATTATAGTAACGACAGTATGCTTCCTCGTCTCGTCTTTCCTTAATCCCATCCTTTACCGTATTTTACTTTTCTTTCAAAATTTCATTTTCTAAATCTATTTGTCCAATTCTAATAAAAGTTCACTTGGAGTCGTGTCCGTGTTTGGAAGAGTTCCGAACATCGTTGCAGTGATTTCTAATTAAAGTTTGAGTTTCTATATATAACTCTTCTTCTATGTCGAGAGGTTTGATATCTCTTCAATAACATGTCTTCAAAGTAAGTCATAGAGACAGACTTGAATTGCTGTTTTGAAGAAGATAACATTGTAATGTATTTTTGTCTATTGTATTTAGTTCCCAGTTTTTTTTTACCACACCAAGGGAAGAGTAAGATAGTTTGTCCGCAGTCTTTTAATTCAAGAAATTACGTAGTAAGGTCACTCCAATCCGTCAGCAAAGTCCAAGAACGGCGTCCTGAAGCACCCCGAATCCAAAAAGAAAAAAATTTTAACATTTCGAAAATTCAAAAAAAAAAAACAAATATCCTTTTTTTTCTCAATTTTGGGTCAATTAGCCTATTAAAATATATTTATAAATTTATTTAAAATATAGCTTCAAGACATCACTAGAAAGTTGAAAAAGTGAGTCTTAAAACAAACTGATAGAATATACCTAAACTTTTGTTACGTTTTTGTTTTCAGTCAACCAATTTACAATTTTTTTATTTCAAGTTCGGTAGTTGGGCTCCCATTTTTTTGTTAGTTGTTAAATTTTTGAAAAAAGAGAAACAAAAAAAAAAAATTTCGATTGGAAAAAAAAAATATTCTTAAACTTTGTGGGTAGGTGGATATAGGTCTTTGTTGTCCTTGAACATATACCTACTTTGGTTTTCGAACATAGTTTCGAGTTTGAAAAATTAGTTTTATTCCAATATTCTATAACTATAAATAGTTTTTCGTTATATTAATTCTTGTTAGTCGTGTTGCTTAGTTTCTTAAAATTTTCCTTTGAGTTACTAAACTTATATATTTTTTTTTCTCAAAATTACTTTTGGGGTCAAGTTTAAAACTTGAATTTTTATTTTTTTTTGTTAACGTTAAATATATTGTTCCTTTATTATATTTACTTAACTCTTTCAATTGTTTTTCCAACTCATTCGCTTATTGAATATAATTGGGCAAACGAAAAAGATAAAAGTAAAAGTTAAACGCAGTAGGTAATTTGCTATTAAAGTATACTATTAGTATCCTACATCGAGTTTAATCGGTAATTATACTTTTTTTCAGTTGTTCTAGTTACCTTTCAAGTTTTTCGCAAAATCATTTCGTTTATTTTGTTATTATTAATTCGATCATTAAAAATAAATAACTTTTAATACTTTGAAGTGAGTAAAAAGAAGTTGAAATCATACTTCGCTTTTTATACCAAGCTGGAATAACGATTTATTTCTTCGTTTACACAACTTTATTTCCGTTTCTTAGTCGATTCCTGCTCAAATTTTTCTTCTTTTGAAAAAGAAGTTATTTTCATTAAGTTTGGTTCCGATTGGTGTAAATTCTCTTTGGTTTCCTAGGGTTTAAGTTGTCATACTACCTTTCCTTTTTTTTTTGTTTGTGACTATTCCAATTCTCGATTTTTTTGTTAGAAAGTTAAGTTTTCGTTTGGGGTTTTCAACTTAATGGTCTTAGATTATTGTTTTTGTTTTCGAACCTTTTGTTTTATTGGGCCACGAGTACAACATTCTCCTCCTGTGATGCTTTTTTATTTCGAGGCTGAGGTAGGCTCGTCGGTGTCCAGGATTTGTCCCAAAGAAAGCAAAGAACTTGGGTAGAAGTTTCCAAACTCCAAATCAATTCAATCTTTATTCATTTACAAATTCGGTTACAGCGTTTACAATTTCTTTAGTTACTTCTTCTTATTAACAAAGTATTTCATATAATTTAATAACAAATATTCTTAACATAACATTTCATATACGGCTTTACGGTTTTAATATTGCATCCAGCAAAAGACCGGAGGAAAAATCGGGGCTACGTTCGCGGCAACAAGCTTGTCTATGGTACTCTTTGAAGAAGGGTAGCCACAGAAATAATCATTTGGGATGACGGCCCTGCTTCTAGCAAAAGACTAGAAGAATAATCTGTGCTCTGTTCGCGGCAACAAGCGTGTCTGTGGTACTCTTTGAAGAAGGGTAGCCACAGAAATAATCATTCGGGATGACGGCCCTGCTTCTAGCAAAAGACTAGAAGAAAAATCGGTTTAGGTCAAGCCTTGTCTACGCTACACTTAGAAGAAGGGGAGCGTAGAAATAACCAGGCACAAATACCTTCTTGCTCCTAGCAGCAAACCAGAAGAATAATCGGTGCTTTGTTCGCGACAACAAGCGTGTCTGTGGTGCTCTTTGAGGAAGGGTAGCCACAGAAAGAATCAGTGGGGATACGGCCCTGCTTCTAGCAAAAGACTAGAAGAATAATCGGTGTAGGTCAAGCCTTGTCCACGCTACACTTAGATGAAGGGGAGCGTAGAAATAAACAGGTACAAATACCTTCTTGCTCCTAGCAGCAAACTAGAAGAATAATCGGTGCTTAGTTCGCGGCAACAAGCGTGTCTGTGGTACTCTTTGAAGAAGGGTAGGCACAGAAAGAATCGGTGGGGATACGGCCCTGCTTCCAGCAAAAGACTAGAAGAAAAATCGGTTTAGGCCAAGCCTTGTCCACGCTACACTTAGAAGAAGTGGAGCGTAGAAATAAACAGGTACAAATACCTTCTTGCTCCCAGCAGCAAACTAGAAGAATAATCGGAGCTTTGTTCGCGACAACAAGCTTGTCTGCGGTACTCTTTGAAGAAGGGTAGCCACAGAAAGAATCGGTGGGGATACGGCCCTGCTTCTAGCAAAAGACTAGAAGAATAATCGGTGTAGGTCAAGCCTTGTCCACGCTACACTTAGAAGAAGTGGAGCGTAGAAATAAACGGGGGGAACAGGTCAGGGAAACAGGTCAGGTTAAGCGGCAGGTAGGGGTTCAGAACCCAAAATGATTTTCGGAACTACTATCTAGTACACTTCGTACCCAGCAGTGTGTTCCTACTTGCTAATTAATTTATTCGGTTCCCGAATTTAATTTTATTAGCTTGGTTTTCTCCCTTTATGTACACTTGATTGGTACAAAACAACAGCAAAGGTAGAAGACGAATTTGTATTGCTTATTCACATCTCCTTATTAATATTTCAGTCAAAAGGCAGTGTGAATTGAAAGAAATAAACAAACTACCAACAACGTCATACATGCATACATCTTACCAGACATCTGGTTGTCATCATTCCTTATATGGATGTAGGTAGTTAAATGCTCTCGGGGTTCGGTATGAAGTAGAAAACAACCCAGGGTTCGGTGGCATAGCATAAATATATGATAATTTGCTTTTGGCAAGACGGCTCGGTAGTATGGTGCGGCAAAGCGGTGTGATATGTAAAGCGACAGCAACCCAGGGTTCGGGAGGTTGGTACGTTGGTTGATTTAAAATTGAAAATAGCGTCGGTTCGGTAAATTAAATGAGGTTTCAAGCGGGCATTTTAATGTAGTGATCCGGCGGTAGTTGGGAGGTTTTCGGGCGGTAGGAGAAAAGTGTAACGCTTCGTTACAGTCCCCCCTTACTTCGGAAGACGAGAACCCTCTCGTCTTAAGAAATATAAATCAGTTTTTTTTTTTTTTTTTTTTCTATATAAACTTCATAAGTGTTCAAAAAAAACAAATAATACATAATTCATAAAAAAAATAAAACATAATTCATATAAAAAAAAATTATACATAACTCCTATAAGAAAATAATACCTAATTCATATACCAATTTAACGATTAGGAAGCGTGATCAAGATGTTTACATATCCTTCTTTGTCACTTCAACAATTTTGGTGAAGTTCTTAAATTTCAAGCTGGCCTCGGTGCCTTTGCGGTTCATGCGCACGGATATGTCGCCCCACGGGCGATGAATGTAAAAAGTCCGGTAATGTTGCGGTCCCTTTAATACTATGCCCTTAAATGGATCGAAAGGGACAGTTGAAACTTCGGTTCGGGATTCCGGACGGGTTGTCTGAGGCTGCTCTTCAGCCGATCGGTTAGACTTGAATAATGGTAACGGTTCTTGTGTCGCCGAAATTTGGGGGTAAACGGGAGTATTCAGGGCACCAACTGCAACAAGAGACAAAGTAGTTTGACCTCTACAGATTCCAGAGACGTTGGGCATATTCGATCGATTAGCGCTGGTTATAGTGTGAGAAACCAACGGCTTATGCGGAATCGGCGGTATGAAACCTGTAGTCCTCGGGAATTCAGGGATCGGATTCGTTCGTGGAGGGTTTCTTGAAAACCATTTCTCTTCAGCCGCCTTCTTGGCAGCTCTGAACTTGTCTAACTCCTTGGACGGAGAGATTCTCGGGGCGATAGGCCTGATAGAATTCAGGTCATGAATTACGGATGGGTTTCGTGCAGAGCGGCGTTTGGGCTGCAGCTTAGGAAACTGAGGTTTCTTTTCAGTATGGGTCGGAGCTCCTATTTTGGTCGGCCTGGTATGCTGACTTACACATGGGTCGACTGAGGCAGGTACTGTCTGGCGACTTCCTCGTCTAGGAACTTTAGTGACTACTGACTTAATCTGGCGGTTACGGTCGGGTTCGGTTTTCGGCTTCGGGTCTGGGATAGTAGGACGTTCCAACGATGATAGTCGATGAAATCTCGGGCTCGGTGTTCTCGGATATCTCTGAGGATTTCTGGGGCTCCGGCGAGTTGTTGGAAACCCCTTCGGCTGGTCATGGTCGGTATTCATGTTTAAAAAGGAAAAACAAATTTTATTTTCGACGGCTGCAGGCTTATCAAAAACTTCTTCGTTGCTGGTTGACAATGTACTGCAAATAAAATCAGCTCTAGCTGATTGGCGGAGGACTAAGTTTTTTAAGTTTGACGGTGGGTGATCGATAATAAACTCGAGACACTCTTGAGTACTCGATCCTTTTTCAATTATGGTTGGCGGACTACTGAATAATTGACATTTTTGTCCTTTTTTATTTTTAGAAGAATTAATGTTCCATGGACGGGTCTGCGGAACGACTGGTGAGTGAATGACTAGAGCAGCTGGTCGATCATCTTCAGGTTCAGGTTCGGAATAAAAATTTCGGATATGCGGTCGGCAGGTATTTTCCTTTTCTGTCACAGCTTTCCCTCCTATAAAGAGTTGAAGATTGGTTTGACGTAGGAAATCCATTCCAAGTACGGCGTCGCTGTCAAGGGAAGGCAGGTATGTTATTTCGCCCGTAAGGGACATCTTACCAAGGGAAAGTGTAACGGTATAATGCTCTGAGGTTATCACGGGATCGCCATTCGCCAAACGTATTGGTCGAATGTTATTTTGCACAGGCAGTTCCAAGTCTATGAATTTTTGTCTTAGAGCTTGACCAACAAAAGTTTTTGTTGAACCGGTATCAACTAAAGCATGGAAGGTCTGGTTGTTCAACTTAATTGGTACAAAATAGCGAGGGTCTGGTGAAGGTGGCGAATCTACAATGGCTACTGTGTTTTGCCTGCATGGGCAATCTTTGGATAATCTTCCGTCTTCTCCGCAAAAGGAACAAAAAAGTCTAAAAGGTCTTCGGCATGTTTCCTTACGATGCCCTCTTTGTTTGCAGTTCCAGCAATGAGTAAAGCGATCGTAGGGAGTGTTAGCTAATTGAGCAGTGCGGTGTATCGGACTTGCAGGAGATCCACTGGCAGGTGCGGGACGAATGTTCCGGTCGTCATTTCTAATGGCTTCATATTCTTGAGCCAATAAGATTAGTTCGTCTATAGTTTCAAAATCTGGACGTCGAATGTAGTACCTATATTCAGGTCGGAGGCTATCGAAGATTCGGTCTAAGTTTTCGGTGATCGTCATTCGCGGGTGTTGATGAATCAAATACTGGCTTGCCATAATGTATTCTTTGGCTTTTTCACGTGGGCCCTGACGTCTTCGAAAAATTTCATCCTCTAACTTATGAACATAACGGGCCGGTAGAAACTGCTGGACAAAAGCTTGATGAAAATCATTCCAGGTAGTAAAACTATTACCCTTGATTCTTAGCCACTCCAAAGCGGTTCCTCTAAAAATTTCTGGCAGAGCTCTTAATATGTCGGTCTGTGGTATGTTGTAACAGCGTGACAACTCCATTACTCTTTCAATGAACTCCAACGGGTTTCCAGAACCATCAAATCTTAAACCCCATTTACGGACGGTATTCATAACCTCTGCTTCATAGCTTAAGGTAAGGCGGGTGGGATTGGGTCTCGGATCTATTCTACTGGTATCTTGTTCTACAAAAGGTCTTGGAGTATCTTGAAAGGTTGATGATTTCGGAAGCTGGGGTACAGGCATAGTGGTTTGCACGTAGAGAGGGAATTTAACTTCGGTCCCAAAATTTATCGGAGCAGGCATTTGGATATCGGTGCGGTGTACAGAAGCGGTTGCGGCGGTTCTGTTTGTTTCAGGCGGGTTTTCGGTTGACGGGTCTTGATTATTCCGTTCTTCCACGACGCCTTCCCAATGTTCACACAGGTTTTGAGTTGACCCGTGATCACGAACTTTCTTCAGGTATCGGCTAAGACGCTGTCGAAGAACTTGCATATTCCCCGTGGCATCTAAATTCCGAGCGTTAAGCATGTCGATAAGCTCGACCTTCTTAAGGAAGTAGATGAAACCCAGGTTCTTATAGGGATTCAGGTATTGATCGTCTTGATCTTCGGAGTCGGACATGGTGCGGTATTCGGAATATGTTTCGTATTAAAAATTGATTTGTTATGACGGTGTAGTCTGGATACTGGCGGACGGTATACGGCGGTCGGTGGTACCTTACGAAGTTTCCTGGTCGGTCGGCGGCGGTGGGAGTTCGGTTGAAACTTCTTAAGGTCCCTGCTCGGGCGCCAATTTGTGATGCTTTTTTATTTCGAGGCTGAGGTAGGCTCGTCGGTGTCCAGGATTTGTCCCAAAGAAAGCAAAGAACTTGGGTAGAAGTTTCCAAACTCCAAATCAATTCAATCTTTATTCATTTACAAATTCGGTTACAGCGTTTACAATTTCTTTAGTTACTTCTTCTTATTAACAAAGTATTTCATATAATTTAATAACAAATATTCTTAACATAACATTTCATATATTTCATATACGGCTTTACGGTTTTAATATTGCATCCAGCAAAAGACCGGAGGAAAAATCGGGGCTACGTTCGCGGCAACAAGCTTGTCTATGGTACTCTTTGAAGAAGGGTAGCCACAGAAATAATCATTTGGGATGACGGCCCTGCTTCTAGCAAAAGACTAGAAGAATAATCTGTGCTCTGTTCGCGGCAACAAGCGTGTCCGTGGTACTCTTTGAAGAAGGGTAGCCACAGAAATAATCATTCGGGATGACGGCCCTGCTTCTAGCAAAAGACTAGAAGAAAAATCGGTTTAGGTCAAGCCTTGTCTACGCTACACTTAGAAGAAGGGGAGCGTAGAAATAACCAGGCACAAATACCTTCTTGCTCCTAGCAGCAAACCAGAAGAATAATCGGTGCTTTGTTCGCGACAACAAGCGTGTCTGTGGTGCTCTTTGAGGAAGGGTAGCCACAGAAAGAATCAGTGGGGATACGGCCCTGCTTCTAGCAAAAGACTAGAAGAATAATCGGTGTAGGTCAAGCCTTGTCCACGCTACACTTAGATGAAGGGGAGCGTAGAAATAAACAGGTACAAATACCTTCTTGCTCCTAGCAGCAAACTAGAAGAATAATCGGTGCTTAGTTCGCGGCAACAAGCGTGTCTGTGGTACTCTTTGAAGAAGGGTAGGCACAGAAAGAATCGGTGGGGATACGGCCCTGCTTCCAGCAAAAGACTAGAAGAAAAATCGGTTTAGGCCAAGCCTTGTCCACGCTACACTTAGAAGAAGTGGAGCGTAGAAATAAACAGGTACAAATACCTTCTTGCTCCCAGCAGCAAACTAGAAGAATAATCGGAGCTTTGTTCGCGACAACAAGCTTGTCTGCGGTACTCTTTGAAGAAGGGTAGCCACAGAAAGAATCGGTGGGGATACGGCCCTGCTTCTAGCAAAAGACTAGAAGAATAATCGGTGTAGGTCAAGCCTTGTCCACGCTACACTTAGAAGAAGTGGAGCGTAGAAATAAACGGGGGGAACAGGTCAGGGAAACAGGTCAGGTTAAGCGGCAGGTAGGGGTTCAGAACCCAAAATGATTTTCGGAACTACTATCTAGTACACTTCGTACCCAGCAGTGTGTTCCTACTTGCTAATTAATTTATTCGGTTCCCGAATTTAATTTTATTAGCTTGGTTTTCTCCCTTTATGTACACTTGATTGGTACAAAACAACAGCAAAGGTAGAAGACGAATTTGTATTGCTTATTCACATCTCCTTATTAATATTTCAGTCAAAAGGCAGTGTGAATTGAAAGAAATAAACAAACTACCAACAACGTCATACATGCATACATCTTACCAGACATCTGGTTGTCATCATTCCTTATATGGATGTAGGTAGTTAAATGCTCTCGGGGTTCGGTATGAAGTAGAAAACAACCCAGGGTTCGGTGGCATAGCATAAATATATGATAATTTGCTTTTGGCAAGACGGCTCGGTAGTATGGTGCGGCAAAGCGGTGTGATATGTAAAGCGACAGCAACCCAGGGTTCGGGAGGTTGGTACGTTGGTTGATTTAAAATTGAAAATAGCGTCGGTTCGGTAAATTAAATGAGGTTTCAAGCGGGCATTTTAATGTAGTGATCCGGCGGTAGTTGGGAGGTTTTCGGGCGGTAGGAGAAAAGTGTAACGCTTCGTTACACTCCTTCACAGAGCGTAAGATACCAACCTCCAGTTCTGCAAGCTGGTGCAGCTACTCCGTTACCAAGAAGTTTCGCTAACTCTTCGATAGACTCGATCACGCCACCTTCTTTTAGTAGTTTGAGCGATCAAGGCGCAACCGCTAAAAGAGTTGCGCCAAAGAATGTTAAGACCGTCCAACCAGCTAGCGAGCCAAGAACCAATCCTGGTAATGTAGGAATTTCGAAAAATCCCCTTGAAAGTGCCACAAATCGTCCCAATGGCGGGGGCAGGGGAAAGAATCATAGTTCCAGAAGATCTCAAGGCTTATATTAATCTCGCGATAGTTAATGATTTTTCTACTTATCAGTCTTCTGTACGGTCCGAAATAACAAATACCTTAAAGGGCGAGATTCAAAATCAGATTGGAGGACTGATGAGACAGTTTAGTCAGAGTCGAGAGGCTCCTTCCGTTGACCAAGCGTCAATACCGGATGATCCCTTCTCGGCACAGCCACCTTCCGCACAGCCTCCAGTTCAATGTCCACCTCAGCTTGATCCAAATACCAGAGCTTTTGTTCCAGTAGGTAAACCGAGTCGTAGGCAAAACGATCCAGGTAGGTCTGGGCAAGAAAGAATATTTCGAGCTGAATCAAATTCCGAGTATAATTTCCAACCACCACGAGACTCTTTCAATCCAATGTTCAACCGACCTCCCCCTCCCATCTGCCCCATGAATCCTCTTGTAGGAGGACCGATTAAGATCAATAAGTGGGGTATTAGTTTTAACGGAAAGCCTGACCACCTAACAGTGGAAGATTTTATATTTCGAGTGGAGACTCTTCAGGCCCAGTATGGTTGTCATTGGTCGGAAATACTACGTGATTTCCACCTGTTACTCTCAGGACCAGCTTACGAATGGTTCTGGCAATTCTAAAGGAATAACTATAGGCCAGATTGGCCAATGTACGGAAGTACACGTCTAAATCCTAAAACGATATACGAAACTGTCAACATCAAAACTTACCATCAACATTTATACAATACAATCCACAATTCAGCATAATATGAAATGTCAGAAAATTGATGTACCAACTTTACAAATCGGCTGTACATGGAGTCATATGAAATAAAAATTACTTACATTTTGAGATTAATATATTGTGGTTGCGTTTTATTTCGATAATTAATAATCAAGCATTTTATTTTTTTTTTCTAATTTTTATTTAAATAAAAAAAAAATCTGGACGATTACATTTGGTCCTTCGAGCCTTTTTATTGGATCCAAGCTAAAATTAAAACATTCTTTGTGTGCAAGAAACATTAAAAAATAAAATCGATCGAATCTACGATTCTTCGAATAAGACAGTTATATATGTACTTAAATTTGCATTAACTTTAATCGGTTTAATTCGTATATTCTGAACAATTTCGTAAAAAAATAAGTTTAAATTCAAATAAACTTAAAAAACTAAATTAAAAATATTTTGCTACTTAAAAAACTAATTTTCATTCGGCGTAATCAAAGGAGTACCAGCTTTCATCAGTACAGCAGCAGCAGCGACGACAGCAGCAGCAGCGACGACAGTAGCAGCAGCGTCGACAGCAGTTACAGTTTAAGCAGTAAGTTTTGCTTGTTATATGTTGTAAACTCGTGCTTTTCTTGATACTTGTTTAAGAAGAAAGTATATTATATCAATAATGGCGGAAATTAATGATTATAAGTATGGAGAATTACAAAAGGGTATTCTTACAAAAATCATTAAAGACTTTACGAATTTTAAGAAGGCGCCAAAAGAGCGTAGGGGTCGCGCATACACTTCAGGGCGCTTGAACAAATTAGAAGAGGATATGATAGCTTCTACAAAATATCACGAAGCCATTATTGGGGGCGGCAAACTGGAAGAAGAGCTGAAAAAGGATGAATTAGTGGTTGTTTACGAACAAATTAATGATATTTACCTAGAGTATCGCGCTGAACTGGTTGACGCAATAGAGAAATGCTCTTCTGGCCATGGAGGTCCGACAAACACTGGTGTTTTTAACAATACAAACGCTGCAGTGACATCTCATTCAGAGATTAGACTTCCGAGAATCGATCTCCCTAAATTTGATGGGTCGTACACGACCTGGCGAGCTTTCCACGATAGATTTCAGGCACTTGTGCACAACAACAAAACTCTCAATGACATCGACAAGCTGCATTTTTTGCAATCGTGTTTGGTCGGTGATGCAAATCGATTTTTACAAAATTTGTCGGTAGAAGCAGCAAGTTATGTGGCAGCGTGGGATCTGTTGTTGGAACGATATGACCACAAGCGCATTCTGGTACACATCCAAATGCAGACGCTTTTTGGGCAACCATCAATGACATGTGAAACCGTTACGGGATTAAAAGATCTCTTGTACACCACAAGAGAATGTGTCCTCGCACTGGAAAATATGGAGGTTCCGGTTTCAAGCTGGGATACAGTGCTAATTTGGTTCTTGTACCAAAAACTTCCTAGTTCGAGCCAAAAGCTATGGGAAGAGGGATTAGGAAATCGAAAAGACTTACCAAATTTTAAAGAATTTACCGATTTTTTAGAAACGCGCTTCCGTACACTCGAGGTTCTAGGACAACAAGAATCTAGGACAGGTTTCCGAAGCAAAGATGAGCCACCTGTCAACACAAGGCCAAGATTCCAAGCAGCCAAGCCAAAGGTGTTGCACGCGAAGCAGGTAGTTAAGCAGCCGTTCAAGCCAGGGGATAGAACCAACAACATGGAGCAATTAGCATGCAAGTTGTGCAACCAGGGTAAACATTCACTAAGGAGGTGCCAACGTTTCTTGAACATGGACACTATGGGACGAAGAGAGACAGTTCGTAGGTTCCAAGTTTGCGAAAACTGTTTATCTTACGGCCATCTTCTTCAAGCCTGTCTCAGCTTTAGTTCATGTTACTTTTGCCAGCAAAGACACCATTCGCTGTTGCATGTTAACAGCCAGCAAATCAGCAACCCGTGCGCATCACATTTGAACAACAAGCCGATTAGCAACATGCACACTCCACAACAACCTTCGAGTTCAGTACAGCAGTCGAGAAATCCTGCTACGAACGCATTTGCGGCTTCCGTGAACCCAAATGCACCTGAGTTCCAGCCAACAACGGTAGAACAACAACTTCATTCAACAAATGGACCAATTTTTAATTACCATGCGTCGCATGGTGATCGTAGCTTTACACACCAGGTGCTTCTGGCAACAGCGGTTGTGAAGGCACGGGCAGGAGATGGCAGACTACGCCTTTTACGTGCTCTGATCGACACCGGATCAGAAACGTCTTTCATCACTGAAGCGGCCGCACAACTTCTGAAGCTGGAAAAGCGACGCACCTTTGCACAGGTATCTGGGTTAGGGTTGGTCAGCAGCGGCACTACGCAAAACTCCGTCGAAGTACGTTTTGCTTCCCGCCACTCGACGTTTGAGACGGCCGTTCAGGCTTTGGTTTTCAAGTCGCTGACTGGGCATCTCCCGACCCATCGAGTGATACCTGGCAAATGGAACCACCTCAAGGGTCTGTCGTTAGCAGATCCTCATCTTTTCGAGCCTGCACCCATTGACTTATTATTAGGAAGTGATGTCTGCGCTGAGATATTCATCATCATCATCGGCTCGACAACCGGGTTCCGGTCCTGGCCTCTTTCAACAAGTCTCTCCACCTATCCCGGTCTCTAGCCGACGCCATCCAGTTGCGCACCCCAAGGCTTCGGGCGTCCTGGTCTACGCCATCTCTCCAGCGCAAGCATGGTCTACCACGCTGTCGTCTACCATAGAATGTACCACAAAGAACTTTCCGAGCAGGTTCCTCTTCGCTCATGCGAGCTAGGTGCCCTGCCCACCGGAGTCTACCGAGCTTAATTTTTGTCACGATATCTGCTTCAAGGTAGATTGCGTACAGTTCATGATTGTACCGTCTCCGGAATCGTCCTTCCTCACATACGGGGCCAACAATTCTCCTTAAGACTTTTCTCTCGAACGCAGCTAAGAGGTCGGAGTGCCTTTTGCTAAGCACCCAAGTCTCGGATCCATATGTGAGTACTGGCAGGACCATGGTCCTGTACAGCAGTAGTTTTGAAGTTATGGTGAGATTTCTGGATTTGAAGAGCTTTGACAGACTATAGTAGGCTCTGTTGGATTTGAGAAGCCGCCCGCGTATTTCTTCTTCTATATTGTTATCGGCTGCTACTATTGACCCAAGGTATTTAAAGGATTGCACCACTTCAAATTCGTGCTCCGCAACCTTGATTGTTTGACCAACTGTTCCTCTCGCATTCGACGCCACCATGTACTTTGTTTTACCTTCACTAATGTGCAGCCCCAGATTTTGTGCCGCCTGCTCGATCTGGATGAAGGAATCGTGTACAGCTTGTTCGGTTCTTCCGATGATGTCGATGTCGTCTGCGTAAGCCAGTAACTGGCTGGACCTGTTGACGATGGTCCCTCTTGTTGCCGTGCCAGAGTCACGGATTGCTTTCTCCAACGCCAGGTTGAAGAGGAGGCAGGCCAAACCGTCCCCTTGTCGGAGTCCATTAAAGATGTTGATTGGTCTGGATAGCAATCCGGCTATTTTTACTTGGCTTGTTACGTTGGTCATGGTCAACCTATATAGTCGTGTCAATTTATTTGGGATGCCGAATTCTCTCATGGCTTTGTAAAGTTCTACCCTGGCTATGCTATCATAGGCGGCCTTAAAGTCTATAAACAGATGGTATGTTGGGATGTTAAATTCTAGACATTTTTCCATCGCCTGCCTAAGGGTAAATATCTGATCAGTTGTTGATTTGCCTGGAATGAAACCACACTGATATTGTCCGATAACGGTTTTAGCGTATGGGGTTATCCGGTCTTGTAGGATAGAGGAGAGTATCTTATAGGCGGTACTCAACAACGTGATACCTCTATAATTGCTGCACGTTGTGACATCTCCCTTCTTATGTATGGGGCATATTAAACCTTTTCGCCAGTCTTCTGGCATTTCTTCCTGCTCCCATACGCTGAGATATTACTTCCTGATATAAGGCGTCCAGAGAGTGGCATCGGACCGATCGCTCAGAAGACGCATCTAGGGTGGATTGTGTTAGGGAAAGTTCCAGAAGAAATTCCCCGGCAAATTCGAAGCTTTGTCCAAATAGCGGACTTAAGCACTCAGCTGGAGAAGTTTTGGGAGATGGAAGAAATGCCGTTCCAGGCACAAGACACCGAGGAGAACATCGCTTGTAAAAGGCACTTCGATAAGCATACGAAACGCTTACCTGACGGGCGTTATGAAGTGAAGCTGCCGTTTAAAAGTGAAGTTTTTCCAGCGATGGGATGTATTCGTCAGAGCGCCTTCCGACGATTTCTCCATATAGAGAAGAGGCTCGATACTGATCCGAAGCTTTGTGCAGACTATACAAAGTGTATACGGGAGTATGAAGAATTTCAACACATGGAAGAAATAGATGCAAATGATGCGATTTTACAAACCCCTTTCCACTATTTCTTACCACATCACCCAGTTTTTAAAGAGGCGAGCTCCACTACAAAGCTACGAGTAGTGTTTGATGCAGCGGCGAAAACCTCGGATGGAACATCACTCAATGACCATCTTCTTGTGGGGCCAAAGTTGCAGACTAATATCATCGATATCGTACTTAAATGGAGGACTCACCAATTCTCGTTTACAGCGGATATCGAAAAAATGTATCGACAGATTTTGGTGAGCCCCCCCGACCGATACTACCAGCTGGTTATGTGGAGAGATAACAAAACTACACCGGTAAAGATCTTTAAATTGAACACGGTCACCTTTGGCACTGCAAGTGCACCGTATCTTGCCATCAATATTCTGAAAAGGGTAGCTGACGACGAAGGCAAAAATTTTCCGGAGGGGGCGAAGGTTGTCCGTTCAGACATGTATGTCGACGACCTGATCAGCGGTGCGGACACGATCGAAGAGGCGCGTACAAAACGCGATGAAGCAAGGCAACTTTTGGCGTCTGCAGGATTCAATTTACGGAAGTGGACAAGTAACGCAAGAGAACTCGTCGAAGATATTGCAATTCAGGATCGAGAACTTGACTTCGAACTGCCATTCAACTTGTCCAACCACGTGAAGACACTCGGCATTAAATGGTTTCCCATCAATGACTGCTTCTCTTATCAGAATCTGCGAACTTCATCAGAAGTAACAACAAAACGATCCATGTTGTCGACAATAGCCAAGCTTTTTGACCCACTTGGTTGGATCTCGCCATGCATCATCACGGCAAAATTAATGATGCAGAGACTCTGGGAACTTGGTTGCGATTGGGATGAACCGATTCCAGAAGCGCTGAAAAGGGATTGGGATGCTTTTCATCGAGAACTTCCCCTAATCGAACGACTCCGAATACCTCGGTGGGCCCGTTTGAACAAGACCAACAAGGCAATTGAACTGCATGGATTTTGTGATGCTTCAACGAAGGCGTACGGTGCAGCAGTTTATGTCCGCGTTCTGGATAGCGACGACAATATTTATGTAAACCTGTTGTTATCGAAGACGAAAGTAACACCAAATCAACGAACGATCACTCTACCTAGGCTTGAGCTCTGTGGTGCAGTCATTTTGGCCCAATTGCTGGAGTATACCAAAGAAGTTTTGGCCATTCTCAATGTGAAGACGTATGCTTGGACAGATTCAGCGATTGCACTCGCCTGGATACGCGCTACTCCCGCAAAGTGGACAACATTCGTGTCCAATAGAGTGTCCGAGATCCAGCGCTTAGTAGGGATCGATTGTTGGGGACATGTTGCAACCCTTCATAACCCAGCCGATCTGGCATCCAGGGGAGTGTATCCGTCAGAAATGAAGTCACTAGAAGCGTGGTGGAACGGCCCTAAATTTTTGCGATGCGAATGGGAGTTCGATGCTCCAAATCAACCCATTGAAAAGGATACAGAAGAGGAAAAGCGGAAAGTTAAGGTACTTGTTGTAAATGTTGATGAAAGCGATCGTATTTTACAGGCTATCTACAATTGTTCGAGTCTGCTCAAAGTTGTACGTGTTATAGCTACCTGCTGTCGCTTCGCAAATAAGTGTCGACCTAAATTGGGGCCTATCGTAGGTCCATTCAGTTCAAGCGAATTAGATGCAGCACACTTACTTATCGTCAAAGCAGCACAAAAGGAAATGTTTGAATGTGAATTACAACAAATATTAAACAATAAGATGCCTTCTAACTTACGTGCTTTAAACGCATTCATTGATGATGATGGAATTCTTCGAGTGGGGGGACGTTTGGCAAACTCTCTTCTCTCATATGATAGTCAACATCCAATAATACTACAAAATAATCATCACTTTACGAGTCTGG
Source organism: Chrysotoxum bicinctum (assembly GCA_911387755.1). Classification (NCBI taxonomy): domain Eukaryota; kingdom Metazoa; phylum Arthropoda; class Insecta; order Diptera; family Syrphidae; genus Chrysotoxum; species Chrysotoxum bicinctum. The sequence continues at coordinate 46,217,714 of OU426988.1, read as the reverse complement.
TTGTTAGAGATGCACACAAGAACACACTTCATGGCGGAATCCAGCAGATGATAAGTTACATTCGACAACGATATTGGATTGGGCAGATACGGCGAAGAGTAAAACATCAATTGCACAAATGCACTTCTTGCTACCGGCAAAAGGCATCCGAAATGCAACAATTGATGGGAAACCTTCCTGCTGCTCGAGTGCGTATGTCTCGACCATTCAGCCACACTGGTGTCGACTACGCAGGACCAATAGAGATAAAATCTTGGAAAGCTCGTGGTGCAAAAATCATCAAAGGGTATTTTGCAGTATTTATCTGTTTGGCGACAAAGGCCATTCATCTGGAGGTGGTGTCAGATCTGACAACACAAGCATTTTTGGCGGCATTCAAACGATTCACTTCAAGAAGAGGTAGCTGCAAGAATATCTACAGTGATTGTGGTACTAATTTTGTTGGTGCTAACAATGAATTAGCGAAGATGCTGAGAGAATCGCAGCATGATTGGAAGATAATCGCGGAAAATTTAGCGAATCAAGGTACCGATTGGCATTTTATTCCTCCTGCTTCTCCTCACTTTGGTGGATTATGGGAAGCAGGTGTGAAATCGGTCAAGTACCATTTAAAACGAGTAGTCGGAACTGAAAGGCTTACTTATGAAGAGCTCGCGACACTTCTAGCGCAAATAGAAGCGTGTTTGAATTCGAGGCCCTTATGCCCTCTATCCGACAGTATAGATGATTTGCACGCACTCACCCCCGCACACTTCCTAGTCGGCGAATCTTTATTTGCTATACCACAAGGCGAAATCAACCACAACATCACTCATCTGGACCGATGGAAACGAGTTCAAGCTATAACGGCAGGATTTTGGACGAAGTGGAACTCTGAGTACCTTTCAAGACTCCAACAACGCCCAAAATGGACGAAAATTCAAGAAATGCCAAAAATAGGCGACTTAGTTCTCCTCAAAGATGAACGACTACCACCGACATACTGGAGTTTGGCGCGTATTGAAGAAACTCATGCCGGATCGGACGGACTTATTCGCGTAGTCACCGTGAAGACACAATCCGGACGAATGAAAAGACCAATAACAAAAATTTGTCTTTTGCCATCAAATAAGGCTTTTGAGCAAACCACGATTATATAAAAAATATATAAATAAGAAAATGATTTCGATAACTCTTAACCAAATGAAAGTTAAAGCTGGAAACTTAAACGGAATAAAAACAATATAAAATGAAGTCTACATTTCACCTCAATTTTAAATCTACAAAATGTAGTTCGAAATTAAAAAACACAAAATTATATTTAAATTCTTTATTAGCAAAGTTCAAAACATCATTTTTCACAAAATTGTAGAATAAATCTTTTAATCAAGTTTACATTACACCGTAATTAATATTCAAATACCTAAATTAAAACTATATCAGCACCATCGTATCCAGTAATAATTTCGCATTTTGTTTCAAATTCTTTACTGCGCCAATGCATGGAAATTGATTCTGCGGAATATCATAAAAACAAAACCGAAATTTAATTTTCAAAATTTATTTCACAAAATAACAAAATAATTCGCAAGATAAACAAAAAAAAAAAAAAACACAATCCACAAGCAATATGTCAGATGTCAAAGATACAAGATGTCAAACCCTCTCGACAAAATAACTTTTTTTCGATCGCGATAAAATAATAATTTAAATCGAATCATTCAATGAATTAATACTACATTACTTGAACTAAATTAATTAATTCAACGTTAACTAACACAAATCATAATAAAATCAAAACAAAAGAATCAAGCACAATCGAATGTCATCAACAAATATTTCTTTTATAACAATCACACATCTCAATAATTCACCGCACTGGTTTAACTAATTTAAATCAACAATTTTTGATATAAACACAAATCACTTAAATTACACTTAAAAGTATTATCACAAATAATTTTTTTGTATACTGCTTTGCAAATTAACCACAGCACAAAACGTAAACAAATTTCCCGATTGGAAGCCGAATCTTTTCCAACTGGAAATTGCACTTCTCCGCGTTTATGTACTTATGTATATATATAAATATTATATAAAAGGCATAATGACGCCGTGTACATATTTAATTATCAATAAATCTAATAATATGTAGTATGTAAATATATATTGGTATCGAGAGCCAATAACTTTATTAAAATATATTTACATATTGATTTATTTAAAGGAACTACACTCACATTTTATATCACATATCGCGATCCCGAAAATAATTAACCAAAGGCGCGAACTCATTTCGTCTAATCAATTTAATTAATTAAATCAAAATTAAATCATTTCAACAATAAAGCACCTGCAACAATACAACGATGGAAAATATCTCAGTTATAATCACATATACCTAACGCAAGAGATTTTAAATTTTTTTTAATTAAAAGAAAAACAAAAACGACACTGGACACTGGACAATCACGCGCGACGACAAAACCAGACTACAATGGCGGCGGCGATACTAATATCCTATTATATTAGATAACAGCAAGTCGTGTACGACAACAACATAATCATTATTCATTCATTGATAATAGTAAAAACGAGAAAGAGAGTTCTGAACGAAATTTCCGTTTTCTGTCCATGTCTTGTAAACTATTGTTGACTCGATTTGTTGTATTTGTTTATATTGAATGTTCTAATATTTGTCTCTTTTCATGTAAATGAGATAAGAAGAGTAGATGATTGGACCTGACGATATTACCGATAATGCAGTACGATTAGTAAAAATGGATATCAGTGCTGCCAGAACTTAACAACATTCGGTGTCTACACAGGACATAAATTGAGCAGAGGTCATAATGCATTTTACATCGCGAGGGGGGAGAATGTACGGAAGTACACGTCTAAATCCTAAAACGATATACGAAACTGTCAACATCAAAACTTACCATCAACATTTATACAATACAATCCACAATTCAGCATAATATGAAATGTCAGAAAATTGATGTACCAACTTTACAAATTGGCTGTACATGGAGTCATATGAAATAAAAATTACTTACATTTTGAGATTAATATATTGTGGTTGCGTTTTATTTCGATAATTAATAATCAAGCATTTTATTTTTTTTTTCTAATTTTTATTTAAATAAAAAAAAATCTGGACGATTACAGCCAATGTTGAAGGACGCGTTAATGCGCCAGTTCAAGAATCTTAAGTCAGACTATGAAATCATGCGTGAGATCATGGAACGTAAGCAGGGGTCCTGGGAGAGCAGTGACGATTATTTTGCAGCCATAAACAAGTTGAGGTCTCAGTTACGGATACAAATCCCTGAATGGGAAATAGTTAAAATTTAAAGAAAAATCTTTCGGAAAGAGTAGGAAAGCTAGTCTTCCCTATGCCTATTTTTACCTTGGATCAGCTGAGGTATGCATGCAAGAATGCTGAGGCTACTTTTCCGAGGAGGGATCCCAATTTTCCTAAGACCTTCAAGCCAGCGGTAAAATTTGTGGCCAACGAACTTGAGTATGACGATACAGAAGTAATACAGACAACAGATAAACAAGTGGCAGCTTTTCAAGTGGGTGGATTCCGGCAAAACAATCCTCCACGAAAGTATGCAGATGCTGCTAAGTTGATCTGTTGGAACTGTAGGGCTCCCGGTCATACTTATTTTGATTGTGGTTCTGATGTACATAATGTGTTTTTCTATAAGTGTGGTAATGAGGGAGTGAAAACTCCCCATTGTCCTAGATGTAACCCGGAAAACCAATCGGGGAACGCGAAATCTTCGGGGGAATCGCGTTCAACCCAGGCTTCAAACCCCCATTAGTACCCCTGTTAGAAAACACATGTCAGTCTAGAGAAATTGTAAAAACCGTTCCTGTAAAAGAGGAAAATAAAATTCAAATTTTAAAACGAACAGAGAAGGAAATAATGAACACTAACGTTAAGTCCACCACCTCACTTTTTAAACCCTTACATCAAAGGATCCGAGAGTATAATCAAGCCCGTGAGAGAATTTTCAGTAGTCCTAAATACACCGTAACTCATAACGTTTTAAAAGCCAGAGAAAGGTATCGAGCCAGGAAAGAGCAGCGAGCGAATATATCGTCTACTGTACTAGACGTTGCCTCCGACCCTAGGCCATATGCCAAAATTTCGATAGGAGGCAAAGAGTTACTAGGTTTGCTAGACAGCGGGGCTAGTATAAGCATTCTTGGAAAAAATTGCTTACAGCTAGTTCACCATCTTAACCTGCCAGTCACATCAATAAAAGCCAGCGTGAAGACCGCCGACGGAAAGAGCCAGAACATAGTAGGCAAAATCACCGCGCTGGTGAGATATAAAGGCCTGATAAGTGTTTTGTTGGGAGGTGAGGTTTAGTTCGGGGGCAAGATCCCCCCCTATTCCGGCGAGCTAAGCCGTGCTTCGCGAGCAGGCCGCGTTCCCGAGCTAAGCACTCTTTTTCCTTTCCTATCCATATCCTTTCCTTTTCCTCGATCCTACCTCAGCCAATATTCCCTCCACACTCATCCTCTTGCCTCGCAACAGCGGTGGTGTACATACCCACATGACCAATATTCGAATCACTGATCCCGAAATCATGGAATAATGTGTGTTATCCAATGATTTTGTTAGATGATCAATCATTTGAAAATGGTGTCTTCCGTTTTGGTAAAGGCATTCTTAAGAAAGCCATTGAATTTTGTCGTCTCACCGAACATGTAGTGGTAGGTATTATATGGGTGATTCTACAAACGATGGAATTTTCGGCGGCCCCAGAAATATTTTGAAATCCGTTCAATTATTTAATCTGATTTTTTTTTATAAAATTAAATCTCACTGATATCTACCTGGCCTAACAATATTATTAGGGTGACCTTATTTTATATTGCTCAAAAAATTCTTCAAAGTGTCCGATTCTCAGTCCCCTGGCGTGTCCCCAGTGCGTTTTCGCAAAGAAAAATTATTACCGTTCTCTTTTTTCAGGTCTCATACTAAAATGAATACCACCGAAGTTACGACAAATAATACATCTTTGCTAAGAAATAAATAAATATTTTTTAGTAATTGATTTTATTACAAAAAAACTTAATTAAACTTTGTCCCCCGTATTTCATATCAGTCCCCTGGAATATTGAAACAGTCGAAAATACCAATAACCAGGATGTCGATCGGATTTCGAGCACTGGCAATTTGAAGTACCAAGTCTCCTTACAATAAAACCGTGGTGCAACTCGATTCTGTTTCTTATGTTAGTATTGTAAAAAAGACATTTGTGCATGAAGTCGTGGATTGTCCGTTTAGTTTATCAGTCCTCTGGTGAGTTTTTACGAAACAAATTTGTATGTAAGTAGGCATCTTTTTAGCAGTATAGTATAGGTTTGATAAAACTGTAATATTATATATGTTTTTTTGATTTTTTAAGTAAAACCTTAATATCTTTTTTGCGCAAAAACCATGAAAAACCTCAGTCCCCTGGTCTCAGTCCCCTGGCTAATAAATAAACAAATGATATTTTATTCAGAAACCTGAGAATTTTTAAGTTATGTTGAACTTTGAACTTCATTGCGAAATATTTTTAAAAATTTTAAAAAGAATATAATTTATTTTAAATTGATTCTTAGTAGAAAAAAAAATTATTATATTATTTTCTTTTAATAAAATGCTAAGTTATTATGTATTAACCATGAATTTGAATGTAATTAAATTCAATTTCTATATTTCAGTGTGTACCCAAGAGAAAATACAAAAAAACTAAAGATTTATTCAGTCCCCTTAAAAAAAAACTCAGTCCCCTGAACAACCTTTTTCAAAAAATGTCCTTAAAATCGTCATTTTTAATTTTTTTACTGGCCGCTTTCAACAATGCAGAGACGTTCTAAGGATCAACTAGAACAATTCTTACGACTTTTGGCTTCCAAAAATGTCGTGCCGAAATTTGTATCATTTTTTCCATTGTTTGTAGAATCACCCATATATAAAAAAAATGTAAGTTAGAAACCCAATAGAAAAAAAGCCAAAAGCCATAAATATTCAAGAGAAATTAAAAAACAAATATAAAAGCCTGTCCATACAATCGGACTCGGAAACGAAAGTTAAAGGAGATTTTTGAATTCAAAAAAAGAAAGCAATTGTATGGCATTATACATTATGATAGCATCAATATTCATATAATATATAGTCTATAATCGTAATCGATCGGAACAAAATTCTGTCCGATTTCTACGAAATTATGAATTTTGTATTATTGTAGGCCTTCTGATAAATAAATAGTACGATAGGTCTACGAAAAAAATTGTATGAGTTAAAATTTGAAATTTATGCGATCTATGGCGATGAACTGTATGAAATGTAAGCGGCGGATCGTTTTTCTCGCGGTGTAAGTATAATTTAAAAGTTTACACGAAAAAACAAAATATACATGTCCAAACAAAAAAATAAGAGTTAGTACACATTTGGTTTACGTCTTTACGATTCAGATACTATGAACAGAATGAATTCTTCGATCATAAGATTTCCCAAACGGATATGGTGATACCTACATTATGTAGGTAAAAAGATTAATGAAACATTTATGTGTATACATATATTTCCTTTCGCCAGACATGGTTATTTATTGATTTATTTTGGCAAAACGCGTATTTTACAATTTTACATTTTAAGGGGTATCTGACAATATGAAATTTTATAAATCAAATGTTTATTAAATTAAAGCTAAATATAAAAAAAAATATTTTATGAAAGAGTTAATTGCTCGCAAATAATATGCATATTTAAAGTTTCATTAAATACATTTCTGTTTTTTATGTCTAATAAAATGGATTTTCTTCTTTTATTCAAAATGTTTGCTTTTTCACTGAGATTTTCTTCAGAAGTCTTTAATAATTCCTTAATGCGCTTTCTTAAGCATATATCCAATTCATGGATAAAATTTACTTCAGTCGTTTGCTGGATCTTTTCATGTGTACTCTTCACGGTGTTAAGAAAACAAATTTTCAAAAACGACCAAACTTTTTCAAATTCTTCGCAATTGTCAATAACTAAAGTATTTCTCTCCCACTGATTTTTGTCCGAGGGTTTTTGTAAGCGGCTGTTCATTTTTTCTATCACATGAGAAGGCAGTGTATACTGACCCCGAGTAGCATTTCGAGCTAGAGCGCACTGTAGATCAACTGGGAAGTAAACTTGGCCAAAAGAGACTTGGTTTGCCTTGCAAATCTTGTAAATTTCATATCGCATTCCAGCATAGTAGTTGTTGTCATCAAGTAATAGAACATATGACAATGAGGGACTCGATCTGGAATCTTCCCTGTCCAGCAAAGTATTCGATTTAATTTCATCTATTATTTGTTTGAGTTGCTGAGTAACTTTTCTACGTTCTTTTTTGAAAGTAATTTCATTACTCTCTGGATGAAAATTGAATATTTCATCGTAGCAAATGTGTATAACCTTATACTCTGAAGAAAACTTGTTGATGTGTCTACAAAATGTTGTTTTACCAGCACCTGGAAGTCCGATCGTAGCTATAGCACAAATATTAACCATATCGAGGGAAATAAACAACTATAACTTAAAGCTTAAAAATATAATGAACAAAATTAAATGCTTAACTAGACGCTGGCGTTTGTAAGGCCAGTTTCGATTGTTATTGATGGTGCGGTAGGCGCGCCCGTAGCTTGAACTTGTTTTGTCGCAGCTTCAAGTTCTTGAGTTCGGCGGGCGTTGATATCAGTTTGTACCTCAACATAGACGTTCATCATTGATTGATTAAAGCGGGCAAATTTTGAAACACATTTGTCAACGCATTCCGACTGAAATTGTATACTTTAGTTAAAAAATCCTCTTAATTTATTGTATTCTCTGACCTCGTTGATGGCAAGATTTCTCGTGAAAAAGTTATCCACACAACTTGTGAAACACAACTCAGTAACTTTGTTGTATAAGAGAAGGAAATCTTTGAACTTAAATTAAAATATATTCATTTGTAATTTGGATTTAATTAAAGATTATAATATTACGTTTCTGATCTGTGCGTCCATTGAACAAGAATTTATAATTAAATTATTAAAAAAATGTTTTATAAAAGAAGCAAAAATTTTTCTTGCTGGGCTCAGCCGCTAGTTAATAAAAAATGACGTTTTTATTTGTGATCCACACTCCACACTACAGTTCGGAGTGGAATATATTTTTGATATTTTATTTTATAATGGTAGAGTCCAGGGAGTATTTTCTTTCCTTAACACCCCGACTCCACAGCAGATAAATTCTCTCAGGATGCTCATCATGGTATGAAATCTCCAATGGAGACGCGATATTTCCTCTTAGGCTAGCCGCGCACTAGCAACTTTTAGTTGCGAAACTGCTTGGTTCGAGCAACTAAAAAGTTTGTGTTTTGACACAAACTAAACGATTGCTTAAAATAAGTTCGCCATTTTATTGAACATATAATTATCTGCAAATTCACGGACATTCAACCAAACAGTTCATCTGTTTTCTATAAGTAACCAAACAGTTTCGCAACTAAAAATAGCTAGTGCGCGGCTAGCCTTATGATGTGATGTCAGCGATCTATGTCAACGGTTTTGTCTTGATATAGATGTCTGATATGAAATTTGACAGATGGTTTTTTTTCGTACTTTTGTCTCATTATTTCGTGTCTTCTCATTTGGTTGGTTCTTGTCAAGTACTCCGTCGGCAAATATTTTTTTTTTATTTTGTAAGTAAATACATTAAGGCTAGCCGCGCACTAGCAACTTTTAGTTGCGAAACTGTTTGGTTACTTATAGAAAACAGATGAACTGTTTGGTTGAATGTCCGTGAATTTGCAGATAATTATATGTTCAATAAAATGGCGAACTTATTTTAGGCAATCGTTTAGTTTGTGTCAAAACACAAACTTTTTAGTTGCTCGAACCAAGCAATTTCGCAACTAAAAGTTGCTAGTGCGCGGCTAGCCTAACGTGTCATGTTATTCATTTGTTCGTGCGTTAAGTTATGTTTGGTGTTATTTATTTATACTTTAGGTAGATGCGCATTCTTTTCTTTGCAAATATATATAATTTTTGTTAGATTTACCTTTTGCTAATTTCTGTTGTCGGCACAAAACACATCCCGTGCAGTAGGGATAGAAATGAAAAATCATGACATAATTTGCCCAGCGAAACAATAAGAAAATGTAGAGATAGAGATGTCAGATATTGAGTTGGAGAGACAGATATCTTGTGGAGTCGGGGTGTAAAACGTTATACATACTTCTAGTGAAATGAAAAATAGGCGAAAAGGAATCATTGAAACCTTAACTTCAGATTTTAATACAATGGCGCAAAATTTTTGATGGATTAACTTGGATAAAAATAATAGCCGACACCAAAGACTTTAGTTACAACGTAATGCTTTATTGAAAATGTAAGAAGGACTGTTTGATTGTAATACTCAAGTAGAAAAGAGGATACAGTATTACAATGTAGAAATAATAGATGGCGTATAATAATGTAAGAACTTAAGGTTTACTTTACATTACCAACACGCCCCCATAAACTTAAGTTCATATGTCTTCTAGTTGTTCTTCAAACCCATGCCATCGATACATGTCTTCAGCTTCGGATGAAACAATGCTTTGGTTAAAGCATCAGCACACATTTTCTCTGTCTGAATGTATTTGACGATGATATCTTTCTGCTCTACATGGTGTCGAAGAAAATGGTATCTCACGTCGATATGCTTACTGCGTGGTGGATAAACGTTGGTTCTAGCCAGCTCTGCTGCACTTCTATTGTCGCAGTAGATGTTAACGCCTTTCGCTACAGCATCCGGATCTAGTTCATTAGCTAATGATCTTAGCCATAAACCCTCTTGGCAGGTTGACGATAGAGCCATGTACTCTGCCTCAGTCGTTGAAAGAGCAACTGTATTTTGCTTCTTGCTTTGCCAAGAAATTGGCCCACCTTGGAATTTGAACAAACTTCCTGTAACTGAACGTCGATCAGAGCAATCATTTGCCCAGTCTGCATCTCCATACCCTTCTATTTCTGGATTAGCATCTTTACAAAATTCCAATTTCATCTTAATAGATCCTTTCAGGTAACGGAATATGCGCTTTACTGCGCACCAATGTATTTTGCCCGGATTATTCGAAAAACGACTTACCATATTCACTGCGTATGAGATGTCTGGTCGGGTTCCTTGACTTGCATAGAGAAGACTTCCTACAGCCTCCTTATACGGCACTTTTGTCATCTCCTCGATGTCTTCCTTCTTGGTAGGACTTCCTTCCTTGGACAGTTTCTGGTTTGGGTCTGCAGGTGTCAAAACTGATTTGCAGTCAATCATGTTAAACCTCTCAAGGATTTCTTGAATGTAAAATTCCTGGTCCAACCATATTTTGCCTCTCTGCCTATCTCTGGTTATCCGCATCCCAATCAAGTGTTTCGCCTCTCCTAAGTCTTTCATTTTGAATTTGTCCGCTAATTTTCGTTTTGTGTTCTCGAGCAACTGCATATTGTTTGACAAGAGTATCATGTCATCTACATATACTCCAAGAATTAACAGGTTTCCATTTTTCCGTTGAAAATAAACACATGGATCAGTTTTCGAAGCTTTGAACTGCAAATCCTTTAGAGTTCTATCTAGCTTCTTGTTCCAGGATCTACCGCTCTGCTTTAAGCCATATATAGCTTTGTTGAGTTTCCATACCTGGTCGTTTTCATTTTGTCCCACAAGTTCCTTTGGTGGTTTAACGAAAATGTCCTCCTCCAGATCGCCATTTAAATACGCCGTCACCACGTCCATCTGGTGCATCTCTAGGTCATACTTGGCCGCTAGCGCACATAAAAATCGAATTGAAGTATATCTAATTACTGGTGAGTACGTCTCGTTGTAGTCGATTCCTTCTGCTTGTCTGCAACCTCTCACCACTAATCTGGCTTTAAATCGCTCTGTCTCACCATTAGAGTTTCGTTTAGCTTTAAAAACCCATTTCGTGTCCAAACACCTCTTTCCTTTGGGTAATGTTGTGAACTGAAAAGTTTGGTTTTCTTCCAGTGACTGCTTCTCTTCTTCGATGGCTTTCAACCAAAATTCCTTCTCTGGTGTTTTAAGGGCTTCTTCGAGTGTCATTGGATCTGCTATCGTACCCTCCATCGCTAAGTAAGTCACGTAGTCATCCATCATCACAGGCTTTGGAACTCTCTCTGATCGCCTCGGTACAATTTCATCAAAAGTTTCAGAAAAATGTAAGGGATCTGATGTTGCATCTTCATAAGATTCTTCTAATGCATTTTCATCTTCTTGAAAGTCCATAGCACACTTTTCCTCTATGATGATTTCACTTTCTGGCTCTGCATGAACGGGTTGGTGATAGCGCAATATTTCTGGTTGAACATCATGAACTTTTTCTTTGGCATTAAACTCCTCAAAGAATACTACGTCTCTGCTGTAACTTATAGTTTTTGTTTCTGGATCAAGTAACCGGTATCCTTTGGTTTCTGTACCGTAGCCAACAAAAATCTTTTCTTCAGCCTTCGAGTCCAACTTCTGTCTTCGTTCTTTTGGTATATGTGCAAAAACTTTGCAACCAAATACTCTGAGGTGATTTAAATTTACGCTTCGTCCTGTCCACGCTTCTATTGGTGTCTTCTTTTCTAGTGCTGCAGTTGGAGATCTGTTTGTGAGATATGCTGCTGTTGAGACAGCTTCTGCCCAATACGACTTCGGTAGCTCGGCTCCAAACAACATTGCCTTCGCCTTCTCCACGAGTGTCCTATTCGCTCTCTCGGCCACACCATTTTGTTCTGGGTTGTATGGCACAGTGAGCTGATGTCGTATTCCATATCGCTTTAAAATATTTTCGAAATATTTTCCGGTGTATTCTCCACCATTGTCCGTCCGAAGGATGCGTATCTTCTTCCTCGTTTCATTTTCCACAAAGGCTTTGAACTCTACGAACATTTCTGCAACTTCACTTTTCTTTTTCAAAAAATATACGAAGATCATTCTGGTGTAATCGTCTATAAACGTAAGAAAGTATCTACTCCCGGACAAAGACTGAATTTCCATCGGCCCACACAAATCCGAATGAACCAGTTCCAAAATGTCAGTTGCCCTTGTACCTTTCTCTGGAAACGATTGACGATGATGTTTTGCCTTCACACATGGCACACAAGGTATACGTTCAGCTTTCTGAAAAATTATGCCACACGATGAATTCTTCCGTAATTTTTCCAAGCTCCCATAATTTAAGTGGCCAAGCCTTTTGTGCCACAGTTCCATGGATTGCTTGTTCGACGTGTAGTACACCTTCTCTTGAACTGGCATTTCCAGCTTGAAAATGCCTCCTTCGTTGACCATGGTTCCCATATTTCTGCCACCGCTGTCTTTTATATAACTTCCCTCAGGTGTGAAATGAACAGACAATCCTTTGTCCACCATTTTTGACACTGAAAGTAAATTAGCTGCAGCTCCTGGTACATACATCACATCCTTAACCGTCACGCTTTCCACGCCAGTCTCCGTAAGTATTTCGATGACAGATTCACCATTTGACTCAGCCAACATATCCTGGCAGTTCGCTGTAAAGATTCCTGCTCCACTGCATGGCTTTTTAACTATGAAATTCTGTTCCGTTGTTGTTATGTGTGTAGATGCACATGAATCCACAAACCATCCGTCTGTCTTAGCACCTGATGACATGAAAGCCAAATATGTTCTGTCGTTGCAACGCTTTTCAACACCAAATCTTAAAGCCTCGTCCTTGTGGTACCGATCAGGACATTTGCTTGCAAAATGCCCTTCTGTACCACACTTGAAACATTTTATTACCTTCTTTCTTGCCTTCTTAAAATTTTTGGAGTAAAATGCTTTCGGTGCTCTGATGGACTCCGTCTTAATCTCCTGAAGCAGCTTGGTTTTTATCCCATCCGCTGTAATGTCGATGCCTGAACTTTCCAAACCCATAATCATTGGCTTGTACTCATCCGAAAGACCAGCCAGGAGAAGAGTTCCAACCCACTCGTCTGATACCTTTAATCCAACACCATTTAGTTTATGCGCCGTACTGACAATGACATTCACATAATCCTCTACGGAAACGCATTTTTCTAGTGTTGTTGTGACCAATATCCTAAGTAGACTGACTTTTCGCGTCAGCCCCGAGTCTTCGAAAGCAGCCTGAAGTTTCTCCCATGCTTCCTTTGCCGTTGTGGTATTCTGGACGTGCACATAGTTTATTGGGTCAATCGTCAAAATGATTCGCGACCTTGCCTTGGTGTCTCTCTTGGTATCAGCACAATATTCTTCATCACCCTGGACGCAGCCCCATAGATCCTCATATTGCAAGTAGGCCTCAATAGCAATCTTCCAAGTTGGATAATTTTTTCGGCCTCTAAGTCTGTCTACTGGCGGCAAACCATGTGCCGCTGAAGAACTAGCCATCTTACTTGCAAACTGGTTATGTTTCAAAGAATTTTAATTTTACGCTTCTCGAGTTTAAAAATAAAAAAAACTACCTAGCGTATCGCAGACTTTATATTTCAAAGAATATTATTTTAAATTAAAACGTAGGCCTGGGCCCATAACCTGATGGATTAACTTGGATAAAAATAATAGCCGACACCAAAGACTTTAGTTACAACGTAATGCTTTATTGAAAATGTAAGAAGGACTGTTTGATTGTAATACTCAAGTAGAAAAGAGGATACAGTATTACAATGTAGAAATAATAGATGGCGTATAATAATGTAAGAACTTAAGGTTTACTTTACATTACCAACAATTTTAAACATTTAAAACCTACTCTAAATTAATTTTAGAATGGGAGTCGACTCTAAATATTGTGTATAAAATGAGAACCGACTTTTTGTTAATTTTAAAGGACATAAACTATACTTTTACGTTAAATAGGTCGTCTATACTTTAACAGCTGCAAATAGCAAGTTTATCTTTTAAAAGTATACTTAATTCACATTGAAAATGGTCATTTCATACCAAACCAAATCGAAGTAAAAATGTTTACTAATGTTTTATTCGATTTTTTGAAAGATGTGATTTGTGAATAGACTGAATCACTACATATTAGAAATTCGAAACAATCGCACAAAAATGCTCTACGATCAACAAATCTGTACATATAAATAGCCGTGTTTTTTGGAAAAGTTCTCCGTTATCCGAAAAATAGAACATCCGCAGTAGGATCACTGCCGATAAAAGGAGAAGTGAAATCCTGCTGCGGATAGAGATTTGACGTTTATTCGAGTGATGCTACTGCTGATGTTGTAATTGTTATTCATATAAAATCCTACTGTACTACGGATAACTTTTCCAAAAAAACACGGCTAATGTACAGTGAGCGTCAAAAGTAAGTAAACATCAATATGATTTCTGGAGTTACATGGAATTCGAACAAACAAATAAACAATTGATTATAATAATAAAAACTAATAAAAATAAATCAAAAAAACAAATAAAAATTCAAAATATAGCTTCTTACAACTTTCCTTGTAAAAACTAAACATACTCCATATTAACGCGTCAGAAGTAAGAAAACATCATAAACAGAATATAAGATGCACAGTAAAACTTGATGGTGTGGAGATGTATGGCAGCATATTCGAACGGGAATCTTGTTTTCATTGAAAGTACAATGAATAATCAAGACTATATAAACATTCTAAGCAATAACCTTCAACCGACCTTGCGCAAATTAGGGATGCTTAACAATTGGATCTCTTAGTAAGACAATAATCCTAAGCATACCTCGCAGTTCCTTAGAGAATGAATACTTTATAGGACTTCAAAGCACCTCCACCACCCTCCCCAATCGCCACACCTAAGGCCCATACAACATTTATGGGATCATTTGAACCGGAAAATTTCACAAACGGGCGATCAAGAACAAAGATGACCTTAAAAGGCTTTAATTGAAGAACTGTCCCAAATATCCTCCGATGTTAGAAATAATATTGTTGTTTCCATGTCACGCTGAGGTGTTATGAAGTCTAAAGGTGATCAAATGAAATACCTAGTTTTTTACTTGAGGTACTATATTTATAAATAATTTTAAGATATAACAGATTTTTACTTACTTTTGACGCATAAAATGTGAAGTTTATTTAGTTTTTATTGGGTAAAAATGCATTAGTTCGTTTTTGGAATTTTGATTTTGGTTTTGATTTATTGCTATTAAATAAAAATTTTATTTTGTATAATTGGAAATCAATTTTTGCTTATTTTTTGGTTTCAATTCCATGTAACTCAAGAAATCATTTATGTGTTTACTCACTTTTGACGCTCAGTGTATATAGTAGCCGTGTTTTTTTGGAAAAGTTATCCGTATAGTACAGTAGGATTTTATATGAATAACAAATACAACATCCGCAGTAGGATCACTGCCGATAAAAGGAGAAGTGAAATCGTGCTGGGGATAGAGATTTGACGTTTATTCGAGGCATCTACTGCGGATGTTGTATTCGTTATTCATATAAAATCCTACTGTACTACGGATAACTTTTCCAAAAAAACACGGCTGATGTCTTCTTCCCAAAAAGTACTTCTTCGAGGCTTTGAAAGATAAGAGAATGGATTTAACAAATATACAATTTATTTATGTATGTTAATAAAAAAAATACAATTACTGATAACTTACTTTGACCCACATGTTTCTCGTTTTCAATCTTTTATGTAGTAACATTATGCAGCAATGAATAAAACACACCTCTATTGTTGTTGATCATACAAAAAAATTGAGAAACGGAAATCATACAGCAGAACTGTTAATATCATACAAGGTATGATGTGTATGATTTGAGAAACAGGCTCTTGGTGTTTACATAAACCGCGTGTTTAGCAATTAATTATTGGTTATATTACGTTTTCACCAAAAGACAATCCGAGATTTAAGGCAAAAGATTTATTTGGTGTTTTCACCGCACTAAAAGATTAAAAAGAAGATTAAATTTGACAGCATCTATCAAAATGTTAATGGTGTATCAATTTTTCTTATAAAGTGGAAGCGAGAGAAAGAAAGTTTCATTTGTGCCAAACGATGAAAAATCATCAAAATAGCTTAGACTGCTTTTAAACGAAGCAATATTATCTTGCGATTTTTAAGCCCGTAGGAGAGAGACGTTTGTGGTGGCCGGGGGTACACAAAATTGCTGGGGTTGGAAAAATTGCAGAGTTATCGTTCTTTCTTTTTTGTGGTTTTCTTAACTTGTCAGGTATGTTTCATTTCTATTTGGCGTTCGCTCAGTGAACTTCGATCTACTCACTAGAGTAAAGAGTGCGGAGAGATGACTAATTTTCAATAGAAGAAAAGTTAACTTTCATTAAAAATCGCTGTGTTTAAAAGCATTCATGCAATCGAAAGGAAATCAAAAGAGAATCAAAGATTAAAAATCGCTTTTTTTAATCTTCGTTTCTCAAATCGTTTCTTTAATCAAAGTTAACTTTGATCTATTGAAAAGGAGACATCTCTCCGCACTCTTTTCTCTACTTTGTTAATCGAAGTTCGCTCATCGAGTGCCAAATAGAAATGAAACATATCTGAGAAATAAAGAAAACCACAAAGAAGAAAGAACGATAACTCTGCAATTTTTCCAACCCCAGCAATTTTGTGCACCCCCCCCCCCCCCCCACCATACATACGTCTCTCACCTATGGGCTTAAAAATCGCAAGGTAATATTGCTTCGTTTAAAAGCAGTCAAAGTAGTCTTAGCACGATATGGATATTAGGTCAGTTCGAACTATAGAACAATAAATTGATCAAATGAAGATTTAACAAGATTTAGTTCTAATCTACTAGATTTATGAAATAAATTTGTATGGTAAATCTTCGAGATTTAAAGAAGATTTATGGTAAATCCACCTTAATCCAGGATTATCTCTTGGTGAAAACGTAGTATCAGGCCCAATGTGTAGTTCGAGCTCAAATATAAATGCTATGATAAAAAAATAAATAAGAACATCATTAAACCTCTGAATGCATTCACTAATTATATTTTACATGAAATGCACAAATTCGTTGTTCTTGGAATGTAGCAACTAGCAACCCTGATTTTTAGCATCGAGATTCAAGAACGCACGTTGTTTACAAATGTCAAAATAATTTCGTTTTCTTGAGTGTAAAACCTTTAATGCAATCAAATCTTTTTTAAAAAAGGGGAATATAAATTTAAATCATGGGTCTCACTAAGCAGTACTTGGCTTATAAACTCGATAGTACCTTCAATATTATTGCCAGTGGTCGTCCAAATATAAATTTCCTTGTGTACGACAACATCGAAGGGCGATATGTTGTAGTTGGAGGAGCCGAAAATGCCCTCGTTTGGGACTTAAGGTTTACTTTTTGTGTTTTTTTTAATAGAATAGCCTTACTTTACCTTCGCATTACAGATTAGGTGAAAAAGTCATGTACCTCAAACGGGATAAGCAAGAAGTAACTGCTATTCGGGCTAGTCCGGATCGTGTCCACATTTCTGTTGGCTACTCTGACGGCATAGTAGAAATATTTGACATTGCTTCTAGATCATCGGTGTGCTCTTTATCACTTCACAAGACGGCGGTCACTATACTACGTTACGATGCTATGGGAATTCGTTTGGTCACAGGCGGTTTGGACACTGAACTCGTCGTTTGCGACATTGTCACTCAAACTGGAAAGCAACGATTGATAGGTCACAATGGCCCCATTACTGACGCACACTTCTTTGAAAGATTTGGAATTGATGATATTGTGGTGTCTTGCTCCAAAGACACACACATCAAGTTCTGGAATCTTGAAACACAAACATGCTTCAAGACTATCGTTGACAACCGTACCGAAATCTGGGCTCTCGCATTCGTCAAAGATCTTATGATAGCAGGAACTGGAGAGAGTTCCATGAACATATATAGATTAAAGAGTCGAGATACAAATGCTGATAATGTGCAATCGGCTATTGAAGGGCTCAGCTTAGATGATGAAGACACCATAAGTCCAATAACTGTGATAAATTGTGGTGTTATACAGAAATCCGGACGTGGAAGAACAGTTAGCCTAGTTGCTGATCCAACTGAACGAGTCATTAGTTGCCATGGAACAGATGATATCATTGAAAATTTCTATATTTGCTCCAAGGAAGAAGCCAAAAGTCGTTTGACTAAGAGATTGAAGAAATCCGCTAAATCTTTAAATGATGGAGCTGATTCTTCGAAGGAACTGACTCTATCTGACGAAATCAAGCGCTTATCCAACATCAAAGTAAAGAACAAGATTAAATCTATAGATATAATAATGGGAGTCAACAATGAACTGAGAATTATTACAAATCTCTCTAACAACAGCTTGAAAATGTTCTCTTTGAATGTCTTGGAAAAGCAGGGTGAAGCGAAACTGCTACGCTCTATCACACAGAGTGGTCACCAATCAGAAGTTAGAACAGTTTGCTTCAGTTCAGATAACCTGGCTATCGCATCAGGCGGTGGAGAATCAATGAAGGTCTGGAATAGAGAATCATCGCAATGTTTAAGGACAGTTCCGGCGGGTTATGTTCTCAGTTCATGCTTTGTACCTGGCGATCGATATGTACTCCTGGGCTTAAAATCGGGTGTCCTGTTAATAATTGATGCGGGTACTGGAGAAGTTGTGGAAGAGATTCCAGCTCATGAAAACGAACTCTGGTCGATTTGCTTGCTGCCAGATATGAAGGGATGTATTACTGGCAGCAGTGATACCACTGTGAAGAGTTGGTCCTTCGAACTAATAGACAATACGAATACGGATGACGGTATGACCAGGCCAAAAGTGCTATCACTATTGCACGTGAATACCCTTAAGTTGGAAGAGACGGTACTATGCGTGAAGGTTAGTCCTAATATGAAGTTTTTGGCTGTCGGTTTGTTGGACTGTACAGTAAAAATATTCTTCTTGGATACATTCAAGTTCTATCTGTCCCTCTATGGACACAAACTACCAGTGCTCTGCATGGACATCTCTTATGATTCGGCTATCATTGTCACTGGTTCCGCTGATCGAAACGTCAAAATCTGGGGCTTGGATTTTGGTGATTGCCATCGTTCGTTGTTTGCGCATGATGATTCCGTAATGGCAGTTCAATTTGTTCCTAAAACACATATGTTCTTTACTTGCGGCAAAGATGGAAAGATTAAGCAATGGGATGGAGATTCCTTTGAAAAAATTATCACTCTTCCAGGTCATGTTGGCGAGGCGTACAGTTTAGCTGTTAGTCCAAATGGACGGTATTTAGTTAGTTGTGGCTCAGACCGCACGCTTCGACTATTTGAACGAACTGAGAAGCCTATAGTTTTACAGGATGTTCAGGAAGACGAGCGAGAGGAAATGGAAAATGAAACTTTAGCAACAGGCGAGGATAACTCTGTTCCTCTATTGCCTGGGTTAAAACTTCCATCTCGTAAGACCGTAGGTGCAGAAAAAGCAGCTGAAAGTATCCTGGAGTGCTTAGAGATTCTTAAAGAATTTGAAGCTGACGAAGCTCCAGAGTTGCATCCTCTTATGATAGCGTATGATGCTAAGACATCTGATGACTTTCTTCTCGCTATTTTACAAAGAATAAGAGCCTTTGATATGGAAGAAGCTTTAGTTCTCCTCCCCTTTTCTAGTGTTTGTGATATTCTTGAACGAGTTCCAAAGTTAGCCATCAGTCGGAAGGATCAAACCGAAATCATATGCAAAGTGGTACTGTTTCTCTTTAGAATCCACCAAAAGCCAATTACAAGTAATCAAACTCTTTTGCCTGCAATTGGAACGATCATACGTTGCTTGCAACAAATTACGATTGAATGTCGCGATATGGTGGGAATGAATTACTATGGACTGCAGTTATTGCAACATGATATTGAAGAACGAGATGGCGTTGAATTGTTCCGAGATGCTTCACAGTCAAAGAAACAACGAGACAAGAAGAAGAAGTTTGTGGCGAAAAGGACGCATATTCAAATGATATAATAAACAACATGTACAAAAATAAATTTTTTTTAACTAAAAAAATTATTTTATGTATTTTTAAAGTATAAAGTATATTTTATGGAAAATTATTTTATTACAGCTGAAATTAACTACAAATAGCGGCTTTTGGGTGTATTGTTGTCGGAGTAGTTTTGTTGGTATAACAGCAACCTGCAAAAGAAAAATCAATGTTTATAAACTTGCTTTATAATATCATTAAAAGCGTTCGAGACATTTTTGGAATAATTCGATTAAAATTTGTAGAGCGGCAAGAAGAGTTGGTGGCCTTATGCGGTGCATAGCAATTAAATACTACTGTATTATTCTCATATCACAATTTCACTTTTATTTATATACGTATGTATGTACACACATATGTATGTACATATTTGCACGTTATTATTTTCAAAAGAAGGTTTTAATTTTTTTTTGGTTGTGACGATTTTTTGTGGAATGGAAGAAAATTATTTTTTTAGGTAGTCATTTTTAGGTATGTACATAAGTATGTATGTATGTAGTATGTAGATACCTAACAATTTAGTGTTCCTGACAGAAGAGAGGTGGAATATAACTTGACAAACATCGAAGAGTTCAACATAATTCGGACCAGAACAATTAGAGCTCAAGCAAGCATATTCCATAAGACGTTTGCGTATTGAATCTTATTTTTAGGCATAAATATAAAAATATGATATTAATTTTTTGAGTGGGTAGGTATCTTGGCAAAAAAAAAAATAAACTCTTCCCCCTATTACGGTTTGCGAATCGAACGTTCAAGGTGAGATTTTTTCATTAGCGAACTACACATTCGACATACTACGGTTGGCGAACTTTACAATTCGAGTTCGAAATTTGATTGTTTATTAAAAATATCAAATTGACATTTAAGTCGAATCAAAGTTTCTCGATTCGCCAACCGTAATACTAATTTCTCACACTCACATGTTTATTTGTTCGACCCGCCAGCCGTAATAAGGGGGTATAATAAATTAGGAATAGGTAGGTAGGTTAGGTTAGGAGGGCCGTGCACAGCACAGAGGCTGTTGCGTACACGGGGCCTATTGGTCCTTTGTGATCCCCTATTAATAAAAGCAGAGCTGCTCCTAAACTAATGTTTTATATAGACTGGTTCATTTGATAACCAGCCCGTGCTTACTATAAATTTTCTCATATTTGACATTGAGATCTGCGTTAGATTTGTTTGGGGGTTCGGACAGTCGCAGAGCAGAAGTTTAATGGTTTTAATCTCCTTGACATCCTACAGAAATCTAGTGGCCATTGTGCCAATGGCGATAAAATATATCGAGTTTCCTTTTCATTAATTCTAGGCCATTAACTATACTCTGTTCAATTTATATTTGCAGTACAGGCCTTATGGGAGAGCTTTTTCAGAAACACTGGTGCCTGCTGCTGTTTGCACGGCACCTTAACTTAAGAAATTGCCACTGTTTTTTTGGTAAAGTTATCCGTAGTACAGTAGGATTTTATATGAAAAACAAATACAACATCCGCAGTAGGATCACTGCCGATACTCGAATAAACGTCAAATCTCTATCCGCAGCAGTATTTCACTTCTCCTTTTATCGACAGTGATCCTACTGCGGATGTTGTATTTGTTATTCATATAAAATCTTACTGTACTACGGATAACTTTTCCAAAAAAACACGACTACTAACAACATGTAATTGAGTTAAACTAGTATGCCCAACAAGGATGAATACGAATAAAATGTGAATTATTTTTTTGACGAAGGTAAAAGTTGCCAACTGTTTCTGACATAGAAATAAGACACGGCAACGGCATTTCTCCGCTTTAGTTCAGCCGCCATCCCTGGAGATAAAAAATCTGGGACAACCACCTTCAGTTTCAGAACATCGTGCCACACATCTTTCCTATCCTTCTTTCTCTTCATTAACTTCACGGTCGCGCTGTGTTGAAATATTTAAAGAGTAATCATAATCCCTTGAGCGCGGGTAGATTATAAAAAAAAATTCTAATACTAATTATTAAACCAATAGGTAGGTACAATATTATAGAATAATGCATTTTAAATAAATTATGGAATGCAGAATTTTCAATGGAAGAATTTTGAGAAGTATAGCAGAATTTTGAGAAGTGAATTTTGAAAAGCAGAATTTTTTAGTGCAACTTTTTTAATTTTAATAAATAAATAACTCACAAATTTGATCGAAATTCGTATTTTTAAGTATATTTAAGTATTTTTAAAAATACATATATCTTTAAAAACTATTTTTTTTGTCTTTTATGAAGGGGAAGACACATGTGTAACAGAAAACCTATCCGAATGTTGGTACCACTGCATGGCAAATTTGTACGAAATTAAGAACGTCGTTTTCAAATCCGTACGAAAATCAATTTCGGTAACGAATTCAATTCGGGACGAAAATCAGAACAGGGGTGAATATTTTTTTCTTCAATTTGGAATTGGTACACCCAAAATCTTCTTTTTTTTTACAAAATTATATTATGGGAAGAAAACATTTTTTGTGAAGAAGTTTTTTTTTTACTATTTCTTTATGTGTATATCAAACAATTAATAAAAATTTTTACTTAAATTAATTTAAATTTATATAAATTTTCTATGCGCGTGAAAATATTTTTTTTTTGGAAAAGTTATATAGATACCTATACCAAATTTCTTTTTTTAATTTCTTTATTGTACATTATACAGGGTGTCCTTTAATTCGTGCATAATATTTTAGGGCGTGGTTCTTGGGTATATTCTTAGAAAAAAATCATTCTACAGTATGGGCCTGTCTTCAATTTATATGTCATATGTCGGGGATTAAAGAAAAGGCGGCCTATTTTGGTGTACCCAAACCCATGTTAACGGTAATTGCGCTGTTAGTATTAATGATATAAACTTCATTTAGGCCTTTATTTTTAGAAGAAATACCAAGCTTTGCAATGGTTTCTAGCAGTTTCTAGCATGTCCCGTTTTTCCTGCCCATGCTAATTTTTTTACTTTGGGCTCAATTTTCTCCAGAAAATGCGCAATAAACATATCGTTTTACTATTTTTTTAATGAACGTAACAATGATAAAAATAAAAATGATGTCTACCAACTTTATCGAAAATATGCCGAGCCGTTGAGGCTGTAGTCGAACAGACAGACAGAATTTCGAGACCCACTTTTTTCGTCTTCGCTATCATATCGTAATGTCAACTTTGATCAATATCTCGAGTTCGATTTTTTTGTACTAAAAAAAACTATATAAAAGAAATATTTGTTTCTTGTCTTTCATTATATTACCGTCATTTACTAAGCCAGTTGCATTCCTCCCGTAAAACAATTCAACCATAATACTCGCGTTTCAGGGAATGCCCATCATTTTTCCCTGGAGCTCAATTACGACGTACTGTTAAATTCAGAGATTCTTTCTTTAGCTGTACTACGCGAATTTGAAAAACTTTACCCGACCTAAAAGTGGTTGTTCCGTAATTGATTATTGCGTGTGTAGGCGTGAATGGTTTGACGTTTTAATAAACTTTCAAGTGCTTACGGCAAGTTTATCCACTCATTTGCCATTTGTATTTGTAGCTCTACTAAAATTGACAGACCTAGCACTGCCTACTTGCGGGGAAAAAATACAAAAAAATAAATGGAATAGCAGTAATGTTGAGATTTATAATCGTAAACTATTCGAGGAAACTAATTTACCTCCAACATTTCAGAACCTTTCTAGTTAAGGAATAATGGATATTTTATTGGAAATCATCATAAAAGCAAAACAAAAAAAAATCCAATACGAAGGTGTTTAAAGAAGAATGGTATGATTGGGAATGCGTAGGACATACAAACAAATCGTTCTCTCTTTTGAATCTTTTTCGCAAAACAAATAGTCATCATTTTATAAGGCTTTATGCCTTAAGTGATAAGAATTACAAAAGCTTTTGTGAATTCAGATGAAGCTGAAGATCGCTACATCCAAATTTATGTTTTCATTTAGGATACCTAGCATATCTCGATAAGTATCAAAGATATTGGAATATTTTAAACGCCAAAATGTTGGGCGCAAATTTTCCTAGGGGCGATGTCCGTTACTTTTTTTTAAATTGTATCTCTATATTTTATTTTAGTGAGTTTTAAAACTTTTAAGACAAAACAATTTTTAGGAGAGGATAAAGACCGCAATAATTTTTTTAGAAATAAAATAAATATGACCCAATGTAGAATATACGTTTCTCTAGGGGCGATGTTTCTCCTTTTTTTTTATTTTTTTTATTAAGCTTATTTAACCATGATTAAACCATGAAATTAAAAAAAAAAAAAAACAAAAAGTTTGGACCCTTATAACTTTGTATTGACTAATCGTAGGTAAAAAATCGGTAGGTACATGAAAAAATTAGAATTTCCAAACTCTAGGGGCGATGTTTTTTTCTTTTTTTAATAAGTTTAGACCCTTACAACTTTGGATCAACTAATCGTAGGTATAAGAACGGTACATGAAAAAATTAGAATTTCCAAACTCTAGGGGCGATGTTTTTTTCTTTTTTTTTATTTTTTTGTTTATTAAATTTTTTTAAACATGAAAGTTAAAAAAAAAAAGTTTAGACCCTTATAACTTTGGATCAACTAATCGTAGGTATAAGAACGGTACATGAAAAAATTAGAATTTCCAAACTCTGAAGGCGATGTTTTTTCTTTTTGTTTTATTTCAACACCATCCTTTTATGTTTTAGCTAAACTAAAAGCAATAAATATTTTTCAATTCAAATTTGTTAAACATATCTCATAATATCACAAAACAATATGCTTGCCGCGAGTGAAATCAAGTGCATTAAAATATTTAAAAAAAAGAGGAGAGAAAGGAAAAAAACAGTTTGTTTACTTTAATGCAGTGGTAGAATTGGACTGTGAAAGCTTTGCCAAAGTCATCGAAGTAGGGCGAGTCAATGTCGGATGGGATAAATGCAAAGTGTTTGAATCAATTTTGGTAAAAAGATGTTATAAATGTTTGGGATTCAACCACATATCGAAAGAATGCAAAAATAAATCTTGCTGTCGTAATTGCTGTGGTGAACACGATACTAAAGATTGTGACAGTGCTGTATTAATCAAATGTATAAACTGTGTTAAAACAAACGAGAGACTCGGTTTAAATATAAACACTGATCATAAAACGTTAGATTACTTGTGTCCTGTTTATCTCAAAAAGTTAGATGGGGTGCGAAGTCGGGTGCAGTATTAGCAATTAATCAATAATTTTTTTAATGAAAAACCCCCTACTTTTCTTAGAGGGGTTCTCCTTAATGTGCAAGGTATTACCGGAAACTTTGAACTAATTGAAGAATTAACAAAAAGTAATAAATTTGATTTTTTGTGTCTCACCGAAACTCATCTCACACCGGAAATCGAAAAATGCGAGGTATCCTTGAATAATTATAAGAACTTTAATTGTTTAAGTAATTCTCGACATACAGGTGGAGTAACTATTTATGTTAAAAAAACAATACGGCCTATGGAAGTTAAGCAATTCTCAATTGGGAAAAAAGTATGGATTTTGTCAATTAAAATGTCTGTAAAAAATGATTCATGGAACATAATTTTATTATATAGATCAGAAAAAATGCCTGTACGTGAATTTTTTGAGTTTTTAAATGAATGGACTTTTTAGTAAAAAATAATTATGAGTGTAACTTAGTAAATGATTTTTTGATCCACACTGGCCTTCAACAATTTGTATCCCAACCTACTAGAGTAACTCAAAGATCCAAAACCCTAATAGACTATGTTTTAGGTGATCATACATTGAAATTAGAAGCTTTGGTTCGTGACGAGTGGAAAGTATCTGATCATGAAACCTTGTGTATTAAATTGTTTACGAACTCATTTAAAAATACGAATCAAAATCGGAAAAAATACATTAAATATACCCATGACCCTTTTGTGAGTACTTTAAATTGTGAAAACTTCAATAGCATAACCGAAACAAATGATTTAAATATTTGTGCAAAAAAATTTTAAGAAGGTATTGAAGCAGCATTGCTTAATATCACAAAATCGTCTAAATTACGTGAAAACTCTGTTGAATGGTATAACACCGAATTGTATAATTTAAAGATATCTAAAATTTTGTCGTACGAACGGGCTAGATTCGAAAATTCTTTGGAAACTTGGAATATTTATAAAATGGCTCGAAATGTTTATAAACGCGAATGTGTAAAAGCAAAATGTTCATATATTGAATCTAAAATAAACTGCTGTGCTGGTGACCAGAAAGGCTTATGGAAAGTTTTGAAGAGTCATATTCTAAAAACAGAACTAAATGAAATAAAAGAGTTGAAAATCGAAAATCGGTCAATTAAAACAGAAATTGAAATTGCCTGCGCGTTTAATACATATTTTGTAAGAAGTGTCAAAGTTATTCATAATAGTATAGAACAAATTCCATACTCTGATAATATCCCAATCCATAGAAGTTATTTCAAATTTAAATTGATCAGCATTCAAGAACTTGAAAATACAATTAAATCTATGAATAAGAAAAAGGACTGTTTTGGACTAAATTGTAGTATAATTCTTGATTGTAATGATGTAATTTTGCCAAAATTATTAAAAATTATTAATCTGTCTTTATTAAATGGTGAGTTCCCAGAAAGCTGGAAGGAATCAGTTGTTATTCCGATTGAAAAAGTACAAAATCCAAAAAATCCAGAAGACTGGAGACCTATAAATATGCTTCCGACTTTTGAAAAGATCCTCGAAGAGATTGTGTGCAATCAACTAACGAACTATATTGAAAAAGAAAACATATACTGTGTTTAGAGCAATCGGGTTTTAGAAAGGGTCACTCATGCGAAACATCGATATGTTGGCTTATTAACGAGTGGAAAAAAGAAATCGATAGCGCTAAAACTATAATTGGTGTTTTTCTTGATTTAAAACGCGTGTTTGAAACTATAGATAGAAATATATTAATTGAAAAACTTAACAAATATGGTATTCGTGACGTTGAACAAAAGTGGTTTAAAAGTTATCTGTCAGAAAGATTCCAAAAAGTAAAGATAAGTGAAACATTTTCGGAAAAAATAAAGGTTGACCTTGGCGTGCCCCAAGGATCAAAATTGGGTGTAATCCTATTTCTTTTGTATATAAACAATATCGTGAAAATTATATCTGATGTTAAAATATCATTATTCGCAGACGATACCTTGATCTACGTTGTAGGAGATGATTTCAAGTCTTGTGAAAGTGTAATGCAAAGTCAAATTGAAAAAATTAACAACTGGCTCTGCAAAAATAAATTAAAACTTAACGTAACTAAGACTAAATGCATGTGCTTAAATAATGGTGGTTTTAATGCCAACATATTACTGAATGGTCAACTTATCGAGTGTGTGGATGGAATAAAATACCTCGGTGTTTTTATCGACAATAAACTCAGATTTAGTCAACATGTTTATATTCAATGCGCTAAAATCTCTAAAAAAATCGGTTTCTTCAAAAGAATTCAAAAGTATATAACTTTAAATTGTGCGTTAACTATCTATAATACATTGATTCTACCATATTTCGATTACTGTTCGTCGATAATATACATGTCAAATAGTGAAAATATAAGAAAACTTCAAGTATTACAAAATAGAGCAATGAGAACAGTGCTTAAGTGTGAATATAGAACACCAATTTATGACATGCTTACGGTCCTGGGATGGTTAAATATTGAACAAAGACTTAAATTTAATGCACTTGTGATGATTTTTAAAATCAAATATGAATTATATCCTACATATTTACAACGGAACGTGAGCTATATAACAAATTCGTTTTATAATCTAAGGAATACTGGTGATTTTAGACTTCCATTATACAGAAGAGCTGCAACCCAAAACAACTTACTATACAAAGGCATCCAACTTTTTAATAGCCTTCCTAATACCTTAAAGACTGAGCGAAACTTAATTAAATTTAAATCTTTATTAAAACCTCTTTTAAAGAATAATTCTGTATAATATTGTGCTTATATTTTAAGTATTATTTAAGTATAACATGTTATTGTTAAGAGTTTTTTAAACTAATAAATAAAAATAAAAAAAAATAAAAAAAAAAATCTATCTAATTATTATTATAGTTATTCTATAAAGTATTATTCATTCTGGCATTTTCTTTTTCTTTGTCTTTGCTGGAATTTTGTTTTTGTTTGTATAACAATTAATCTTTTCTTTATATAATTCCAATTTTGTATAATTATTATCAGAATTATTAAAACTTGAATCGAAAAAATAGAAATTTATATGAAGTAAATATTATAATTTTGATAATATACAATTATTAATATAATGCAATAAAAAATATAAAAATATTACAAATAACCAACATCTTAACTAACTAACACAAAACGTATATATGTATATATTTTCCTTTTTGTTGTAATTTGTTGCTAGACAACAAATGACTCAAGAACATGAAATAAAACAAAAAGAAAAAACATCGCCTTTAGAGTTTCGAAATTCTAATTTTTTCATGTACCTACCGATTTTTTACCTACGATTAGTCAATCCAAAGTTATAAGGGTCCAAACTTTTTTAACTTGAGATTTTGACATTATGATAGAAAAATCGAAAAAAGTAGGTCAAGCAATTCCGTCTGTCTGTACCTCGACTGATAGCCTTAGATGCTGAAGCGATTTTCTTCAAACTAGGTACTTAAAGTTCTTTGGTGATCTTTAGAGGAGAAATTGAAATTTATTTAGCTACAAAACTAACGGTACCTACCATATAGCCGTTATGAAAAAAATAATAAAACGACAAACTAATTACTTTTACTAGTTTAGAAATAAGCTACATTTCAGTCAAACAAAATTTAAAAAAAAGTGTTATTAAAGTTTTTTTTTTTTGAATTTCTACTTTCTCATTAACGACTACCGATTTTTCGAAATTTTTATGAAGGAGCTTCAAAATATTGCACAAGTACCTGTCATTAATAACTAATTTTCGAGAATTTTTTCAATTATTATTTGGCCTTAATTTGATGAAATTCAAAACTTTTAAAAGCTTTATCTAAACAGATATCTATAATGCAAAATCACATGTATTAACAAATTACTTTTGTTTACGCAAGTAAAATCAGAAAAAGATACAATTTATGTACGTGGCAAATATAAAAATTGTTTTATCTTACCGCAATTACCTTTTCGCATAAATTTCCCCGGTGCTCCATAACTTAATTTTTGTATAGTGCATTTCTGAATCGGTGCAGTTGGGCGTTCACAAGACGTTTGCCTTGCCCATGGTAATATCTCCTTCGGAGGTATTGGCACAGGCATATAGCTTAGTTTGTACGTTGTGCATTTTGCCATTGGAGCATCGAATTTAGATAATCCAGGTCTTGGTAGAATAGGACCAATTTTAGCACAGCTTACTTGTGGCAAATATGATAATTTATTAACTGTACATTTTTCCATGGGGCTACTAGGTGTGCACATAGATGTCGGCGGTATAATGAGTCCACGTCGACACTTTGGTTTTGGAACAAAGTCATGTTTTTGAGTTGTTATATCTTGGATGGGAGCATTTGACTTGCAGACATTTCCCTTCGGCCGAATGGCTTTAGTACGTTCTGAGCCATTCTGAGGTTGATAAGATAGCTAAGAAGTAGATTGACAGTGTTATTTATTAGATTTTCTTAGGCAATTTCTCAGTGATATTGTCGAAATAGTTGAAAAAAGAAGTTTATGTTTAAAATACGTACTTTATAAACTGTACACTTTTCCATTCCTCCCGAAGGAAACTCTATTCCAGGCCTGGGCATAATTGGAGCTGGTTTAGTGCCACATGAGTTCAAATAACTAAGTTTGTAGACAGTGTTTTTATTGGGCAATTCTGAGCCGAATATTTGTATAGCTTGTTCTGGAACTAAAGCGCGAACTCTCTTTGTATTGCAATTGGGAATAAAGCTTAATTTGTATGTTGTACAAAGTGGACCACTCTGAGGTGGTTCTACACGAACTTTTTTGGCCCAGGGCATATCTTCTTTTGCAGGTAAGGGAACAGGCAAATAGCTCAATTTCTGTACAGTGCAGTGCTCACCAGGGGCATCAGGTCGAATATAGTGTCCGGTCTGAATCATAGGCTTAGGTGGAGGGTTACTACAAATGTCGTAGGGCAAGTAAGAGAGTTTATTAACAGTGGATTTTTCCAATGGCTCACAGAATTTTAATATTCCATCGGAAACTCTTAAGGGTTGTCTCTTGCTATAACATTTCGGGACATAGTCGTGTTTTTGGCTCGTTATATCACAAAATTGTCCATCAAATAGTTGTGTGTTTGACTTAGGTTTTAAAGGCTTGACACGTCCAACTATACAATGGGGTTGAAATGAAAGTTTTTGAATGGTATTACCATCCATTCGACCTTCAAATGGTTTGATGCTATCTTGAACGTGAATTGGAACAGCTCGTTTGTATCCTTGGTTTCCAACATAGGAACACTTATAAATAGTATTCGTGTCTATTGGTTGAGTTGGCCGAACATAGCTGACCTCAGGCTTACACATGGCTTGTCGTGGTGGCTGTTCATAGCAACAATCCATATTGCATGAGCAGTTACATGAATTTGAAGCAACTTGACAAGTTTCATATGCCGTTGGTACTTCACATTGCATGTGGGAACAATTTTCCTCAGGAACTTCATATATAATTTTTTGATCACACATTGCGGTTTGATTTATACAAAAGGTTTTTTGCAAAGAAATACAAATTTTGTTAAGCACAAAAAAAGGGAAAAATAAAAACAAAAACAAATGATTGAGGGCCAAAAATTTATTTGCCTGAATGAAAAATTAAAGTTTCGATATGTATTTTTTAATGCTTAAAATTCCAGGCATACCTGAATTTATATTCAAAGTGAGCCAAACATTTTTACTTGATTACAAAATGATACAAAATAAAACTTTCCAATTGAATTCGAATGTGTTTCTCATCTTAGCTAAACGGGCACGCAGAAAATTAAAGGTCCCCTTCATTACCACCCACAACACGAGATGGTTAAGAGTTGTAAGTATTTAATAGATGTTGCGCCTTAAATTAACTTATTTTTTGTATTTCTTATTGTGTTCAACACTTAAATACATATGTCGATTTCCTTCCAACAAAAAAATCGATTTTTCTTTGACAGGGATCAAAATTTTCAAATCCCTATTTAAAGAGGGATTTCAATTTATTTATTTTATAGCGGACGACAGATAAGTCGTAGTCTTTTATAGTACCTTAAAATTGGACTCTTTAAGTTAATTAATTTACACGTAAAGGAAAAACGCAATTGGACACACACCAAACGAAAAATATTCGATCCGGGATCGAAATCGCTAGTCCGTAAAGGAAATCGACAGTAGTGATCGTGATACAGAATTTTGGTCTTTCTTTTTTGTCGGAATTGACGGTTTGATCTCAAAAATTTAAATCCTTTCAGCTTTCACTTACAAATATAAAGATGTCAAACATTTTACTCTCAGCTTTTCAAAAGCATATACACAAGCACACACTTTCAACGTCAGAAATTTAACTTTGTTTTCCACAGTAATAAAAACTAGTTAAAATTTGAGTTTAGCCATTTAAAAAATGAATTCGTGTTTTCAAACTTTTTGCTATAATAACATAGTCTCCGGAGCTTGTGCTCTTTAATTAATATTAGCACTGTAACTCTGACTCAAAAGGGGGTGTCTAGCAGGGGGAAGCTGAGTGTAAATTGCCTTTCACCTATGTATGTATACATATATTAATCATTTGAAGTCTGGGATTTATTTCATATTTTAGATAATTCTTCTAATTCTTTAATTTATGTAAATAAACATATATGAAATTACTAACTTATGGCGTGTAAACAGCCAACGATTATGAAGAAAGTAAGATGCCGTTAAAAATAATCAAAAGTATCGTAAAAGGGAAACCTGATTGTACAACTAAATTATAAAAAAAAAACAAATGAGGACAGACAAGAAAAATGGAAAGGATATTAAATTGGCAATAAAATTGTATGCTTGTCATAAAGTATCATATGTTTTTCATTTCAAGTCTTCGTCAATCAACTGTACTTGAAGAACAAACCGGGTACATTTGTTAACATTAATGTTATAGGTTACGATTGTCATCATAATTGTCTGCAAAAGAACGAGTTTGTCCGTCAGCTCTAGCAGCCTAATTAAAGATGTTTTTCGTTCAGATGGATTGGGCGAAGTTGTTGGTTTTGTTCAGTTTGGACTTGGTCCATTAATTCATGCTCGATATCAGTTCTTTACGTTATCGTCTGTCGATCGACAATTCTTCTACAATTAATATTCCTTCAACTTTTCTCGAAGGTTCAAACTGTTGAATTCTTTTTACTTTTATCGCCTCTTAACCGATATAATTATGTCTTTTATATTATGGTGAAAAGTTAAGCCTGGTTACTTTCGGTCTAATGCAAATAAAGCTATTCTTTTGGTGGACATTTTTTCCTAGTGAATTGAGTTTTAAATTAAATAAAATTGTATGTACATTTCTTATTAAACAAACAAATAATTGTGGTTTATCAGATAGTTTATGTATTTATTTAATTTGCTTATATGTATGCTTGATGATTTTATGCAAATTTCTTGAATATTTCTTATTAAATATGTTTTAATGGTTCATAGTATATTTATGTATTACAGTGAAAATGAATGCTCACAAAAATAGCGCTAATTTACATAACATATAGTTATCATTTGTTTAAAATCAATAAATGAGTTTAAGAATGTCCTTAATCTAAATAAATTGAACAACAGAAAAATAAGAATAAAATAACAAGAAGTGAATACAAAACAAAACATTTAATATTCCATTTTGAGAAAAATGAGAATTGAATGATTGTTTTCTTTTATTTTACTTATGTATGGCACTTGGTATTGTAGATTTGTTTTTAATTAAAAAAACGTACACATCTACAAACATAGATGTTTCCAGTATATGAACTTGCTCTTTATTAATTTCATTTATCTTAATTATTCCTAAAATGATTTTTCTAGTTTTATTTTAGAATTAACAAAATAGAAAAACAATTAATTTTTCTAAGTACGGAGCATATGAAATAATTATATTAGTGGCAAAAAAAAAAGTTTTATCAGTCTCAAATCTCATTTCTGTCAGAATTCCAATACAAACAAAAAATAAATGTTTTACCACACAGCAAAAAGATCTGAAACTGGATTTGGGTTTTTTTTTGTATACCACCTAGTATTTAAATTAATATGACAGGCTCAAAAAAAGTAAACAATAATATATCGCAGTAACAAAAAATTTGATTAGAAAAAAAATATATATATAACATAAATTAATAAGCGAATACATTTCGCCTTAAAATACAAAATGAGAAAGGTAAATAACATGCAGTATTTGCATGGAGTTTTGTATGAGTTAAAACAAAAATAAATATGATAAATGTAAAGCAATTTTGAAACAAAATGAATAAATTGCTTTAAAATGAAAAACAAAAATAACCGAACGGAATGGCGCCCATACATTAATAAATACCAAAAATTATAAAAAAAAAATAATTATTTTAAAAAGCCTAAAAGTTCTGTTTTTTTTTAGTTTTTCATCCTCTAAGCTAAATTTCCTTTTCAGTTTTTTTCTAAAAATTATATATGTATATATGTATGTATACGTGGGGTATTAATATTACTTTTATATTAAGTTGAATTTTGTATGAATAAATGAATTTTTAGGTTGATATAACCCTAGGGGCGGGTCATAACGAGCTGGTTGTATCTTTGGTAAGATGGGTTTCGATATCCACGCGGCATATAGGACAATGCTTATTGGTGACCAGCCACTGATCAACACATTCGGTGTGGAATAGATGCATGCAGGGAAGCCGTCTGAAAGAGAAAATAAAAATATATTATTATTTTATTAATTAAAAACAATTTTTTTTTTCATCTGGAACTGAACTATACTTTTTCGAAGCTTTAGTTCCATGCGATCTGAAATATTTTCCATCACATCAAGATAACTAGACATTAGTTCTGTTCAACCAGCTGCACTTGACTACTCTGGGCAGAAAAGTGTAGCTTTTTTGTGTTCATTGAGAAAATCTCTGCACTGACTGACAATGATAAGCGTTCATTGAGCTGAACTAGTGTACTCTAGTTCAGAATATTTTGCACTACCTTTTGAGCTAGTGCAGGTTGGTGAAAATTTTCAAAATCAGTTGATGTCATTATTCGATTATATTTTGTTAACGAATAAAGTTGATTTTTTTCCGCGCTTTGTATTTTTGATAAAAATTTTTAAATAATACATACATAGATTAGAGCTAACTTCGAGTGAAGGGCAATCTCTGGTGATTCAGTGTTCTCCAATTAATATCTACAATAATATCTTAATTAAATCTACGTATGTACAGTGGCGACAAAATAAATAGCACACTTCTGTTAAAAATTCTTTCTTGGCCTTAAAACATAAGTGCATTTTGCAATCAGGCACTGTTATACCATTTTTGTTGTAGATTTTCAATGTTGAGCATCTGGATTTTGAATATAAAATAACGGAATAAGACTTCTCCAGAAATTATTTTATAAGAAAGTCAAATGTAAGTCAAATGGTACACAAGTTGCACTCAGGTGAGGACAATTTAAATAGCACATATTGTTTCCACTTCAAATTTAATACATTTTAACAAATATTCTTAACTTTTAAAAGCTTAGTGATAAAGTTATGAGTTTTGATAAGGTTCTTAGTTAAGTTGCTTCAACTTTAATTTCTGAAATGTAGTATGAGAATTAGAAAACACAATCAGCACTGACGTTAAGGCTAGAGGTTTTTGATTCTATGAAAAAAGGTCACACGAAATCTGAACTAGAGCGGAAATAAAAATTTTCAAGGAAGAATAAGAATGTTATAAATGCTGTTCACCATTGCGAAGAAGAAGGAAGTGCTCAAAACAAAATTTGTATGAGTAAGACCAGAAAAACCACCACTTGAACTGATTTTGACATCGTCTGCCTGCGCTAAGTCCCCAAAATTGAACATGCAAATGAACAAGATCTTGGTGTTAATGTGTCTGTTAGTACGATTAGAAACTGTCTCAGTGAAAAAAAGCTGTTTGGACGATTTGCCAGAAAGAAAACAGACGTCTTTAAGAGCAATCTCTCACGTCGGATGCAGTTTGCAAGTGAGCATATTTCAAAAGTTCAAAATTGGTGGAGAAATATCTTACGGAGCGATGAGTGTAGATTTAATCTTTTGGGTCAGAAGGTAAAAACTACTTTCGACCAGGGGCCTATTGCACCATCTTACAAAATTGTGATTACAAGCATTTTTTTAACAAATTTGTAAAAAATCGAGATTTTTTCATTTGTAATTTATTTGTTGAACACAAATTTGTACTTGTGAATTACAAGTCACATATTTGTTGACAAATAGAATTTTTCGTTGCACAAAAAAAAGTTGTAATTGTTAATTACAAGCTAAAATTTGTGAAAATCGTTCCTTTTTTTGTGGGTTTCTGTTGCACCATAATAAAGCGATCACAAATTTGTTTCAGTTTGTGAAAAAATTCTACAGGTGAAAGACCGTGTGTAAATATTTCTACAAATTTGTTAACACACTCATTTGAACATGGTGCAACAAAAAATCGTATACAGGATTTGTATTTGTAGATTACAATAACAAATTTGTGGTTATAAATTGTAAACTGGTGCAATAGGCCCCAGGAATCCACCATTATCGCATTATTATGGTGCAATAGAAACCCACAAAAAAAAGAACAATTTTCACAAATTTTAGCTTGTAATTAATAATTACAACTTCTTTTTTGTGCAACGAAAAATTCTATTTGTTAACAAATTTGTGACTTGTAATTCACAAGTACAAATTTGTGTTTAACAAATAAATTACAAATGAAAAAATCTCGATTTTTTACAAATTTGTTAAAAAAAATGCTTGTAATCACAATTTTGTAAGATGGTGCAATAGGCCCCAGGAATATGACCAGAATATACACAATAAAGTCTGTTAAGCATGGTATAGGTAGCATTCTTGTTTAGGGATGTTTTTATTTGCATGGTATGGGACCACTTCATCAGATAGAGGGTATTAAGGACCGTTTTTAATACAAGGAAATCGTACGGGATACAATTCAACCGTATTCTGAGGAGGAAATGCCTTGACGTGTAAATTTCAACAGGACAACGATCCTAATCATATGGCTAAGTCTGTGAAGCAATGGCTATTCATAAAAAAAAAACCGGTGTTAAGGAATAAGCCACCTTAGTCACTAGATCGTAATTCTATTGAGTACTTGTGGAATGTTGTGGACGAAGCGATAAATTGATCTGGTACTCAGTACCTATTGAACGATTCCGGAGTCTTCCTTCGTATATAAAACGCCGGTATTCCGCTGTGATTAAAAATAAAGGTTACTCGGCCAAATACCCGATATTTTCTTCAAATAATGTTAAAATTTTGTTATTTAATATGTCTTTTATTTATTATTTACGAAATGTGCTATTTATTTTGTCTTAGTATACTTAAATTGTATAAATCAGTTTGTTGTAGTTTTTTTTATGAGTTCAATATACTTCATTTTATTTTTAAATCAGAGATATGTACATATATTTGGTCTTACTTCCTCATAAGTCAAACAGCTCTTTAAAGTTTAAGAAAGTGGGAAAAACTTGCATCACAGAAATTTAAGACTACATGTGCTATTTATTTTGTCGCCACTGTATATTTAGACGAAGAATTCCGAGCGCAAGTGTTTGAAAGTTCGATGAAAAAAGGTGAAGAGTAGGAAGAGATTTTGAGCCTAAAAAGCCAACAACGTCGTCGCAGGCACTGGGAATAAATTTCGTCCCTTTGCCGTCGACTTCAGCGCAGGCATAAGGCATTTTCTTTCGCCGAATTTAATTTGTTTTCTTCTTTTTAACATCTGACGTATGACGTTTTTCCTTGAGTTTGCTCTAACAGTTTTCATGAACCTGCACTGCACCACACTACTCTACACTGGCCTTTTTCTGGTTGAACAGAACTATTCTTTAATTAAAGTTTATAAAGACAGTTCTTTTGACGTTTGAGATTATGACGCATAAAATACCAATTGTTCCCAAAAACTAAAAATGGATTGTGTCAATATAGTAAAGGTTTTCAAAATTCTAAAATTTTCCATCAACTTTTGAACAAAGGTTGTTTTTTCCCATTCGTCTAGAATATAGAATGATTTTTTTTATTCTTAATTATTCTTATTTGTCTTAACCTTAAAAATCGGGTCATTAAAACTGAAGTTATAAACTTCTTAATTATGCAATATAGAAGATTTTTCATTTTTTTAACTAAACATAAATATACTATCCACGTAAACAAGTAGTCCGTGTTATTATTATTTGCCACAAAAAATCTGTTCTTAAAACACTTATTTTTATTCACTTACATATTGCATGGATTGGATATCCGATTAATAAATATACTATATACCTATATATTTTTATCAAACATGACTGGTTTCTTCCCATCTTCTGCCTTTTACTTCGTTTAAAATTAAATAGCAACTAGGAACAAGGATACTGAAAATGTGTAGGTACACTTTTACCAGTGGACTAAGGCACATGTCTGGCGGCAGCTAGGAGAGCTCTAAGTGTTCGTTATCTCAAAGCAGATTGCATATCGGTTTCGTATTATAATCGAGGCTCGGATTATTCTAAAACGAAAGAATCGATTCTTCACCTTCTTGGTACATGACCTGCTCTATCTCAAAGACGTAGGCTCCATCTGGGAGAGTTCTATTATAATGATCCTAGCCACATGGCAAATATAGAAATTTGTAGTCTGGCACGCTTCGCAAAGAGCTCTGAGTGGTTCAGCGATTAAGGAGAAAGTCTTACTAGACAACCACGCTTACCTAACCTAAGTAAGTCATATTTAGTGGCAAGAGAGTATTTCCCGGAAGAAAGTTTGTATTAATCGGAAAGCGAAAATTATTTTGATGAATTTGAGAATGCTTATTTAAATGAAGCTTTTTTTAAATGCAAGCCCGCAAAAAGATAAGATGATAATTAGGCCTATTCGGCGAGATCTTTTATTCTTTTATTCTGTTATTCTGCTATGAATTTCCATACAAATGTTTGAGCTGTCAACAAATCTTTTATGAATTTTAATTTTGGTATTCAGGACGCTAAAATCTGTTATAAAATCTGCTAAGAAAACTTTTATGAACTGTCAAACGTTCGAACATAGAAAAAATCTTTTACGAATAGCATTATTGGTATTCAGCATGCCAAAATCTGTTATGAAATCTGTTAAAAATCATAAAAGAATAAAAGACAAACTTCTGTGACTTTTATCATAAAAGATTTCAATACATACACAGATACGAGTATATTAATGAAAAATTGATATATCATCGTCGTCCATTCTGCAATACAATATTTTGCAAATATGGCTGATCTGGAATGAATTAAATAAGAATTAAATTACATTTTTGTTAAGAATGGACGTTTCAAAGAACGACGACGATATATTTTATATTTCGTCAACGAAATCTTTTTAAAATGAAACAAATGAAAGAAAATATATTTACACACATACGAGTATTATATAAACATATGTATATGTAAGTAGAGTAGAGGACACCAATAATGTGTAAGAGAAGAGATTACTTTTTTGTTCGTCATCCATTTTAATTTTGTCAGATGAATTATTTTATTTAATCACAGCTGATTTTGATAGCAGATTTAGTTCAGTTTCATAACAGATTTCGTTTTCGAAGTTGCATAACAGACTTTTATAAAAGTTCGAGCCCCTGAATACCAATTATAAAAGATCTTTTAAGATGGAAATCTTTTATGATTCATAACAGAAAATCTATAGCAGAATAACAGATGTGGCAGAATAGGCCTAAATACTCAAAATAAGACTTAAAATTTAATTTAAAAAAATGATTCCACAGTTATAAGAGGATTAAAATAAGCCTTTTTCATTTGCAATTAATTTCAAAGCAATATAAATGTAAAAGGGTAACTTAAAAATGACCTACCTGACTTCATTATCTATTTCGAACAATGATAAACATATTGCGCACTTTTCTGCATCCTCATCGGATTCACTTTCACGGCGAACACGTTTGTATTTGTGCGGTAAGGTGTTACGCTCTATTATTTCCTGTAATAAAAATTGAGCATAACATTATTTATAAAAAGAAAATTAAATATTAATAAAGTACAGCATACCAAAGAGGCACCACGATTGGGTCTCATAGTTGGACCAAATACAATTCTAGATCCGATATCTTCAATCGATCTCAAGCTTGTCAATGGGGCTCTCAAACCAATTTCTAAGCGAACAGGTGTCGGCAAAGTATAATGATGAATCATATGATGGTGAACAGCGGGTACGTGTCTTTGTCTAGGTTGTGTTGTCGGTGGGGGTTCAAATGAACTTGACAAGCTGACCATCTGATATGCCTAGAAAATTTACTCAATAAATTACTAACTAAATGCAATAAATTGAAAATCTTTTTAAACTGACCGGATCCAAACTAGAGACCGGTCCTGTTCTACTGTGCACACATGGACACATGTTTTGGATCTGTCGTGAGCGGTAATTGGGCAAACTTCGATTCGAAGACAAGTCTATGGGTGTGGGAGTTAAGTGTCGACGATGTATCTCCTGCATGGTTTGTTGACGACACCAAAGATTTTGATGCACGAGGTAGGGTGGTGGAACTCCTAGTTGATGATGTCGATGATGTGTAGTGCCTGCACTAAATGTTGGATATCGACGTGATTGCACTCGTACCCCACTTACATCACGCACAAAATATGGCGGATAATTGGAACTCTCCGTGGAATGTGCAGCAGGTGGAGAACAAATATTCGCACGTCGCGGTGGAGGTGGTTGTTCAGGAACTGTTTCAGATGTTGATTCAGCTGGCTGAGGAGCTGAGGTAGGGGCTGCTGCGTCAGGTGGCATATTGCTGTTTTCATGTGGAGGTGGAACACTATTGGGATGCGGTGCAGTTGTTGTTGACGAAGCTGGACCTCTAAGGCATTGTGGTTCAGAATATCCACAATACTGTACACGTGGGTACATATCGGGAGCCACAGGGTCTGAGTAAGCGTATGGAGGAATTTCGTCGTGAAAACGATCACGTTGACAAATACCCCGATAGGTATTGATAGGCATTGGAAAGTCTGGTGGTGAAACAGTACGCAATCTTGGAGTACGTGGCTGATAGGGTGTAAGTCGTGGCGGACCGATTATATTTCCGAAAACATTTGGGCGAATACGGTTTACATTGTAGCGATATCCGTCGTAGGATCGACCACTAGCAGTTCCGCTTGTTGAGGTTGCAGCTGATGTTGAGGTAACTTCGTTATAACGACGTTGGTAACGGTAATCATAGTAAGCACAAGCTTCTGCTGCTGATGTTGCAGCAGCTGTAGCTGCAGATGGAGCTGCGGCTACTGGTGTTGATGATGTTACTTCTGTTGGAGTAGGTGTCAAGACTGAATTCTGTCGTATATGTGATAAAATTCCAGATGTCGATGTGTCTCTTTGAGGGGTCTAAAAAAATAAAAAAAAAATTATGCAATCAAAGGATACAACTACATACTTCTTTAGTTCTATGTATTATTATTTTGTTGAATTTATTTTTATTCAACAATAAATATTATTCAAATAATAAGCTCTTGGTAAATCGTATTCTTAAACTTGAATTTTTTAACACATACATTCAATTTTTGTTTTCCTTTTGCTATAGAATAATCAAAAATAGCACAAACTTAAAAAAATTCAACTCTGCTATACTAAGAAATATTGGAATTTGTGTAAAATGGAAAAACAAGAGTACTTGAATTTCCAAAACTTAGAAAATAGTTTTAGAAATGTCAATTCAGCCAGAGAGTGGTGGAAGTTTTCCAAAGAGATAGATACGTGGGGTCACTTTAAATATGCCCACATTTGTATCATCCACAGAATTCAATTTTGCAGAACTTGTGGACAATATCAATAAACTGTGCTTCTATTAGCTCTGGTTTTCTTCTTCAATTTCATCTTTTAAAGAGATTCATAAATAATTTGTAGCCGTTTCAGACTCGTTAAAAAGATCGATTATGCAAGGTGACCCAAAAACAAGTTTCTTTTTAAAAATTCAACAAATTGAAAAAAAACAAAATAATTTTTCCATGTATTTTGGCTTTATTAGTAAGAGCAAACATTCACATTAATTATGGAACACAACGTCGTTGAAGTGGCTGCCTCGCCCTTCAATTGCCGAGTCTATAGGACCATTAATCCGAGTGCAGAATTCTCCTCAGTGTAGTGCGTGTAATGTTGAGCTGTTGAGATCGATGGCGAGTCGATGTTCTTGAATTCAGTCTCACACTTTCGGCTACAGCAGCCACATTCTAGTCTGTGCTCACCGTACGACGACGAGTGTTGTCCACTAGCATACCAGTCTCACGAACAAAGCACAAACTTGCGTACACCAGGCGCGGTGGGTGCTTCATTTCGGTCAAAACTTTTTTTAAAAAAACGCACTGTTTAGGCTACACTGAACTCACTTCGGAAATAAGGTTTCGATATTTCCCAACGTTGTTCATGCATAAAACGGCTTATTTCGTTCCCCGGAGGTATGATA
Organism: Chrysotoxum bicinctum; assembly: GCA_911387755.1. Classification (NCBI taxonomy): domain Eukaryota; kingdom Metazoa; phylum Arthropoda; class Insecta; order Diptera; family Syrphidae; genus Chrysotoxum; species Chrysotoxum bicinctum. Next base: position 46,176,154 of record OU426988.1, on the reverse strand, counting down.
CTGACTTTCTGTCAAGATTTCGAGCGGGAACGAGAAGTAAGAACCGAAAACTAATGTAAATAGTTGGGAGTAATTTTTAACTAGATTATGTCTTGGAACGTGCATTTAGTTAGTACTATTAAACCAACTTATAATATATAAGTTGTTTTTTTTAGCTATAAAAAAAATTAAAAACAGCAAAGCCGCAGAATTTGATGACATACCAGCAGAGCTCTTTAAAAACGGAGGGATGTATGGCTGGAAGGAAGCATATTCGATGTTAGGGCTACTATCTCCATACGACTCATCTACAAAAAAAGGATACACTTTATCCTGCGAGATTTATCGAGAAATATCCCTGCTAAACGTCGGGTATAAAAATTTTGCCCAATCTTAACCCGTTCTGCTTCACTAAGACAGACTAGTTTTAGCATTGAGGCAAATTCTGGAAAAGACCGATTTATTTCAAAGCCGCATATGACAGCATTCATCGTTAGGAGATCTATTTGCGTATTGGCGAATTCGGTATACCGAAAGAGCTGATCCTGGTGTCTCGCTTAACATTGGAAAATATGTTCTGCAATTTGCCACTACGGTGTTTCGCTTAAGTTCCTAGGAACTATTCCGAACACGCAAGGAGATGCATTGTCATGTGGTTTCTGCAATCTCGTTCTGGAGATAATCATGAGCAGGACAGGCGTTAACACCGAGGACACTACTTTAAACAAATCTTTCCAACTATTGCTGAATGCAACAAGTTGCTTGGGGGCATAGAGGATGGAAAGGCACCGTGTTTCAGACAGCGATTATTCAAGGATTGGGACCGTAGTAAGGGATATCTGAATATTTTCTAATGATTTTACTTAACCATACATTTCCATGAACGACAAGGATTGCCATCGCAATTTCATGATGATTTTTTTTAGTTTTCATAAAAAAGAAAAAATATCGTTAAAGTTCTTTAACTTTAAGTTAAGTCATCAATTTTTTCCTAACCTGTATTTGATCTTATTTGAAGTTTATTTTCTGAAGATTTTCATTATTTGAATTGAAAATTACAACGACAGAAGACACGAAGAAGTATTTTTACGCTGAATCCAAAATGAAGACTTTCAAATTATAATATCCAAATTAAGTGAATAAGTTTTGTACATACATATGGGCATATCCAAAAAAAACTTTTTATTTTAGGGACAAAATTTTATTTTTTACTTGTAGGCACACTATTTTCCTTTAGTTATTCTATTTAGAGAGATTTTAAAAAGTAATAAAACACCTGCGTTACTCATTTATAATCGACGGCACAGCGCGTTGAACCAAAAATTTCAAAAAAATGCAATAAATATAATTTAATAACTACTTCGGGTTTTTAAGATAGTTAAGCCTATAAAAGTTCAGATATGAATTTATAAATAACGCGACTATTTTTTTCGTTAGTTATGGGTTTTGAGAAAATAATTACAGCTATAATTAATTCTATGAAAACAATAGTATACATGTGCTACGCGGAAAACTGCCTTTTAAATACGAATTACGTTTGAAAAGTCAATTTTTCAAATGCTCTTGTATCAAAAGTATTCATAGCACAAGAATACGCTTCAGCTCAAATGTTCGTTTTGATGACAACTACAAATATTCATTACCATTTTTGGTTTTATAAAGACGACATGCATTTAAATTTGTTAATTTCAACAATATTGAAAAAGTTAAAAAATTCTCAAACACGCAAAAAAGTTATTTATTTTTTTTTCCTGAAAATTGCACATCAAATTCCTTGGAGATGTAGTTTTGTAATAATAAAATTTAATTTCCGAATTAAGAGAATTTGAATGTCACATTGAAGAAAAAAAATTAAGAATATAAAGTTTTATGCAAATTACACGCTAAATTTAAAGATTTTTCGTTTTTTCTTTTTTTTTTGCTACTTAGAATGAAATTAATGTTGTTTTTTTAGTTAATGCATGAAGGCACCTACATTCAATACTTTAACAAAGGAGGGATTTTATTTGAAGGCAATATAAATAATGCAAGTAAGATTTTTATCCAATTACCTTGAATATTAAAAGTTTTGTGGATAAACCCATATGTACATGTTCTGCATTTCACTTATTGTGAATTCGAGAAACAAAAGTGAATTTTGATGTTCTGCATTCCGCATAAAATGACTTTTGTAATTTGACTATTCGGAATGTAAAAAATGTTGGTGTTCTGAAATCCACCCGAAATGAACATTGTGAATTGAGTTTTCGGAGATGAAAATTCGTGTTCTACATTTCGAATACATAGCATTTTACGGTGAATTCAATTCACTTAGTTTTGTTTGGTGAAACTTTACATTTGCGCGACAATTGACAATAAATAAAGCTTTGAAATTTTGCCTTGATTTTAATAAAATAAATTGTTGTTAACAAGGAAATGCACAAGAACTCACGACAAGAAAAACTTTTTTTTTCAATTTATGAAATAAGTTTTGGAAGAATTTTATGTGTAAAGGGAATTGAAGTCTATTTTATTACATATTTCCAAAATGTAAAAAATGCTTCTTCGTTTAGTCTGAAGCTTCTTTTGAAACTACAAATAATTCAAATATGTCCATGTTAATAATTCCCCGATTTTAATTTACGCTGCTTCTGGAAGATCGAAAATTTTGGCTTTACCACGTAAAACTTTTCCACAAACTCTCTTGATTTTTGTGCCTTCTACCACTTATTAATAATAATTGTGAATCTATTTTGGTTTTGCAGAAAAAAACAATGTTTTAATAAATAGGTTTGTTCGTTGAGCCCTGGGGTGCCAGCACGTTACTTGATACAATCGAGCATCGGCAGCACCTATATTGGTTCAATCGAGTGTCCTCGATTGTATCGTCAGATTTGGCGAAACTTCACTTAATAGGCACGGGTCCATACATGATTTTAGCATTAAGTACTTACTTCCTCATCTTCACTTTTCGAATAAAAAAATATCAGAAGAATACCAATTTGACATTTCACTTTATAGTTCAAAATGATATTTTTAAGTGAAAGTCGCAATGAAACTCGTCTCAAATTATCAAGTTACTTGCTGGCACCCCTGAAATCACTCTGGGGTCGACCTAAATCGTTTTTTTTGAAAAACCTGAAGTCACCATGGTGAGTAAATTCTGTTTTTTGAGACCTGATGTCGCCCTGAAGTAGACCTAGGTATTTTATGATGGCGAGTTCAGGTAACTACCAAACTGTCAAAAGTCACATGAGATTTCATATGTATTTTTTTTTTGTCGTTTGTCGATTTGCATGTCGCGTGTTATTGTTATGTTTGCAATTAAAAGTTTGTTGTACTCACCATCCTCATCACATGAAATACTGAGTAAAAACGCAAAATTGTTTTCTTCATTTTTAAAACTAATTTATAACCAATTTAACACATTTGCTTTAAGTTGATTGACAGCCGTTGGGTGTTTTTTAAAAACCGAAAACCCCAGTTTTTTTTGACAACTCTAAGTGTTGTCAAGAAAACCTGGGTAAAGTTGAACGAACGAACCAAATTATGCAAATTGTCTTTCAGCTGACTTTACATTTCGAAAGTAATTGCGGAGTGAATTGATAAAAAAATTTAATTCACTCGGAATGCAGAACATGCTGTTTAATTTGAAGTGAAATTTAAATTCGTTTTCAATTCTCTTTCACTCGGAATACAGAACATGGGTGATAATATACAATTAACGTTTAAAAATGATACACTTACAGACTGGCGGACGGCAAATGCCATGCTCAAACGATTATATGTATCCTAATTATTGTATTAAATCTCTTAAAAATATGAACTAATAAATCAAATCTAATCTAAATCTAAATCTAATGATACACTTACAAATGAAATTGTATTATTAAGTACGTGATGATACTCACAATTATTGATGGTTTAAATTCCTCGCCCATTTCATCATCATTTGTTAAATCAATCGATATGATGGGTTCACGTGTAGAATGAACAAACACCACATCATCATCATCGCCCGTTGAGTCAGATAACCAATCCAATTGCAAATCAGGGGCGGTAAGGACATCATTTGAACGAGAAGATGACAAACATTCTTCTCCGTTGCCAGGCAGCTCTGTAACTCCACCTACACCACCATCGAGAACTTCTGCATTACTCTTTGTGATTTTACAGACAGAGCCGCCATGGTATCCGATAATATTATAGGGCACATTTTCTGGTTTATATTGTTTTCGTAAGTTCACCACAACAACATCATCGTCATCATCATCATCATCTGAATCCGACAATGGATTATATTTTGAGGTAGTACCCAATCGAACACTGTTATAAGCTGCCGACTTTCGTGCTGTCATGTTGACATTAAACTGCTGGCTTTTTCTTTGCAGACCACTTGGTCCTGGTAAGGATGGAAGTTCGTCATAAAAGTTTGTCGAAGATGTTGTCGCTGCAGATTGATCTATAACTGCAGCTGCTATTGTGGTTGTGGCAACAGAAGTCTCATTAAGAATATCACTCATATTTGCATCCTCCTCCTTTTGCTTTTCTGAATGCAAATTTTGTAAGGTTTTGTTGAATGTACCACTACTAAAATTACTTGTACTACAGCTATTTCCACTGCCAAACCCCGTAGCGGAAACATGTTTTATTGACATGGAGCTGCTTGGAACGTCAATGACTTCTAAGGATGGAACAGCGGAGGTCACAAGTAATGGATTTGGTTTTGAAGGCGCATATAATATAGCAGCCGTGGCAGTGCTACTGTGATCATTTTTTCTCAAAATTAGATCACCCGAATTACTTTGGTTAACGGTTCCTGCGTTAGCCTGCGGAGGAGGTGATGCATTGCTGCTACCATTACTACTGCAACCACTACTGCTACTAATGTACATTCCATCGGGATTTATTTCAGTCTTTACTAGATTGCCTGTTTCTACGTGGGTTGGCATTGGGGCGGTTAATCCTATTTGTTCTGGTTGTGGATTGTGCAACAGATGTGGTGGTAGCGTAGGGGCTGTATGTATTTGGGGTTGTGGCGGCGCGTTCGCTTGAGAATGTTGGTGAGGATAGAGATGATTGAAATGTGACAGAACTGGCCGGCGATGCGAATATGTGTTTACCATTCCACCTAAGCCTTCATAATCATAAGCAGAATACGTTGACCAGCAAGAATGCTGCTGTGGTGGCAGTGTTGGATTCGGATACTCCAGATGGTTGGTCATATCGTCCAGCATTAGGTTTCTGGGCGCTTCGCCAAGTCCAGTGCTATCACCATTGTTGGTATTGTTATTGTTGATGTTTCCGCTGAAAGTTTGTAGTTCCGGTTGATGACTTCTCGAAGTTATTTGATACGCTGAATCTCTGAAGAGAACGTATATACAGTTATATAGAAATATTTTGCATAAAATAAAAGTTTACATTGATGGATCACGAGGGCAATTGCATGATTCTGGTTGGCATTTTCTGCATGATAACCACGGATCTCTGCTCATTAAGTCCACTTGGTAACGTTCCTGAGCACCTCTTCTGGGTGGTAAACGCCGCTGTAAGTGTGGTGATAGTAGTTGGTTATGATGTACTGGATACATTTGTGGCATATATGGCTCTGGATGCATTGCATTCTGAGAAAAAGGTGATATAGTATTAGTAAGATATTCTGATTATACGTAATAATTTGTTCTAAATACTGACGTATTGTAATCTCAGTGGCTCTCTTGGCGAATATTGGTTGTATGCAAATAAATCATAGTCTGAAAGTAAAAGTTTCTTTTTTTAGCAGAAAAATGTTCGACAAAAAATATACATACATATGTATGTACCAGTATGTACGTGTGGCCGTTCTGCTTTTGGAACGAAGTTCCTTTACGTTGCTTATTAGCTTTAAAATTGAAGAAATCCTGACGTAACGAAAAACTCATAGTTAGAAAAACACACAGTGAAAAAGGGACAGAACTGAATAGTAGACAATAATCAATTGGTGACATTTGTTCAGTTGTTTTTAAAATGGTAGACGATGTTGAAGTTGTTATATTGTAGCTAAATGTATATATGTACATATGTATATCCCCAAGTCAAAATATTGAAGATGTTATATTATTTATTCATCGATCGCTGTTAGAATGCACCAAGGAAGGTTCTAAATTACTTAAAGACAATTTTGATAAACTTCCACTAATATTAACTGGAGACTTCAACGTTGACTTCAATAATAAAGAAAATTTGAAGCACTCATATCTTTTTTATAAAAAAAAACATTTAATTTGACTATTAATAATTATCCAGCGCAGTACACAACAAAATACTGTACTACTGTTGATGCTGTTTCTATAAGATACATACATATGTATGTTTCTTATTTTAGTTATCTTAAACCGATCATTTCTATGATACACGATGGTAAGATTTAAATTCTTTGCATTATATAATTCATTATGTACAAACATATGTATATAATAACTTACAATTTATTTATGTATAACTAATTTTCAATAAATGAATGTTTTCCATAAAATAATAAATTAAACTTTTTGATAGGAGTCTTTACTTTAGACTATTTTCAGTGGAAAAAAATTAAGAAATTTACCGATTTTATTTCGAATTGCATTGGGAGTTGAAGAAAAAACGTAAGGAACTTCGTTACTTTCGGCGGTCCCACGACCGCAATCGGGTTTGTAAGCTTGAAGAATGTGATCAGACAAGAACAAAAATCGTATGACAGGGATACTATTCCCCCACCACATTATAGGGAGTTCCCCACGTCAGAAAAGAGGTTTCTTGCACCTTTTTTTTAAATCAAAATTTAATTCGAAATAAAATGTATATATATTTTTTTCTTTTTATTTTCTATAATTTTTTCTATGCAAATAATGTAAAAGCTAATTTAATATTTTATAGAAAATATTCATTTATTGAAAATTATGGGTTTGTAACTAATGATCACAAAGAATATGTTCGCACGACACATCTTCGAAAAGCTAAATGTCAACAATGACACATCCTCGAAAACAAAATATTCGAAAAGCTTAATATCCGTAACGAGAGTCTATGCCAGTCTTCCACATTTTTGACCAGAATTCGATAAGATTTACACCCTTTAATATTTAAATAAAATTATTAACGAAACAAATATTTCGCATGAGGGTGGTACAAAAAAAATGTATATTATATTCTTGGCTTATGGGTACTGTACGTAATAAGATACAGATATATACATATGTGCATATACATATTTCATATTCAATTTGGGTAGTAAATTTTTTTTCTTTTAAATATATATTCGATAAAAAGGATGTGCACATGTTCAATGTAAATTGATTATGGGTTACCCATAGCTATCAAAACGAACATGTTCGTGCATCCGTGCAAATATTATGTAGTCATAATTCCCTTATTAGTTTTGTAATTCTTAAAATCCAAAAAAATGGCTCCACTTCAAACGAAATAATTTCTGAAGAACACAAATAGGAAATTAAAACTTGCAATGAATTTCATGTTTGTAAATGATTGATATGACTTCGGAGAGAAATTATTTGAAACTGTCAAAAATGTTTAAATTCACAGCTTGAGATTTGAATTCCAGGGCACACAATATATTGAACCGGCCTAATTTTAGAACCCATAATATTTAATTTTTTTTGGAATATAATTAGTCAGTAAATCAAGTTTAAATAAGTAAATCTAACGCAGCAACAACGAAATTTATTGAAATTATTAAAACATACATTTCTTTTAAAATAATTGTTCAATTAAAAACGCGGAAATAATGTTCCTTTTTTAGTGTTAATCATGTACCAAGACCCCACGATCTCCTGATTTGACGCCTCCAGATTTCTTCTTATGGGGTACTTGAAGTAAAAGGTGTACATCAACCTGACATAACTCGATGCTTAAGGACAACAAAACGAAATTGTTAAAATTTCATATAATATAATAAATCAAAAAACTTTAAACTAGTACAAATGCTCGATGGGGCTTAATTTTGGAGATTGCTGAGTGTGTTAGATGCTTAGGTGTTCCATAAAGTAAACATTCCCTGACCAATTTCGATATGTGCTTGGGGTCGTTGTCTTGTTGGAAGCTGCATGAATCACTTAACCCCAGTTTCGCAACACAACAAGGAAAAATGTCTTTTAAAATATTAAGGTAATCTTCTTATTTTTTGTTATTTTTACTATATTTGTTGTTAAATTTTGTATGTCAATTCATTGGAAATTTAACAGTGACAATCCTTTTGTCAGCTGACATGCGGCGACTTCTCCGGTACTTGAGAGCGTAAACGATGTTATGTAACAAACTTCTTTCACACTCGTACAGTTGCAAGAATACTAATAGATCTGTATATACACAAATCCACTGGCCGGTCGAAAAAGGGGAATCTTTTTCCCTCTTTAACTATCTTCCAATTGCACTTACGTCAGCTCTTTCCAAGTTCATGGAAACGCTGGTAAATTATGAGCTCAAAAAATATTTTTACTTTCGTAGCAATAGGTCCACCTGGTGATCTGATCTTTACATTGTTTTGAAGCAACTAATGTCTTTATACACTAGGGATTTTGATCCGGGACCAAAATTTTTCGTTTGGTGTGTGTGCAAGAGCGTTTTTCATGTACGTGTAGATCCCCCTTCAAATAGGTATTTAAAGATTTTGATCCCTGTCAAAGAAAAATCTATTTTTCTGGTGTGAAGCAACGCAAAATCTGGCGAGGGATCAAAATCTTCACACAGAAATTGATTTTTTATGTGTAAAGGAAATCGATCATTTAATACAGTGTGGCATCAAGCTTATTAATTATTTTCTTCGTTGGATTACTGCCTATCTGATATTCATAAAATAAATTATGGTGTGCCACATGGCTCCGTTTGGTCCCAAAATCACTTTCTCACATTTATATATTTTTGTCTGAATGAATTAAAATGTTTTGCTGACGACAGCAGTCTCAGCTTCTCATATTCGTTTCCTGATTCACATCCTTATACTTTGGTTGTGGATCTAGAACGGCAGCGTCTGAATTAAATGCGTAGAATTAAATGTTTGAAAAACTCAATGCTGTCGCCTGTTGTTGAAAGGAAACCCACGCTCCCTCCATGTCGCTATGCATGAGCGGCACTTGCAGTTTGAAAACCGGGGTGCCAGCACGAAACTTGATACAATCGAGCATTGTCGATCGTAGGTCAACTCGAAACAAATTATTTTTGGCAGCACGTAATTTGAGACGAGTTTCTTTGTGAATTCCATTTAAAAATATCATTGTGAACTATAACGTGAAATGTCATATTGGTATTCTTCTGATATTTTTTGATTCGGAAAGTGAAGATGAGGAAGTACTTAATGCTAAAATCATGCATGTACCTCGGCCCGTGCCTTTTAAGTGAAGTTTATTACTTTTTAGTATATTTTATATTAGATATGTAACTTGTAAGAAAATTTCTGTTTTTACTGCCTTGGGTAATTTTAAGCATTCCTATGGCTAAATCATAGTGAAAACTCATAAAAGTGTTCGAAACATCCGTGTGTTTCTTATTTATTGACATTTTTTTGTTTTTCCATGCTATTTCTTAAAAAATCACTGCCAACGATAACTTTTTTCTATCGCGTGAAAACTTTTGTTTCAAACCTCATTTTCAAGTTTGTGTGCTGCCAAATTTGACGATACAATCGAGGACACTCGATTGAACCAAAATAGGTGCTGCCGAGGCTCGATTGTATCGATTAAACTCGATTGTACCAAGTTACGTGCTGGCACCCCCGAACAGTTCTCGGCATCACGGTGTATCACAGAACACCTTGTGAAAAATGATCACACATTCGATGTCGCCATCGTCTGATGTCGCCTTAGACCTTGCAAGAAATGTTTCACTCGTTCTGATCTGCTTGTAATCTATAAAGCCTATTATCGTCTAAAGCTTGAGAACAATTCACATATTTGGTGCTTAAATAACTAACTTGGATAAAATACAAAAAAGATAGGTGATAGAATAAACATTAGCATCTTACGAACACCGCCGCAATGTTTGTCTTTCATTATTCTATCGTTATTTTAACAGTTTTCTAGTGAAATAGCCGGTTGCATTCCTCTGCTTAAACAATTCAAAATCTACCTAGAAAAACTAAGCAGAGAATTCTCGATTTATACAATAATATCTTAAATAACTCCATTATTCCTCACACCAGGAAATCCTCTACAATTATACCTATTCCAAAACCAAAAAAAAGATAAAAATTCGATCGAAGGATACCGCCCATTCTCCCTTATCCCATGTCTATCCAAAAAAAATGCAAAAAATAATTGTATGGTTAGCTGAATCTCACAAGCTTATAAAACCTAATCAAGATCAGCAAAAAACATATCCGTCCTCTCCCTGGATTTCGAAAAAGCTTTCGAAGGAATAGGTGTCCATTTAGTTTTGAAAAATCTTACAAAATGGGATATTGGAAGAAAAATATACGGTTAAGTAAGATCTTTTTTATCAAATAGAACATTATATAACTATATAACGGTATACACCAGGGATCACTTCTCTCGGTGGTATTATTCATAAATGCGTTCGACGATATAAATATAATTTAAAAAAAAAAAATAACTAGATCACTGCATTTATGCAGACGATATACAAATTTTATGTAAGATAAATGATATTGATAGAAGTAAATTCTGCAGCAAGAAGCGTTCAACGCGTTCCCAATATATACAAATTATATTAGCAGAAGCAGGACTACCAAGCATAGAGGAACGAAGAGATACTATAACTGCTAATCTGTTTCGTAAATGACTTCAAAAAAGCATCTGACCATAAACTAAACAAAAGGATCCTAACTAGAGCTCTCTATTACACGGATAATGAAATACACGGATACACGTGTAATTATTGGACCGGGATTTGAATCCGTGTAATTATAATTACACGTGTTATTTTAATTACACGTATAATTAAATACACGTGCATCCGTGCATTTAATTATACGTGTTACTAAAATATTCGTTACCATTTCTAGAATATAAAAATGCAATCAAAACGAACATAATTATAGTTCTTAACAAATTATTAAGAAAAAAATTTATTCAATAAGTCCTCTATTTTGATACAAAAAAACTAAAGTATTAACGTTTTCAGGTAAAAGGCAATTCCTTTTTGGGGTAACAATGTTTCCCTCTGTAGAAAAGGACCGCTCTGAGCCAGCTGGTATTGCTAAACACTTTTTTGCTAGTTCTGCTATTCTGCTTAGGTACAACTATTGACAAACAATAATTTTGCACAATGCAAAAATAAAGGAAATAATTTAAACAAGTTGCTGGTGTTTTGCACTTGATAACGGTTTAGATATACCTCGTTGTTCAATTATTACTAATTACGTATCAAATGTGAGATAAAATAACAAATCAAAGACCAATTATAATTTCAGACTCATCCGTGTACTAAGGATTCGTTTACACGGATAATAAAGTGAATAATTACACGTGTTGTAAGAACACGGATTTGAAGTTGGTAATATTTCCTACATGGATTCCGTGTACACGTGTTTCTTAAATACACGTTCAAAACCATAGGCTCTAATCCTAACCGCCATTGCTACGATCTGTACAAAAGCAGCTGAGTTAGAACTAACAACTAAACAGGAGCGCCATGTTACTTCTCGTATTCCTACATGGTTCATCAACCCGGAATCTCTAGTATTTACTCTAGCCATTTATAAAAAATCAAATACCAGCAATAGCATCTTTCGCTACCTCTACAAAGCCATCTCATTAAAAAACAAAACCCAACAACAACACTGAACTCATATCAGAAATCAGATATCAACTCACCAAATTTCCAAACAATATCAAGTTAATGTGGACCCCTGGACATGTAGGAATCCGGGGTAACGAAAATGCTCCTGTATACAGCTTTGATATCTACACAAAACTAGATTTGTTAAAACACTTTCAAAAAGAGTCAAAATCCGTCATAACCCAGGACTGGAGTCTATACCACCATCATTATAAGAAACTCAATCGTTTCCAAACATAAAATCTCTAACTTTATGCGACTTCGACTTGGACACACATCAGCCTCTCATCACCCATCAACCTCATAGACTCATCTAAAAACTTATTTTTAATGACCACACTAACGTACATACATAAATATATATATTTATATTAAATATTAAAAGTTGAAAAAACTTACTATCGTCACTTGGGCGTGGTTCATTGTCATAGCTATTCGAGAGACTTGAGGCGGAAAATGCAGCTTCAAAGATTTCACGAAATGGAAGGTCATGGTGCTCTTCGTGTTCATTTTCCATTTTATTTAGGTCTTATTTTTATATTTTTGAATTAGCTCTTAAACTTAAATTTAAGATTAAATTAATTTTTTTTTGGGAAATCTAAAAATAAAAAAATAATATAAAAATTTATAAAGTTATTAATTGTTTAATCACATAAATATATTTTTGATTAAAAAAATATTGTCAGAAGTCAACAAATTGTCAACAACTGGTTTTTGTGATAGCAACACAATTTTGTGTAGAAAAAAGGTTAAAAAAAAACATATTTCTAATTGAAACTTACCAAATATTTGAAGCGATAAGCATAAATACATAGGAGTAAATCTTCCTCAAATTCCAAAGTTTTTAAAGTTTTATCCTAACATTTTTTTACCTTACCCTGTCGAGTTATCTTTACAATTCAGAAAACTCGTTGGGAATAAGCTGGGATCTCTTTTACCATAAAATGAAATCGGAACGAACCATTCCTTTGCTATTTTGATAGGTAAATTGCGACACCAACAATATTGAGAATCAGTGGAAAGGAATTTCTGAAGAACCTTACAAGGGCCGAGCTGAATCAAGGACGATCATCGAATTCCGCTTTGATAGAGCTTTTAGCATTAAATCTATACAACGTATAGTAATGTTTCTTTTTTTTTAATTTTAGATTACATTAGACAAATCTTTATTGATGATAAAAAAAATGATACATAAAAACAATTTGTATAAAGATTTTCAAATATAGCTAAAAGCCATTGCTACGTTTGTTTGTTCTTTAAAAGGCATTAAAATAAAGTAAGATAACTATACAAACGAATAAAGTTTACAATATTTCATATAAGCTTCTTATTATACTTTTAATTAACCCATTTCCGGCGGCCACAAATTCCAGCTATGTTAGAAACGTGAGATTTCAGTTTCCCAGAAAATTCACGTTACGTTTTAGAAACCTTTACCTTCAGATTGAATAGTAACAATATTTGCATAATCGGTGATAATCATCACCTCCCGATGATTATTTACTCCTCCTATCTTCAATAAGTTTTAAATCATTTATAAATGTGCCGACGAGAGTTACAGATTCTAGTAACACTTGTATAGATAATATTTTTGTGGGTGCAAAAAGTTGTGGAAATATTCTTCCGTTTTTACTTGAATGGGATGTAAGTGATCATTTTCCGAAAGGTTTATCTTTTTTTAGACGTGTTTTTACTCAATTATTACTACAGGAAATAAATTATACGTCACTTAATGATCGCCTGGATATTAAAATTGGAATACTGTTTATAGTTGTAAATGTCCTTCATAAGATTTTCAGAACTTTAGGCTAGCCGCGCACTAGCAACTTTTAGTTGCCAAACTGTTTGGTTACTTATAGAAAACAGATGAACTGTTTGGTTGAATGTCCGTGAATTTGCAGATAATTATATGTTCAATAAAATGGCGAACTTATTTTAGGCAATCGTTTAGTTTGTGTCAAAACACAAACTTTTTAGTTGCTCGAACCAAGCAGTTTCGCAACTAAAAGTTGCTAGTGCGCGGCTAGCCTTATAGATACTCTATGAGGGGTGGAATCGGCTAAGGTGATAGATTTTTTGATTGTCATTTTGACTATAGCTGTCTCTATCATATCAATAAAGAAATACAGAGAGGGTGATTGTCAAAACGACAATCAATTAATTTAGCGATCACTTTACTCTTACACGATACGTGCCATGTTTCATAAAACCCAAATAATTTACCAAAAAATTATTGCTTATTGCTAAAAATTCGTTCTGTTAAAAACAAATGAAAATTACACCTGCCAAGTATTAAAATTTCATACAAAATAAAATGCTCGGCTGGTCGCACGAGCTTGCTCTTATGTAAAAGATAAGAATTTCAAAGGTTAATGTTATTAGAGAAAAACTATTCATAAGCATAAAATGCATTTCTTAAATGACTTGGAGCTAAGAACAGGATGCCATGTCATTCAAACAAATATAAGTTTATGCAAGAACAAAAATTATAAGTCGTTGTAGTGGTTTCTTAAAAAAATAATGTTTTATATACAAAATTTTTAAAACATTTTTAAGAAAAAATTTTGGTAAGCCAACTTACAAGTTTTTATTACTGTACGAATAAAAATAAATTTCCGAAAAAACACTGAGCCGTATTTGAGATATCGAATTTTTCAAAAAAAATGATTTTTTTTTCAAAAATTCAAAAATATATATGTATATATTGAAATGCAATGTTTCTTAAACTTTTTAGGAATTTCATTAAAATGTTATGCCGATAATGACAAATTCAAAATTCGAAAAAAGTTATACATATATCGTTAAAATTAGTTTTATCAAAATTCTCGGAGAAAAATACGATTTTCGAAAACCATTTTTTAACATTTGTATGGAGGGTACCTCTCTCCTTTCATCCAGGCGACAGCGGAGGAATTCCCCAGATGGAATCAACGGTGGCGTCTACAGTTCCAGTGAGGCTGAACTACTTAGTGAACTCCTTACAGGGCTACTCCGACGTATTCGGAGCTCAGGCCTGTAAGGAGCGGTTTATCCGGCTCCCCGTTCTTGGAGTCATACTAAGAACCTGGCCCTCCAGGTTGGGGGTTGTGCCGTCGGGGTGACTTCCCAGCCACATAAAATACGACGTAGTTGCGAAGCGAAAACAAGCCTCGGATACGGACGGATTCACTGTTGACGAACCATGCAAACGAAATAAGGATAACGAACTTCGGATCTGTACGTGGAATGTTAGGTCCCTTAATAGACCACGTGCAGCCGAACAATTAGCGGAAGCCCTAAACTGCTACAAAGCAGATATTACCGCCATCCAAGAGATGCGATGGGACGGACCGGGGAGACGAAAATTAAAAGACTGCGATATTTACTACGGCGACTGCTACAGAGAACAAAAGCAGCGTTTATTTGGATGCGGATTTGTTGTTGGAACTAGGCTCAGGCAAAAAGTCTTAAGTTTCAACTGTGTGAACGAGCGCCTCACGACAATCCGCATCAAGGCCAAATTCGCCAACATTAGCCTGATTTGCGCGCATGCCCCAACAGAGGAGAAAGATGAAGACACCAAAGACATATTCTACGAGCTCCTGGACAAAACATATGAGCAGTGCCCTAGTTATGACATTAAAATTGTCCTTGGAGATTTTAATGCCAAGCTAGGAAGAGAAGACATCTTTGGTGACACAATTGGAAGATATAGCCTGCACGACACCACCTCCGATAACGGATTCAGGCTGATCGACTTCGCTGTGGGGCGAGACGTTCTTGTAGCCAGTACGCAGTTCAAACATCTGGATATTCATAAAGGGACATGGCGATCTCCTGATCAATCAATCGTAAACCAGATTGACCACATTGCGATCGATTCAAGGCACTTCTCCAGTATAGAGGATGTCCGCACGTTTCGAGGGATTAATATCGACACTGACCACTACCTCGTTGTAGCCAAGGTTCGGCTGCGGATATCCCGACCCAAGCCAAAACAAGGAAGCACTGTGAGGAAGTTCGACGTTGGACGCTTACAGTCGCAAGAGATCGCAAGGTCCTTTTCCGATCGAGTTTCTAACAACCTCTTAAGAAGTCCTTTGCCGCCAGCATCAAGTATTGAGGACCAGTGGCAACATTGCCAAGCAGCCATCAAAGATGCCGCCTCTGATGTGCTGGGTTTTACACGACCACCACAACGAAACCCCTGGTTGGACGATGAGTGCCGGCAAGCACATGCAGCAAAACAAAACGCATACAAAGCGGCGCTGCAAAGAAGGACTAGAGCTGCTCGCGAGCTCTACGAGCAGAAGAGGAGAGAAGAACACCGGCTTCTAAGAAAGAAAAAGAAGGAGCATGAGAAGCGCTTGATCGAGGAAATAGAAGGATGCCATGGCAGGAATGAGGTTCGGAAGTTTTACCAAAAGGTAAAAAAAACATCACAAGGATACAATCCCCGAGCCGAAGCCTGCAAGGATAATCACGGGAACATCGTAGTAGAACCGCAGTCAATGCTGAGAATATGGAAAGAACATTTCTCCAATCTTTATAACGGCGATGAAGAAGAAAATGCCGCTGCTATAGAGATAGCACCATTCAACCTAGGCGACGCAGACCAACAATACCACCCACCCGACCTGGACGAAGTGAAGATAGCCATATCGAATCTCAAGTCCAACAAAGCCGCTGGAGCTGATGGCCTCGTTGCCGAACTGTTCAAAGCGGCAGGCGATGACTTGGTTGGGAGTATGCACCAGCTCATCTGCAGAATATGGTCGGAAGAAAGCATGCCCGATGAATGGAACCTCAGCATTGTTTGTCCGATCCTCAAGAAAGGAGACCCTCTGAACTGCGCCAACTACAGAGGCATAAGTCTCCTGAACATTGCATACAAGATCCTTTCTGCCGTATTATGTGAACGTCTGAAGCCTTTCGTCAACAACCTGATAGGTCCATATCAGTGCGGCTTTAGACCAGGAAAGTCCACCATCGATCAAATATTCACATTACGGCAGATCTTGGAAAAAACCCAGGAGCTACAAATCGACACATACCACCTTTTCATCGATTTCAAAGCCGCGTACGATAGCATCTATAGGAACGAACTATATAGAGCAATGTCTAGTTTTGGCATCCCTGACAAACTTGTCCGCTTGTGCAGGATGACGATGGAGAATTCACGCTGCTCCATCAAGGTCGGAAAAGATCTTACCGATGCATTTGATGTCAAAAAAGGTTTTAGGCAGGGCGATGCTCTATCGTGCGACTTCTTCAACATAGTTCTTGAAAGAATAGTGCAAAACTCACGCGTCAACACAAGAGGCACAATCTTTCAAAAGTCCGTCCAATTACTCGGATACGCCGACGACATTGATATTATTGGAAGAACAAAGCGTGATGTCAGTGGCGCTTTTGTCAACATTGAGACGGAAGCGAAGAAGATGGGTTTAGCGGTAAATGAGGGCAAGACCAAGTATATGCTGTCATCAAGAAAGGACACACAACACCGACGTCTTGGACAAAACGTCATTATAGACAGCTATAACTTTGAGGTAGTGAAGGACTTCATATACCTAGGCGCCGCTATAAATTCTGAAAACAACACCAGTGCTGAAATCAAACGGAGAATAACTCTTGCCAATCGCTGTTTCTTTGGACTAAGAAGGCAATTGAGTAGCAAAGTCCTCTCTCGAGCAACTAAAGTGTCCCTCTATAAGACCCTTATCATCCCGGTCCTTGTCTATGGTGCAGAGACATGGACTTTGTCGAAGGTGGATGAGAGCGCTTTAGGCTGTTTCGAGAGGAAAATTCTTCGTGTGATCTTTGGTCCCGTCTGCATAGATGGGGAGTGGAGGAGAAGATTTAACCACGAACTGTACGGGCTGTACAGTGAAACTGACCTAGTCAAACGTATAAAAGTCCAGCGACTAAGATGGCTTGGTCATGTAGAGCGAATGGACCCGAATGCTCCGGCCCGGAAAGTCTTCGACTCAAACCCCGAGGGACGGCGAAGTAGAGGAAGACCGCGACTCAGGTGGCGCACACAAGTGGGGGAGGACCTCAACCAACTTGGCGTGCGAAACTGGAGACAGCTAGCTAGGGACCGAGCTAGCTGGAGAAGCTTGTTGGTTGAGGCCCTGGTCCACCCCGGACTGTAGCGCCACCTTAAGTAAGTAAGTATGGAGGGTACCGTTAATTTTAGATAAAATACATTTTATTTCTCACATATTGTAGATTACATTAAGAAACTATTTTTGTTCAAGTTTTAAAAAAATCGAGCATAGGATTTTCGAAATATTGAGTTTTGAACAAAAAATTTCGAAACTTTTTTTTTAATCAAAAAAAAAATGTTTTCAAAATTTGAAAACACAATAAAATTCAAACTTTTGAGGAGCTGTAGCATACAAAAAATTATCTAAATTGTTTGTACCGTTTTTGAGAAAATCAAAAACAAAAAAATCATTTTTTTCAACTATATATTACATATTTTTAACTAAATGAAATTTTTTGTACATATTTGTCTACGAGACAGTTTTTGAGAAAAAAAAATATTTATAAAGTTTCGAAAAAAAAATCGTATGGCAGGTACCGTTATTTTTGTTAAAAAAAAAAAGAAGAAAAAGCGTGTTGGGGGAAAAATTTAAAAAAAAATATATCTACCAATTTTCACGAAAATCGGCAGACAGACAGAATTTCGTGACCGTCATCGCTATCATGGTAGTGTCAACTTGATCAAAATCTCGAGTTCGATTTTTTTACGAATGCATAACTTGCTTTATACTTTTTTTTTTTTTTATAATCGGCGCACACTCAAGGGGTTTGTATACCCTTAATATGCCAGAGACACAGTGTGAAAGAAAAAAGGGAAGGGTTAGAAAGGAGGTGTCGGTGTACATTGGTTTTGAATTCTTGAACATTATGTAGTATCTATAAATCCAAATAAAAATTAATGATAACACGTTCAATCCAAAACAACAATGGAACCTCATTAACAATCTTTTAGAGAAAAAAATGGTAATAATGACCTAAAATGCGTACAATTTTTGGGGGATACAATTACAGAAATTGGTGCAGAAATCGCAAACAATTTTAATGTATTTTTCAAAAAGTCATACATCAATTTCCCCGAATATTAACAGCTTACGTCGATTTTGAGAATCCCTAAAATTTACATCGATATACCCCTCTAATTGTTCAAAACAAAAAATAACGAACTTCGTAAGACTTAAATCTTCGTAAGACGACTACGACACACGACAAACCACTACATCCCATCAACATCTCTTCATCAAAATCAACCCTCTAACCTGCTCTACTTGCAACAACTGCCTGGATCTCAATATATTGGAACATTGTCCGTTGCCACAGCCCCTAATCAAAATAAAATTCAAAAATAATTCAATAAATGATATTCTCAAGAACCCTAGTTTAACAAATAATTAACGTCAATGAGTTTCTAAAGGAAACAAATTGTAACTTAAATCCCTAAGCAAAAAAGCCAATACTCCTCGCAGCTAGGCTTGTTAAATTTTATTTTAGCTTGTATTATTATTATTATTATACATTTATTAAACAGGTAATACAATTACAAGTTAATATATTAAAAATTGAGCTAGAAGCTACTATGGCCTTACGCTCTAAATCACAAATTTATTTTATACTATATACAGTCGACTCTCTCTAAGTCGAACTCCCTCTAAGTTGAAGTTCCTTCTAACTCGAACTTTTTAGCCGTGTTTTTGCATTCCTCATAATTTTCCATACAAAAACTATCTTCTAAGTCGAACTCCCTCTAAGTCGAAGTTCCCTCTAACTCGAACACATTCTCTTGATTATTGACCTATTTTCTTTCCCTCTAAGTCGATTTTTTTTTTGCCGAAAAAAAAAATCTCGTCGTTGTATCTCAAATCGCAACTCGTTATTGTTTGTTGTTCTTATTAAAACATCAAGCACACACTCGTACACTTTGATTCTCTATGTTGCATCGCCTGCACCGTCACCGTCATGTCAGTGTGCTATACCTGCAATTTACAATATTATCAAACATAAAAATTTCTTCCTAAAAAGATATTCATAAAAAAATTGGAAGGCAATAATAGTTGGATTCCATTTCATTCCAACTTCCAAACATTTTGTGCTTTATTTTAAAGCAGTAAAACTATATCACTGAAGTTCTCTTAAATCATTGTGGGTCTGTGTTTTGGAAAAGAAAAGGAGAACGTGGCGGTAAGATTCCAATTGCAATACATTACAAATTACAATTACACATTTTTTTAAATAATTAAGTTGAAAAAATATTTTTTTATAATACATAATTATGAATTAATGAGCGATAAAATCAAGAAGCTTAGCTTTATTTATTTTATTTATTTTAATTATTTATTTTATTTGTTATTTAATTCAATAAATCATTAAAAAAAAAAAGTAGTTTATTAATTTTGGTTATATTTGGCGCGGTTTGATGTTTAAGGATTTCGATAATATCGTCTGCTAGAGGATCCGTGATGGCTGACTCTTGTAATTTTAATTGCTTGTTAATAAATCATAATAATAATAATAATACGTCAAGAAGTTGTAGTTTTTTTGTCTTTTTTTGTGCAGTAACAGTTGCCCTTGAGCGGCAATATGATAGCATTTGCTGATAACTTAGCTCTATCGTATGCTGGCCCATCTCTTGATGGTATAAATTCCTCAATGCATAACGATCTTTCTATTTATAATACAATGTTGCTTAGTAGTAAATTTAAACCAATGTGCTTTTCTCTATTACCCGTGGAAAAGTTTGCAAATTGTGATCATTTAGGTTGCACTGATTCTTTTATTAGATACCAAGGTATAATACTAGACTCAAAACTGAATTGGAAAGCACGCATTATGATAGTTAAAAAAAATATGTACATCGCCTTGAACAAAATATTTCTTTTACGTTAATTAGTTTTGTTAATCTACTAACATCCATTTATTATGCATCAGCTAACTCTCGTTTAGAACATGGTATTTCCTGTTGGGGAAGTCCATTTGTTAGCTATCTACAGCCGCTAGTTACAAAACAAAGAAAATACAAAGTATTGAGATTGTTCTATCTGCGATATAAGAAGAAATACAACAAATCGCTCACTGATGTGGAGATTTAATGGAAGTCGTTGTATTATCCTATATTAGTTACTTCTTTCTTTTTTCTTGCTTTAACTATAAAAGATATCTCTATTTGGTTTATTGAACTAAATGCTATAAATAATTTTAAATTCATATCTCCTTTCTAAATTCATACTTTTAATTTCTTTGCCTATTCTTCATCTTCTAATAAAAATGTACATAATAAAAATGTACATACTTTAAAAACTGGTATCTTTACCACAAGGTAAGCATCATTTCATTTTACAATTCATGGTCAAAAATGTTTGTAATTTATAAAATGATATTTGTTTATGAATAATGTAAGGGATTGTAAAACTAAATGTATATTCGTATGTTTAACTTTATAATTCATGAAATATTGAAAATTATGTTAAGGCACTAATTGTAAAATTGAAATGGGAAATAAATCTAAAAAAAAACAATCTAAGCCTTCACCGAAGTGGTATCAAAATTAAAAATGATTGAAATGAATTTTTCTTCTTACATAGAATATTAATGAACTTTATTTGAATATTTTTATAAAACTTATTTAATATATTTCTCGTAATGAAAAAAAAAAATTTGCGTGATTTTGAAAGTAATCTAAGTAAAATATTTTCCCCCAAAGCAAATTCTGAGGAGTTCTCACTCCTTGCAACACCATACGCAATTAATTAAAGAAGGAGACATTATGTGATCACAAATTCCAATACTTATGTATATGTTTAAAACACAAATGTGTTTTCAGCTAGTAAACATTTTAGCAGAATGATGGCAACAGTAGGGTATTCGAAACTGCATAAATATTTCATGTACTTTAGAAAACTTTTCGCTGGGATCAATAATTGTATTGGACTTGAAAATTTTGTATTTTATTTTTCAAGGCATCTTTTACTTTATCGCATCGAAATACTGGTTGATTAGACCAATATACGTAAATGCAGTTGGGGCATTGCATTCATTATTTCATTATTCCAATGAATTTACAAATTCAATTGAAATCAGTTTTGAACATTGGAATAGTTTTCATATAATATAATAATAATTATATTTCATATTCTTTCAATAAGAGAATAGAGTCTGAATGTTATTAATACTCTAAATCTACAGATTTTGTCATAAATTGCTAGTATCATTTAATAGCAATTTTGAAAACTTAACTCGATAGCCTGAGGGTTTTGAGAATTGAAATCATCAAATGTACATTTGAGCTCAATTTCACCAGATAATTCATTGGAGAACATCTATCGATCTTCGAAAAACTGCAAACTATCATCATATTCCTCAATATCACACACAGCATCATTTTTAGGAGGCAATATTATATTTGTTTCAACTGCTGCATCTAAATTCATAAGAGAAATGACCTGGACCATGAGGTTTCTTATACGCAAAAGGTGGCTGGGATTATTTTTCCAAAATAGAAATCTTGTATGAATCCTTTTTTAAAACATAGACAAAAAATATTCCGAGAAAAAAAGCGTTTGATCTTATTTGAAAATCAACCGAACGTACGAGTAAATATAAGGTTTAGATTAATTCTCCTTTTTAAGACAAATGTTGTGAAAACGCAGCGTAGTGGGCGAAAAGCACTTTGGAGTTGAGGTCATATGAGCTTTCAATTTAAATCAATTGATCACTTCTGAGAAAGTTAAAATTACATTACTCATATATAATGTAAAAAGTAAGTAAACATCTGTTATTATCTAAAAATTATTTATAAATATCGTTTGACCACTTTTAGACTTCATAACATCTCTAACTGACATGGAAATAACAATGATATTTCTAACATCGGAAGATATTTGGGAAAGTTCTTCAAATAAAGTCTTTTTAGGACATCTTTGTTCTTGAATGTTAGTCCTTTTGCGAAATTTACCGGTCCATATGATCCCCGATTAGAGAGTCTGATCGAGGTGCTTTGAAGTCCTATAAAGCATTCATTCTTTAACGAACCGCTAGGTATGCTTAGGATCATTGGGCGCATTCACTAATCTAGTCACTACGTAGTCAACTCGTTCTGATTGGCTAAAGCAACTAAAAATTTAGTTGAAATTTCCGCTCAAACGTAGTGTAAAAATTTGTGCTTCAAAGCTAGTGATTTTGACATTTCAAAACATCTGTTCGTTGAAAATACAAATTTAATTTTTGGTGGAAGATATTTTCGAAGTGAAATTATTAAACAAATTAATATTATATCTTATATTTGATGTTATTTAATTTAAACTGTAAAAAAAAGTTTATTTAAAATTCTCAAAACACAATTTTTCTTATTTTATATGTTTACATCTGTCATTATTATGACAGTTTGAATTGACTAGCTTTGTAGTGCAATTTTGCATTCACAAAGCTAGTTGAATTTTTGACTTCGTAGTGACTAGATTAGTGAATGCGCCCATAATCTTGCCAAGAGATCCAATTGGTAAGCATACCTAATTTGCTTAAGCTGTTTAGCTTTTATTAGAAAAATTTGCAAAAGTTATATTTTGAATTTTTATTTTTGTTTTGATTTATTTTTATTGAATAAAGCCTTTGATTTGTATTATTAGAATCCATTGTTTTAATTCTAGAAATCATATTGGTGTTTACTCACTTTTCTAACTTACTGTATATACATACACATAAAGAGTTGTTTGCGTAAGAAATGTATTCTTCTAATTTCTGACAAAAAATAATTGGACAACAAACTCAAAAAAATCATTTCATCAGTTAATAATTCTTAGTCTTAGGCCGAGATTACACATGTAAGTTATACTTATGACTTACGTAAAGCGCGGAACAGATTGAACCAGCAACAGCACCGTCAACAGCAACAGCGGCCGCCATCAATTTAGAACCAATGCATTTCAATTGTTCAACACACATAAGAACAGCAACAGCAACGTCAACAGCGTCGTTAGTCCAAAGTCCTAAATTTGCTGTTGCTGGTGCAGTGTTGTCAACTTTTCCACTGCAATATTCAGTGGCACCACAAAGAAAAACTTTTTTCCAATATGAAATGTCAAGCAGATGAAATGACGTTGCTGGTGGCAATGTGTTTGAGAAATTTTTGCTGGTCAGCGTGCTGTTTGCTGTTAACGATGCTGGTGCTGTTGCTGGTTTAATCTGTTTCGCGCATAAATCTTACACTAACTTACAAGAAGGTTTACACTTTAGATGAACTTTCAGTAAAAGAAACACAATTTTTCTTGGCGTAAGTTTAAAACTTATCACTGTCAGTTGTGTAAACTTCGAGAACTTCGTAAGTGAGAACAACCCTGCCTACACTTGTAAGTTTTTCTCTCAACTTACAGCTTACAAAAGTTGATTAAATTTACGGTAAGTCACTTACAGACCCGTTTGCACTAGTAATTTTTTCAGAAGTTGCTTACGTAAGCAACTTACGTAAGTAAAACTTACATACATATGTAATCTTGGCCTTACAAAAACTCCCTCCGTCACTTTGAGGGATCAGTAATAAATTTTTGTGAGGATTTGAGTTTATGAGAAAACAGAATCCTCTAAGCTTTCAGAAATATTAACTGACAGATTTATAGCTTCTTGACAACAAAAGGGAGAAATTGTTTTGTTTATTATGAGAATCTTCTCTAGATCTCAGAAATATGTATATACTAGATTCTTGTTGTGCATGAAATGCATGGTACTATTTACAAGGAAAAAGATGCTGCGACCGATTTTTTGTTGGCACAGTGAAAATAAGTTGGTTATTATTTCATAAAATCCAGTCGAAGCAAGAGTTGAAAATAAATAAATTGTAAATATATTTTTACACTCCTACTAAGTACGTACTGATAAAATAATAATAAAGTAAGCAAACAATATTGCAGTTTTTGAATAAATGAGACTGCTCTCAACCACAAATCAAGAAGAAAATGAATTAAAAAGTACTTTTGTAAAGGAACCCATTGCGAGTAAAAGTTAAATGATTAAATTATCCTAAGTGACGTCCGAGTACATTTTTTTCTGTAGCAACAAGCAACGAAATATATGTACAATACTCACAAATAATACATTAAAAAAAACCTCAATTTATAGCTTGAAAGAAAAATGAACAAACAGTGAGGCTAATAATTTGTTAGGGGCTCTGTTTTTCTATACATTTAGAAGATAATGGGTAGTGGAACGGCCCTACCCCAGTGACAGTGGCGATGGCGATATGAAAAAGTTTTTTCCGTATTTGGAAAATGTTTGTATCTATCTCAAAGTTGCATGAATTTTTGTGCACTTCAGATTGTTTTTTTTTTTTTGCAATGAGAAACTGCATCGATTTTGTCATCAGCTGATTACACACTATACTGCAAGACCAAGGGACGTGCTACGAACAAGTGGGGGAATCGATGCAGTTTTTAGTGATTTCAATACATAATTGAAAATTCAATTCATCACAGCATTAAATATAATAGTTACACCGTTGCAGCCCACTCTTCTCAACAACCACAGCCTACAATTTATTTTCTACAATTCCATCTTGAATGCGAATTACTAACCAGCGATACTTAATTAATAATTATGAATTTCTTCAAATTTATATTTTACCTTTTAGCCTGCATTGATATATATAAACGCTTATTGAATTGAGAAAAAGTTTTCTTTTTCTCACTTGTGCATTTTTGTTGATCTAATTTGTGGATGCTGTTTTAAGTTGTAGTTTCCCATTTCCAAAAAAAATTATTGATGACTTATTTATTTCAACAAAAAAAAAACAAAACACAACATTTGTAAACGCAACCACTACACCAATCACAGTACAAAGAAAATTGAATTTTTCTGCAAATACAAAAATGTTTCTTTATTTTTTTCTTAAAAGACTCGCCAGTACGAAACGAACGGCTGTTTTTGATAATTCTGTCGATGAAGCTGCGCTGCTGGGCGCTACGGTGACAAATAAAAACAATTGAAACAATCCAAAGATTTTTATGAATTGAGCGCGTTCAGTTAAAGCGTAGGTTTTAAGTAGCTTACCCCGAAAAGTACACGAGCAAACAGAAACAAGCATTTCCAGAAAACATACCCCAAACAAACTTCAGGACGCTGTTTAGATTGGATGATTAAGGCTGGTATTCACCGAGCGCTCATAACTTAAGAAGCTCATAAACCTATTCACCAAGCAATCATAGTGAAGATATACGAGCGCTCTTAAAAGTTAGGAGTAGTCCCGACCCATGATAAACAGAAAACAAGGTATGCTTACTGCATCTGACATGTCGCCATCTTGAAAAGTGATGACGTAGGAATCATCAAATTTCAGTTGGATTTTAAATTTTGTGAGTTTGTAGTTAAATAAATAAAGTTTAAAATTTGAAAAATAAAAAACAGAAGTTTAAAATGGTTGTATGTGCTGTTTTGGGTTGTAATAATTCCCCAGGAAGAAAAAACTAAGATTTCAGTACTTCCCAAAGGACAAGGAATTGTGCCAAATGTCGATAAAATTTTGTGGAAATAAAAACGAATATTCCTTGATAAATAGTCGGTTTTACTCGGAACATTTTGTTGAGAGTGATTATAGACTTCAGGATATACTTTGAAATGTCCCTGAAAATAAAAGAATTTTGAAGATCGGTTCAGTTCCATCCGAAAAATTGGCAAATGAGCATAAACAATCTTCTAGAGACAAGAGATAAGAACTCAGAGGAAACAAAAAGATCGTGAATGAATGTTTGGATGCTTTTGAAAAGTAAATAAATTGAATTAATCATAAACTATTGTTGCGAGGCAAGAGGAAGTGAAGGATCGTTGGTATTATGGATTGGTAGGAAAAGGGACAGGATAGGAAAATGGAAAAGGAAGCGGTCAGAAAAAGGATCGGAATGTCAAGTTCCGGGAGCGCGACCTGCTTGCGTTGCGCGGCATTAGCTCGCCGAAATGGGGGGGATCTTGCCCCCGAAACCTAACCTCACCTGCAAGCAAAAACATTAATCAGGTCAAAGGAAGCAAACTAAAAAGACAGCGGACGGACTCTCCTCACTTCAAGGGCACTGTTGGTGTTACTACAGTGTGGCCTAATCCCACCCAACCTGGAAGTTCGGCGGCCTTGTTTGAACCTCCCCAACGATGTCGATGTCCAGTTTCCGGTCATATCATCTTCACTGGTTACCTTCCGCACCCCTGAAAATTTTTACTTCAAAACATTCTGATTTCGGAGTCCAAAAATCAAACAAACACAAAAGTTTCATCCAAAACAGGCGTTAAATGAAGTTTTATTTAGCAAATTTATAAGAAACATCGAAGTAAGAAGTCTAAAATGAAGTTTGAATGTATGGAATTAAACGGAAAAATACCTAAGGAATCAAATTTTAAATCATCAAATTTACTATAAATGTATAAATTAGAAAACATATACTTAATGAAACACTAAAAAAAATTATCAAAATCACCACTAAAATGTGACTCAGATACGTTTATCAAGGGTCTTGAAAAATAACACGAAACCAGCGTCAAAACTACCAGTTTTGGTACTTTTTCCTTTTAGACTACTTGGACCTACCCCTATAGAGCTCTCTGGAGGTGGCTTAAGGAATAACCCAAAAATAAAAACCAAAAGACAATTCTAGAAACACTATCCTTATCACTTACAAACGAAAATTGTGGCGAGACTAGGAAAAATTATTAAAAGTAATATGATATTATTATAAAAAGTAATTTAATCAAAAGAAATATAAATCAAAATCAACACAAAACTTCACCGCCTTATTAAACACAAAATAAACATGAACAACGCGAAAAGGTATGTATGTACATATGCACAAATAACGTCCCAAAATCCGGAAATCCTTTAGTAGAAAATAGGCTGCAATATTCTATATATCTTCTTTTTTTTTCCTGTTCTACTTCTCGTACTAATAATATATTTATATGCTTGTTCGCTTTTGATTGATTGGAGCGATTTTATTTTCTCTTCATTAGAACTCACTGCGATATCCGGTATCCGGTCTTGCGGAGCGCCTGAGGAAGTGTGGCTTGCTACCGGGGGACAACAAAAGGGTCCCTCGAATCTTACACGGTCTAAGCTCTAGCTTAAATCTGGTTCGGATTAAATGGTCCTAAACGTACCGTCCAGAGGATGCGTATTCAGCTGATGATTTAGTCTCCACCAAAAAGAGGCAAATGACGGCCCAGAACTTCACTAACAATCTGGAGCCGCCAGAAATTCAAATTGCAACGCAACCTATATAAATTTTTCCACCTTTAGCACTAATATTCAATAAAATACTTTCTGTGACAAACTCACCCTATTGCCTTTGTAATTCAGATAGTTAAACGTATATACTTTTTCCTGGTGTATGGGTAGATCCGACACGTAAGTAGATCAAACTTAATCTTTACTACCCAAAAAAAAATGCAAAAAATGTAAAATTAACACAAAGTAAACCGAAACTTTTAAGAAAATACAATTCTTTAAGATCTTAATAAACGTACTTATGCTTTACTTTTTTTTTCACGTCCTTAGCAATAACTCTTTGGAAGTTCAGTCGTTTAAAGTTCCGATTAGCTTATCATTTATTCACCGTAGTGGCCCACACTTCTATGTCACACGATGGTAACTGACATCTAGAACTTGGTGGTTCGATGAACACCACACTTTTTTTCTTCATTCGTGGAGATCTCTATCTCCTACGTGATTTACATCACCCGATCTCTAGTATGACCCAATCAGGGTTTTTCTTTTCATAATCTGCCCATGTATTGGTTTCCCCTATTTCCCTCCCCTCTTTCATTTAGACTTTTAAGAAATTGGCACATGCTAATCCACCCTGACTGAAACGTCAAAATGGACTTGTCTCTATTGAATAACAGAGGGCACTGATCCGAAAAGCGAATCTAGTACTTGTTTCCACTACAGGGTAGTCTAAGACTAAATAAAAACGACAAACTCCACCAACCAAGAAATTGGAGATTTGTGGGTAAATAAAAGAGAGAGGTAAGTATAATTAATTGGTGTGGAGACCTATCTCTCGAGGTTTTACCATATGAGGTGAAACTCAAGTTCTCAACATATCGTATCGTGATCAATGGTTGGACTTTTTCCATTAAACTCAACTCGATATCTGCCGAGCTTACATGGTGGACATTCAGACAACGAGTTTACGATCGTTGATTTCCTTAATCTTTGGTCTCTTGTTTCCATCCTCAATAGGTTCATCATTTCATTTAATCATTTCCGATCCAACCATCAGCTTCAGCTTCAGCCGTAGAAGGCAATTTTGTGTGCTTGTTTGGTAAGTATTTTGGTGTTTTATTTTATTTTGAATTTAACCTCTTTTTTTTTTTTTTTACAGATAATTTTTCAGGCGCCCACAACACTATTCCTTATAATTTATTAACTTTGTTTTAAACAGTGTTCTTTAAAACCATCAACAGAAGAAGATTGTGATCAGGAAAATCAGGAGAATTGTGTATATCCCAATGATATTAGTACTCAGACAGAGTAAGTTAATAAGGCACGGTTAAGAGATGATTATACTTATACTAACTATTATGTTTTAATTTTTTAAATAGAGTTGAATACAACTGCTCTAAAGAACTGCGAATCATGCAGTTGGAAAAAGAAGTGAAGGTGTTAAAAAAAAGAGGAAGAATCATCACGCACAAAAGGACGCGACTTTGAGGTCATCCATAAGAGGAATATTTAAGAGTAAGTAAGATAATTTAATATTCAATAAAACATAAATGTTTGTGCTGTCCTAGTTAGTTAGTAATTGGTAGTTTTATTAACAAAGTTTAGCTTGAGACGTTACCTATTAACAAAATTATACAATAAATTACTTGATTTTCTCTAACATAAAGTTTAACTTTTCACTTTTAGGACGATCAGATACAACGCAACAAGTTAGCGACTACAGCAACGTTGAAGGAAGAAACGAGGACGAGGATCACTACGGCAATGATCAACTTGTAGCACAAATGCTATCCAAAGTGTTTGCATCAAGAATGTACCCGGAAGCTGACGATGATGAAGACCAGGATGTCGATCTACAAACAGAAGAAGAAATATCAGAATTTGAATACGACGAGTTAAAAGAAGATGCCCTTGAATACCTCGCAGGTTTCCTTATAAAAAAGTGCAAAGTGACCAACGACCAAAATACTTCTTCAAGTTTTACTTGGGTGGACGAAAAATCTGAAGGGGGACTTAAAAAACCAAGCACTATGTTCCTTGAAAGAGTTAAATTACTAGAAAGTATTTTTATGATAAATAATAAAGAAGTTCTATATACACAAGGAAAGTTTATGGGAACTCACTTAAAAAAAGCAGAAGCTGTGTCTCTAGATATAAGTGTAAACAAATTATTTCTTAAATGTAGACTTTATTTTAGGATTAAGCATTTAAACAAATTAGTTTTAAGAGACATAAACTGTAAAAATAGAAAAATAATAAGAACTATCACATGAAATTAATTTTTTTTCTTCTATCTAATTTCCCAGCGAGATGATTGTGACGTCAGAGCAGAACTGTCAAAAATCTAATGAGCATACCTTGTTTTCTGTTTATCATGGTCCCGACCACTGTCTCAACTCGCAAGTGTTTTTCGAAGTTCAAAAATGAGAGCCACTCTCTCTTGTTCCAGGCATACCCAAACTGTGAAATGTTGTGTAATGTTGGTCTTGACAGCAAATGGATACTCTTCTACTTGAATGATCAACTCTAACCTCAAAAAATTATTCAGGTTGTCTTTGTAATTTATAGTGATGGGTAGGATACGAATTTAAAATGAGTTTGTATGTGGTACTCATTTTTCGAAATGAGGTGGTATTTTGTCTCAACTCAAATGTCCCATAGGATATATCTATTTTAATGGACATATCAATTTTTCAATGACGTCTCTGCAATTCTAATGAACATGAAATTTGAATAAAACATACAAAGTTATATATGTATGTATGTACCTAGATACGTAGCCTAGCACAGAAGACACTTAGGCTAGGCGCGCACATTCAATTTGGAGTTGCACAACTGTCTGGTTGCTTATAGAAAACAGATGAATTATTTGGTTGAATGTCCACGGAGGTGCATATTATTATATGTTACACAAAGTAGCGAACTCATTTTAGGCAATCGTTTAGTTTGTGTCAAAACACAAGCTTTTTAGTTGCTCGAACCAAGCAGTTGCAAAACTAAAAGTTGAATATGCGCGCATAGCCTTATAGAGTAATTATGTAAGAGTCGGTTTATGGAAAGCAGCGAGTAGGAAACTATAAACTAAACTGGACTAAACACTAATTACGCACCCGAACCCCAAGGAAATGATTTTTGTTCTTATAGCTCATATCTCTAACAAAAACAAAACAAGAAAATGATTGCAGTTATCAAAAAAAAAACCTTTAAACAATAACATAACATGCGACATTTTGTATTGCCTCATGAATGAGGTACTCATCACTAGTAATTCAGCAAGCATCCAAGCGACAGATATTTTCAATGACAGCAAAATTACAGATTGTTATAACCGACTTATCAAAAAATATTCCACCGTTCCACTGATTTATGTTTCAATGGTGGTTTTCAATGATAGCTATAACTGGCGGCTTACAATATCACTTTTCAGAACGACGGTGACGATGACGTGAATAGAATAAAATTGAAAAAGAGAAAACAAGACGAGTCGGAATAGGACTATCCAGAAGCTTTAGAGGAGATTGAGGATACAAAGGCAGCAATATCCGGACAAGCAGATGAATTCAATTCATCATCGAGTCGAATTATGGTTGACTGTAAAGACCGCTACTGGCTGTTTCGTTCTTGGATCCGTAAAAATAAAAATAAGTAAATAAAAATGAATAATAACATATTGTTGTGAACAGAGCTTTATACTACTACAGCGCCATCTGTTGGAAAACTGCATATCTAATTTATGGAAGAAACAAAAAGCTATTTTTCCAATGTCAAATGTATTTCCCCTTATTCCAATCATCTAGAACATTCCAAGACGAGAAGCTGCGCGAATTTTCGAGAACAACTAACATGAGTATATAAGGGAGTGCTCGCGGTGAGCACGACACAGTTGATTTTTGATTACGGAAGTGTGCAAAACTCTGCTTATTGGATTGTGTAAAACAAGTGTGATTTTAATTTGAATAAAGTATTTGAGTTGGTTATAAATAAAGATTTACTGTTTTGAATTGGAAAGTGTGAATAAAGAAGAGATACTAAAAAGAGTAATAAGTTTTATTTAACGAACCTAGTAACAAATATTACAATATGCACATAAATGTTGTTTTGTTTTTATGTACTATATTTCACATTTGACTTCTCGGCTGTCAATCTTGTTCGAAAACAGTTTGAACATGCCTGGTTGAGAGAGAGTGGCTCTCATTTTCGAACTTCGAAAAATACTTATACTGCTTTTACACGAAAGCAATTTTTAATCTTAGTTTCTCTTTTGGAGTCATCTTCCGCCTTATGTAACCCCGCCACCACACACGTCTCTCTCCCACGGGCTTAAAAATCGCAAGGTAATATTGCTTCGTTTAAAAGCCGTCTGATGAGGGGTTGGTGAATAGCATAAATAATTTCCAATTTATGAGCCTCTTAAGCTTAAGAGTCGTTTATGAACCTTCCGTGAATACCGCCCTTAAACTCTGGTTTAACCTGAATTAATCTACCAAAAGCAATGAGTGCAAATTTTAAACTGAGAAAGAACCACATCTGTAAAATCGGTCCTTATTGATGTTTTTTTGAGTAAAAATTGCCAAATTTGGGTTCTTTCGAAAATGTTATTTTCAATTAAATTAACAAAAAATAGACTCTTGGTTGGGAGAACTATTTTTTTTTTCGTTTTTTTTTTCGTTTTTTTTTTCAGATGTTGAAGTTTTATGCGATACAATTGAAAATATAAAAGTTAAATTTGAATTACACAGGTTATTATTTGAGCGAATAAACTCTAGGGCTGCATGCAGCACATCGCTGCACGATGTCTCTATTTCTAGTTTGGCTACTCAGCTCCATTCTATCTGGCATTACCTAAATTGACAGTGTACTTTACAAAAAAAAAAAATAATGGAATGTAAATTGTTGTCATTTTCTTTTTGAAAGAACTATGCACCATAAATATCATAGTGTATTCACATATGTGTTCTAGGTTCAGCCCTGTATGCATCGATGCGCGAAGACATTTTGCACATCTTTTTTAGCCATTAGTTTCAATAACAAAAATGATTGTTCACATATGCCAAGTGACAAGAGCCTTTTGGAAATAATAAAAGTTAAAAGACTGTTAATTTTGTGTGGAAATGGTATTTGACTAGCACTTCATAATATAATGAAATGTGTTCCAACAAAAACTCGGGACCCTGCCCTTTATCATTATCACGTTTCATTATTCAAAGCATTGAGTATGTACTCTATGATCCAAAGATGGATTTTGTTCGGGCGGATAGACGGCTATTAAGACAGATATACATTAGCAGCCATATTTATAAACTCATTATAGTGAGTACATAAGGCTATGCAACCCTTATAATGCCTCTAAACGCAAAATCGTTATTTATAAAACTTATGTGACGTTGAATAGAGACATTATAGGCTAAACGCGTTTGGAGGTTGAATAGTGCCTACAGAAGGACATTTTAGTATTGAACTGTCACATTCACTTTGACATCACATTGAATTATAAAGATTATGTTGCGGACGCCTTATAAGGTCTTGAACAGTCCAACGCAGATGCACCAAAATCAATAAGGGTATTCATGTAACGAGATAATTTTCCGCTTTGTAGAAAGATATAACTTTCCGCAGCATGTTTTCATGAACACCCCCTAATAAATACTTGCGTAAATGTGGGAAATACTTTGTGAAATGTCAAATTAAAAGTCAGAATCCATACTTCTATAGTTTACGAGGTTTATTTCTGCACTTTCCGCAGCAAATTTGTGAGATAATTTTATGCGATTTGCAGAAACTTTTTCCCATACAAATTTTGACAGCTCGTTTCTGCGGAGATAAAGTTATCTGGTTTACGAGGTTTACGAGGGTTTTTCGCGCTTACATGAATACCCCTAATGTGTTGATGACCTAGGGAGCTGGAAAAGAAATAAGTACATAAAATTTATCAGGGTAAAGAAAACGTAAACAACTTTCTTACCTCGATTGTAGACTATTGGTGTCTAAATCCATCAGTTAAAGACCATCTGCTAAAAGAAAAATGTAAATGTCAATTTTTGAGGTCATAAAAACCAGATATTTACTAAAAATAATAACAAAATAGGAGAAATACATTTTTTGTTACTTACCAAAGGAAATGTCCGCCTTTTTGGTTGCCTCGGTTGGTTGTTTACAAATAAAATTCTCTTGATGTTGTTGTTGTTTGGGTCCATCTTCGTGTATTTGCCAAAAATTAGATATACGAGACAGCAAGACTTCCAAGTGGGGCGTGTTCAACAAAGCGAGAGTTTATGGGAAATTTTGTATATGCGATTTGTGGAGAGTTTGGAGACAATTATTTCAACTCATTGTATGACACATTTTTTATTTTTCTTAATTGTTTTCGTTTCTTGCTCATGTCTGTCAATTTCTGTTTTCTGACTGGTTTTTCCCGGTTTCTATGTCTTTAGGTGTTATGAATCGTTTTGTTTGGTTTCGAAATTAAATCCACGTCATGTCTTGCCATGTAAATGGTATCAATGTCTTCAAGCAGAACTCAAGTTCGGTTCGAAAGTCCGAACGGTGAGCTTGAACATGCCCATGGAAAAGCCGGACTACCAGAGTGTTCATGTTAACTCATACATATGAAGACGCATCGGATGATCCATTTACCTAGGGGTATGATGATCGGATGTTGTTTGGACGGTTAAGGGGGAGAGTGGGACTTGTGTTCGAACAGGTGAAGTTTTCTGGTTGGTAGCTATCAATAGTGAATTGACATTCAGAACCTAAAGGCCGGTGAAATTTATATAACCACGAGTCGATTGAGTTAAATTCGAATTTGGTGCGTTTTTTTTGCTTTGTTTTGCGAGAGTTATGTAGTTATTTTTTTGTTGTGTTTTTTTGTAGAAATTCCTGCAAGACTTTAAAAAAAAAAAAAAGGGATACAGATCCCAATATATCAATATATCCGTGGCATTGATGTTAAGACCAAAGAAAAAAAAACAAAGAAAAATAAAATTTCATACGAAGTGGTGAGTCGAGACTTGGAGTTTTTTTGAACAGTGTGTGAAGTCTAACCTTATTTGTAGGTGAAATCTCGGCGGCCCCAGATAATCAGCAGAGCACTGGGCCGCCGCATTTGTTTTTTTGGTTGTTTGTTTTTGGTGTCGCGCTGAAGTGGAGTTCAGCCCGTTTAATCCGCCAACCTAAGTCGCCAAGGTGCCGACATTTTGGCAAACGGCGTGAAATTCCCTCCGTTCGGAGCACCTCTAAGCACAGGTAGCCGGTGTAATTGGGATAGTAAAGTCAACCACAGTGAGTCCTTATGAAAAAGAAAGAGGCCAACAACAACAGGAAAGACACATATTAGTAAATTAATTAAAAGAAAATTCATATTTCGGAAAATAAGTGTTCGTGTTTGTCCTTTTTTTTTCTAAAGTTTTAAGAATTATTATTTGGTTCGGCGTTGAAGTTAAGTTTTTTTAGTTTTTCATTTTAGAGAAAAAAAAAAAAGAAAAATTTTCATCTGTAAGTGTAAGAGAATTGTTTCCCTCGGTATTTGTCGTGTAGTAGTGAAAGATCATAAGTAAAAGTTTATACCACCTCCAAAGAGCTCCTTGCAGGTAGGGCATTAGTTTCTGAGCGTTATAAAATTAAAGTCGCCATAGTTGCCAAAAAGGGTACATTTCAGTATTAAATAGGGGAACATGTCTTGGACACCTTGGTTCTTCATAACCTCTCTTTTCTTTGTGTAAAATGTTTAATTGCTTGTTTTGTTTTGGTTGATAAATAAACTTCAATACGCCGTGTTTGATGAAATCTAAGTTTTGTTTCTGTGTTTCGAAAATTCGAAACATGATATTTTGAAGAGTTAATTTCAGGGGTGTCCAGGGTAGCTGAGTTTCGGTGAAGATGGCGTGATCCGAAGCCGATCATCTACCATTTTGGGGGAATCTAAAAATGGCCGAAGATTCCTATGGTAGGGTGGGTAATGGCCTCACTGCAACAACATCCGCAGTGCCCTTGGTGTGTCGATAGTCCGTCCGTCTCTTTCTAGTCCGAAATTTTCCTGTGTTGTTTACCTGGCCTGATTTATGTATTTGTTTGCAGGCGAGGTTAAGTTTCGGGGGGCAAGATCCCCCCCGTCCGACGAGCTAACGCCGTGCATCGCAAGCAGGCCGCGTCCTCCGAAACTTAGC
The DNA here is from genome assembly GCA_911387755.1 of Chrysotoxum bicinctum. Classification (NCBI taxonomy): domain Eukaryota; kingdom Metazoa; phylum Arthropoda; class Insecta; order Diptera; family Syrphidae; genus Chrysotoxum; species Chrysotoxum bicinctum. The sequence goes on along the minus strand of OU426988.1, from coordinate 46,140,049 downwards.
ATTCCTACCCTTTTCTAACCTATTCCTATTCCAGTTTCCTAACCTTTCCTTTTTCCTACCTAACCCCAATACCGACACTCCTCCGCTCCTCTTGCCTCGCAACAAATTGGCGCCCAACGTCGCTAAAACGGTTTTCCAACCTAGTTGGAACGTTTTTTCTGACAATATAGTTTTTGTAGTCTTAGTTTCAGTTCGTTTATGTTGTGAAGTCTTCAACCAAACTTACTCTGGATTTTTAAACCTCGTATGTCTTTATCAGGAAGGTCTTAGACGAACCTAGATAAATTGCGACGAGTGTTTGAAAATTCAGAGTGACTGCGGTTAGTGTTTGTTTTGCGTTTGTCTGGGGTTACTTGAGCTTCTGCAAGATGCGTATGTCTGCACCAAGAAGGTCTCAGACGAACTTAGGTGTATTGCGACGTTATTTTGCGGAAACTTGCAGTAACTACAGATAGCGTATTTTCGTATCGTTTTTCCTTATTCCTATCCTTACTTTTTTTTACTTTTCAAATTCTAAATTTCAATTTTCTTATCCTTAGTCTTGTCATATTCTACTTGGACGATTGATTGTGCGTGACGTTTAGTCCAACATCATCGTTCCAAATTTTTGTAAGTTTTACCTTACCGTTTCATGTCTTCTAGCAAGGTCCTTAAGACAGTCTAGGATTGCGGGAACGGTAAGGGAAAACTTTGTAATGTAATTTGTTAGTGTCTCTAGTAGTTTTCCAGTTTTTTTATCGTCACATCAGGGGAGTTTGTTCGTCTGTCTGATGTCTTGTTTCTTTTAGTGATATCGTTAGTAGGATCATGCCATGTCGCTAAGAAACCACCGTAGAAGCTACCTGAAGCACCCCGAACGTATATGAAACAAAGCTTAAAAATATAAAATATCTTAAATCGCTATTTTCCAAACTTAAAGTTCATGGTTTTTGATTCGAAAATTAGTTAATTTTGAATTCATCTAAAATATTTTGAAATACTTAATTCTACGTTATTGTTTTTTTGGTTTGGCGTTACTGTTTCGTTAGTGTGTTTACTTACAGTTATTTACATTTTTCTAAGTCTTTTTATTGCAACCAAATGGTTTTTGTTTTCTTAAGAGAAACAAACAGTTTTTAGTTATAAAATTTAGCTTTATTAAACAAAACTTATATAGAAGTTGAAATAATATTGAACCTTTTCAAGTTAAAATTAGTTTCTTTGGGTTTTTTAATTAAATCAAGTTCTTTTGAATAATTAAAATTTATGAAAAGCTAGAGTTTTTTTCAACTTTAGGGATAGTTTTTCGTTAAGTTTTTTTTTCAATTTTCATAGGCTTAGCTTAGTTCAATTTAGGCAGTTTAATTTTGTTTTTGTTACATTTACATATTTTAGGTATAGTTTTTGTCATATTTATTTATTTATTTAGTTTTTGTTTCTAAATTTAGTTTTTTTTTGAAAAAAATTCTAATTTTAGGATATTGTTAGAAAATTTTTAATTTGTTAAGTTTAGGTTCTTTTTCTTAAGGAAAAAGGACTTTAGATTTTCCAAATTTCAAATAGTTTTTTTTCTGATTTGTTTTACTTTAAATTTTTCGTAATACATTTTTTTCAGTTAATAGGTCTTAGATTATATAATTTTTTGTGTTCAGTTAAGATTTTGCAAGTTTTTGTTTTTTGGTTTAGGTTTTTCAATTTTGGTTTAAGTTTAGGTTTAGTTAGATGTTCTTAAAATATTTAGTTTTTTTGTTACAATAGTGTTTTTTTTTATAGTTCTTAATTTTTTTTGTTTCGTTATTTATTTTTTTTGTTGATTTCATTATTTCTTTTTCTTATTTATTTCAATATTTTTTTTTGTTTTTTTGATAAAGTTTACAGTTTTTTTTGTTATTTATTTATTTATTCTTTTTTGATTTAATATTTAATTTTTTTGTTACAATTGTTCGTTTATGGTTCAATTTGAATAGTTCAGTTAGTTAGTTAATATATTTTCAATTAGTGTTCCAAAAACAATTTTCGTTAGCTAGTTTATTGTTGATAATTCTTTATTGTTTTTGAAGTTTCTTTAATCAGATTTAATAAGTTTTGGCTAAACAGCAAATTTTTTTTGTTACAATATCTGTTTTTCTTGGCAGATTTATATTCTTTTGTTTGGTTACAAGTTTTTTCAGTATTTTATACATTTTCTAAAACAATTTAATTTTGACTCACCATTTTCTTGTGTTGTCTTTGATTTGTCATCGTTAACTTTCGTTTTTTGTCGAGTCTGAGGATTTGAAATTTGTTATTTTACAATGGCGTACTCCAATAAAGAGGAAGAAGAACGCATCAATCGTCTAATAAGGGATTCTGAAATAGAAGAGACTAGAATTACTAGATCGGCTACACAGAATTTGAACTCATCTGTTCGGCAAAGAGTCTTGCATTCTCCTCTCGTTTCTGAGAGACATATCCGATCGTCATCCCAAAATGTAGGTAGCTCTGGCTTTGTGGATCCCAGCGTTCACGATAACTCCACAAATGATTCGATCTCGGCTCCGTCGTATAGTGATCTCAGTGGCAGAGGAGCTGAATACGTCTCACCTCAGCAAGAAACTTTTGGCTCACTCAACAACACAGTGAGGCAAACCCTAGATAGGCATTCTGGTGACAGATCTTCTCCAGGCGTCTCAAACCATGGCTCAAGAGACATTTTAGAATGTTTGGCTCAGACAGCTCCTAAAAGTGTACAAAAGAAAGTGTTATCTGAGGACTTGAAGTCATATATAAATTTGGCTGTATTGAAAGGTGTTTCTACCTGTAGGGAAGCGATGCAACAAGAAGTTGCAAATACACTGAAGCAGGAAATTCAAAGTCAGCTTAGCGACTTCTTTAAAAATTTGAACTTGGCTGGTTCGGCTCCAGTCATCAGTAACCAAGTTTCTAGACCACCACCGGTTCCAACAGGACCGCCACCGAGGCAAAATCCATTACCAGCGCCGATTTATGACTCTGCACCTGCAGGGCCTCCACCAGCGCAACGGAATCCTTTGGCTGATTCGGGGAGAAGAGCGTTTGTGCCAGTAGGCCATCAGCACAGAAGATATCAAGCTCCTTCGGTAGCTTCGGAAAGGCAATACCAACCGTACAATTCTCCGTTTTCTTATATGTATCCACCTCCAAATCTCGATCCGTATGGGCATTCAGGATACAAAACCCCTATCAATGTAGATAAGTGGGGTCTAAAATTCGATGGTCTTTCGACCAATTTAACAGTGGAAGACTTCGTTTTTCGCTTAGAAAAACTTCAGAGTAGGTACGCCTGCTCGTGGAACGAAATCCTGAGAGACTTCCACTTATTACTCTCTGGTCCTGCCTACGATTGGTTCTGGCAGTTTCAGGTTGATAATCCATTTGACTGGCCCACCCTTAAAGCTGCTTTGTTGAGCCGTTACAAGAATACTATGACCGATTTGGAGATAGTGCGTAACATTTTGGATCGCAAGCAGCATCCATATGAAGGTAGCGAGGAATTCTTTGCTGCCATAAACAAGATGCGGTTTCAGCTGAGGATGCCTATTCCGGAGGCGGATATGGTCAAAATTTTAAAGCGGAATCTTAAAGACCAGATAAAAAATTTAGTTTTTCCGCAAGCGATCTTCTCTCTGGATCAGCTGAGATATGCCTGTAAAGAAGCGGAAGCGGCATTTTCGAGGAGAGATCGGGACCTACCCAAACCAGCTGGTAGGCCTCCAATTAAGTATGGTGTGAATGAGCTGGAATATGAAGAAGAATACCCTCCTTCAGATGAACAAGTGGCAGCTTACCAGTTCGGTGGGGCACGTCCGAAATATCCTCCTCGGAGATACGCTGATGCTTCAGCTCTTGTCTGCTGGAACTGTAAGGTGCAGGGTCATACTTATTTTGATTGCGACTCTGACGTACGAAACTTGTTTTGTTTTAAGTGTGGTCAGGAGGGGGTAAAAACACCAAGTTGTCCGCGATGTCACCCGGAAAACCGGGCGAGGGACGCGAAGGCTCTGGGGGAATCGCGTACAACCCAAAAACAGAACCCTCAGTAGATTTTAGTAAAGGAGCGATGGAAGAAAATCCTGAAAAAGAAGCAATTTTAGACCCTCTATTCAAAGAGGGCCAGCAAATAATAAAAATTTTAAAACGGGAAACAAAAATTGATACAGAAGTGAAAAATAGAAAAAAACATTTATTTCAAATAAAACCCCTACATATCCGTATTCAAGAATACGAAAAAGCGAAAAATAGGATTTTTAATAGTGCTATATACTTACCCTCGAAAAATATTTTAAAGGCTAGGGCTAGGTACAAGTTAAGAAAAGATACGAAAAATAGAATATCGTCAACGATTCTTAACTTAGAATCCGATCCTAGACCCTATGCAAAAATTCGTATAGGCTCGAAAGAATTTTTAGGATTGTTGGACAGTGGAGCCAGTGTTAGCATACTAGGCAAAAATTGTAAGCAACTGGTTGAGGAGTTGAGCTGTCCAATAATTCCCTTTAAATCAGGAGTTAGAACCGCTGACGGTAAGAGTCAGTCAATCGTGGGCAAAGTCGAACTTAAAGTCAAGTATAAGAACAGAGAAGAAGGGCTTACTTTCTTCCTCGTCCCTAATTTGGATCAAGAGATCTACCTTGGTGTCGATTTTTGGAGAGTATTCCAGTTGGCCCCAAGTGTTATAGGTAGTATCTCGATTGACGAACAATCAGATTCCTCGAATGCTCACCAGTTGAACTCTGATCAACAGGCCAGGCTGGATGCGGTCAGGCAGAAGTTTTTATGTTTTGAACGGGATGGTCTAGGAAAGACGGCGCTAATGGAGCACGTCATCGATACAGGAGATGCTCTTCCTGTGAAGCAGCGTCACTACCCTGTGTCTCCAGCGATACAAGCAATACTATACGAAGAACTGGATCGGATGTTGAGTCTCGGCGTTATTGAGGAGAGTGAAAGCCCGTGGTGTTCGCCAGTGGTTCTCTTGCGGAAACCCGGCAAAAATCGACTTTGCTTGGATTCCCGTAAGGTGAACTCACTGACGAAGAAGAATGCTAACCCTCTCCCCCATATCGAGGGACTCACCAGCCGATTCCCAGACGCGATCTACATGAGTAGTATAGATTTAAAAGAAGCGTTTTGGCAGATACCGCTGGAGAGACAGAGTAGGGAAAAGACTGCATTTGCGGTACCGGGGAGACCCTTGTACCAGTTCACAGTGATGCCGTTTGGGTTGTGTAATGCAGCTCAGCGGTTGAGCCAGTTGATGGACAAGGTGATCCCTGCACGACTCAGGGAGCGCGTTTTCGTGTATCTCGATGATTTGCTCATCATGGCGCCGGATTTCGAGACGCATATCGCTCTGCTATCCGAAGTAGCCGACTGCTTACGCAAAGCTAATCTCACCATCAACATGAAGAAATCTAAATTTTGCTTTAAAGAGCTGAAATATTTGGGCTTCATTGTTGGTGGTGGGAAGTTTAAAACCGATCCCGCTAAGGTGGAGGCGATTGTGGAGTTCCCAATCCCGAAAACACCGAGGCAGGTTCGGCGGTTGCTTGGTATGGCAGGGTGGTATCGTAAATTTATAAAGAATTTCTCGACCCTGACCGCACCTCTGACTGACATGTTGAAGAAGAGGAGCGAAAAATTCAAAATGACGAACGAGGCGCTGATAGCATTTGAGGATCTGAAGAAAGCGTTAGTCTCGGCGCCGGTTCTTTCTCGTCCGGAGTTCACAAAACGATTTTATATCCAATGTGATGCTTCGGACGCGGGAATCGGTGCCGTATTGTTCCAACGGGACGAGGAAGGTGAGGAACTCCCCATTGCATACTTCTCCCAAAAGTTTAATAAAAGCCAGAGGAACTACAGCGTCACCGAGAAGGAGTGTATGGCCGCGGTGATGGCTGTGAAGAAATTCAGGCCGTATGTCGAGGGTATGGACTTCACCGTCATTACAGACCATTCCAGCCTTCAATGGCTGATGAGTATGAAAGACCTGAGCGGTAAACTCGCCAGGTGGAGTTTGTCGTTGCAGTCCTATACCTTCGACATACAGCACCGCAAAGGCAGCCAGAATGTAGTTCCAGATACTCTTTCTCGGGTACATGTAGATTCTCTGGACATTGTAGATGTTGCCCCGTTGATTGACTTAGAGTCAGCGGAATTCTTATCCGACGAATATTTGGACCTGATCGAAACGGTATTAGAACGTAAAGACGAGCTTCCGGATTTAAAATATGAAGACCGATACGTATATAAAAAAGCTTTTAAAAAGTTAGGCGAAGAGGATATGTTAGAGCATTCTTGGCTTCTTTGGGTTCCCTCAGGTCTCACGGAACAAATTATTAGTAGGGCTCATGACCCTCCTACGGCCGCTCACGGTGGAATAGCAAAAACCTTAAACCGAATAAAGCAATACTTTTATTGGCCTAATATGACTGTGCATGTTCGTGAATATGTTTCTAATTGTAGTGTATGTAAGCAATGTAAAGCGTCTAATCAAGTATCTCGTCCCCCTATCGTAACGTCTTATTGTAGTAGTCGTCCTTTTGAGAAAATATACATTGACTTTTTAGGACCCTATCCGAGGTCAAAATCAGGAAATGTATATGTTTTTGTTGTTTTAGATCATTTATCGAAATTTGTTTTATTGAAATCGTTAAGAAATGCAAATACATCGAGCGTGATGAAGTATTTGCGAGAAATTTTTAATATGTTCGGAGTTCCAAATATTATCCATTCAGATAATGGAAAACAATTCGTGGCTAAAGAATTCCAAAATTTCATTACAAAGTACGGAATAAGGCATTTCAAAACTGCCAATTATGCACCGCAGTCGAACGCGTCGGAAAGGGTTAATCGTTCGTTGTTGGCTGCTATCCGAGCATACCTTAAAAATGACCAACGTGAGTGGGATACCCACCTTGATGACATAGCATGTGCTTTGAGGAGTGCTGTTCATAGTTCTACCGGTGTATCTCCATATTATGCCTTATTCGGGACTAATATGATGATGCACGGAAGCAGCTATGAACTTGCAAAAAAGTTGAACGCGATAGACGACAACGAGTTGCTAACTCTTCCCCGACAAAGTCGACTGCAGTGTATCCGAAATCAAATCCGCGAAAATATTTTGAAGGCCAACGATAAATCGGCGAAAATTTATAATATTCGAACCAAAAAAGTTCAATATTTGCCCGGTCAAGAGGTATATCGGAGAAATTTCATACTAAGCGACTCCTCAAAATACCTTTCCGCTAAACTTTCACCAAAATATATCAAATGTCGCGTAATAAAACAAATCGGTAACCAAATGTACGAATTAGAAAACTTAAATGGAAAACGAATCGGAATATTTCACGCGAAAGATCTAAAACAATGAAATAATTGAAAGCAAAACTAAATTTCACTGAATATTCTATTAACTCGCACGTAGTATCGCAATGTATGGTAAAAGCATTCGTTCATTCTTCATGTTTTTGTCTTTAGTCGTTGAATGTGTGTTATTTATTTATTTTCACCTAGTACCTGATAGTTTATAAGTTTTTTATTCACTTTCACTTTCATACATATTTCGTATAAATTGCACTTTGCTTGAAAATTCTTCAAAAAGAATTGCATTTTACTTTTACCACACTGTACCTGACGTTTTTGATATAATCAAACAACAAATTTCTTTTAGTTTTATTAATTGACTGCATTAGCTTTTTATTCTTTTTGATTTTACGTATTAATACTTAAATTATTTATTCAACTGTGATAATTTACTAACGGAACATATGTGATTACTAAGTATAAGTTACTAACCAAGCATCTGTGATATTTTTTTTTATTAATTTTAGTAATAACTGTGATAATAACTAATAACTATCTGCAATGATTAAAAAACTACGAATGATCTGTGATATTTTCGATTAGTTTACTAATAAAAACAACTGTGATATTTTAATAATTTTATTTCTTAAAAGACTGATAACTTACTAACTAATTAAATTATTAGTAGGTACCAACTGTGATATTTACATTTTTTTAGGCATAATAAATTATAAAGAACTGTGATACTAATTTAAATAACTTTTAGGTATAGTCAACTGTGATATTAGTTTAGTTTATTTATTTTATTAATTTATTTTTATGTCTAATCGTTTGCATGTTAGTATTAATATCTATTCTCTTATTTCTAACATCTATCTTATATTTTCTTAACATCTGACTTAATAAAAGCTCACCAATAAACATTGATAGCTGACCTAGGAGCTGCTAGGGTGATGAGGTAGTGTCGGTAGCAATTCTTGCGTATTACAAATTAATCCTGAAGTCGTTGACTTTGAATTAGAGACGTGTAAAACCTGGAATTGCAAGAAAAATTTACTAAAGATATGAAATCAAATGAGCAGCACTAACCTGTACAGTTTCGTCGTTGTGTCGGTGGTTTCAGAAAAATAAAATTGGTGAAGATGCACCTTTTAACCCGGCTTGTATCGTGGGTTGCTCCCCACAGTTGAAAGTAGCTTTCATAGTTTCTTAAAAACCTGGAAAAAAGACTATCATCAGTATAGAGTTTAGGAAAAAATCATATATATAGACCTACCTTGGCAATTGTGGCTTTATTCGGTTTGGTTCCGTTGTGATTTGTTTTTTTTGTAAACTTGGCGTCGGTTTACTTCTCGCTGGGTACACTTTCTTCGGCGACCGTAGTTTATTATTTTTGCTTTTTATTCGGAATATATCCAAATAATCAGCAAATTTTGTTGCGGACGCCTTATAAGGTCTTGAACAGTCCAACGCAGATGCACCAAAATCAATAAGGGTATTCATGTAACGAGATAATTTTCCGCTTTGTAGAAAGATATAACTTTCCGCAGCATGTTTTCATGAACACCCCCTAATAAATACTTGCGTAAATGTGGGAAATACTTTGTGAAATGTCAAATTAAAAGTCAGAATCCATACTTCTATAGTTTACGAGGTTTATTTCTGCACTTTCCGCAGCAAATTTGTGAGATAATTTTATGCGATTTGCAGAAACTTTTTCCCATACAAATTTTGACAGCTCGTTTCTGCGGAGATAAAGTTATCTGGTTTACGAGGTTTACGAGGGTTTTTCGCGCTTACATGAATACCCCTAATGTGTTGATGACCTAGGGAGCTGGAAAAGAAATAAGTACATAAAATTTATCAGGGTAAAGAAAACGTAAACAACTTTCTTACCTCGATTGTAGACTATTGGTGTCTAAATCCATCAGTTAAAGACCATCTGCTAAAAGAAAAATGTAAATGTCAATTTTTGAGGTCATAAAAACCAGATATTTACTAAAAATAATAACAAAATAGGAGAAATACATTTTTTGTTACTTACCAAAGGAAATGTCCGCCTTTTTGGTTGCCTCGGTTGGTTGTTTACAAATAAAATTCTCTTGATGTTGTTGTTGTTTGGGTCCATCTTCGTGTATTTGCCAAAAATTAGATATACGAGACAGCAAGACTTCCAAGTGGGGCGTGTTCAACAAAGCGAGAGTTTATGGGAAATTTTGTATATGCGATTTGTGGAGAGTTTGGAGACAATTATTTCAACTCATTGTATGACACATTTTTTATTTTTCTTAATTGTTTTCGTTTCTTGCTCATGTCTGTCAATTTCTGTTTTCTGACTGGTTTTTCCCGGTTTCTATGTCTTTAGGTGTTATGAATCGTTTTGTTTGGTTTCGAAATTAAATCCACGTCATGTCTTGCCATGTAAATGGTATCAATGTCTTCAAGCAGAACTCAAGTTCGGTTCGAAAGTCCGAACGGTGAGCTTGAACATGCCCATGGAAAAGCCGGACTACCAGAGTGTTCATGTTAACTCATACATATGAAGACGCATCGGATGATCCATTTACCTAGGGGTATGATGATCGGATGTTGTTTGGACGGTTAAGGGGGAGAGTGGGACTTGTGTTCGAACAGGTGAAGTTTTCTGGTTGGTAGCTATCAATAGTGAATTGACATTCAGAACCTAAAGGCCGGTGAAATTTATATAACCACGAGTCGATTGAGTTAAATTCGAATTTGGTGCGTTTTTTTTGCTTTGTTTTGCGAGAGTTATGTAGTTATTTTTTTGTTGTGTTTTTTTGTAGAAATTCCTGCAAGACTTTAAAAAAAAAAAAAAGGGATACAGATCCCAATATATCAATATATCCGTGGCATTGATGTTAAGACCAAAGAAAAAAAAACAAAGAAAAATAAAATTTCATACGAAGTGGTGAGTCGAGACTTGGAGTTTTTTTGAACAGTGTGTGAAGTCTAACCTTATTTGTAGGTGAAATCTCGGCGGCCCCAGATAATCAGCAGAGCACTGGGCCGCCGCATTTGTTTTTTTGGTTGTTTGTTTTTGGTGTCGCGCTGAAGTGGAGTTCAGCCCGTTTAATCCGCCAACCTAAGTCGCCAAGGTGCCGACATTTTGGCAAACGGCGTGAAATTCCCTCCGTTCGGAGCACCTCTAAGCACAGGTAGCCGGTGTAATTGGGATAGTAAAGTCAACCACAGTGAGTCCTTATGAAAAAGAAAGAGGCCAACAACAACAGGAAAGACACATATTAGTAAATTAATTAAAAGAAAATTCATATTTCGGAAAATAAGTGTTCGTGTTTGTCCTTTTTTTTTCTAAAGTTTTAAGAATTATTATTTGGTTCGGCGTTGAAGTTAAGTTTTTTTAGTTTTTCATTTTAGAGAAAAAAAAAAAAGAAAAATTTTCATCTGTAAGTGTAAGAGAATTGTTTCCCTCGGTATTTGTCGTGTAGTAGTGAAAGATCATAAGTAAAAGTTTATACCACCTCCAAAGAGCTCCTTGCAGGTAGGGCATTAGTTTCTGAGCGTTATAAAATTAAAGTCGCCATAGTTGCCAAAAAGGGTACATTTCAGTATTAAATAGGGGAACATGTCTTGGACACCTTGGTTCTTCATAACCTCTCTTTTCTTTGTGTAAAATGTTTAATTGCTTGTTTTGTTTTGGTTGATAAATAAACTTCAATACGCCGTGTTTGATGAAATCTAAGTTTTGTTTCTGTGTTTCGAAAATTCGAAACATGATATTTTGAAGAGTTAATTTCAGGGGTGTCCAGGGTAGCTGAGTTTCGGTGAAGATGGCGTGATCCGAAGCCGATCATCTACCATTTTGGGGGAATCTAAAAATGGCCGAAGATTCCTATGGTAGGGTGGGTAATGGCCTCACTGCAACAACATCCGCAGTGCCCTTGGTGTGTCGATAGTCCGTCCGTCTCTTTCTAGTCCGAAATTTTCCTGTGTTGTTTACCTGGCCTGATTTATGTATTTGTTTGCAGGCGAGGTTAAGTTTCGGGGGGCAAGATCCCCCCCGTCCGACGAGCTAACGCCGTGCATCGCAAGCAGGCCGCGTCCTCCGAAACTTAGCATTCCTACCCTTTTCTAACCTATTCCTATTCCAGTTTCCTAACCTTTCCTTTTTCCTACCTAACCCCAATACCGACACTCCTCCGCTCCTCTTGCCTCGCAACAATTATCAACAAAAAAAATGCCTTTGGCTTGATATTGAAACTAAAACTTTGTGTTATTTTTATTTATTGAAACAAAAATGTTATACTAATATATTAAAAACAAATTGAATTGAAAATTGTTTAGAATTAAATAGATAAATATACTTGTTGGTGATATCTCTCCACGCATCTTTCTTCATCCGGTGTGTTAGTGTTGTAATTATTATTTTGCATTATTGAATTTTATCCTCAAGAACTTGTCTGAGGAGTATTCCAGCTATAATGAAACGAATAACAATTTGATTTCCAGTATTTGCTAGAGATAATAACATACTTTATCTGATGAATCAAAGTTAATTGTTGGAATTCTCTTAGCTTTTGATAGTTTCGTTTTTGTTTATTGAATTCGATAGACAGACAAGATATTTTTTTTTGTTTTTTGATAAACAGCTGAGTGTTATGAAGGCTAAATGTAATAGATTCTTACTTTTTGGTACTTTATTTGACACAAGCTCATTATAACTATGCAGGGTAGGCAAATATTTTATAAATATGAATTTTCATAGTGGATGAATAAGTCCTTATGCATTGCATAACTATTCACGCGTTTAGGGAATTCTAATAAATACGGCTGTAGGGGTATTCCCGATTTGGTGCAACAGCCTAGTAGAAATGCGAAATTTTATTATTTTTTAGTAGATCGTGAATGCACTTTTTCTCACCTGTTTGCAATACTGAAGTAAATGAAGTTTTTAAACTTCTCACTTTCCATCTTATTAGGTACCAGGTTATATCTAAGGGTTTCTGGTCAAAACATTTTCTATAATAAATCTGTGCTGTAGGCTTCTGTTATATTAATAAATGGTTGGTGTTTTTAAAAGTCTTAATAAATGAAACAAATCTCACAATTACCTCAAAATTTCCTGTTTCATGAATAAAATCTAGAATCATTATTATTTCCGATTTGCTCCACTTCTTAACATGTTTTCTCTCCGGCGGCGCTTCTTTTTTTCTTCTATGTTCATTTAATTTAATAAAATGAAAAAAACAATAAGATATTTCTTTCGGCTTCCAAAGACTTTTAAATTTTAAAAGCTAGTGGTTCTTGCTGAGCTGTCAAAAATGCGACTGCAAATTTTACACTGTTGTATTTTACTGTTGCAATAGATATCGGGTATAGCTAAAGTGCGACACTATTGCAAAATTGCACTCCGTATATATATTTTGTTGTTGTAGTGTTGTAAGATTTTACATTTCTGCATTTATGCAATGATACTAGACTTGTTGCATTAGATCGTGAATACCCCTATTATTCAAATGCATGACAAGTACGTGCAAGTGTATTAGTGAAAAAATCACACATATAGATTGGGTGTAGGCTTGATGCAAAATCAAAGTCTTTCAATGGTACTGCATTGAAACCTCAAGCAGAATTTACTAATACACTTACACATGCTTGACATGCATTTGAACAATAGGTGTGTTTTTTTGCAAGTCCATAAGGAATTGTAGAAAAAAAAGACATCTTTAAGCCTAGTACGCAGATCGAGACAAGACAAATTTTATCTCTAAAATTTTAATCTCTACAAAACTTTTCCAAATCTCGCGCAAAAATTTTAAGTTGGAGAGGATAAATCTAATTTAATGTGTTTTTTAGTATATCTCTGGAACGGGTTGTCTTACAAAAGTCGTTCATACCTTTTTGGAATATCCTCTCGATGCTTTCAAGAGAAGCATCAGCACCTTTTACATAAAACCAGTTTTGACAAAAATCACTTTCGGAAATACGGTGGCTGTCAAAATTTGTCCCGCAAAATAATGCTTGTATCATTATTTTTCCTGGCAAAATTTAGTGGAGACATTTTGTAGAGCAATTCACAATAGTATGAATTTTGCGCGCGAACTGCGTACTGCTCGGAAAAATATCCGAGACAAAATTTGTCCCAGGAAAAAAAATGTATGGGAGACAAAATTTTTCCCGATCTGCTTACTAGGCTTGACTAAGCGCTTTACATGCAAATACAACAACTACTTAAGTCTATACAGAATTAGCTAAGACCAGTTAATTTTCGAGACTTAAGCCTAGTACGCAGATCGAGACAAGACAAATTTTATCTCTACAATTTTAATCTCTACAAAACTTTTCCAAATCTCGCGCTAAAGTTTTAAGTTGGAGAGAATAAATCTAATTTATTGTGTTTTTTAGTATATCTCTGGAACGGGTTGTATTACAAAAGTCGTTCATACCTTTTTGCAATCTCCTCTCGATGCTTTCAAGAGAAGCATCAGTACCTTCAGAGAAAGTCAAAAGTGACGTTTTTGGATGGTGGTTGATGCTAGTCAATTACTACGTTTATATGAGGTGTTGAAGCGAGCTTAAAGCTCGTTTGGATCCTTTGTATACCTGTATTGAGCTGAAATCAGCTTCGTTCGACTCGATCCCACTCGCTCAGCGGTGTCGAGTCGAAATGTGAGACGACAAACCTGGGTCGAGGAGTTGGTTTAATAAATTGTTTCAGAATCGCTCAACACCATTTCAACTCAACCTCAAAATGAGGCATTAACCTAACAAGTGGATTAAGCAACAGTGTAATACACTACACAAAAATCGACGATGCCGATACATGGCTCACTCCCAGCAGGAAGCGAACCTGCACATTAATAAAAATCCGCAACTGCAGTTCTGCGGGCAACAGTCCGCCGAACAACAATCGATGACGCCGACATGTGGCTAATTCCCAGCAGGAAGTGAACCTGCACATTAAAAAAAATCCGCAACTGCAATTCTGCGGGCAACAGTCCGCCGAACAACAACTAAATCCCAATCTTGGGTCTGGAACTGAGGATCTCACGGCGATAGCCAACAACTGGGGCCTACAAAATCACCACCAAATGCAACAAGTAACGGAATTAATTTCAGTGCTAAAACAACTCCCAATAATCGTATATTTATATTATATATGTATAAGTATAGAGCCATCGCTCTCAACTTATTATCTCTGTCATGTGATATTAGTGTAATCGTATATTTTTCTCACTCACTCAAAATGTATATAAGATAAGCAGTATAGAGCCATCGCTCATAACTGACTACCTTTCTCACTTTCACTCCTCCAGTGAACTAATTGTATATTCAAACATAAAGAGCATTCTCGCTCTCATTCTCAAAAAGACAAGAAATATTAACATTTTATACAAAAATAGAAAAGATATATTGCGCAAAGTGCATTTTTAGTTTTTAATTTTTAGTTTTTAAGTTAGTATTAGTATATTAAATCTGTAAATATGTATATAGTCAACGAAACTTCCGTTTCACGCAAATGTATAACGCTCTTGAGCACGAGCAGAACAAAACTATATTATTATATAAAAATTGACATGCCACGATTCTTAACCTTAAATAAAGTAATTGTTAAAGAAGGCCATACGCTACAGCCACTTTTGTACCTATGTTAAAGTTAGAATAAGATGAAACGACTTTGTAATTGATACTTAAAGACTCAATAAAACATTCATTCATTCATTCCAGCTATTTGGAAAAAAGCTCCTAAATCCTGATGTCGTTTTTTTACAATTCTATGGACTTGCGAAAAAAACACACCTTAGTAAATACCATTGACGTATTATATATGGACTGCTAGTCGTATGAAATTTCTATACAAACATTTCAATGAAATGGTTCCACCTCTCCCTACCGACATTAGAGCTCTTGGTGCAAAAGTGGTAAAAATAAATATTAATTCCAGAGGCCATCTCTTGGCTCCTGGCCTGAACTACTATTTTTGCCATAGAAACTATAGCCATCTATCTCAATTTGAACTTTACATTTTAACGTTATCCAAGACAAAATAATAACAATAATATAAAGGGTGTTCAGCGAAATTTGTGAACACGCGAGAGCAAAGCATTTAGTTTAATGAAAACTGCTTTACGGCGGATATTGTCTTCTAGGGCCTGAATTGCTTGGCGATTGTTGCTGTAAGGTTTTGACAGGTAACCTTATAAAAAGGTAGAACCAGTTCTTCGTAAATTTATGTTTATATTTTAAAATGGAAATTGCATTTTTGTCATTATATTTATCTAACTGTAAGTGAATTTGCTATTATTTCAAAAAAATCTCCTATCTACATAAATGTAAGTAGAACAATATGAACTTTTTAATTTATCTTTTCATGTTGAATCGCATCCATTCTTTACTAGATAGTTTTCATCATGATTTGAACACAATGTTCACAATAAATTGAAATGAAAAGTTGAAAGTTTTATTTGTGTTAAACAATAAGGTGTTTACAATTTGATATAAGTCTATGATAAATGCTATTATGACTCTTAAATCGGCAAATAAAGCATGAAAATAGCCCTCAAGTTCTTATTTAATAATAAACTTAAACAATTCCCGCTCAACACCCTTTACAAACTCAATTATGTCAAAAATTGATATATCAAATACCAAAACCAAAAGTTACACTATGTTTTCCGAGTTTGCACCAAGAGCGCTAGTTCCGTATAGTTTTAAGTTGAACCATCGTGAAGTTGGGCTCTGGCAGTCCATGTATAATAAGTCAATGGTAAATACAGCTGACAAATGCCATAGCGTATACAGTGCTTCCAGCTATTTCGAAAAGAAGCTCCTGAGTCTCGATGACGTTTTTTTCTACAATTCTATATGGACTTGCGAAAAAAATACGGCTAATGTACATATATCTGGCTTTAAGGTTTTTTGAATGTTTTTAGTAGTTAGAGTTTATAACATTGCCTTCGCTCTGATCCGTATCGTTATATTCTTATGATATTCATAAGGATCATTAGCGTTAATAAAATGCGTGTGATGAATCATTAGTATAGTAGGGGTATTCATGTAAGCGCGGAAAACCCTCGTAAGCCTCGTAAACCAGATAATTTTATCTCTGCAGAAACGAGCTGTCAAAATTTGTATGGGAAAAAGTTTCTGCAAATCGCATAAAATTATCTCACAAATTTGCTGCGGAAATGCGTGTGATGAATCATTAGTAAGGGGTATTCATGTAAGCGCGGAAAACCCTCGTAAGCCTCGTAAACCAGATAATTTTATCTCTGCAGAAACGAGCTGTCAAAATTTGTATGGGAAAAAGTTTCTGCAAATCGCATAAAATTATCTCACAAATTTGCTGCGGAAAGTGCAGAAATAAACCTCGTAAACTAAAGAAGTATGGAATCTGACTTTTAATTTGACATTTCACAAAATATTTCCCACATTTACGCAAGTATTTCTTAGGGGGTGTTCATGAAAACATGCTGCAGAAAGTTATATCTTTCTACAAAGCGGAAAATTATCTCGTTACATGAATACCCTTAAGCCTATCGATCGAGACAAGACAAATTTTATCTCTACAATTTTAATCTCTACAAAACTTTTCCAAATCTCGCGCAAAAGTTTGAAGTTGGAGAGATGAAATCTAATTTAATGTGTTTTTCAGTGTATCTCTGGAACGGGTTGTCTTACAAAAGTCCTTCATACCTTTTTGGAATCTCCTTGACAAAAATCACTTTCGGAAATACGGTGGCTGTCAAAATTTGTCCCGCAAAATAATGCTTGTATTATTCTTTTTCCTGGCAAAAT
The DNA here is from genome assembly GCA_911387755.1 of Chrysotoxum bicinctum. Taxonomy (NCBI): domain Eukaryota; kingdom Metazoa; phylum Arthropoda; class Insecta; order Diptera; family Syrphidae; genus Chrysotoxum; species Chrysotoxum bicinctum. Next base: position 46,122,964 of record OU426988.1, on the reverse strand, counting down.
TTAGTGGCGACATTTTGTAGAGCAATTCACAATAGAATGAATTTTGCGCGTGAACTGCGTACTGCTGGGAAAAATATGCGAGACAAAATTTGTCCCAGGAAAAAAAATGTATGGGAGACAAAATTTTTCCCGATCTGCGTACTAGGCTTTAGTGATTAAAAATTACAAGGTAAGGTGAAGGTAAAAAAGCTTAAATAGTGGACTACCGGCCTTAATGTTGCTGCAGATCATTATCCGATGTGTGCCGCTCTCTAGTTTATTGTTACACCCTATATATAATACGCTCATGGCATCACTCAAAAATTAGTTATGTATTCACTGGCAAAAGTCAGCCATTTTACTTTAGCTATCTCTTTCAGTACCTCACAAACTCAGCTTTTCCTTCATTTTCTTTCCCTTTCACTGCGAACACTCGAATCGCGAAAGTCTTCACGAAAAGTTCCATACATTTTGTAAGTTAATTTTGATAATATATTTCACAAAAAAATATTGTAATTTAAATTCAGTAAAATATAATTATTTAGAAACTCAATAAATACAAATTCACAGTTCTAAACCAAATACAAGATGCCGAAAAATAAGGGAAAGGGAGGTAAAAATCGTCGTCGTGGAAAGAACGAAAATGAATTCGAAAAACGTGAATTGATTTTCAAGGAGGACCAGCAGGAATATGCTCAAGTCACTAAAATGCTTGGAAATGGTCGACTCGAGGCGATGTGTTTTGATGGCGTTAAACGTCTATGTCACATTCGAGGAAAACTCCGAAAAAAGGTATATAATGATATAGTATATGACTAAGTACATAAAATTAAATTCCCAATAGTTAAAAAGAAAATTAATTACATTATTTAAAAGCAAAAAAAAAAGTTCTTTAAAAAAATGTATAATTTCCTATGCGCAGTATTTCTAATGTTTCTTTGTCTTATTATTTTATTTATATTAATTTGTTCATTTATCATATAACCATAATGACGACTAGAACTAAAGTCATGGGCAAGTGTTTGTCGTATGGTTCTGCTGTAGTTTATTAAACAGTACATAAACTACGTACATAAAAGTTGTCTTTATCCACAATAATGAGTTATAAAATTGTTCAGACAACAAAGAAAGTAATCTGAGTAATGGGATTATAACAACAAATATTAACCGGAATAAAATATTTTAAAATTAATATTTTTTCAATTTCTACATAAAATAATAAATTCATTTAATTCTATTGTGTTTTTCTGTTGGAGCTGCGATAAACGATACTAGTTTACATCAGTGTTTTTCATGTAAATGTTTATATTAGAGCAGCGCTTGGTAAAAATCAATGCTAAGTTTTCTAAGCATTGATATTTATCATAACACTGCTTGAATTGTTTATCACAGTTTCAACATAAATACAACCTATAGCATTTAAAAACGTTGAAAGAAAAACTTTTAATGTATCAATCAATGTTTTTTTATTCGAAATTTGGAGTCAAGTCAAATACCTAATTGTTTGAATGCAATGGTGAATCGTGAGGCTGTTGAAGTTGAAAGTTACGAAAAAAGAATACAGCGCTACAATTTGAAGCTATATCTGTAGCAAGAAATGTATATTATTATAACATAATTTAACTTAACTATAACTTGTTCTTCAGCTACATTACATTGGGTGCAGTCAATAAATACATTTTTTCTTCATACCAAAACAAAATAAACTAGACACCAATGGCTCGTAGAGAACCTAAACTTGGTGAGTCGGCAGTGAAATCCTACAATTGATAAATGATCGTAATTGAAACCATGAAAAGTTGGCTTTTTAGTCTCTTAAGAAAGGGTTCGTACGTTTTAACGTTTATAAGTCGGCTATCACGATTTATTTCTATACAAATTGCAAGATTGTTAAATTCCAAACCGACAATATCTCTGTTTTTTTTTGTTAACGAGCCCTATTAAAAAACAAGAGAATTCTGGAAAAAACATTGGTTTCTGTACCTAAGAATAAAAATACATCAAGATGTGTTATTATTTTTTTTGTACAATACAATTTGGGTCTAAATTGCCCATGCTTTCGTGTTTTCAAGAAATACCGTTATTATCTTTTTACAAAAAGGGAAATAAGAAATTACTCTTGCGAAGAAAAAAAATGAATGACTGAATCGCATGTAACTTGCTCTTATTTACAATAAATACTTTTGGAAACTAAAAATTGTGAATTATGTATAAATACAAAAACATAGATGTAATTAAAGACAAATGTTAAAATGCATAAAATACATTGCTTAAATCGCCATCTGATTTCTGGAAAAAAAATTAATTTATGCAAAAATTATGAAAATTGTTATCAGTTCTTTTTATAATTATAGTATAGTTTGGTGTATTCAAGGGTAAATTCAATATTCTTTTGAACAAATATGTTTGATTTTTTTTCAATATCAGGTTAATTCGTTCAACTTTAGCCAGGGTTGACCAACTATCAGAGTTGTCAAAAAAATGGAGTTTTTGTTTAAAAAAAAACACCCAAGGGCTGTCAATTGTTTTGTTGACAGCTAAAAGCAAGAGAAAAATAATTCTGTGTTTTTATAAAACTTTAAATTTGTTATAAATTAGTTTTAAAAATGAACAAAAACAATTCTGCGTTGTTGCTGAATATTTCATCTTATGGGTACAACAAATATTTAATTGCAAACCCAAGAAATAACGCCACAGCAAAATACCTAGATCTACAGTATCGGACAAAACATTTGCAACCAGAAATGATATTAAGCACTTTCTTCAAAATTATAAGGGATTTTTTCAAAAAACATAACATTCTTCATATTTTATAAAAGCTTTGTATATTTGGGGTAAATAAAAATATATAATTGTCAAAATCGAAATAAACCGTTAATTATTAATATTGAATTATATCAATCAACTTAAAATTTAAACGCGACAAAACAATTGCAACTTTGAATTCAAATATAGAAAAACTTAAAAATAATCAATAATTTTGGCAAAGCCATGGTTTTGATGACTGCTTTGCACATTCTTGGCATTGATTCAATTAAGTTTTGTATTATCTTTAATGGAATTTCAATTCACACCGTCTCTATTCTTGTAAAAAAATCGTTCGCATTTCTCACATTTTCGTGATTAATTTTGTGTGTGACGATCTCCCAAGGATTTTCTATGGGGTTCAAAATCTGGTGATTGCGGCTGCCAATTCATAATGTTGACCCGTGTGATCATTAAGCTGCGTTTTGGCTAGCCTCGAAGTGTGCTTTGGGTCATTGTCCTGCTGAAAGACCCAAACGCAATGGCATTTCCCATTCTCCGTACGGCACCATAACATCCCCTAAGATACTTTTGCATATGTGTTGTTCCATTATTCCATTAATGCGATGCAATGACCCGAAACCACCAGCAGAAAAACAACCCCACACCATCTAACTCCCCCCGCCATGCCGAACATGATATTGAATTTCGATTTATCACTAAAAAGGATTGCTGTCCATTTCTGCTTGCTCCAAAAGAAATGTTCCTTTGTAAACTGTATTCCCTTTCTCTGGTTACGGATCGAAATTAAGGGTTTTTAGCAGGACGGTAAGAAAATAAATCAGTGAGAGCCAATCGACGAGATACCATTCTAGCACTTACTGTTAATTGGAATTCTTGGACTAATTTCGGTGCAGATAGGAAGGGACATTTTGTTTAACTTTTCTTACCAACTAGCCTTCATTCGATAACTTCTTTTACGTGGTTGGCCGCCGAGATGCAAAACAGCTTCTTCTTTTGTGTTACGATATCGAGCTATGATTCGCCAGACCGACGATTTATTAACATCATATTCTTCGGAAATATCTTTTTGTAAGATCCCCGAAATAAAATCGTCTACATTAGCTTTTTTTTCTTGAGATCGATATGTCCGCAGATCTGCTCTCAGTAAAAATATTTATGCAACTGAGCTTTCAGGTCACGACCTTCAAACATATGGTCAATGTTATAAAAAATTGAATAAAAACAGCCAAGTAACGGTTAATATGCTGTTAGCTGTTAATTTGATTTTAGTTGCAATTGTTTTGTCGCGTGTAAATATGAAGTTACTTGATACAATTCAACGTAGATAACTTACAGGCGAATCTATAAACAAATCTTAAAGGTTACTTAACTTTAAAATACCTCTAAATAGCTCTTAAGTATGAAATCGGTATCTATAATCAATTTTCACATTTAAGTAACGTTACTTAAAGGCCTCTTAACTTAAACGCCATCAACCGCGTTTAAGGATCACTTAGGGGCATTTTAAAATGTATTTTGACATATCAATTGTCATCTTTGAAATTTTGAAGTTTCAAATTGTGAGTTTGTATTGTTTGTTGTGATATTTTAGAATTAGAAAATGCAAATAATTAAGAAACATAAAATTTGTATTGATTAAAGAACGTGTACGCGCAAAGAAATTTCGTCAACGCTTTCCGCTTAGCCTTTGAAGTGTTTGTATCGACACTAACTTTATTCCTCGTTGTTGGAAGAGAATCTGTGCATAAAATAATTTGTTTTGTAGTGTTGTGTGTATTATTGCAAATTCTAAAATAAAAAAAGTTTTCTTGTCGGAAGCATTCCAATTTTCAGATCTTTTTCTTTTGTTTGTGGCGGCGGGTGTAGGTTTGTGTTCCGTGGCCATTTTTTTTTCTATTTCACAAATAAAAAAATGTGTTCCAAATATTTACTGATTGAAAGTGGCACAAAACAGCTGTGTTGTATAAAATGAAGCAGAATTTGTTTTTTTTTTATACTAGATTTTCACATTCTTTTACGTTACGTGACATAACCATTGTTTAGTTAAGTACCAACGAAAAATCGATTATAGATACGAATTGAAGTTTCGTCATTTAAAGGCAAATTAAATATTTAAGTATGCTTAACTAAATAACCTCTAAGATGCAGTTTAAGAAAATCTTATAGATACGGCTGTTAAAGTTTATTATGATTTTAAAAATTATATATTTTTGTTTACTTTAAATATACAGCTTCTATAATATATAAAAATTATTTTGGTTGTGAATACAACTTTAATAAATTTTAAGAAACTACTTGGTTTCAGTTCTAGTTGCAAATGTTTTGTCCGATACTGTACTTCAGGGCGACCCCAGGTCTCAAAAAAACGCGGAATTTAATCACCAAGGTGACTTCAGGTTTAAAAAAAAAGAAAAAAAAAATGATTTACGACGACCCCAGGGTGACTTCAAGGCTCAACGAACAAACCTATCATCCGTTAATAACCGTCGACTTCGTTATAACAGCAGAAACAACTATTGAAAACTTTGAATTTTGACGTTTCGTTCACAAAGGACTTCGAAAAAAATGGTACTCACTTTAAAATAATTGCTGACTTGGTTACAGCCAGTTTTTCTTTTGTATAAGCACAAATACTCGAATTACCTATTTGAAATTACGAAACCAAGGTATTTAAACACATTGGCGCAAAATGTTGAAATAGCCTATTATTAACTCTTTCAGTCTTGGTGGCTAGCGTTGATAACCACCTTTTCAGATTGTTTTTTATCTTGTTTCCATGATATTTAGCGTATTGCTTTTGTTGATCCCGTTAATATGCAATACGACTTAGACTTAGCTCATGTCAATTTTTTTTTCCGAATGAGTCTTATTAGTCAAAACGGATTTTTATCCAGAGACGCACGTGAAGAATTGTTGCTCATGATTTAAATATAAATATAAAACGGTAATCATTCGGATTTTATTTTTTTTTGTTTTGTTTTGTAAAGTCTTGTGTTTGTGATTTATGTGTAATAGAAGTGCGTTGAAATTTTGTGTCCGTGATGTTCTATGAGGATAAATGTAAGGTGGCTAGCGTCGGTAACCACCGTGACGAGTGTATAATTTAGCTAGTTAGTGAATTTATTATTATTTTAGTTTTTACCATGCACCGTAAACGTATGAACAGAGATGCTCTGAATTGTTTGTTGGAGAACATACCGTCGGATGATAACAGTTACTTGTCAATACGCAAATTTTGTTAAATTCAGTTCATCTTACATACTCGTACATTTTTTGACAAAAATCAAATGTGAACTATACATAACAAAGATTAAAATTGTTATCATTAACGTTGGAAGATTTTGCCCGTTAAATTGGTTAAGGTTCACATTGGATTTTTGTCAGAAAATGTATGTAAGATGAACTGAATTTAAGAAAAATTGTGTATTGACAAGGTCCTCACATGCCAACTGATAAGTCCATGTGAGATCACCAATTTTTGTGGACTAAAGGCCACAAAAAGCTAATTTGAATCAATAATTAAACTAGTCCAATAATAGTCTTCTGCTTGGCTGATTTATGTCAGTAGTATATAGAGTTTGTATTATATAAACTTCCAGATAACAGTTACTGTGATGAAGAGTCAGGTGAAGAACCACATGATGATGATCATCCTTTTGGTATGTTATTGCATGACGTAATCAAGAAATCGAATCTGATGGTTTCAATTCAGCTCCCAGGTCCAGTAATTATAAAAAGAAACAAGCCAACAGTTTCAAGAGAAATCCGCTTTAAAAGTAGCCGCCATCAGCCACAACGATCAACATCAAGAAGATGCTGCAAATGCAGTACTAAAAAAGATCCAGTTCGAACTATTTGGCAGTGCAAAACGTGCTAAATTCCATTTTGCTTGCGAAAAAAAAAATAAAAAAATGCTTTAAGGTATTCTATAGAGCTTAATTACATTTTTCTATTGCTTAAGAATTAATTGTTAAGTTTTGGAATTTATAAAAACAAACAATTATTCATGGCTTATTGCATTAGAATTATTTGTTAAGTTTTGAACATAATGAAAATAAAAATTAAAATTGGTTTATCTGATTTTTTATTTAAATTCCGATAGTCACGGTGGTCACCGTTGCTAACCACCCTTTTTCTCATAAACCTAACAAGGTAAAAAAAAATGGTTTATATTTTTACAATCTACTTAGCATAATTAATGTATTTATAGACAAAATTTCTACATTTCATATTTCATTTAAAAGCGTGACTGAAAGAGTTAAGATACTAGTATGAGTATACTTAACAATTTGCTAACATCAAATTAGTATACGAACTCATTTTTAATTTTAAACATTTTCTAACTAGTACCGTATTAAAGCATTTTTCTAAGTAAATGTCTTCTGAACACACCTAAGACAATGACTTCTGCAAAAAACTAAGTTAGTGACGTTGGTAAATGTCAAAGGGTCATATGAACTTAGCACGATAGAAAATAAAATGAAAGTAGTAGTAGCAGTATAATTTATTTAGTATATTTAACTATTAATATAAATTCGAATTAATTTTTTACCATAAATATTTTTTAATATACATTAATGACGTGATTTTTAAGCTTATACAGGTACCGTTCTTTTTATGTTATAAATTAACTTTTTTTAAAACCTTTTCAAATTTGTTTCATTTTTTCTAATTCTTTTAAGAAAACCTATTTTTTTCAAAATTTTTCCAATGGTTTACTGAATATGAGTATTTAAATTTATTTCATTCACTCGTTCGATTTTTGTGTTTTCAGTTTCTAAGTTAAGGCGATAATCACTGTTTATTACCATACACTTAGTTTTTAAAACATTAATTTCCATTGGCTCTTAGCCATTGACATAAATTAAATAATTCATTTTTCATCATTTCTTCGATTATATCATTATATTTACCGCTTATATACATAGGAATCTCATCAGCAAAAAGCTTAACGCGTCACATATGTCGTTTATATAAATTAGAAACAAACAGTAAAGGTCCCAATATTGTTCCTTGTGACACGCTAAAGGTTGTACATTTTTCACTAGATGTTCACCGTTAACACTTGTTTTTTGCTTGTTTAATGATGATTCCTGTATGTATAAATACTAATTTGCATTACACAAATACACTTATATCTCTATTATATAGTGTATACAAAAAGTACATAAAGATAACTATAAATACCATGAATTATTATTGATAGTTGTCAGTTGTCGTCACAATTTCAATTGTTGTAATAAATCATATATTACAAAAATTCCGAGTGTTCTTTTTATTCCCAACAAAGGTTATGGGCCCAGGTCGTCTTTGAAATATAAAAGTGATTTTTTTTATTAAAGAGGTACAAGTGTTAAGTCAGTCATAATGAGCACTGGATTATACCAAATTGAAAAACTCGACGACAGCAATTATGACACGTGGAAAGTGCAAATGAGATCTGTGCTGATCCATTGCGAGCTCTGGGAATATGTTTCTCAAGCTATAGCTCGTCCGACTGAGAGTGAGGCGTTGGCGGCATGGAGAATAAAAGACAACAAGGCGCTGGCTACGATTGTTCTTAGCCTGAAGTCTTCACAACTGCACCATGTTAAGAATTGTAGCGTTTCTCACGATGCTTGGGTAAGACTAGAAGAAGTTCATTGTCCAAGTGGCCCAGCGCGTAAAGTTACAATTTTTAAACAGTTACTTGGGTTAAAAATGGCAGAAAATGGGTCGATGACGGATCATCTCAATAAATTTTTTGATCTGTTCGAAAAATTAATTGAAATGGAGATAAAATTGCAAGATGAGCTTCTTGCTATAATCATGCTCTCCAGTTTGCCAAAAAATTATGATAACTTCATAATTGCTATTGAGTCACGAGACTCTTTGCCTACCACAAAGGTCTTGAAGGTTAAATTAATGGAGGAGGCAAAACGAAGAGAAGGTGACACAAACACATTTACTACAACCCATGAATCTGCTTTCCTACAAAAACAGAGAAAAGCTAATGTACATAAACCACAAAGAACTAACAAAAAATGTTATAAATGCAACATGAAGGGTCATTTTGCAGCTTCTTGCACGTCAACACAAGTAAATAAAAATAAAATCTCGTCAGTGTTTGTCATGCTGAATAGTGCACTCGCAGTTAACGCACACATTGATGGAAACAGTTCTCAACTTTACAGACACGATTGGGTTTGGGATAGCGGTGCCACTTGCCATATGTGTTGTGACAAGAAAAAATTTACAACTATAGAACCGCACACAGAAAAAATCGAGGTAGCGGGAAGTAACTTTATATACTCGGAAGGTATAGGAACAGTCAAAATCGAAACACAAGAAAGTCAAATTTCGTTGGTAAATGTGTTGTATGTGCCGGTACTCCAATCGAATTTTATTTCCTTACGAAAAGTGGTTGAAAATAAATTAACTGTTGAACTGAATAATGTGTGCGGTGTAATTAAAAATCGGGAAGGTGTCGAAATAATGCGTGCTAAAAAGATGGGTGAATTCTTTATTTACGGAGAAAAAAGAAATGTACTCTGTAGTGCGAAAACAGTCGGTAAAGACATATTTGAATGGCATCGAAAATATGGCCACCTAAATGTAAATAGCCTTAAAATTTTAAATTCGAATCAAATGGTGCGCGGACTAAATCTTAAACCCGGTAATGTGATGTCGGATTGTGAGGTGTGTTTAAAAGGAAAAATATGCTCCCAGCCGTTCCCTAAGAACCTCGATAAACGCAGTTCCAAAATATTAGAAATTATACACAGCGACGTTTGTGGGCCGATGCGAAATGCTTCCCTCGGCGGTGCGAAATACTTTGTATCTTTTATTGACGATTACAGCCGTCGAATATTTGTATATTTTATTAAAAATAAAAGCGAGGTGTTCGAGTGTTTTAAAACTTTTAAAAGTATTGTTGAACGTCAAACAAATAACAAGATACAAATATTGCGCTCGGATAATGGCCGAGAATACATAAACAAAAATTTTGACGATTTCTTAAAATTCGAAGGTATAAAAAGAGAATTATCCGTGCCATATACACCTCAACAAAACGGTGTCGCGGAGCGTGCAAATCGCACGCTGGTTGAAATGTCTAGGTGCATGTTAATAGATTCAGGTCTATCGGACTTTTTATGGGCGGAGGCGATGAATACTGCCGTCTACTTGCGAAACCGTGCACCAACAAAAATTCTGGGAAACACCACCCCCCATGAAATGTGGTTTGGTTACAAACCAAGCGTTTCTCATCTTCAACCTTTTGGACAAAAGGCAGTCATTTTGGATAAACGTCCAGGTAAATCAAAATTTTCTTCTAAAGGTATAGATTGTTTTATGGTAGGATACTCAACTTCATCAAAAGCGTATAGACTTTTGGAGCCGAAAAGTAGACAAATTCATACTAGTCGAGATGTACGTTTCCTTTCAAAATCTGGTCATAACGCTGGGACTGATGAAACAAATTATGTACCGTTTATACCATCTGAAGAAAATAATGCTGAAAAAGAAAAAGTTGTTTTTGATCCTTTGATATGTAATAAAGTAGAGGATAAAGAAGTCGATTCAAATGATGCTGTTGTTGGTACAGTGGGTGGCGTTGATTGTGGAGACGGCGATGTTGAAGAAGGCGATGCTGCTGATGTCGAGCTAGAATCGGCACAGGCAGAAAAAGAGAGTGGCGTAGAAGAAGAAACTGCTGTTGTTGTTGCTGATGCGGATTTTTTTGATGCTGTGGAAGATGATGAACCAGGTTCTGATAGCGATCATCGAACAGATCGTTTGCGCGTCCGAAATCCAGTTTCATATAAAAAGTTCTTTGGTGCTAAGACATTGGGGAATCCACTTAACGTAAATGAAGCATTGTGTCAAGAGGACGCAGATGAATGGAAGAAGGCGATGCAAGAGGAAATAAATTCCCTGAAGAAAAATGAGACATGGGAGCTGGTGAACTTACCCAAAAACCGCCAAGCTATTAAATGCAAATGGGTATTTAATATTAAATACGACAAAAACGGCAAGGTTACTAGATATAAAGCGCGGCTAGTGGCGAAGGGATGCAGTCAGAGGTATGGTTTAGACTACAAGGAGACTTTTTCACCCGTTGTAAGATATGAGTCCATACGTATTGTTCTCGCTTTGTCAGCTGAATTCAACTTATTTATTCATCAAATGGATGTATCGTCCGCGTATTTAAATGGCGAACTTCACGAAGAAGTTTTTATGGAACAACCGGAGCGCTTTATTGATCCCAACAATCGGCAAAAAGTGTGCAGATTGAAGAAAGCTCTGTACGGCCTGAAACAATCGGGTCGAGAATGGAATCAGGAGCTAAACGCTGTTTTAAAACATATTGGTTTTTCCAAATGCAATGGTGACGCCTGTGTTTATAAACTCAACAATGGTGACGATATCAACTTAATTGCAATATACGTAGATGATATTTTGTTAGCGTGCTCGAATATAGACCATCTAAATAAAATAAAGGCAGCTATATGTTCGAAATTCGAGGTAATTGATAAAGGTCCAGTTGACTATTTTCTAGGGATGGAGATCATCAAGAGTAAAGACACAGTTCAAATTTCGCAAGCCCAGTTTATTCAGAAAATGCTTGTTGAATTTGGAATGGCGCAGAGCAGATCGTGTGCGACTCCGTTGGAACCAGGAAGCCGGTTTAAGAAATGTCTTGATTGTTCCAAGTCGAAATGTTCATTGGCGGATGAGAAGCTTTATCAATCTCTCATAGGATCTCTAATGTACTTGGGTGTTTGCTCTAGACCAGACATCATACACTCGGTGTGTAAACTAGCTCAGTTCAATAAGAACCCACATGTTGAACATTTTAATGCTGCGAAACACATTATGAGGTACCTTAATAGTACTTTAAATTTCAAAATTAAATATTTTCAGACTAAGCAACGTCTAAAAGGTTATGCTGATGCTGACTGGGCAGGCAGCTCAGATGATAGAAAATCGTTCACTGGCTTTGTATTTTTTCTTGCTGGTGCGGCCGTATCATGGGAAAGTAAAAAGCAACAAGCAATTGCACTAAGTAGTACTGAAGCAGAGTACGTTGCCCTTTCTACAGCTTCAAAGGAGGTTGTCTATCTAAGAAGTTTTCTAGCTGAACTGGGTTTTAAGTATCTTATCGATGGCCCAACTGATCTGTTTGGAGACAACATAAGTTCACAAAATCTAGTGAAAAACCCCGTGTATCACAATAGAACAAAACATATAGACATAACAGTTCATTATATTAGAGAAGTATCCGCTAAAGGTTTTATAAATTTAAAATATATTCCAACTGGTAATATGATTGCCGATATATTTACTAAAAATTTAAAAAAGAAAAAACACTCTGAATTGTCTTCTTTACTTGGCCTAATATCTATATAAAACAATAACATATTTTTAATTGATATTTAACCAGTTTGTTTATTTTTTGATTATGTATAAATTTTTAAAAATCAAATTCTTTCTTGTAATTTCTAAATTCTAAACTTGTTTAAATGAATTAAAAATGTAGTTTTTGAGGGAAAGTTTGTATGTATAAATACTAATTTGCATTACACAAATACACTTATATCTCTATTATATAGTGTATACAAAAAGTACATAAAGATAACTATAAATACCATGAATTATTATTGATAGTTGTCAGTTGTCGTCACAATTTCAATTGTTGTAATAAATCATATATTACAAAAATTCCGAGTGTTCTTTTTATTCCCAACAATTCCAATGAATGACTTGGGCGAAAAACCTGTTGGTTTTCTATTTAGATACCGTTATTCTCAATATATTTATAGAATCGTTCGTACGCGCACTTATCTACAATTTTCTCTAGGATTGGCATCATATTCATCGGCCGGTATAACTACTGATTCTTTAAGAGTTTTTGGAAATTCACCACCAGTAAACGATTCATTAATTATGTTCACCCCAATTACCGATGTCGTCTCGCTTTTTCGACGTCTCTCGTTTTCTCTGTCGTCTCGTTTTTCAAATGGCATTCCATAACTTCTTCGACGCGATGATTTTGTAACAGATTTTAAAACGATGAAAAAGTAACAAACATCTGTCAAAATCAAAGGAAAGTTTACATACAAATTTATTGCTCGATCTGCCATTAAAGAACAAATGCAGTTGTTTTTATTATTAGAAAATAAATAAGTAATTAAAATGATATGTGTTGAAATGTATTACATTTATTTGTTCCTTTTCTTTCCATCCCATGTTTATAAATTATAAGTGTTACCTATTGGATCTTAAGATGTTTTGTGTCTCTCCTAGCAGTGTCCTCCTTTAATTTGTGTGACTTATATTCCTCTCTTCTTACTTTGTTTATACTTTCGTTGATACCATTTAAGGTTATTTCTTGAAATACACACTGGTTTACCTAAATCGTAGCTCTTTTTTGTTTAATAGCAGAAGCTTGCCGTCGTTTCTTTCATGCTGGTTCTTCAGTTTGATGTTGCTGTTCTTGTTGCTCCGGAAGTTCACCCGCATATTGGGCAAAATTATCTTCCATATTTAAAGCGATTGCTTCTAAATACTGAAGTACCTGCATCTGCCTGTTTGTGTTAATACAGGCTCAGATGAAGTTGGCAAGGTGTTTGGAAGCAAATTGGGATTCATTGATTAAATTTCCACTTGGGCTTAACCACTTCCCTAGCTGCTTTTATTTCATTTAAATTGTGGATTATTTTGATAGTCTTCCAAATAGATTTTTAGTCCCTAAATGACTAAATTTTATTGCATAAAGTTTTTTTTGCATGTTGTAATTTATTTTTATAAAGATTGCGAATATTTGTATACGCCGACCATTCCGTGTCACTACTTATTATACTAGCTCGATATAAATCACGTATTTTTGTGTTTTAAATGCGTCTTCTGAAAACTATGTATTAACATTTTCGTCGATTCTTTTCCTTTTTTAAGACCTTTGTTTACCAAATAATTTAAACCGTCTTCTAATGCAATTGATTTTTTGTTAAAATCAAAGATATTATTTATTTGATTATTTGAGTAGAAATGTCACTGGGTTATCAGCAAAAATGAAGAGGTTTTACAAATATATCGCCATAAGACGACACTTCCCCTGGTAAATGACTCTCGATGTCGTTTATAAACGAGACAAACATTAACGGTATAAAATACTTCCCTGTGGGACACCAGTTTCAGAGTTAAATGAATTAGACTCATTCTTTCCATTAGATGCCACCGCAGACATATTCAATAACAACTGTTCGTAGACCCTGATACACTTTGTAGAAACCCCTATTGTTGAGTTTATAAAATAATGATCTTCTGTTTTTTTTTGTGTCAAATTCCGCTTTAAAATCAATGAACAGTGCAAATGAAGGCTTATTTTTTACGATGATGTCTTTTAAGGTGTTAATTTTAGTTTTGAATAGATTCTAAATAAATAAATAATAAATTTAACAAATTTTGAATACCAGGCGGCAGTCGGTTGAATAGTTAGTCCTTTGTATAACAGATGATTTGTGCTCTCCTATAGTGATAAAAGAAAATTCCACACTCATTGGGAGTGCCTTGCCCCACTCGGTTTTTCGAGCCAATTTCAATATTCAGAACTTCAAACTAATGAACATCGATATCTCTTATTAAATCCTTTTCTATTTCCTTAAAGCGCACACTTTGTTTATCTTATTAAGAAGGTAAAGTGAACCCATTGTGCGCGCTCATTATAAAAAAAATAAAGTTTTCCTCAAAGTTTAACCATAAACAAATTTGTATTACTCGTCCCTCGGCCCTTCCCTTATTTTGGCCGTATTTTTTAAGTCGATTTATTTCAATTTATATTTTTATATTCGGTTGTTTCATTTGCTCAATTCCAATTTATATATAATTAATTAAATTTATTCTTCCATAACCACATACATAAACTTAAGACAATTGAGAATGCTTTTCTATAAATTTAATAGAAATATATTTATATATGTATATATGTATATATGTACTGTTTTACACAATATAATGGTGGTCATATTTTTTCATTGTCATAGGTATGGATAAATCAAGGGGACATAATTCTTGTGGGTCTTCGTGACTATCAAGATTCAAAGGCAGACGTCATATTGAAGTATACACCTGATGAAGCCAGAAATTTGAAAACATACGGAGAATTCCCAGAATCTGTGCGTATCAATGACACAGTTACATTCGTCGAAGACGGTCTTGATGAAGATATTGAGTTTGGTGATGAAATTAGTTCAGAAGATGATACCGATTCAGTTGATAACATCTAGAGAACAAAATTTACTTTTAAGTCAACAAAATTATGAAAAAAATCTTTTAAAAAAAACCTTTTTTGTTTGCTAATATCTATTATACTATTATATATTTTAAAATAAAAAAAAATAGAAATTCTACTATTATTTAAATATTTCCACATTCATTTTGAATTCGATTGCGAAGAAGATGACAAAGCTACATAACAACAAACTCACTTATCTAAAATAAATTAAAATATGTTTGTATTTTCTCGGAAATATGCGCTGTGAATTGCTTTGAAAACGACAATGTCTTCTTTTTTTTAATTTGCTTTTACCTAAAATTGTTTTTGTTATAGTTTTTTTTTATACGTTCTATATCAAGAATTTAACGGTATTTAATCCACATTAAATAATTTATTCAAACTCAAGTCACAAAAAAGGAAAAATAAAACAAAAAAAAAATGGTAAAATCCGAGAAAACCAAATTAGTTGTTTTATTTTAAAATGGCAATATAAGATGCTGTTTTATCCAACTATTTTTATTGTTGGATATCCCATTTTTCAGATGACTTGTTATAGTATATAGCCAGTGAGTAATGCGGGGTTGGAGGCCTTATTTGTTCCCAAGAACTTTTTTCCAAGAGAAGAGTGCCACAGTGATCTTTTTTTTTTATAATCTACACGCGCTCAAGGGATTATGATTACCCTTTAAATGTTTGAACACAGTGCGAGCGTGAAGTTAAGGAAGACTGAAGGTTGTTGTCTCAGATATTTTATCTCCAGGGATGGCGGCTGAACTAAAGCGGAGAATGCCGTGTCTTATTTCTATGTCGCTTATAATTCACATTATTTTATTCGTGTTCATCCTTGTTGGGCATACTAGTTTAACTCAATTACATGTTGTTAGTGTTATGCCTGAACAACATGTAATGAGTAAACCAGCAACCTGGGCACAATAGATCTACAGGTCGCAGTGCAATAACCCCCAATACAATTCAAACCAGCAACCCATTGATGACAATTTTTAGAAGGTTTTTTTTAATGGAATTAAAACGACATAGACGACGGCAGGGATCGAACCTGTGATCATGAGGTTCACAGGCGAGAACACATCCATCGCGCCACGGCCACCCCCTTTCTTGTATATTGGTTTCCAGCTCAATTTTGTATATAGAATAAGACCTTTATATTTCCTAGAGAATAAGACAAGTTGCGTTTTATGAGAGTTGATTCCTAGGAAATACTGCTCTGCCAAGTTTGTCAACTTGTTTAACGCGTTTTGTAGGTGTTCTTTTAAGATGTTGCAATAATTTCCAGATACCGCAAGAACAACATCGTCCGTATAGGCAATCACTCTGTAGGGGCGTTTTCCTAAATGCAGTGTTGCAGCGCTTCGTGAATTTTGATGCTTTTTTTTTATTAAATTGCTTCAATAAAATAACCAGCCTTATTTTGACATTCGATTTCATTAGAAAGTATGTGGAATTCGAATAATTTGTATTTTGAGATTCGAACGATTCGAAAGTTCACCTTATCAATGGAAAGTTCATTTATCTTTCGAAAACTAAGCAAATTTTCACTTTCGAATCGTTCGAAAGAAATGTCATTTCATTCTCGTTCAATTTTTTCTGGCGAATAGATTCATAAAACATGTAAGTTTAGTATAATTTAATACGAATTCTAAATTTTAGAGGTTTTTTTAATTATTTGTAAAAGTAAATATTGAATTTCAGAGTAAAGATAAACGTTGCGAGGGCATCAAAATCCACGATGCGCTGCAACACTGCATTTAGAAAAACGACCTAGCTCTCTGCTTCAAGGCATGTCAGCTGCTCATTTAATATCAAGTTTCGCAAAGGATAGAAAGAACACCACCGGCGTACCTCTACTGATAGGATCTATCAGCAGATCTAGCAGAAATTGATAACCCTACTAGTCAGGGCCCGTATTACAGATTACGAAACGAAAGGCAAAAAAACGATACCCTAGAAAACGATAGTCAACACATGGACCGATTATGGTTTACGATAATGGATGCATCAAAATATTGCCTGATAAAATTAAAAAAATTATTTTTTTAAGCGCATCCAACTTCATTCTTTCAATATTTCTGTCAAAAATAGTACATGTGTCAAAACAATGAAATACGAGTGCCAAAAGCAGTCGTAAGAGAAAACGATTATCGTTTTAAAAAAAACGAGTATCGTAAAACGTAATCGCAACGATTTTAAACGATAATCGTAATTCGTAATACGGGCCCAGCATTTTGTTGATCAGTTCACCAAACGATTGCGACTTCTATATCTAGAAATGCAAACATATTGTGGAGACAATATTTAACAGTTCGTATAGTGAATGTAAAGCAGATCTTCCCTTGCAATGTTGAGCCTTAGACAAAAGTCTCGTATCGATGACGACTTATAATTTTTGTTCTTGCATAAATTCATATTTGCATAGCATTCTGTTTTCGTCTCTTACTATTAGATAAAAGAATTTAAAAAATTAATTTGATCCTTATGAACAGTTTTCTCTAATAACATTCGTTTTTAAAATTCCTAGTCTATTACATAGGAGCAAGTTCGTGCGACCCAGTCGTGCATTTTATTTAATATTGCAATAATATCAATTCAAATAAAATTTATTTCATTTATTTTTTAAATTCAATGTGTAGTTTGACATTGCAAGTTGTCAGCTAATTCATTATATTTTGGCAAATAATTCGAATTGGCAGTTCTTAGGCATTGGTCCAAATGAGCATCTGTAAGGGTCGTTCGGTACTTCGATTTTATGCACTTCATATTTGAAAACACACATTCCCAAAAATATGTGGATGATCAAAGAGAGCTCAATTTTATAGCACAATTTCTTAACATTGGATAGTTACATTTGCTAACCAAACTCCAGAATTTTTCATCGGGATCATATGACTTTAATTCGATGTCATTTGTCATTTATAATTTCCAATTCTAGGTCCTCTTTATTTAAAATATCGAAATAGTGGGCTGGTCAACCCTATTATTCTGATGAGACGCTCCGGGAAGTTTTTCCTTAAAACAGTCGTCGATGCTTTTGAAATTTGAGACTTTTCTCTGTTCTGATGGAACCAAATGTCCTGTGTCCAATTCATCGATACATACAAAAAGAAAATTGTTCCAAAACGTTCACATACCAGTCTGAATTCACTATCAGTGTGAGGCAAAATGGAAGGGATCAAAAATTCTAGTTTAGGAACTTGCACACCAGGATGAAATTTTAGGTGATTACAAGGGTTTTTTATGTCATTCTCGGGGATTGGTATCAGCCCACTAGTGCATCTTCTATTTGTTGAAGCATCCATTCCATCGAAAACGGAAATAAACAATTGTTTTCTCTAGAACTTCTAGAAGCGTCTCGCTGATCTTTTCCAGATTTGAACAGCTGGAGGATACTGGTAGGCCATCATATCCTACACACCCCTATCACAGATTCCCTCGTAACAAGTCCCCGAACATTTTGTTACGCTACGAATACGAATAAATTTACATCATAGGTCCCGAACGAAATCAAAAAAGCATTTTCCTAATTTCGGAGTTTCAAAATCTGTTGATTTGCGTCAAAATGTGAAAAAATAAATACATACATATGTAAATTTTCGTTGTTCATGTTTTGATTTGATATTAATTTTGTTGGTTGTTAAAAATTCATACCATTGCCGTTGCAATCTTTGTATTAAATGTAGAAAATATGCGAAGAAGACAAACACTACAATTGAGATTCATTACGGAAGGATACCAACATTTATTTGTATTTACTTTATTTGCCCTTCAAAAAATATAAACAAATTTACATGAAAACAATAATAAAAATTGTTTTTATATATTTAACTAGCTTAAATACACCCGCTTCGCCGGGTGCTATAAAATAACTAATTCAATACAACATACAAAAAAATTGTATTTGTATTGTGTTCAATTTTTAATACATTTTATTCTAGTGCTTTTTGATATACTATATTTTTCGTTTTTCCATCTGTTAAAATTATTAAGGCAGATGGCTTGCCTGCACGTGAAGATGCAACATATAGTTGACCATGCGCAAATACTGGAACCTCTAAGTTAATACCACATATTCCCAAAGATTGGCATTATACCTTATTAATTGTAATGGCAAAAGCAAGTCGTATAGGAAACTGCAGACGTTTGAAATCGAATGATAAATAAGTTGGAATCATTGGAATTCTCGGAATTAAGACAACTTCACCTTTGTATTTCCCTTTTAAAATTGTTGCTTCGATCACATTGTAAAACCACCTTTTTACTGCAAGTCTTATACTCGTATCATTGCAAAGCCGAGATACCAACTTTTAATGGTAGATAATGTGGTGGCAAATCAAGAGAATTGAAAAATTCAGTGGGATAATTCACAACATCATCTTGATTCATAACTGTGTCGATGGACTTGTATGCAAAAAATTGAGTTGGTATTTTATTCAAAATGTCTGCATTGATATCATTTACGTCTTTTATTTTTTCCAGCCAACATTGTCCTTTCACTCAACCAATTATGATTATTGAGTTGTTGTGCTATATTTGGAAATACACTTAATTAATTCTTGTTTTGATTGAGTCATTCGACAGAAATTGGTTGGTAGTGTTACTAAGCCAGTTGAGTTATCAACATGTAATTTTTCATCTCCAATATCCAATAACTGTTTAGAAAATTCGGCTGCTGTTTGATCATTCTCTAATTCAACGCGAATATTTTCAGTTAGGGTTAGTTTTTTTTTACATGCCTCCACAAATACGATGATTTCAAACACGCTTTCAATTCATCAGCAGCTGTAGATCGAGGAATAACAGACAATGTTTGGCGAAAACCACCTGCTAACAATATCAAGGCACCACTAAAAATCCGTTGCTTCCCACGTAAATCTTGCAACGTTCTATCTAACGCTTCCAAAGACTTTTTGTGAGCCATCGTACATTCATCCCAAACGATTATACATTTCTGCAAAACTTTTGCCATGCCTGAATTCTTAGAAATTTAACATGTAGGTGTTTCAGTAGCATGCATGTTCAATGGCAATTTAAGTGCAGAATGTGCAGTTCGACCGCCTTCCAATAAAGTTGCTGCAATTCCAGAAGAAGCGAGTGCCAATCCAATTTGGGATACTGATCGTATGGACGCTAGAAGTAATGAAATCAAAAATGTTTTTCCAGTTCCACCAGGTGCATCTAAAAAACATTGCACCTCTTTCATTACGAACAGCATGCAAGATTGTATCATATACACGCTTCTGTTCAATATTTAATTTTGGAACATTTGACCGCACAAATGCCTCCAATTCAACACAATCATAACATAATTCACGCCGCATTTCCATGTTGAATAAATCTTGCGCCGAACGATTAGGTGCTATCATTCCCAACTGAGATAAAGCTTTATTTGCAATAATTGACATACAAATATCTTCAATCAAAATAAGAGCTTCTTTGTGGATTTCCGGATTAATTAGCAAATTTGGATTTGAATTAATGGTACGTAATCTACGTAAAATATCATCTGACAATTCATCTTGATGGTTGTGCCATAATTGAAGCGAATTTCAAGGTGAAAATGTTGAAATTATTATTGCGAGAGCCAATGATCGATTTGATGATGGATCCTTTAAAAGAGAAGCACTGACATTTGAAAATGTTAACAAATCTGCAAATGAAATACCTCGAATTCAAAGAATAATGTAATCGATCGAATCATTTAACCCAAACATTAATTGTACCTATCGAAATAGAACTTGTGTCTTTGATTTTGTTAAATGACGAAACAGATGCATTCTTCTCTTTCTCATTTTTTTTTAAGTCATATTTTCCAGACATAAGTTAATCAGATATCAAACTTAAATCCAAATTATCTTCATCCCAATCTATACATTACTCCCGTCAATTTTTTTAAATCACTGGCATATAAAATATATATATATACCAAGCACAGCCGCGTCACTTTTTTTTATTTGCGAAGATGTTTTGATTGATGTCCTAGAAGCAGTTTCAAGGTCAACAATTTTAAAAATTTCACTTATGAGCATTTCTTTACGATCATCATAAACTTTCTTAAATTGACCTTTAAATGTAGATGGTTTATCAGTTGAAAGCAGTACACTACCACCATCCTTTGATTCAATATTTTTTTTTAAAGCATCCCTCTCTTTAACTAACTTTACAATAATTTTTTTAATATGGTCTTCCATCCTTTTTTCGATTGTTTCAAGTATTTTTCTTGTTCTATGTGATGCTTCTCGAACTGTTCCTTTTGGTCCTTTATTTATTTTTTAATCTGTTCTTTTTTGCACTGCCATTGCTTGATAACTCCATTTGATTCTTCCTTATAATAACTTTTTTTGCCTTCCATTCTTCGCTATACTAAATCAAATACATATTAAATTATTGGATATATCTACACAACTTAAAAAATAAATGCAATAACCTACTCAAGAAAAATTCACAATCAACAATTTTTAAAAATAATTTAGAAACCATTTTACTTACCTTAAACAAATCTAATTAAGCTGAAAATTGAAACTTAAAAAAACTTAACGAAAAAAACACTTGCTGCTAGAACGTTGCACCAATTAAAAAGAAAGTTTTTTCCGAGCCTCACTTTCACGAAAGAAAAACAAATTACAAACAGACATATGCCTTAAAAAAAAATATAATTAAATAATTTTTTCCACAGTCAAAGTGCCGAAAAATCAATTCGAAAGTCTTATATATTTAATTTATTTTATAGTGTGGGTTGTGTTGATGTATTTTATTAGAGTTTCGCTCATTTTAGATAGTTGTACGAAATCGAAAGGTATTTAGATTACGTCTGAACTTCGTTTATAATTATCTAATCTTCACGATTGAGGTATTATTTTAAATGTAGCTCGGATTACAAAACTTCGGCTGGACCAATTTTCAAAAAGTTTGTTTCTAAACCATCTCCAAATAGTCCCCTTTCATTTAAAAAAAAAATTATAAAAATCCATCCAGCCGTATTCTAGTTATAAGGTCACACACAAAAGTTAAACTCGTTTTTATATATATAGATTTGCATGTCCTTTATCTTTATTCGCTTAATATTATTTGTGTTTCGTTTTAAGTTGAGCTCCGATCAAAATATCTGTTCCTAGAAAAAACTGTCCAACTTCCTATTCATTCGGGGCTAGTGATACCATTATTCACGAACTCCGAATTTCGTGGCAAGTTTTTTTTAGTACGACGGGAGCAATGATACTTTTTTTCGGGGTTCGTACTACGAATCTAATACGACGGGGCCTGTGATAAGGCTGACAACCTTGTTTTTCTTTAGCTTTTATTATAGCTACGCACTTATTCTATATTAGGTGCTAGATTTGATTCCTCAGTGACTGAAAGTCAACTCTTATCTCGATGCTTTTGTTTTTCACTGTAGCATAGTCGTAGTTTTCAGTACAAAAGATGTATCATCATCATTTTTCAAGGTTGTTGGTAGTTAACAATGGTGTATACTGGACCCTAGTTGAAATACCGCCAGGTTATTTTGCACCTTATTACGATCTCCTGCAAAACTAATAAATCAGAAGCTGTTATTTGTTGTCATTTCGTGATGGCTTTTCTTACCAACTAATTCGCCGAAGATACTTGTATCTTCCTTTCCGAGTTTATCATTGCAGTCTTCCAGCACAACTTTCACATCATCCTTCAGACAGGGTTCGTATTCGCTCTGTCCAAGAGATCAACTTCATCCGGTGGGGTGTGTATGCACCTTTTGGTTGTTATAGGAAGTCTCTATCCAATTATATCAATTGGATATAATTTTGAAATTAAATTAGAATCTTATAGTAAGAAAAAAAAAAACCCTTGAACCGTTTTATTGAAAAACTCAAAAGGTCATGTATTTAGAACACAAGATAATTTTTTGTAGTCCAACGGTTTTGTAGGCAAGCGAAAGGTGGAATTGATCCACGCAAGTAAAGGAGAACCTCAATCAGTTCGCCGTGCTGGAGAAAAGCATTCAGTTTTAAAATACTTTCAAAAACATCATTAATAACAAACATCTTTATTTTCTGATTATTACATTTTAATTTATTTTCACTTTAAATATCAGAACAAATTTACATTATGACTGCATTAGTTTTAATTTTCTATAAATGTTCCATTACATACTTAAAAATAGCTTCTCGTATGTTTTTTTTTATTTACAATAGCATGCATATTCTTTTTGTTTGTATGTATATAAATATTCAAATTAAAAGATTTTCACTAAATTGTAAATGAAGAAAGAAAAAACATTGAATACATTAAGTCACTTTGTAGTTCTGTAAAATGTATGGAAAAACTTAACGAACGAAGTTATACCAATACGACTAGTTTATAAATAGAAAACAGGTAATTACAGTTTTAAAAAATGAACAAAATAAAATATATTTATTCGAATTTTCATTTTATCCACATACAAACATAATTACATAAACGTTCTTTCCTTAAGGTTGCATGAAATAGAGTTCCTAATACTTAATATTTAAATTAAACCAACAAATAAGAGTTAAAAGCTTGTTCAATTTGGAGTCTTTTTGATCTATTCCTAAGTTATAACATAATAAAATTTTATTTTACAAGATGGTTTGCATACTTTTCTTTGTTACATATTTATTATTTTAATGTGTTATTGGGCTAATTTGGTTATTGTTTAAATTGTTATTTTAGTCGGTGTTTAAATTGTTATTTTTAAAGTTTATCTAACTACTTAGTTTTTTACCTAGAGAGATTTAACTGTTGATGTGATATGTTGAAAATAGTATTTTTTAATAGATAGTAAGTCATACAAACACAACTGAAAAAAAGGAGAATAAAATAGAACCAGAGGAATATAGCAAGAAAACAGTGATTACAATGGTGGTAAAACGTCCCACTTTGATCAAATTCGGTTAAACCATATATATATTTATATACATGAGTACGAGTATATGATGTTCAAAAAGATAGATGCACAACACTATCTATAAGCTATCATTAGTTCGATCAAACGAATGAATTCTTGAGCAAGAAGAAATAAGTGACTGCACTAAAAAAGTTGATTGAAAAAGTGATCATTTTTGTTTCACACATTGGCGATACAGATATCCAGTAGAGTCGGCCTGTTGCGATTATCTTCCTCATTGTAGGTTTACGTTCACAAATTGATAAATACTTAACCCGATCATATGCCGAATCTACCATTCTTAAATTGTCCGTGCATCATTTATTATAATTAAATGTCTGCTGTTCTAGGGATCAAATATGGTAATTAAATGTGGGGAATGATTATTGCATTGCAATAGCTCAGTTTATTGTGCTGTTAGTATTGAAGATATCCACCGAAATTGAAATACCCCTAAAAAAATAAATTTCTTTTTAATGAACACAAGGACTTAATTTTTGTTTGCTTGGAACTTGTGTGCGCCGCGCCGCATTAATTTTATTAAGACACTTGCATATAAAACTAATGCATTGTTTTCGATTAAAGTAATGTTCAGTTATGCATTAGAAAGACTCGCAGCTTGCTCATTAAATTTGATTTTAATTGAATTTTTTAGGAATTGCCTTAATTACAAAAATAAATTAATTGAATCTATCTTCTTTTGGAAAAAAGATTTGATTCAGCTTTTTTTTCAAAATTCAAAATGTCTATATAAATAATTATTTTGATTTTTATAAATTAATACATACATTCATATCGAAAAAAAAAAATATTTTGAAGACCCTGCATAAAAATTTTTATAATCTAAATATCATCTTCCTTTAAATAAGTCCAAACAAAATTTAAAGAAATTATAATAATATTGGTTTATGAAATAAAACTAAGAATTATATAATAGTTAACATTTAAATAGATATTATGTATTTATATACTTATAATGATTCCCATTATTGATAAGGTAATGTTTTGTTGAATTTATATATCTGGATGATGTAAGAATAAGCTGAAAAATAAGAATTTCGAGATATAAATAAAGAGGTCTTTAAAAAAAATAATAATATGGATGAATATTTCATTTCATTAATATTTTGCATTTCATAAATCACAATACTAACAGAAAATTGACCAAAAAATGTATTATCAGCTTAGTAGGGGGCATTTTGGTGGCATCACTCGATGGTTGAACTTGAATTTCACGATGACATTTGTTAACTAACTTATTTCCTTTTTTGTTAAAAAAAATTTGGCATTAAACGATTTAACATCTGGATTTAAGACATTTTACATTTGTATTAAAGGCATTTTAAATTCATTGGATTTAATATATGTATGTTTTGTACTTAATAATATGCTCACGGATCTAACTGTTGGATTTTAAACCCATTTAAATCCAATTAAATTCAATGTCATCAATATGAATTAAATCATAAGAATTAAATGTTATTTAAAGTCTTGGCGTCACTTTTGTTTGGGTTTCATTATAATTTACTATCGACCAATTGAACGTTCTTCGTATTTAAGGTTATGAAACGCTGGTAAACAATACACTTCAAGTGTCCGATCTATATAACTTCTTGAGTGCGTTGCGTCAACATATATGGGCAAATCTCAGGAACTTTTGACTTTCGTGTAACTTTGAAATTAAGTTACTTCATAGTCATATTTTTTTACTCTATCTCTGATAATTTTTTCGAAAATATAGTATTACAGTATAAAAAAAGTTATTTTCCACATTGAGAATTTTTTTTTTACCTATAGAACGAGTAAAAGGCAAAAAGTATAAGAAAAATACACAATTTTATATGTTACTATTAAAATATTTAAAAAGTTTAATGTTCTTACGATTGAAGCGTCTGATTTTAGTTTGTTAAACTCAAATGGGGTACATAAGAAACTTTGAAAATCAAAATTTTTTATGAAAAAATTATGTGCTTTGCTTAGATTTATGACAGTGTTTGTCAGAAGTTTCGGTACTACAATTCCGAAAAAATCATTAAAATCTGGTACGTCTCTTATCATTTACACAGCATGCTTTGCACCGATTTCTAAATTACATATTCATTTTCTATAGACAAAAATGAATAAATTAAGCTTTGGTAGAGGTGTGTGCTAAAATTGCAACCTGGTTAAAATTAGCTTATACTGAATTAAAAGAGTGCGAAACTTTTTTTTTTCAAGACATTTTTAGTTAGCACTCTAATAAAAAGCAATATTTCCCGTTCTTAACTATTGTTCCTTCTTCTAAATCATACTAAGAAGTGTACGTTTTGTCGCTGACGCTACATATTTTATGGATCTTTAGTTAGATCAGTAGTTAATTACAAAGAAAAATCATTGATATTTTTTATAAATTACTTTTTAAGGGGAGAGTACGATAACTTGGCCGCCAAGATTTGATGACGGATTTTTGTAGAGGGGTCAAAAACAAGCACTTTTTACTATGGGAGGGGGGGGATCTATCTCCCCCCGCTTAGGAGGTAGGGGCACTTTTATAAAAAATGGTTTAAATTGAAAAAAAAATAAATATTAAAAAACAACGGCAACACTTACAATAAAGTGCTATACTGCGTTTGAAAGCCAGAAGATTCTTCTATAATCCTGCATTTAAATTAAATTACTCATGTCAATGGTTTTTGAGAAATTCGCATTTAAAGTCCAAATTTTGATAAAAAAAAACGTGAAACAAAAAGTTTAGACCGATTGTTTTCAAAATTGTGAAATGAAATTGTAAATTAGCTTATATGTGTTCCATGTATCTATCAGTTCTTAATCGAACGCAAAAAACCGCATGATTCTATGTCTTCTAGTTTTTGAGAAAATCGAAAACTACCAAAACTGTTTTTTTTTTATTTTTGGTGGTGACGGTGATTCCATTTTAAGGATTAATGTTAATAAACATAATGCATCTTTGTTAGTTCAGTAGAGCAATTCATTTAGCGTTACCCAGAATTGCACACCGCCACGGAATTTTCATTTGGTATTAAGCCAATTTCTTCGAAAAAAGTAATATTTTTTTCGTTGGTCGACACTAAATCACCGAAAGAAGAAAATATTGGAAAATTATTCAATTTGAGATGGAGTAGTGGATGTTTAACCGCCTTTTTTCATTTAGAGAAAAAAACACTTCACTCTTACAAAAGTTGAATAACGAATGACCTTGGTAAACAATAACTTGTACCACATTTATCATTTGTTATAAAAAATTAAAAATTTCTATATTAATTTAAAATTTCGCGCTTACATATTTTCTGTAGTTCAAATATTAACGAATGCAAGCTAGGGCAGTGAGAAAAGTGAAAGAAAATGATCCTTATCAATAACATTCTTATAAACATAGGTATAAACAACTTACGTCGAACGTTATTGTGGTATCAGTAGTCTTTGTGACTCGGCCACGTAAAGTCGTTTCGTGTTACTGTTTCGATAGTTCAACGTCGCACTATGGGACCAAAAGATGAAATCCATCTCAAAAATGGTTTTGGTGAATTTCGTAATTTGAAAAATCAAATGATGGGATTATATACTAGAAATAGGGTTCTTCCTAACACAGTAAATTTTTTGTATCTTACTTTTGTTCTAGGTACATAAAATTACAGATAAAAATGACATTTCGATATTTTTATTTTTTAGAATTATTGGAAGTGAGAGTTTGAAGTCAATTATTTCGTATTTTTTCTGGACAGAATGTATAAGTATTATACCTTTTTGAAAAGCCCAAGTCCTCTTCTTTACAAAACAGTTATATTTTTTTAATTAAGTTCACCAGTAAATTAATAAAAAAAATGAGTAAGGTGTAGTATATTTTTCATTTTTTTGTTTTCAATTGAAGTTTTCTCTGTTAGCTCCGGCTGCCTGCGTTTAGTTAATGGCTGTTTAGTATTCTAAAAATATTCTAAATTTGGAAGAAAAAATAAAAACTTTCGCATTTTCATGCATTTTTGTTTAAGAAGAAAAAACGTATGATGAGGAAGAAAAATAAGTTTTTAGAATAAAAATTCGTATTCTTATAACTTTATTGTTAAGTGATGAAAAAAATTAAAGTTTGGCAAAAATGTGGAACTTTTATTGATGCACATAAATGTGTATTCCAAAAAGTTTTAGACCATTATTTTATTACTTTTAGCCCAAAATTTCAAAAAAAAAATGTTATTTTTTGTCAAAAGTTAAAAAATATAACATGTGCAACACATTTTCATAAACATCATATAAGTGACTATGTTTCCACAAAATTTATAAGTTTTTATCATTTATTTCCAATATTATTAAAATTCTAAATTTTATTTTTAGAATAAAATATTTTTTGTTTTCCAATTTTAAACTTCCTTACTCATATTTATATTAAAAAAAATCATAATTAAATAAAAATAAATGCCAAGCATTTGAGGGTGGGAGGGGGTGTGTTGTTTATGGTTGCATATAATACAAATAATGTAGGTACATAGTTATAAATAACACTAGCATTGTTTGACGAGGCTTAAGAACTTTTAGACATTAATTAATATACCTAGTAATAAGGTGTACTTTTGAATTCCTTTTTTTGTCTTAAGGGCGAAAAACTTTCATATATCAAAAAGGGGCGTGGCAGTACACGGATTTTACTAAAAATAAACACTTTTCATAAACTCACTTCTTCATATAAAACTTAATTAAAAAAATGCCTGCTCTTAATGAACTTTAAGCTGAAAATAAAAAAGGGGAGTGAAAGTAGGCGGGAAAGTGGGCAGACAAAATATACATGTGATGTCTTAAATTTAAAAAACCTCAAAAACAAATTTTCGGCTTCCTGTTCACTAAAAATAAGAAAATAACAAAAAATTGAAAAACATGGGCGTGGTAGTGGGCGGAATTTACAAAAAACTACGTTTAAATATTTTCACCGGTAAAAGAAGAAAACAAATTTCATCCAAATTGTTGCAATAATTCTTGCTCCAACAAATTTTTCCCATATAAATGAAACAAAATCTACAAATTTGTTATTTTATTTTATTAAACAAATAATAAAATAATTTATTTCTATCTGAAACGTTTTAATATTTTAAATTCTTGGTTATACAAGTATAAGTATACAAAATTTCAAAAAAAAATATTGAGAAACGAAAAAGTTATGGATTTTTGAAATGGTTTGCATAGTGCGTCGCCGGAAAATGAGTGAGAATTTTTTAAGCATTCGTTAATAAAAGAGGAACACCATCAATTATATTTTCTGATGTTACAATGGTGCTATAAACTTAATTTTAAAGGTGTGCTTAGTTATTTTCTCTTTACGCGTTTTCAAAAGTCAAGTCAAAAGTTTCTGAGATTTGCCCATATATATACTCCAAAAGTCTCAGTACAGTTGTAAATTTTCTGTTTATTCTGAGATAAACTATTGAATTTGATCAAATATAACTAAAAACGACTAGGAATCAAATAAATGATAACATCTCAAAAAATTTCAGTAAAAAAAGCAACACTTTATTGAAAATACTTTAAATAAAAAATAATTCACAACACAAAGTAAGAAAAAAATAAACAAAAAAGTCGGGGTCGTTGTCTTGTTGGAAGACAAAATTGTTGGCAAAACCCAGTTTTTCAGCACTTACATGGAGATTTTTTTGAAGTATTTTTAAGTATCCATATTTGTCCATGGTATTTTCTATAAAAACCAGGCTTTCAACGCCTGAAGAAGCCATACACTCCTACACTAATACATTGCCGCTTGTTTTATAGAAGGGATTAAATTTTTGGAGTCCAAAGCAGTGCCTGGCTTTCTCAAGATCATACGATGACCATCTGAGCCAAAGATGTTAAATTTACTTTCGTCTGTAAAAATAACCTGATCACAGAACGAATTGTCTTTACCCAAGTGTTCCATAGCGTAATGCAGCCTGGCTTTCTTATTCGCTTTTCGAACGTATGGCTTCTTGCGGCTCACTCGACCAATAAATCCATTTCTGGTTTTGTATTGTCGGGGGACACATATCAATTCATTCGATCTTTTTTAATTTACCTGCAAGAACAGGTGCACTTTGCTTCGGATCCTCTGCAACACTCCTAAGTATTCTCTTTTCCATACGACGATCAATTTTTTTTTGCCGTCCAGATCTTTTTTGCTTGCAATTGTTTTTGTTTTATTAAATTGTTGTAACACGATGATAACGGTATCCTTTCATCATCATCATCGGCTCGACAACCGGGTTCCGGTCCTGGCCTCTTTCAACAAGTCTCTCCACCTATCCCGGTCTCTAGCCGACGCCATCCAGTTGCGCACCCCAAGGCTTCGGGCGTCCTGGTCTACGCCATCTCTCCAGCGCAAGCATGGTCTACCACGCTGTCGTCTACCATAGAATGTACCACAAAGAACTTTCCGAGCAGGTTCCTCTTCGCTCATGCGAGCTAGGTGCCCTGCCCACCGGAGTCTACCGAGCTTAATTTTTGTCACGATATCTGCTTCAAGGTAGATTGCGTACAGTTCATGATTGTACCGTCTCCGGAATCGTCCTTCCTCACATACGGGGCCAACAATTCTCCTTAAGACTTTTCTCTCGAACGCAGCTAAGAGGTCGGAGTGCCTTTTGCTAAGCACCCAAGTCTCGGATCCATATGTGAGTACTGGTAGGACCATGGTCCTGTACAGCAGCAGTTTTGAAGTTATGGTGAGATTTCTGGATTTGAAGAGCTTTGACAGACTATAGTAGGCTCTGTTGGATTTGAGAAGCCGCCCGCGTATTTCTTCTTCTATATTGTTATCGGCTGCTACTATTGACCCAAGGTATTTAAAGGATTGCACCACTTCAAATTCATGCTCCGGCTACCTTGATTGTTTGGCCAACTGTTCCTCTCGCATTCGACGCCACCATGTACTTTGTTTTACCTTCACTAATGTGCAGCCCCAGATTTTGTGCCGCCTGCTCGATCTGGATGAAGGAATCGTGTACAGCTTGTTCGGTTCTTCCGATGATGTCAATGTCGTCTGCGTAAGCCAGTAACTGGCTGGACCTGTTGACGATGGTCCCTCTTGTTGCCGTGCCAGAGTCACGGATTGCTTTCTCCAACGCCAGGTTGAAGAGGAGGCAGGCCAAACCGTCCCCTTGTCGGAGTCCATTAAAGATGTTGATTGGTCTGGATAGCAATCCGGCTATTTTTACTTGGCTTGTTACGTTGGTCATGGTCAACCTACATAGTCGTGTCAATTTATTTGGGATGCCGAATTCTCTCATGGCTTTGTAAAGTTCTACCCTGGCTATGCTATCATAGGCGGCCTTAAAGTCTATAAACAGATGGTATGTTGGGATGTTAAATTCTAGACATTTTTCCATCGCCTGCCTAAGGGTAAAGATCTGATCAGTTGTTGATTTGCCTGGAATGAAACCACACTGATATTGTCCGATGACGGTTTTAGCGTATGGGGTTATCCGGTCTTGTAGGATAGAGGAGAGTATCTTATAGGCGGTACTCAACAACGTGATACCTCTATAATTGCTGCACGTTGTGACATCTCCCTTCTTATGTATGGGGCATATTAAACCTTTTCGCCAGTCTTCTGGCATTTCTTCCTGCTCCCATACGTGTACTATAATATCATGAATTGCTTGACGTAAGGCTGGCCCGCCGTGATGGAATAATTCGGCTGGTATGCCATCAGCTCCCGGGGCTTTGTTCTGTTTAAGCCGGCCTATAGCCTTCTCAACCTCTTCTATGCTTGGTGGCGGCAACATAGAGTATTCTTCTTGAAGTAGTGGAGCCTCCACTTCTGCAGTGAGCTGACCATTTAGCAATTCATTAAAGTACACTTCCCATCGCTCCAGTATGCTTTCAGGATCGGTGATCAGATTTCCCTCTTCGTCCTTGCAGTATGTGCAGCGTGGTGTGTACTGCGTCATGTTTCGGACGGATTGGTAGAACTTCTGCGCCTGGTGCGGACCTCGCTCTCGGCTATTTTCTATTTCACAGATTAGGTTCTTCTCCCAGGCTGATTTTTTTTGTCTGTGTAGCCGTTTTTCTATTCTTCTGAGCTCTTTATATTCCTCTTCGCGTGCCCGCGTTCTATGAGATTGTTGCATTGCTCGGTACGCAACATTCTTACGTTCAGTCGCTAGCTTGCATTCATCATCAAACCAGTCGTTCCGATTTTTACGACTGCTGCCTAAGATGGAGTTGGCAGTACTAATGACAATATTCTTAAGGCGTGTCCACTTCTCATTTACGCCCAGCATACTGGCTCCAGGACTTACTCTCCCTAAATCAAGTGATTCTAGGGCGAGTCCTAACGCATTACCAAAGGTGTTACTGGTGTTTTCATTGCGCAGGGCAGCCGTGTTGATTCGAACCTGATCGGCGGATGCAATGCGTCTTCGCAAGGCAATCCGCCCTCGGAAAACCATACCAACAAGATAGTGATCCGAGTCGATATTGGCACCTCGGTACGTTCGTACCGTCATCAAGTTCGAGTAGTGGCGACGGTCTATCAACACGTGGTCTATTTGGTTACGAGTGACTCCATCAGGTGATACCCAGGTGGCTTTGTAGATATCTTTACGCGGGAACCTGGTACTCGCAACGACCATGTTTTTCGATGCTGCCAATTCTAAGACTCGAAGTCCATTGTCATTAGTGTTCTCATGCAAACTATGGGTGCCTGCGTAATGCCTGAATACCGGCTCCCGACCTATTTTTGCGTTCAAATCCCCAAGGATGATTTTAACATCATACCTTGGACAGGCATTGAGGGCCCTCTCGACTTGTTCGTAGTAAGTCTCTTTTTCTTCGTCTGAGGACTCCTCCGTAGGTCCGTGAACGTTAAT
Organism: Chrysotoxum bicinctum; assembly: GCA_911387755.1. NCBI lineage: Eukaryota > Metazoa > Arthropoda > Insecta > Diptera > Syrphidae > Chrysotoxum > Chrysotoxum bicinctum. Next base: position 46,090,242 of record OU426988.1, on the reverse strand, counting down.
GAGGCTGATGTTCGTAAATTTGCCTCGCACGCGAAGGGTGCATAGCCTTTCGCTTATAGCGTTAAAGCCGATGATGGTATCGGTATCCTTTGAGTGAATAAAAATTCTTGGGATTTGGTAAAAAGATTATGGGAGAAAACATATTGTCGTTCTGTGTTTCCACTTCATCTATTCTATTACTCATTACTATTTTTTGCAAACATATAAAAACTGGTATACTGTACGGAGAGTTTTTGGACTATGTGTACATCTGATAGGCGACTAATAGGCAAGACATGCGACCGAAGCAACGGAAGAGTTGCTAAGTTTTTAACTTTTCCTTAGAGTGCAGGAATATTTGAATTGTAGGAGGAAATATGACACTTTGAATAAGTTCTCATATCAACAATATTTATGGAGCATTGAAAGCAATAATAAAATTAATTCCAAAGCCTTTTGGCCTTTCTTAAACAGCAAAATAACGTCTTTTGGTCTACCGGCTAATATGATATTTAATGATAAGGTAGAAGTTGACGAACAAGACGTTTGTAATAAGTTTCCTGAGTTTTTCCAATCATAACAATTAATTCGAGATGAATTTATTAATTCGTTTGCAGAAATTGGCGACTTGGTGATTTTTAAGGAACAATTTCTACTCTATACTCATCAGGTAAAAAAGGTTGCGACAATACGAGTATGTCGCCTACATTTGAAAATGTGTAAGGAAAATTTGGCCAAACCTCTAACAAAACTTTTTAACTTATCTTTTAGTAATGAAGAGTTTTTGGATGATTGGAAAAAATTATATATTACACCAATACATAACGCTTGTTCAAAACAATCGGTTACTAATTATAGGCCCATTTTAAAACTACAATTGATACCCAAAGTTTTTAAAGCAATTGTTAAAAACAAACTTTATGAATCGGTAAAAAAAATGGTTTATCTGTAGCACAGCACGGTTTCGTTAGCGGTCGTTCCACGGTGACAAACAAAACTTTATTTTCAAACTACTGTATTAATAATTTTGAAAAAGGATATCAAGTAAACACTATTTATTTTTCAAAGCCTTTGATGTTCTTATACAAAAACTTGAGTTGATAGGTTTCCATTCTATTTTGTTTTGGTGGCTTGAAAGTTATCTAACGGAAAGAACACAGTTTGTTGCAATAGGTTCAAAATGTTCTAAGCTTATTTTCAATTAGTCTGGAGAACCTCAAGGAAGACATCTGGGTCCCCTTCTCTTTCTACTTTTTACTTACCATCTTCCTAATGTAGTCTTATTTTCGTCATGTTTACTCTACGCTGATGATTTGAAATTATTTCAAGTAGTTAAATCCTGTTCAGTTCTGTGAATTTTTACAATCTGACCTAAATTTAATATCTCTGTGGTGCAAGAAGAACTTTCTTGATCTTAACATAAACAAATGCCTTTTCATTTCATTTACAAGATCTCACAATCCAGTTGAATTTACTTGTAGAATAAAAGATACTGAGCTGAAACGACTAAGCGTTCAAAAGGATTTGGGTATATTCTTAGATAGAAAATTAAATTTCAATATTCACTATGATTATATTATTTCTAAGGCTAACCGTTTATTAGGTTGCCTAAAAGGAAATTCGAAAGAATTTACAGATCCCTACACCTTAAACTCGATCTATGTTTCGTTGGTAAAATCTGTACTTGAATATGCTTGTTGCGTTTGGTGCCCTTCTTATGAAGTGAACATTAAGCGTATAAAATCTGTGCAAAGAAAATTCACAAGGTTTGGTCTTTGGAAACTCAATTGGGTCAATGGCATAATGCCATTGCCATCCTATGAAGTAAGGTCTCGCTTGATTGACGTGAGCTCTCTTCATGCGAGACGTAAGTGTTACTTAGTTATGTTTGCTAGAGATGTGATTTGTAATCACATTGATTGTGTTTCTTTGCTCGCTTTATTTCCTGTACATGCACCTTTAAGAGTTGTTCGTGAAAGGATTTTTTGTATGTTCCTTTCCATAGTACTAACAATGGTAAATCTGAACCAGTATCTAATTCCTGTTCAGTTTTTAATTCAATATATGATCGAATCGATTTGCAATTAAATAGATATATGTTTAAGAATCAGTTTCAATGCTTTTTAATAATATTTTTTTAATGAAACACACTCTTTGTAATTATTTATATTGTCAAACACCTATATTTAGTTACTTATTAAAATATTATTATTATTTATTATATTAATTTAAGCTACTAGAATGTTAATTAAATTTATATTGATGTTCTTATAATAAAGTTATCATACTTAAAGATTGAATAAATAAATTTAAAAAAAAAAAACAATAAAGGAACATAATTGTTTGTATGACAAGCCTTTCATCTTATCGAAACTCATTAACCTCGGATAGTAGAAGCACAATGAGGAAAAATACCAAAACATCGTTTTATTTTATTTTTATTTTTTAAACTAAGAACGGAATTTCTAATTCAGCAATTTAAGTTTATAAATCTGCGCTTTTAAAAAAACAATGAACAGATCGGTTACAGATTAGCTTAAGACTTATCAAATAAGTAAAAAAAAGGGTGCTTTTATGCCGGAAAGTAAGACATTTTTCCACAACGCGACAGTTTAACTGGACTACTTCATTGGATTGGCATTTACTTTCCAGACGGTTTAATTCGCGTTGATTTTGTAGGGTTTTTACGGAGACATTAATAAACATAAACTAGCGTGAGTTCAATTATTTCAAAGCTCTCCTACTATAGAAAGTTTTGCAAAACATCTGTTGAATATTAGAATTGGCTGGAGTTATAGCTATTTTACGGGTGCCAATTCGATCATCAGACTCCTTTAATAGTTTAATCGGAAAACTTTTTGGCCTTGACTCAGATTTCAACCCAGACCTAGCGTCTTCAGAAGCCAATGCCCTACGCATCACGCTACCGAAACCACATGATCGACCGAATTGTATTGTAAGATCGGATTGGCACCCGTGAAATAGCTATAACTCCAGCCAAATAAAAACCCACTTGGTGTAGTTCATTCAAGTTGTTCTTGTAATATTCAAAAACCATAAATGTAATTATAATTAAATAATATTCGATGACTTAGTGATGGGCCTTAGACGTTACTTATCTGGTCGTGGGTTCAGAAGCTTAGACAAAAAGAGAACGGTTAATGAAAATCGTTATCATCAACGTCAACAGCGACGCCAGTTTGTACCGAAATGAAAATATCAAGAGTGCACGTTACTTATGAAAAATAAAAAAAGTATCATGCATACAAAATTAGATCATAAGTAAGGTAAGGAGAAGCTAAGATTAATTATTCCCAATAAGTCGTGAGACATACCCTTGAGATCTCAGCCAGACGGTGCGCTTTTTTTTTTTTAAATAAAATATGAAAATAATGCTTATAATACAACTCTGTGTCACCTAAAAACAAAACTATTTTTTTAAGGGGTAATGCCTCTTGCCAGGAATTCACATATATTTTTTTTGATGAATCAATTTCACATGCTCAAAATGAATTGATTCAATGTATATTTTCTAGATATCACAAAAGGTTAAAATTTTATAAATATTTACTTGAATTTGCAATATAAACTACAAAAGATGGGGCTGCTAAAAATATGAACGTCAGCATTCAAAATATTTTACAGGTAAAAATTATATTTAATTGTAATTGTAATGCACTTTGGGCCAGATATTGAAATCAGGAAAACGAAACAGTAAAGTTTGTTGTGTTAATGACAAATAAATCAACGAATTTTGTGTGCAAATATAATTAAAATCTTTTGTCAAAAATGTTTTCTGCGTTCTTCGATGGCAGTATACTTTTAAATGTGTTTTATGTCAAATTTGCTGACAAATGATTTGCTTTATTCAAAAGAGAACTGTAAAAATTGTATACCCGTGTTTTTTTTTTACATATATCTAAACAAAATAAAATCGCTTTTAAATTATGTTTCCATATATTATTATTGAGTGAATGATGTCATACTTTGTTTTCAGCTCAAATTTATTCAAGCTGTATTGTAAGTTACTTCAATAATGAACTTTCAGATATAGGAAGGCATGAGACTTGCGTCATGACAAAGTAATGATATTTTATTTTATTCACCTTTTAATCATTATATAAACAAAATTATAAATATAAATATATTACTACCTGACTAATACTCCTCGTTAGCACCATGAGAAAAATGGGCTTTTATTTTGGAAGCGCTGGGTAAATGAGGATAATCTGCTTTTCGGTTCGCTTCTGAAATGTAGAATAAATTAAACATTAATACTCAAATATTATTTTTTTTTTAAATATTTATTATATTTTAATTACTTTTCGATTACCACTGCTGGCATTTGGACTAGTTGAACGGGAGATTTACCGTCCTTTAGGGCTTGGGTTAAATTTAAAATTTGGCCTCGCATCACAGACATTTGACGTTCATATAATTTCCTATCGAATCCTTTATCTTGCTGAAATTGTACATACAAAAATATATAAATGAGTTAGTTGTTAGAAATAACAATCAAACAAAAAATAAAATGCACGAGTGGGTCGCACAAACTTGCTCCTATGTAATAGACTAAGAATTTCAAAAATGAATGTTATTAGAGAAAAACTGTTCATAAGCATAAAAATTAATTTTTTAAACTACGAAAACAACTTCTTTAGTAGTTGGAGGTAAAAATAGAATGCCATGTGATTCAAGCAAATATAGGTTCATGCAAGAACAAAAATTATAAGTCTTTGTAGTGGTTTCTTAAAAAATAAGCTTTTATATAAAAAATTTTTAAAACATTTTTAAGAAAAAATTTTGGTACGCCAATTTAAAGTTTTTATTATTGTTTGAATAAAAATTAAATTAAAAAAAAAAATATTGAGCCGTTTTCGAGATATTGAATTTTCATAAAAAAAAACGATTTTTTTTCAAAATTCAAAAAAAAATATTTTTCTTATAGTTTTGAAATGCAATGTTTTTTAAACTTTTTAGAAGCTTCTCTCTAAAAAATTTCATTAAAATCCGTTATGCCGATAATGAGAAATTCAAAATTTTAAAAAATCGCTCTATGGTAGGTACAGTCAGTAATATCTTGTTTTCAAAATTTGTTTTATTAAATTATAGATCTTAAAAATTAATTGAAAGAAAAAAAATTTAAGTAAAATTCTCGGAATCGTTTTCGAGAAAAATACGATTTTCGAAAACCATTTTTTAACATTTGTATGGAGGGTACCGTTAAAACAATTGTTTTTTTCTTAAATCTTATAATTTATATTAAAAAACTTTTATTTATAAAGTTTTGAAAAAATCGAGCATGGGGATTTCGAAATATTAAGTTTTCAAAAAAAATTTTTTTAATTTTTTTTAAAAATCCAAAAAAAATTTTTTTGAAGATTTGAATACACAATACTCGTAATATTGAAACTACTGGGGAGCCTTAACATAAAAAAAATGATCAAAATCGGTGGTACCGTTTTAGAGAAAATTAAAAACAAAAAAATGGTTCCAAGGGGGTTACCAGAAATAACCATTTTTTGGAAAAATTTTTTTCAACCATTACCTAGGTTTAACTAAAAAAAATTTATGAATTTTTTTTAAAAAAATCTGTGGTACAGTTTTTGAGAAAAAAAAATATTTATAAAATTTCGAAAAAAATTCGTATGGCAGGTACCGTTATTTTTGGTCTTAAAAAATCAAATCAAAAAACATCCGGGGGAAAAAATTAAAACCCATATCTACCAAGTTTGAAGAAAATCGGCCGAGCCGTTTAGCTGCAAACGGACAGACAGACAGAATTGCGAGACCCACTTTTTTGGTTTTCGCTATCATCGTAATGTCAACTTTGATCAAAATCTCGAGTTCGATTTTTTTTCCGAATGCATAACTTGCCTTATAGTACCTATAAGTCGCAAGTAAAAAATAAACAGTGTGTGTATACTAAACAGTAGAGAAGTTAAACTTTTAAATATAAATTCACAACGTATATAGACATAATCACACCTCTCGCGCCCTTTCTAGAACGAAGTAACGGCAGTGAAGGGACAACAGCAAGGCAACATTTTGTAGCAAATTGAGTTGTTGAGAGAAAAAAACAACCTTTGACAAGTTCAGCAATTGGCTCAGCAGCAGAATTTTAGAAATAGAAATGATGAAATCACTAGCTCCATTTTATCTATTTATTACAGAAATAACCAATCGTGCTTGACGACTTAAACTGTGTAATAATTGGAAAAGGAATCACCTCCTTGATAAGATTAAATGACGAGCTATTCAACCACGTCGGTCTAATCCAAAAGCTGAAAATACAGTGGTTCAGATGGGTGGGACTCCTGGAATGTTTGGACGGTGAAACAAAATTTCGAGTCCCTCAGTCAACTTGCTGTGCTAAGACCAGGCTATTTGGATAGGCTTACTGATTGCTTACCTACAACTTACTTTCTGTGGAAATCATTTATTTTATCAAAGAAGCTTGAAGAGGAGTTGTTAGAATATACAATTTTGAAGAATTGAGGAATCTATTGAATAACCAACTGAAGGAAATACTAAATTTAATGGTTCAGGATGGCATCGCGAACTATAGAAACATTAAAAAAATCACACAAAATACATAAACCTTTCTATCACACCATTTTTTATATCCCTAAGGTCACTAGGTTCGTAGAGTTTTCCAAGCGACCCCAAGCATTAGTATGCTACATATTTCCGTTGAAAACGTCCAACTCAACGCGAATGCCCTCCTTAGAAATTTTTGTTTAATTTTTGCCCGAAATATAATTTATATATAAGTTTAAAATTTACCTTAAATAAATGCAACAAATCATTGCACAGTTCTTCCACAAAATTCATATCAGATAACGATGGAAGGACAAGCTGCTTGGTTTCTTCACTAAAAGGCACTTTAGCCTGCGGTAACCATGCCCAATGGTATGGATAAGCACGCCATGAATCTGGATGTTTAAATGGAAAAGCCAGTCCATTGTCGATGGCGGCGATTTTAATTTCTGGCAATTGAACCACATTCCAATTGTTGGTATTATCTGTATTTAGGTCTAGTTGTTGCTGTTGGATATCTGGTATTTGCTGACTAGTACCAGGTATAGGAGTTTCATCTATATTTGTTATGATATCATCAGTTATGGTCAATCCATCAGTTCTCGATGACTCGGTAGGGATGTTTTCAGTTGTTCTCGTTGGTGTAGCAGTACCGTTTACTTGTTTAACAATCTTTGGTTGATCATATTTTATTAACCAATTATCGTTTCCGCGATCTGTGTTTCGTATAATGTAGTCCAGCACAACCAATCTTTCAAATTGTAGTTGAAAAGATTTGGCTAACACAGATGTAAGTGCTTCGTTCTCAAAACGTCGTAGCCAGTAATCAGCATCCCTGTAGCCTTGCACAAATATTTGAAATGATCCTTTCTGTAAGTAAACAAAATTGGTTAAATTTTCTCCCCGAACAAAAGAAAAAACTCACAATCCACTTACTTTCAAAGGCAAGCTCATTCGATTAAATTTTGCTGAGGGGAAGTGCTCTTTGATTTGTTTTTTCAATTTCGCTTTTCGTCTGTCGATTCGAGCATAATTAAATGTTTCGGCTACTAAACGAACTATTCGTGTATTGGGTACAACGCCTAATTTTAATTTTTGGTCCACTAGACTTGCACCAGCTTCTGACAGATATCTAAGAATATTATATGATGTTATGTATTTGAAAGCAAACAAATACATTGCATTGATATCTTACCCTTGATTCGGAATCAAACAAGCACGGCCAAAACAACACGGACAACATAGTTTGTGCATCCATTTTGTCCATTTCGGGTTCATACGTCCATAAGGCTCTTCGTCTTTGGGCTTGAATACTGCAACCACTTTCTGCAAATATTTATATTTTATATTTTTGGAAAATAATAAATATTGTATTTATGATTAATGTATAATAGTTAAAATGTAGATCAGGGAAATTCACTTCAAACTTCTGTAACATAGAAATAAGATATATATTTAAAAGTGGAGAATAATATTTTGCAGAACTAAGGTAGTCCACCTGAAAATTTTCATAAACATTTCGTATTGCAATCTGTCTTTGAAAAACAATAGCAAGCAAATAATAAGTTAAATAAAAAAATTACAAAATTTTATCTTACAAACTTTAGGTGTACATACAAGTATGTAAGTACAATTATTTGGGAAAACGATTTTAAAAAAACTAATAGAATTTGTGACTGTGAAAACCATAATATGAACATGATTTTTTGTGCGATTTCAATGCTTTAATTTGACAAGGGGATGGTTTTAAAAGAGGATAGTTGGAATTCGAAGAAAATAAAAGGATAATGTATTGAATTCAAGAGTAACATAGTTGGATGATCTCTCTAAGACGGCTTTAGAATTAATACGCTACAGTGTGACGTCGAATCCTGTTGAAGATTTTACTTTATTTGGAAGGCTACTATAGCCTTTTGTGTTGAGAGAAGACTGGAAACAATGTTGCATTGCAGCTGATTGCTGGAAACTGTGTTGGAAATATATTATAAGTAAAATCTTGCTCCGGGACATCTCGGTATACATTTTTAGAACTTACTTAACTCTACCATTAAATAAGTGACCCAGCATTTGAAAATTGGACTCTCTTAATTCCATCGAAGAGGTTCCTAATGCACTCAATAGTTTGAAGGACTGCTGACCTAGTTATTAATTTAACAGGCTTGTTTATTCTGATATTGGAAAGAAGAGTAATTTCAAACAAATTTAGTTTTTTTCTATCAATAAAAAATATTTCAGAACTGACCCTGATAACCATCGTTTCTCAACAACTCATATAGAATATTCACCTTAATGAGCAGAGCAGAATAAATCACTTAAATAGTTTTCAGCGGGCTTAAGGAGAGGCTATTCAACGGTCAGCTTGGTATTAAAAAGTGTTGTCAGATCGTTCCAAATACTAGGCAAAGCGGACCATATTTGTTAATTTTAAAGCAGATTTTAACACCGTAGTTAGAAACGCCTGGTTTAACAAATAATATCCTCTAGGTATCTCGGTCAAATCTAGGAAAATCATTGAGGGCCTTTAAGGGCTACCAAGCAAACGGTCGGAATGGTGAATGTCTGTAACATTGCTACTATATTTCTAATATTAATATTTCAAATTTGTTCCAGTGTTGCAAGATTTCGTTTTTACAATTATAATTTTAAATTGGAGCAATGGTGAAATTAGGGAAGGATACGAGTACAAAACAGTTGTCGATGAACATAAGTTTTGATAGTTTGCAAATTGAAATGGCAATCGAAAACCGTATCGAGTAAATTATTCCATAATCGTATTGTGTGACTAAGAAACGAATCTCTGTATTTGACGGTTCGTCCAAAATTAAACTCGGGGTGATCTGATGAGCATTCTTAGCTCCTTGGTCAGTTGGTTCTTGTACGGGTGTAGGCCTAAGTCCCGACGCAAAATTCGCGAAATATGCGAAAGATTTTTGTGCACGGCAAGGAATCGATTGCCCGGGGTTCTGATGTACACTTGCATGGAGAGCGGCGATGTTCTCGGCCAATCTTGCGTTCCTTTATATTACGAATGTTGGGTGATTGATTGCAGAACCGGTCGTCTCAAATTTGGTCACTAAACGTTAAAGAGTCGACTGTGAAGGGCCACTACGTCTTCTGTAGAATGTGCCAACGAGCGCAATATTTGCACCAGCAAACACTAATTCTGATATTGAAGTTTTATCATTTGGACGTGCTGCACAATCGCTTAACTTGCCATGGTGATTTGACATCAGTAACTGAATATTCATTCATTTCATTTTATTGAGTCTTTCTTTTCATTTACAATGTTTAATATTTTGCACTAGTGGTATATCGAGAACTGTCAAGTATGGCTCTCTCTTTTTTTTTTTTTTAATGAGATTCTCGTTTGTGATCTTCCCAAGTAAGGACGTGTGTTTTTTCTATTGCGCAGACACAAATTTTAGTTGATTATTTTCTTTGTTGAGCTTGCTCAAGTGATTAGATATGGACGAGAATATAAAGCTTCCAAGTGATCCCCCTGATAAAAAAAAACAATGAAAAAATACAAAGTAAGTTTGTAAAACCTTCTGAACTTTTAAACGAAGAAGATAAAAAAAAAATCCAATACGAAATTGATTGGTACAATTATGGCGACGCTGACGATTCATTTGAGTCACATGTCAATAGTGACAATGTTGAAATGGATACAGATTCTGTAACCCCCGTGGTGGGTGCGAGCGGGACAAAGACATTGCGCAATTTTCGTTTGCCGGTTAGCAACAGCGCTATCATCGGTAGCATAAGCACCGCACATCCCGTTATTAGTGACGCGTCCTGTGCAGGAAAAATCTCAGATACTGAGAATGTTCTGAAAACGTTGCTAGCCAAAGATAAAAACAATTTTTCAAATATAATTGCGCGTAAAAGACGACAAATTACTACGAACAGAGCTGCCAAGAAGCTGGCGGTTGATCATCCAATAAGACAAAACAGATTTGATTTACTAGCAAATGAGGATGAAGAACCGACTACAAATCGTACTATCAACAATGAGGGCAACAAAAATAACATCAATCAACTGGATCACGACAGCAGTAATAACAGCAGCCGCGGAAAAATTAGCAGCAACAACATTAACATCTCTGATCCGAAGCCAACGAGGGACCTCAGGACCTGGTGTCCCCCAATTTTTACCAAAGGTATCACCTCAAAAACAATTGTAGAATTTATGAATAATTCAAAAATTAGCTTAGATGATGTTAAGTTTGACAGTAGAAGTTTTGGAAAACTAAAAATTTTTGTTAAAGATTTGGGTCTCCACCGACCACTTATTGATCAGTTCAAAGCTTCTAACATTGATGCTTTCTCATTTACGCCAAAGGAACAGAGAAAATTGAATGTCGTCCTAAAGGGCATTTCTGGGAATTTTTCCCCTTCTGACATTAGGTCAGAATTGTATAGGTTGGATCCTTCATTGAGGGTTGAGGTTAAAGCCTTCGAGACAAAATGGTCCAAGGAGAATCAGATTCCTCTCGATATGTTCCTCTGTTCTGTCGATGACAGGGAAAATTTAGTGAAAATAAAATCGCTAAAATTTATATTAAGACACAGAGTAAGATGGGACTCTGTTCGAAGTTCTGGCACAAAGCAGTGCTATAGGTGTCAGAGGTTTGGACATGTGTCCTCTTTCTGCGCTTATGCATTAAGATGTGTCAAATGTTTAAAAGAACATGAGGCGGGAAAATGTGAACTTGAGTCCAGAACTGATTCCTCCATTGCGGCCTGTGTTAATTGTGGCATTGCTGGGCATCCAGCTAGTTACAAAGGATGTCCCAAAAGAACTGAGTTCTTAAAAAAAAAATAAAAAAAAAGATGCAAATAAGTCGTCCTCCATAAGAAATAATATAAAATTGAACAGCCCTATGTTTTATGACGCAAACAGTGTGTCATTTCATGGTGTTTCTTATTCTGATGCGGTTAGGGGCTCTCAAAATGTTCCCCCTATGCCAGCAAATTGTTCCCCTCCTAGTAACTCGATTTCCGATTTCCTAAATGAATCGAAAAGAATGTTTGGTCTCTCTTTTAATGATCTTTTCTCAAAAATTAAAATTTTCTGGGTTAAATACTCAAAGCTTGAGGCTTCTCAAAAGCCTGAAGCCTTTATTTTCTTTCTTGCCTCTCTCTCCCCTGCCTCACCATGAACATAAGCATCATTACTTCTAACGTCAACTCCTTCACACGGGACAAACAGATTGAAGTTGAACATCTGCTGAAGGATACTCAACCCACTGCCGTATTTATACAAGAAACTTGTTTTAAAAATAGTCGCAATTTTCGTTTCACAAATAACTACGATTTCATAGGAAACAGCTCAGGGCGTGGCACAGGAATTTTGATTAATAATTCGTTTAAATCTTTCCATAAACAATTCCAAAATATAACGATTTCAGCTTCAATAGCTCTTCTCCCTCTTACAGTCTCTAACATTACTAAAACCCTTGCATTAGTTTCCATCTACATCCCTTGCAATGCCGGATCTAATTTACTCTCAGCTCTTGACGAACTTCTTGACTGCGTCCGCGGCTACGACTTTGTAATTATTGGTGGTGATTTTAACTCACGTCACCCCCTTTGGGGCGACTCTAGAATAAACCTAAATGGTTACCATTTATCTCAATGGTACGCTGACAACCATTTCCTTGATTATGATTTTGTGGCCGCTGAAGGGCCCACTAGACCGAGTTCTGGATCCCACATCGATTTTTTTTTAATTTCATCTAACTTGAGATCTCCTATCCCTAATATTGCCTGCCTTACTCTCGACGCCATTTCGGACCATTTTTCAGTATACATAAATATTCAAATTCAAAATGTTTCCCCCTTCCCTTCTTCCCCTAAAAGTTTCTCTTGCTTTAAAAACACAAACTGGGCACTTTTTAATAGGTCTTTAAATTCGAAACTCAGTTCGATAGGTACCCCTACTGATAGAAACCTTTCAAATGTAGAAATAGACTCTCTAATTTACTCATTGACAAATTCCATCGCTGATTGCATCTCCAACCATAGCAAACAAAAGATACATAAAATTAATCATCGTAAAATCTCGGACGAGACTCTCAACTTGTTTAAAACAAAAAAAGATCTGGAAAAGTAAACTTAAGAGAATTTACCATCGCTTTGGAGATCGGTCAACCCAAGAATACATTGAATTGTCTGCCAGAATTGCCTGTCTTAGCAATATTATTAGGGACCGTGTCAGAATTGATTCAAACGTTCATTTCCGTAAAAAACTGAATTCTTTGAAACCCTCAGTCAATGTGTTTAAAATCATTAATCAAATTACTGGTCGCAAAGCCAGTATGAATAGTTCCTCTCAGGAGCTCATTTATGATGGCCGTACCCTTGTTACCTCGTTGGAAAAAATTGATGCTTTCTCCTCATATTTTACTAATATTTTCTCATTAAAAACTCCGCAAGTACATGCCGAAAACCTATTAGCCGTCAACACTATGAACAGTTCTTTCTTTTCTTGGAACACAAATTTGTCAATTGTAAATTTCTCCCCTTTTAACAAATCCGATTCATCAACGAATAGTCATTTCACATCCCCTGGGTCTATTGAACTTCTCATAGCTTCCATGAAAAATAAAAAAATCTTCTGGCCCTGACAAAATTTCAAACTTCATCCTTCGCAAATCAAAAGTTATCCTAGCCAAATATTTAACTCCCATACTTAACAACTGTATCAATAACTATTATTTTCCTTCCGCCTGGAAGATAGCCAACCTTGTTCCAATACGAAAAAACAACAGATCTAAAAATCTCGAAGACTATCGTCCCATATCCATGCTCTCAAACTTAGGGAAAATTCTGGAAAAAATTCTTCATGAAAAAATACAAAATTTTATTACTGATTCAAATTTTTCCCAAAACCATCAATTTGGGTTCAAACGTGGACACTCCACTGAACATGCCCTATTATTTTTCCAGAACCAAATTCTAAACAACCTGAGATCCAAGAAATGCACAGTTGCTTGTTCACTTGATCTGAGCAAAGCATTTGACTCCGTGTGGCACGCTGGATTAATATATAAATTAAACATTCTCAACATTCCTCACCATTTCATTAAAATGATTCAAAACTTCCTTTCTAATCGCAGCTGTTCTGTTATTTTTGAAAATGAAAAGTCTTCCTCTATACCTATCCTCAGTGGAGTCCCTCAAGGGTCAATTTTGGGCCCTCTCCTTTTTAATCTCTATTTGTTTGATTTCCCTTTACATTTAAATAACTCCAACGCAATACTTTATGCGGATGATACAATTGTGTTTAGCCCCCATGAAAGGCCACATGAAGCCCTCAACGATATCAAATGCCATCTGAATGAAATCATCCCATATTATAACAAATGGGGCATTGATATCAATTACAAAAAATGCGAGCTAATATGCTTCCGTAATGCTTCCGGCAGAGGACACCATCTGGCCGTTAGGGAAAGTAAACACCTTAGGCTTGTAATTAATGGTAACACAATTCCACTTAAACAGTCTATTAAATATCTAGGGATAAAGCTACATGAGAGATTGAAAGTCAATCAACATGCTAGATACGCCTTACAAAATGGCAAAGCAGCCGCTGCAATGCTTAAAACACTTTTTAACTCGAAGGATGTCGAAAGAAATACTAAACTACTTTTGTATAAAACGTTAGTTCGCCCCCTTGTGGCCTATGGGTTCCTTTTGTGGTTCAACATCACCCCAAACGAAAGAAAAGTAATACGGAAATGTATCTCCAAGACTGGAAGTCCATCTGGTAAATGGTACCCAAACAGATTAATATATGAGGACTCAAAAATCGACCCCTTACTTAATTACCTCACGAGCTAGCCAAGAAGAGAATCGCCGTGCTTCAACATCATGATAACTCAATCCTTCGTGGTATCTTTACAGATAACATTGATTTCACGACTAATGAACGTTACTACCTGTCGCCAATCAGCCTTCTCAATGAGGGATCCAACTTGGACTTTAGAATTCTTGCGGGAGATAGTCTTTTATATATGTGTCGCTCAATTTAATAGTGAAGTATCTCCATACAAATGAATTTCGAGATAATAAGGTTTTTGCGAAATGATGAATAGACAAAAAAACAAAATCAATGCGCTTTAGGTTAATATTTTGTATTATTCGTAAAAAGTCCAAGATTATAATAACCTTTACAGATTTAATTAATTATTTTATTAAACGGATTTGTGACTTACTTAATTTTTATAGTTAAATAATAAAATCACTTCAAGAACAAAAAACATTAATAATCGGAAATATAATTCGTATTTGGAGTAGATTCTCTTTTATATTGAAAGATATTAACAAATATAATACCATTAAGCAAAGAAATCCATTTTTAAAAAAAATGGATTTACACCACTTTTATAATGAACGACACATATGTATGTATTTAATGTAAAATTCAAACAAATATATCATAAAAGAATTGTAAACACACATGTGTGGTGTATTTAAAGAAAACTTATGAATAAAATGTATCTATCTATCTTCTACAAACTACTGAAATCTCCACCTTAATCTTTCCGAAATTAAAGCAGTATAACAACTTAAGATACAAATGTTCGTGCAAATTGTCTACCTTTTACTCAACAGAACAGTACGATACTATATAAAGACTAATTGTCTTGCTCTTGTACACATTGTTGTTTTTTTTGGGCGACGTAGACCTTCTGTCACCTCAGCCTCATGTTCATGTTATCTCTATTATTTTCCCTTCTGTTATTTCTTATTCTAGGTTAAGCTCTTTTATCAGCAACTTATGGTCTTTATTGAGTGGACACATATATAAATCTTTTCTGAAGTCTGATTACTTTAAAATAAATATAGTTTGGCAAAATAATTTAAGCTAATTAAAAATAAAACTCTGTGTAGCCTGACCAATGCCAAGTCGGCAAATTTAGTTTAAGAACAAATAAAATGCACGACTGGGTCGCACGAACTTGCTCTTATGTAACAGACTAGGAATTTTAAAATCGAATGTTATTAGAGAAAACTGTTCATAAGGATCAAATTATTTTTTAAATTCTTTTAGTAGTAAGAGACAAAAACAAAATGCTATCCAAATATGAATTTATGCAAGAACAAAAATTATAAGTCGTAGTCGTTTCTTAAAAAAAACTTTTATGTACAAACTTTTTAAAAGCTTTTGAAGAAAAAATTTTGGTACACCAATTTAAAGTTTTAATTATTGTTCGAATAAAAATAAAATTTACAAAAAAAAATATTGAGCCGTTCCTGAGATATCGAATTTTCAAAAAAAAATAAAAAATAGATTTTTTTTTTCAAAAATTCAAAAAATATTAATTTTAAAGTTTTGAAATGCAATGTGTTTTAGACTTTTTAGAAGCTTCTCTTTAAAAAATTTCATTAGGATCCGTTATGTGGATAATGAGAAATTCAAAATTCGAAAAAATGGTTCTATGGTAGGTACAAGCTGTAATGTCTTAATTTCAAAATTTTTTTTATTAAATTAAAGATCGTAAAAATTAATTGAAAGAAAAAAAATTTTATCAAAATTCTCGGAACCGTTTTCGAGAAAAGTACGATTTTTGAAAAGCATTTTTTTTAATTTTTTAGCATTTGTATGGTAGGTACCTTTATTTTTAGGTAAAATAAAATTTTTTTTATCACATCTTGTAGATTATATTGAAAAACTTTTATTTAGCAAGTTTGAAAAAAATCTAGCATGGGGTTTTCGAAATATTGAGTTTTGAAAATCAAATTTTTAAGTTTTTTTTAAAAATCCAAAAAAATTTTTTTTGAAAATTTGAGTACACAATTCTATTCAAATTTTTGGGGAGCCTTAGAAAAAAAAAAAATGATCAAAATCGGCTGTACCGTTTTTGAAAAAATCAAAAACAAAAAAAATGGTTCCATGGGGGGTACCCTCAATAACCATTTTTCAGAAATTTTTTTTCAACAAATACCTAGCTTTAATTAAATGAAATTTTTTTGTGTTTTTATTTTTAAAATCTGTCGAACAGTTTTTGAGAAAAAAAAATGTTTATAAAATTTCGAAAAAAATTCGTATGGGGGGTACCGTTATTTTTGGTCTTAAAAAATCAAATCAAAAAACATCCGGGGGGAAAAAATTAAAACCCATATCTACCAAGTTTGAAGAAAATCGGCCGAGCCGTTTAGCTGCAATCTAACGGACAGACAGACAGACAGACAGACAGACAGACAGACAGACAGACAGACAGAATTGCGAGACCCACTTTTTTAGTCTTCGCTATCATCGTAATGTCAACTTTGATCAAAATCTCGAGTTCGATTTTTTTTACGAATGCATAACTTGCCTTATAGTACCTATAAGTCGCAAGTAAAAAAATATATATGTATACACAATTGTTAAAAAAATAAAATGCACGACTGGGTCGCACGAACTTGCTCCTATGTAAAAGACTAAGAATTTCAAAAATGAATGTTATTAGAGAAACTGTTCATAAGCATAAAATTCATTTTTTAAATGACTAAAAAAAACTTCTTTAGTAGTTAAAGTTAAGAATAGGATGCCATGTGATTCAAGCAAATATAGATTTATGCAAGAACAAAAATTACATATAAGTATTTGTAGTGGTTTCTTAAAAAATAAGATTTATATAAGAAAAATTTAAAACATTTTTAAGAAAAAATGATGGTACGCCAATTTGAAGTTTTTATTATTGTATGAATAAAAATTAAATTTACAAAAAAAGTATTGAGCCGTTTTCGAGACATTGAATTTTCAAAAAACAAAAAATTGATTTTTTTTTTTCAAAATTCAAAAAAATATTTTTCTTTAAGTTTTTAAATGCAATGTTTTTTAAACTTTTTAGAAGCTTCTCTCTACGAAATTTCATTAAAATCCGTTGTGCTAATAATGAGAAATTCAAAATTTTAAAAAATCGTTCTATGGTAGGTACACTCAGTAATGTTTTGTTTTCAAAATTTTTTTTATTAAATTACAGATATTAAAAAATAATAGGAAGAAAAAAAATTTAAGCAAAATTCTCGGAACCGTTTTCGAGAAAAATACGATTTTCGAAAACCATTTTTTAACATTTGTATGGAGGGTACCGTTATTTTTAGGTAAAATGAATTTATTTTGCTCATATATTGTAGATTATTTTTCCAAACTTTTATTTATCAAGTTTTCAAAAAATCGAGCATGGGGTTTTCGAAATATTGAGTTTTCAAAAAAAAATTTTGAAAGTTTTTTTAAAAATCCAAAAAATTTGGTTTGGAAAATTTGAATACACAATAATATTCAAACTGCTGGGAAGCTTTAGCATAAAAAAAATGATCAAAATCGGTGGTACCGTTTTTGAGAAAATCAAAAACAAAAAAAATGGCCCCAAGGGGGGTACCAAAACTACTCATTTTTTTGAAAATTTTTTTTCACCATTACCTAGGTTTAACTAAACTAAATTTTTTAAATTTTTTTTTAGAAAATCGCAGGGACAGTTTTTGAGAAAAAAAAATATTTATAAAATTTCGGAAAAAAATCGTATGGCAGGTACCGTTATTTTTGGTCATAAAAAATCAAATCAAAAAACATCCGGGGGTAAAAAATCAAAACCCATATCTACCAAGTTTGAAGAAAAGCGGCCGAGCCGTTTAGCTGTAATCGAACAGACAGACAGACAGACAGACAGACAGACAGACAGACAGACAGACAGACAGACAGACAGACAGAATTGCCAGACCCACTTTTTTCGTCTTCGCTATCATCGTAATGTCGACTTTGATCAAAATCTCGAGTTCGATTTTTTTTACGAATGCATAACTTGCCTTATAGTACCTATAAGTCGCAAGTAAAAAATACAAATGTAAAGTGAAACAAAAACTCAATAAAAGTTACTACTACTACTACTTTTTTTTAATGACATAAGTATCTTATATTTATTGTATCTTTCTAATTGCATAAATTCAGCTATTGCCCATGAAGCTATTTCACATTTTATGTTTGACGTAAAAGTCATAGAAACTTAACCTAATCTTATAGATATCTTATGCTAAAGAAGATACACTTAAGTGTAACTTTAGGAACATTAAGCTGAAAATTATCGAAATGTCTTATTCAGTAACTGAATAATAAACAATAGATTTGACAGATGTCACCAAATCAAAATGGTTGCCCCTAAAATCTACCCGCACCAATAAAAAAAACCCTATACATCTTATTCTACAAAACTTTAATGCCATTGAATGAAGTTATATATGTATATAAAAAACAAAATATAAAATTAAATGTTCAATTCATATCCAAAATTCTTCCAATGTGCTTACATGAAAGAATTCCCCGAGTTAGAATCAATATGCTTGTTTTTGCTTCTTTAAAAAATTCGCTTATAAATCAATAACTTAAAATTTATAAACCGGTTTATGAAGCTATACTAAAAAAATTGCATTCTATTTTTTTAAGTTATTTTAGTTTAAGCCTTAATTCGAATACGACTTACCCCCGCTGGATTTTTTACAAAATAGGAACCACTGCTTCCCTGATAGATTCTTTCTGGATATATACCATGTTCAATAGCGATTTCAGCTTGTGTTATAATTTCGTGAAATTCTGGATCATCTGGAAAAAAATAATGAAACAAAAAATGTATAAACCTACATACTTTGGTATACTGTAAAAGAAATTGTAGTTTTGGCAAATATCCAAAAACCATAGATTGTGGGTGCACAGACACAAAGACCGTAGGATGACTTCCGCAATCGTAAGCAATTATTTTTACATGAAATTAAAAATACTTGTGTTTTAAAGAATGTAAAATCGAGCTCATTTGATTTGAAGAAAAATTCCCTTGGAATACCATACTTATGATCACATGAATATGAAAATGCAATACATCGGTGTAAAGAATCATATTGTCATAAATGCTATGGTTCAAAACTTTGAACACTTTCAATGATAGTGTCTTCAACAGAGAGAAATCACTATTGACGTTGAAATTCATAATTGCTATATAGCCTGATTCCGAAAGAAGAACATTTTTAATTGAAACATCTTTGTTTTTAGGGTGTAGTTTGCACCAAACACTTTATCATTCTTGTAAGAACTATCTGTATTAAGCCTTCCTCAAAGTTACCTGAAACAATTATGAGACACATATGTATGTAATTATTTGAATTTAAACAATTCAACTTACTAGAGAAATTGGTTCTTAAAATGATAATTTTGTGGCGTTGAACTCGAAACTCGAATATGTCTATAGGAAAAAATTGCATGTTTTTATTTTAACTCCTTTAGCTTCACACGAAATTCAGTTAAACCTTTCAGATCGATAGTATAAACGGTTTTAACATAAATAATGAAATAATATCAAAGACATACATATGTATTCACATGGTTGTTATTTATGGAATTTTTAATGTTAACCAAAACGTAGTGATTATGAGTTATGAAATACGAGTATCTCATGAAATGTTTCAGAGAACACAATAACAAATTTTCCAGGAGGCTACTTACGAGTACATAAATGTACATATATAATTTGGGGCTACTTTCCTTTAAAGTAGCACGCGTATAGTATTGATTTTTTTTACAGTTAGCTAGCGCTCTCAATAGAACAGATTTAAGATATTAAAGTGAGGAAACACTTCGTTGCTCCGCTTAGGGTATGTAAAGTCGCTAGGCAGGCGCCTATGTCAACAGTTTTTTAGCTTAACAGTACTGGAAATGGATGGATGATATACATAGCAGAGATGAAGTTCGAAAGTTTTACAAAAACGTAAAAAGAACCTCTCCAAGTTAACAGATATCACAATTTTAAAGTTAGAAAATTTATAAGTACTTTTAATTAATTTTAAAAAGTGTCTCAATTTGCATACAAAATGTATTTTTTTTTTTGTTTATTTTGAATTTTCTCTTTGCGTAAAGCTAAGTGTACACGATTGGTTGATCTTACAATATTGTAAGATCTTACAATGTCTGACAATTATCTACCAATGAGCTGACAAATAAGTTGTGTGTGTACACGGTTGGTACAAAATCTACCAATCTCTTACAATAAATTGTCAGAAGTTGGATGACAATTCATTTTCAGATAGCCGGCTTAATACCTACCAATTAATTGTAAGAGATTAGTAGATTTTCTACCAACCGTGTACACACACAATTAATTGTCAGTTTTTGTTGGTTATGGAAACTGACAATTGAACCTTGGCTGCAAATTCTCTGACAATGAAAAAATTGTATGATGCTAAAAAACAAACATCTTACAATTTCTTCATTGTCAGAAACGTCAGACAACGATAAAAATTGGCAGGTCTGACAATATATTGTGTGTGTACACGATTATCAAATACCTTACAATTTACCGTCTTACAATTAATTGTCAGATACATTTTCTGACAATTAATTGGAAGATTACACGATTGTCAGCTAGCGTACACATGATTGTCAGATTTCTTACAATTAATTGTCAGACAATGATATAACAATTAATTGTCAGACAAATTTTCTGACAATTAATTGCAAGACTACACGATTGTAAGACATTATAAGCATGTTTTTCACTGACAGATCTGACAATATTCTAAGATCTACCAATCGTGTACACTTAGCTTAAGTATTACCAGAGTCGAGTTATTTTTAGGACATTATTGGACATTATAGCACATTATTGGAAAACCTTTTTTGTTGATTTTGTAAGGGAATTATTTATTAATTAAAGGGAAGTTTCTGAACCCACAGCGCCACAGTACTTTTGAGTTAAAAAACAGTTGACATAAACCCCTGCCTGGCGAATTTATATACTTTAAGCTCAGCTGCAGCAACAAAGTTGCGTGAGCGGAAATGGCCTCCGAAAAGGGAGTTAAAATCCTGAACACCCGCGAAGCGGGCCACCCACAATAATATTAAGTTAAAAAACTGTTGGTATGGGCGACTTTACACACCTTCCACTTTCAGTATTGTTAGTAAAAAAAAAACACTTAAATAAAAAGTGAGGTTAAAAATGAAAAAGTAAAACATTTTTTTTTATGATTCAACGGCGTTTCCTCACTTTAATATTTGTATATTGTACAAAAAAATATTATACATACGTGTTCATAAAGGAAAATCGCCCCAAATGAATTCCTGATATAAACACTTTCAGTGGAAATGAATTCTCAAAATAAAAAAATCTTTCAAATTGCAAACGAGACCCTGATTGATTTTGTATGGTAATTTAATCTCACGTATTAATTAAGTTAGAATTTTTTTTTCAGTTTAACCCATTACCGCCCTCTGTACTCGCGCGAGTACACCTACATTATACAATCAACGTTTTATTATTGTTTGTGTATGATTTCCAGGAAAGTAGTATTTTGAATTTTAAATAAATACCGGTTGCTGTGTTTTATGAAAAAAGTTGACCGTTGATGCGAAAAATGATGTCTATTTTTGTAGTTACAAATAGGAATAAATAAAATAAAGTTAAAACAAAAAAATTCAATAGCAGTCTTTTTTGGGTGTTAATGGGTTAAAAAGTTTATGGAAGAAGAACAAAAAGCGTGAATGCTTGTATTTATTTTTATTATAACAAAAACAAATCCATTCTTTTTCTCTTATTTCAACACCATTTAAACTCAACCTTAAGTCTTAATTCCTTATTAAACCTATTCTTCTGATAGTGCATATTATATACTACGATTCAAACAGTCTATTGAAATGGTTTAAATAGCAACTCCTCCTCGCAGGTTTTTCGCCATTAAATTCTTACGATCGAGTGTAATAAATAGGCTTCGGATTCTCATGCACTTAAAATCTGAAAATATGCGCTTAAAATATGCGCTTAAAAATTCAAAATATGCATTTAAAATATGCACTTAAAACCAATTCAACTTAATTTCTATTCATATTAAAAAAACACATTTTCTTCATCTTTTAAAATAAGTTAAAAATAAGACTCAAAAACTAAGCATGAGTGCATCAGTCAACATTTTTCAGCTTATATGTATGTAGTGGTTTATGTGTAGTCGCAACCGAAAACAGTTGGCTGTTCTACATGAAACATGTTAAGCTTTATGCGCGAAACAGATTAAACCAGCAACAGCACCAGCGCCGTCAACAGCAAACAGCACGCTGGCCAGCAAATACTTTTCAAACACATTAAACCAGCATCGTGTTGTAATTTTTTGACATTTATACGTCTTATTGTTGTTGCATTTTGTTTTATTGTAACCAGCAACAGCAAATTTTGGATTTTGACCAAACGACGCTGTTGACGTTGCTGGTGCTTGTCTATTTTGTATTGAACGATTAAAATACATTGGCGCAAAATTTTAAACAACCTATTATTAAGGGATTAGTATGATACTACTTAGCAATTTGCTAACTTTAAAGTAGTTTACTAACTCATTCTTAATTTTAAACATTTTCTAACTAGTATCGTACTAAAAGAATTTTCTTAATAAATTGCTTAATAAATTGCTTCTAAAACAATGACATTTCGTGTAAAAGAGTAAGTACAAGAACATTTTTTGATGTTTGCAAATGTCAAAGAGTCATATGAAGCTAGCACGATACTAAAAAAATAAAGTATGTATTCGATGATTTTAACTTTAATAAAAGGGTAGAGAAAGTATGATGCTATATTCGATTAAAATTTGCAAATTCGTTGTTTTAACCTATAGTATCATACTAAAACAGTTTTAGCATCGTACTAATTCAATTAAAATTTTGCGCCATTGGTTCTAAAACAATGGCTTCCGCTGTTGCTGGTGACGTTGCTGGTGCTGGTTCAATCTGTTTCGCGCTTTAAGCTGTACCACATTATACCCACACACTTTCAATTTTTTATATAGATGATCGTTTAAATTTCGATCTCATTTATACAGTTTCAAACACACAGACTTAATATTTTTTCCTTTCAATGTTTTGCCGCACAATCTAGTCAAGTTCATATAATGCACATTTGTTTATATAATGCTTTATATTGTGGTGTTTGAATATGATTTAAGATTGTGAAATGAATAAAAGGAATAGATAATAGGCTTAAGGTTTGTTTGCACTGACATAAAATTTATATTTTTTTTACTGCCTAGTTTAGTTTTTGAACAATATAGGTAGTTACTCTAAAAATATAAATTTATTATAAAAAAATATGCATTTATAGCAAAATATGCACACAAAAATGCAAAATATGCATTTATAGTAAAATATGCAAAAATATGCACTAACGGTTGAATGCCATTTTAAAGGAAATTTCTTGATTCGTATACATAATTAGTTGCCTTGCTTCCAAGGTCCTCCTAAAAAAATATGCATTTGCATGGAAATCCGAACCCTAGTAATAAAGAACATTTCAACTCAAAAAAGGTAAATAAGTAGTAGAAGGTGGCCTAAAATGGTACCCCCTAAAAAAATATGTCATATCTCGCAAAAAAGTGACATTTAAACTTAAATGTTATATTCTTTCCAAAGTTAAATCAATAACGCTTACATTTTCCGGCGTTCGTAATAAGTTTCAAAAAGTATTTAATGTTCAAAAACTCTTCAAATTCCAACGATAAAAATTATCCGGGCAAGTTAGTCAACTAGGCAAGTAAACCAAAAATTTAACAAATTTTAACCAAAACCTTCTAATTCTGTTTGATTCTACAATTTCTAGCAACGGGGCCATTTTAACTTGGTAGGCCACTTAAGTCATCTTCCGCTAGTTGAATCCAGCTTCAAGCTCCTTAACTGTTTATAAGTGAATCCGAAGAGGGACAAAAATGTGATCTCCCCTACGTACTTATTTATTTAGCCAGAGACATAATACGTTTGGAAAGCGCATTCGGTAAGATAAATGGAATGATTTAGATTTTAACGTTGCTTTTAAAAAACTTTTTAGGTATAAACAAAGCGTAAAATTACTCAATTGGTGAATTTGCTTCAAGTGATAGTGAGGTTTGTTCACTTGAATGTATAAATTCTTCCTTTACTATTTCGAAGATAACACACACATCTTCCAATTATTTACGTTGGGCATTGCGCAGACTGTAAAGAAAGATTGTATCGTTGCTTCTTATGTTATTTTTAAATAAGTTTTTAAATTGCCACATATCGCATGCTTAATGGAATACTGACCCATTAGGAGATAGGTCAAAATTGAGTTACGTACAAATACAGGCTTTTGCAAGCCTCAGATCTCATGAATAGTTTATCATACTTTAAGAATACCAGTATTGATGATTAATTAATGAATTAGTTTTAATGCAACAAGTAGGACAAATCCTGATACAAAGATCTTTTTTTGCTACTTCCCAAAAATCGTTTTTTCGAGTTAGGTCAGTATTCCATTAAACATACGATATGTACATCCATTCATACATGTACTTACATGCATGCATTTACTAAAGTGTATATACTGTGAGCGTCAAAAGTGACGATCAAATTGACTTTCATTTGACGTTTACGAAAAGGGCCATTTTGTTCAGTTTTTATTTTTAAACCTGCGAGAGGTCTCTGTTTGTAGGCCCATCTGACTATGGCTTAAGGTAAAAAAAATCCACTATCGAATAAATTTTCACATTACGAGAAAAAAAAATTGAGACGAAAATCGAGGAAATTCAAATCGACACCAACCACTCTTAATCGATCTCAAGGCCGCTTAGGATAGCTCCTACAAAGGCCAAAAATATCTAGTCTTGACATCCCTGCCAATCTCGTCCTTTTGTACAGAGATCAATGGATAGACCTCATCTGCATTTCTCAAATTTCCTATAAAGCAGAAATGAAGTTCTTCTGCATTTTGCTCTTTTTCTCTCTATCTAACAAAAAATATGAATTCTGTATTTGGCTTCCCTTTTTCTGCAGAAATCAGATGCAGATACATGTAAATCCACCATCAGATGTCGTAAAAGGGTTTAGACAACGCGATAAACGTTCATGCGAACTTTGAGTGTGCGAAACTATAGCCCCTAGCTAGGTTCCAAACTGAAGAAGCATCTTGGTTTGGGCCTTGGTGCAGCCCGGACTGTTGCCCCACCGTAAGTTGGTAAGTTAGACACTCCTTATTTGTGCTCTTTCAAGCAAAAATCATTTAAAAAATGTGATAATGGAAGAAAAAGGTCTAAAATAGAGAGCTAACATTCAAGACTTTAAATATGTAGAACTCCTATGAAAAAAGCTTAATACAATTTAAAAGTACTACCACTTATAAAAGTAATTGTAATGGAAGAACCGTGAGGAATTAAAAACCTCATGCGAAGCGTCTAGACCGATGTTTTCGTCGGCAACTTTCGACTGTGTTCGCAATTTAAAATAACGGATGTGTTCAATTACGCCACAAATTATACAGCTTATACAGCCTTGTTTACTTACTCGTTTTAGCGACGTAGTAAAGTAACTTCGACTTTACAACAACTCTAATCATGAAAAAGCTTATTAATAAAAAAATACACGAGGGATAGAGGCGAAGTAAGCTAAAACTTGTTCGAAGGAGGTTTAAAGCCGTTCTAATATCTTAATGTCATTTTGACATGACATCGTGTGAAATTCACAAAAAGGATTTGTTTGACGTGGCGTTTTTCAAAAAACGATTTAGGGCGACCCCAGGGTGACTTCAGGGCTCAAAGAACAAACCTAATATATTATTTTAGAAAGTGGGACGTTGCGCGTGTATCAAATTTTTTATTTTTCAGATAAATCAAGCTAAACAGAAACATCTCAAAATTAACAACGTTCTTTAAACTTTAACTAGAATTCAGCAAAATTTCTTGTCAAACCCAAAAAGTTCTCAACAAACTTGTGTAAACATGGGCTGGTGGTTTCATCGGGCCATATTTCTTCGTGAATAATGGATACATAAATCGCGTGATAAATTTTCTGGACGGTTGATTTCTCGAAATAAAGTCTTATTGGCCACCTAGATCATTCAATCGTACACTCCACAATTTTTGATTTTTTGAAAATTATAACTTAAGGAAAGTTCTATTATAACGAGCATGCTCACATTTAATCTTTTTAACCGGTGGTCGCTTTCTGGTTGAGCAGACCATTTAAAAATAAAGTATATCGGTCGTCACGTCTGTCCGAAAGAAAATTAACACACTCAAAATAATACAATTTTGGAGTGGCGTTCAAATAAATATTTGCTGGAAAAAACATCCAACTTAATTTTTCAATATTTGGACCTTACAGATCATTTCAATGGTTTGTGCTTTTTTTTAAATGTTGTTTTTTCGGATAGATAATAATGTTTATTAACTTACATGTATTAATAAGGGGACAATTTAAACAGCTGCGCTTGAGAATAGTAGGTCTATTCAATTTTAATCGGTCTATTGAATATAAGGACAATCGATCCAAAGAGATTTTAGATGGGGATGACCCAAGGTATGACCAATGGCAATGGCATTTCAATTCATTACACTCACATATTTGCCGTGTTGACGCTAAGTTAGAATTATTTGAGTTTGATGAAGTATCTGACATAATTGTTTTTATTATTTTGTGATTAATAAATTTCCGAAAAGTTTAAAATTTGTATTATTTTGAGTAATTTAGCACGATAAGACAAGGAGAGTTCAGAATATTGAAAATGTTCAATGTTATGATATTATAGTGTAATTGTATTATCATATTATTTGGCACGCTTATAATGCATTGCCCATTTATACTGAGTTTCTAGCAACTTCTTAGTCAATTAGATTCAATTTAATTTACCCTTAATCTTCTTCAATTTTCTAAGTTTAAAATAAAAATTTATTTATTTGTTAAATTTGTTAAAATTGAGTTCTCCCTACATCCCTGAGAAAAAGAAATCAGACCAAAAACATAAATGTTAAAAAAAGAGCCAAGTTCTATCCAAAAAGCTTTGTGTAACAAGTCAGCCGTGAAAAGTACTGCGATCTAAAAGTACGCCAAGTTCTTACTTCATTAAGGTTAAATACCGAATATTTAAAGTAGAATAATATTGAAACAGCTACAATGTAATAGATAAATTTTATTATTTAATGATTACTAACTAAAATTTGATGGGTTTACTGGTCAAGTTTTTAAAACCTTTCGAATTGGGCATAAAAAAAAACTTGCCATCATTCTACAGCAATCGAAAGTGCTCCATGTAAATTAAAAATTTACTCAGAAAGTAGGCGGATAACACGCCCCCTGAATGAAAAACCTCAATTTTTATTTTTGATCCTTTATATGCAATTTGAGCCCTATCGTTCTACCAAATTTCATTGTTCTACTGCAATCGTAAGTGTTCCATATACAGGGTGATTGGCATAAGGTGTGACAAAAAGCTAGGGCGTGTAGGTTGGACTTAGACAAGAAAAAAATCGTATGGGAGGGGGGGGTCTATTTCCCCCCGTTTAGGCGGGAGGGGCAATTTAAGAAAAAAATCACTTAAAACAGAAAAAAAATTATTAAAAAATAACGGTGATACCTACGGACTATTGCTATAGCATTTTGAAAAGCCAGAAATACACTCTTTAATCCTGTTTTTAAATAAAGTTGTTCGAGTGAATAGTTTTTGAAAAATTAATTTTCAAAATCAAAATTTTGAAAAAAAAAAATTAAAAATTTTTTTTTAAACAATTTTTTTTCAAAATTTTACGTAATTAAGTATAATTTTTTTATTCAATATTCAATGCTCTTATTAATTTTTGATCAAACACAAAAAACCGGATGTCAAAATGTTTTGTAGTTTTTGAGAAAATCAAAAATAACAAAAACTACTTTTGTTCTAAGAAAAGCCTTTTATTTTAGTTTTAATACGTTTTTGGATTCTTAGGTGAATTAACGATTGAAAGGATTAACTTTCTTTTTACTATTTTTTTAATTATCGTCTTATAAGCATACAATAAAGTGACAAAGTACTGGATTAACACATTTTTTTATTGAGAACACCTGCGTGAGAGCATTGGATTAATATTAACCTGCGAATGTTTTTTAAATAATTTTTTGTAATAAGCTTTAGTTAAAAAATAGTTAACAATTTAAATAAACAGTAATTATGTATTTTATCTAAATATGCATGTATTTCTTATTTTAATTGATTTCAAGATTCAGGAACATTCTTGTTCTTATTTCGCAATTGCACTTTTCTGTCACTAGTTAGGGCGTGTAACGTTGCATTATTTAAAAAACATTCGCAGGTCAATATTAATCCAATGCTCTCACGCAGGTGTTCTCAATAAAAAAATGTGTTAATCCAGTACTTTGTCACTTTATTGTATGCTTATAAGACTGATAATAAAAAAATTTTACAAAAAAAGTTAATCCCTTTTTCCGTAAATGCACCTACGCCAAGCCGACCCCACCATAATAAAAAAGTGGCAGGTCAATTTTAAACCAATGCTCTCACGCAGGTGTTCTCAATGAAAAAATGTGTGAAATATGGTTAATCCAGTACTTTGTCACATTATTGTATGTTTATAAGACGATAATTAAAAAAATAGTAAAAAGAAAGTTAATCCTTTCAATCGTTAATTCACCTAATAATCCAAAAACGTATTAAAACTAAAATAAAAGGCTTTTCTTAGAACAAAAGTAGTTTTTGTTATTTTTGATTTTCTCAAAAACTACAAAACATTTTGACATCCGGTTTTTTGTGTTTGATTAAAAATTAATAAGATCATTGAATATTGAATAAAAAAATTATACTTAATTACGTAAAATTTTGAAAAAAAATTGTTTAAAAAAAAAATTTTCATTTTTTTTTTTTCAAAATTTTGATTTTGAAAATTAATTTTTCAAAAACTATTCACTCGAACAACTTTATTTAAAAACAGGATTAAAGAGTGTATTTCTGGCTTTTCAAAATGCTATAGCAATAGTCCGTAGGTATCACCGTTATTTTTTAATAATTTTTTTTCTGTTTTAAGTGATTTTTTTCTTAAATTGCCCCTCCCGCCTTAACCGGGGGAAATTGACCCCCCCCTCCCATACGATTTTTTTCTTGTCTAAGTCCAACCTACACGCCCTAGCTTTTTGTCACACCTTATGCCAATCACCCTGTATCACCCCCGTTTAGGCGGGAGAGACAATTTAAGAAAAAAATCACTTAAAACAGAAAAAAATTATTAAAAAATAACGGTGATACCTACAGAGTAATGCTATAGCATTTTGAAAAGCCAGAAATACATTCTTTAATTTTGTTTTTAAATAAAGTTGTTCGAGTGAATAGTTTTTGAAAAATTAATTTTCAAAATCAAAATTTTGAAAAAAAAAAATGAAAAAAATTTTTTTAAAAATTTTTTTTTCAAAATTTTACGTAATTAAGTATTATTTTTTTATTCAATATTCAATGCTCTTATTAATTTTTGATCAAACACAAAAAACCGGATGTCAAAATGTTTTGTAGTTTTTGAGAAAATCAAAAATAACAAAAACTACTTTTGTTCTAAGAAAAGCCTTTTATTTTAGTTTTTATACGTTTTTGGATTCTTAGGTGAATTTACGATTGAAAGGATTAACTTTCTTTTTACTATTTTTTTAATTATCGTCTTATAAACATACAATAATATGACAAAGTACTGGATTAACCATATTTCACACATTTTTTCATTGAGAACACCTGCGTGAGAGCATTGGTTTAAAATTGACCTGCCACTTTTTTATTATGGTGGGGTCGGCTTGGCGTAGGTGCATTTACGAAAAAAAGGATTAACTTTTTTTGCAAAATGTTTTTATTATCAGTCTTATAAGCATACAATAAAGTGACAAAGTACTGGATTAACACATTTTTTCATTGAGAACACCTGCGTGAGAGCGTTGGATTAATATTAACCTGCGAATGTTTTTTAAATAATTTTTTGTAATAAGCTTTAGTTAAAAAATAGTTACAAATTAAAATAAACAGTAATTATGTATTTTATCTAAATATGCATGTATTTCTTATTTTAATTGATTTCAAGATTCAGGAACATTCTTGTTCTTATTTCGCAATTGCACTTTTCTGTCACTAGTTAGGGCATGTAACGTTGCATTATTTAAAAAACATTCGCAAGTCAATATTAATCCAATGCTCTCACGCAGGTGTTCTCAATGAAAAAATGTGTTAATCCAGTACTTTGTCACTTTATTGTATGCTTATAAGACGATTATTAAAAAATAGTAAAAAGAAAGTTAATCCTTTCAATCGTAAATTCACCTAAGAATCCAAAAACGTATAAAAACTAAAATAAAAGGCTTTTCTTAGAACAAAAGTAGTTTTTGTTATTTTTGATTTTCTCAAAAACTACAAAACATTTTGACATCCGGTTTTTTGTGTTTGATCAAAAATTAATAAGAGCATTGAATATTGAATAAAAAAATAATACTTAATTACGTAAAATTTTGAAAAAAAATTGTT
Organism: Chrysotoxum bicinctum; assembly: GCA_911387755.1. Taxonomy (NCBI): domain Eukaryota; kingdom Metazoa; phylum Arthropoda; class Insecta; order Diptera; family Syrphidae; genus Chrysotoxum; species Chrysotoxum bicinctum. Next base: position 46,059,439 of record OU426988.1, on the reverse strand, counting down.
TAAAAAAATTTTTTCATTTTTTTTTTCAAAATTTTGATTTTGAAAATTAATTTTTCAAAAACTATTCACTCGAACAACTTTATTTAAAAACAAAATTAAAGAATGTATTTCTGGCTTTTCAAAATGCTATAGCATTACTCTGTAGGTATCACCGTTATTTTTTAATAATTTTTTTTCTGTTTTAAGTGATTTTTTTCTTAAATTGCCCCTCCCGCCTAAACGGGGGGAAATAGACCCCCCCCTCCCATACGATTTTTTTCTTGTCTAAGTCCAACCTACACGCCCTAGCTTTTTGTCACACCTTATGCCAATCACCCTGTATAATTTACATCAGTTCTGAGGAAGTGGGCGGATACCACGCCCCTGAATAGAAAACCTCAAATTTTATATTTTTTGCTTTGTATGCAAATTAAGCCCTGCCACTTTACCAAATTTCATCGTTTTAGAGCAGTCGGAAGTGCACCATTCAACCAACACCAATTCGGAGAAAGTGGGTGGATACCACGCCCCTTGAATGGAAAAGCTCAATTTTTATTTTTGGTCCTTTATATGCAATCTAAGCCCTACCGGTTCACCAAATTTCATCGTTTTACAGCACTCGGTAGTGCTCCATTCAACAAACACCAATTCAGAGAAAGTGGGCGGATACCACGCCCCCTGAATGGAAATCTTCAAATTTTCGATTTTTTCCTCTGCTTGCATGACAAGACCTACCGTTGTTCAAAATTACAAGATTCTACGATGTCGGGAAGTGCTCCATAATTTTGATGATCTGTCAGTCAGTCAGTCAGTCAGTCATTTAGGGTTTTTGTGATTTTTGAGGCCTTATATCTCAGGAACCGCTTATGCTAGAAAATTGAAATTTGGTGAGGCGCCTGTGCTGACTAGCTTAGCAAATATTCGGACTTTTAAGTTTCTGACTTCATTGGTACTGAAGATAGGGAGGGGTCAAAAATCGCCTAAGTTTGTTCCTGTAAAAAGGGTGTAGTGCCAGAACTTGGCTAGGCACTACCGTGCCCTTTGATTGGTTTTTTCCTTCTACTCGTAATAAGCGAAATGTATGAGAAAGAATGAGAAAGAATGAGAAAGCATTATGTGTTCAAACAAATGTCAAGAAATGCAAAAAAAATATTTGGAAAGATCCTGTGGCATAAAATGCTTATTTATTATTTTTGCACTGATGGGTTTGTATCGGTTCCAGGCGACCATGCGAATTCAACAACTGATCCACAGATGCTTTGGAAAGTCAGAACCTCATTTTGAAGTCATAGTCGGAGGATGGATTCCTGTGAATCCGGAATACTCTTTCTGGACGAATAACTGATACTGATCCGAACTTTAAAAAAAATGATTTTTTTTTCCTTTTTTAATAACACTGCGTTACAAATGAAAAAAAAGCTGAGTACCCGCTTTGAAATGTCATGTTTTCTTATTTACACCTATCGTTTATTAAACATACATAAAAATTTTCTTTTCATCACATCTCATTTTTCTTCCGTAATAATGTGCCAAATTATATTAAAAATTTAAAGGCCAAAACGTATTTTAAAGAAATACATTTCTACATATGTACATACATACATTTCATAGATACATTTCTGTTAGAAGCCAATAAATTCCAATCTTTTAATCTAGATCTTAGTAATTCAGTCTAATTGAAAAACCTAAGTCTCGTACCAAATCATTCAATTCATTTTGATTTACTAGATGTGGTTGGCCAAGAAAACTTGTTGAAGGTAAAACCTCGGGATCTTCGCTTATATTCCACAATATTTAGCAAATCTTTGGTTCTTCTGAAATCTCGATTTCATTGTTGGAGAGATAGAGGAGCAGGCATTTCTTTACTGTGTGGTACTGGTTTCGACATTGAAGGAACGTCAGGATACTTGATGTTGTGCTTGATTTTTTTTAGTAAAACCTCATATGTCAGTCATGCAGATGTAGCAATCATTAAAATGATTACTAAGTTCACGCCATAAAGCTGGTACGGCAAATGGCATTGACATCTTGTTCCCATTTAACCAAGATATGAGAGTAGCATAGCACGAAACACAAAAAAACTTTGGTATCCATGGTTTATCTTGATTAATAGCACGTCTAAAATAGAGTAAATATGCATTTTTCACTTTTTCCGAACCATTTTTTGTTTGTGATTTCACAATATACTGTCCGCAAACGTAACAAAACTTATTTGGTGCATTTAAGCAGTTGCGACGACCACTTAGTCCAGTATTCATTTTGGATTTTCAATTAAATATGTACAAAGATCCCCCCTAGGTTTTTTCAGCACCAGCATACAAAAATATCGCAATATAGGCATACATCTCTGCTTCAGAGGTGTCATACCACCTGCGCATTCGCTGTGGATTGCTAGACAAACCGTTTTCCTCATAAATTCTCTTTGCTATATTTTGAACAATATTTGGAGTTACCAAGGACTTGAAAACGTCTGCCTTTTCCGAAAAAAATTTCGAACATCTTGGAACCCATCTTAGTCTGTCATTACGATTCCTGATCGTCCTTTGTGTTTCATCGTCATCCTTGCAACATACCGCATACCTCTGTTTGGTGCAACAGGATCTTTATCTTCTTGCTCATGCCGGTTGCCTTGTTGCTGCTGTCTTTCGGTCTCCTCTTCTTCTTCCACGTCAAATTCAACCTTTCTTTTATAATATGCAAGATATCGCACTGAAATCACTTGTTTGCACAAACCAATTTTCACCGTTGTAAAATACAAAACAAAACAATTACAAAAAAACAGTCGATATCCTGTAAGACGAAAGCTTTGAAAATGAAATTCCTCTTGTTTGCATTTTTTCATAACTTTCAAAGGCTTTCCCCGAAAGTGAATGTTCATACTATTCAATTATTATGTCAGCAACTCAGCTAAAACCTTGTTTCACCCTTGTATTTGTTTTATATCTAAGTGTGTCTTAGAGGACTTTGACTGTACAAAAATATTGAAAATGTCAAACTTACGGTGAAAAATATAAAAACAGTCAACGCCGTAAGTCAAAATACCAGAATTTTCTTTTAGTCGAAGTTTTCCCATATTTCGTTGATTTTCTACCATACACCTATTTCATATTTTTCAGCTACTGTATCTTCTAGGTGGCTAAACTGCATCTCATTCTTGTATTTTAGAGTCAGAAAAGCGCAGGTAAGAGGTGTTCGATTTTACAAAATATTTATATAAAAATACCATTGTAAAATCAATAACGAAAACATTGCAAGACAATGCTTTCCATACAAAAAAGACGCGATTTCGGTATATTTTGTTTATAGTCTCATTATCTCGCAAATATCCACTAAAACTATTCAAAAGTAGCTTTGTGTATATCTATACACTATAATTTAAGTATATGTATGTCTTCTTGGTATGGTCCAGTGTAAAAAATATGTTAAAGTTTGTTTTAAAAAATGGATTGGGCACTGAGTGCCCAGTGTACCGTTATTTTTGGTCTTAAATAAAAACGGGTGGGGGAAAATGATATCTACCAAGTTTACAGAAAATCGGCCAAGCCGTTTAGGCTGTAGTCGAAAAGACAGACAGAAAAACAGAATTTCGACACCCAGTTTTTTCGACTTCGCTATCATCTTAATATCAACTTTGATCAAAATCTCGAGTTCGATTTTTTTTCCAAATACAAAACTTACCCTATAGTACCTTTAAGACAAGTAAAATGTGCAGGAAAGTAGTTGAGGAAATACATACATACATATGAAATCTCATATGACTTTTGACAGTTTGATCGTTACCTGAACTCGCCGCAGCAAAATACCTAGATCTACTTCAGGGCGAGTTCAGGGCGACCCCAGGTCTCAAAAAAACACAGAATATACTCACAATGATGACTTCGGTTTTTCAAAAAACGATTTAGGGCGATCCCAGGGTCACTGCGCCCTGAAGTCACAAACCTATTGTCACAAATGTCCGCTGTCAATGAGATGACAATAGAAAACTATCTACATACATTGCTAAAATCTTACGGTTGGCAGATTTTTTTCCGAACTCAGTGTCAGGTGGTTAACGGTTAACCTGGCAATGATTTTTCTGACAACGTAGGGTAGAGTGAACCCCATTAGTGCGTACATTATAAAAAAATTGTCACTTCACACGGTTGTCAGATGTTTTTTTCGTTGTATATATTTTTGCATAATCTTATATCTCACAAACTGCGCCGTGTCCCGATTTAAGAATACAATCATTTGCATACTCTCCACTTTTTTTCTGAAGGATTTAATTTAATTTTCACCGCGACCAATTAAGAAATACTTAGCAATTCTCATGTAAACCATAAAGAACGACATCTTAAGCTGCATTTAGACTTTCGGTGTTGTGCTCTGTGTATGTTGTTCGTTGTTGATCGCACGCGGGACAACGAGAATGTAAATGATAAAAACGAACAACGAACTAAGAACGAATACGAAATGTGCAAATTCAAAGGAGCTCGGAAATTTCGGAGTTCGTTGTTTATTGTTAACCCAACAACGTGTGTTTAAATGAACATTGTTTTGCAGTGCCATGCAACTCGTAGGTACATTTTTGAAGTGTTTTTGGGGCGACTTTCCTTTAAGGTAGCACGAGTATAGTGTTGATTTTTTTTTTACAGTTAGGTATGGGTCTCAATAGAACAGGGTTAAAATATTAGAGTGAGGAAACCCCCCAAAATCCTAAAAAAAAAAATATTTTCTTTTCGGTTTTAACCTCACTTTTTGTTTGACTCAATTTTTTTGGCGAAATTGTAAATTAAAGTGCTTAATTGGTTTATGTATTCAATGTTACTATCTATTCTGAATCGAACATAAAAAACCGAATGATTTTATGTCTTTTAGTTCTTGAGAAAATTGAAAATTACTAAGACTACTTTTTGTTTTTTGCTTACATACTTACATAAATGCATCAGTGCTAGCATCCAGCATTATGGCGCATAAACAGTGAGATATGCAACCCCCCTGCTTGGGCTCACTATAGGATTTGGGGTAGGTGCGAGGTTGGGTGCCCGCAAAGTTTCTTTTGTACTTCATAATTTCAATACAAGTACAATAAATTTCAAGAATATCCCAAAAAAACAGCGCGTATAAAATCACTGAACCAAAGAAAGAGAGGAAAAACGTCAAAATAAAGCAAAAAAAAAGTTTTTCATGTGCATCGCAGCCATTATTGTGTTCAATTTGTATGAAAAAGTGAAACTTTAAAAATTAATTAAAAATAGTTATAAATGTTTCCTCACTTTAAAATTGTGATATTTGTTATTTAAAAGTGCTAATCTATCGAATAAAACTATCCGCGTGTGGAAATTCGTGCTACCTTAAAGGAAAGTTGAGCCGTGTTTTTTATTAGTGAATAGAGCATCAGGAGGCTTCATTATAAATTGGGGTACCTAGGTATGTATATAAATAGGGTTTTACGTTTCTTTCTAGTACATACCAATAATAATCTATATAATGTATATAAAAATCAATGCCACTTTTCGTTGTGTTTTTATAACTCAAGAACGGGCTTACCTATCCGAACCAAATGTTTAGGCTTTGTTCGGACTATGTAGTAGATAGTTTATTTGAAGTTTGCACAAAATCGGTCGAGCGGTTCTTCATTTATCACATTTTTTGTAACAAATGAATTCAATAAATGTCGGATCATTTTGTTAGTGGAGATTTTGCTGTCAAATTGAAACTTTTTTCATATATGGATTGTGCTGTCAAATTGAATTGTTCAAATGTACTATGTACAGTTACTCCCAAAATTGAGCGTACACCAAGTAAAAATTATTATTTTTGCGCTTTTAATGGTACAAATATTAATTTTCAATATATTTTTTTTAATTTTATTTTTATTTAAATATTAAAGAACTGATATTTGAAAGAAAAACTCTTAAAATAGTAAATAAAACAGTGCAACAATTAAAATACTAAAAAAAATGCATTATTTTTACTCACAAAAATGAGCGTACACCCTGTTAGCAAGCATTGTAAAATGGTATGATCATAAATTAACCCTACTTTAGCTGTAGTATTTTACTTTGCAATATATTATAATACATTCTAGCTTACCTCGCGACATTTTAGCCAACGGTTTTTTTATTTTTCTTAGTAATTTGTTAAAATGAAAGAAAAACGAAAACAAACCGAATTTCTAACATTTCTACAAGAAAACTTTTAACCACCTTGCATTCCAAAGGAAAATCTTTGCGGTAAATTGGTGAAATCATCGGGCGAACACATTCGACTGTCCAAAAAATCGTTAACAAATATCTTTTTGATAGTATGCTATTTAATAGCATTGGTAGATGTCGAAAAACTTCCGCTTCAATATGAATGGCTTATTATGCTATTATGCCAATCTAAAATCCAAAAACAAGTTCCAAATTAAGCGTCGGACATCGAGGAAATCATAAAAAGGCCGACATTATCAAAAAATCACGAAACCGTTCGGTGCGCTCTACGCAAAAAACCTAAACGGAAGAGTTGCTCGCAAAAAAACTTTCATTTCGTTGAGTAATCAAAGTAAACGGTTACAGTTGGCTACAAAGCATATTAATAATCAACAAAGCTTCTGGGAGAGTGTTTTGATTACTGAAGAAAGGAAAATAAACTTATTTGGTCCCGATGGCAGGCAGATCGGTTAGAGAGAGCCAAGCACAGAATTAAAAAAAAAAAGTTTTCCTAGTGTTAAACAAAGAGGTAGTTGTTGCATGTTGTGGGGCTCAATAGCTGCTAGTGGTTCACGAACTTTCGAGTTTATAAAAACCGTTATTGGTAGATGAAAGTTTCTTGACATCGTCAAAAGAAATATGATCCAAACAGCGGAACAGCTGAGTTTACCAACAGAGTTCTAATTTCAACAGAAAAACGACCCCAAAAACATCGCTTGTTTCAAAGAGAATGGTGGCTTTATAACGTCAAGAATCAGCTTAGGACCCTATCTGAATCAAAGGACCTCAATCTCATTGATTATTTTTTGGGAAAATAAATAAAAAAAACTTTAAAATGTTAATGCAAAAAATAAAACCGAGTTGAAAGAAAAGGTAAAACATGTAAGGGAAAGTATTCCTCCATCCTACATTTAAAATAATGGTGGAATCAATGGCTCGTCAATTAAGAGCAGTGGTAAATACTAAAGGCTATAACACAAAATATTGAATTTGAAAATTATATTGCATTTTTTGTTTGTTTTTTAAGTTTTGTATAAATGTACGCTCAATTTTGTGAGTTGAAATAATGCATTTTTTTTAGTATTTTAATTGTTGCACTGTTTTGTTTACTGTTGTAATAATTTTTTTTTCAAATATCAGTTCTTAAATATTTAAATAAAAATAAAATCAAAAAAAAATTATTGAAAATTAATATCTGTACCATTAAAAGCGCAAAAATAATAAATTATTACTTGGTGTACGCTCAATTTTGGGAGTAACTGTACATATATGTGTGCGTGTACTTTTCTCAGTTTTTTTGGCGATACTGATACACCACTATTAATGTAGCAATTTGTTTTTAATTTGATTTATTCTTTTTTATATGAAGGAATAATGCCACGAGCCGGGCGAGCAAATATAGGTCGGCGAACGCGTAATGCAAATGATGTGGCATTACTAAGACGATCACAGACTGCAGATGAACGCGCACATGCTAATGCATCGCAGCGTGAACGTAATGCACGAAATAGATCTATTGACCCTGTACCTGTACTGAATCTTGCACGGCGATCACGAATACGTCGTGCTCCTTTGGCTGAAATGATGCGTGCTGCTTTTAATTACAACAGTCAAATTAATTATAGTATGTACGGATACATTGGAATGATGGACGCAATATGTCCACATTGTTATGCGGCTAACTTTCCAGGTGAAACGCCCGGCATCAGGTTTCGAACCTGAATCATGAAATGTCGGAGCAAAAAAAAAATCGAGCAAATGCAAGATTTTCGGAGTAGATTTGAAACAAAAAGAAAATCCTTACTTTTCAGGAAAATTAAAACATACATATGTATGAACATAAAAAAATAGTATTAGCAAAAAAGAAAAATAAATCACAGGTTTCATTGGAAAACTAAGTATTATTTTCAAAAATTGTTTTGTAAAAATAAACAAATTACAAATTCAGAAAGATTTTTTAACAAAGGTTTAATGTTTTTTTTCAACAATGTCATATTTGTATATAAATTAGACAATTTGTCTGTGTGGAAAAAGTGGAGTAAATTTCGAAAAATCGGAGCGTAGGAGTAGATTTAGGTTTGAACCTTGTCCGGTATGTGTTGTGCTAATGGCAAAGTGAGATTGCCAGCATTAGAAACTCCACCCGAACCATTGTATTCACTTATTTTTGGGACATCTCAAACGTTGAATCACTTTTTGAGTCATATTGAACTATACAATTCGGCATTTCAAATGACTTCTTTTAGTGCTGCTAAAATTATTAGAGACAATTTTATGCCGACGTTTAAGGTAAATACTTCAACAGGACTGTCCTATGTTTATATCAATCTGAATCATAAAGTGTTCGATATTTTTAAAAATTCCGATCCAACATCTACCTAAAATTGCATACATGCTACAGATTCACCCCGACGCTGATAATCAATTTTTGCACAATCTACATTAAAATTGCCATTGAATGTACAGGCGATTGAAACTACAACTTGCAATATTTTCGAGAAATTCTGCTATGGCAAAAGTTCTGCGATTAACGTCGTAATCAACAGCTTTTTGGTGGTGCTTTGATAATACTGTCAGGGGATTTTCGTCAAACATTGCCTGTCATTCCTCGATCAACTCCTGCTGATGAAATAAATGCCTGTTTGAAGTCATCAGTTCTTTGGAGATATGTATGTACAAAAATTGACACTGAACATTAATATGCGTATTCACCTACAAAATGATCCAGCTGCCCATGAATTTTCAAAACAATTGTTAGAAATTGGTGATGGCAAAATATAAATCGACAGTACCAACGGATTGATCGCTGTACCAAACAATTTTTGTACAATTGCGCAATCGATAGATGGATTGATTGAATGTGTTTTCCCGAATATTCTTCAGAATTACAGAAATTATGATTTGTTGAGAAAACGCGCCATTTTAGCACCCAAGAACATTCATATCAATGCCATTAATTTTCAAATTCAAGCGAAACTGCCAATTCCCAATTGACAGTGTTATGAATCAAGATGAATTATCCAATTGAATTTTTAAATTCATTGGAACCGGCTGGTATGCCACCGCATGTCCGCATTGCTTGAATCTGAAAGTTGGTTCTTTGATTATATTATTGCGAAATATTAATCCACCAAAACTGTGTAATGGCACCAGATTGGCAGTTATTGCCAAATTTGATTGAAGCTACGATCCTAACTGCTAAATCAAAAGGAGAAGTTTGATACCGCGTATCCTTATGATTCTAACTGATATGCCATTTGAGTTCAAACGATTACAATATCCTATGCGTTTATCATTTGCGATGTCCATCACAAGGCCCAAGGGCAAACATTTCACGTTTGTGGTGTGAATTTGGAGGAATCATGTTTTTCACATGGCCAACTTTATGTTGCCTGTTCCAGAGTCGGTACCACTAGCCGTTTGTTTATTCATGCTCAAAATGGAAAAACAAAAAATATTGTTTATCCAAATGTTTTGGATTAAGTTTTAAAATAGCTAGCAATTAATAAAATATTTTTTTGTTTGAATAAATGAATAATTTGATGTATTGTTTTATTATTTCACTTTATACGTAGCGAAGCACGTACCGGGCCGCTAGTACTTTATATATAATAAATCAGAGAAACACAAAAAGCACGATACAACTTATTATAGGCTCCATATTTTATACAAGTAGATAATGAACTTTCCATATACTTAAAAAAAAGATTTTCGTAAACGACTGTTTTGTTTTTAAACAAGTCCTTTCAACAAACAAAGAAGCTCAACATGTTTCTTTATGCATTCATAAATAATTTCCGAAATTTTCTGGCTGTAATCTTAATTCTTCAATTATAATATATTTTGACTGTTTCTTTTCCAAGGAACCTTTCGTCCAACAACATCTTCTTATTTTCTTTTTTTTCACTGCCAACATTTAGCTATTAAGAACGAACTAAAAACCAAACCGAATTATTGTTAATGCTTCTTCGTTGTTCGTTGTTGAGAGAAGAACGAACAACGTACATCGTACAGCGAATGAAAAACGAAAGTCTAAATGGGGCTTTACTATTTGCAAAAACTCTGACGATGTCTTAATGCCTGACAATAATAACTGTTGTGAGTTCAGACGTGTTCAAATGCTTTTCAGATGGCCGTCTGAAAAAGACCTCACAATAACATTTATGACAAATGTGTCAGGCAAAATTGTAAGTTCAGACGTACCAACAATTGGAACAAGAATATATTTTCTAGTTATAGATCTGACAATCGTCTGTACTTAGCTTAAATAATCTGCATTTAAAACGAAATGCACGACTGGATCGCACGCACTTGCTCTTATGTACAAGTACTTTGGGATTTAAAATACGTTTTATAAATATAAAACATGGATTTAATGAGATAAAAATGTTCAAATGCATGAAATTGCCGTCTGATTACCGGAAAAGTATGAATTTACGCAAAATAAAGTTTCTTTCAAATTTTTCTAGAACAAAATTTGGGATGCCAATTTTAAGTGCTTAGTAATATATATGTAGATTTTAGGAAATAATTTCAAAAAATTATCGTTCACACGTTTTCAAGATATTGATTTTTTCAAAAAAATAAATTGGATTTTTTTTTAAAAAAAAACAAAAAAAAATATTTTTTTCGAATATTTTTATATACAATATTATTTTAAACTTAAGGAGCTGCTAATGAGAAAGTCGAAAATCAAAACAACGGTTCTATGACAGGTACCATTAATAACATTTTGCACCAACATTTTTTTTTACAAAAATGTAGGTAGTCCATGTCCATAATATCACACTCAATTTTTTTTATCAAAATCGTTAGAGCCGTTTTCGAGATAAATAACATTTTGCAATAGGGGTGTATGGGGGTACCGTCAGTTTTGGAGCTAAAAAAAATCAATTTCCCCTCTAGGGAATCACCGAAGACTCTTAACGACTGAGATTGAAGAAAATAAGTCTAGTGGTGACACACTGAAACATGTTTTTTGTGTACTAAATTTTCCTTAAAATTTTTATAAAAAAAAATTGATATACAAATTTTTAGCATGCAATAAAATACATTTTATAAGTAATTTAAAAATTTATTCGTGTAGGTATCCGTTTTCAAGATATTGAATTTTCAAAAAAAAAATTTGATTTTTTTTTTAAATACAAAAATTATTTTTTTTCGAAAAAAAAGTTTAGATTATATTTTTTCAAATGCAGAAGAGTTCCTGCATACAAATTTTGGTTAAAATCGTTAAAGCCGTTGATGAGAAATTCGAAAATAAAAAAAAAACGTTCTATGACAGGTACCGTTAATAACTCCCCCAAAAATTTTGTTTACCAAAATGTAGTCCATGTCCATAATATTACACATAATTTTTTTTATCAAAATGTTTGAGATAAATAAGATTATTCATTACGGGTGTATGAGGGGTACCGTTAGTTTTAGAGCTAAAATAAAATTTCAATTTCACCTCTAGGGAATCACCGAAGATCCTTAAGTACCGAGTTTGAAAAAAATAAGTCCAGTCGCTTGGGCTCTAGATCGAGGTACATACATACATATAGTCATACAGACAGACAGACGGAATTGTGGCACCCACTTTATTCGACTTCGCTATCATCGTAATGTCAACTTTAATCACAATCTCGAGTTCGATTTTTTTTTTCCAAATGCAGAACTTGCCCTATAGTACCTTCATATATCGCAAGTAAAAAGGAGCTGCCATTAAATTTAATTGAATTCTAGGGAAATGGGACTAGGTTACTGAACTCTTGATATACAACAAAATAATTCAATAAAATATAATATAATAAGCATGAAAATAATTATATAAGTTCATTTGCACCAAAGAATATCTACGCCCGGGTAGCTCAGTCGGTAGAGCGTTGGACTTTTAATCCAACGGTCCAGGGTTCAAGTCCCTGCTCGGGCGCATAACTTTTTTTTTTCGATATTTTTTTTAAAAATCAGGAACAAACATTAGCTCTTCGTAGAGTTACTTTTTTCTAATGAATGTAGACCAATTTACGGCACACCTCAAAAAAGATGTCGATGCAGAATGGTCACATCACAGTTAAGGGGCAAATCGTCAATGGCAAGGAATTCGACACATTATGTGTATTTGATGAATGATGATTCGTCCGAAGTAAGACTCAAGGCATTCATTCATGCATACCTACACCAAATTTACGGCGAAATTGTTTGAAGGGAATAATAAAACTAGCTATTTCATTTGAGCATTGTTGATAGAAAAGGCGATACTACAATGAAAAACAGAAGATACATATATATGATATATGCGTTATGGGAAAATGGTACGGTAGCCTGAGATTGAGAAAAAAAAAATGTTTGCAGCTTTTAAGAAAACCTAACGATTTCTATGCGTTTTTGGCAACGAAGAATATTAGATCATTCCATAAGAGATAAGAGATATAGCTTTTCAGTTATATTTGATGGCATGGGTGGTAGAAACATTTCGCTTCCTCTGTAGAAGTCATCTTCGTATTTTCGAAAAAATAAAATTGCACAAGGCTGTTAATCCCCATTTTAAATCTAATGAGATTACCAAACGCTGCTGTTTCAGTTCCAAAAGCGAAAAACTTCGTTGTGAATCTAGAGACCAATTTGAAAAAGCTGAATGTGCTGTTACCAGGGAAGCAATTACTGGATAAGAAGTTTCTTACAAGAGATCATAAGGAAGAGTTTGGAAAACAACACAGAGCTTTGATTCATTTTTTGAATATCAGAACAGAACAACTCGAATTGAACGGTCAGAGAGATAATTTCTTATTCAACGAAGGAGAAACTTCATCGATAACAAATGCAGGCATTTGCAAGTACGAGTAAAAAAGTCTAAGATGCGATGAAGTAGATGCAGCTATTCCTAGCTTGCCTGTGGTTTTTTTCGGTTTTTCTCAGTGGGGTTTATTTGTAGTATCGGAATCTTAACCTGATAACTTCTTTTCATAAACATTTTCTTTGGAACTTACATCTTCGGTTCACTTACGGATAAAAGTGTTCATTACTTTGAGAATAGTGTCTGTTGTTATACGAGCAACCAAACATTGTGACCAGTTAAAGTTGAGACCGCCCCAAATGGATTTTACGTATTGCCTAGCGGTTCATTTTGGAGTATTTTCTTTAACATGGTTAGGGGAGCATGGGAAATTTGATGAGATGAGTAGTACAGTGTGCTGAAATGTTTATGACACTAATAGAGTATTTAAAGTTCATAATTTCATTTTATGTTCTGATTCAAAATTCCTTTATATTGGAACTATTCAAAATATTGTTTACGCGCATGTCATCGGCCTGGTTAGAATCGTATTTATGATCAGTCTTGTTTCGAAAAATTAAAATTATAAAATGAGAAACAAGTTCTCTTCTGATAAACATGTTTCCAAGTATTGTATAAAAACTAGATTCTTCCAATAGAGTATACAAGATAACTTATTTGTACGTAATTTAAGGCTGACATAGTATCTAAAACAATTGTTTCATTTTCATTTCCGCTGTTGTTTGTGTGCAAAAGCAGCACATACAATAACATCATTCTTTATAACTTTTGAGGTTTTCGCGGTTGTTTCCCGGTGACCACGCTCAATGCAATTTGATGCGAAACGTTCGGGGTGAGTTCTAAATTGTACTCTTATTAAAATTCAAATAATGCGGCTAGTCCGAAAAAATTTATAAATTACATTATTCTGGTCTGAACTGTCAGATAGAGAAGATAAAGTAACAGGAACAGCTACATACGAGACGAGACACTATACTATTTTCTACATTCCCAGTAAAATTATTATACAAGTTTCAAAGTGCAATAACCTCACTCTTGGATAATTTGAGTTCGATTTTTGTTTTTGCATTGGGAGACATGCTTTTTACCATCACGAGATGAAGATAGCTACTTCCTCGCTATTACACAAATTTGCCTCACTGTGCCCTTTCTTTCTCACCATCAAGTAGGAGTGATATAATTCATGACAGCAATTAACTTTAAATAAATAAGTTGTAGGTTTTAAAGAAGTTATGTAGACGGAAAAGCAAAAAGAATAAAAGGAATGTTTGGTCCTAGTTGGGGCACGAAAAGCTGAAAAAAAATTATAGTAATAATGTTCCAGATTTACCAGACAGCAGATACAGATGCTTAATGCGAATGTTAACAAGGAGGTTTGAGGTTGGGAGTGGGATTTACTTTATAAACTCAGCCGTTGCAAGAGTTTTCTGACTCTTGCGAGGAAGTGACGAATCCTCGTATAATGTATCAAGTAATCAATAAAATTACTATTGTAATGTTGTTTGATGAATAAACTTAACTAACAATTATATCTATAAAATGCACTTTTTGGAGAAAGCCTCTAAAAATAAATGTAAATATTGGAATTTTGCATACACTGATGACTCTAAGAACTAATATGGCACGGCGGCGTATGCGGTGGTCAATGATACTAAGAAAATTGTCAGAGCCTACTTCCAGAATTTGAAGAGAAGTCAATGGAACAGATATTACCACCTCTACTCTTTTATTTATTATACATTAACGCGACAGCTGACCCAACATCAATTCTTTCAACTATTCAAGTTCAATGATACGATGTTTCTTTCCACTACGATAACACAAACATTACACGCTCGCAATTTCTTCAGAATATTTATCCCCAAAGATGGTATTTTTGTAACGACGAGGTACTAATGATCCCACACCTGATTATTGAACGTAATGCAACCAAAAGAATCCTATCCTCCCACTATATATAACCATTCTATGCTTGACCTACTGAGGTTCCTGTTTTCAAAAAATATTAATCTAATAATATCTTTTTTAAAAGAACTAAAAATCTTATTTAATATACTACAAATGTATGTAGGTAAACCAGATAATAATTATAAAATTATACTATCTTATCTTTATCGTTAGTTTTTAGCCCTGATAACTAGCGCTAATAAAATCTTGTAATTTATTTTTCATATAATAAGTTTAAATTTTTTCACTTTAACTTTTAAAATACCATTAATTATTTGAAAAAATGTCAATCGCATTCAAAGATGTTTGTATTTTATTTTGAAAATGAAATAATAAATATATTAAAAATAAATGCCATACTTCCAATTGCTCAACCAAAATCGGATTACTTTAAAAACAAATCATCAAATTAATTTATTTAAAAATTAATAGATATTTGTGTACATATCGCTTATTTGCTACAGGAGCTTTATAACTCAATGTAAAAAAAATTGAATATATTTTCTCAATTTCACACAAACTCTTGTTCATATAATTTGCTCGACCGAAATTTTTAATCGCATTTATCTCGAAACAAAAAATTTGCAGTAAAGACGGTCTTGTTGCAAAAGAGTGATATGCCTTTTGTGCTTCCAAAATTGTTTATAAACTTTATTTGAACACTTAATTGTTTAATAATGTTCAAAAATTAAGTAAATACATTTGATTTGGCGGCATGAAAGCTCGAGGGGAACCTAGTGGTCAACAAATCTCCACCATTCTTGTGTGGGAGTTGTCAGCAGGAATGGAATTACAATCATAAATCAATAATTAATATTAACAATAAAATATTTGACTATTTATTCATTTTAAGACGTAAGGTCTTTTGAGTGCAACAAATAAAGATACAAGTTGTTCATAATTTTCAATTCAAAGAAATTAAAATATGTACATACATTTGTGGTTCAAATAACAAAAAAGAACTTCTTGTAACAGCAAAGAACACACTTAGAACACATAATAAAAGAAGCTTTCTCTCTTAGAGACCAGAAAGACAAACCGTAAATCAATTAATTAGCAAATAACACCTACTTATGAGACAATTTAATCATATTAATCAATACAAATATTTATCCTAAAATAATACGTATGAAATTCAAAATACAATCCAATCAAGCTTTATTATTGTATTATTTCACTCCACCTTGTATTAGCATCAATGATATGCGACCGCAGATGAGTCACATCAGCTACCATTGAACATGACACTAGATTGCTTTATCAACGAGCTTAAACAGAATCTTATTTTAAAACATTGTGAAATGTGTATTGCGAAGCTTGTGGGGCTTCCTTTTTTCTGCTTTTAATCTCATTTCAATTTCTTATCTCAATTTAGTGTAAAAATGTGGAAATGGTTAGGAGAAAAAATAAATAAAATTTTACTTGCCTGGAAATGTATTGCCAGTGAAATCAGCATGGTCACCACTACCACCAGTTGCACCGCCACCGCGACCCCCTAATAGGGGCTGCGATTCGCGGTTATCAAAACCGTTTTCCAGACTTATGCCCTCGAAATCTACCTCGGGAACCAAACAGATTTCTTCCTCGGTATTCGATAAATCACAACACGAGCGCGGTGAACTGTTCTGAGTGCAACTGCTTCTGCTACTGGCCGTACCGCTGTTTGTCACACTGCTCTCCTCTGCTTCACAATTACTATTCGAAGACAATGAAATTATGCTGCTATTCTTATCAATGGAATGCACAGTTAGATTTTTATTGTTTACTCCAACGATTCCAAGAGAAGTGTTTATGCTTAGTAAATGTGCAGCAGCCGTATTAGCTGGACTATGATTGTTGTGATGTAGGTTACGGTTGTTTGACAAATGAGATGCAATCTTGAAAAAAAAAATTAATATACAAAAACTTATATATTATACTAGAAGCTAACAAATTATAGGTAAAGTTTCAGCAGGTAAATAAAAGTGGCTGTTAAAATATTTAAAAAAAATAGATAAATATGAAGCCCGTTTTATATCTGAAAGATAAAAAAAAAGAGAGAAACTGGAACCACGTTTCATTTAAAATTGGTTATAAAAGCAAGTTGTGTTGATTAATGCTTGGATATCAAATAAAGATATAAATCATCAAAGAAGTTAAACAAACTTTGAAACTTGTGGACCAAATTTATTTATCTTGATTCGAAAAATGAGTACAATTTTGTATCTAAGTTTTAAATTTAATTAAGGGTTTATAGAGCATCCTTATAATGTTGAACACAGCATTTGCGATGGGGAAATTAGGGGGAGAAAGAAAGGTGTCGATGAACATTGATCTTGAATGTTTGCAAATTGAAATAGCACGGGAAAACTGTGTCGTCGGGTAAACTAGTGTTTTTTAGTTGGGAAAAAGGAGGAAATACCTTGAGAACGGAGACGGGCCTAAAGACAAGTTAAGAGTTCATCTGCATGTTGATAAATAAAAATCATTTTTTTTAAATTATTTTAAATTTTCAAAAAGTAATTTTAGTCAAAAAATTTTTACTTTTAACTTTCGTAGTGCTACTGCTGCTCCGATTTTGATGATTTTTTTGCAATACTTTCTTATTATCTATTTTGTATAAACATCTTGTCTATGAAGATTTGAAAGAATAGTCGAACTTGATCCATTTTCGAAACACTTTCAGACATTTTCCTAAGAAAATTATTTAAGAATTTTTCCATTTTTTTTTACATTTTGGTAATTTTAAATTAAAGCGTAGCTGTCAGTTAACTCTAACTTATGTTTTTTTTTTTTATAATTTACTCGCGCTCAAGGGATTATGATTACACAGCGCGGGCGTGAAGTTACGGAAGAGAAAGAAGGATAGGAAAGATGTGTGGAACGATGTTGAGACTGAAGGTGGTTGTCTCAGATTTTTTATCTCCAGGGATGGCGGCTGAACTAAGGCGGAGAACTGCTGTGTCTTATTTCTATGTCCCTTAATAATTCGCATTATTTTTACTTGCGACTTATAGGTACTATAAGGCAAGTTATGTATTCGTAAAAAAAATCGAACTCGAGATTTTGATCAAAGTTGACATTACGATGATAGCGAAGATGAAAAAAGTGGGTCTGGCAATTCTGTCTGTCTGTCTGTTCGATTACAGCTAAACGGCTCGGCCGATTTTCTTCAAACTTGGTAGATATGGATTTTGATTTTTTACCCCCGGATGTTTTTTGATTTGATTTTTTATGACCAAAAATAACGGTACCTGCCATACGATTTTTTTCCGAAATTTTATAAATATTTTTTTTTCTCAAAAACTGTCCCTGCGATTTTCTTAAAAAAAATTCAAAAAATTTAATTTAGTTAAACCTAGGTAATGGTCGAAAAAATTTTTCAAAAAAATGAGTAGTTTTGGTACCCCCTTGGGACCATTTTTTTTGTTTTTGGTTTTCTCAAAAACGGTACCACCGATTTTGATCATTTTTTTTATGCTAAAGCTTCCCAGCAGTTTGAATATTATTGTGTATTCAAATTTTTCAAAACAATTTTTTTGGATTTTTAAAAAAACTTTCAAAATTTTTTTTTGAAAACTCAATATTTCGAAAACCCCAAGCTCGATTTTTTCAAAACTTGATAAATAAAAGTTTGGAAAAATAATCTACAAGATATAAGAAAAATAAATTAATTTTACCTAAAAATAACGGTACCTTCCATACAAATGTTAAAAAATGGTTTTCGAAAATCGTATTGTTCTCGAAAACGGTTCCGAAAATTTTGCTTAAATTTTTTTTCTTTCTATTATTTTTTAATATCTGTAATTTAATAAAAAAAAATTTGAAAACAAGATATTACTGACTGTACCTACCATAGAACGATTTTTTAAAATTTTGAATTTCTCATTATTAGCACAACGGATTTTAATGAAATTTCGTAGAGGGAAGCTTCTAAAAAGTTTAAAAAAACATTGCATTTCAAAACTTTAAGAAAAATATTTTTTTGAATTTTGAAAAAAAAAAATCAATTTTTTGTTTTTTGAAAATTCAATTACTCGAAAACGGCTCGTTACTTTTTTTGTAAATTTAATTTTTATTCATACAATAATAAAAACTTCAAATTGGCGTACCAACATTTTTTCTTAAAAATGTTTTAAAATTTTCTTATATAAAACCTTATTTTTTAAGAAACCACTACAAAGACTTATAATTTTTGTTCTTGCATAAATCTATATTTGCTTGAATCACATGGTATCCTATTCTTACCTTTAACTACTAAAGAAGTTTAATGAACAGTTTCTCTAATAACATTCATTTTTGAGATTCTTAGTCTTTTACATAAGAGCAAGTTCGTGCGACCCAGTCGTGCATTTTATTTTATTCGTATTCATCCTTGTTGGGCATACTAGTTTAACTCAATCACATGTTGTTAGTGTTATGCCTAAACAACATATAATGAGTAAAAACCAGCAACCCATTGATGACAATTTTAGAAGGTTTTAATGGAATTAAAGAAGACGTAGACGACAGCAGGGATCGAACCTGTGATAATGAGGTTGACAGGCGAGCACACAACCATCGCGCCACGGCCACCCCTTAATGGTCTTTTGCCGACGGGCACAGTGTCACAGTGTCGGCGACTTAAAGAATTAATTGTATGCGTTGGCTTTTTGGCGTTCGGAAAGCGTGCGTTTTCATTCCTTTCTTCCCTTTTTTTAGTGTTCGTTTGTGTCCCTGGTATGGTGAGTTTAGTCTGGTATTTTTATAGTATGATCTGACAAATTGTACTTTTCTGGAGCATTTGTACTTTCTCGGCAATGAGAAAAAGTTATTTTTACACGCTGCAGGACTTTCTTAACGTCTGAATTTGTTTAGCTCATATCTGTTGTTAGGAGAGATCTTTGTAACCCCGTACGGTCCAGGTTTTTCATTTTAACGTCTACAGCATCTGGTAGTCTAGCCGAACTTTTTTTCTTGAATCGAAAATAAATTACATATAAAGTTTGGTGAGCACTGAAATTATGGCATATTGTATTATGTTAATCATAATATTACTTAGAACTCTTCGGTGTGAAGATAAAGCTTCTATCTGGTAAGATTCCTAACGACAGGTTGTCAAAAACTGTTTTTTGAAGGTCAAGCTTCGTGACAACTTCTGTAGCTGAAGTAGACATACACGGATTTTCATTTCATTTCATTTATTTATTGTATAATTATACTCTGTAAGATACAATATCTTATAATCTAGAGCAAATTTCAGTATCTTAATACTATTTTTACAAAAAAAATGGGTGTTGTATTTAACAAGGGGAAATATATATGCGTTATAAAAATTAACAAACAATATCTATGAAGAAAAAAAAAATTAAAATATATGAAAGTTAAAAATTAAATCAAAATTTGATATAACAATTCATCATCACAATCACCATCAACATCATCATCAATAACATGAAGTAAATAAGTACCTCAGAGCTAGGAGAAGAATTCTCTTAGCATTTTTCCAAACAAGATCGGGCTGCTTATAATTCTAACAGAGCGAGGGAGAGAGTTCCATAAACGAATAGAATGCACATAAAACTGCCGTTCAGATACCAAGAATTTGTATCGCACTGGAATAAGATAAATCTATACAAATTTTGACTTATGGTCATCTTTTAATTGGAATATTTTTATTTGTTGAAGAATTTCGCTGCTCATCATTATAAAGAAAGGATAAGGTCTTAAGACATCAAAATTCTTCATGCGAATTCCAAGTATGTGTTCTATAGTGTACTCATAGTCTTGAAAAGCTAACGCCCATCCTGTGATTATTTGTAAAATTAAAATTACTTCTTTTCTATAGTTGTGTTGAAGGTAGCGATTTTAAAATTTAATCCAAGCAGGCAGAATGAATTTCTTTACAGCATAATAATAACTATGACTTCAAGATGATATCTACAATAGCATTCTTCGATTAGTTCCTTTTTGTTTGCTGTAGAAGTAGACGAGAAATCATCGGTCAGTCCGTTTCTGCCCCTTACACATAAAGTTTCAAGACTGATGAGAAACTTTAACTGTAGACCGATGAAGGGTACAGATTCAACAACAACGCAACCCAAATCCCGATGACTTCTTCAAAAGTGTTGTATATGTTCCTAACTTAACTGAGAACTTTAAAGAAATTGGTAACAAAAGATATTCGGTTATCGTACTAAACGGTTTCACATCTTTTTACCAAATTAAAGGTTAAACGCGACAAAGACAAATGCACGGATGTTATATACTGCAAAGGTAAGACTGGCGAAACCCGCAATTTAAGTTATATTGGCACGACGAAACAATTTCTGCATCAGCGAATGTCAAATTATCGATCTTACATCAACACCAACAACCTTGCCAAAACAGCACTTGCTAATAATGCTATCGAATTTGGCTATTCTCCAGATTTTGAAAGTGTTAAAATTCTTCAAGGCGAAAAACATACTTCGAAGCGTTATACCCCTGAAACACTTCATATATTAAATAACAAAAACAACATGAATCGTAAGCTGGAGCCTATACTATACAATTTAACAATTGAACAAGTAAATTTCAACTATGTAAAATTAACAATTAATTATAATTTCTGTACCATAAAATAAAACAGTAACATATACCATATTAAATTTTCCTTTTTTTGCACAATTCAGTTGTATAAGTTTCCTCGTTAGGAGTAGAAAATATGCGTAGACAAATAAGTATAGCTAAAAAAATATGGTCTATTTGGTGTGTGTTTCTGCATCAAAAAATATTAAATGAACATAAAGTATAATTCCAAGGTCATGGAAACGCTAATAAATTATCAGTAAGGCTTTCATAGCAAGAGGTGCACTACTGATGTGATGGTATATCTCACCCAATAGTGGAATAAATCTTTACATCGTTTCGAAGAAAGTAAAATTATTGCAGTTGATATCTCAAAAGTATTTGATATACATAGTTTGGTATCAAGCTCCTCTAATCGAAAATGCGTGTATTTGGTATTGATGAATCTTTTCTTAGTTGAAACTACCTTTCAAACCGGTTTTA
The DNA here is from genome assembly GCA_911387755.1 of Chrysotoxum bicinctum. Classification (NCBI taxonomy): domain Eukaryota; kingdom Metazoa; phylum Arthropoda; class Insecta; order Diptera; family Syrphidae; genus Chrysotoxum; species Chrysotoxum bicinctum. Next base: position 46,037,548 of record OU426988.1, on the reverse strand, counting down.
AGTCTGAAATTTATAAAATAAATACTGGTAAGCTACATGGCTCAGTCTTGTTTCCGAATCTCTTTTTGATATTCATCAATTATCTTTTATCTGAACTTTGTAATCCATTTAATTGTTTTTTTGCTGACGACATTACTCTCAACTTCTCACATTCGTTTGCAGATGCATTTCCTTGTTCTTCGTATGTGGATTTAGAACAGCTTATGATAAGCTCATTAAATTCTGATCACGATAGCAGTATCAAATGGGGAATCATTATTTTGCCGTTATACAAAAGAAAATGAAATAGCCAGTTGCATCCCTCCTATTAAGCAATTCAACTTCGGACGTACTGTTAAATTTAATAAAAGGATTCTTTCTTTAGCGCGAATACAAGAATGTGTATTGCTTCACCCGGCTCAATATTTTCAGACATTCAAAATCAATGTGCGTCGGTCGTTCCTTGTTAATCCTCTCCAACTTTTCTAAATGTGTTATCAAACATTTTAAAGATAGTCACAATCCCATACAAAAAAAAAAACAATTTCTGATGACCCCATAAAGAATTCATATAATTCGTGCAAAATTCTAACGGGTTCATTTTCTGAAGTCTTCATAAGTTACAACCATAGACAAATTCCGTTACTTTTTTTATAAGAGCTTAGGTTCATATGCAGTTTAGCAAATGGTATTTACTTATATGGTCACCACGGTAAGTAAAATTTAGTATACAAAATATTTTTATTTTAATTGGAACTGTAACATGTGCTAGGCCGCGCGAAAGCTTTCTGCAGTTATTTTTAAATAAAACAATCTATACTGTTATTAGTCACACAATCTGTTTTGATAACATAATTTCAGATGAGTATTTCATTGCTGCCATACTCAACGCAATTGATGCTGCTAGAATTAATCAGTAACAACGAATATAGAATTTTCTTGATTGCGTTTCGAGGGAAAAATATACACAATAAGTTATTCCAGTTTTGATAATGAATACTTCACAAAAGCATACATCATTTCCATGTTTTAACCAAATTTTCCTCCTGTCTCCTTTGCCTACCTTATTCCTGAGAAGGCATTCTACCTTCCACACATTTTACTAATTATATATTATAATTTCTTGGTATTTAATGCAAGATAAGAGTTTCCTTGGAGTTGCTGATTGCAAACAGAATATAAGTGTTCCTTAGAAGTAGATTTTGCAATACTTTAGAGATTTTCGTATTTTTTTAGATCGTGATAGAAATGGGATCTTTTAAGTAATGAAATAGATGAAGAAGAACGGAGGAGTGGTTCAATTAAAAGTATGTACGCAATGTCAAATTTATGGGGCCCCCGAAGTTTTAAAAAATTAATTCAGTGCATTTTTATGTAGAAATGTTGAAAAAATTTCTATTCACGTTTTAGAGCTTTTCGATTTGTTCACGTTTTAGAGCAGTCAATGTAAAAATTACGGTGTTCACGTTTTGGGATAGTTCACGTTTTGGGGGGTTCACGTTTTCCAATGTTCACTGTATACTTGATTTCATCAGAAATTAACGTTACATATTTTTTTAATTTTTTTAATTTTCTTCTTTTATTTCTGTTTATTTATCGTGCTTTATTTCAATTTAGCTTTATTTTATGCATCTTAATTTAATTATTATTAATTTAACCAAGCATGAATATTACAGGTATGTTAGTTAAAAGCCAGACCTCTTAGCGGAGCAAAGTAGGCATGTCTACAATGGATCTCAACTTCTAACCTCAACTTCTGAACACTCTTCTCTTATGTAAATAATCTGCAGAACCTGTATTTATATTTAATTAACACCTTAAAGAAGTCTACTTTGAGGATATTATGATTATTGGTGACTTAAATACTAGGATATGGAAGGAAGCGGGAGGAGAAAACATGTTTGCTGGTAAACAAAGAAAATCAAAAGTTGCATCCGATAAATGCAACTGGCTATAAGGTATTGGAATTTTTTAGTCTTCTCGATAATCAACGGTACTAGTAACTCTGATAGAAATGGTGAATTCACCTTCGTGGGGCAGCAAGGCTCTTCGGTGGCTGGCTACTGCCTAGTAAACGGTGAATCAATCATTAGTGACTCAAATCTGAATCTAAAAGACATTGAAAGAGTAATTAAATCTGCTTACCCTTTCTGCAGAAAAACACTTCATGCAAAAAAAAAAGAACACTGAAAAGTGGTTTGATCTTTTGGATGGCTGAGAGCGTTTCGAAGACATAACAACCAAAGTTTTAAAAGGCTTTACATCAAAACAAATAAAAATTACAAACTTATCTGCCAAAGAAAACAAGACTCTGTTTTATGAGGCAAGAGTTTTACAACTCGCCCGTTCCAGAGTCTCGAAAAAAAATTCTGGAAAACCAATGTGTTAAAAGATCACTTTAAAAAACGTTTAAAAACAATCGATGCACCAATTTTTCATTATGCGATGTCCTTTTTTGACAACGATGTCCTGGATGCTGATACTTTTGAAGAAGAAGTACCTAATCAGAGGTGGAATCGGCTAAGGTGATAGTTGATTGTGATTGTCATTTTGACTATAGCTGTCTCCATCATATCAACAAAGAAATATAGAGAGAGCGATTGTAAAAATGACAATCACAAACAACTATCACCTTAGCCGATTCCACCCCAGGTCAATTCGTAATACATATGTCTGTAAGAGAAGATATAAAGCATTTCCTTTTTACCAATACTAAAAGAGTTAGGAAGGACCTTTTTTGGCGGGAATGAGATCCATGATGATGATGTAATAGCGTTTCTTAACTGCGAACGAAATATAACGAATCTATACCATTTTTATAGAAAAGTCGAGAGAAGCACATCATATGTTTGGACAGCATCTCAGTATTGAATACCATAAATAACCCTAGTAACAACACTGATTTCAAATCTGCTAAAGTAGATTTGCTTTAAACTATCCAAAAAACAACAAACGCTAATAATAACCACAACTGGAACGTATATCTTCACCACTATAAAAAAGTTAATCCCGAACTTCTCTAAACAGAAAATATCCAACTTTGTATGTTAACGACTTGGACACACAATAACCTCACACCAGCATCTCAACAAAACTACTCTACCAGTTTGTACAACCTGCAATGCAACATTGGACCTAACACACATCTTAGAACAGTGCTTTATCCTTTATGTATTATGTAAGGTGCAAGACATTAAACAGAAACTTTAATATTAAAGAAATGTTTCTTGTACGATTGCTTTAATTGAACTTTACACTAGCAATGTTATAATAACGATATGCTTAAAAGAACATCATAGGTACATAATGGTTACATAACTATTTTAGTTAAGTCATACGATCTTGGATGATAGGTAGCATTAGTACTGTGTAACGTTACTTATTTATAAAACATAGAGAGTACATACATACTTTAGTGCATATACAGATTAAATATGAATTAAAATACACATTTCAAAAAATTAAAATAATAATAATATAATCTTTTTTTTGTATGTATGCAAAATTTAAAACAACAATTTATAACCTTGTTAAAAAAATTCAACCGAGCAGATTTCAATGCAATGCTTATATGATTTTTTTAGTTAAACTTTTGAAAATTGTTATTTAAATTATGAAATTAAAATCAATTGAACTTGAACAAACTTAAACAAAGATAAACAAATACATAACGATTGCAACTTTCAAAATGGGTGATTGTATAGGCTAGTTGACAATGATAACCGACTCTATATTCCAATGGGTTTAAGACAGCGTGTCGTTCAAGGAGGCCATGGTCAAATTGGACATTTTTTCGAAAACAAAACTATGAAGCATTTAAGACAGAGATATCCTTTTCCGCGAATGAAACAGTTTGTTAAAAACATTTCTGGGAAGCTGCGTCGAATGTGCCTTTAACAAAAATGAAACTCAATCCCGAGCAGAACTACATAGGATAAAAAAAAAGTATACCGTTCGACATTATGTCTACGAAGGGAAACACTTAGCTTATAGTTTTACTCGATGCTTTTACAAAATGTCTCTTTTTGAAGCCTTTGGCTAACATCTAAACTAACCTGCACTGAACTTTTTAGAAGATATATCTTTAACTTACGACAGTCCACGGCGAATTATTACGGACAGAGGCACAGCGTTTACATCAAAGCTTTTTAAAAGTTACACAAATAAACACGGCATCCAGCATGTATTAAATGCAACGAAAAACCCAAGAGCCAATGGATATGTCGAGCGCTATAACAGAACAATTTTACAGGCACTCCTTGCTTCGGTAGAAGATGAAGATCGTTGGGACCAAAGAGTTTGACTTTTGCAATGGGTTGTTAACAACACCTATAATGAAGCAATAAAAACAACTTCACAGCAGATGCTCATGGGGTATGTACCCAGAAATCCATGGACTTATGTATTAACAATTCGGGTAGAGCTGAACCAAGAACCACGTAATATAGAAAATATACGATCTCGAGGAGCTGAAGCCATAGCTATTTGTCAAGTGAAACAAAAAGAACAATTTGACTCAAAACACAAAAAGGCCAAAAAATATATTGTAAGTGATCTTATAATGCTTTTAAATGTCCCATTTGCACAAAGGGTGTCAAACCATATTCTGCAGTATTTGTGGATGACACAGCTGGATTCAATTAGAAGCCGATCTCGACGAGGACTAAATTGTAACCAACTAGAAAGAGAGATCAAACACAAGATTCATTCTAGAAGAACCGTCGAGTCCTACCTTGTAACATAAATTTAAAAAATGCAGAATTGATGTTGTTTCAATTTTGTTTTAATTAAACCGAATACTGCTGCTGATATATTTAATTGTAAGTTTTATAATAAACATTTGTACATACATATATATGTACATAAATGTATACTTAAAAAGAACTCCATATGAAACTGCCAATACTATGGCTAAGTTTAACTAACTAGATCTTGCGGGGAATTTGAAATGTTTTCAATTTTTGTAAAATAAACAATAACATTTTCAAGGTTATCAAAAATTATTTTTTTTTTATTATAATGATGAAAGAGGGAAGATTATTTAAATAAATGTAATATTCGAATTCCTTCTGGAATGAAATTTACCTCAGATTGTTTGGGTGCTGCGCTGAAGGAACTGATTAGATCGTCGTCCAATTGCAGGAGTGGGGGATCGGCTGTAGTCATCAGGACTAATTTCCAAGTGATAACGAAATTCCAAACTGCCAATCGCTATCAGCTGCTGGTATAGTTGTTTTAATACACAAGTCAAGCAAATTTGATTCTTCTGCTTGGGTGAGCTACAATTTTTGTCAAAACAAAGGGGGTTCAAATAAAGATAAGGGCTGTTTTTTTTTGTATTCTCGGTTGCGTAGATAAAGGTACGCCCTTCCAACTCTTTACAATATGTTAATGATATTTTGATACTGCTGGGGTCTTATGTTTTAAACGTGTTTCATTTTTTTTAAGATAATTGTATATAGATGTTTGTATTTATTAGAATAGAAATGCGTTTTAGCGTTTCGTTTCTTATCGCAAGTACTCAGCGCAGTTTGGTAGATTTAAGAGATTTTATTTGTCTATTTAGGTAAAAGTCAGTACATATATGATTATGTATTTTCATTGTGGGGTTAATATACTGTAATCGAGTTTTATAACACTATTCATAGGATGATACTTTGTTGGGTCTTCTGCTTTGTTAAAATACTTATTTTGTTCTTTTTCTTTTAAACAAAAACACTAGAGTTAACTAAATTAACGAAAATTTATTGATGAATCAATACAACAACAACAAATAATTTGACGTTAGGCGGCCATTATTATTTGTCAAAAGTGACGAATGAATTTTTGGGTTGAAACAGATTAGATTGAAAGCGTTCAGTGAGGTTAATAGTTTCTAAGTGACAGTTGTGTTGTATGCTCATCTCCATCTTGCTCACGCCGCACCTCCATTAGCAATATTTATTTCTGACACTATATCAGACACTATATCTGAAGTTTATATTTCTTTAACTCTGTGGGCAAATTATGTCGTGATTATTCATTCCTCGCTATAATCTCACCAGGTAAGTCACGTCATTTGATTTTAGCGATAAACGCAGTGGAAAAACTGGAAGAGGCAAAACGGGAAGAATACAAAAGGACCTTGAAGAACATTTGCTCCAAAACATAATTGAGTAGTCCCACAAGCATGAAAAGTCTCTGAATGCCCTAAATAATTTTGAAAAAATTAATCAAAATACTTACTATCTTCAATGTTTAATTCTTTTAATGTAAATTTTGGCCTGCAAGCAAACAAACAACATTATATATGTACTTCAACAGACAGTAAATGGTAGAAAAAATACATCTTGGCTTCACAGGACATAATTTCTATACGAAGTGAAAACATAACATTAGTTCGTCAATGAAATGAAGGAATGTTACATGAAAATGTGGGAATTGGTGTCAAGACTCGACGTCTTGTGAGAAATTTGTGTCTAGTGAAGTCACAAGTCATGAAACGTCAAAATTTATATCTGCATTTATTTCTCCTACGAAGACAAGAAATAAATAGTAAAAATAATGTCTAAAAATAACAAAAATCGAGACATAAGGGGGCTCCACAAGAAATATTGGCTACATGACACATTTCTTGCAATCATTTATTTCAAGTGGAGGCCCAGTGTCATAGAGGAAATATATTACCTAGAGTCACGACCGGTACCCCTCTTGCCTGAAACACCCTCAAATTTTTTTTGAGGTGAGTAAGAGAAAACTCTCTTAAATTCCCTATCCATGGATACGTGTGAATGGTGGATTAAAATACAAAATGAAGTCAGTAGCTCAAAATTTGACGTTTTGTTTTTTTTTTTGAAAATCAGAATGACAGTTCTCATAATGTCATAATTCAAAACAAATATTGCAGACGAATTATCTACAAACATTTAGGTATCTGAAGACCCGATACGATCAATATCAAGACCGAATAAAGGATCGCCACAAGTTGGCTATGTACAGGTTAATTGCCCAAAATTTATTATAATCATTTTACTTGGTTAAATTTATGTATGTTTTATATTGAATTCTCACAAATAGCAATATATAGGCAGCTCGATGAAGACGAAGAGATGTGGTTTAATGAGGAAGAAGATTTCGCTGAAGGACTTGATATTTACAATGTTATGAAGAGTGAGTAGTAAATGAATAGAAAATATCTTAGTTCGGTTAATTCATCACTGTTTGTAGGTAAACCAGTTGAAAAGAACGGTCCTGAGTCTGCGCAGCAAAATAAGTCACCGAACAATTCGCGACTGCGATTCACTCAATGACACAACAGCAGTTTAAATATATCCTCGACTTCGTTGTCGCCGGGAAGTGTTAGTGGTAGCAGCAGCAGCAGTGGTTCGTCGACTGAATCGTCGTCGCCTCCGCACTCATCAAACTCACCGCCACAGGGCCATTACTCGTCCCTAACAATGCAACAACACCCTTTGCATAATTTCCAACAGCAGCAGGTGACGCTTACTAACACGCAACAACAGTCCAATCAACAGAACGCTGCAGCGTTAGTGATTTCGCATCAACAGCAAGAGCTGTCTCTGTCGTCGTCGTCGTCGTCGTCGTCGTCGTCGTCCTCGAGTTTTTCTTCGTCCTCGTCCGAATTATTGTCACAACAAAAACACCAAGAACAACCCCAGCTAAAGCAAAAGGAGCCAGATAATATTTATAAAATGTGTACTTTGCGTTTAACTTTGTTTTTATTGGTTGTACAAAAAATAGCTACACATATACATATAGGTATCTACCTATCGTGTTTTCTGCTCTCTTTCTTTTTGTGCGAACATGATCGTTTTCTTCGTTTTTTACTCGATGAATCCGATGATGAAGACTTCTTCTTCATCATCTGAATAATAACTTTGGCTGCGATATGTGCTATGACTTCGAGAACGTTTCTTTGCCTTTTTCTTACTATGATGATGACTATGTTTGGAAGACTTTTTTTTTATGTGTAATCAAATTAAAAGACGACTTTATTATTTGAGTGAACTGGCCATACATGTTATGAACTTTATATTTAAGTGGACTTGAAATTATAAAACATAAAAAATAAAATGTAGCATGTATGGTCAGTTATTAAAGATTCCATTAAATAATGGTTAATTTCGCTCAAATATTAAAGTCATCACTAAATTTGTTTATTGGTAAGGCCCAATGAGTTTTATACGCGCATTTCGAGATCGAGAACGCAATCGTTTTGAAGAAATAATAACAACTTCAGGAGTTTGTGTACGCTGACGCGTTCGAGATCTTGAATGCCGCTTTTTGTATTCAACAGTGACTAATTGTACGTCATCATCATCATCTTCAACTGTCACTTTTTCATGGCATGGATAAGTTTTGGAAGGTTTTGTTGAAATCTCAGTGTCTTTAATTAAATTTCGATTCAGCACAACAGTGCTTAAATATTTTTTTAGACAATACGTCTTCTTGTTCACAGTTAAAATGGAAAAAGCAACTTATTCTGACTTCGACGAAAACAAAAAAAACATTAACAAAATAATGAACGAAAAATTAGTCAAGAATTTGATAAAAAAAGGAGTGAATGAAAAAATAATGAAATGAATTCTACGGAAAATAATTATTCTTCGTCAATTCTGAATAAAAATTAAAATAAAATATTTCAATTTGTTTGTAAGTTATTCTGAGGTTTCACTTTGGAACTGCCATGATCATGATTGCCAGCGCTTCCGACGATGGTGACGTTTGGTTCGTTGATCTCATAGCAGTGTTTTTTGTCGCCGGACTTGAAAGCAATAACATTAACGAGAGTATGTCGCTGCTGGATTTTGTTAGGAAACTACTCATTTTATTAGCTGGCTTATTTTCTTGATTCTTGGATGAATTCTCCGGATAAAGTTCTTGTTTTTTAAAATAAAAACTAAAAGTATAAGAAACGCTATTAACATAACACATTTGGCTATGGGACAAATCTTTGTGGCAAATGGAATTTATTATTTTGCAGATTTGGTGGTTTTTCAATTTTTTATTGGAAGTATTTCTTCGAATGAGAATGTTTACTGTTTTCGGGATAACACAATTGGATTTGTAAGATATTTTTTTGTGGATTTTATCGTGAACAAATAAAGTTCACGGCATAGGCAAGCGCCTCGTTTCTTTATTTTTTTTATTTAAAAATAAAACAGGGAAGATTTGATTTCCGATCGCAAAGTGTTGAATTCCTGAATAATGAATTGGGATACGCTTATTCGATATAAAGAAAATTTTCTTTTGTTGGGTTTCACGAGTTTTGTATTTTTATGACATTTGTATTTTTGTATCGATTTGTTTACTTGTCAAAATATTCACCTTTTGGGCCAAAATGTCGGTATTCCGTGGTAAGTGTTCAGCACTATACGCATTGACTTTCTAGGGTGCGCTTCTACTTTTGCTTGGATTTTTTTAGTTTTTAACAGAAATATACATAAATATTAAATAATTTGTATCTCAGAAGCAATAAAACTAATATTTAATGTGGTTTTTATTGATAAAGAGATACAAAAAGCGAAATTAATACAAAAATATTTGTATTTTAAAATTTTTGAATTTAACGGATTCCTTTTTTGAATATTCAAACGCACTTATTCAACCTTTTTGCGCATTGAGCAAAAACCCACAAAATTTGAACAAAGCTGTGTTTGTTCCCATTTAAAATGCATGGGGCAACTAACACATCTTTGGACTGTGGGTTTTTTCCTCTCAATTCAGCTTGTAGGGTTAAAGAGAGCAAACCCCCGAAGTCGTGACTCTAGGTAATATATTTCCTCTATGATCTTGCTTATGATTGTTCATTTTCAAATGTGTCTTGTCTTTTTTCTTTACACTGTAGCTTACACTACCTTACCATAAAAAGCCATCTATTCGCCAGAAAGAGAACTAATTTCTGGATCTTTAAAATAGATCCAGATAGAGAATAGGATCCCAAATAGTTTTTGTAATACATGTTAAAAATTAATCCCGATCCGGATCCAGATAGATCCGTAGATAAATAAAATGCGAAAATCCTAATGCAAACAAAAAAACAAATGCTGTTTTATTTTATACAACACAGCTGTTTTGTGACACCTTGAATTAGTAAATATTTGGAAGACACATTTTTATATCTGTGAAATTAAGAAAAATGCCATGGAACACACACAAACAAAAAAAACAGATCTGAAAATTGGGATGCTTGCGACAAGGAGACATCTTTATTTTAAAATAATTTTCATGCACGAATTCCCTTCCAACAACGAGGAAAATATGTCGATACAAACACTTCAAAGGCTAAGCGGGAAGCGTGGACGAAAATTCTTTGCGCGTACACATATTTTAATCAATACAAATTTTCTGGATCTTAATTCCTTGCAATTTATAATTCTAAAATACCACAAGGTACAATACAAATTCTTTTCTTTTAATTCCTTCCAAAAACTCTTGTACCTTTCAAACGAGGAAACAAAATCCACCAGGGAGATTTTGTACATTCTCTTATAGGCTTTTCACACCGAACTAAAATCTCGGATTTCAGCAACAATTATTTCCAATTATTTTTGATTACATGTTTGATTCTTGTCCTTTAAGTAGAGTATCTGTTTTTGCTGACTTGGGAGTAGTTTTAGACTCGAAACTTACATTTACTGAGCATATTAGTTTTATTGTTAAAAAAGCAAATAGAGTCCTTGGTTTCATCAAGAGATTTGGGCGCGATTTCCGTGATCCTTATGTTCTCAAACTACTTTTTGTTTCATTTGTGAGACCAATTCTTGAATATGCCTGTGTAGTGTGGGCACCTTATTATTCTATTCATATAATGAGAATTGAAGCGATTCAGAAGAGATTCTTGCGCTTTTGTCTCCGTTTTCTTCCTTGGCTCCCTGGAAACGTTCTGCCACTCACTCGAAACTCGACACCATTATCTGCTTTTTATCTACCTCTTCTCTTGCTGACAATTTGCTGACAAAGCAGAACATTTCTAAAGGTTTGTTCGTTTTGACAATCTTGTGTTTGAAAGTAGATTTTGAGGAGATTTTGTCGTAATCTAGTAGATTTGAAAATCTGAAAATGTATGGGAAATCTAGTAGATTTGGATGAGATTTTGAGAATTTTGCTCGAAATCTAGATTTTGATTTGGTGTGAATAGCGTATTAACTTCATGCATTTATCTAACTCAAGAAAGTCAAACAAAAATAAACCACTGCATTGAATTTACTACGTTTATATGCAGTATCGAAAGATCGAGGTGGATTAGGTTTTTCGTCATTTGAGTTGAGAGCTCGATTTGGAGTTGAGTTAAAATGGTTTTGAGCGATTCTGAAACATTAGGGGTATTCAGGATCTAATGCAACAGGTCTAGTATCATTGTAAAAATATACAGAAGTGCAAAATCTTACAACACTACAACAACAAAATATACGGAGTGCAATTTTGCAATAGCGTCGCACTTTATCTATACCCGAAACATTGCAACAGTAAAATACAACGATGTAAGATTTGCAGTCGCATTTTTGACAGCTCAGTAAGAGCCACTAGCTTTTAAAATTCAAAAGTTTTTGGAAGCCGAAAGAAATATCTTATTGTTCTTTTTATTTTATTAAATTAAATGGACCTAAAAGAAAAAAAGAAGCGCCGCCGTAGGGAAAACCCATTTTCTGAAAATAAAATATACATGCATCTATGTATGTATGTAGCTTTTTTATAATTTTCGGCCTGAATTTTATTTGATACCTTCGATCCATATAATTTTATCTGCAGCATTTTCTATTGAAAATTCTGTGATATTTTCTTTTTCTGTTTTTTTTTTGGCATCCTTAACAAACTTGAATAAAACACTTCGATTCTTATAAAAATTAAATTTTCAAAACAAAAAACAAATGCCAAACTCATTTTGACACTTACTTGAGTGTTGCAAACAGGTGAGAAAGAGTGCGTTCACGGTCTACTAAGAAATAATAAAATTTTGCATTTTTACTAGGCTCGTTGCACAAAATCGGGAATACCCCTATTTTGTTAAGCCAACTCCTCGACCCAGGATTTTCGTCTCATATTTCGACTCCACACCGCTGAGCGAGTGAGATCGAGTCGAACGAAGCTCATTTCAATTCAATACCCGTTTACAAAGGGTCGAAGCGAGCTTCAAGCTCGCTTCAATACCTCATATAAACGTAGTATTTAAATTTATGAAGTCTCAAGCTAAGTGTACACGATTGGTAGATCTTATAATATTGTAAGATCTTACAATGTCTGACAATTATCTACCAATGAGCTGACAAATAAGGGCCCTATTATGGTATTTCAATCAGTATTACAGTTTGCGAATATTCGAAGGAGGCTTCGACTCTAACGTCAAAATACTGGCGAATGTAAAAAAAAACGAATTACCGTTCGCGAATTTAAAGAATTCCTTCACTTTAAACGTCAAACACAGACGAAAGAAAATAGTTAGTAACAAATCGGCGAACACAAAAGTTTTGAATCAAAAATTAATTTAAAAAAGCAGCATGAGTGAAACAATTGCAAAAAAAACGTAAGATATTGCAAATAAGTATTCCGAAATGTTAAATAACAAGACTTTTATTATTTTAGTATGAAAAAAACAAATGCAAATCAATTCAAAAAGCTGGTTGAGTTGATGGAGCTTAATCCAGACCTTGCTAAAGGCTTAGCAAAATTCGGCACATCCAAAAAAGAATACATGGCCATATGGGACACTTTTGCAACGGAGCTGAATAGTTTGGGACCACCTTCTCGAAAAGGCAATGAATGGAATAAGGTTTGTTAACACAAATAACACATTGCATTATATATTTACCTATATTTTTAAAATTCACACAGGTTTGGTTGGATTATAAGCTGAAACTCAAATCCAAAATTGCAACCTTCAAAAAGGACATAAAATGTACAGGAGGTGGTCCGCACATACCACTCACACTTTCGCCATTGGAACAGGCAGTGGATGGTCTTTTAAACCTCCAAAGTGCCGTTGATCCTACTGGTCCGGTTTTTGGTCCCGATTCTTTCAATACATCGGTAGAGGATAGAAGTGATAATGGAAGACTACCAGAAAATAAAAGTGAAGCGACACCTCAAGAAGATACGCCACTTCGTAACAAAGTGTTCAAGATGACAAAGGTGGAAAATGAACGCCTAGATTTCCTGAAAACCCAAACGACAACCCAAAACAAATTGCTTGACACAACATTGAGAATCGAAAAAAGTTTGAATGAACTCGCTAGGTATTCCAGGAAAACGTTTGATATCAAGAAGGAGAAATCAAAAGAAAAGCGGAAAATGAAAGAAAGTGCTGAAAAAAACAGACGCCACCAAGAGAGTATGGAAATGAAACTAAAGAAAATAAAACTTAAAGCAGCTAAATATGACATTTGCTATGAGAACCAAGACTAAGAAAAACAAATTCTTTAATTGATTTTATGTATTTAATGTTAATAATATACAAAAAATATCTTACTTTAATGTTTAAAGAGAATCTCTTATTTCATTTCGCAATCTTTGACCTTCAATTCTTAAAGTATTATTGCTGAGAGTGTTTCATTTTGCGAAACTATTTCAGTTGTATTTCTTTCTTGTATTTGCAATCCTTCTGGATCTGGAATTTTAAAATGTTTTCGAATGTTGTGCAATGCACAACATACGTTAACTATTTTTGCAGCTTTTTTTGGAGAATAAAAAAGTTTTCTTTCATTTAGAAGACACCGAAAAACTTCTTTTAATACACCTATTGTCATTGTCCTTTCAATGATGTTTCTTCCTTTACTCTGCTTACGGTTAAATAAATCTTCTCGGCTGCCAGGAGACGCATTTCTATACGGTGCAAGTAAATATGGTAACAAAGGATATCCAGAATCTCCCATAACTAGTTTTTTAGTGTAAGCAATTTTACGGCGCACATTAATATTAAATTAAAATTATACCTAACATTGCACATCGTTCACCGTTTTGGTACCATGATTCCAAGACAGTATTTAACTGTGTGCAGTTCCAAACAAAAGAATCATGAGTGGAACCTGGGTATCTAGTATCGATGTATCGAATCATCATATTGTGATCGCAAGCCTGTTAAAGAGAATTTTATTTTAAAAAGTGAAGGCTATTTTTTTAGATTAGATACTTACTACCATAGCGTTAAGACTGAAGTAACCTTTTCTGTTTAAGTATTGATGCTTTAACTGAACAAGAGCAATAATACTTATATGGGTGCCATCGACGCATCCTATAATTCCTGGTATTCTGGCCTTTGTATAAAAGAAGTTTCTTGCCGCTTGTTTTTCAGACTCAGTCATGCTGGTTTTTATCCATTTAGCACAGATCACGCTTTCAAAGATGCTTAATACTTCACTCAAGATCAGTGAAACTGTAGGCTGAGATAATCCCAAGTTGAAGTCATTTCCTACACTCTTTTGGTAGCTTCCATCAGCAAAAAATCACAAGGCACATGCAATTTTGATTATTTGGGGGATGGCACAAGAACGCATGCAAGTAAAATTGTCCCTTGTTTCATCCAGCAAATATATGAATGCTTCTTTGCTCAGCCTAAAATAAGAGATGAATCTGAAAAGATTTTTAAATTGAATACCTGAATATTAAATATCTAAATATTTTTATTTACGTCGTATCTGGGAGCTCCAGAGGATTCGATGTGTCTCTGATGTTTCTTCGCAGCCGCAACATGTTAGTATTCAAGACTTCATTATCTTCATCATTGTCCCCGAAAAACAGGTCGATAGAACTTATCATTTTCCCATAAAGTTTAAAACACTTTTTTTTATTAGTTAATACAAAGTATATTTCAAATGTTATAATATTTTGACTTTGACATATACAGCAAAGTTATGCATATGTTGTTTTTTTTTGTTTTGGTAACAATGAATTTCAAGCGAATGATTTGATTCGCAAACTGCAATACCAATTTATAGACCGTTCGCCAAAACGTTCGAGATGACTCGAATATTCGACTCGCGAACCATAATAGGGCCCCCCTAAGTTGTGTGTGTACACGGTTGGTACAAAATCT
This sequence comes from Chrysotoxum bicinctum, assembly GCA_911387755.1. Lineage (NCBI taxonomy): Eukaryota > Metazoa > Arthropoda > Insecta > Diptera > Syrphidae > Chrysotoxum > Chrysotoxum bicinctum. The sequence continues at coordinate 46,022,541 of OU426988.1, read as the reverse complement.
ACCAATATCTTACAATTAATTTTCAGAAGTTGGCTGACAATTCATTTTCAGATAGCCGGCTTAATACCTACCAATTAATTGTAAGAGATTGGTTGATTTTCTACCAACCGTGTACACACACAATTAATTGTCAGTTTTTGTTGGTTATGGAAACTGACAATTGAACCTTGGCTGCAAATTGTCTGACAATAAAAAAATTGTATGATGCTAAAAAACGAACATCTTACAATTTCTTCATTGTCAGAAACGTCAGACAACGATAAAAATTGGCAGGCCTGACATTATATTGTGTGTGTACACGATTATCAAATACCTTACAAATTATCGTCTTACAATTAATTGTCAGATACATTTTCTGACAATTAATTGGAAGATTACACGATTGTCAGCTAGCGTACACATGATTGTTAGATTTCTTACAATTAATTGTCCTTTGAGTATATATAATATGGAGGGCTCGTTCCTATCTCTAATGTATTGTAGTACTTGAAGTTGTGATAGGGGTCGCTGTCTCACTTTCTGTAAGTTAAGGATACAGCCGTATCCTCCGATTTGAGCTTACCTTCTCCTCGCATATAGTTCTCCGTCACATGTGATATGAAGCACTCGGCAATAACTTTGTCTTACACAAATTTGAGTAGCGCCCCCTATGATAGTCACGCATTTGGAATAGAAACGAGCCCTCCATATTATATATACTCAAAGTAATTGTCAGACAATGATCTAACAATTAATTGTCAGACAAATTTTCTGACAATTAATTGTAAGACTACACGGTTGTAAGACATTGTAAGCATGTTTTTCACTGACAGATCTGACAATATTGTAAGATCTACCAATCGTGTTCACTTTTGTTGATTTCCTTTTACACTAGGGATTTTAGGGATTGCGATCCCTTGTCAAATTTTGTCTTTTTAGTGTGCGTATTTCGTATACATGTAAATCCCTCTCCAAATACGGATTCGAAAGATTTGATCTCTGTCAAAAAAAAAATCGATTTTTTTGGTGTGAAGGAACGTAAAATCTCTCGTAAAAGTCAAAATTTGACAAGGGATCGCAATCCCTAAAATCCCTAGTGTGTACATTGTATATATATTTGAATAGTACTATCATGAATAGGAACGCGACTAGGCGAACCAAGCGGCACCATAATTACTAAATTAGCAGAGATGCCTATGGCAGAGTTTTAACAGATAGACATTTAATACATGACAGTGACAGCAATAGGAATACTGTATATAAAATAGGAGAACAAAGGCACATATTATGTACATACATTGGAGTAGAATGTAGGTGTGTGTGGGGATTTGGTAGTTGTTATTTTCTGTAGGCAAATATTTTCAAGGTCAATACTTTCTATTGTAATTCTAAAGTGTTGATGTTTTCTTCCAACCAATTAGACCATGTCTTACAGCAAAACTTCTTTATTGTTTAGATTTGTTTAGATTTGTTTAGCTTAAAGAAACTTAATGTTTTATCATTAAAATTATTATTTTACAAGAGAAAAAGCAATTTTCTTACCTTTGGTCTTTGCTTCGCTGTGGTTGGTTTTCAAATGAAATTAAATTGTTCATATTGAAATGGCTGCATTCAAATGCAAAAAATATCCAAGATAAAATGAGTTCGTCCAGCGAGCCAAGTCAAAGACCAAAGGCGAGATCACATAGTTAATATAATATGATGTTTTAGTTGACAACATTCCCCCCCCGGTATGACGAGTGTTGCGAACGAGTAAATACCTTAAGGATATTTAAACTCATTGAATTCTCTGGGATGTTTTATATCTAAGACTGCTATCTTCGCTGCTGGTCTGTGATATTCTCCGCTTCTGGTCTTAACAAAGGCGCTTCTCACCTGTCCATCCTTTGCGATTATAGTTCTGACCACGATGCCCTTAGGCCAGCTATGACGAGGTAGGTTCGAGTCAGCTATTACAACTGTGTCACCTACTTCTATTGGTTTAGCTTTCTCAAACCAATTGGTTCGTCGTGTAAGTGTTGGAAGGTACTCTGCTACCCACCTTTTCCAAAACTTATCAGCGAGCAATTGAGAATGTCTCCACGATGATCTTACATATTTGTCAGTTGATTCAAAACTCCCTGGAGGTTTGTTACCAGATGAAGATCCAAGCAAAAAATGATTGGGTGTGAGTGCTTCCTGTTCTGCCGTGTCAAGTGATAAATAGGTCAGCGGGCGACTGTTAATGATGCTTTCGACCTCTACAAGCAGATTGTTAAGCTTCTCGTCGGTGAGCTTTGTGTCATTAGTGATTATTTGGTAGAGTATAGTTTTTACGGAACGGACCATGCGCTCCCAAGCTCCTCCCATATGCGGACTTCCTGGTGGTATGAAGGTCCAACCGGTTTCTGGACTGGTGAATTCAGCTTGAAGACCATTAAAATTTATTTCCTGATAGGCTTTGCGCAGCTCCTTCTCAGCTGCCCTTAAATTAGTTCCGTTATCACTATAAAAATGGATAGGTGTGCCTCTTCGCGCAATAAAGTTGCGAATCACTATTACGCATGAGCTCATGGAAAGACTGTGAGCGACTTCTAGGTGAACGGCACGGCATGTCAGGCAAGTAAAAACTGTTCCGTATCGCTTTTCAGATCGTCTGCCTATGGTCACCAAAAACGGCCCAAAAAAGTCCAGCCCCACATACGAAAAGGCTCTGGTGTAAGGCGATAAGCGTGCGACAGGTAAGGGAGCCATTTCTGGTGGCGTTGGGTATGCTCTTCGAATTTTGCACAGCTGACATTCAGTGCGGATTGTTCTTAACAAAGTTCGCAAGCCTAGAATTTGATATGACTGAAAGATTTCATTAATGGCAGTCTCATGATTCACGTGGTGTAACTTTCTATGGTAAAAATCAACAATAAGTTTTGTTACATAATGAGTTCTAGGTAGTATAACTGGATTTTTCGTTGCATCGCTTACTACATTAGTATTTTCTAGGCGACTTCTCATACGAATAATTTGATTTTTATCAATGAATGGTGATAGGGTCTTAAGAGGACTTGACTTAGGCAGGGCACTAATAGGGTTTTCTAATAAAAGGCGATATTCTAAACAATAGGCTTGGGCCTGAACAAGGCGATATAGGGCTTCATGGCTCCAGCGTAGTTCATTTGCTGTCAAATTCGGAACGTCTTCAATATTGCCGTTGATAACTAATTGTGTTTTGGAAAACTTTCTTGACTTGAGGCAGTTAATATACTTCCTAACGTATGCCAAACATCTGAAAAGCCGCTCCCATTTTGAAAACCTCCGGTAGTTTACGAATATTTTTACCTGCTGAACATCGATGTGGGCTACTACCTGGTGAAACTCAGGATCCTGTTTCAACTCACTAGTTGGTAACCTTTCTTTTGAAGGCTGATTCGGAGGCCATTGATCTGGCTGTTTACGCAAAAAAGCTGGTCCGGTAAACCACGTACTATCGCGGCCGAAATCTGGACTACGACTCCATTTTGTTGCCATATCAGCTACGTTCTGCTTTGATGGAACGTACCTCCAATTTGAGACCTCGGTAGTTTCCTGAATTTCTCCAATTCGAAACATAACAAATTGTTTATATTTCTTTGGGTCAGACCTAAGCCACGCAAGAACTGTAGTAGAGTCGGTCCAGTAATGTGTTGTTTCGATTTGGAGATCATGTGCCTTGACGACGGTATTCCCAAGGCGAGATCCCAGTACAGCTGCCAATCCCAACTAACATTTCAGTTTCTATTAGCCTAGAAATATGGACATGCTGGAAGTTTCAATTTATATAATGCTTCTAAAGAGCCTTCTTCAAAAATAATTTTCCTATAGAAGTCACGGTTTCAATATCATCTTCTTTTAAACGTTTTGCAAGTAAGACACAAAGTTTTTCAGAGACTAGAACCAATTTTTCGGATATGGTTTTATAAATGAAAATAGAGAAGCTGGAACTTGTATAAATATTGCAATGTGATATGATATAGAAGTTTACATCAGTGAGTTTTCAAAAGGTTTCTATAACAATTTCCTAAGAGCTATATAGAATACGTCTCTTAAGCCTAGCAGACTTCAACAAAAAGTCTTTAAAGAAAATGTCAATGTTCAAACTTCTAAGAACTCTGCAAATGAATCTTAACAGAAACTAATACATTTAATCTTAATTAAAGTTAGGAAAATTAAATTGCATGCATCAACTAATTATTTGTACACATTTATTGTAATCCATCTATGTACTTTTTAGATATTACTCAGGCAAGTATAAGAGTATAAATCGAGATCCCTAATATACTCGTATATAGCATAGACAATTAGTTTGATTGTTTGCCTTGTGAACCTTAAGGCTAGGCGCGCACATTCAATTTTTAGTTGCAAACTGTTTGGTTGCGCAGGTGCATATAATTATATGTTACACAACATAGCGAACTCATTTTAGGCAATCGTTTAGTTTATGTCAAAACACAAACTTTTTAGTTGCTTAAACCAAGTAGTTGCGAAACTAAAAATTGAATGTGCGCGCCTACCCTAAGAGTCTAGCGAAGATGAAGTTGAAGTAACGAATAACCAAAATTTAAGAAAAAATACCTTCGAAAGCAGGCAGCTGAATTTCAGATCAACCATTCGGCTCTTAAAAGTTGAATTGCAATTATAAACGAGCGTTTCGAAATAGGTGCGAAGTTATAACCTGAATATCCGAGAACTTTTTTGTTTTCAAACATATAATGTAGCTGCATTTATATGATAATCTTCATTTTGATCTTCTGTGCCCATATATTAGATATAAATGTGAATTTCTTTGGAAGAGGCATATATGTAAATCCAGCATGATATCTCTATATATCCCTCAAAGTGGAAATGCATAAAACTATAGACGGGTGAACTGACCAAAATGTTTGATGGTTTTACAATAAATAATATAAATAAATATTACATGAAAATAATTCACGATATTGAAGAAAGGCATAATGTATACTTAACAAACAAATGTCAAACTAAACGGAATACAAACATTTTACATATATGAATGAATGAATCGTTTTTAAGGACACAAATCAAAACAAAGAAAGAGTTAAGTAAAACATAAAACAAATCACTACGGTCAGCAATTTAAAGATATTTTGTGCGCTCCCATTAGGTATGAAGATAAGGGCTCAATACTGAACATTAAATAAACATTTTGTAGGTAAACCCAACAAAGGAAACTTAAGACATTTGCTTAGGTTTTGTTTTCCTTGTGTGAACGTGGCCTTGGCAAAATTGTATATCGCAGTCTTGTGTTAATTTTGAAGTTTGAGAAAGAAATAGGCTGATTAAGTTTTTGCATCTTCCAAATAATATTCAATATGGCCCAGTGCGTAGAGAGATGGACTATTACACAAGAGATGCCGAGTTCGATCCCCAAATAAGGTATAATGTCATTCATGTTTTAAAATTATTCCAAATACATTAATTAATAACAATTCCAATGTGATACATAGTTTTAGGTTTAAAATTGATTAAATGTCGGAAAAACGTCTTCAAAGAAATATAAATTTACTTTTATTTTCGTATTTTTCAGGCTCGGTAAAAGTTCCAGTGTAAGCTTGTAATAGACATAAAAAGCCGTGCGTTTGTAATTTTTGCGAAGCTTTATTGAAGCCATCTGTCAAAACTTGAACTTCAGGGCAATTTCGAATAGGACTCTGTTAAACTTCTAATAGTTCATACACGAAGCTGGCACCTTTAAAAGATCTGTGCATGGTACTTCTAAGAGGATTTTCAGAATCACTTATAGAAGTACATAAAAGGTTTTGTGAGCTTGTGTAATATTCTCCTTTTTGTTCTTAAACAACCTTTACAAATGTATTAAAGAACTTCGAAAATATATTTAGTTAGACCGAATCGAAACTGAAATGTTAGTTGGGATAGCTCCATCCTGGGAATTGAAATAGGTTTCAGAGGGGCAACCTTCGTCCTAGAACACACCAGAGCTACCTCCACTCCGTTCTTACTTGTGATCCTTATGTATGCCACTGCAGCATATGCTCCTTCACTGGCGTCAACGAATATGTGGACTTCACACTTACTAGAATCACTGCAGCTCAAATTAAAATAGCATCTTGGAATATGAACATCTTCAACATTTTGAAGAATTGAACGCCATCTGTTCCATGACTCCACGAACTCTTGAGGAATGACTTCGTCCCACTCAATTCCACTGCGCCATATATCTTGAAGTAGCATTTTCATGTTTACGGTAAAAAAGGCTAAAAGTCCCAACGGATCAAAAATTGACATCAATAAGCGGAGCAGTTGTCTCTTGGTTGGTAAAATATCACCCTTTAAAATTTCCTTACTAGCTTTTGTGTATTTTAGATCAAACGTGAGTGTGTCATCGGAAGTTCTCCACCACATACCCAGAATCTTATCAGCTTCCAATACTTGTTCAAGTGTCCGTCCAGCCCTGCAAAAACTTTCCTTCGAACCTTCATCCCCTAATGCGTTGATAACTTCCTTGGAATTCGAAAGCCAATTTCGAATATGAAAATTTGCATGCTTATGTACTTCTCTTACTTGCTTGGCTAATTCAATGGCTTCTTGAACAGAGTTTACGCTGTCCAGCATATCATCAACATAATGTCGGTTTATTATTGATGTTGCCACTCGGGGGAATTCATCCTTGTATTCCAATGCGTTTAAATTTTTTACGGTTTGGACGAGTGAAGGTGAACAGCTGGTTCCGAAACTCATAACCCTGAGAACGTAAACGTCCGGTTGACAATCATCCTTTCCGTCTCGCCACAAGAAACGTTGACACTGCTGATCTGCCTCTTTGATGGCTATCCTATGAAACATTTCGCATATATCTCCACAGATCCCAACTTTTCCGATTCTAAAATTGAAAAGAACGTCGATTAAAGATGCCATCAAATCCGGACCCCTATCAAGACATCCGTTCAATGACACGCCATTGCATTCCGCGGCGGCGTCCCAAACCAATCTTATCTTGCTCGGTTTGTTTGGATTCCTGATAGCAAATATCGGTAGGTACCACTTACGCACATACTCTGCATTTATTTCAGCGGTTGAAAGTTTTCGAATGTAGCCTTTCGATTCCATGTCCTTGATATGACTGCACACATGAGATTTTAGATCTATGTCTTTTGTCAGCTTTCGTTCGAAACAGCAAAGTCTACGATAGGCCATCCCATAATTATCAGGAAGCGAAATGTTGCTCGAATTCCATAGGAGATTTGCTTCAAAGTGATCACCAATACGTTTTACATTCTGTTGAAGTTTTTTGATTGTAGCTGCATCTAATCTATGCTTTGTCTCATCTTCTTGAAACTGGTTTTCGAATCTCATATTTTCGATCATCAAGGTCTGCAAGGCAGCATCGTCATCACATTCACATATATGTAGTTGGATAAGCCCCTGTTGTTGAATAGCATGGTCTTGGTCGAGCTCACCATATATGGTCCAACCCAGACGGGTTTTAGTAGCGGCGGGTTCATGTGCTCTTCCTTCACGAAAACTTAGTGGCATTGCCAAACTTCTGTTGTTCAATCCAATAATCACGCTTGGGATCACTTTCGCATAAGACTTCACTGGTAGACCCCTTAAATGTTTAAACCTTTCTGAGAGTTCATCAATCCTTAATGTTTGAGATGGTAAGTCAAGCTTCGTCACGGATCGAACACCTTTAAGTGTGAATTTCTTGCCTATTTTCCCTTCAGGAGCCACCATCAAATTCAAACTGTGTGAATTTCTCTCAACCCATACCGAACCATCCGTCCATCGCAAACATAAATCAGATTTTGAGCCTTCAAGCCCAAGACGAGATAAAATTTCTTTTTCAATAAGAGTAGGACCAGAGCCATCGTCCAAAAATGCATAAACATCTACTGAACAATTTTTTCCAAAGATGGTGATGGGTAAGATTCGGTAAAGTATCTTCGATGTCTGCATACCGTGAACTGCAACTACCGATGTTGATGGAGTTTCAATTTCCTTCGGACTTGGTTTGTGTAGCAAAGGATGATGCTTCGCTTGACATCCATTGACCTGACATTCTTTGCGATCTGGACAGAAAAAGGCATCGTGTAACTTCAAGCATGTACGACACAGTTTGTTGTTGTGAACCGTATTCCATTTTGTACTGTAATTGAGACCCTTAAATACGGGGCACTTTGTGATGGAATGTGTTTCACCGCATGTATAACATTTGGAAGTCTGTGTTGCATTGTTATTGCCTTTTGACCCATTTCCATGAAAACTAACTCGATGTGCCTTTCGTCTTTCGTTATCTGTACTACTTACACTTGTCACAGGTATGGATATAACTCTGCTTGCAGCATCTGCTAAATCAAAAAGCCAATCGCTCAAATGTTTTAAATTTATTTCTATAATTGATCTAGAAAAAACAGACCAGTTGAGCCTCATTTGAGTTGGCAGCTTTTCTAAAAGCTCTTGTAAGAGCGAAGGATTATTTAAATGAGATCGAAGATCAGCTGCCTCCATAGTTGCCACGACGTTTTTAACCTCTAATGAAAAATTAATAAGCGTATCTAATTTGTTTGGATTCACACCAGGCGAACAACGAATCTTTGCCAAAAGACTATTGATAATATGCTCGGGCCTACCAAACACCATTCGAAGTGTCGAAATAACTTCGGGCACTAGTGAAGGTAGCGTAAGCCTGTTGCTTACATACTCCAAAGCCTTGCCTTTTAATGCGCGTTGCAATCTAAGGAGATTCTCGTCTTCACTCAATCCACACAAACGTGTTGAGTTTTCGAAACTGCTTAGAAACAACGGCCACTCATCGGGTTTCCCATTAAAAATCGGTAGCTCTTTTGATATTGCTTGACGAGCATATATCTGCTCAACACTAGGTGCCAGGTAAGTGGAAGGTTCACGTGGCGCACATATATTTGACATTGACGGAATTGGTGAATTTTTAGCTTGGCGTTTAATGCCATCACACATACTTTCACCTAAACCCCTAGCATCCACCTTGCCCAAACCCAAGCCTTTGCCTACTTCTGCCCATTCAACCCTTTGTACCAATGCTCCCTTCACAGTTGACTCGCTATCTAACCCTAAATCGCTTTCTGCGAGGATAATTTCGTATTTCTTTTTTAGGAACCTCATCTGGAGTTCCTTTTCTTCTTCAAGACGAAGTAACTCAATTTTTAGTTTTCGTTCAGCAATATTTCTTTTATTTTTACTACGCTCTACATTTTCTTTACATACCTCGTTTTCTTTTTCGTTATTAGCAGCACCGTTGTCATTTATTTTGTCTCCGACACTTCTGTTGCCATCACCGACACCGTTACTGTTAACTCCGCCCTCACACACCGTTGTTTCCGTTATCGTGGTGTTACCGCCAGCACAGCTGCCGCACACCCAGTCTTCATCACGAATTTCCTCGCCTACGTTGACACAGCCGAAGTGGAACCAGCAGTCACATGCGTCGCATTGTACCATATTTTCGTTGTCTGCATCTTCGCACAAGGAACAACTTTTAGTTGGTTGCTTTGGAGACTTTTCCGCAACTGCTGCAGCAGCCCTCTTCCTCTCCATGATGGCGTCGTCTTCTTCGTACGTGGGCAAAGTTTCTTTAAGAATATTGTAATTCTAAAGTGTTGATGTTTTCTTCCAACCAATTAGACCACGTCTTACAGCAAAACTTCTTTATTGTTTAGATTTGTTTAGATTTGTTTAGCTTAAAGAAACTTAATGTTTTATCATTAAAATTATTATTTTACAAGAGAAAAAGCAATTTTCTTACCTTTGGTCTTTGCTTCGCTGTGGTTGGTTTTCAAATGAAATTAAATTGTTCATATTGAAATGGCTGCATTCAAATGCAAAAAATATCCAAGATAAAATGAGTTCGTCCAGCGAGCCAAGTCAAAGACCAAAGGCGAGATCACATAGTTAATATAATATGATGTTTTAGTTGACAACACTTTCAATACTTTTTTGGCGATTACGTATTTTTTGGGATAGAAGAAAATTATTTCTGTGCATATTGTCGTCTGAGTTATATCTTGTTCAAAAGAGCATTTTTGGCGAAATTTAGTTAGAAATGCAGTTTTTATAAATCAAACATGGTCTTTCGAATAGCGTACTCCATTTCTTTCCATCTCTTTTAGTTTTTAAGTTATGAAGAACAATTATGTTCAATAAAGCACTTTATTAAACATTTGAGTTCGACTACAGCTAAACGGCTCGGCCGATTTTCTTCAAACTTGGTAGATATGGCTTTTAATTTTTCCCCCCCGGATGTTTTTTTCTTTGGAATTTTTTTTTCGAAATTTCATAAATATTTTTTTTTTCTCAAAAACTGTCCCACAGATTTAAAAAAAAAAAACAAAAAATTTCATTTAATTAAAGCTAGGCATTGTATATATATAATGAGCTAGGTAATGGTTGAAAAAAATTTTACAAAAAATTGTTATTTTTGGTACCCCCCCTTGGGACCAATTTTTTGTTTTCGATTTTCTCAAAAACTGTACGACGGATTTTGATCATTTTTTTTTGCTAAAGGTCCCTAATAGTTTGAATATTATTGTGTATTCAAATTTTCCAAAAAAATATTTTTTGGATTTTTAAAAAAAATTTAAAATTTTTTTTTTGAAAACTCAATATTTCCTCAAAACTATCTTCGAAGAACAAAAATTATTATTTGTGTTGTTTTCTTAAAAATATAAGCTTTTATATACAAATATTAATTAAAAGAAACAAATTTCAGCCTCGGAACAGTTTTCGAGAAAAATACGATTTTCGAAAACCCTTTTTTGAAAAAATATCAAGTAACTTACGAAAAAAAAATATTTTCACGCGTATACAAATTTTCCTTTTTCCAAAAAATGTTCATACTTTTTTGAAAATTTTAATATTATGAAGTCTTATATATTTATAATATTTTTTTTTAATTTTTGGAAAAAAAGTCATTCTTTTTGGAAAATTCGATATCTCAAAAACCGGCGCAATGTTTTTTTCGAAATTTAATTTCCATTTGTACAGTAATAAAACTTAAAACTAGCGCACGATTTTAGGAGATTTTACTTAAAAACAATATTTTTTTGTTCCACGCTTAAAATACTTTTTAAGCGTTTTCGTTTTTCGTTTCATACGTGGATTGAAAGGTGGCACTCCCTAGATCACGAATATGTAATTTTTAATTCTGTAGGATGAATAGTTTGGCCAGAAATCACGTTTGAAAATGTCAACTTTGAGGTGTCTACGAGGCTCCGTTTAGCCGCAAATCGCGTTTAAAGATAAAAATTCGTTTTTTGATACCATTTTTTCAAATTTTGACATTTGACTATTTTCTCATTATCGAAATAGGGATTTTTTATAGAGATGCTTCCAATAAGTTTAAAAAACATTGCATCTCAAAGCTTTTTTTTTAATTTTTGGAAAAAAACTTGGAAAATTCGATATCTCAAAAACGGCTCAATATTTTATTTCGAAACATAATTTCATTCGTACAATAATAAAAACTTAAGGTTGGCGTACCAATTTTTTTTTTATTTTATTTTCACTTACAAAATTATGTAATTGCAAGTTTTGCATGTGAAAAAAATTTAACTCGAGATTTTGATCAAATTTGACTTTACGATGATAGAGAACACGAAAAAATATTTCTTTATCTAAAAAAATTGTTTTTGAAAAATCAATGTCTTGAAAATGTTTGAGCGATTAATTTTTGAAAACATTTCCTAGAATCTTTATTTTCAAATACTTAAAATTAATATCCCAATTTTTTTTCTAACAGAATTTTAAAGAAATTTCTTATATTCAAAATCAATTTAATAATAAAAGGTTTTTTAAACTTTGTTTGCATAAATTCTTACTTTTTATATTTATATTAACAAAATAAAAAAAGCAACATTTTTATTTTAATGAATTAATAATTTCCAAATTTGATAAAAATTCGTAGACAAACATTAAAAGAAATGTTTGTTTGTTCAAAATTCGCAGGGATAAAAACTATTTTTTGTAAAACAAAGTTTTTTTTTATTTTAAAAAAAATTTCATGTGGGGTGCATCAATAATTTCTTAAAATTGACACCAAATTCCTTTTTTTTTAATTTTTCAAAAATTGCTTATAAGCAATATGTAAATGCATACAAAATATTTTTTCCAAAAAAGGTATCTGATTTTTTTTTAAATATTATGTCAATAATAATTATATTCTATTTTTTTAATTACCTAATTTAAGTTTTCTAAAATTATTTTTTTCTCGAAAAACTTATTTGATTTTTTTTTTTTCAAAATAGCTTTATGTGAATATTTCTGAATTTCTGAAATTGTTTATTATACACATAAAAAGTATTAAAAATTTTCCATGTTTTTTGCAAACAAAGTTTATATGAATAAATTTTAAAAACTGGTCTATACCTATATCAAATTTTTTGTTTATATATTTATTTATATAAATACCTATCAACGCATAACAATAATTTTTCGTTTTTGTACCTAATCCAAATTATTATTTTAATTTGATACAATTTTATATGGGTATGTACCTACATACTATGCAAAAGCTATTTTCTTTAATAAAAATATAGGTACGTACCTATAAGATTTTCTTAAAGAAATAGTTTTCTAACTGTGTATGTACATATCTATATTAATTACAAAAAAAATACAATTGCCACTATCTAACTACCCACTGCATATAATTATTATAAAATTATTATTATAAAATTATTTTGGTTACCATAACGAAATAAAGCCAATTTGAAATTATTTAGTTTTCAAAAACGAAATAAAAACATTTGAGTTTATTAAGTTCAAATTCTTTTAGATCTTATTACAAAAGTCGATAAAATGGCAACTCCAGTAATTAATCGTATCAGAATTTAGACAAACCAGATTGCATGAGGAATAAAACAAAATTCACAAAAACTCTCATACACTCTCAATACTTTTTGCTTGTATTCATTTCGCGCCTCGCATATACAACTTTATATACCTACCTACAATTAATTCTGACAGCAAAAAGAAACGCAGATAATATTTTCTCCCTTACCCTCATTATTGTTGTCAGAATAAATATATCTCTACCTCGTCTCTTGTTTTGCTTATATTTTCTCCTTCCACATCAACTCTGCACTGCTTAACATAGCCACACTTACGATTTTGCGGCACAATAATAAAACTTTTTTTCGTGTTCCATGAGAGTACTATAAAAATATATATACAATGGTGTGTAAAGGAAATCGACATTAGTGTAAAAGGAAATCGACATTAGCTTCACGATGCACCGTGTACTACCTGACTTTTCTCAGTTGTCTCTACATCCCTGGTCTGCGATTCGTTTTCGATTTACACATTCGAAGTGTAATCAACAAAAGTCAAAAACATCTGTTTTCGAGTATATGGGACATGGAAGGATCAAGGATTATTTAGGTGTTATTTTGATTTTAATTTTTGTTAAACAATTCGTAACTTAAAATAAATTGATATCAAAATGAACGACCCAAATAAGAAAATAGATGTAAATCTATCATCTCTGATGAGTCTTAAAGCCGAACTTCTTCGCAAACAGGCCGAGGTGAGTAAAGTCAAGGCAAACCGATCAACTGAACCAACAATTCCAAGCAAAGCTAAAACATACAAAAAAAACGAAGTATCCGAGCTTCCAAGTAACGCAAGTGACAAGGGTTCCTCTAAAATATATGAAATAGAAGATTTAGCCTTGCTGGAAAAATCAAAAAAGGTTCTAGAAGCCAAATCAAAGTATTACGACCGAATGACAGCAATGGGCGGTCAACTGAATTCGGATGATAACTGCCTTGTTCTGTTTAATCGTAAAAAACAAGAAGATCCACAACCCAATCTATCTGAGAGAAGATATTCTTCCTCTGATAATTCTGATTCTGACGAAGAACATGATGGTAAGCAGGTTCATCCAGACGAAGAGTGGGTAGAATATACAGATTGCTTGGGAAGGACACGAAAATGTATGCGTGGTGATCTGGAGTCAATTAAGAAAAAAGACACCGAGCTAGCTGCTAGTATTCCTGAACGCTTGGACCAAAGTCGACCAAATTGGATGATCGATGTGGTTGGCAAGGAGACAACTCAAGAATCACAGGTACCTGTCTCTGTCATAGGTGAAGATGGCGTATCGGTAATTTCAAAACATGACGAGATGCGGAATAACTGGGAGAAGAAGGAGATCGAAAACTTCGCCAAAGAAAATGTTCATTACCAGGATGTGTTCTTTGATGAAGCACGCCAACATGGTGTTGGTTACTATGCCTTTTCGACTGACGAAGAAGAAAGAGCACGTCAACAGAAGGAACTGGAAGAGACACGGAAAAGGACGCTAAACGAACAAGCTAACAAGGAGGCGCAGCGTATTCATCGGGAAAAGATCATAGCCGAACGGGTAAAAGCAGCAAAGAACAGACAAAGAGCTCGAATCGGTCTTCCTCCACTCGAAGAGGAACAAAGCACTGAGGACAAAACTAAAACAAAGGAAACAAAAGAGGAGCGAAAGCAGCGTAAGCAAGCTGAAAAACAGAAACGCCGACAGCAGAAGGAAGAAAAAATTCGTGAAAAGGAGAGACAAAATTATGTCCGTCCTTGGGATGAAGAAAAGTCTGGTGTCCGTTCGGAGATAGTTGGAGAAACCGTTTCTGAGCAACCGTGGGCATACAGACCAGAACGCAATCCAATGTCACAAGAAGAATGGAATGAGAAAAAACGAACTGAAAGGAATCCTGAATTTGCACCCATTGGTGAGGAACCACGTAGAATTCAAGAATTTAAACACCGAGAGAGACCTGAACCTGAAACGCAACCGCCTTATGCAAAATTGTCAAGAACTAGCTTTAAAAGCGATAACTTTAAGTTACCTATGGCACCACCACAAAATGCATTTTCCTTAGTTAGTAATGACAGTGCTATGTTTGATAGTTTTGTCTCCTTTCAGTCTACAAAGAGAACTAACACTTTCCTAAAAAAGAATTCGATTGCTTTCGCAGATGTAGACAATGAAGAAAAATTCGAAAATCGTCGGGGTGCTGCAATACCACCACCGAAAGACTTGGACCCAGAACCTTTTGTAAATTATCAACAAACACACCAAGGTCTAGAGAGTTCCATCGAAGCTGGATTAAAATTCTTGCGAAACAACTTTGATAAGAATACCCTATCCAACAAGTCCAGTTGGACTGCTAGGTCCGATTATTAAAAAATGTGTGCAAGGATTAAAATAAAATTACATTTAACTCGATTGATTGTTTTTTTTATTAAAATATAAAACTTTGTTCTCTTTAACTGTACAATTGACCGCTATTTTAATTAGGAAATTTGAGTTCATCACCATTGGTGATCAGTTAGCTTTCATTTGTTGTTTATTTCGTGTATGATATTTGCATAATTTTGTTGAAAATGGAAAAAAGAAGTGAAACCTCCTTTGAAATTAAAAATTTTATTATAAAATTCAGAAACGAAGGGAAAAGTTATGGTGCGATTGGGAAAATCATCGGTAAAAGTCCCTCAACTGTTCAAACAATAATGAAAAATTATACTGATAGAGCACATGTAGTGAATAAGCCCCGTTCTGGTCGTCCGAAAAAGCTTAGTAGTCGCGATATCCGAAGCATTATTCGGAAAGTTACTTATAATCCTCGAATAAGTGCACCTAAATTGGCGGAGGACATTGCAAATACTTCGGGCAAAGAAGTCCACCCAGAGGCCGTGCGAAGAGTTTTGAGATCTGAAGGGTTTAATGGAAGAGTGCCAAGAAGAAAACCATTAATCAGCAATGTCAATCGTGAAAAACGCCTTGAGTTCGCGAACCGGTACATTTGGGAGGACCACGATTTCTGGAAAAGGGTACTTTTTACTGATGAAAGTAAATTTAATATTTATGGATCCGATGGCAGGGGAAAAATATGGCGCAAGGTGAACCAAGCAATGGAGACCAAAAATCTTGTTACTACAGTGAAGCACGGTGGAGGACACGTGATGGTTTGGGGGGCTGTAGCTAATTCTGGTGTAGGGAGGCTAGTTTTATTGAAGGGAATATGGACCGTTATCAATATCTGGATATTTTGCGTAATAATTTATCAACAGATTTTTTAAACAATAAACAGCTATTCGATATAAGCAAAAAAGTTATTACAGTATAAATAAATATAGTAGGTTGAATTAAACAGTTATTACCGTTTCGTTAAATTTTAATTTTATTGATAAACTTTCTTTAAACGTCATAAGTATTATGTTAAATTTATATAAAGCATTACATCGAATAAGGAAAGGTATGATGGATTCATCATCTTCATCGGGCAGAACTATGAATTCATGCGTTATAATCTTTCCTCAAACATTTATTTCCCATTCCTCTATGTAAGGTTTGTTCATTCTTTTTTAGAAAACGAATCGCACCAAAGATCTTTTTTACAAAACTACTTTATCCAATTAAAAATCATATACAAAACTACTTCAGCTTCCAGTATCGAAAAGAAAAAAACACGACTAAATCTCAGTGCACTTATTTTATTTGTCAATGAAGGCCTTCATCTTTTCGGATTCTACTTTGTTGTAATTCTTATTGATTTTAATTGCTTTTTCTTCATCAGTAGTTTAAAACTTCTTTTTAGGACAAAAAAAAAATTTTGATACAAATTTCCAGAACGGCACGTCGCGTCGCAGAAGCTGGTTTTCACCTATGCAAAGCTCTTAAAAAGTTAACAAAAGATTTTTTTACCGCAACCTCTTACAAGGCTTGGTTTCAGAGATATAGATATTCAAAGACATTGTTAGGTAGTGGAACGTCCAAAATCTGAAGAATCATTTTGGATTGCAATATTTCGAGAACCAGACCACGCAGAAGATTTTGGTTGTGTATACAGGAATTTTATAGGCCTTTCCTTTGATGTATGTCTCGATGTGTTTGGGAAACATTTGAAAAAATTGTGATTTTTATTTGGCAAGGGGGACCGGAGGAATTTAAAAAAAAATCCTAAAAATTGTTTTGCCATGATTTGGTTTGATTGTTACATCAATGGAAAGGTCTGCGAATTCTCTATTCAGAACTGAAAACCAAAACGTCTTACGAGCTTTGGTTGCGGAAATATCCACATCCGAAGACTTTGTTTCGTTTGCATCGATATTCAGTTCCAAATTCACCTTGGATATAAATATTTCGAGAACCAGACGTCACAGCATCTTCTGTTTTTCAGTAATAGAAAGCTCTTCGTTATATTTAATGAATTCTGAAAACTACAAGCTTTTTCAAGGCTTGGTTGCGAAAATATCGCCATCAGAATCAGATTTAGCGCTGTGTTGAAAATCAGATGAATCACTGGATTACAATATTTCCTGAACCGGACGTCGCAGAAGCTTCTGGTTTTCACCTATGGAAAGCTCTTGAAAAGTTAACAAAAGATTGTTTTTACCGCAACCTCTTACAAAGCTTGGTTTCAGAGATATACATACATTGTTAGGTAGTGAAAGGTCGAAAACCAGAAGATTCACTTTGGATTGTTTGGATTTGTTTGCGCTCAGAAATTACGCTCCTCGTATTCACTTAAAGTTGCTATGTCGGTTGAAAATTCCAAATCCTCCATCAAAAGATTACCGTATCTAGCCAATTCTTAACATGTCGAGGATATTGGGCTGGTGCCCAAAAACTCCAGATAGTTTGTAGAATTCAGCCTGCCCACACATTGACGCTGAATTTGTGTTGAAAAAATGACTGTCTCTTTCTGTGTGGATTATCCTCACCCCATGTACAACGTCCATGTGAAAATTGTCAAAATTTGTGATCATATATCAATTAAATTGAGATTGTTCGGTCCAAAGAATTTTGCTGATAGATTCGTTTTCATCCAAGCCCTACTACAGCAACCATTTCGAAAACTCAATTTTTTTTTTCAAATCATCGGGAAGCTGTTCTCTGCCAAATTAATTTTTTTGTGTTTGGAAACATTGAATCGCAAAGCTGATTGATGGATCAGTTCTAAACACGTACTTGAAACTGATATCGTTTCTCCAAACCTTCGAAATGCATTTATAAATTCTTTAGGCTGAAGTTCATTGTATTTTTGTATTTTTGTCGCGCTCTATTGCATCATTCATTGCACAAAACTTCTCTTATTGTCAACTGTTGTTGGAAAAGAAGGTAAGTTTATATAGACTAAGAGCCCACAGCAATTTTTGGGTGTGATTGATAATAGTAGATAGTGGGAGCAATAGTGCATAAGAGTGCATCAGATATGCAGTTCTTTCCAAAGTCTAAAAAATTGTGATAAGAAATTGGCCATAACTTCAAAATGAAGAGCTATCGAGGTCCACGACGTTTTGAAGGAAGCCTTCTTCGTGCAAGAAGTACCGTATTCTTATCGCGTCTGGCAGGCAGAAGGCTGTCTGCAAAACGTCTTGGACCTCGATATTTTTAATCAGGGAGCCTAACTCTATATTTTGGCAAAATTGATATCATAATTACTTAGACTTGGAAAGAACTGCATATATGATGCACTATTGCTCCCACTTGAGCATGCAAGGCGTTCGCATTTGTAAATAACTACTAAGGGCCTATCTATGCTAATTATTTTTTGTTGTCAATCACATCCAAAAATTGCTGTGAGCTCTCGGTCTAATAGGAAAAAAAATGTAAAACGATCTGTTTATTATGCATTTTTAAGAGAAATGTGAACTGAAACTCAAAAATTAGCATAGGCAAGAAAAGTGGAACAGGCTTAGTGATTGGATATTTGAAGACTTAAACGATTTTTTCTTAGGACATGCGCAAGAACCATTTCTCAAAGTATTGTTTCCCTTGTCATTATTGTTAGTGCGTTGGACTGTATTGCAGAAGGTCTTGGGTTTGATTCTCAGCCGTTGCAAAAAAGTTTTCCAGGTGTGTATTGCCTCTTTCGAGGAATTGACAAATCCTCCAGGAGTATCTCTTGTCATGAAAAATGCTGCTTATAAGACGTTCGGAATCAGAAAAAAATTGTAGGGTCCTTTCATTCCTGGTAACACGCACAAATGGAATCCTTGAGAGCTCAAAGTCACTAGGTCCTGGTTCTCTTCGAGCTATTGCAGCACGAAATTATTTTTTAAAATTTAATTTAACGGTTCATTAATTAGGAAACAGCTTATATGTATGGTGTAGAATAGAAGATTTAGGAGGCAATGCGAACATAATTGCATGTGTAATTTGTATTTCTTTCCTTAAAAAAAAAACTATTTTTATTAATAAATTGAATGATTGTATAAACTGTTTTATTTTGTTGACCATAATAGAAAACCTTAAAATTCTTTTCTTTATTTTTTCAATTTACTGTTTCTACTTTTATATAATACATTAAAATTCTTTTCAAATTTTATCACCTAACAGTATAAATATGAAATATATTATAGTAAGTTTTGTTTTATTTTTATTTATATATTTTTGTTAATTTGTATTCTTCTTTTTTTAATTTATCAAATACATAACTTACAACATTTATTAAATATTCTTTCCTAAAGAAAATTGCACAATTAATATTATATTTAATGTAATTAAATAAGAAGAAGAAACAAGCGAATGTAAGTATGTATTAATATTTTACTCAAACAAAATACAAATATTAAAAAATATTAAATATTTGCACCATCGAAACTCGTTAGTATATGTAGATTAAATAATGAAGAAGGTTACGTTAATAATAAAACGTTTGATATTCCAAAAGATAAAATAAGAAATACAGGATTAAAAATATAATATTAATTTGAATGATTTATTAATTTATTTTTGTATATAAATAGTTAATTAATTTAATGATTGGAGTTATTTTTATTTTTTTTTATTAATAACTAGGCAATGGAATGATGATGGAAGATATGTTTGTGTTTTTTTTTAAATTTATTTTCATTATTCTTTATTTTATTTATTGAAAGGTTGTACTGTGTTTACTTTTTTTTTTTTGTTTTTTTTTTTTTTTTTTTTTTTTGTTTAAATCTGGGATTGAATAATACTTTTATGTGTTGCTTTTAATAAAAATTAAACAAAATAAATTAGTAAGAAATGCAATATTGATATCAATATAAAGGGTGCATATAGACGCAGTATTAAGTTTAATACTATTTACATAAAAAAAATATAATAAGGTGAATAAAAAAAATAATTTCGAAATAATTTCGACTTTTAGTCGATACAAACAATGCTACATTTTTACTAAACTTAAATTTATTATGTACTATCTTAATGATATGATTTTAATTGTTATTTTCAGCGCAAAACTGTTAATACTCCAATTAATTTTATTTTGAATGTACTTAATTATTATAAACAAAAGCTGCATTTCAAATTTTTAAGAGAAAGTATTAACAAAATCATATTCAATAATGTAGGTTAGATTTCTTCTCTTATAGAAATTGATTCTTATTTAAGATTGTACAGAATCAAACATACCTGAAAATTCAAAATTCCAAAAATATTTAACAGTATTTTTACTAATGACAAAAAAATAGAGTGTCCTTGGTTAACAGAACTTTACGCTTAACTTGACACCTTTAGTGCCTCTGCGTCTTGTGACTTTCAATTTTTTAGAAGAAAAATTAAAAGTCTTAAGAACACGTATCTTCTCGTCTGTAAGATATTCTTGATTAGAAAATTGGAGCCCAGATTTAGTTTCGATTTAAATTTTTGGAATTTTGTATAGCCATGTTCAACAGGTTAATACAAAACAATCTGATTGATCAGCAGTCGTTCTTAAGTAACGGATAATTAAATCAGATATTATTTAAAATAACTTTAACAAATATCCAACTTGTTTTGAACATCCCGATAAACTTTTTTCCACTTTTAATTATTTTTTAAACATACATTTTTCCAGCCCTTGATAGGAATCATACACGAATCAAACTGAATATTGAACGAAACCAAGATTTATGAAAAGCTCCAAATTTATCAGATCGGTTGTTTAGGTTTTGTTTTAAAATATTGTTGAAAAAATTAATATTAACAACATCTACTTAATATTTATTACAAAGGTAGATGTTATTACCAAAACAATGAATGTTCTGGTCTTTTATTTTTGATTTTTTTATCTACAAAAATCAACATTTTCATTTTTTGATCATTGTGGGTATCAAACTGTATCACTTCTAATATAAAAATGTATTTTGCTGGTCAAACCAGTAATTAAGTATTTATTTTAATGTGCAACTAAAATTTTGAATACACTCAAAAGATGCACATTTTTAGCGATTTCAAGTTATCATTAGGAACCTATTCATTGCCCATAGTGCAATTGAGATTCAAAAAGTGTGTCTTTTTAAAATAAAAAAAAAATTAATTAAAAGTGGATCTATGTTATTGATCGGCTTTGTAGGTTGTCATTGATATCAGATAATTGACTAATCCAGTTATTAGATATTAGTTTGGCAAATATAGATTTTTTTGTGCGATTATTATGTGCATAATATATTTTTATAAATGTTTTTGTGTGATTTTTTGTATAAATAAGTTGCAAATTATTCGATAGAAGAAGTTCTGTTCTAATTAGTGTGTATGTGTTTGGGTGTGTATGCTTATCCTGCAGCAAATTCTCTATATCTACTTCGCTCCTCCTAAACCATTCGCTTGTTCGTGTTGTTGTTCTAATTTTCGTAATTTTTCTCGTTTTTGTTTCTGACGCGTGTGTTCAATTTCAAAATCTTGAACTGTAAGATTCAATCGCTGGATATTGTTTAAAATGAAATCCTCTTCGAGAACCTTTTCAGGTGGGGATCTAAGGACTTCTAGTGTTTCAATCAGCCCATTGCATTGTTTGCGAACCTTTTGTCTTCCAAGGGAGGCACCAAGGAGAACAAGCGCTACCTTGAAAATGACACGAATTCCTTCGGCTAAGAAACAATCCCAAACACGTAACAGAGTTTCCCACGGTAGTGTTCGGGTCATTGCACACAAAAACCAATCTGTCATGTAAAGCAGCGGCTCGATTTTATGTTTCTGTAAATGCCGGTAAACAGAAGGGAAAGTTTTCTTTAATAGACCCTCAAGAATCCCAGCATCGTTTTGAAGAACTTCCAAGCCAGACATGAAATAGTCCTCTAAATATCTGAAAACAAGAATTGATTGAATGAATAATATGAAAATTAAAATATTTACTTATCAACAAGGAGTTATTTACAAACTTACACATCACATACGCTGACAAACACCCAGAATGCATCTTCAGCTGGCATATGCATAAGCAAAAAAGCTGCTATTGGCGCTTGCGCTTGACAGAATCCCACCTTTGGATTATATATAGAATATGCTTTCAGCACATTAAACAATTCGATTTGTCCAATTTTATCCTCGTCTAGGAACATTTCATGAAAGGGGAATTGTCGGTGTTTGTCTCTTTTGATCTCTTCGATGACTTGGGGATTTCCTGGTTTTTGTAATAGTGTCTCATAAAGATTTCCATGTTTCTTTTTTAATAAATAAGCGCCAGAGAGATAAAACCATGCTCTGGGTCTTACTGATTTCGGTATTCCTTTGCGACAGCGTTCTCTTATCTGAAATAATTGAAAAACACAATTAATATGGAAGAATTTTAAAATTAATAATCATCATGAATATTTGCCTTTTTGTAGTTTTTTGACATATAAATAGACCAGTTTTCAGTCATGTGTATCCATTTCTTTTCGCGAGCCAGGATTTGTGCCTTGGAAAGAGGTTCTTTTGGTTTATCAGTTCGTTGAAAGCCTCCATAGAAACCATTTCGATCGGGACAGCTTGATACCGTTGAGCATAACGATATTGTATCTGCAGAACGTGGTGAAGTGGCCATTTGTTCCTGAAATTAAATTAAAACTGAAATTGTCAGGGTTATTTGGTAATTATTTTTAGCAATATGTACTAATAAATGTCATACTTTCGAATTCTTTATCCTCATATTTTTAGAAATTCTAAACTCAGTAAAGAAAATAAACTAATTATGTACGTTACCCCTTTTTGGTACGATTGTGCCAAAACACACAAATTAGAACTCTCAAGATGTCAAAATAAAATACTTAAAATAATGCTTTATTTACCACGTTATTACTCAACCTAGAGACTACATGAATTGGCCAATATCAACATTTTGGACACTCTCATAAATATTTCAAAACTAAACTTGTAACTTATCTGATAATATACTAACAACTGTAAAATTCATAATAATATAAGTTATAAAATGTAAAAATAATTCATCGAAAAATTTTGACATGGGAATTTTACAATATCAGATTTAAGTAAATACAAAATTTATTTATCACCAAAAAAATATTTTGTTATACATACATTATATTAGTTATAGTTATAAAGGAATTGTATATATCCTATATCTCTAAAAAAAATTGCTTACTTCTGTAATGGTTGTTTACTTAGTTAAGGTGGCGCTACGTTCCGGGGTGGACCAGGGCCTCAACTAACAAACTTCTCCAGCTAGCTCTTGTGAGCGCCACCTGAATCGCGGTCCATTCGCTCTACAGACCGTACAGTTCATGGTTATATCTTCCCCTCCACTCACCGTTTATGCATACGGGACCAAAGATTACACGGAGAATTTACCTCTCGAAACATCCTAAAGCGTTCTCATCCACTTTCGGTAAAGTTCATGTCTCTCCACCATAGACAGGGACCGTGATGATTAGAGTTTTATAGAGGGACGCTTTAGTTGCTCGAGAGAGGACTTTGCTATTCAATTGCCTTCTTAGTCCAAAGAAGCAGCGACTGGCAATAGTTATTCTCCATTTGATTTCAGCGCTGGTGTTAATGTCTGAATATATAGCGGCGTCTAGGTATACAAAGTCCCTAACAATCTCAAAATGTAAGCTGTGTATAGTGACGATCTGAACGAACTATTCGAACTGAAGAGTAAAGACTCGGATCCATTTTCTTAGCTCTGAAACGAACCTCGACTACTTCTGTTACTTCAGGTAAGGGCAGCTCATGAATCCCTCATCATAGCCCATTAATCAAAGTGCATAGTTATATCTGATTATGTGGAAAATGCAAAAAATCTCGGGGTTACTTTCAATTGCAAATTGACTTGGGAAAACTATATTGATGCACTTGTGGGCAAGGTATTTGGTGTACTACGTACCCTATGGGTAACTGCGTCTTTTAATCCTATTAAAACCCGCTTATTACTCGTAAAGACTTTAATAATACCAATCTTAATATACGGTTGTGAAATTTATTTTAACTGCAATATGTTAGCAAACGAAAGCTCAATGTCGCGTTTAATAGTGCAGTACGTTACGTCTATGGCCTACGAATATACGACATATTGTCTGGATTCGCTAGTATGGTGCTGGCTATGCCTTTTGAGAGTTATCTGAAGTTTAATACTTTAATTTCGCTCTCTGAAATATTAATGACACCAACCACAATACTGTTTTGACATAATTAGAACTGCAACCTCAAATCGATCTCATCAATTGATTCATCCCCAATGTTCATTCTTAAGATCTGAGCGTAAATTTTCTGTAAACTCTGTTCGTCTTTGGAAGTCATTATTACATTGCCGTTGTATTAGAGGAATACAAAACACAGTAAGATTTTAAAAGGATCTAAATTAATATGAGGAAATTTGTGAATTTAATAATTCAAACTGAAATTTAAGATTTAATTGTTTTCTCTTTATTTTTTTAATTGATTTAATAATAATCATTAATTTATTGTTATTTTTTTGCTCTCTTTGTAAAATTAGCTTGTAAGTAAACTATAAGATATTGCATCTTGCTGTTATAAAGCATTTACAAAATAAAATAAAAAAAATTCACAGGTCAAACATGCGCTCAAGGGTGTGTTAAGAATACTGTATAATGTTGGTCACAGCACAGGTCATAGAGAAATAAGTGGGGGAGAGAAAGAAGGTGTCGATGAACATTGGTTTTGAATGTTTGCAAATTGAAATGGCAAGGGAAAACCGTGCCTGGCAAAAAAAATCAATCTCTATATTTGACGATACGAAGCGGGTATCACGTGTGAACTGATAAAGGGGAGGAATGTAACTGGCTTGTAAAAGAAGCGATAAAACAAGGAAATACATGAAACATTCCGACGGTGTTCAAGAGATGGGAATGAATCCATGATAGCTCTGTTTCCTATCAGTTTTAACGCTCTTTTTTCAATTCTATCTAATAAGTGGAGAGAAGTTTGTGCTGCAACTGCCCAAAGATGTGTTATACTCGAGTTTTGGAAGTATAAAAGCCTCATAAATTGTAGCCAGCTCAGAAGGGGATGAAAAAATTCTTACATCGATATAGAAATCCTAAGCTTTTGGCAGCATTTTTGGCGGTCTCGATAATGGGGTCATTCCAACGAAGATCGTCGTTGACACACATACCGAGTACTAAGAGCTTTTCGGCATTTTCGATGCCAGTGCCATTCAATGACATTGGCATAAGGAGTAAATTTTGCCTTAACGACAAAAAAACAGCATTGAGTTTTCGAAGCATTAAACTCCACACGATTTCTTTTACCCCATTTAGCAATGCTCGGAGTATAACGAGCTAATCACACGATACTATTGCAATTACATTTCCGAAGAAGATGGACGTGAATTTAAGAGCGAGTATGAGAAGCTGAGAGTAGAGTCGTCGGCAAAACAATGAAGTGGATTAGAAGTTTCAGACAAGAGATCATTTATATAAATGAGGAAGAGAGCCGGAGACAAAACGGAGCTCTGGGGAACACCAGCATTTATTTTTTGAAGATCAGACTTGAAACCGTCCAATACAAAATGTATTGAGCGATCTAGAAGTTAATTTCCAATACAAAGAAGAACGTGAAAAAAAAGGCCTGATATAAAATCAAACAACAAAGAAGAAGGGTTTCGTTGATACCAAACGCACGTATTGTCGATAAGAGAGCTTTCTGCAAGCTGTTTACGAAATTGGTGCATTATAAAAATACATTTCAATGGTTTAGGGATTTTAACTGACAAGCTTTACTAAAATCGAGACCGAGAGCACACAGCAATTTTTGGATGTGATTGATAACAAAAAATGATTAGCATGATTATTATTATTAATATTTATTAACAAGCAATTAAAATTACAAGCTAATACAAAAATTAACAAGCCTAGCTGCAGAGACTATTGGCTTTTTTGGTTGGGGATTCAAATTACAATTTTTGTTTTTTTTTTGAGAAATTATTTTATTTATTTGAGATTTTATTTACATTTGTTATGTTGGGATTCTTGAGGATTTCATATATTGAGTTGCTTTCGAATATTTTTTAAATTATGGACTGCGACAACGGACAATGTTCGAAAAAATGTTTTAAATCAAAACGGGTGTTGCAAATGCAGCAAGTTTGGGGGTCGTTTTTGTTGAGGAGGTGTTGATGGGATGCAGTGGTGTGTCCAAGTCGAAGTCTAGCAAAATTGCTAATTTTTTGTTTCGAGCAGTTTGTGGGGTACATCGGTCTAGATTTTAAGGGGTTTATATCCTTGTAGTGATGGTGGTATAGGTTATTTACAAATGTGAACGTCTTGCATGCTCTAGTGGGAGCTATAGTGGAAAAAAGTGCATCATAATGTATATGCAGTTCTTTCCAAGTCTAAATAATTGTGATAACAACTTTGCCAAAATGTAGAGTTAAGCCCCCTGATTGAAAGTATTGAGGTCTAAGACGTTTTGCAGACAGCCTTCTGCCTGTAAGACGCGATAAGAATAGCGTACTTCTTGCACGAAGAAGACCGCCTTCAAAACGTCTTGGACCTTGATATTTGCAATCAGGGCACTTAGCCCTTCATTTTGAAGTTAGCAAATTCTTTATCACAATTTTTTAGACTTTGGAAAGAACTGCATATCTGATGCACTCTTATGCACTATGCCTCCCACTAGAGCCGCAAGGCGTTCACATTTGTAAATAACTAATAAAGGCATATCTAATTATGCGAATTATTTTTTGTTATCAATCACACCCAAAAATTGCTGTGGGCTCTTAGTCTAATTGTAGAGAAAAAAAAATAAAAAGTACTTATCAATTCTAGATTTTCGAGATGCTGATTTTATGAATACATTTATTTAAATTGTTGCAACTCAAAAGCAACAATAGGTAACCCTTTGAACCTTTCAGTGAGTGAATTACTTACTGAAGACACACTGGATAACGTTGTGGTTTTTAAGTGCGTTATCTATGTAAACAAATCCAGTAATTTATGATTTACCTTATCGCCGCTAATAACAAAAAATAAATAATAAAAAAAAAACTACAAAATAGCAAACGAAATGAAAAATAATTCCCAATAGGTGGTTCTTAATTTAAATTAAATTATTACAACCCAGTAAACAGAATTTTATTTTTCGATCAAACGATATTACAATTAATAATATTCGCAATTAAAAGAGAGCAGAATTGTCTCCCTTCTCGCCAACATCCACAATACTTTTTTTTTTTTTGTTATCTAGCTAGATAGGTATACTCCTACAATAATAAAAACGACAAAATATCTGACTTGTATTTATTATCATCGACGTAATTCACAACGCATGGGGAGACGAATCTTAATTGATTTTGTTTTGTATTGTGGCTATCTGGACTCAGTCTGAATGTACAATATGAATGAATTAACTAAGAGCATACAATTATTTAATTATACCTACATATATCTCAACAAAAAATAACTACAGCCTAGTCGGATGTGGGGTGGTCTTATTTTTGTTTAATTTTATTTTGGAATCACTCATTCAAGTTTGGAATAACTTTTCCCCTTGGCCCAGCCCTCACTCTCACCAACTTTAAGAATTCTATAAAAAAAATTATTAAAGAAACTCCGACGACGATGGCAATGAATTCTTTTGTTGGAAACAGAAATAATTTCATTTATTTTTAACACAGAACTTACGTTTAGATTGTGATATTCTTCCAAATGTTCAATATAAATCGTTTTATTCAGGCGTTTAATTTAAGCACAAAGCTAAATAAACAATCGACATTTTATTAACAAATATTTATTAAAAAACAAAATAATATAACAAGTATTATAATGTTCCGATGGTGTTTGTATGACTATGAGTCCACTTTATTTGTTTCCTTTATTTTATTGTTTTCTTTTCAAAGTGCACATTTCCCGCACTGAATTGTCTTGCACTTAAATTATAAAATATTTAAATAAATCTTAGTAATTGATTTTATTTTGTTGGTGTATTCGAATTTTTTGTATTTTGTTTTTAAAAGGAAAAGTAATTTTTGGATTTTTTACGACACGATTGCATTTGGGAATAGAAACATTTTTATATTTTATTATTTGACAACTGGAAATTTTTAGTGGAAAGGAATTTTGTGGAAATTTTTTTTTTGAATGTGTTATACAAAATGATAGAGATGAGCAATATTGGTTAAAGTGGTTATTATATTTAACAGCCCGATTCTCACCCTTGTGAGGAGTCACAAGTCACAAGCTCTTGTGACTATTCCTTGTGAGGATTGTTGTGATTCGATAACATTTTGGTATTCTCCCCCTAATCGTCACAAGAAAACTCACAACGAAACTAACCACAGCGTGGTGAGATTTTTAAGTGTCATTATTTGAACAGCTGATTATTCAAAGTGAAGAAATTACTTTGTAAATGTATTGTTTTGGAGAGCGAATGGTTTATTTGTATCTCTCAAAGTTCTTAAAAGCCGTCAGCGCTGCAAACTTCTTGCTACGATTAGTTTCTTTAAAAAAATTTTGTTTATTTAAAAATGTTAATTTTCATTTTCGTGGGAAAGATTAGTAATAATATTCACTAGAACAAAGTCCACTTTCATTTTTGTGTACTCACAATTATTCACAAATCTAGAAAATTTTCTTACAAAATATTCTGAATTGTCCAATAATCTTTAAGAATTTATGAGTTGTGACCTGCTCTGAAGGAGATCACAGTTTCGATTGTTTTTGTGACTCTCACAAGTTGTGACTGAGCGGCAGAATTCGAAAAAGTCACAAAATCAATTTCACCTCTTCTTGTGACTTGTGAGGCATCACTGACTTTGGGGAGAATCGGGCTGTTAGGCCTATTCTAGCCTCGTTTTATTAGGTGCGTTTTATTATTCCTTTTATTGATAACTTTTCCAAAGGAGGTTTAAAGCCGTTTTAGTATCTAACAGCCCGATTCTCCCCTTTGTGAGGAGTCACAAGTCACAAGCTCTTGTGACTATTCCTTGTGAGGATTGTTGTGATTCGATAACATTTTGGTATTCTCCCCCTAATCGTCACAAGAAAACTCACAACGAAACTCACCACAGCATGGTGAGATTTTTAAGTGTCATTAGCCGTGTTTTTTTTTTAAGAAAAGTTATCCGTAGTACAGTAGGATTTTATATGAATAACAAATACAACATCCGCAGTAGGATCACTGCCGATAAAAGAGAAGTGAAATCCTGCTGCGGATAGAGATTTGACGTTTATTCGAGTATCGGCAGTGATCGTACTGCGGATTTTGTCTGTGTCTTCCGAAGCGATCGGACGTGTTCGGTAAGTGCTCCTCTAGTGGTAGAATAGGTAGTAGTAGCATAGGTAGTATAGATAGTGCTGAGAGTGCGGGACTCAGTTTAGGAGAGTAGGTTAGTTAGGAAGTGAGTGTTGTGAGAGAGCAGCAGAGTAGCAGAGAGTACTGGTGAGTGCTAGTTTGTAGTGTATTAATAGGCTAGGTTAGCGCCTTAGGATGGACAGGGATAGGGAACTGGGTGGTCTCACCTCAGATTGCGAAAGCGAGATGAGTGAGTTCCACTCAGAGTTCAAGCAGCCAACCGAGAGGTCTAAATACCTCAAGGTTGTGTCACCTAAAGTGGATAAGGTAGTTATTAAGAGGAAGAGGAGAGTTAGGCCTGCGAGAAGTGGCTCTCAATCGGCTGCTACTTCGCCTGCGTCCTCTACGGTGGATGACTCTGCCATGGAGACGGAGAGCGTTGTGGAGTCGGTCAAGGCAGCAAGGAAGAGGGGTGATAGGTCCAAGGTGGACTCGTCCTCTGATTCCCAATGCCCGAAGAAGCTTGTCGTGGAGCTTACTGATCTTCGGAATCAGAATGTATACAATGAAGGACCCTCTTGTATACATTCTAAATACCTCAAGGTTGTGTCACCTAAAGTGGATAAGGTAGTTATTAAGAGGAAGAGGAGAGGTAGGCCTGCGAGAAGTGGCTCTCAATCGGCTGCTACTTCGCCTGCGTCCTCTACGGTGGATGACTCTGCCATGGAGACGGAGAGCGTTGTGGAGTCGGTCAAGGCAGCAAGGAAGAGGGGTGATAGGTCCAAGGTGGACTCGTCCTCTGATTCCCAATGCCCGAAGAAGCTTGTCGTGGAGCTTACTG
This sequence comes from Chrysotoxum bicinctum, assembly GCA_911387755.1. NCBI lineage: Eukaryota > Metazoa > Arthropoda > Insecta > Diptera > Syrphidae > Chrysotoxum > Chrysotoxum bicinctum. The sequence continues at coordinate 45,992,275 of OU426988.1, read as the reverse complement.
ATCTTCGGAATCAGAATGTATACAATGAAGGACCCTCTTGTATACATTCTAAATACCTCAAGGTTGTGTCACCTAAAGTGGATAAGGTAGTTATTAAGAGGAAGAGGAGAGGTAGGCCTGCGAGAAGTGGCTCTCAATCGGCTGCTACTTCGCCTGCGTCCTCTACGGTGGATGACTCTGCCATGGAGACGGAGAGCGTTGTGGAGTCGGTCAAGGCAGCAAGGAAGAGGGGTGATAGGTCCAAGGTGGACTCGTCCTCTGATTCCCAATGCCCGAAGAAGCTTGTCGTGGAGCTTACTGATCTTCGGAATCAGAATGTATACACCCAAGCAACACATAAACTCTTGGAGAGTACTTCAATAAATGTATCAGCTCTTTACAAGCTGTTAGTTCAATCTTCTTAATACCATATCACTTTATGACATCCTAATTTGCACTTTAAAATGTTCTTTTTGTTATAGTATAATTAAATGCTCTTTAAAACATCTTAGAGATAATCATGACAAATGTCACCGTATTGACTCTCTATATACCCTCTATAAAACCTCTTTAAAAGGAGTAGTTTTAAAATGCTGAAAGAGGTTTTCATTTTAATCTTTCGAATACATCTTGAAGATATTCTGTGGAAGTTTTCACTAAAACGTATTTATGAAAGCTTAACATCAAGAATTACTACTTTTCTCTTTGGTTGAAAAAAAATGTTTTGTTTCGCCTAACAATTGTGAAACCAAGCGAAAATCTTTTTTCTTCCTTCTGTTTAAAGAAAACAACTCAACTATTTAGTTGAATGTGCGCGCCATTGCATATGATTATGTTTAACAAAAAACAAGCAAAACTGCACAACTGTTTGGTTGCTTATAGAAAACAGTTGCACTATTTGGTTGAATGTTCGCGCAGGTGCGTATATATTATATGTTACACAAAATAGCGAACTCATTTTAGGCAATCCTTTAGTTTGTGTCAAAACACAAACTTTTTAGTTGCTCGTAACAAACAGTTGCAAAACTAAAAATTGAATGTGCGCGCCTAGCCTAATTGTTGTGAATTTGTTATCTTTTTTCTTTTACTCTTTGCTTACACTTTGTTTGCTCTTTTTTTCTTTGAATTTGACTGATTGTAAACAGCTATATTTTTCCTTTACTCTTTGTATACACTTTTTTCACTCTTTGCTTTCAATTTAAGTTTCGATATCTTATTGTAAAGTGCTTAAGATATTTTAAAGAGTTCTTAACAAATGGATGGCGTATCTGTATAAAATACATATATTTTGTAAAGGGTGACATTGTTAAACGTATAAGAAGATAAAATTATTATTTACTAGATTTTAATGTTTTATCGTTTGCTATACGAAGTCATCAGTTTCTTCGGATGTAAGTAAATGAAAGAAGGAAATGTTGTTATTTGAAGAACTTTGGCAGAATATAAAAGAAATGTTGAAATAAAATTCAAATTCAAATAAAATTGATAATGGGTATTATTTTGATTATGTATAATATCAAATTTTCTGAATTTTCAGTGATTCTTTAGTCGGTTAACAGTTGAACTCAATATTTTGTATCTTGATAGAATGTTGACGCAACAATTAAATGTCAAGTTAGCATATCTTTCTAACAGATTTTTAATCCAGGGATTTTAACACTTTGTGAAATAAAAATTAAGGAATGACATATATTTTTACTTATTTTCATATAGTGTCTTTTTGTATCTTTTCTCTGTAAGATGTATAAAACCTGTCAACTTACATTTAAATTTTGAAAAAAAAATGCAATAAAAATCCGGAATCATTCTTCAAACAATTATTATGTTTCTTCGTGTTTTGTAGTATAAAGGAGATGTTAGCATCACCATATACAATAAAAAAGTTGATTTAATTTTATTTCATACAAAATTCTAAGTGCTAATATGTCGCACAGTTTGTAAACCTTTTGAGTTGTATTTATTTGCTGAAATTATTTTACATTTTAAAATTATTCAGATCCAACAAAAAAAGACCTTTCATAAAATAAAGCACCCTGTAGGTAGGAATACCTTCATGAGTCATACATACATGAGTCGGCCATATCTATTGCATACTTAAACGTCATTTCTTTTTTTATTCTGAGGGCATTTTATTATTATAGCATTATTTTTCTGAATATTTCTTTGTAAATACTATTCTATTTGAAGGCGCGTTAATTTCAAGTAGGGTAGAGTATGCGGTTTCAAATCAAATCTTCTCTCGCAAATCAAAACACACAATCATAAAAAGGGTATACGAGTACAATGAATATCGTAAATCCAGTCATAAATTATTGAAGGAAAGAATTCGCCATGTTTGTGTATTTATATTAGTCAATCCATTTTATTTGAATTGCATTAAATTTGTATTTGCGTGAAAGAGAAAGACATTTTTATACATTTTTCTTCTTCGCAGTTCAATCTTTCTACTCAAAAATATAAACATCTTGAAAACCACTTGAAAGTGTCTTTATAGATTAATCAAAAAATGATCTTTATGAAGTCTTATAAATACTTTACTTAGAACTCTTTGTTCAATACAATAGACTCCCCCCCTTTAGGCCTTTTTGGGTATTACAGACCTCTTTAAGATTGTTCAAAGAGTTGAAAACACTTGGAAAATAACTTTTCAAGATATCTGTAAGAGGCAATTGTGTTGCTTGGGCAATGAAGGACCCTCTTGTTCTGGGGCTCCGCTGGCCGTGGCTGGTGGAACGTCGTCTCCGAGGGGTGCTCCTGGGGTGGCAGAGTTCCTACCTGCGGTTCCTCCAAGATCCGTAGCTGGAACCTCGTCGGTTGGTGCTCCTTCGGTGGTGGCTTCTGCTTCCACAAGTGGTGCTGCAGTGGGTGCTCCTGGGGCGGTGGAGTCTCTGGTGGTGGCGTCTCCTAGGACTGTGGCTAGGCCTTCATCTGCTCTGGGTGCTCCCGGGGCTGTGGAGGCTCTGGTCATGGCTTCTCCGAGGCCCGTAGCTAGGCCTTCATCTGCCATGGGTAGGAGTTCCTCCATGGTTGCTGGCGGTGGTGCTCCGTTGGGTGCTCCAGTGGTGGTGGCGGAGCCTCCGGTCGTGGATCCTCCAAGATCTGTGGCTGGAACTTCGTCGGCACTGGGCAAGCGCTCCTCGGGTGCTGCTGTTGGTACTTCGGCTCCTCAGAAGAAGAAGAAGGGTGTATCAGTAGTGGGTGGGCCGGCCGCTTCGTCTGGCACAGGTGGGGCTTTGGACGATAGTCTGAGTCTTGCCAATGTCATGGCGCGGTGTGCTAAGATAAAGGCAGGTTTGGTAGGCCTTATAGGAGACTTTCCTGAGGTTGGTGCTAGGGTTGTGGAGTTGACGGCAAAGTATGAGGAGCTCATATTGGGGCTGTCAGGCGCTAACGACAGGCTCAGGGGTAAATTGGAAGGTGGTAGTTCCTTGGGTAGGGAAAAGGCGAGTGCATCGAAGGGGCCCTCAGCTACTTCGGTGCAGTCGTTGGGTGTCCCTATAGGTTTAGCGGTAGGAGAAAGACCTTCGTTCGCGCAGGTCGCCAACTCGGCCAGGGTATCGGTGGACTTGGCAGGTAAGGCCCAGGTTAAATTACCTGATGTTGAGCCGGTCAAGCCAATCGAGACTTGGTCGGTTGTGGTTAGGGGAAAGAGTGGTGAATCCGTTGGAGACATCAAGAAGAGGGTGGTGGAAGAGCTGGTGCCTGCTGTGGGTGTCAGGGTGCACACAGTGCAGACTGGTAGGCAGGGTAGTGTGCTGGTTCGGACACCGTCTATTGCTGAACGCAATGCTTTCATCGGGCACAGGAAGCTTGAGGAGGTTGGTCTATCGGCAGAAACCGGTAAGGGTGTTCCACTCGTGGTTCATGGGGTGGAGAAGAGGATTGCCCCTGAAGACATCATGTCTGAGCTGCATAAGTTAAACTTGTGTAAGCTCAGCAAGGAGGATTTTTCCAGGGAAGTGACTCTCTGCACTTCGTGGAAGGCAAGGCAATTGCAAGAAAGGTCACGTTGATGTCGCTTGAGGCCTTTCGAGGCCTGCACATCGATGGTAAGGTAGCCATGTTGAACGAGGCAGTGTGGGAGGTTAACGATCAACTCTTTCAGAGGAGCCGGATGGTGAATCGGAGGAGAGTGAAGTGGTGGACTCCCGCACTGAGAGCGAAGCGGCTGCAGGTTCGGAATCTGCGCAAGCGGTTCCAAACTTGTAGACGTGGCAGGCTGGCTGACTTGGAAAGGTCGAAACTTGCCTATAGGCAGGGATTGGCTGAGTACAAGCTCATGCTGGCTCGCTCTAAGGAGGAGGAGTGGAGATCCTTCGCCGCTGAGCACAGTAACGACCCGTGGGGGAAGTTATATCGTGTTTGTCGGGGGAGGAAATCCATGGAGGTAGGGACCATCCATGATGGGGGTCAAGTACTCACATTGTGGAAGGATTGTGTAACTGTCCTAATGAAGACCTTTTTCCCTAGGGGCGAGCATTCTGCTGGTCCAGTGGTGGATCGGCTAAATGCAGCGCCTCCCGTAGTGGAGGGGGAAATTGGCTGCGCCATAGCTAGGCTTAAATCGAGGAAGTCACCGGGTTTCGATGGACTAACCGGCGGGATGGTGAAAGCTATCTGGTCGGTGGTTCCCGAATACTTGATGGCTATTTACTCGGACTGCTTCAGGGAAGGTTACTTTCCTCTGGAGTGGAAGTGTGCAAGGGTGATAGTGCTTCTGAAGTCCAACGACCGGGTCAGGACTAATCCTAGATCCTATCGTGGCATCAGCCTCCTTCCGGTGCTTGGAAAGGTGCTGGAGAGGGTCTTGGTTGATAGATTGATGGAGACTATTCCCGAGCAGTCTCCATTTCAGTTTGGCTTTAGACAAGGTCGCAGTGTCGATGATGCATGGTTACTCGTGAGGGACACTGTCGATGGATCAACTGCAAAGTATGTGCTCGGCATCTTCATTGACTTCAAGGGTGCATTCGACTACCTTGACTGGACGAGTGTTGAGCGAAGGTTGGGTGAGGTAGGGTGTCGCGAGATTGCTATCTGGAGGAGTTACTTCTCTGGCAGAACCGCTCGCGTCGAGAGTCCTGTTGATTCCGTGACAGTTGGTGTTGAGAGGGGATGTCCCACAGGGGTCTATCGGGGGACCATATATATGGAACCTGATGATGGATCCTCTGCTGCAGCGGCTTTCATCTTGGCGGCCGTTCTGTAGGTGCGTCGCCTATGCTGATGACCTCCTGGTCCTAATCGAAGGCCAGTCTCGTGCTGAGCTGGAGAGCAGGGGTACGGATGTCATGGGCTTGGTGGGTGCCTGGGGCGCGGGTGTTGGGGTGGAGGTTGCTGTGGAAAAGACGTCCACTATGTTGCTCAAGGGCAAACTGTCCTTGAACCGGCCGCCACTTGTTAGGGCTGGGTGTGAGCCTAAGGTATGTGGCGAAAGTCAGGTACCTTGGGATCACTATCGGGGAGAGAATGAGTTTTCTTCCTCATCTTTTACAGGTGAGGGAGAGGCTCCGATCTCTTGTGCCGGCGGTTAGCAGAGGGTTCTGAAGTGTGACTGGGGCCTGTCTAGGCGGGCGGTGCGTATTGTGTACAACGGGCTGTTTGTTGCTTGCGCAGCATTCGGCTCTTGTGTGTGGTACGACGCCGTCAAGACCGTGACAGGAAGAAGCAAGATTATCTCTTGTCAGAGAGTCATGCTCCTCGGCACGCTTAGGGTTTGCAAGACCGTCTCTACGGAGGCTCTGCAAGTGTTGGCTGGTGTGCCTCCACTTGACCTGGAGGTGATACGGAGAGGTATTGCCGGCAGGTTGGTGAGGCAGCGGCATCTCTCGGCATCCGATTGGAGCGAGGCCAGGCATGCTCAGGGTTTGAGCACTCGAGAGCGTAAGGTTTTGTTGAGGGAGTTTGTTTTCTCTAGGTGGCAGTCTCGTTGGACTGATAGTGGGAAAGGTAGGACTACCTTCCAATTTCTTCCTGAGGTAGGGCCAGCTTGTGATAGGGAATGCTTGGACTTCTCGTTCCGCACGGGCATGCTTCTGACTGGTCATGGTTCCTTAAATGCATTCTTGCATGAGAGGACCTTGGCCGGGTCGGCGGACTGTTCATGTGGAGCTCCGAGGGAAGATTCGAGGCATGTGCTAACTGAGTGTCCGCGATACGCTCACTTCAGGGATCTCCCTGCGATGGGTGTTGTGTGGGTGGATGGTGCTTGGGACTTCAGTCGGATCCTCTTCACGAGAGAGATGGCTGATAGTCTGGCCGGCTTTGCCGACGGAGTCTTTCAGACTCGAAGGCAATAATGGCATCTGTCTGTCCTTGTTTTAGATACCGCGGCGAGTTGGGGTTCACCCAGTATTGGTGTTCGTTGGCGGGACTGGATTCCTTGTTGGCATGGTTGACAGGCAAATGCCTAGAGACTGTGTTGGCTTGGGAGACAGGCTGATCGCCTGAATGTCAATCTGGGGCTAGCGTGGGTTGCGGCTGTGGGCTTTGGGGGGGCGGGGTGTGCTGTTAGATTGGGCTTTCATGCCCGCAACCCCTTGGGCTGGGACCGGCGAGTGTTTGGGCGGGACAGGGGCCTACCCAGGTCTCATCCTGACTCACTCACCGTCCGTCCTATAACCATGGCTGGGGATGTTTGGGCGGGACAGGGGCCTTCACGGGTCTCATCCTGACTCACTCATCGCTGCCCAACTAACATTTCAGTTTCTATTAGCCTAGAAATATGGACATGCTGGAAGTTTCAATTTATATAATGCTTCTAAAGAGCCTTCTTCAAAAATAATTTTCCTATAGAAGTCACGGTTTCAATATCATCTTCTTTTAAACCTTTTGCAAGTAAGACACAAAGTTTTTCAGAGACTAGAACCAATTTTTCGGATATGATTTTATAAATGAAAATAGAGAAGCTGGAACTTGTATAAATATTGCAATGTGATATGATATAGAAGCTTACATCAGTGAGTTTTCAAAAGGTTTCTATAAGAATTTCCTAAGCGCTATATAGAATACGTCTCTTAAGCCTAGCAGACTTTAACAAAAAGTCTTTAAAGAAAATGTCAATGTTCAATCTTCTAAGAACTCTGCAAATGAATCTTAACAGAAACTAATACATTTAATCTTAATTAAAGTTAGGAATATTAAATTGCATGCATCAACTAATTATTTGTACACATTTATTGTAATCCATCTATGTACTTTTTAGATATTACTCAGGCAAGTTTAAGAGTATAAATCAAGATCCCCATGATATATAGCATAGACAATTAGTTTGTTTGTTTGCCTTGTGAACCTTAAGGCTAGGCGCGCACATTAAATTTTTAGTTGCACAACTGTTTGGTTGCTTATAGAAAACAAATGTCCGCGCAGTTGCATATAATTATATGTTACACAAAATAGCGAACTCATTTTAGGAAATCGTTTAGTTTATGTCAAAAAACAAACTTTTTAGTTGCTCGAACCAAGCAGTTGCGAAACTAAAAATTGATTATGCGCGCCTACTCTAAGAGTCAAGCGAAGATGAAGTTGAAGTGACGAATAACCAAAATTTAAGAAAAAATACCTTCGAAAGCAGGCAGCTGAATTTCATATCAACTATTCGGCTCTTGAAAGTTGAATTGCAATTATAAACGAGCGTTTCGAAACAGGTGCGAAGTTATAACCTGAATATCCGAGAACTTTTTTGTTTTCAAACATATAATGAAGCTGCATTTATATGATTATCTTCATTTTGATCTTCTGTGCCCATATATTAGATAGATATACATAAATGTGAATTTCTTTGGAACAGGCATATATGTAAAATCCAGCATGATATCTCTAAATATCCCTCAAAGTGGAAATGCATAAAACTATAGATGGGTGAACTGACCAAAATGTTTGATGGTTTTATAACAAATAATATAAATAAATATTACATGAAAATAATTCACGATATTGAAGAAAGGCATAATGTATACTTAACATAACAAATGTCAAACTAAACGGAATACAAACATTTTACATATATGAATGAATGAATCGTTTTTAAGGACACAAATCAAAACAAAGAAAGTGTTTAACACACAATTTATATTTGTTATTATTAGTTAAATGTTAACATTAAATATTAAACTCATTTAATATAACACTTTCAAATATAAAAGACTATTGTGAATGAATCATGAAAATCAACGAATAATAGCGCATTTGACACTTTTGTCAAATTAATGATAATTAAAATTATTGAATTATGCAAGTCATCTTTGCAACCTTTATAATTGTAAAAGGTCAAACTTTAAATGCATTCTTTCGAGAACTTGCCATCCGACACCACGAATATTTGAGAAATAAATTTTATAACGAGTAAAAAAAAAAAGTTTTGAGTTTTATTTTTTTTGCAAAGAGATTATATTGGAAATCGAAATTTAAAAATTAAATTTAACCGGCTAAAAAACATTGGTCCTTCGAAGCCATAGAATAGATAAAAAAAAAAAGTGTGTGTGAATTTGCTTTTTATTAGAAGTGCAAATATACATATAGACATACATATATATACTAGATGACCCGGTAAACTTCGTATCACCTTCATATATTTTTGGGAAATGTGGTCAAAACTTAATACAAAATTTTTATCTACATACATTAAATACAACACAGTTATTCAATTAATCAATTTAAGACTTTCTGATGTACTATATTTTTTGTCTTATTTTGCGGTGCGTAAATATATAAGAAGATAGTTTTCCGACTCGCAAACTCGCAACTTATAATTGCCCATGCGCGAAACAGGGAAACTTCAAGTTGATTCCGTAAACTTTAAAAGACTGGCCTTGTCATCGCAAAGGCCAAACGGACGAAAAAATGGCAAATCCGTTGGAATTATCGGTATACGCGGGATGGAGACACCCTCTCGTTTGTATTTTCCCTTGATGATATTGGCCTCGATGACGTTATTCATTAGGTTTTTTCCAGCCAGTCTCGTACCATTGCACAGTCGAGGTTGATTAATGTTAGGCAGAATAATCAAAACTGATCCTACTTTTAATTGTAAATTCTGAGGTGGTAGTCCAGGCAAATTCAGAGAATTTAAAAACTCTGTGAAAAAGTTGCCTACATCATCCTGGTATGTAACTGTGTCAACTGATTTATAAGATAACAACTCTCCGGGAAGAAAATTTTGAATTGTTACGTTGAAAACTTCGACATCTTTGCTTATGGTCGCCAATATTGCTCGTTCACTCAGTCAATTATGGTTTCTGAGCCGTTTTTCTATGTCCGTTAAAACACGCCGAATAAGCTACTTTTTTGAATCGACGAAGTGACAAAAATCCTTGAGTAGTATAATTAATCCGGTTGAGGTATCAACTGTGACTTTACCATTTTCAATATCTAAAAATTGCTTCGAAAACATAATCACCCCTATTACAGAATTCGGCGAATGAGCTAAAGTGACAGTTTCAATTCATTTCCAAACTTTTGCTATTACTGAATCCGACGAACGAAAGTTGAACGAATGTCGGTAACAATCCCTGCACCACTGACATTTTGTTCAACTTATATGGTATTACAGATTTCGCAATCCATTCGCACTCCATACAATTTCTATCATTTCACATTCGCACCAATTTCGAGACGAATCTGAAGTGAATTTTTAATTAAACGAAAATAAACAATGGAGAGTACAAAAATGGAAGTCAAAAGCTTATCATACTGAATGCTAAAGTGTTTGTTTATGTTTAACAAATTTTAATAGAAAACGCACAAATAGCAACGCAACCAGAGAGCAAGAAATCTAAAAAAAAAAAAAATAGCACACGGTTCGTACTAACCACTCTCAACGATGCTTGATTTGGTTGATCGAAAGCGATACTACTCGTATTATCACAGCCTAGTTCAGTTGAATAAATGTTTGTAGCTGACAGTGTCGATACGAAAGTTCATAAATGATAAGGTAATTTTAGGAATCGACAATGTAGTTCATCCGACGAATTTCATAATTGAGTTTTACAGCGGATGCGAATCGAGTCAACTCACCGGGAGTAAAATTCTGCGAATTCTGTAATAGACATGAATAGCAGTTTGATCTTGTTGCAAAAATACTCGCTTGTGAGTTGTTAATAGGAGTGTACTTACATATTGCCACAAATTAGAGAATTTTAAGCATGCGTTTAGTTCGTCAGCAACAGTTGATCGGGGAATAATTGGAAGAGTCTGACGAAAATCACTTGACAACCGAATCATGGCTCCACCAAAAATGTTTTAGGCTGTCACGAAGATCTTTTAACGTTCTGTCCAGTGCCTCGAATGATTTCTTGTACATCGTACATTCATTTCAAACGATCAATTTGCGTATCTGTAGAATCTTCGCCATTGCGCTATTTTTGGCGATGTTGCAAACTGGAGCTTCGTTGATTTGGATGTTTAGTGGAAATTTCAAGGTAGAATGTGCACCTTCCACCTTCTAACAATGTTGCAGCTATTCCAGATGAAGCCAATGCTAGGGCTACTTCATTTTGCGATCTGATCTTTGCCAACAGCAATGAAATTAGAAACGTTTTTCCAGTTTCCCGGGAGCATCAAAGAAGTAAATTCCACCAGATCTACTGTTCACAGCTTCAATCGAAGTATCATACGCAATTCTTTGCTGTTCATTCAATTGCGGAACGTTTGAACGAACTGTTTCGGCCAATACTTCAGTACCGTATTCTTGTTCTCTTCGCAAGTCATAGTTAAATGTATCGCGCATAGGACGATTGGGTGGTGTTATGCCCAAACACGGCAATACTTTATTTACAATCAATAAAAACAAATCTTCTATCATGATCAATGTCTCATTGTAAATTTCTGCAGTAATTTGTAGTGCAAAGACGTCAAATGTTTCACAGCTAGGAACATTTTGTATTGGAAAATTAAATTTTCATTTTTAGTATTTTTCCGTTACTTATTATGTATGTTTCTCAACGCTTAAACCTTGCCTGAACTTCCACAAATATTTTAAGATTAAAATTATCAAAATCGGTCTAGCCATTCTCAAGTTTTAGCGAGACAAACGAACAGCAATTGATTTTTATATAATATTGTGAATCTAAACCATTCTCAGATCCCCTTGAACACACACAAAAAATTTCATCAAAATCGGTCCAGTCGTTTAAGAGAAGTTCAGTGACATACACACTCACAGAAGAATTATATATATAAAGATTGTGAATCTAAACCATTCTCAGATCCCCTTGAACACACACAAAAAATTTCATCAAAATCGGTCCAGTCGTTTAAGAGAAGTTCAGTGACATACACACTCACAGAAGAATTATATATATAAAGATATACTATATATATATAGATACATATATAGACATTTTTAAACATTAAAATTTTAAATTAACTTTAATTTAAATTCAATTAACTTGTGCAATAAAATTGCTTAACAAAAAGAAAAAAACATAAATTGCAATAAAGTGATTGAACTACAGTCGACGTCACCTATAACGACGTTGCTTATAATGACCAGCCGCTTTTAACGACCACTTTTTCTTCAGTTGGTTGGTTTTCATACAATTTGTACTAATGTGACGTCGGATATAACGTCGCCGGCTATAACGACTCGTTGGATATAGCGACGAATTTATAACAGAAAATACTTTTTTACCGCCGCTTATAACGACAACAAAAATTTCGTTTTCGAAATTGATTACATTCGTCAATGGCACAAAGAGTTGTTAAATAAAACAATTCTTTTGACGATAGATAATTGTTCTTGCCACCCGCATATTACAAATTTGACTGGAATTAAAATTGTATTTTTACTCGTTAATACAAAATCCTTACTCCAATCAAAGAATCATTAAAAATGTAAAAGTGTGCTTCCGAAAATTTTTCGTACTAAAAATGATTGGGCAGCATTTATGGTTGCAAAATCTTGAGATAAGTTACTCCCAATAAAAACTCTAATTGCTTTAGACATGCTGGGTTATGTTCTGCAGTACCTCTGATTAGATACACTTCACATGACGAGTTCAGCGAGGAGGATGATATTCCTTTAAATGAACTATTGCATACAATAATCCATAGGGTTGTACCAACTGAAGAATGATGGGAGCAATATACGAGTATAACAATAGACGATAACGTTGTAACATCGAAGATCCAAGCAGATGAAGATATTCTGCAAGAATTAGCTTGAGATCATCAAGACGAAGATAGTGAAGTGGATGATGAAGATCCAGAAAATTTACTCCTCCTCTTTTTTTATTTGCAATGATTCCAACGAAAATATTATAAGTCATTTCTCTGCTCTTGAAAAAAGTTTAAATATTGATTATTTAAAATTAATGAAAATAAAAGAAACAAAATTAACTAATTTTTTCAATCAAAATGCATAAACATTGAAATTATTTATGTATGTTTATTGTTGTATTTTTTGTTTTATTTTTTTTTTCTTACGTCGGATAAAGCGACCGCCGGCTATAGCGACCAGTTTAGCTCGGTCCCTTGGTGGTCGTTATAAGCGGCGTCGACTGTATAATCATTTAAAAAGAACATTTTTGTGCTGTGCAAATCGGGGCTCCCGCGACGCGTAACAAAACCCAACACAACTATACACCATTTATCGAAGGCACAACAAGTAAGTCCTCATTTTTAAAGTATTTTTTTTTGCTCTTTTTTTTTATTACGTTTCATAAATAACAAAAGTCCATTATGTCGTTTGGGGAGCTTCAAAAGGAAGTTTTAGCGCAGTTAGAGCGCGATTATTCAAACTTTAAGAAGACAGGCCAGGCTCGTCGTACGAGCAACTATTTAAAAACTCGTATGGAGCTGCTTGAACAAAATTTAGAAAATGCCAAACGATATCACGAGGAAATCGTTAGCGGGGGGAAGCTCGAAGAGACTTTTAAAAAGGAAGATATGATAGCCGTGTTCGATCAAATCCGAGACATTTATCTCGATTATAGGAGTGATTTGATGGATGCTTTGGACAAAATAACTCCTGTTCCACTTACGCCTACAGTGGCAGCACCTCCCGTAACAGGCTTTCCGCCACCAACACAACCGTCACAAGCAAACGCCCTCAAGCTTCCTCCAATTAAACCCCCGACCTTCTCGGGTTCTTATACATCGTGGCGTTCTTATCATGACATTTTTACGTCACTAGTGCATAATAATGCTGCCTTAAATGAGATCCAAAAAATGCATTTTTTGAAAGAAAGTTTGACTGGCGATGCCGAACGTCTTTTGCATCATTTAGATCTTAGTTCTGGGAATTATGCAAAGGCATGGGATTTATTAAAAGAAAGGTATGATCACAAGAGAGTTTTGGTCAATTCCTATCTTAAGGTCTTTTTTGTCAACCTGTACAAAGTAAGGAATCTGCCGAAACGCTTAAAAGCTTATTAGATACCACGATCGAGGTTGTTCATGCCCTGGAGAATTTAGGATTACCAGTGAAAGACTGGGATACAATCTTAATTTACATTCTTTTTCAAAAATTATCCGCCAAAACCCAACAGTTATGGGAAGAAAGGCTCGGTAATGACAAGGAACTTCCAACCTTTTCCGACTTTACTGATTTCCTTAAATCCCGGTTTAGAACTTTAGAAGCTATTGTGCAGCAAGGAACTTCCACCACACAGCCTAAGCCAGTATCAAAACCGCCCGTCACAGCTAAAACATTTCATGCTAAAACTCAAAAACAACAGTTCAAAACGCAATATCAATGTCAAATTTGCAAAAAGGGACAACACTCATTGATGAAATGTTACCGGTTTTTAAACATGGATCCAGTACAAAAACAACAAGCTGTCCAGCAAGCTGGAGTGTGTGAAAACTGTCTTGCGTATAGCCACAAAACACGTTTTTGCTTAAGTAGCCGATCCTGTTATTTTTGTAACCAAAAACATCACTCTCTTTTGCACAACAATTTACACACACAAAATGCGATTTCCAATCCTAATAACTCAATTTCACAAAATTCAAGTTCTAATATGAACAACCCAACACATTTTCAACTACAAAGTTCACAACCTCGGAACCAACAGGTAGCCGTAAATCCAAACGCTCCTGCTTTCCAACCAATAGATGCAAATGCTACTGGTTGCAGTACCCGACACAATTTTCATGCGTCTCAAGTCCATGGTACGCAAATTTTATTGGCCACTGCGATCGTCAGAGTTAAATCTGAATATGGGAGATTTTCAGATCTCCGAGCACTCATTGACCCAGGCTCAGATGCCACCTTTATCTCTGAGGCAACAGCAAGGCTTTTAAATCTCACCCGACACCAAACACACGTTAATGTATCAGGGCTGGGAAAGGTCAGCAACGGCACCAGTCAGAGTTACGTTCACATAATGTTTAAATCCAAACATTCGACGTTTGAAGGCGCAACCAAAGCGTTCATTTTCAAGTCGTTGACTGGCCTTCTTCCGACCCACAAAATGGTACCACACACTTATGAACATTTGGCAAATTTGCAGTTAGCAGATCCTCAATTTTATGTTCCTGCTTCAATCGACATACTTTTCGGCTCAGATGTTTATCCGGACATAGTATTACCGGATATTATTCGCAGTGAGCATGAAGTCGCTCCCATTGTACAAAAAACTCAATTGGGATGGATCATTTTGGGTAAGATTCCTGATCAAAGGACGATCCGAAGTTTCTTCCAACACATCGATCTCGACACACAAATCCGAAAGTTTTGGGAGATTGAAGAAACTCCTTTCGTAAGTCGACCATCAGAAGAAGACATCGCTTGTGAGAAGTATTTTTCCGAAACAACCAAACGATTATCAGATGGACGTTACAAAGTTAGTCTTCCATTTAAAATGGGATTTCATCCTGAACTAGGATCCAGTAAAGAAATGGCAATTCGGCGTTTTTCATCTCTGGAAAGACGATTTGAAAAGGACCCGAAATTGCAAGAAAGTTACAGCAAATGTATCATGGAATATCTCAGTTTGCAACACATGGAAGAAGTAGATGTAAGCGACCATATTTTGAAAACCCCTTTTCACTATTTTCTTCCACATCATGCTGTGTTTAAAGAATCGAGCTCTACCACAATATTAAGAGTCGTTTTTGACGCAGCCTCAAAAACATATGATGGTACATCCTTAAACCAACATCTGCTGACAGGTCCTAAACTTCAGAAAAATATCGTTGATATAATTTTAAAATGGCGAGTATATAAATTTACAATAACAGCTGATATTGAGAAGATGTATCGCCAAATTTTTGTGCAAGAATCGGATCGATACTACCAACTCATACTTTGGAGAGAAAATACGAAGCAACCCATTAAAGTCTTCAAATTAAAAACGGTTACTTTTGGTACGGCTTGTGCACCTTATTTGGCCATTCGCGTTTTGCACAAGGTGGCTGAGGATGAAGCTGAAAAATATCCAAAAGGAGCTCTCGCTGTCAAGCAAGAGATGTATGTAGATGATTTTATCAGTGGAGGAGATTCTATAGAAGAAACTCGAATAAAACGCGAACAGACCCGTCAACTACTGGCATCTGCTGGACTGAAGCTTCGAAAGTGGACTTTAAATTGCAAATAAGTATCTCTTACAAGATTTACCAAAAAATGATTGTGAGATAAGTTTCGAACTTCCTTTTGGAACAGCTGATCATGTCAAAACTCTCGGCATAAGTTGGCAACCCGAAGAAGACACCTTTTCGTTCAAAAACTTTCAAGATGACAAAGAAGAAGTAACCAAGAGGACAATGCTGTCAGCAATTGCAAAACTTTTTGATCCACTTGGCTGGATTGCACCATGTGTGATCAAAGCCAAGATCATGATGCAAAAATTATGGTGCAGAGGAACTGACTGGGATGAACCAATCTCATCAGATCTTGAAGAAGAATGGCAAGTTTTTCGGAAAGAACTGCCTTTAATACAGCACATTAAAATCCCACGATGGATTAAAACACACAGCACACAGAAATCGGTGGAATTTCACGGCTTTAGTGACGCATCGGAGAAGGCTTATGGAGCAGTTGTCTTCATACGTGTCCTTGACGATGACGGAAATATCCACATGCATAACTAATAGCGAAAACAAAAGTGGCGCCATTAAAAACAGTCAGTCTACCACGACTAGAACTTTGTGGAGCTGTACTCTTAGCGTCACTATTAAAATACACCAAAGAAGTTCTTGATATCTCGAACGCAAAAGTATACGCCTGGTCAGACTCAATGATTACGTTGGCGTGGATTAAAGAACAACCTGCCAAATGGACAACTTTCGTTAGCAACAGAGTTGCAGAAATCCAACGATTAACAAACTGCGATATTTGGAGACACATTCCAACGGACCATAACCCAGCAGATTTAGCATCTAGGGGCGTTTCACCTTCTGCGTTGGGAGCACAAGATCTTTGGTGGAGAGGGCCCTCATTTTTGCGGGAAAGGTGGCAATTCGAAATACCCGAACAAACATCGACTCTCAACACTGAAATTGAAAAGCGATCGGAGAAGAGGCAATGCCTTATTGCCAACTCTGATGAAGCAGATGATGACATTAACAAATGTGTACTAAGATGTTCACGATTATCAAAGATCATCAGAGCAATTGCTTTCTGCTGCCGCTTTAAATGGAATGGCCTTGCTAAAATGCGAAAAACATCAAGGATTTCAGGAGAATTGAATGCTGAAGAGTTACAAGGTGCAGCCTTATTGGTGCATAAGGCAGTACAACGGCTCATGTTCTCTGCAGAACTGATTGAATTAGAAAATAAAAATGCAATTCCCAAATCATTATTATCACTTAATGCCTTCATTGATGGTAATGGGTTACTTCGTGTGGGTGGTCGATTGCAGAACACACTACTTCCATATAACCAACAGCATCCTATCATTCTAAAACCCAGTTACCACTTCTCAGAACTTGTGATGCGAGATGCTCACAACAAGACCTTACACGGAGGAAATCAGCAGACTACGGCCTTTATTCGTATGTCTTACTGGGTAACAGGCATTAAACAAAACGTAAAAAGGATTATACACAATTGCCCAATATGTTTCAGACACAAAAAAACGAGTCTAAACCAGCTCATGGGAAGCCTGCCAGCACCGCGAGTACGAATGTCCAGACCATTCACCCATACTGGAGTCGATTACGCCGGTCCTATAGAAATAAAGGCATGGAAAGGAAGAGGATCTAAAAGCTTTAAAGGATACTTTGCCATTTTTATTTGCCTGTCTACCAAGGCAATCCACCTCGAAACAGTGTCAGACTTGACAACACAGGCATTCCTAGCAGCTCTTCGTCGCTTCACCTCACGCCGAGGCATTTGTGCCCAAATTTATAGTGACTGCGGCACGAACTTTGTGGGAGCTAATCGCGAATTAGCTCGCATGCTGGATGAAGCAAAACACGATTGGAATGAAATCGCAGGTACTGTAGCCAATTTAGGAATTAACTGGAATTTTATTCCTCCAGCTTCCCCTCACTTTGGTGGTCTTTGGGAAGCTGGGGTGAAATCAGTTAAACACCATCTGAAACGATCCATACGAGATGAGAGGTTAACTTTCGAGGAACTCTACACACTTCTCACGCAGATTGAAGCCTGTTTGAATTCCCGACCTCTGTGTCCTCTATCGGATAACATCGATGACCTAGACGTCTTAACACCAGGACACTTCCTAATTGGTGAAGCCTTACTCACTATTCCTCAAAATAGCAAAACTATTGAAAACATGAGCTACCTAGACAGATGGACAAGGACTCAAGCCCTCGTCAACGTATTCTGGCAAAAATGGAAAGGAGAATACCTTTCAAGATTGCAACAACGACCTAAATGGACGAAAAAGGAAGCTGAACCTAAAGTTGGAGGCCTTGTTTTACTCAAGGATGAAAGACTTCCACCATCTCAATGGGCATTAGCCAGAATAACCGACACACATCCGGGAGCTGACGGACTAGTCAGAGTCGTAACTCTGAAAAAAAAATCTGGAATCATGAAACGGCCTATCACGAAAATCTGCTACCTACCGTGTAACACATTACCCGATAAAACCACCCTAATTTAAATCAACAATATAAAATAAATTTATAATAAACCAATACACCGCACAACACAATAAAATCACATACAGTCCACGAAAATTACCTAAACCGTACTCAAAACCATTAAAAAAAAAAAAATCCATAAAATCAATTCGAAGTATGTAAATTCAAATGCAAAAAAAAAATCGAAAATTTCAAAAAAAAAGAGAATATTTAAAACCTCATTTTAATATTTTTGGAAAACATACATTTATTTAATAATTAAAACAAACACAATGAATTCAAATAAATAAATAAAAAAAGAATAAACATATATATGAGTCATCAGAATTAACACATAATTAATTATTATTATGTAGATCACAACATTGTTAATCCCGTCGGCAAATCCATCGATGAAACCCCGTCAACAAAATACAGATTCATCTGTAGATCTATAGTAAGTCCCGTTCCCGTCGGCAAATCCATCGGCGAAACCCCGTCAGCAAACACAGAATCATCTACAAATCCAATCGCCGACGGCTTTTCATTAAACATTATGAACATTTTACACAACACCTTTACAATCATATTTACACAAAACAACACAACACAAATAAAATTTCATTTAATTTTCACAAATTTCATTTAAAATCAACACAACACAATGGGAAATTTTCACCACTAAAAAATCAACACATCACAACACTAAACTCAATTAATTATTTTATTAGATTTATTTAATAAAATCAAAAAAAAATCGAATTCAAAACGAATTCAAACCGAAATAAATGTGACGTCATCAAAATTTGGACAACATCGACAGCCATTTGCAATTATGTGCATTGTAAAATAATGCACACAACACACACAATTTAATATGTACATAGGTACGAGTATGTACAACGAAATCGTAAAATTACGCGAACCGAAAATTAAGCACACGCACACACACAAATATACCCAAGAGAATTTAAAGAAAAGGGGAGCATGAAATTTAAATTAATAAAATAAAATTAATGAAAATTTATAAAATTATAAATGAAATGAAAGAACATTATAATATAAATAAATAAAAACAAAAACACCAAATCCTAATCCAAATCCGCGCTTTATGCGGATTCAACAGCAGCAGTAACAGCAGCATCACAGCAGCAGCTCTTCACTTCAGGGCGGGACTGTTGTTAGTCGACTGCGCTGGGCAAGAGACGGCAGATTGGCTAAAGGAAAAAGCCTCCAAGCTGAGTACTTGGAAGGGCAGCGAATTGATGGCATGTATGGGCGATGACATCCCCAAAATGCACAACATCACGCTGTTTCTGCCAAGAAGCACCGGGCAAGACGACAAAAAATCGCTCGCGCTCATCCAGGCTCAGAATGAGGGAATGATTGTCAATGCATGGAAGATCCTGTCGAGCAAGGTCGAAGGCAAAGGACAGCTCCTGGTAATAAGCATTGACGGTCAGTCAGCGAAGGCCATAAGTAATGCAGGACATCAACTGCATAACAAATTCGGGAAGATCACCGTTACTGGCCTACGTATAAACAGTAAGACGAGCTGTATGGAATTAGCAGGTAGAGGAGCCAACACCATCCCTACCACGGCCGTATCCAGTTTGCCTGCCAACACCCCCCTCCCTCCCTCAATAACTCCCACCACACCCACAACCACAACCCAACCCCAATCCAGCTTGCCTACCAACACCCCCCTTCCCCCCTTATTAGCTTCCACCACAACCACAAACCTACCCTCCCAAACCTCCCAACCCATCCAAACTTCCCAACCCGTCCAATCCTCCCAACCTTCACAAACCCATTCAACTTCCTATACTCCAAAACCCTCCCATACCCCCGAACTAACCCACACCCACACCGTAGCAGTCATCCAAAGCCAGGTAGAATCACTGGCAACAAACGAAGCAAGTCGGATGAGCGAAGAGATGGAGGGCATTGACCTCTCTCCTAGCCCATTCGATTTGAACGAGTCGCTTCCCATGGACGAGGAGGATGATCTGCTTGCAGATGAAGGGGCATTTGCCCCTAGCCAATAAAACAATGTCTGGACGCGGGATCAGAACCAGGCTAGCTCAGGTGAATATCCACCATGCTAAGGCAGCATCAGCTGTCATAGCCAGAAAATTCACAGCGGACAACCTAGGGCTAGTTCTGATCCAAGAACCCTGGATTTACGGGGGCCAAGTTAGGGGCCTAACATGTAAGGACTCTAAGTTAATATGGGATACGAGGATTGACTCGCCCAGAGCATGCATAAAGATAAGAAATAACATACATTTTATATGTCTTTCAGAATTTATGACGCGGGACTTGGTACCAATACAAGCCCAAATCGACATCGAGGGCAACCTCCGCACGATGGTTGTAGCATCAGCCTACTTCGCCGGTGACGACGCCAACATACCACCAGTCGAAGTTAAGAAGCTAGTGGACTACTGCATCAGCAAAGGACTACCACTGATAGTTGGATGTGACGCAAACGCCCACCATACAACGTGGGGTAGTACCGATACTAATCAAAGGGGTGAGTACCTTTTAGACTTTATTATCGAGAAAAATCTAGATATATTTAACGTAGGGAACACACCTACATTTGTAACTAGAGTAAGGAAGGAAGTTCCGGACTTAACGTTTGGAACCCCGAACTTAAGTCGATTAGTTAGAGACTGGAGAGTCTCCAACGAACCTTCTATGTCTGATCATAGAATTATAGTGTTTACTTTAGAAAACCTGTTGACAGAGAACACCTCTGGCAGGAATCCTAAGAAAACAAACTGGAACCTGTACAAAAGCGTCCTAAAGACTAGTCTTGAACGAATAGGTCCACAAGAAACGACTAATAGTAACCTTGAGTTAGAACACTTAGTTAATGAGTTTAGCGGGGCCATAAATGAGGCCTATGAACTCAGTTGTCCCCTTAAACCCATTAAAAGGCAGAAGGATGCTCCATGGTGGAACAATAATCTGTCAAAACTAAGATCCAAGGTAAGAAAGCTCTTCAATAAAGCAAAGAGTACTGGAGAGTGGAATAACTACTCTGCAGAACTGACCAAATATAATGGGGAAATAAGGAGAGCTAAGAGAAATAGTTTTGCAAATTTCTGTGAGGGCATTTCGTCGACACCTACAGCAGCAAGATTACACAAGGCTCTAGCCAAAGATAACACATTAACCTCTTTGGCACTTCGTTA
Organism: Chrysotoxum bicinctum; assembly: GCA_911387755.1. Classification (NCBI taxonomy): domain Eukaryota; kingdom Metazoa; phylum Arthropoda; class Insecta; order Diptera; family Syrphidae; genus Chrysotoxum; species Chrysotoxum bicinctum. The sequence goes on along the minus strand of OU426988.1, from coordinate 45,971,120 downwards.
CGCCGATGGTAGCTTCACTGAAAACGAGGAGCAAAGGTCAACCCTACTGCTAAATACTCATTTTCCAGGCAGCTTACCAATAGTAGGAAATATGATAGAGAGAATACCTCTAAGGCCTAACCGGGAAGACTGGAAGATAGCTGCGACTATCTGTTCAGGCAATAGGATTGAATGGGCGTTAAGTACCTTTCCACCTTTCAAATCACCGGGCGTAGATGGCATCTTTCCTGCGCTCTTGCAGAAAGGTAAAGAGGAACTGATGCCCTATCTTATTAGACTGCTTCGAAGTAGTATTGCACTTGGGTACATACCAAGTCTATGGAGAAGAGCAAAGGTAATTTTCATCCCCAAAGTGGGGAAAAAAGATACCACACATCCAAAGTCATTCAGGCCAATAAGCCTAACATCCTTCTTACTGAAAACTTTAGAAAAGGTAATTGATAACTTCATTAGATCGGAAGTATTAGTAAACATGCCCCTAAATCACCGTCAGCATGCTTACAGAGCGGGTAGATCCACAGAAACCGCTCTGTATAAACTAACGAATATAATACAGAAAGCTTTAGATATTAAAGAAACGGCATTATGCGCCTTCCTTGATATTGAGGGGGCCTTCGACAACACCTCTCACGAAGCAGTTCATTCGGCTCTAGAAAGGAAGAGTGTTCCTAGCACTATAGTCAGATGGATAAGTAAAATGCTTAGCACAAGAACGGCGGAAGCATACGCAGGACTAAACGTCCAGAAAGTCATCACAACAAGAGGCTGTCCGCAGGGAGGGGTATTATCACCCTTGCTGTGGAGTCTTGTAGTTGATGAATTACTAGAAAGTCTAACCTCCCAAGGGATTCGATGTATTGGCTTTGCTGATGACATCGTTATAACGGCACTGGGGAAATACGAAGAAACTCTCTGTGATATAGTCCAGAGAGGACTGTCTATAACCAAGAAATGGTGTATATCTGTGGGACTTAACATCAACCCTACCAAAACAACGATAGTACCATTTACCAGGAAAAGACTTTTACCTCGCATGAAACCCATTCGGTTGGCGGGAGATGTAATCGACACCCAGAGGGAGGTCAAATATTTAGGAGTTACACTAGATAGCAAACTCCTCTGGAACAAGCATATCGAAATAACTGTCGGGAAAGCCACAAAGGCCCTCATGATATGCAAGAGACTTGCAGGTAAATCATGGGGCTGCAAACCAAACATCATAAGATGGATGTACACCATGATGGTAAGACCCATCATTACCTATGGGGCAATTGCATGGCATAAAAGAACCGAACTAAACACAACTAGGAAATCACTAGACAAATTGCAAAGGCTTGCATGTATATGCATAACAGGAGCAATGAGAACATGCCCTACAGCAGCGATGGAAACCATCCTTCATCTGACGCCACTACACGTGGTCATTGAAAATGCTGCTAAGGGAGCCATAATGAGATTTGCCAAGGAGGGTACTGGGATGGGTAAAATTATTGGAAACAGGGAAAAAGATTCGATAATCCGGTCCTCAGTAACAAACCTCATTGACATCCCAAGAGATGGTATGATCAAAAGATATAACTTCGAAAAACATTTCAAAACGGAGTTAAGTTGCAAAAAAGACTGGCTAGGCGAAACAATAAACTATAGTCTTAAAGAAAATACCATCAAATGGTACACAGATGGATCGAGGACGGCTGAAGGGACTGGTGCTGGAGTTTTTGGGCCTAGAACTAAACTCTCCTTACCGATGGGACAGTCCACTAGCATATTTCAGGCAGAAGTAAATGCCATAGGCATATGTGCTGGAAGAAACCTCGATAGAAAATATAAAAACCAAAACATTGCCATCATGTCAGACAGTCAGGCTGCACTAAAAGCACTAAGCTCCTACACCATCAGCTCCAAACTTGTTTGGGAATGCGTGATTAAGCTTAATAAACTGGGCAAGAATAACACTGTCACGCTTCATTGGGTACCAGGCCACGTTGGTGTCCAGGGCAACGAAGTGGCAGACTCCTTAGCAAAAATAGGTGCATCGACACCCCTTACAGGGCCAGAGCCCTACTGCGGAATAGGAGAAAACGTGATCAAAAACAAAATCAAAACAGAAGAGGAGACAAAAAGATCAAAGATCTGGAAAGAACTCCCTAAGCTAAGACAGGCAAAACTATTACTCGGGGACTACAACCGAGAGCGTTTTCTAACCTGCATTAGCTTAAGTAGGAACAACCTCAGGAAAATCACGGGGCTTCTCACAGGCCACTGTAGGTTGAGAAGACACCTCAACATCCTTGGCTTAGTGAGCAACGCGACTTGCAGATTCTGCAACACTCACGAAGAGACACCTGACCACATACTGGGGAAATGTGATGCACTCGTGCATCAAAGGCACAGGTATCTGGGCAAGCACCACATAAAGGAAGGCGAATTATCATCCCTTAAAATACTCCAAATACTTCGATTCCTCAGAGGAGCAGATTTGGAGGAAGAACTGTAGTAATGAGCCAACCTCATCCAGTTCTAGATGGGGGACACAATAGATCTTTAGGTCGCAGTGTTTTTTATACCCCAATTTTTTCATTCATTCAGCAGCAGCTCCAGCAGCAGCTCCAGCAGCAGCACCAGCAGCAGCAGCAGCAGCCGCAACCACAACACAGCACTCACAACACTTTGATTTTTTAATAATTTATTTAAATTATTTATATTAATATAATTATTGGCACCCGCACTACCAATTCATAATAAAATTAATATTTTTTTTAATAATTAATATTACACTAAACTTTCACACGCCCGAAGAAACCGAAAAAAAAAAATTATTATTGGCAAACTTTTATTTACACTTTACTACGGCGACCGCGACCCGACATCAATGAAAATTGATTTACTTTTGAAGATGATCGCCAATATACCACGGCGAATTCAATAAGCTATAATCTGTTAAGGAGAAAACAACAACAACAAGATCATCGTAAAGTAACCTTGAATGAGCAACGGTTGTAAAAGCTCTTTGAATTGAATTGATAAGGAGTACTATGAGTGCAAGTGTTATGCTCTAACATAAACTGTTAGGTATCGTTTGTTGTTAACCTTGAACTTGTTTGTTTTTTTTTTTTTGTTCTGTTGCTAATTTTTTTTCTCTTTGCATGTTATTACCAAAGAAAGCCTACCAAATCTTGGAACAATTTATGCAACGAGCGAAGTATATGCCAGGGCCGGATCGTGTCAATTATATCAAGGGGCTAATTTGCGAACATCGTTCACCGGGGCGGAGAATGTTTAACACACAATTTATATTTGTTATTATTAGTTAAATGTTAACATTAAATATTAAACTCATTTAATATAACACTTTCAAATATAAAAGACTATTGTGAATGAATCATGAAAATCAACGAATAATAGCGCATTTGACACTTTTGTCAAATTAATGATAATTAAAATTATTGAATTATGCAAGTCATCTTTGCAACCTTTATAATTGTAAAAGGTCAAACTTTAAATGCATTCTTTCGAGAACTTGCCATCCGACACCACGAATATTTGAGAAATAAATTTTATAAGGAGTAAAAAAAAAGTTTTGAGTTTTATTTTTTTTGCAAAGAGATTATATTGGAAATCGAAATTTAAAAATTAAATTTAACCGGCTAAAAAACAGAAAGAGTTAAGTAAAACATAAAACAAATCACTACGGTCAGCAATTTACAGATATTTTGTGCGCTCCCATTAGGTATGAAGATTAGGGCTCAATACTGAAAATTAAATAAACATTTTGTAGGTAAACCCAACAAAGGAAACTTAAGACATTTGCTTAGGTTTTGTTTTTCTTGTGTGAACGTGGCCTTGGCAAAATTTTATATCGCAGTCTTGTGTTAATTTTGAAGTTTGAGAAAGAAATAGGCTGATTAAGTTTTTGCATCTTCCAAATAATATTCAATATGGCCTAGTGCGTAGAGAGTTGGACTATTACACAAGAGATGCCGAGTTCGATCCCCAAATAAGGTATAATGTCATTCATGTTTTAAAATTATTCCAAATACATTAATTAATAACAATTCCAATGTGATACATAGTTTCAGGTTTAAAATTGATTAAATGTCGGAAAAACGTCTTCAAAGAAATATAAATTTACTTTTATTTTCGTATTTTTCAGGCTCGGTAAAAGTTCGAGTGTAAGCTTGTAATAGACATAAAAAGCCGTGCGTTTGTAATTTTTGCGAAGCTTTATTGAAGCCATCTGTCAAAACTTGAACTTCAGTTCAATTTCGAATAGGACTCTGTTAAACTTCTAATAGTTCATATACGAAGCTGGCACCTTTAAAAGATCTGTGCATGGTACTTCTAAGAGGATTTTCAGAATCACTTATAGAAGAACATAAAAGGTTTTGTGAGCTTGTGTAATATTCTCCTTTTTGTTCTTAAACAACCTTTACAAATGTATTAAAGAACTTCGAAAATATATTTAGTTAGACCGAATCGAAGCTGAAATGTTAGTTGGGTGGTCAGGGGCCCACTCCCTGCACCACCATCTGTGGTGATTGCGCCCTTTGTCCCGAGTCGTTGACTTGGTGGCATTGGGGCATGATCCGCGGTGGGGGTGTCCGGAGCTGGGGGTGCCTAGCATGTGCGCCTTGTCTGCTCTGGGGTACACAGCGACATGCGGCTCGTGCGCGTTCCTACCAATTCAAGCTGGTGGTGGTTGTTTATGTGTCCTTGTAGTAGTTTTGGCTGTTTTTGCTTTTGGATCTGGCTGACTCTTAGGTAGGGTTGTCCAACAGGTATCGTTTGCGTATGCCACTTGTTTCAGGTGGGTGAACTGGTGTGCTGTGTTGACCGACTCGGGTGGTGCTTGTCTCCATCTGATCTCGGCGGGAGGTTCAGGTATTCAGAGGAGCATAGGTAGGGGTGTGGGTGTACATGCCTGGTTATTAGCTTCTGCCTTGGTTGGTGGCTGGGTGTGTGCATCTGAGGTTGCTAGGCCTCGAGTTTTGTGGAACTCATCTAGAAGTGACCTTCACGGTCGCGAAGCTCCACCGGAAGCTATATTCTGGTACCACGGGAGATAGTGCCCAGGAGGTAGGGGTGGTTTCTTGTGTCGCAAGATGCTTGACCCCTCTACTTCAGACTATCTATGAGGTAGGCCCCCTTGTGGGAGTATCGTGGTGGCTGTGGTTGCTCCAAATCGCGGAAGCATATGGTTTTCAAGTTCTGCTTGGATTCAAGAGGTGCTAGATAGACCTCGCTCCTCAGCAAGGTGTGTGACATGCCCCAACATGTTAACAGAATTGCTACTGGGTGGTCTTGTACTACTCAGGGCGTTGGTCAGCGCTAAATCTGACTCCGTTAGTGTGGGTAGGCCCGCCGTGGAATTAAGCCATTAATTGGCAGGTGTCCACGTTAAACGAAATTCTGTTCTGTACTACGGATAACTTTATCAAAAAAACACGGCTATTATTTGAATAGCTGATTATTCAAAACGAAGAAATTACTTTATAAATGTATTGTTTTGGAGAGCGAATGGATCATTTGTATCTCTCAAAGTTTTTAAAAGCCGTCGGCGCTGCAAACTTCTTGATACGATTAGTTTCTTAAAAAAAATTTTGTTTATGTAAAAATGTTACTTTTCATTTTCATGGGAAAGATCAGCAATAATATTCACTAGAACAAAGTCCACCTCAATTTTTGTGTACTCACAATTATTCACAAATCTAGAAAATTTATGAGTTGTGACCTGCTCTGAAGGAGAACACAGTTTCGATTCTTTTTGTGACTCTCACAAGTTGTGACTGAGCGGCAGAATTCGAAAAAGTCACGAAATCAATTTCACCTCTTCTTGTGACTTGTGAGGCATCACCTTTGAGTATATATAATATGGAGGGCTCATTCCTATCCCTAATGCATTTTAGTACTTGAAGTTGTGATAGGGGTCGCTGTCTCACTTTCTGTAAGTTAAGGATACAGCCGTATCCTCCGATTTGTGCTTACCTTCCCAACTAACAATTTTGCTTCCGATTTCTGAAATTAAAGAATCATTCGTAGCTATAGTGCTCATATAACCATTCTTGCTGGAAGTCAAATAGCTATAGGAGTAAAAATTGATATAAATCATGTCCTAGACATTCTCTGGGTCACTTTTTATCACCTTTATAGGCGTAAAGACTCAATATTCCTTTAATCATACTATATTTATACTATAAGATCACAGGCAGCTCATACTCCGATAGTCATCCGAAGAAACTGCTATAAAAGTCTTAATTTGGTATTCGTTATCTTTATGGAATCATTATTGGACAGTTTAAGTCAAGGTGGAGTATAGTTCCTGTAGTACTTTTATAAAACTGTGCAAATATATGCAGTCAAAATGAGTCATTGACCCACAATGCACCACGTGCTTTTGTACGACTTTGTCGAACATTTTTGCGAAAAACATTTGGTTTATCTACTTTCAGTGTTTATAATTTAACGGATAAAAATTAAATCTAAAAAAAATATTGACCTGTTTTTTTTTATTTTAAAAAATATTTTTTTTTTAAAGTTTGGATAGAAGTTTTTCAACTTTTAACAAGCTTTTCTAAAAAAAAAACTATTATTAAAATCCGACAAGCTGATACTGAGAAATTCAAAATTAGAAAAAAAATTATATGGTAGGTAGCCAGTAAAATCTTAATTTAAACCTTTCATCGAATTTTACGTCGTTAAAATTAATCGAAAAGAAAAAAAATTATTAAAATTATCTAAGTGCCGTTTTCGATAAAAATACGATTTTTGAAAACCATTTCTTAACATTTGTAATTGTTTTTTTTTTCATATCTTGTAGATTGTATTAAAACAAATTTTAGTTGTTAAGTTTTAAAAAAATTAAAGCATGGTGTTTTTTTTTTGCGAATGCATAACTTGCTAAATAGCAGCTATGTCGCAAGTAAAAAGTCAACATTGCAATTTATTTGAAAAAATAAATTAAAGTTTCATTCATATAAAGCTTAGAAAGTATCTATAAAGAAAGTCTATGTGGCTTTATAAGAGATAAATCACGATAAAAGTGATCCCAATTCACCGCCGGCTCTTACATATACCAGTTTGGCCGAGCGGTTAGCGAGCAAGAGATTTGGTGTGAGAGGACCCGTGTTCAAATCCCAGGTCCTGCCTATTAATGTAAGTAATTTTTAATTTAATTTTAAAAGTAAAAGTAGAAATTAAATCATAAAAAATAATCAGCTCTTAAGATATTTACAGAAATCATGCGGAAAAAGCCGAAAAACATGCCAGAAAAGCATCAAAATAAAAATGAAATCAAATAAGCACAAAATAAATATTTTTTTTATTTTCCACATACTCCTATAAGTATTTTATTCTTGTGACAGTAAATCTTCTTTGCATTTCCACTATCGATGCAATTGCTGCAATAAAGCATATATTACCTCTATAACATAACGATAAGTATGTTCTTCGGAGTAACACAATTTACTCCATAAAGGTGGAATAGGAGTTAAAAAAAGTCGCCCTTTTAACTCTTTGGAGTTTTATATAACCCTTAAATGTGTGCAATAGACAGTAACAAGAAGCTTCTCTAGATGAATATAGAAGTAAAATTGTTAGTTGGGAATTCTCCTCGCATATAGTTCTCCGTCACATGAGATATGAAGCACTCGGCAATCACAGTACACAAATCTAAGGTAATATATTGCGCATCTGTCAAAACACAAAAAATGAAAATGGTGGCTCACTGTGACTAAAAGTAATTTCTAATACTTACGACCCATTAGTTTGAATGTTGTGTGAACGATATCTAGACAGAAATTTAATTTTAATTTATTTATTTGCCAAATGAATAAAAAAAACTTTTTATAATCTTGTTTTATGAAATAGTTTTATTTATTTTTTTCTTTCTTTTTCTTGAATTTTCTTCTAGTACGCTGTTAAGGTGTTTGATTCGGAAGTACATTCTTGAACGGAAGAAAATTTCCTTAACTTTCGTGTCCAAAGAAATATTATTTGATAAGCTTATCAATGTTTTTTGATAATTGGAGCAATAAACAATATCATCTTTGTTAAATTGCTTAAAAATTAACTGCATCTTTTCCATATCTGTCATCATTCTGTCTTTGGCTTTTGAAGAAATCCTTCACTTAGTTGATTTGTCCAAGTAAACGAAGTTTCTTGTTGATTCATCTGAACAACGAGATCCGAGTTGTTTTTACTCCCTGGATACACCTCTATTTTGGCGCACCACTTCTTTAAAGTTATTACAGCTGGGAGTGGAAAGTTTTTTCTTAAAAGCAATCGGTAAGCTCGAGGACCTGCTGCGTGTATTGCTATTGCATTGGCTATATCTTCTACTGACCATTTTATACGCTTAGAAGGGCATTCCAATTTTTTTAACTGACCCTTTGTAAACATATGGCCAATGGAGTCGATAGTTGCTTTTTGCTTCCAGCATTGCGCTTTTAGTTTTATTATTTCTTCTTGCAATCTAGAAACAATTCCAAAAATGAAAATTTTCACATTAAATAGTTTTTTTTTAATATCGTCTACTCACTGGGAATATTTTGAAATTTGTTCATCTGTTTGTGTACTGCAATCACCTTTAAACGTTTCAGTTTGTGTGCTTTCATCAATTTTGGATACGATATCTGATTCGGAAGTCATGTGTAGCCCAGTGTATGTGTGCTTTGCCAAAGTACACAAATTACACTAGTTTACAAATTTTCGGTTTTTGGCGAGTACCTCAACAAAAAAGTACTTTCTAGACTAATTTTGGCTCTCTGAACACGAAAATGGCAATCATTTATTTTTCCAAAGAAGCGTTTTCGAGATATGACCAAAAAACGTGCTTTTCTGCTCCATTTCCATGTATAAGCCTAATTCTCAAAAACGGTCGAACTAATTAACATATACTTTATAGTTTTGAACAGATATTTTGTTTGTCTTTCCAACAGTATACGACTTGTGTAAATCGGCCCAACAATCATCAAGAAAAAGCCGTTCAAAGTTTCAAAAAACACAATTTTTCGCCGTTTTTTGAAAATCGCTTGTTTTAAGTCATTCCGTAAGGATAGAACAAAAAATATTTAAAATAGTTTTAAGATCTCAGATAAAAGATATTGTTTTTACAAAGCTAAAACGCATAAGATCAATGAAATCGAATAACAAATGTGGAAGTTATGAAACATTACGTGAAGGCAGACCATTTCAGTTTTTTTTTTTCAAAAAAATATGTTTTTTAGTTTTATCTACCTGTTTAAGAATTGTTTAAAAAAATATACAAATTCAGAGCATTTACTGTAGTGCTTTATAGTGAAGTAATGCTATATTGTCAACCTGTGCTACGTGCTTTGTGAGGTTAATTGCATTTGGAAACGGAAATAGGAAGTATTTATCGTTTGGAAAGCCAGTTGAATGGAGAAACCCAATTGATCATGTGACTGAATGTTACTTCTGCTTAACTAAAATACAAGGATGGAAATTTCGGAAAGCTTTTTATCCCGAAGTGCAATAAGTAACAAAGACGGCGCCACATTCTTCTCGGTATCCAAAACAAGAACCACCAGGAACAAAAATAACAGCCGTAGAAGTATCAGATTTGAGTTCCAGTATCATCAGCAGTTTGGAAATTGAAAGTCCAAAACTAAAGCTATTTAATCAATTCCAACTCAATGATTTATGCCGTGATCTCAACTTATCTTAAGAGAGGTTTGAGTTGCTCGTTTCGAGATTGCAGGAATTTAACTGCTTGGAAGCAGAAACAAAAGTCACTTATTACAGAAATCGGAATAAGAAATTTGAAAGGTATTATTCAAAAACGGGTGACTTTTGTTATTGCAATGATGTGACAGGATTATTTGCTGAATTTGGAGAACACCACAAAGCTAAGGATTGGCGGCTTTTTATCGACGGCAGCAAGTATAGTGTTAAGGCTGTTTTACTTCATAAAGGGAACACGAAACCATCAATCCCGATTGGTCACTCCACAAATGTAAAAGAGGATTACATGACCATGGAAAAACTTCTTCAACTTGTGAAATACAATTCCTATAACTGGAAAATCTGCTGTGATTTAAAAGTCGTGGCTTTACTTACTGGCCTGCAGGGTGGCTACACAAAATACTGCTGTTTTCTGTGTTTTTGGGATAGCAGAGCAGATGAAAAGCATTTCATCCAACGAAATTGGCCACTTCGTGAAAATCATGTAGTAGGAAGGAGCAACGTTGCTGAAAAAGCACTTGTTGAAAAACAAAATGTAATACTTCCACCATTGCACATAAAACTCGGCATTATGAAAAATTTTGTAAAAACCTTAGCAAAAGATCCCGAAAACAAAGGATTAACATATTTGAAAACAAAGTTTCCCAAGCTGTCGACAGATAAAAAAATTGTTCAGTGACACCGGATTTTTGAATTGTCTAAAAAAAAAAAAACGAGAAAAGAGCATGGAATGCTTTTCAAGACGTAGTTCATGGATTTTTGGGAAACCACAGAAGTCCAAACTATCGTCAATTGATCGAAAAAATGATGATTAGATTTTATGCTATTGGTGAGTATTTAGCAGATTAGTGTTTCAAAAACAAGGAATTCTATTGACAACTAAGATTTAAATATTTGTATTCCTTTCAGGTGCTCGCATGTCTTTGAAAATGCACTTCCTGCACAGCCATTTGGAAACTTTTCCCTCGAATTTAGGAGCTGAAAGCGATGAACAAGGTGAAAGATTCCACCAGGACCTTGCTGTCATGGAAAAGAGATATGAGGGCTTTTGGGACCAAGGGGTGATGAGTGACTACTGCTGGATGCAGCTCCGCGAAGATTCAACGCCACATAAAAGAAAAGAAGAAGTGTAAACAATACTTCATACTTTCAATAAAAATTATGAAAAAACCTGAAATGATCTGCCTTCACGTAATGTTTCATAACTTCCACATTTATTATCCGATTTCATTGATCTTGTGCGTTTTAGCTTTGCAAAAACAATATCTTTCACCTCAGATCTTAAAACTATTTTAAATATTTTTTCTTCTATCCTTACGGAATGACTTAAAACAAGCGATTTTCAGAAAACGGCGAAAAATTGTGTTTTTTGAAACTTTGAACGGCTTTTTCCTGATGATTGTTGGGCCGATTTACACAAGTCGTATACTGTTGGAAAGACAAACAAAATATCTGTTCAAAACTATAAAGTATATGTTAATTAGTTCGACTGTTTTTGAGAATTAGGCTTATACATGGAAATGGAGCAGAAAAACACGTTTTTTGGTCATATCTCGAAAACGCTTCTTTGGAAAAATAAATGATTGCCATTTTCGTGTTCAGAGAGCCAAAATTAGTCTAGAAAGTACTTTTTTGTTGAGGTACTTTTTTTGTGTAAACTAGTGTTATAAGAAGAACATTCATTTTCAATATTGAGATCCAATGAATTAGTACTATATAAATATATAAATATTAAATAAGCGGTAATTAATGTAATTTCTACGAATATTTCATATTTACTATACCATGATATCAAAGATCTATTCTGAATTCTTAAACACCGTGCACTTGAAGGTTGTTCCTGTTTTTTTAAAGGCAACAAAAGTGATGGAAGCACATTTTCCTTTAAGCGCCTTGATTTCACAATTATTCCATGTGGTTCATACAAAGGGTTCACAGGGACAAAATCATTTTCCTTAAAATGTTTCGAACAAATTCGAGCAGTTTTTACATTAATAATATCTTTCCGATAGCATAAAAACACCCACTGTTTGCACATTTTCTGTGTTTTTGGAAAGGAATGAAAAGAAATTTCTCCATTATTAGTTTTTTTAAAATTATTTATACAACACCCGAAGATAGCACAACGCATTTTTATATTTTTATTAACTTTTTAACAAACAACAATTCACCGGTTTATAAACTACTGAGAATACCGATGTTCAGCAGTCACAATAAGCCGCCATTTTTAGATTTTTGACAGATGCGGAGTATATTACCTTTATACATGTACCTTGCTCGGCAATATCTTTGTCTTACACAAATTTGAGTAGCGCCCCCTATGATAGTCACGCATTTGGAATAGAAACGAGCCCTCCATATTATATATACTCAAAGGGCATCACTGACTTTGGGGAGAATCGGGGTGTAAATTTCATTTTGACATGACATCATGTGAAATTTACAAAAAGGAGTTAAAAGAATTTTTTTCGTTTGTTACTAAGATAAAATGGATAGATATTTTGCAATAATAAATTATTTATATTTTTCAAACACTCTATAGTTTACGGTATTGGGGACGCAATGGGGTTGGTGCATTCATTTATAGGATTTGAACCTTATGCAATCCAATTTTAATGTATCCAATTTACAATATGCATACAATCATAATGATTATTCATTTCATGGAATTCAGCTGGGGTTTGCTTATGTTTATATTTACTAGAGTTTATATTGGTGGTAGTATATTTGACATAAGGATAGCTACACCTTCCTTATGTCAAATATACTATCAAAACGGCTAAGAAAATATTTAAATAAATGAGAATTTGTTTGACGTGGCGTAAACTCGAAGTAAGCAGTGCTTCGGCTCGGTTTAACTATTCCGAGGTTGGACCCAGTATTAGTGGAAACTAATAAATAAGGCTGTTACTGTTATGAATCATAAAAGATTTCTACCTTAAAAGATCTTCAATGATTGGTATTCAGAGGTATAGAGGAAATATATTAAATATATATATATTATATATATAATCTTTATATTGTAACGGGGTAAATGGATGAGGACCCGTGGATAGGATAGGGATAGTTGGAAGAAAAAGGAATCAGAACAGGAAACAGGAAATGGATAGGAACAGGAAGGGACGTTATTTTGGACTAGGAAAGGATAGGACGGGTTCGAATGTTTGACTGGAAGAAGCGGTGGCATGCTGGCTACGCTCGACTTAGCTCGCCGGATGTAGGGGGGGATCTTGCTTCTCCGCCAAACCTCACCTCGTTACAAAAAAAATAACTTTCATGCCAACAAAAATACTAACCGATCCCAACTATATGTGCTGCTGCTCTAAGAGAAGTTGCAGATGTTGTCGCAAACCTGGCCAACCCTCTCCTCTCCAGGAATCCATTGGGCCCTTTTTGTATAGGATTCCCCTTTAGCGTTAGTGACCCGCTACAGCATCACTCCTCACCGTTCAACACTCGCCCGCCCTCGGCATCCCCTGAAAATTTCAAACCTAACTACTCATTTTATTTTTGAACTTAAGAAGTCCATAAAAACACCAAATGTGAGCGAGGCTTACAAAGCATAGTTTTATTTATCCCAAAAAAAATCAAAATCTAAATGTTAAGGAAATGTACCAACGACAGGTCACTATACATTAGGTATCGACTCATAATAAAAAGAAACAAAAATTTAAAACTGCATTCAAGATTCTAGGTAACTTACGAGATTACAAAAAAATAACAATGAAAAAAATGAAACGAATGAATATGAATATAAAAAAAAAATAACAAACTAATGTTGAATCGGTGAATAATTACAGCGGAACGTGATTTTGCTGAACTTTGCTATTGGTCGACAAAAAAACAGGGAACCGAGCCTAGCCTCAACTCTTCGCTTTCTAAAACGACCAAACGTCGCATACCTCCGAACCTACCTATGGAGCGCTCTATAGGGGGATTGGCACAACGATACGGTACCACACTTTCGACTTTATTTTCAAGGCGAAACCAGCTTCGGTCCGTCGAGCTAGTGCGCCAACGCTACGCTGTCTCTAAACCACCCTTCAACACTTCTCTTTTTTTTATATTTGTATATGAGTTTAAATATGTTAAAATAATATTAAAGAAATAATAAAAAAATATATAAAAAAATAGGTGAATATAAAAAGTAAAAATTAAAGGAATAATAATTGGATTTTAAAATGCCAACGCTCAAAATTTAAACCGCCGTACAATATGCAATTCTCTTGCTCAGCTTCGCAGTGTGGGTTTTCGGTTTTTCGTAGTTTCTTCTACTCCGAAGTTTTGACGTTGAAATCGTTGTCGTACTCTGGCTGGTGTATTGGCTAATATGATTTGACTTCGAATCTGTTAGTTGGTTCATGCATACGTTGTTCGATATTTCGAAAGTTATATTTCGATTATTTCGTAATTTCGTAAATGGATTGGGTCTTAGGTGGTTCGTGTCTTTTTGGATAGGGTGACACTTTTTATATTTTATAATACCCAAAATAAAATAAAAATATATAAAAAAAGCTTATATCGATACTTATCGACTCGGTCCTATTTGTTGACTTGGTTGCCAGTTATTGCGTCCGATTTAACATCCGCTTCTTGATAGCGGCAATTGAATATTTTACGGTTCTCTCCTTTTTCTGTTATTATCTCCTGCCGGTAAAAATATGGCGGCACCGACTTGGACCTTTATCGGTGACCGCCTTTTCACTGAACCCTCGTAGCAGAATTTTAAATAAAATTGTTTTTTTGAAGTTTTCTGATTAATTCCAAAGTCACTCGAAATCACTCGCCACACTCTAAAAGTAATTAAATTTTTAAATTTTCTGTTTCGGACACAAAAAAAAATTTAAACTATACCGTGAACAGTATCCGTTCCCTATTTTAACGCACAAACCAAACTCCAAGACGTTAACTTTCGAACTAAAATCTATGTTCTCCTACTTTTGTCGACAACCAAACATCCTCCACACAAAAGAAGCACTTTCCCTTTGTTTCGGTAAGGTAAATGAGCCCCGTTTGGGCTAACACCACCAGTTTGGAGGAGCCCTCTCTCTACAGAACCTCCCCTTTATTGTTAGATAATAATACCCCTAAACCTACCACGGTGTGTGCACTACCCAACCAGTCCTCTCATTCTCGAACATCAACACCGCTGTACAGATTTTTCTAACCTACCGCTGTCATAATTTCGAAATTCGCCAGCTGTCATTTTGGCAATGAAACTCGAAATTCCATCAAAACATTTCAAATTGTACTTTTGGATCTTGGTTGAATTCGAGTACATCATTCACCATTACTCGTTTACTTCTAAAATTTTGTTAATAATTTGCCTAATTATTAGCAATTGATCTTACATTTCTGATGCTAGGAGGTTATTGAACGAAACTAACATGGCCATGGACCCTTCCTTCGATAGAGAAGACACCAAGGAAATCAAAGGCAAAATACCCGCCGGACCAATCCAGGCCGCAGCTATGACTACGGCTCATCCCATGTTAGTGATTATGAAGATCCTAACGATTTATTTTGGTATGTAGAAGTCCGTTTCCGTTAGGCACTACTCGAAGTAATGTAATTCTCTTCATAGAAATCTCACCTCACAAAGAGATTGACATTGAGCTGTAGGTGGCCAAAACTAAGTTAAGCAATACATCTCCTTCGGACAGACCTCTTGAAAACAAACAATGTACGTCCTAAGAAGTGGACGATATGAAAGCTGGTTTGCGAGATACGTCATCTCTAAGGTCGACTTCAACTCCCGCTTAGCACTTTTTGGAACGCTTAGATTCAGAAGGGCTACATTATTTGTTACTACCGGAAGCTAATCAAACCTGTGCCTTTTTCGGATTAGTTCCATGAGCCTCTGGATCATTTCCTGTAGGTTACTAGTCTTTAAGTTGTGCTCTTAGTTTACTTTTATGCAGATTTTTCTTTCTACAGATGCCAGAGTAGTGATAAGGATTTTTTTTTTCGGAAAACTGCAATCAAGGAAGAACATGGTCCATCCGAAGAGGAGAAATCACTTATGAAGGACTTTTGCATAAAAGATTTATGAGTGAATGAAGAACGAACAATTCCTATGTATTTTTTTTCCATAAAAGTAAGTAATAAATAAATCGTTTGAAGGGAATTTCATATGAATTTTTATATCGAGAGAGTTTTCGACCTTCGTAACTTTCGTGTTTTGTTGGCCACTTCAAAGGCTGCCGTAACAAACCTCCGGATTTGACCATTTTTTTGTATCCTACAAAGACGGTGATAGGCAGACTCTAACTACCAACGACGTTGGGGATGAACCCACGTTAAAAAGCCGGGCTAGGATTATTTAAATATTTTATTCTCATCCGCTTTTCTTATCTGTTAGCTGTGAGACAATGATCCTTAAACTTTTTCTATCGTTTGTTTTACCTATGTATGTACTTCTATGTACCCTTAGTACCAACTTTGTAACTATTCCTTGCGTATTGCAGATGAAGAAGGTGTTATTATTTCCTTGACTCAATTGAGCTCGGGGATCAAGTTTCCAAAAGGATATTGATTGAGTCAATTGAATTCAGTCAGTGTTTTGTGTGGTTTACTTTCCTTTCGTAAGGAATAAGACATACATTTCACCATTACTAACACACACATCGGACACAAAGTTATCACAGAGTTGGTTACATTTTTATTGCACTAAAGCTAAATATTGCACATTAGATATCGGCGCTCGTGGCGATATGTAGATAAGGATCATTTCCCTTTTTCTATGTATTTTTCGAGAATGGTTTGGTTAAATATCTGGGGATTGAGATTAGGTCCAGATTTATTTGGAAACTTTGAATATTTAACATGTAATGGTGTTAGTACAACAACCTGGCAATAGATAGGGAGTATTTTGAAGGATATAACACATAACGAAAACTAAATTATATACCACAAAGAAATCTAAAAAAAATAGGAAGTCTTAGTAAAATTTAGAGTCCCTACACTGAACGAAAAATTAATAAATAATATTCAAGTACATAAATACACTGACCAAAAAAAATATTTTGTAAAAATGAATAAATTATTGTTAAAATTTACCATAAACCAAAAAAACAAAAACTATTACCTAACTTGGATGCGAAACTGACACTAAGTGATTGAATTAATAAATAAAAATCAAATATAAATATAAATAACTAACTAAATAACCTCTAATAAAACTCTGTAAAATGAATAAATAAATAAACTCGAATATATAACTATGCATAAATAACTAAATATATAAATATTTTGACTCTAATAAATGCTCTGTAAATAAATATATAAATGAATCTAATAAATTAATCTGAAAATAAATAACTAAAATAACTCTAATATATACTCTGTAACTAAATAAATAAATCTAATAAATTAATCTGAAAATAAATAAATATCATACATAGATAAAGCTATAAAATTACAAAAGAAAACTTGAAGAACTTGAAGTTGAAAATCATATCAAATACATCTATATTCAGGTAAAGGGAAAGGAACCAAAAATATATTAGTTCAAGGAACACGAGTTAGCTGTAGGTTCTACATATAGGGACATTCACATAGGAGAAGGTAGGATAGTGACATATTTACATATATATCACAGATTGAGTTGATGTTATAAAGCTATTGTTTAATGTCTTTGGCATGGAATATTCCCAATTTCTTTCCTGACAGGTTTTCCAGTTCGTAGTTATTCTTTCCTACTGCCTTTACTATGCGACATTTTACGAATTTTGGGCACAATTTCGCCGATAAATACTTCGACGTGTCGCTTAAAATAAAATTACGTCTATAAACTTCCTGTCCAGGAACATATTTCACGTTTCGAGTTCGCATATTATAGACTCTGTCGCTTTTCTCTTTAGCTTTCATGATTCCGTCTTTAATTTTTTCGCGAATACACTGCAATCTATTATGCCGTGGGAGAGTCAACAGCTCGCCATCGTCAACCGTACTTAGCTTCTGAGTTAGTTCATACCCGCTACCATGGGTCATCATGTTTACGCCAAACAGGGCAAAATATGGCGATACCCCCGTAGCTGAATGAACTGAACTCCTCAACGCGCCTGCGATATCACTAAGGTGCATATCCCAGTCGCGTTGGTCTTCCTTCAAATAGGAGCGTATAGCCGCCAATAGCGTTCTGTTGACCCTCTCCGAGGCGTTAGATTGCGGTGCGTAATTGGCGGTTCGGAAATGTTGAATACCATACTTTTGCAGGAGAGTTTGGAAATCTTTGGCGAGAAATTGCTTGCCATTATCTGAATGTATGATTTGTGGAACTCCGAAGGCGTTAAAAATGTCATTTTGGAGAAATCTTATAATACTACTTGTATTTGCTGACCGCAAAGGTTCCAAGAAAACATACTTTGTAAGATGTTCTAACACCACGAACACATAGGCATTACCGGACTTTGACCTTGGATAGGGACCTAGGAAATCGACATACAATTTTTGAAAGGGACGATTAACACTAAAGGTACTTGTAATAGGGGGACGTAAAATTTGATTTGATGGTTTGCATTGCTTGCATATTGCACATTTTGTAACAAATTCCCTAATCTGAACGGTCATGTTCGGCCAATAAAAGTATTGCCGAATACGATTAAGGGTTTTCGCCACACCCCCATGAGCTGCCTGTGGTGGATCATGGGCCCGCTCAATAATCCCTTCGGTCAAACCTGACGGTACCCACAAACGCCAATTATGCTCATAGTTGGGCTCTTCGTTTTCAACGGCGAAAGAGCGCTTGTACACAAAGTTGTCTATAATTTTTAAATCAGGCAATTGTTCTTGGTTTGATTGAATTGTTGCTATTAGATCTTCATACTCGCTTGATTTGAACTCGTCCGAGTCAAGATCAATCAACGGAGCAATATTCCCGATCTCCATACTGTCTACGTGTGCCCGAGAAAGAGTGTCCGGTACGACATTAAGCGTTCCCTTTCGGTGCTCTATGTTGAAGGTATAGGTCTGTAATTCTTAACTCCACCTAGCCAGCCTCCCACTCAAGTCCTTCATGGTCATCAACCATTTGAGACTGGAGTGGTCGGTGATTACGGTGAAATCCATACCCTCAACATAGGGCCTAAACTTTTTTACTGCCATTACTGCCGCCATACACTCCCTCTCGGTCACACTATAGTTTCTCTGACAAGAATTTAGCTTTTGAGAATAGTACGAGATCGGGACTTCTCCTCCCTCCTCGTTCTTCTGGAATAGTACTGCTCCGATTCCAGAGTCTGAAGCATCACACTGAATGTAAAACCTTTTCTTGAAATCGGGGTGACTGAGGACAGGGGCGGTTGTCAGAACTCGTTTCAGTTCCTCGAACGCTGAAATTGCTTCATCGGTCATTTTAAACTTTGCGTCTTTCTTCTTAAGGGTGTCTGTAAGGGGAGAGGTCAGGCTGGAAAAGTCTTTGATGAATCTCCTATACCACCCTGCTAGACCAAGTAGCCGGCGAACTTGGCGTGCGTTTTTAGGCATCGGAAAATTAACTACCGCTTCAACCTTTTCCGGGTCAGTCTTTAACTTCCCACCACCAACGATAAAACCCAGATATTTTAGTTCTTTAAAACAAAACTTTGATTTTTTTAAGTTGATGGTGAGATTGGCCTTTCTTAAACACTCAGCTACTTCGCCCAGCATGGTGATATGGGTCTCGAAATCCGGTGCGATGATTAACAAGTCATCTAAATACACGAAGACGTTGTCCCTGAGTCGTGCAGGGATCACCTTATCCATTAATCGGCAAAGCCTTTGAGCTGCATTGCACAACCCAAATGGCATCACTTTAAAATGATATAAGGGTCTCCCCGGTACCGCAAACGCAGTTTTCTCCCTACTCTGTTTCTCCAGCGGTATTTGCCAGAACGCCTCTTTAAGATCTACGCTACTTATGAAGTAGGTATTAGGTAGTCGGCTGATAAGCCCGTCGATATGAGGAAGAGGGTTAGCGTCCTTTTTGCTTAACGCGTTGACCTTACGAGAATCCAGACAGAAGCGGTACTTTACAGTCCCGTCTACTGCTGGCTTCTTTATAAGGACTACAGGCGAGCACCAAGGACTCTCGCTCTCCTCTATAACGCCGAGCCTAAGCATCCGATCTATCTCCTGGTATAGTAAGGCTTGTACCGCTGGCGAAACAGGGTAGTGACGCTGCTTAACAGGCTCCGCGTCTCCGGTATCGATGACATGCTCCATCATCGTCGTTTTCCCGAGACCGTGTCGATCAAAATCTAGAAATTTCCGCCTGACCGTCTCCAATTCTAACCGCTGCTCTGGTGTGAGCTGATGAGCATTTACTAGGTCTGCTTCTTCTTCTGGAATCGAAACAGAACTAACTATATTGGGTGCAATACTAAACCTTTTCCAAAAATCAATCCCCAGATATAACTCCTGTTCCAGACTAGGCACAAGGAAGAATGTTATGGACTGCTGTATATTTTTATAAGTAACTGGCGTATAAACCTTGCCGATGATGGCTTGAGACTTCCCATCAGCGGTTCTAACACCTGCCTTATACGGTAAAATATCCATATTTATATCTTTAACCAAGTTCATACAGCCCTTCCCCAATATGCTTACGCTGGCTCCACTATCGAGTAACCCCAGCATCTCTTTCCCACCAATACCCACTTTTGCATATGGCCTCGGGTCCGTATTGAGGTCTAACACCGTAGTTGAAATATTTCTCTTTGTTTGTGATCTAAGTCGATACCTATCTCTGGCTTTTTGAATCCTTTTTGTAACCCCCCTTTTATGTCCATTAAAAATTTTATTCCTAGCTATCTCGTATTCTCGTAATCTTACATGCAGCGGCTTTAATACTTTTAGGTTACCAATATCTGGTTTCTCGCTTTCTTTCTCTATTCTATCACGTGCTAAAATTTTAATTTGTATATTTTTATTTTCAGAATTTACTGCTCTTTGGATTGGGTGGTCTGTGTGGAACACGAATTCCCCATTGACTTCGTGTTCCGGAACTTGTTTTCCGGATTACATTTTGGGCAACGTGGAGTGATAACTCCTTCTAATCCGCATCGATAGCAAAACAAATTTCTTGTTGTCGATGTGCAATCCATGAAAGAATGACCTTGCTGTTTGCAGTTCCAGCAAACCATGAACTTGGAGTCGCTTTCTCCGCGAGAAGTTTTTGGTCGAGCTCCAGATCGTTCGAACGCGGCCACTTGCTCATCCCCGAACGGACTCTCCTCACCATCTATATCTAGTTCGTTAGCAACATACCGATTGGTTGGCCGATGAGCTTTGAATGCTTCTCGGTCCCTATCCGGAAATGCTAACTCCGCATCTTTGCACGCTCTTCGCAGCTGATCCATAGTATATATGGCTTGTGGATATACCATCTGACTTAACTTTCGGTTCAGATTACGCTTCAATATTTGAACCAGCTCCATTTCTGGAATCTGAACCCTGAGCTGGGACCTTAGCCTATTCACCGCGGCAAAATACTCATCACTTGTCTCTCCAGCGCCGTGCTTACGATCCATCATGTCCCTCATGATCTCGTAGTCGGACTTCGAATTCCGAAATTGGCGCATTAATGCGTCCCGAAGCATTGGCCAGTCGGGACGATAATGGGATCGTTGGAATTGCCAATACCATTCCTGCGCAGCACCGGAGAGCAAGAGGTGAAAATCCCTCAGGATCTCAGCCCAAGGACAGACATACTGGCTCTGCAAAGTCTCTAAACGGAACACAAAATCCTCAACGGTAAGTACTTCCACGTTACCATCGAAATTTAAGCCCCATTTGTTCACTTTTATAGGAGTTTTGCTATTGAGATTTAAAAATGAGCGAGAGTTAACGTGTGGTTGAGGAAGGTACCCACCGCTAGGATTCTGCGCTCCGCTATTTGTCTCCCGAAAATCAGCCAGATGGTATCCTCTACTACCGGACCTCTGTTCCCAGTGAGGAATACGATCTGAGTTTCCATTCGGATTCTCGATAGCCACAAAAGGACGTGAAGCTACTTGGTATGGAGAGTGCCGTGGAGGCTCTAATACTGGTCGTCTCACATTAGATTCCCCGGTAAGTTCTAACCCACTTGGGCTCCGACTTGTCGCTTCAAGTGGTACAGCTGGAGGTGCTACCGTGCGAATTGTTTCTAATTCGGCGAAGTTTTTTCTTATTTCCGTCTTCAAGGACTCAGACAATTCATTCCGAAGAGCAGAGGTATAGCGCTCGCAAGCGTTAGCTACCGCAAAATTTATGGCCGCAACAAGATCTGCCGATACGCCTGTACGACTTCTATCTTCGGTGAGTTCTATCAGTTGCCTATTCTTCCCTAGGGTATCACTGCCATTGGAACCAGAACTAATGTTTTCTACTACCCCCCTCACGTTCGCTGCCGGACTGCGGTTCTGTATTTGCTGCCCATTCTCTGTGGCTTCATTGTTGGTTAAGCCGCTATAGGCAGGTGAGGTCAATGAGTCGTTTGAGCTGCCCGTCCGGTTGTCGGAACTTTGGATTCCAGGTGGAGGAACCGAAAACATTGGAGGAACTTGGCCTACGTCTTTTAGTTGGTTGCTTGTTGTGGGTTCGTTTTGTTTGTTTTGTACTGGCGAGTGACTTAAAGGCATTTTGGAAAAGTCTTTAACAATTTTATTAAAGTGAGATCGAGTGATTGCGCGATTATGTTTATATAGCGTACTAATAATCTCTTTTTCTCTTTCAGAGTTCATCACCTCTTACACTATTTTGCTGTTAATCCTTTCTTCGACCTGAATCAACAAAACAAAACGTAACGTACATGAATTATAAAAAAAATTCAAAATTTAATCTTATCCCTATGATCTTAAGTACCCTTATTTCTAACTAAGCTATACAAAAACTGAAACAAAAATTGTAAACCTATACCTATTACCTTAGAACTAAACACCTATATATAATTATAACTAAAAATTCACTTATCACTACTTTTTTTTTGTGTATTTTGTAATTTTTTTTTCTAAGCTAAATCTAAAAACTATCTTCTAAACCTATGTATCTTAAACTATGATTAAACTTATCTCTAAACGCTTTCTAATTCTAATTGTTTTTTTTTCTGCCTTTACTATTTTTGTAATTTTTTTTTATTGGAATTTTATTGTTTTTTCTACGAACTATTACTAACTTATTACCTACTATCTAAAAAAATGACAAAATAAAATTAAAATCAGACACCTATTATCCTGAAATTAACCTAAGTCGATAGGATGATATTAAAACTACCTATAGCTAACAGAAACATTAACTGACAAAATTCTTCAAATCAATTACTAAACGGATGTTCCGACAATTTCAAGAAAAATCAATTTGGTACTCACTAACAAAAATAGTCAATATCACTTACCAAGGACAAACTTTATTTTCACCAAACTTCCAAAAATTACCAAACTATACTCTAGCACCAGATTAAAATTTCTCTAATTTTTTTTTTCTCTAAACAATTCTATTGTGTTAAACTCTCTTACATAATTTGCGGGGATGCTTTGGGCAGCTATGAACGGTGGTTGGTTTTTGGTCTTTACTGCGGATGTGATACTATAGACGGACACTTATTCATTTTATTTTTCTCTTAGTTCAGCAGCATTTAACATAAAACAAACAAACACACAAACCGATGTTACCTTTGTCGCTACAACCAGACCCAGAATTCATCGTCGCGATTGATCGGGCTTTCTCATGAGCTATCCCGATCAAGACTTACGTTTCCTTCTGACTCTGGTTGCAGCCACAAATGTAACTACACAGGACACTAATCACCCTTGCCTTCAGACTCCACCAATAGTCGCAATTCGATGGGTACGTCTATGACCTTTCCCATAGAAGTCATACTAAAAAGCTGTAATCTGATTGCAAGTTTACTTACACATACAATAAACAATTTCTACTTGCTTCCCTTGGCCTCTCCGAAACACATTGTCGCAATTGAAATGGTATGCTGAAGGCTTTCCAAATCAAGACTTACAATTTGTTTCGTTGAAGTCAATCAAAACACGCAGAATGTTAACAAAAACTGACAAGGACAAACATTGGACTATACGTATGGGCGCCATTTGTAACGGGGTAAATGGATGAGGACCCGTGGATAGGATAGGGATAGTTGGAAGAAAAAGGAATCAGAACAGGAAACAGGAAATGGATAGGAACAGGAAGGGACGTTATTTTGGACTAGGAAAGGATAGGACGGGTTCGAATGTTTGACTGGAAGAAGCGGTGGCATGCTGGCTACGCTCGACTTAGCTCGCCGGATGTAGGGGGGGATCTTGCTTCTCCGCCAAACCTCACCTCGTTACAAAAAAAATAACTTTCATGCCAACAAAAATACTAACCGATCCCAACTATATGTGCTGCTGCTCTAAGAGAAGTTGCAGATGTTGTCGCAAACCTGGCCAACCCTCTCCTCTCCAGGAATCCATTGGGCCCTTTTTGTATAGGATTCCCCTTTAGCGTTAGTGACCCGCTACAGCATCACTCCTCACCGTTCAACACTCGCCCGCCCTCGGCATCCCCTGAAAATTTCAAACCTAACTACTCATTTTATTTTTGAACTTAAGAAGTCCATAAAAACACCAAATGTGAGCGAGGCTTACAAAGCATAGTTTTATTTATCCCAAAAAAAATCAAAATCTAAATGTTAAGGAAATGTACCAACGACAGGTCACTATACATTAGGTATCGACTCATAATAAAAAGAAACAAAAATTTAAAACTGCATTCAAGATTCTAGGTAACTTACGAGATTACAAAAAAATAACAATGAAAAAAATGAAACGAATGAATATGAATATAAAAAAAAAATAACAAACTAATGTTGAATCGGTGAATAATTACAGCGGAACGTGATTTTGCTGAACTTTGCTATTGGTCGACAAAAAAACAGGGAACCGAGCCTAGCCTCAACTCTTCGCTTTCTAAAACGACCAAACGTCGCATACCTCCGAACCTACCTATGGAGCGCTCTATAGGGGGATTGGCACAACGATACGGTACCACACTTTCGACTTTATTTTCAAGGCGAAACCAGCTTCGGTCCGTCGAGCTAGTGCGCCAACGCTACGCTGTCTCTAAACCACCCTTCAACACTTCTCTTTTTTTTATATTTGTATATGAGTTTAAATATGTTAAAATAATATTAAAGAAATAATAAAAAAATATATAAAAAAATAGGTGAATATAAAAAGTAAAAATTAAAGGAATAATAATTGGATTTTAAAATGCCAACGCTCAAAATTTAAACCGCCGTACAATATGCAATTCTCTTGCTCAGCTTCGCAGTGTGGGTTTTCGGTTTTTCGTAGTTTCTTCTACTCCGAAGTTTTGACGTTGAAATCGTTGTCGTACTCTGGCTGGTGTATTGGCTAATATGATTTGACTTCGAATCTGTTAGTTGGTTCATGCATACGTTGTTCGATATTTCGAAAGTTATATTTCGATTATTTCGTAATTTCGTAAATGGATTGGGTCTTAGGTGGTTCGTGTCTTTTTGGATAGGGTGACACTTTTTATATTTTATAATACCCAAAATAAAATAAAAATATATAAAAAAAGCTTATATCGATACTTATCGACTCGGTCCTATTTGTTGACTTGGTTGCCAGTTATTGCGTCCGATTTAACATCCGCTTCTTGATAGCGGCAATTGAATATTTTACGGTTCTCTCCTTTTTCTGTTATTATCTCCTGCCGGTAAAAATATGGCGGCACCGACTTGGACCTTTATCGGTGACCGCCTTTTCACTGAACCCTCGTAGCAGAATTTTAAATAAAATTGTTTTTTTGAAGTTTTCTGATTAATTCCAAAGTCACTCGAAATCACTCGCCACACTCTAAAAGTAATTAAATTTTTAAATTTTCTGTTTCGGACACAAAAAAAAATTTAAACTATACCGTGAACAGTATCCGTTCCCTATTTTAACGCACAAACCAAACTCCAAGACGTTAACTTTCGAACTAAAA
The DNA here is from genome assembly GCA_911387755.1 of Chrysotoxum bicinctum. NCBI lineage: Eukaryota > Metazoa > Arthropoda > Insecta > Diptera > Syrphidae > Chrysotoxum > Chrysotoxum bicinctum. The sequence goes on along the minus strand of OU426988.1, from coordinate 45,945,455 downwards.
TCTATGTTCTCCTACTTTTGTCGACAACCAAACATCCTCCACACAAAAGAAGCACTTTCCCTTTGTTTCGGTAAGGTAAATGAGCCCCGTTTGGGCTAACACCACCAGTTTGGAGGAGCCCTCTCTCTACAGAACCTCCCCTTTATTGTTAGATAATAATACCCCTAAACCTACCACGGTGTGTGCACTACCCAACCAGTCCTCTCATTCTCGAACATCAACACCGCTGTACAGATTTTTCTAACCTACCGCTGTCATAATTTCGAAATTCGCCAGCTGTCATTTTGGCAATGAAACTCGAAATTCCATCAAAACATTTCAAATTGTACTTTTGGATCTTGGTTGAATTCGAGTACATCATTCACCATTACTCGTTTACTTCTAAAATTTTGTTAATAATTTGCCTAATTATTAGCAATTGATCTTACATTTCTGATGCTAGGAGGTTATTGAACGAAACTAACATGGCCATGGACCCTTCCTTCGATAGAGAAGACACCAAGGAAATCAAAGGCAAAATACCCGCCGGACCAATCCAGGCCGCAGCTATGACTACGGCTCATCCCATGTTAGTGATTATGAAGATCCTAACGATTTATTTTGGTATGTAGAAGTCCGTTTCCGTTAGGCACTACTCGAAGTAATGTAATTCTCTTCATAGAAATCTCACCTCACAAAGAGATTGACATTGAGCTGTAGGTGGCCAAAACTAAGTTAAGCAATACATCTCCTTCGGACAGACCTCTTGAAAACAAACAATGTACGTCCTAAGAAGTGGACGATATGAAAGCTGGTTTGCGAGATACGTCATCTCTAAGGTCGACTTCAACTCCCGCTTAGCACTTTTTGGAACGCTTAGATTCAGAAGGGCTACATTATTTGTTACTACCGGAAGCTAATCAAACCTGTGCCTTTTTCGGATTAGTTCCATGAGCCTCTGGATCATTTCCTGTAGGTTACTAGTCTTTAAGTTGTGCTCTTAGTTTACTTTTATGCAGATTTTTCTTTCTACAGATGCCAGAGTAGTGATAAGGATTTTTTTTTTTCGGAAAACTGCAATCAAGGAAGAACATGGTCCATCCGAAGAGGAGAAATCACTTATGAAGGACTTTTGCATAAAAGATTTATGAGTGAATGAAGAACGAACAATTCCTATGTATTTTTTTTCCATAAAAGTAAGTAATAAATAAATCGTTTGAAGGGAATTTCATATGAATTTTTATATCGAGAGAGTTTTCGACCTTCGTAACTTTCGTGTTTTGTTGGCCACTTCAAAGGCTGCCGTAACAATATATATAATTCTTCTGTGAGTGTGTATGTCACTGAACTTCTCTTAAACGACTGGACCGATTTTGATGAAATTTTTTGTGTGTGTTCAAGGGGATCTGAGAATGGTTTAGATTCACAATATTATATAAAAATCAATTGCTGTTCGTTTGTCTCGCTAAAACTTGAGAATGGCTAGACCGATTTTGATAATTTTAATCTTAAAATATTTGTGGAAGTTCAGGCAAGGTTTAAGCGTTGAGAAACATACATAATAAGTAACGGAAAAATACTAAAAATGAAAATTTAATTTTCCAATACAAAATGTTCCTAGCTGTGAAACATTTGACGTCTTTGCACTACAAATTACTGCAGAAATTTACAATGAGACATTGATCATGATAGAAGATTTGTTTTTATTGATTGTAAATAAAGTATTGTCGTGTTTGGGCATAACACCACCCAATCGTCCTATGCGCGATACATTTAACCATGACTTGCGAAGAGAACAAGAATACGGTACTGAAGTATTGGCCGAAACAGTTCGTTCAAACGTTCCGCAATTGAATGAACAGCAAAGAATTGCGTATGATACTTCGATTGAAGCTGTGAACAGTAGATCTGGTGGAATTTACTTCTTTGATGCTCCCGGGAAACTGGAAAAACGTTTCTAATTTCATTGCTGTTGGCAAAGATCAGATCGCAAAATGAAGTAGCCCTAGCATTGGCTTCATCTGGAATAGCTGCAACATTGTTAGAAGGTGGAAGGTGCACATTCTACCTTGAAATTTCCACTAAACATCCAAATCAACGAAGCTCCAGTTTGCAACATCGCCAAAAATAGCGCAATGGCGAAGATTCTACAGATACGCAAATTGATCGTTTGAAATGAATGTACGATGTACAAGTAATCATTCGAGGCACTGGACAGAACGTTATAAAAGATCTTCGTGACAGCCTAAAACATTTTTGGTGGAGCCATGATTCGGTTGTCAAGTGATTTTCGTCAGACTCTTCCAATTATTCCCCGATCAACTGTTGCCGACGAACTAAACGCATGCTTAAAATTCTCTAATTTGTGGCAATATGTAAGTACACTCCTATTAACAACTCACAAGCGAGTATTTTTGCAACAAGATCAAACTGCTATTCATGTCTATTACAGAATTCGCAGAATTTTACTCCCGGTGAGTTGACTCGATTCGCATCCGCTGTAAAACTCAATTATGAAATTCGTCGGATGAACTACATTGTCGATTCCTAAAATTACCTTATCATTTATGAACTTTCGTATCGACACTGTCAGCTACAAACATTTATTCAACTGAACTAGGCTGTGATAATACGAGTAGTATCGCTTTCGATCAACCAAATCAAGCATCGTTGAGAGTGGTTAGTACGAACCGTGTGCTATTTTTTTTTTTTTAGATTTCTTGCTCTCTGGTTGCGTTGCTATTTGTGCGTTTTCTATTAAAATTTGTTAAACATAAACAAACACTTTAGCATTCAGTATGATAAGCTTTTGACTTCCATTTTTGTACTCTCCATTGTTTATTTTCGTTTAATTAAAAATTCACTTCAGATTCGTCTCGAAATTGGTGCGAATGTGAAATGATAGAAATTGTATGGAGTGCGAATGGATTGCGAAATCTGTAATACCATATAAGTTGAACAAAATGTCAGTGGTGCAGGGATTGTTACCGACATTCGTTCAACTTTCGTTCGTCGGATTCAGTAATAGCAAAAGTTTGGAAATGAATTGAAACTGTCACTTTAGCTCATTCGCCGAATTCTGTAATAGGGGTGATTATGTTTTCGAAGCAATTTTTAGATATTGAAAATGGTAAAGTCACAGTTGATACCTCAACCGGATTAATTATACTACTCAAGGATTTTTGTCACTTCGTCGATTCAAAAAAGTAGCTTATTCGGCGTGTTTTAACGGACATAGAAAAACGGCTCAGAAACCATAATTGACTGAGTGAACGAGCAATATTGGCGACCATAAGCAAAGATGTCGAAGTTTTCAACGTAACAATTCAAAATTTTCTTCCCGGAGAGTTGTTATCTTATAAATCAGTTGACACAGTTACAAACCAGGATGATGTAGGCAACTTTTTCACAGAGTTTTTAAATTCTCTGAATTTGCCTGGACTACCACCTCAGAATTTACAATTAAAAGTAGGATCAGTTTTGATTATTCTGCCTAACATTAATCAACCTCGACTGTGCAATGGTACGAGACTGGCTGGAAAAAACCTAATGAATAACGTCATCGAGGCCAATATCATCAAGGGAAAATACAAACGAGAGGGTGTCTCCATCCCGCGTATACCGATAATTCCAACGGATTTGCCATTTTTTCGTCCGTTTGGCCTTTGCGATGACAAGGCCAGTCTTTTAAAGTTTACGGAATCAACTTGAAGTTTCCCTGTTTCGCGCATGGGCAATTATAAGTTGCGAGTTTGCGAGTCGGAAAACTATCTTCTTATATATTTACGCACCGCAAAATAAGACAAAAAATATAGTACATCAGAAAGTCTTAAATTGATTAATTGAATAACTGTGTTGTATTTAATGTATGTAGATAAAAATTTTGTATTAAGTTTTGACCACATTTCCCAAAAATATATGAAGGTGATACGAAGGTTACCGGGTCATCTAGTATTATATATATATTAATATATTTCCTCTATGTTCAGAGGTTTGAACTTTTTTAAAAGTCTTTTATACATCTTCGAAAACAAAATCTCTTATGAAATTGAACTAAAATCTGCTATCATAACTAGCTGTGATTATGTTAAATATTTCATCAAAAGTAAACACTTAGGCCAGGCGCGCACATTCAATTTTTAGTTTCGCAACTGTTTAGTTGCTAAAATGAAATATATGGGCTTATATGGGACATCGCGCACTTAGAGCAACTCGATTCAAGCTACTAAAAAGTTTGTGTTTTGACGCAAACTAAACGATTACCTAAAATTAATTGGCAACTGTTGAGCTGTTTTATATAAGCGCAAGAGAGAAGAGTGTGAGCGCGAGTAAAGAGTTGCCAGTGCGCGGTTCTCTTTCAACTGGTGATTAAACTATTTGATTTCGATCACAGTTGCCAGTGCGCGACTATAGCCTTAGGCTAGGCGCGCACATTCAGTTTTTAGCTGCACAACTGTTTGGTTGCTTATAGAAAACAGATGAACTACTACACAAAATAGCGAACTCATTTTAGGCAATCGTTAAGTAAGTGTCAAAACACAAACTTTTTAGTTGCTCAAACCAAGCAGTTGCGAAACTAAAAATTGAATGTGTGCGCCTAGCCTAAAATTCCGACAGAAACATTAAGCATTATTATAGTGTCTGCCTCAAACTGTCCAATAATATTTCTATAAAAATATCGAATTTAATTGTCATACACATTCGCAGATATAAGCCTTTTAACATATTGTTGCGAGGCAAGAGGAACGGAGAATTGTTGGTATTAGGGATAGGTAGGAAAAAGGATAGGATAGGAAAATGGAAAAGGAAGAGGTCAGAAAAAGGATGGAATGTTAAATTTCAGGGGACGTGGGCTGCTTGCTATGCACGGCAGTTAGCTCGTTGGACGGGGGGGGATCTTGCCCCTGAAATTCAACCTCACCTACAACAAAAAACACAAATCAGGCCAGAGAAAACTATCAAACGACAGCGGACGGACTATCACCACACCAAGGCGCTGCTGGTGACGTTGCAGCGTGGCCTTAACCCACCCAACCATGAAAATCTGTGGCCATGTTTAGATTTCCCCTATCGTAGTTAGATGATCGCGTTCGGATCATACCATCTTCACCGCAGTAGCTTTGCTACTATCCACACCCCTGAACATTACCTCTTTAAATAGTCATGATTTCTTTTACGAAATCAAAGAAAACAGAAAAAAAGTTTCATCAAAAGAGACGTTTTGAGAAGTTTTATTAATATTAAAAGATAAAGACCGTAGCCTAAACTAGAAACTTATAATCAATCAAAGTAATTTTGATATACAAGTTTTTGTTCTCTTACAGCTGAAAAATACATTTAAACTAAAAAAAAACAAGAAACAGGTGAGAGAGATTCGTTTCTCCCAAGGACCATCATACAACTCCGCAAAGTAAAAAAAAACGCAGAAAATAAATTCCCTACCTGCTTAGAGCTCTGAGGAGGGGGACGTAACGCGAAAAAGACAACACAACAACAAAAAAGGAGTAAAGAAAATGACGGGCCCTGAAAACCAAACTTTTCACTTACAAAAATATTTAAACTATAAAAAAAAATGGGAATATTGAAAAAAAGGAGTAAAAAAATTATAAATATTAATAATATAAAGAATTATTCTATGAAACTAATAGCAAAAAACTTTTATCAACTAAAACAAAGAACTTCACGTCTCGTATCTTAAAATTATCATTCATCAATATCAATACAAAAAAACAGAAACAAATAAATGATTTTAGATGAAAACTCTATTGTTTAAATTTTCAATGTAGTTTGGAAAATAGCATAAAACACTATCAGCCGTATTTATTAGAATTCGCTAAACGCGTGAATAGTTATGCAATGCATAAGGACTTATTCATCCACTATGCAAAATCATATTTATAAAACACTAGCCGACCCGTACTCGCGTTGCTTCGCAAATCGTAACTACGAATATTTTCTTAATATTAATATTAGCATATTAAAACATTTCTCAATGGGACTGAGCATATTTGCAAAAAACAAAATTTGGGATGCCAAATTTTAAGTATTAGGTAGTATAAATTTTAGAAATAGTTTTTTTTTCCGAATATTTTTATATACAATATTATTTTAAACTTAAGGGGGCTCCTGCTGAAAATTTTTGGTTAAAATCGTTAGAGCTGTTAATGAGAAAGTCAAAAAATCAAAAAACCGTTCTATGACAGATACCGTTATTAACATTTTGCCCAAAATTTTTGTTGACCAAAATGTAATCCATGTCCAATGTTCATGATATCACACCTAATTTTTTTTTATCAAAATTGTTAGAACCGTTTCGAGATAAATAAGATTATGCATTACGGGTGTATGGGATGGTACTGTTAGTTTTAGAGCTAAAAAAAAAAATTTCAATTTCTCCTCTAGGGAATCACCGAAGACCCTTAAGTACCGAGTTTAAAGAAAATAGCTCCAGTGGCTTAGGCTCTAGATCGAGGTACAGACATACAGACATACGGACATACAGGCATATAGACAAACAGACGGAATCGTCGCACCCACTTTATTCGTCTTCGCTATCATCGTAATGTCAACTTTGATCAAAATCTCGAGTTCGATTTTTTTTCCAAATGCAGAACTTGCTCTATAGTTAGTACCTATTACCTACTTATATCGCAAGTAAAAAGAGCCCACCCCCACATTGCTCAGCGATGTGACGATAGAATTAGAGAAACAAAAAAAATGTGTGTGTGTCGATTAATTAGATAAACTATACAATACAGAAAAATTGAATATATGTACATAGGTAGGTCTAGGTAGGTAAGAGAAAAAACGTAACTATTGAATGGAACAGATATTAAGAGAGTGAGAGAGTGTATGGGAGCGGGAAGAAAAGAAAATTAAAAATGTTGGAATGATAATGAAATGAAACAAAGCAGCGACCTCACGATTGTGATGAAATCTAATTCTTGGATAAAATGAATTCAAAAAGTTTATGATTTTATATTTTGTTTTTATTTATTTCTCAGGTTGTATGTTTAACTAAGAAGTGATTTTGGGCTTAAAATTTGCGCAACAATATTGACTTTATGAAGCAATGCTAATCTTTGTTGATTATTGTGTAGGTTTTAAGATATGAGTGGTTGTATAAGTCAACTAATGAGAAAAAATGGACAAAAAATGTAAAATCAATAATATTTAAGTTTGACAAATTATTAATGAAAAAACATTATAGCCATAAACACTCTTATAACAATATAGAAAATAATAAAATTTATTTCAAATAAATCGGTTGACTACTTTCTGAGATCGTGCGTATCAAGGTTTAAAATGGTTTCGCTTTTATATAATAGTATAGATTTGCCTACCCTGCATAGTTATAATGAGCTTGTGTCAAATAAAGTACCAAAAAGTAAGAATCTATTACATTTAGCCTTCATAACACTCAGCTGTTTGTCAAAAAACAAAAAAAAAACATCTTGTCTGTCTATCGAATTTAATAAACAAAAACGAATCTACCAAAAGCTAAAAGAATTCGAACAATTACCTTTGATTCATCAGATAAAGTATGTTATTATCTCTAGCACTAGAAATCAAATTGTTATTCGTTTCATCCTAGCTGGAATACTCCTCAGACAAGTTCTTGAAGACAAAATTCAATAATGCAAAATAATAATTACAACACTTACACACCAGATGAAGAAGGATGCGTGGAGAGAGATCACCAACAAGTATATTTATCTATTTAATTCTAAACAATTTTCAATTCAATTTGTTTTTAATATATTAGTATAACATTTCTGTTTCAATAAATAAAAATAACACAAAGTTTTAGTTTCAATATCAAGTCAAAGGCGTTTTATTTTGTTGATAATCTTTATAATTCAATGTGATGTCACATTGAATGTGACAGTTCAATACTAAAATGTCCTTATGTAGGCACTATTCAACCTCCAAACGCGTTTAGCTTATAATGCCTCTATTCAACGTCACATAAGTTTTATAAATCACGATTTTGCGTTTAGAGGCATTATAAGGGTTGCATAGCCTTATGTACTCACTATAATGAGTTTATAAATATGGCTGTATGAATTTATGTTTTAATGTAATATGTATATTTAAAATTTTGTTTTATTTTTTTCTATTTCTTAGGATCACCTGGTTACCAAACGAGGGGGTATTCTGCTGGCAAAATATCCTCTGGTGCGAAATTACTTGCACGTTTAACGGGATCCAAAATCAGACGAGATGTTTATGATAACGGGACGATAAAAAAGGTGTCCTGCTGGATATTAAACAGCTACACCGACAAAAGGGACGGAGCGGTCAGAAGCACGGCTTAGCCAGCAGTCCTTGTTGACAGAAACCATCACAATACACCGTATATAGTATTGACTTAAAAATCCTCCAGCCATAAAATATGTCCAGGACACAAAAATATGCTCCAGGAACACAAAATAACGTGTATAGGACATCAACAAAAAAGCAGGATAGGATGACACCAGCAAAAAAAAAAAATGAGTGGCGGCCCAGTACTCCACTGGCCAACTGAAACCGCCAAAAAATCCAAACGTGGTGATATGGGATTACCTGGATAATTTTATAGTGTTAGCACTAATTTCCTTAATAAAATCTATCCAATTGTATAACTCACCCAATAGGTTTTTTTTTATATTAATTTATTAATATTAATTTTGATAAGCTTAACAGCTATAAGATGTGCACCGTAAGTATATATCTCTAAGTCTTAACACACCGACAAAAAAATCACGATTTATATCTATTTCGATAAAGAAAAACATAATTTAAAGAAAATAGGCTCACAAAAGGGTAAATCACAAATTTTCTTGGTTTTACTTTTTTAAATTACTTAAGAAATAACTAATAATTTGCACAATCAAAAATACTATGATCAGATGAAATCAAATGTGAAACTTATTCGCCCATGTAGAAAATCTAAACTCATGACATTTGTGTCATACGGTGTTATGGTCTTACATGTCTTTTTGTTTTTGCACTTTCTCCTCCCTAACCGTTCGCATCATCCGATCTAACACACCCTCATCATTTGTACGTATACATGATGTATTTTACGTCATAGTATTAGTTAATTTCCAACAAATAATCTGACGTTGACATTTCACAAAGCCTCATCTGTCACTTTCAGTTTCTGATAGACCTTTATTATTGCCAACCCATAGATGCCGTTGTCCCATGTTACTACCCCGATTACACTTGGTTTACACGTCCACTTATTTTATTCTCATATTTTGTCGTGTAAATGACAATAAGGGAACCCGGGCGTTCACAACATTTAATTATACAATAGATATATAAGAATGAAGCATCGGATAGTTAATTGAGACTTTTATAACAGTTTATTAGATTGACTATTGGAGTACAAACTGTATGAATATAGTATGATTAAAGCTTTGAGTATATATAATATGGAGGGCTCGTTTCTATTCCAAATGCGTGACTATCATAGGGGGCGCTACTCAAATTTGTGTAAAACAAAGTTATTTGACAGCTACATCCAAAAAAAAGTTTTTGGCAGGATTGATTGCCTTGCGGGAAGATACTAATGTCGATTTCCTTTACACATGAGAAATCAATTTCTGTGCGAAGATTTCGATCTCTCGACAGATTTCACGTTCCTTTACACCAAAAAAATCGATTTTTTTGTGACAGAGATCAAATCCCTCGAATCCCTATTTGAAGAAGGATTTACATGTATACGAAATACGCACACCAAAAGAAAAAATTTGACAAGAGATCGAAATCCCTAGTGAGTAAAGGAAATCGACATTAAGTTAGAACAAAAGAATAGCATACAAATTAACAAACAAAAAAACATTTTATTATTCAATATTTTTGTATCATTAAACAACCAAATAAACACTAAAACTTTTTCAAGCTAAATATTTCTACAAATTTATTTTTTAAATCCAACTAAAACTCATTACACCTTGAGTTCGTCTTCGAATTTGGAGTCGTTTTTTGTTTGGAATTGTGCCAGTTTTTCAATCTTTACCTCATTACAAAGGTGACACAAACCACTTGCAGGGAATGGATCGCTGATGTCGGAAAAATCATTCTGCTGTTCATCTCTCTTAGTCGAGGCTAAATTACTGCAGTCCAGCTGTTGAAAGATCTCCCGATTATAGTCGCTATCCTTGGTAAATCCATTGTATTGGTCACATTGTGGGGAAGCTATTCGCCTCCAAATAGGGAACTTTAATATTTTGCTTACAAAACTAGCAATTAACAGTCACTTTAAAGTTTGATCTTATTTTTACATATAATTTGTAAAGAATTAAAACAGTCATAAAGCTTATCGATATGCGTTTTTTTCTGTTTTTTGCAAACAAGACTGAAAATTTACCGAGTGCTTCATATCACATGCGACGGAGAACGATGTGCGAGGAGAAGGTAAGCACAAATTGACAGCATACAGCTGTATCCTTAACTTACAGAAAGGGAGACAGCGACCCCTATCACAACTGCAAGTACTACAATGCATTAGGGATAGGAACGAGCCCTCCATATGATATATACTCAAAGGATTAAAGGAAAATTGAGTCATTACGCATTGAGACTTTTATAATAGTTTATAAGGTTGACTATTGGAGTACAAACTGTATGAATATAGTATGATTAAAGGAAAATTGAGTCATTACGCCTAGGTAATATAGGTGATATAAAAGTGCTCTAGAGAATATCTAGGCGATGAATTATATCAAGTTTTACTCCTATAACTACTTCCAGCAAAAAAGGTTACATTACCTCTAAAGCTACGAATAATTCTTAAATTTCAGAAATAGGAAGCAATTTTTTGTTGGGATGTCAAGGATTGCGTCTGGTTAACTGTAAGGGCAAGATCCATAAATAGGGAGATATTCGTTAGGATATTAAATGATACTTTGTTACGGCAGCCTATGAAGGGAACAAGCTTAATACCGAAAACTATGACTGAATGCTAAGGCCTCTGAAAGACCGGTTGAATACGCCATCGTCATAACAAAAAAAAAACTCATGTAATTCTTTAAATGAATCGGTGTACATTTTTATTCACTTACTGTTTTGGAATAGGGAAGAATAAGCTTGGTTTCGTACCTCAAAGAGGGTGCTGCTTGAGGATTTGCTCGGTACTATAGTCTTCTTAAAGTGGTTTGTCTTCATCATGACATTCTGTGAGGGCGGGGTGTCAAGGGTTGAATTTCATTACTGCTCTGGCATATGTAGGAAAACAAATAAATAAATATTAATGGTAACCAAGAAATACACATCAAAGGCATGTAAATCTACTAGAGGTAATCCGAACCCATAGGCTTCTGCTTGCAACAGGAGGAGTAGTCCTTCTGAACTGAGCGTTCCACAGTGGTGGCACGGGAATGAGAGGTCGACCGGCTACCAAATCGTCTAAGACGTCTTGTACAACTAGGTTTTGGCTTATGTTTAGAGGGATGCTGTGGTTTTTGCCGAAGACGCTAGTGGCAATTGCTTGTATTGGGATCGCTTCCTACGGCGGGTTTTCTTCTAAATTCTAAAATAAGAAAACTGTTTGTTACGATGTTAAACCCTGTGAAGAGAATTACCTTCTCGAAGAGTGGATGACTGAAACGTACTTCTTCAACGCCCCAAGACAAATTGCTGGGAACTTCATCATCCCTAACATCAGACGCGTGTCGTCGTAGTTTCGGACGCGAGTGGTCTTCTCTGTTGGAGGAAGGTTGTACAGGGCCACGTTATGTTCGCTTTTATTTGGTTAAATTAATCAAGCGTAAGAAAGGCAAGAGGATTATCGTCTAATGTTTAGATTATTTAGCGAATGATTAGAGAAGAAAATGAAGGAAGATACAGCAGCAACCAAATTCAACCAAAATTATATTTTGAAATGTTTTGCTGTAATTTAGAGTTTCATTGCCAAAATGACAGCTGGCGAATTTCGAAATTTGACAGCGGTAGGTTAGAAAAATCTGTACAGCGGTCTTGAGGTTCGGGAATAAGAGGACTGGTTGGGTAGTGCACACACTGTGGTAGGTTTAGGGGTATTATTACCTAACAATATAGGGGAGGTTCTGCAGAGAGGGGGCTTCTCCACACTGGTGGTGTTAGCCCAAACGGGGCTCATTTACCTTACCGAAACAAAGAGAAAGTGCTTCTTTTATGTGGAGGATTTTTGGTTGTCGACAAAAGAGGAGAACATAAATTTTAGTTCAAAAGTTAACGTCTAGGAGTTTGGTTTGTGCGTTAAAATAGGGAACGGATACTGTTCACGGTATAGTTTAAATCTTTTTTTGTGTCCGAAACGGAAAATTTAAAAATTAATTATTTTTAGAGTGTGGTGAGTGATTTTGAGTGACTTTGGAATTAAACAGAAATCTTCGAAGAAATAATTTTATCTAAAATATTGCAACGAGGGTTCAGTGAAAAGGCGGTCACCGATAAAGGTCCAAGTCGGTGCCGCCATATTTTTACCGTCAGGAGTTAATAACAGAAAAGGAAAGAACCGCAAAATATTCGAGTGCTGCTATCAAGAAGCGTATATTAAATTGGACGCAACAACTGGCAGCCAAGTCAACAAATAGGACCGAGCCGATAAGTATCGATATAAGCTTTTTTTTATATATTTTCATTTTATTTTGGGTATTATAAAATATAAAAAGTGTCACCCTTATAAAAAAAGACACGAACCACAAACCACCTAAGACCCAGTCCATTTACGAAATAATCGAAATATAACTTTCGAAATATCGAACAATATATGCATGAACCAACCAACTAAAAGATTCGAAGTCAAATTATATTAGCCAATACACCAGCCAGAGTACGACAACGATTTCAACGCCAAAACTTCGGAGTAGAAGAAACTACGAAAGACCGAAAAACCACACTGCGAAGCTGAGCAAGGGAATTGCATACTGTACGGCGGTTTAAATTTTGAGCGTTGGCATTTGAAAATCCAATTATTATTCCTTTAATTTTTAGTGTATTAGTTAGCACACTAATAAAACAATTAAAAATCCATTACTTAAATACAATATCTTTAATCAAAAAAAGGTTAAATGAGATAAATTAAGATTGTACAAGAATTATCCATGTGAACTAGACACCAGCAAATCAAAGAGTGAGTTGATATATTTCTCTTGGCAACAGAATCTGTTTTCGTCTCTTTCTTGTCGCTTCATCTGACGTTTCGATTTGTGTTGCAGTGTTGGTATTGTTGGTTGTGTTCGCACTGATGAAGGTGCTGCCACAAATTTTTACTTTTCATATTCACCTTTTTTTTATTTTTAAATTTCATTAATATTATCTTAACATATCTATATATATAAAAATCAAAGCCACTTTTCGTTGTAAGTCTATAACTCAAGAACGGGCTCACCTATCCAAACCAAATATTAAGGCTTTGTTTGGACTATTTAGTAGATGGTTTATGTGAAGTTTGCACAAAATTGGTCAAGCGGTTCTTCATTTATCACATTTTTTGTAAGAAATGAATTCAATAAATGTCGGATCATTTTGTTAGTGGGGATTTTGCTGTCAAATTGAAACTTATATTTTTAATTTGATTTATTCTTTTTTCTATGAAGGAATAATGCCACAAGCCGGGCGAGCAAATATAGGTCGGCGAACGCGTAATGCAAATGATGTGGCATTACTAAGTCGATCACAGACTGCAGATGAACGCGCAAATGATGCGTGCTGCTTTTAATTACAACAGTCAAATTGATTATAATATGTACGGATATATTGGAATGATGGACGCAATACATATGTCCACATTGTGATGCCGCTAACTTTCCAGGTGAAATACCCGGCATGTGTTGTGCTAATGACAAAGTGAAATTTCCAGCAATAGAAACTCCACCCGAACCATTGTATTTATTTATTTTTGGGACATCTCAAACGTCGAATCACTTTTTGATCCATATTCAACAACACAATTAGGCATTTCAAATGACTTCTTTTAGTGCTACTAAAATTATAAGAGATAATAGGTTCGTTCGTTGAACTTTACCCAGGGTTGACCCAGGTTTTCTTGACAACCTTCAGAGTTGTCAACAAAAACTGGGGTTTTCGGTTTTCAAGCAAGACAAAATAATTTTTTTAGTTTTAAAAATGAACGAAAACAATTTCGCGTTGTTGCTGAATGTTTCATCCGATGAGTACAATAAACATTTAATTGCAAATACAAGAAATAACATGCAACATGCGAGTCGCCAAACGACAGCAAAAGAAATACATATGAGATCTCATATGACTTTTGACAGTTTGATCGTTACCTGAACTCGCCCTAGCAAAATACCTAGATCTACTTCATGGCGAGTTCAGGGCGACCCCAGGTCTCAAAAAACACAGAATTTTCTCACCAGGGTGACTTCAGGTTTTTCAAAAAAAGATTTAGGGCGACCCCAGGGTGACTTCAGGGCTCAACGAACAAACCTAATTATGCCGACGTTTAAGATAAATACTTCAACATGATTGTCCCATGTTTATATCAATCTGATCATAAAGTATTTGAGAGTTTTAAAAATTCTGATCCAACATCTACCTGAAATTGCATACATGTTACAGATTTAGGGCCAGATTTATCATCAAGCTGGTTCGTTATTGCCATACCCCGACGCTGATCATCAATTTTAGCAAATTTATTTTATTGGTGATGAAAATCGTAAATTGGATCAACGTTGTGTAATTGTCTCGAATACAAGACGAGAAATTATTCGTGAGCTACAAAGGTTTTTCCATCAGCATAACGTATTAGTTCAATTGTTCAAAATTGCTTTCGATCGTATGCTATCTGATAATCACAAAATTGTAATAAGGGCTGATAGAACATCGACAATTGATGAGGTTGCAATTGTAATTCTTGGTGATCGGTTTCAATCCCGTGATATTGTACTTCATCGCAGAAATGAGTAATTGCAACATGTTTCGGAACTTCATCGTATATGACACAATCATGCAAACCGTTTCCAATAATGCAGGTGGATTATATTTCTTGGATGCGCCTGGTGGTACAGGCAAAACGTTCGTTATGTCATTGATTTTAGCTATTCTAACTATTCGATCGTAACAGAAAATTGCTGCTACAATATTAGAAGGTGGTCGGACTGCACATTCTGCACTAAAATTGCCATTGAATGTACAGGTGATTGAAACTCCACATTGCAATATTTCGATAAATTCTGCTATGGCAAAAGTTCAGCGATTAACGTCAATTATTTTACGGGATGAGTGTACAACGGCGAATAAAAAATCACTAGAAGCATTTAATCGAACAATGCAAGATTTACGTGGTAATCAACAGTGTTATGAATCAAGATGAGGCAATGAATTATCCAATTGAATTTTAAAATTCATTGGAACTAGCTGGTATGCCACCGCATTGCTTGAATCTGAAAGTTGGTTCTTTGATTATATTATTGCGAAATATTAATCCACCAAAACTGTGTAATGGCACCAGATTGGCGGTGAAAAAGTTATTGCCAAATTTGATTAAAGCTACGATCTTAACTACTAAATCAAAAGGAGAAGTTTGTTTGATACCAACGTATCCCTATGATTCCAACTGATATGCCATTTGAGTCCAAACGATCACAATATCCTGTGCGTTTATCATTTTCGATGTCCATCAACAAGGATCAAGGGCAAACACCTTTGTGGTGTGAATTTGGAGGAATTATGTTTTTCACATGGCCAACTTTATGTTGCCTGTTCCAGAGTCGGTACCCCCAGCCGTTTGTTTATTCATGCTCAAAATGGAAAAACAAAAAATATTGTTTATCCAAATGTTTTGGATTAAGTTTTAAAATAGCTAGCAATTAATAAAATATTTTTTTGTTTGAATAAATTAATTTGATGTTGCAATTAATTTATTTTTTATTATTTCACTTTATACGTAGCGAAGCACGTACCGGGCCGCTAGTTTAAACATATATATATAAATATTTAAAAAGAGAAGTGTTGAAGGGTGGTTTAAAGAGAGCGTAGCGTTAGCGCACAAGCTCGATGGACCGAAGCTGGTTTCGCCTCGAGAAAAGAATCGGTAGTGTGATACTGGATTGTTGTACCAACCCCCTATAGAGCGCTCCATAGGTAGGTTCGGAGGTATGTGACGGTTGGTCGTTTTAGAAAGCGAAGAGTTGAGGCTAGGCTCGGTTCCGTTATTTTTGTCGACCAATAGTAAAGTTCAGCGAAATCACGTTCCGCTGTATTTATTCACAGATTCAACATTAGTTTGTTATTTTTTATATTCATTTTCATTCGTTTCATTTTGCATTGTTCTTTTTTTTTGTAATCTCGTAAGTTACCTAGAATCTTGAATGCAGAGTTTTAAATTTTTGTTTCTTTTTATTATGAGTCGATACTTAATGTAAATTGTCATGTCGTGTGTACATTTTATCTAGATTTCGATTTTTGATAAATAAAACTATGCTTTGTAAGCCTCGCTCACATTTGGTATTTTTATGGACTTCTTAAGTTCAAAAATAAAATGAGTAGGTAGGTTTGAAATTTTCAGGGGATGCCGAGGGCGGGCGAGTTTTGAAAGGTGTGGAGTGATGCTGTAGCGGGTCACTAACGCTAAAGGGGAATCCAATACAAAAAGGGCCCAATGGATTCCAGGAGAGGAGAGGGTTGGCCAAGCTTGCGACAACATCTACAACTTCTCTTAGAGCAGCAGCATATAGTTGGGATCGGTTAGTATTTTTTTTGTTGGTATGAAAGTTTTTTTTATAGCGAGGTGAGGTTTGGCGGAGAAGCAAAATCCCCCCTACATCCGGCGAGCTAAGCCTAGCGTCGCCATGAAGCATGCCACCGCTTCTTCAAGTCAAACATTCGTACCCGTTCTATCCTATCCTAGTCCAAATTAAAGTCCTTTCCTGCTCCTATCCGTTTCCTGTTTCCTTTTCTGATTCGTTTTCCTTCCAAATATCCTAATCCTATCCACGGGTCCTCATCCTTTTACCCCGTTATAACTTCCTTTTTTGTTTGCAAAACTATCTACAAGGAAATCCACGTTCGGTTCACGAATTAAGAGGATACAAATATGAGCTTAAGGGTGTCGTGGTAATTCTCAAATTAATTTTCTAAAACCAGAAACTATCCTAAATCAAAAGTTTTTGTAGCAATAAATAAATACATAATACATTTTGTATAAAGTGGTTATCCGACCATAGGCATGCAAATTTGTATTAGAATAAGAGCCCACAGCAAGACGTTTTGAAGGCGGTCTTCTTCATGCAAGAAATACACTATTTTTATTGCGTCTTGCAGGCAGAAGGCTGTCTGCAAAATGTCTTAGACCTCAATACTTTCGATCAGGGGGCTTAACTTTACATTTTGGCATAGTTTTTATCACAATTATTTAGACTTGGAAAGAACTGCATATATGATGCACTTTTATGCACTATAGCTCCCACTAGAGCATGCAAGACGTTCACATTTGTATATAACTACTAAAGGCCTATTTAATTATGCTAGTTATATTTTGTTATCAATCACACCCAAAAATTGCTGTGGGCTTTCGGTCTATATTAAATTGAGAGCAATTATATGCTGACTTTCCTTATTATATCGCCACGAGCGCCGATGTGCAATAAAAATGTAACCAACTCTGTGATAACTTTGTGTCCGATATGTATGTTAGTAATGGTGAAATTTATGTCTTATTCCTGACGAAAGGAAAGTAAACAAAATGCCACACAAAACACTGACTGAATTCAATTGACTCAATCAATTTCCTTTTGGCAACTTGATCCCCGAGCTCAATTGAGTCAAGGAAATAATAACACTGTCTTCATCTGCAATACACAAAGAATGGTTATAAAGTTGGTACTAAGGGTACATAGAAGTACATACATAGATAAAACAAACGATAAAAAAAAAGTTTAAGGATCATTGTCTCACAGTTCACAGATAAGAAAAGCGGCTGAGAATAAAATATTTAAATAATCTTAGCCCGGCTTTTTAACGTGGATTCATCCCCAACGTCGTGGGTAGTAAGGGTCTGCCTGTCACCGTCTTTGTAGAGTTTAAAAAAATCGCCAAATCCGGAGGTTTGTTACGGCAGCCTATGAAGGGAACAAGCTTAATACCGAAAACTATGACTGAACGCTAAGGCCTCTGAAAGACCGGTTGAATACGCCATCGTCATAACAAAAAAAAAACTCATGTAATTCTTTAAATGAATCGGTGTACATTTTTATTCACTTACTGTTTTGGAATAGGGAAGAATAAGCTTGGTTTCGTACCTCAGAGGGTGAGAGGTCGACCTGTTCGAGACGACGTATCTCGCAAACCGGCTACCAAATCGTCTAAGACGTCTTGTATAACTAGGTTTTGGCTTATGTTTAGAGGGATGCTGTGGTTCTTGCCGAAGACGCTAGTGGCAATTGCTTGTATTGGGATCGCTTCCTACGGCGGGTTTTCTTCTAAATTCTAAAATAAGAAAACTGTTTGTTACGATGTTAAACCCTGTGAAGAGAATTACCTTCTTCGAAGAGTGGATGACTGAAACGTACTTCTTCAACACCCCAAGACAAATTGCTGGGAACTTCATCATCCCTAACATCAGACACGTGTCGTCGTAGTTTCGGCCGCGAGTGGTCTTCTCTTCTTTAGATTATTTAGCGAATGATTAGAGAAGAAAATGAAGGAAGATACAGCAAGCAACCAAATTCAACCAAAATTATATTTTGAAATGTTTTGTTGTAATTTCGAGTTTCACTGTCAAAATGACAGCTGGCGAATTTCGAAATTATGACAGCGGTAGGTAAGAAAAATCTGAACAGCGGTCTTGAGGTTCGGGAATGAGAGGACTGGTTGGGTAGTGCACACACTGTGATAGGTTTAGGGCAGTGCCGGATTAGCCACGAAGCAAGAGTAGCGAATGCTACGGGCCCCGCGCATTTGGGGGCCCCGCGCACCAACCTTTTCTGACCATAACAAAGTATTATTTACATATTAGATTTAGTCACAATTACTAAGAAGAAAATATTTGCATCAAAATGATCAACTAAAATTTTATTTTTCTATCTGCTGGTCTTACCAAAAATCATGTTTCGCACCGCACCAAACGCAAATTGGACAACGGTATGAAATTCAGGTATTTATTGTCACCATTGATAACGTACCCACTGTTTTAGGTAAACGTATATGAACAGTTATCATAAAATTGCTGGCATTTTCGGAATATTCCGAGAGCTAAAATCTCTTCCTGATTCAAAATAGCTTTTTTGGCCTTTAGTCCACAAAAACTGGCGTTTCGTCCGGGTGATCGCACATGGATTCATCAGTTGGCTGTGAGGACCTTGTCAATACGCAATTTTTTTTTAATTCAGTTCATCTTACATCGATTTTTTTGACAAAAATCCAATGTAAACTATATCCAACCAAGATTAAAATTATAATCATTAACGTTGGAATATTTTGCCCGTGGCCGAGCATTGATTCTATATGAAAGTTTTTATAATACAAATTCTATATACTACTGAAATAAATCAGCCTCAATGTAAGATGAACTGAATTCAATAAAAATTGCGTATTGACAAGGTCCTCACAGCCAACTGATGAGTCCATGTGCG
This sequence comes from Chrysotoxum bicinctum, assembly GCA_911387755.1. NCBI lineage: Eukaryota > Metazoa > Arthropoda > Insecta > Diptera > Syrphidae > Chrysotoxum > Chrysotoxum bicinctum. Next base: position 45,925,908 of record OU426988.1, on the reverse strand, counting down.
ATCACCCGGACAAAACGCCAATTTTTCAACAAGTCCATTAATAGTGCTAAGTCTTCTACTTGGCTGATTTATTTCAGTAGTATATAGAATTTGTATTTTAAAAACCTTCATATAAAATCTCTTCCACCAGAAGAAATTAAAAATCTGCAACCATAGTAAGTGCTTACGCAGATGATTTGGAGGACAGTCTGGGCAACGAATTAGTGCAATTCGCTTCAATGCTCAATTCTGATGTGGCTGGTATTATTGACAGCAGGAATCATGAGGCTCTGGAAATGCAGGTTTACAAGCTGTTGATAAATAATTCTTTACAATCTTGTTTCCCGAACGTTGAAATTGCTTTGCGCATTTATTTGTCTCTCATGATCACCAACTGCAGTGGTGAACGATCTTTCTCAACATTAAAACGTGTTAAAAATGAATTGAGGAACACGATGAGCCAACAACGTCATAATCTCCTCACTTTAATGAATATTGAACATGATTTACTCCGAGAAGTCGATATCAACAGCATTATTTATAAATTTTCCCAAATTAAATCAAGAAAAGTGTGTTTGTAACAGTTTTGTTTTATTTAATACCATAAACTTGATAAGTGCCTAACCTAAAACAGTCTAAGGGCCCCTTGATAGAATTTGCTACAGGCCCCGCGCTGGCTTAATCCGGCACTGGTTTAGGGGTATTATTACCTAACAATAAAGGGGAAGTTCTGCAGAGAGGGGGCTCCTCCAAACTGGTGGTGTTAGCCCAAACGAAACAAAGGGAAAGTGCTTTTATTGTGTTGAGGATTTTTGGTTGTTGACAAAAGAGGAGAACATAAATTTTAGTTCGAAAGTTAATGACTAGGAGTTTGGTTTGTTCGTTAAAATAGGGAACGGATACTGTTCACGGTATAGTTTAAATCTTTTTTTGTGTCCGAAACGGAAAATTTAAAAATTAATTATTTTTAGAGTGTGGTGAGTGATTTTGAGTGACTTTGGAATTAAACAGAAAACTTCGAAGAAACAATTTTATTTACAATATTGCAACGAGGGTTCAGTGAAAAGGCGGTCACCGATAAAGGTCCAAGTCGGTGCCGCCATATTTTTACCGGCAGGAGTTAATAACAGAAAAGGAAAGAACCGCAAAATATTCAAGTGCTGCTATCAAGAAGCGTATATTAAATCGGACGCAACAACTGGCAACCAAGTCAACAAATAGGACCAAGTCGATAAGTATCGATATAAGCTTTTTTTATATATTTTCATTTTATTTTGGGTATTATAAAATATAAAAAGTGTCACCCTTATAAAAAAAGACACGAACCACAAACCACCTAAGACCCAGTCCATTTACGAAATAATCGAAATATAACTTTCGAAATATTGAACAATATATGCATGAACCAACCAACTAACAGATTCGAAGTCAAATTATATTAGTCAATACACCAGCCAGAGTACGACAACGATTTCAACGCCAAAACTTCGGAGTAGAAGAAACTACGAAAGACCGAAAAACCACACTGCGAAGCTGAGCAAGGGAATTGCATACTGTACGGCGCGGCGCACAGTGGGGCGACTTGTATGGGAGAGCGGACAAAAGTCCATAAAAACCGAACCACTTAACCAATTTGGATGAAATTTTCAGAAATAAAAGTAGTTTTGGAAAGAAAGCTTCACAAAAAATTTCCACCCACTGCCACGCCCACTAACAAAAAAATCGTCAAAATTGATAAAAATCCATGTTTTGTGCCAAGTAAAGGTTAAAGATGGTGTTTTTTTTTAAGGAAGTTGGCCATTGACATTTTACACACCCTCTTTTTGGGCGGTTTTTAATCTTTTTTTTAAATTTCTTGTACAGTGAAAGCTCTAATAAGCGGACACTCATGGTCCCCCAATTTTTGTCCGGTTATGAGAACTGTCCGGTTAAGGGAAAGCAATAAAAAAAAATTTTTTTTAACTTCATATTAATTCTGATTAAAATTGGATCTACGATCTACCTTGCCATTTTCCACGAACATCTTCTTTATTTCTTGAAATCTCTGCAGCTTGTTTTTTCCAATATTAAATATAAAAAACTTTGCATAGATAAAATATTTCATGTCGTGGCTGAAAAAAAACAAACCTTTTTGCCAAAGCGCGAACCAATAAGTTTTTGTTCCCCAATGCATTGGAAATTTACAACTTTTCTAGCCTCACTCTTTTTTACCGTTATTTTAGCGGACTATGCTCTAGTGAAATAGCCAGCTGCATTCCTCCCTTTAACAATTCAACCGTAATATTCGCACTTCTAGGAACGCCCATCAGTTTACCCTTGAGTCCAACTTCGGACGTACTGTGAAATACAGAGGTTCGTTCTTCAGCCGTACTACGCTAATGTGGAATTCCTTCCACGCTCTGTATTTCCCATTCATTGCAATGTTCAAAAATTCAAAACCAATGTATACCTACACCTCCTTTCTGACCCCTCCCTTTTTTCCTATTGCTCACACAGTATCTCTGACATATTAAGGGTATACAAAAAACTTTTGAGTGTGATGAATGAGTAGCTGAAGAAAGGAAATGACATGTGTAAAAACGAAAAGCGATGAAAAAAGGGAACCATACCCTCTCAAAATTACACCAACTACCCCCAGTAACTAACTCGGGAAATCCCCTAATAACCTTTCAACATAACATCGCACTGTCCAGTTATTAGAGCTTCGCGTCGGGTTATAGGAGATTTTCTATAGATTAACTTACGTATTAAACATAAACTGTACTTAGAACAGATCTGCTGTTCTTTTCCGTTACATTTTTAAGAAAAAATAATCCCTAAATACAATAATGTGTCCGCGTATGGGAGGTTTTCTATCTAAAATGGGCAAGAAAACGTGTCCGCGTCCGTTTATGAGAGTGTCCGTTTATAGGAAAGTTATTTGTATGAGATTTTCGAAAAAGAAGTTCGTTCCCGAAAATGTGTCCGTTTAAGGGAGCTGTCCGCTTATTGGAGCTGTCCGCAAGTAGAGCTTTCACTGTACTTGTTTTGTATGTAGACAGGTTTTGTTATTGCGATAAAATCGGAACCACACAACTGATTTAAATAATATTTTCAAATATTATAAGGGATAGTTTTAGAAATGACAACAAACTATTTCCACCCACTGACACGCCCACACAAAAGTTTGTCTAAATTCCAAAGTTGGTAGGCTAAATTTTGAGTAATTAGAAAAATATATTTTCGCGAAAAGAATCAAATAAAATGCTTGATAAATGCAACCATTACGTATCTATCGGTTCAGACGTTCAGTGTTTTAATGATATATATAATGGAAAGAAGCGATGCTGTTCTTATTTTCGGAGAAAAATTATGAACATTCGGTATTTCATGTTTGTTATAGCAAAAGTGAGTATCCAAAAGAAATAACTTTTTATGTGGTGGTAAATCATAAAAATAATGTAACCATTAAAAGCCGACAAGTGTTAATTTACAAACGCATAGTCAAACATTAAACCAGCAACACGTTTTATGTTAAGTGTTCACTACTATAACTTGAATCAAATAATGAGCAAACTTCAAAGCAGAACCAGAAAACAACGCACAACATGTTTAAGACATTTTTCTCAATTTTGAAAAAGAGGTTTTTGGAAAGAAGGAGTACGTTACAAAATAGAACTATATGAATGTAAAACAAAAAGAAAAAGATTTTAATTTATATTAATATTTATTCTAAGTCATTAAAAAATGTATACAAGTTCTCCCATGTTACACCTAATTCTTACTGATGCGACATTTAACTCTGTTAAAAAAAAAAAAAAATTAAAAAACACTAATTTATTCAATATTGTTATCATATATTTCAAGCTGTAAGTAAATATTGTAAATTTTTCCTAATTATTGACTAAAGATTGTACAAATACAATACAAATATTGCTTTTTAGGACACAGAAGTGAAAAAAAAATGATTTTTTTGCAAGATTTCGTAACTTTAAACCTGCTAATTGTGCGGATTTGCAGGTATTTGCAGCTAAATTTTGTTTGAATGTAAACTTGGACATGTCTACATCGAGAAATTAGCTATCTCAGAGCAGAGGAACGTGGAGCTTTTTTTATATGACTACAACTTTCCATTACTGTGGACTGAGTCTTATTTTGTGCTGCCTTAATTCACTCAAATTTTTTTTGCTGAGTTTGACCGCTGTATTGTATTATTAGGCATCCCAAATAAGCAAACAAAAAACAATCCCATTTTTAGTTCATCCCAAATAGACGTAACACCCTAGGAAAGTCAAATCAAATTCCCACACTATTGCAAATATTTTGACTTTGAGCGCCTTTTTACGTGTTAAGACTTCAGTTTTGGCCCAAATCCTTAGTGTACCCAGATTCTCTGGCTAATTTACTGTGAGAAACATGAATCAGCTAATCGAAATCAGCACTTTTACAAAATCGAGTTTTGTCCGCCTTGGCCCCACTGTGCGGCGGTTTAAATTTTGAGCGTTGGCATTTGAAAATCCAATTATTATTCCTTTAATTTTTAGTGTATTAGTTAGCACACTAATAAAACAATTAAAAATCCATTACTTAAATACAATATCTTTAATCAAAAAAAGGTTAAATGAGATAAATTAAGATTGTACAAGAATTATCCATGTGAACTAGACACCAGCAAATCAAAGAGTGAGTTGATATATTTCTCTTGGCAACAGAATCTGTTTTCGTCTCTTTCTTGTCGCTTCATCTGACGTTTCTGATTTGTGTTGCAGTGTTGGTATTGTTGGTTGTGTTCGCACTGATGAAGGTGCTGCCACAAATTTTTACTTTTCATATTCACCTTTTTTTTATTTTTAAATTTCATTAATATTATCTTAACATATCTATATATATAAAAATCAAAGCCACTTTTCGTTGTAAGTCTATAACTCAAGAACGGGCTCACCTATCCAAACCAAATATTAAGGCTTTGTTTGGACTATTTAGTAGATGGTTTATGTGAAGTTTGCACAAAATTGGTCAAGCGGTTCTTCATTTATCACATTTTTTGTAAGAAATGAATTCAATAAATGTCGGATCATTTTGTTAGTGGGGATTTTGCTGTCAAATTGAAACTTATATTTTTAATTTGATTTATTCTTTTTTCTATGAAGGAATAATGCCACAAGCCGGGCGAGCAAATATAGGTCGGCGAACGCGTAATGCAAATGATGTGGCATTACTAAGTCGATCACAGACTGCAGATGAACGCGCAAATGATGCGTGCTGCTTTTAATTACAACAGTCAAATTGATTATAATATGTACGGATATATTGGAATGATGGACGCAATACATATGTCCACATTGTGATGCCGCTAACTTTCCAGGTGAAATACCCGGCATGTGTTGTGCTAATGACAAAGTAAGATTTCCAGCAATAGAAACTCCACCCGAACCATTGTATTTATTTATTTTTGGGACATCTCAAACGTCGAATCACTTTTTGATCCATATTCAACAACACAATTAGGCATTTCAAATGACTTCTTTTAGTGCTACTAAAATTATAAGAGATAATAGGTTCGTTCGTTGAACTTTACCCAGGGTTGACCCAGGTTTTCTTGACAACCTTCAGAGTTGTCAACAAAAACTGGGGTTTTCGGTTTTCAAGCAAGACAAAATAATTTTTTTAGTTTTAAAAATGAACGAAAACAATTTCGCGTTGTTGCTGAATGTTTCATCCGATGAGTACAATAAACATTTAATTGCAAATACAAGAAATAACATGCAACATGCGAGTCGCCAAACGACAGCAAAAGAAATACATATGAGATCTCATATGACTTTTGACAGTTTGATCGTTACCTGAACTCGCCCTAGCAAAATACCTAGATCTACTTCATGGCGAGTTCAGGGCGACCCCAGGTCTCAAAAAACACAGAATTTGCTCACCAGGGTGACTTCAGGTTTTTCAAAAAAAGATTTAGGGCGACCCCAGGGTGACTTCAGGGCTCAACGAACAAACCTAATTATGCCGACGTTTAAGATAAATACTTCAACATGATTGTCCCATGTTTATATCAATCTGATCATAAAGTATTTGAGAGTTTTAAAAATTCTGATCCAACATCTACCTGAAATTGCATACATGTTACAGATTTAGGGCCAGATTTATCATCAAGCTGGTTCGTTATTGCCATACCCCGACGCTGATCATCAATTTTAGCAAATTTATTTTATTGGTGATGAAAATCGTAAATTGGATCAACGTTGTGTAATTGTCTCGAATACAAGACGAGAAATTATTCGTGAGCTACAAAGGTTTTTCCATCAGCATAACGTATTAGTTCAATTGTTCAAAATTGCTTTCGATCGTATGCTATCTGATAATCACAAAATTGTAATAAGGGCTGATAGAACATCGACAATTGATGAGGTTGCAATTGTAATTCTTGGTGATCGGTTTCAATCCCGTGATATTGTACTTCATCGCAGAAATGAGTAATTGCAACATGTTTCGGAACTTCATCGTATATGACACAATCATGCAAACCGTTTCCAATAATGCAGGTGGATTATATTTCTTGGATGCGCCTGGTGGTACAGGCAAAACGTTCGTTATGTCATTGATTTTAGCTATTCTAACTATTCGATCGGAACAGAAAATTGCTGCTACAATATTAGAAGGTGGTCGGACTGCACATTCTGCACTAAAATTGCCATTGAATGTACAGGTGATTGAAACTCCACATTGCAATATTTCGATAAATTCTGCTATGGCAAAAGTTCAGCGATTAACGTCAATTATTTTACGGGATGAGTGTACAACGGCGAATAAAAAATCACTAGAAGCATTTAATCGAACAATGCAAGATTTACGTGGTAATCAACAGTGTTATGAATCAAGATGAGGCAATGAATTATCCAATTGAATTTTAAAATTCATTGGAACTAGCTGGTATGCCACCGCATTGCTTGAATCTGAAAGTTGGTTCTTTGATTATATTATTGCGAAATATTAATCCACCAAAACTGTGTAATGGCACCAGATTGGCGGTGAAAAAGTTATTGCCAAATTTGATTAAAGCTACGATCTTAACTACTAAATCAAAAGGAGAAGTTTGTTTGATACCAACGTATCCCTATGATTCCAACTGATATGCCATTTGAGTCCAAACGATCACAATATCCTGTGCGTTTATCATTTTCGATGTCCATCAACAAGGATCAAGGGCAAACACCTTTGTGGTGTGAATTTGGAGGAATTATGTTTTTCACATGGCCAACTTTATGTTGCCTGTTCCAGAGTCGGTACCCCCAGCGAAATCACGTTCCGCTGTATTTATTCACAGATTCAACATTAGTTTGTTATTTTTTTATAATCATTTTCATTCGTTTCATTTTGCATTGTTCTTTTTTTTTGTAATCTCGTAAGTTACCTAGAATCTTGAATGCAGAGTTTTAAATTTTTGTTTCTTTTTATTATGAGTCGATACTTAATGTAAATTGTCATGTCGTGTGTACATTTTATCTAGATTTCGCTTTTTGATAAATAAAACTATGCTTTGTAAGCCTCGCTCACATTTGGTATTTTTATGGACTTCTTAAGTTCAAAAATAAAATGAGTAGGTAGGTTTGAAATTTTCAGGGGATGCCGAGGGCGGGCGAGTTTTGAAAGGTGTGGAGTGATGCTGTAGCGGGTCACTAACGTTAAAGGGGAATCCAATACAAAAAGGGCCCAATGGATTCCAGGAGAGGAGAGGGTTGGCCAAGCTTGCGACAACATCTACAACTTCTCTTAGAGCAGCAGCATATAGTTGGGATCGGTTAGTATTTTTTTTGTTGGCATGAAAGTTTTTTTTATAGCGAGGTGAGGTTTGGCGGAGAAGCAAGATCCCCCCTACATCCGGCGAGCTAAGCCTAGCGTCGCCATGAAGCATGCCACCGCTTCTTCAAGTCAAACATTCGTACCCGTTCTATCCTATCCTAGTCCAAATTAAAGTCCTTTCCTGCTCCTATCCGTTTCCTGTTTCCTTTTCTGATTCGTTTTCCTTCCAAATATCCTAATCCTATCCACGGGTCCTCATCCTTTTACCCCGTTACAACTTCCTTTTTTGTTTGCAAAACTATCTACAAGGAAATCCACGTTCTGTTCACGAATTAAGAGGATAAAAATATGAGCTTAAGGGTGTCGTGCTAATTCTCAAATTCATTTTCTAAAACCAGAAACTGTCCTAAATCAAAAGTTTTTGTAGCAATAAATAAATAATAATAAATAAATACATAATACATTTTGTATAAAGTGGTTATCCGACCATAGGCATGCAAATTTGTATTAGAATAAGAGCCCACAGCAAGACGTTTTGAAGGCGGTCTTCTTCATGCAAGAAATACACTATTTTTATTGCGTCTTGCAGGCAGAAGGCTGTCTGCAAAATGTCTTAGACCTCAATACTTTCGATCAGGGGGCTTAACTTTACATTTTGGCATAGTTATTATCACAATTATTTAGACTTGGAAAGAACTGCATATATGATGCACTTTTATGCACTATAGCTCCCACTAGAGCATGCAAGACGTTCACATTTGTAAATAACTACTAATAAACCCAAAATTAGTAACAAAATCTTGTATAAATAAATTGTTATTCATGAAATGGCAAATTATCATTTAAAAGAATTTTCTTCTATCCTTCCATCTTCGTTTTCCACAGAAATTCTCGTCTGAAAGCTTACGATTTCTTGCAAAAGGTTTCCCATTACAATGTTGGCATTTATATTCTTTTAACACCGAACCGAAAAGCGGTTTTTCCAAAAAAAAATGTTTTTGGAGAGAAACAGATGGGATGCTTTCAAACAACAAAAAAATATTAAAAACAGCTAACGATAATTAGGCCTATTCTGCCACATCTGTTATTCTGCTATAGATTTTCTGTTATGAAAAAAAGATTTCCACCTTAAAAGATCTTTTATGATTGGTATTCAGAGGTTCGAACTTTTATAAAAGTCTGTTATGCCACTTCGAAAACGAGATCTGTTATGAAACTGAACTAAATCTGTTATCATAATCAGCTGTGATTATCTAAAATATTTCATCTGACATAATTAAAATGGATGACGAACAAAAAAGTAAACCCTTACACACTATTGGTATCCATACCATCGAACACGATTCTACCTCATGTTTCTGGGAATACCGTGGCCATACTCTACTTATATGTTTATATATTTTCTTTCATTTGTCTTCTTTTAAGAACATTTTGTTGACGAAATAAAAGATAAATATTCATTTTTACTTGATGCACCTGTGTACTTATTGAAATCTTTTATGATAAAAGTCACAGAAATTTCTTTTATTCTTTTATGATTTTTAACAGATTTCATAACAGATTTTGGCATGCTGAATACCAAAAATGCTATTCGTAAAAGATTTTTTCTATGTTCGAACGTTTGACCGTTTATAAAAGTTTTATTAGCAAATTTTATAGCAGGTTTTAGTATGCCGAATACCAAAATTATAATTCATAAAAGATTTGTTGACAGCTCAAACTTATGTATGGAAAATTCATAACAGAATAGAAGAATAAAAGATCTCACCGAATAGGCCTAAATGTTGTCACCAGAAATTTCAATTTTAAATGTATAATTGTGATTTAGTTCAATTATTGCGTTTTTTACCAATCGAAAACTTATTTGTCAGTGGTAAGTCATATTTTGTATTTTCATAAAATGAATAATAATTTTTTTATTTTCAGTAGTTAAGCCAAAAAAAAGGATTGGAAATGAAAATGATGGGCACCGATATATTTCAATGTAGCATCAATACAAAATTTGGAAGTAAAAAAATGAAATGTGAAAACAAAATCGTGGAAATATTAGTGCATGCTTTACGAGCTTTTGAAATTTTACATTAATTTTTTTGAGAGATTCCCATTTTTGAGACTAATTGACAGACTCTGAATTATTTACGAAAGTACACGAACAGATCTACAACTAATTCTGAAAGTGTTATACTCAATGAAAACGATCGTACATACAAATAAACACGCCAGACTTCCGGTTTTGCCTTGAAAGAGTTCGGTCTGAATATTTTGTGATCCACAAAAATTCTTTCCATCTATTAAAAGTTTTGCAATTTTTATTTATAAATTTATCATTTAATACCAATCGTTCGCACTCGCACTTAAATTTATAAAAAAATCCTTTAATTTTTTGATTTTTTCATCAACTCTAACCAAGTTTCACCCGTAACCACATGGTCACCTTAACTCTTTTGTCTGCAAGACACAAAACCATCTAAAACAAACGATCTAACTGGATTTCAACACTTGACAACCGCCTTCCCATGGGGAGCGCCACAACCACCAAAAAAAGGAAAAAATACCTACAAAAGGTAAATTCAACTATGCTGTTCCACACCATATGATCAGCCCCAACAGGTTACGAGCTGCACAGCTCCTACTACAACTGAAGCAAGAAGACCCTTCACACCAAAACTTAAACCACAACCCAAGGAGCAAACGTGCCAGAAAAATAACAGATTTGCCATCTATGGATGTACTAGACGAAGATCCCGACACGTGGTTTCCAGTCCATAACGGAATAGTAACACCACTAAACCCACCTGCTCCAGAAGCGAACACCTCCACCAACAAATTTTCCATCCTAAGCGCTCTACGGTTCACCAAAGGAACTAATCCTGCGTTTAAACACGCAACCAAGATTCCTGTACAACTTACCGATGCCTCCGACGAGCTTGCTGCAATTTCAAGCTTCAATTCGCACACTAATTTTATCTCTTCAATCAACACTCCATCCACAAGCAACAATGTAACAAGATCAGCTAACCGATCCCCACTCGACAAAGGACAACCCTCACCAGGAGACCTTAGAAACAATCATCCTAAAATTAACACGGGTAAGTTTTGTCCAGCGATTTTCCTCTTTGACACAAACATTAGAGAATTAGTTAAAGATCTTCAAAAGATTACAGGAGATTTTAAATTTTATATTAAAAATATTAAAAATGGAGTCTCAAAACTCTATGTAGTAGATAGAGAAGACATTCATCGGGAACTTATGGAGAAAATTAGGGAAAGTAAAAAAGACAAAACTCAAAACTTAATTCTAAGAGGATTAACCTCTGAATTTAGTGAATCAGAAATCCAAAATGAATTAGAAAATTTAATACCAGGAATAATAGAAAAAGTATCGGTCTTCTCGACAGATCGCTCCAGGAGTCTCGGCTTTGACCAATCTCTCCTAATAAGACTCAAACCTGGAATCCTTTCTAGCGATATCACAAAGATAAGCTACATCTTCAATATTAAAATTTCTTGGGAAAAACCAAGAGGAAACAATGGGACCCTACAATGTAGGCGATGCCAAAGTTTCGGCCACTTGGCCAAGAATTGTGGTAAACACTACAAATGTGTTAAATGTGAAACACTCTCCAGGCGAATGTCCTGTAAAAAAATCACAAGATTCTAAAGCTCATTGCGTTAATTGCAACGGCGAGCATCCTGCGAATTATAAAGGGTGCCCAAAATACGAATCCTACTTACAATAAAAAAAGAAAAGTATTTTTGAAGCTAAACAAAAGAAATTATGCGGTACTGCACTCGCAAAAAACATTTCAAACTACACCTTACCACAAATTTCTTACGCAAGCCACTTTCATCAATCACAACCAGATCCCTTGGGTACTTTCCAAGTAAACCACTCGTCCAACAATACTCGCTTTCAACAAAAGCTAACAGAATCCATCGATTCTCCTCACCCAAACGGCCCCTATCTCGGCCAATTCTTTGACCTCTCCAGAAACCTCTTTGGCATCGGTGTTTCCGATCTGCTACTAAAAATAGAAAATTTCATTAAAAATATAAACAGCAATACCTCACTACAACAAAAAAGGCTAGATTACCTCAACCTCCTCAATGAGGTTCTCCTAAACACACCATAACTATCCCAAATATCCTAACCTGGAACTGTGAATTCTAGTTCTCCACTAGCTCCCGATGTAGTTTCGGAGCTCCGAATTTTTTCCTCCTCCCCCTTTGGAGGTAGTAACAGAGGTTAAAAAAAAACCTCCATATCATCCTGAAATCTTAGTCGAGACACAGAAACGAAAAGAGGCAATATTAATTTAACTTTTTACAAAATGAACCACAATTAAACCCCTATTAAAAGGCCCAACTATAAAATTCCATTCTAAACCCAAATTTATCGCTGCACTTAACTTTCCCTCTAAACTGTTTTACTTTAAAAAAAAAACTAACTGTATTAGTCTTAAGATATCTTATATTCACCAAATATATCAAAACCATAACCATATGTTAACAACTTAACATAAACGAATACCACCATCATCAAACACCTATGTATGTACATACATCTAATTTTCAACCTATTAAATTTAACCCTCAATTTAACGCAATCCGAACACGGAAGCAGCTCCTAATGTTCAAAAACCTTTATAACTTTTAAGTTTTAACTCTCAAAACTAAGTGACCTAATATTGTAATCGATATGTTATAATATCTCTATACTGTAATAATAATTGTATGTTTGACAAATGTTTAACAAGTATAGTACGCTATCGCACTACTATAAACAAATCAAAGAAAAAAAAAAAGAAAGATATAAAAGAAAAGACAACATCAAAATGAAGGTAATCTAGCTCCACAATGCTTAGATACATTATCGTTTGTAATCGTTTGTATTTTAATTTATTTATAAGTTAGGTTAAGAATTGTATATTTAAAGACATTCGTCTAAACCAACCCCTTCACAGTTCCGAGAGCAAGAACTACTCCACTCTAACACAAGAAACCACTATGCCATGTTGGCTTTTGAACTAAATAAGTATTAAACAGGACGGCCATACATTACAGCCTCCAATTCGTATCAATCAAGAAAGAGATAGTATTAAGAACTCATGTATTATCGTAAGTCAAAGAACAAGTCTCAATAAAAATACACACATACATACATATAAAAACGCCAAAAGCAACACTTAACACTACTGATAAAATTATCCTACTTCTCCTTAACTACATGGTTGGGGTTGATTGAAGACCCAGTTGCTTCAGATTGCTCCAAGTGCAAATTTGCTTTGCTTGGTAAAGGAATCAATTTAATTTCGAAAACCTGTGATTGTATCTTATTATTTTACCATTAAACTTCTTATCTTTTTATAAATATGATTTCCCTTTCAAGAAACTCTACAAGATTAGGTAAGATAGTACAAGAATTAATTTTAATCAAGCGATTGGACTTTGATTCCATCCTCCACCTAAATATAGTCCAACATGCATTGAACTTGAGGAGGAACATTGCTTGCTTATCGGCACTACCAGAGACGCACCAAATGCTCCAAAAGACAGTGAGAGACTTCGCTGATAATGAACTGGTACCGAAGGCCGCCAAATTCGATCGTGAACACTTATACCCCGCCGAAGAGATCAAGAAGATGGGTGAATTCGGTTTAATGGCTGTTGCTGTGCCGGAGGAATATGGTAATTTTTCTTCAACGTATAGAGAACCTTTAGAAGGCGCAGGAATAACCTTGATTTTTTTTTCTTTTTAAGGTGGCACAGGTTTGGACACCCTTGCATATGCTATTGCCATGGAGGAAATCTCAAGAGGATGTGCTTCAGCTGGAGTTATAATGTCTGTTAATAATTCATTGTACCTTGGACCTCTCATGGCTTTTGGTAATGAAAAACAAAAGAAAGATTATATTGAACCGTATACCACCGGTGAGAAAATTGGTTTCTTTGCCGTGTCGGAACCTGGAAGTGGCTCTGATGCTGGAGCAGTCTCTACCACTGCTGTTCTAAAGGGAGATCGATATGTACTGAATGGAACGAAAGCATGGATAACTAATGGATTTGAAGCAGAATCGGGTTTGGTAATCGCAACTACATCAAAATCTTTGAAACACAAATGCATGTCGGCCTTTATTGTTTCTAAGGGTCTGAAAGGTTTCTCTGTGGGAAAGAAGGAAGACAAACTTGGTATCCGTGGATCGTCCACCTGCCAATTGATTTTCGAAGATTGCGAAATCCCCAAAGAGAATCTATTAGGCGAAGAGGGCTATGGTTTTAAGATCGCAATGAAAGGTCTCGACGGAGGACGCATTGGAATCGCTGGACAGGCGCTCGGTATCGCCCAGGCATCCCTGGAACTGGCAGTTGATTATTCAAACAAGCGTATGGCTTTTGGTAAACCCATTTCAAAATTACAAATTATTCAACAAAAAATTGCTGACATGGCTCTGAGCGTTGAGTCGGCGCGGCTCTTAACATGGCGTTCAGCTTGGTTGAAAGATAATGGCAAATCATTCACCAAGGAAGCTGCAATGGCTAAACTTGCTGCTTCAGAATCAGCAACGTTTTGCTCCCACCAAGCCATTCAAGTTCTCGGTGGAATGGGTTATGTTACAGATATGGCCGCAGAACGACATTATCGCGATGCCCGGATCACAGAAATTTATGAGGGGACTTCGGAAATTCTGAAATTGGTTATTGCTGCTTCTGTTCTCAAAGAGTTGAGTGTATGAGATCTCTGCTAATAGGTTTGCAATCCACATGGTCAATATTTCGCATTTATTTTATGTTTTTCTGGTTTTGTTTTATATTTTAATATCATTTAAGAATAAAGTGAGAATTTATATGTCAAAAAATAATGGGTTTTTGATGTGTAAACATCTTTCCCGGCGGTAGTGTGAATCGAAAACGTGTGTAAAACTTATGTCGATTTCCTTTACACATGAGAAATCAATTTCTGTGTGAAGATTTCGATCTCGACAGATTTTACGTTCCTTCACACCAAAAAAATCGATTTTTTTTTGACAGAGATCAAATCCCTCGAATCCGTATTTGAAGAGGGATTTACATGCATACGAAATACGCATACCAAAAGAAAAAATTTGACAAGGTATCGAAATCCCTAGTGAGTAAAGGAAATCGACATTATACGTCCCGTGTAACCCGTTAAGTTACACGTTCCGTGCACTGATCTCTATAATACTGTTGTGAACAGAGCTTTATACTACTACAGCGCCATCTGTTGGAAAATTGCATATCTAATTTATGGAAGAAACAAAAAGCTTTTTTCCAATGTCAAATGTATTTCCCCTTATTCCAACCATCTAGAACATTCCAAGACGAGATGCTTCGCGAATTTTCGAGAACAACTAACATGAGTATATAAGGGAGTGTTCGCGGTGAGCACAACACAGTTGATTTTTGATTACGGAAGTGTGCAAAACTCTGCTTATTGGATTGTGGAAAGTGTAAAACAAGTGTGATTTTAATTTGAATAAAGTATTTGAGTTGATTATAAATTGAGATTTATTGTTTTGACTTGGAAAGTAAAAATAAAGAAGAAATACTAGAAAGAGTAATAAGTTTTATTTAACGAACCTAGTAAAAATATTACAATACACTGGATAGCGCATTCATCCAAAAAAGTTGACTCCATTTGAACATTGTTATATTATGAAGCTGCCCACGGTGCCGTATAATAGTATAACTGTATAACATCTAAAATATCGAAAGTGACAGAACGTATAATATTTTTTTTTGTTATTGCTAGTTGGTTATTTTGTTGGTTATCGTGTTATATATTAGTTTAAATAAACTAAAATTGTGTCTCCTAAAAGTAAAAATAATAAAAAACTATAATGAATAATTTAAAAGATATTGTGCTTTCCAGTCTTTTGCATACTAAACCGGGAACTGAAACGACAATTCTTCAGTTTTATTAAATTGTGCTTTAAATGGCCTTTGCTTTGTGTTAATTTTGTTAATTTTAAATCCGCTTGAAATTTCGTCCAAAAACGGATTTGTTCCAGTTATATGTTGATTATTTATTAGTCGATTCCAAATTCGACCAAGTCATCTGCTGTACCACATTTTCTTATCAACGATGGAATTCGAATTAAAAAAAAAAAACAAGAAAGTTGAATAGAAGCTTTTCAGAATAGCGATACAGTCGCTAGAACAATTTATTCGTAAACAAGAACAACTCTTAATACTCGTCTTCGCAAGAGGTGAAAAGGTTTTGTCCGAGAGTGCAGATGTCGTTGCGTCTGCACTCTCCAAAAAGTAAATTGTGATAGCTAAAGATAAAAACGTGGTACGGTTTGAATTGAATTTTTTTTCCGTTTTTAACATGTCTTTGACGAAATAAATTTCGCTTACAACAAGAGCGAACTTCTTTAACACCCTAAAATAATTTCCAACGCCGGATGGGCAGTGATTACGCGGAAAAAATTGGATCACTTTAACTAGTGGTGGCGGTAGAATTCTAAATTGTGGCGGAGGACCCGGAAAGGAGAAGCTTGATGCAACCCACCAACGCCATGCATTAAGCAACAGTGTTTTATACAACACAGAAATTGATGACGCCGACACATGGCTCATTTCCAGCAGGAAGCGAACCTGCTCAAACCAAATCCGCAACTACAGTTCTGCGGGCATTAGCCTGCCGAACAGCAACCAAACTTCAATCCTGGATCCGGGACTGAAGATACTACTAAACCGGGTGTACTAACTATGTCACCAAAACTGAGAACCGAGTTTCTAAAAACTGGTTATACAACAAACTCATCTGGGCATTCCATCGAGGGTACGGAGGCTCAGAACTCTAGCCGCAACAAGATTCAAAACTCATGACTACTCAGGGCTTGCCCCAGAAACAAGAAGCTTCCCTGGCTGAAGCTCCTCGGCTCGTGAACTGAAGCCGTAACATGACTCAACATCATTTGACTACTCAGGACTAGCCCCAACAACAAGAAGGCCACCCTGGCCGAAGCCCCACAACGCAACCCGAACACGGACGTGGTTCCTAAAGACCAAGACCTTTACAATCTTTAAGTTTTAACACAAAACTAAGTGACATTATTATAACAGATATGTGATAATTTCTTTATTATATACATAATTACAATTATATCCAATTTGCATAGTGCGCTATCGATCGCTCTATTTTAAACAAAAAAAAAAGAAAGATTAAAAAAGAAAACAACACATAAAATGTAAGGTAATCTACCTATATAATGCTTGACCGCCATGAGGCTGTACATAACACGTAATCGAAAAAGAAGGCAATACATTATAGCCACTTCAGTCTGATTTAAGCTATCGCTAGAATAAGTATAATAATGTAATCGAAAATTTAAAAGTCTCAATAAAGTTCAGTTCAGTTCAGTTCTCGTCTTCGCAAGGGGTATGTGCATAATGAACGTGATGTGGCTTTGATTGGACGTAAAGTTGATTTGTCATAAAAACATGAGCACTTGGGAAATGATGCAAGTTTAATTACACAAGTATGCAATGGCCGCTAAGAAGCCAGCTATCATAGTTGGTGCTGATTTATTGGAGCGTGCCGATGGCGCTGGAATCCATGCCACTATTCATTACTATGCCAAGAAATTAAGCAATCCAGTGAGTTTTGTTTTAATAGTTTGGAAAAATTGTCGAAATAATTAAATTTTTTTCGTTTAAAAGAACAGGAATGCCTTCAATGACTCAACGAAAAGTATTGTTCTTGTTAGGAGCCGATGCTGATGCCGTTGTGTTTGGACATCAGGGTGATATGCTAGTGTAACAAGCAAGCAACCTTTGTGAATACTGAAGGTCGTGGTCGTGCCCAGCAGATACTTGTCGCTGATCACCTCCTGGATATGCTCGTAAAGATTGTAAATCATCAGGGCCCTCATCGCGTAATTTTTAAGACGATCGTCGTCCAAACGATTGTCGAGCACGACGTCGTCAAAAGTTTGCTTCGTGTAAAGTTTCAATCGCATCGTTCGGTCGTGTCGTCAACATCAAGAAGCAATAAAATGTCATTTGGGCTGTCTGGTTGTAATCAAACTAAAGTTTTCGTTGGAAGTGAGAGAGGGTGCGATGCATTCCTTATGTTGATTTCCTTTACACATGAGAAATCAATTTCTGTATGAAGATTTCGATTAATCGACAGATTTTACGTTCCTTCACACATTTTTTTTACAGAGATCAAAATCTTCGAATCCTTATTTGAAGATGGATTTATGTATACGAAATACGCACACCAAAAGAAAACAAATTATCCGGGATCGAAATCCCTAGTGTTAAATAAAGGAAATCGAAATTAGTGTCCTTCGCATTCGCATTTATTCGATAGTTTCGCTTTCATTTAATTCGCTTTCATTATCATCGAAAAATAACAAATTGTAATGTAGTAACATTTTTTTTAATTAATTTAAATTAAAAAAAAAAACTTTCAAAAAATCCACAAAATGTATGAGACGATTGTAAAATAGCAATCGTTCAATCGCAATCGTTCAGTCGACCATATTTGACAGTTCAACAAGTTACATGAAGCTAAAGTTGAATCGTCTTAACGACATCGTCCAGACGATTCAAGTTTGTACCATATGTGTTACACGAAGCAGTTCAATCGTTCAAACGACGTCGTTAAACTATCGTCGTCCTACGCGATGAAGGCCCAGAGCTTTTTCTGAAGTTATTGGTAAGCTATATAAGAGTTATTGGGCCCTATCGTGAATTAGATTTCCCTGGGAATTGTTCCCAACTTTCAAAATTGTCATCTCGAATAATGTCGAAAGTTTCCCTTGGAATTTATTGATATTGGGAATAAAGTTTAATAGTGACTTTGGCTCTCAGTTAAAAAGGCCAGTCGCAAGCTTACAATGAACAGTGCAGAAATATTGATCTTTCATATTTTCGAGGATGGGCAAAGTTCCGAGGGAAATTTTGTTCACGATAGCCCCAATTATGGAGAATATAGTGCAGTACATTGGTGAAACTTGATAGGTAATTTAAATAACTTTGGCATTCGTGGTGGTTTAATTTGGAATGCAATATGATTGCCATCCATTTCGTTAAAATTGATCTTTTTCTAGATACATTTTTGCAACTGTTTCTAGTTTAAAAATTATTTAAATACTAAATAATTTATATTCTACAGGAACTCCCCTCCCCTATGATATCTTGATGAACTAAGGAATCGCATTGAAGATATCGCCCCACATTTCCAACATGAAAAACTACAAAGTTCAGCTTTCGGTGCGCTTGCCGAACATTTGGCTGCGGTAAGCTATAAATAATTACATTTATTATATTCTAAACTAGCGGCCCGGTACGTGCTTCGCTAAGTATAAAGTGAAATAATAAAAAAAAAATTAATTGCAACATCAAATTAATTTATTCAAACAAAAAAATATTTTATTAATTGCTAGCTATTTTAAAACTTAATCCAAAACATTTGGATAAACAATATTTTTTGTTTTTCCATTTTGAGCATGAATAAACAAACGGCTGGGGGTACCGACTCTGGAACAGGCAACATAAAGTTGGCCATGTGAAAAACATGATTCCTCCAAATTCACACCACAAAGGTGTTTGCCCTTGATCCTTGTTGATGGACATCGAAAATGATAAACGCACAGGATATTGTAATCGTTTGGACTCAAATGGCATATCAGTTGGAATCATAGGGATACGTGGTATCAAACAAACTTCTCCTTTTGATTTAGCAGTTAAGATCGTAGCTTTAATCAAATTTGGCAATAACTTTTTCACTGCCAATCTGGTGCCATTACACAGTTTTGGTGGATTAATATTTCGCAATAATATAATCAAAGAACCAACTTTCAGATTCAAGCAATGCGGTGGCATACCAGCTAGTTCCAATGAATTTTAAAATTCAATTGGATAATTCATTGCCTCATCTTGATTCATAACACTGTTGATTACCACGTAAATCTTGCATTGTTCGATTAAATGCTTCTAGTGATTTTTTATTCGCCGTTGTACAGTCATCCCGTAAAATAATTGACGTTAATCGCTGAACTTTTGCCATAGCAGAATTTATCGAAATATTGCAATGTGGAGTTTCAATCACCTGTACATTCAATGGCAATTTTAGTGCAGAATGTGCAGTCCGACCACCTTCTAATATTGTAGCAGCAATTTTCTGTTCCGATCGAATAGTTAGAATAGCTAAAATCAATGACATAACGAACGTTTTGCCTGTAAAAACCTTTGTAGCTCACGAATAATTTCTCGTCTTGTATTCGAGACAATTACACAACGTTGATCCAATTTACGATTTTCATCACCAATAAAATAAATTTGCTAAAATTGATGATCAGCGTCGGGGTATGGCAATAACGAACCAGCTTGATGATAAATCTGGCCCTAAATCTGTAACATGTATGCAATTTTAGGTAGATGTTGGATCAGAATTTTTAAAACTCTCAAATACTTTATGATCAGATTGATATAAACATGGGACAATCATGTTGAAGTATTTATCTTAAACGTCGGCATAATTAGGTTTGTTCGTTAAGCCCTGAAGTCACCCTGGGGTCGCCCTAAATCTTTTTTTGAAAAACCTGAAGTCACCCTGGTGAGAAAATTCTGTGTTTTTTGAGACCTGGGGTCGCCCTGAACTCGCCATGAAGTAGATCTAGGTATTTTGCTGGGGCGAGTTCAGGTAACGATCAAACTGTCAAAAGTCATATGAGATCTCATATGTATTTCTTTTGCTGTCGTTTGGCGACTCGCATGTTGCATCTTATTGCTTGTATTTGCAATTAAATGTTTGTTGTACTCATCGGATGAAACATTCAGCAACAACGCGAAATTGTTTTCGTTCATTTTTAAAACTAATTTATAACAAATTTAAAGTTTTATCAGAACACAAAATTATTTTGTCTTGCTTTTAGCTGTCAACAAAACAGTTGAAAGCCCTTGGGTGTTTTTTGAAAACCGAAAACCCCAGTTTTTGTTGACAACTCTGAGGGTTGTCAAGAAAACCTGGGTCAACCCTGGGTAAAGTTCAACGAACGAACCTATTATCTCTAATAATTTTAGTAGCACTAAAAGAAGTCATTTGAAATGCCTAATTGTGTTGTTGAATATGGATCAAAAAAGTGATTCGACGTTTGAGATGTCCCAAAAATAAATGAATACAATGGTTCGGGTGGAGTTTCTATTGCTGGAAATCTTACTTTGTCATTAGCACAACACATGCCGGGCATTTCACCTGGAAAGTTAGCGGCATCACAATGTGGACATATGTATTGCGTCCATCATTTCAATACATCCGTCCGTACATACTATAATCAATTTGACTGTTCTAATTAAAAGCAGCACGCATCATTTGCGCGTTCATCTGCAGTCTGTGCGTAAATATATAAGAAGATAGTTTTCCGACTCGCAAACTCGCAACTTATAATTGCCCATGCGCGAAACAGGGAAACTTCAAGTTGATTCCGTAAACTTTAAAAGACTGGCCTTGTCATCGCAAAGGCCAAACGGACGAAAAAATGGCAAATCCGTTGGAATTATCGGTATACGCGGGATGGAGACACCCTCTCGTTTGTATTTTCCCTTGATGATATTGGCCTCGATGACGTTATTCATTAGGTTTTTTCCAGCCAGTCTCGTACCATTGCACAGTTGAGGTTGATTAATGTTAGGCAGAATAATCAAAACTGATCCTACTTTTAATTGTAAATTCTGAGGTGGTAGTACAGGCAAATTCAGAGAATTTAAAAACTCTGTGAAAAAGTTGCCTACATAATCCTGGTTTGTAACTGTGTCAACTGATTTATAAGATAACAACTCTCCGGGAAGAAAATTTTGAATTGTTACGTTGAAAACTTCGACATCTTTGCTTATGGTCGCCAATATTGCTCGTTCACTCAGTCAATTATGGTTTCTGAGCCGTTTTTCTTTGTCCGTAAAAACACGCTGAATAAGCTACTTTTTTGAATCGACGAAGTGACAAAAATCCTTGAGTAGTATAATTAATCCGGTTGAGGTATCAACTGTGACTTTACCATTTTCAATATCTAAAAATTGCTTCGAAAACATAATAGCAGTTTGATCTTGTTGCAAAATACTCGCTTGTGAGTTGTTAATAGGAGTGTACTTACATATTGCCACAAATTAGAGAATTTTAAGCATGCGTTTAGTTCGTCAGCAACAGTTGATCGGGGAATAATTGGAAGAGTCTGACGAAAATCACTTGACAACCGAATCATGGCTCCACCAAAAATGTTTTGGCTGTCACGAAGATCTTTTAACGTTCTGTCCAGTGCCTCGAATGATTTCTTGTACATCGTACATTTATTTCAAACGATCAATTTGCGTATCTGTAGAATCTTCGCCATTGCGCTATTTTTGGCGATGTTGCAAACTGGAGCTTCGTTGATTTGGATGTTTAGTGGAAATTTCAAGGTAGAATGTGCACCTTCCACCTTCTAACAATGTTGCAGCTATTCCAGATGAAGCCAATGCTAGGGCTACTTCATTTTGCGATCTGATCTTTGCCAACAGCAATGAAATTAGAAACGTTTTTCCAGTTTCCCGGGAGCATCAAAGAAGTAAATTCCACCAGATCTACTGTTCACAGCTTCAATCGAAGTATCATACGCAATTCTTTGCTGTTCATTCAATTGCGGAACGTTTGAACGAACTGTTTCGGCCAATACTTCAGTACCGTATTCTTGTTCTCTTCGCAAGTCATGGTTAAATGTATCGCGCATCGGACGATTGGGTGGTGTTATGCCCAAACACGACAATACTTTATTTACAATCAATAAAAACAAATCTTCTATCATGATCAATGTCTCATTGTAAATTTCTGCAGTAATTTGTAGTGCAAAGACGTCAAATGTTTCACAGCTAGGAACATTTTGTATTGGAAAATTAAATTTTCATTTTTAGTATTTTTCCGTTACTTATTATGTATGTTTCTCACCGCTTAAACCTTCCCTGAACTTCCACAAATATTTTAAGATTAAAATTATCAAAATCGGTCTAGCCATTCTCAAGTTTTAGCGAGACAAACGAACAGCAATTGATTTTTATATAATATTGTGAATCTAAACCATTCTCAGATCCCCTTGAACACACACAAAAAATTTCATCAAAATCGGTCCAGTCGTTTAAGAGAAGTTCAGTGACATACACACTCACAGAAGAATTATATATATAAAGATTGTGAATCTAAACCATTGAACACACACAAAAAATTTCATCAAAATCGGTCCAGTCGTTTAAGAGAAGTTCAGTGACATACACACTCACAGAAGAATTATATATATAAAGATTGTGAATCTAAACCATTCTCAGATCCCCTTGAACACACACAAAAAATTTCATCAAAATCGGTCCAGTCGTTTAAGAGAAGTTCAGTGACATACACACTCACAGAAGAATTATATATATAAAGATATAGATATAGATATAGATTAACATTGAATATTTTCTACAGGCAAAATTAATTGAAAGCACAAATTTCGACATCAACCATAAAGTTCTGAAGGACTACTTCATGACAAATGCAATTTCAAGGGCATTTCCAACAATGGCTGAGTGCATAACCGCCGTCAAGAAGTAGCAGTCAAAGGCAGCCATGGCTCAGTAAACAGTGAATACTGTTCTGTAACATCAATTAATTATATATTCTATTTAAATAATATACTACGAGGCCTATGAGGCGTTAATAACGGGGCACTTCGGAATCCTTCCTCACGCTCTAGAATGATGTCACGTTGGTAGATTTAACGAAAACAAAAAATAAAAACAGGAAAAATGTTAATTCAATAAAATAAATACAAACAAAAATAACATTTAGCATGTTTTTCATAAAACAAACTCAACGATTCTCGATACTGTCTGAAGAAATTTTTAAAATTATCTTCATTGTCCTCATTCTCATTCTGTTGTTTATTGCTTTACAAAATTAGTTGATACCTTTTCGGAATCTGCTTTCGATTCTTAAAAAGATTATATCAAACTTTTTTCTCCCGAGCAATAATTCGAAAAATTGCTCTTCAAGTCAATTGTAGGCTTTTTCGATTAAAAATACATACAATTCATAAAGGTTTTAGTGTATCGTTTCCGAACGGCTAGTTCTACAAAGTTGATTGATACCTTTTTGGAATCTGCTTTTAATTCTTTAAAGAGTTGTATGAAAATATTTTCCTCCGAAGCAATAATTCGAAAAATCGCTCTTCAAGTGAATTGTAGGTTTTTTGATACAAAACACATGCAATTCATAGAGGTACTGGCGTTTCATTTTCGAACGGCTAGTGCTACAAAGTTGGTTGATACCTTTTTGGAATCTGCTTTCGATTATTAAAAAAGGCATATCAAACTTTTTTGCTCGGAAGCAATAATTGGGAAAATTGCTCTTCAAGTGGATTGTAGGTTTTTTGATACAAAACACATGCAATTCATAGAGGTACTGGCGTTTCATTTTCCAACGGCTAGTGCTACAAAGTTGGTTGATACCGTTTTAGAATCTGATTTCGATTCTTAAAAAGACTGTATCAAACTTTTTTTCCCCGCAGCAATAATTCGAAAAATTACTCGAGTTGACCTGAAATATATGCAAAATACAAACGATTTTTGCCAAATGAATTCCTACGATGTTGTTTTTCTTACTTGTGCTGTTATGAACGCATATTTTGAGATTTATTAAATTATATTTTCAATTTATTGTTTTAATTTCAATAATAAATATTTAAAATATACAAATAATAAAAATGCAGTCACATATGTTTCCTCTTTGCCATGTCAATATATTTTTTTTTTCTGTGAAAAGAAGACGTCAAATTATGAAGCTGCCCACCATCTGTCATCTTCAATTGGAGTAAAAAAATCTGTTATACAATGTAGGGAATGCGCTATCCAGTGTATTATATACCCCTAACACACACCACGAACTACTTCATCGAAGCATATTGTCGATAAGGTTTTTGGGTCGTGTGAAATGAATATGTGTCGACATAGCAGTGCGAACTCTGGGAATCAAAGTAGTATGCCGACATGGCGTGTAAAAAGGACCGAACTAGTTCGTCGAAACAATTTTTTATGATGTTATTCGGTTTTAGTTGTTAAAATTTACAAATCGAATGAAAAACCAAGAAGAGAATTCAATCTCCTTAAGCAACAATTCAATAAAGCTCTGATCAACACAAAAAAGTGTTTCTGGAGCATTAAAATTCAAATATTTTACCTTCTCCTCGCACATCGTTCTCCGTCACATGTTATATGAGGCACTCGGTAAATTTTCAGTCTTGTTTGCAAAAAACCGCATATCAATAAGCTTTGTGACTATTTTAATTCTTTACAAATTATACGTAAAAATAAGATCAAACTTTAAAGTGACTGTTATTTGCTATTTTGTAATCAAAATTATTTTGTAATCAAAATATTAAAGTTCCCTACTTGGAGGCGAATAGCTTCCCCACAATGTGACCAATACAATGGATTTACCAAGGATGGCGACTACAATCGGGAGATCTTTCAACATCTGGACTGCAGTAATTTAGCCTCTACTAAGAGAGATGAACAGCAGAATGATTTTTCCGACATCAGCGATCCATTCCCTGCAAATGGTTTGTGTCACCTTTGTAATGAGGTAAAGATTAAGGAACTGGCACAATTACAACCGAAAAACGCGTCCAAATTCGAAGACGAACCCAAGGTGTAATGAGTTTTAGTTGGATTTAAAAAAATAAATTTGTAGAAATATTTAGCTTGAAAAAGTTTTAGTGTTTATTTGGTGGTTTAATGATACAAAAATATTGAATAATAAAATGTTTTTTTGTTTGTTAATTTGTATGCTATTCTTTTGTTCTAACTTAGTATCTTCCCGCAAGGCAATCCTGCCAAAAACTTTTTTTTGGTTGCCGCTGTCAAAAAACTTTGTCTTATACAAATTTGAGCAGCGCCTCCTATGATGGTTACGCTTTTGGAATAGAAACGAGCCCTCCATATTATATATACTCAAAGAAATGCCCATGCGAAGTACGTTGTCGATTAGGTTGATCGATGTGGCATGTGTGAGGGGTAATAGAGATCAGTGGTTCCCTGCTTTGAGTATATACAGGGTGTCCCACAGTCACCGCCCCAAATGAAAACCATGGATTCCTGAGGTCATTTTAAGTCGAAAAACTTATGAGGTAATTTTCTCGTTTTCGTCCCGTTTTCGAGTTATAACGGTTTTTATGATTTTTGCTCTCTTTTTCCTTAACTAGCTTTATCTTTGCCAAACTACGTCCGATTCGTAAGATTTTTTTTATAACCAATCAAGAATTTATTACAGTTTTAGTTTGTCTCAGAACTTTTTTTTCTGTGGGCAACCGTTTCTCCGCAATTTTGCATCAAACCCAATTTTTTTCGTTTTTTAAGTTGTTTTTTTCACTTCGATATCATTTTTTTCAAAAAAACACGTTAATGAGTATTAATTTTTTTCGTTAATTATTAAAGCCCAGTTCATTTTTTAAAAAAAAAAAATTTTTTTTCTTAAAAAGAATATTAAATGTAATTAACAACAAATAAACAAACTGAGTGAATTTAAAAAAAAAATAATTTTTAAATACAAAATTAACTTTTTCTGAGCTATTGTGGTTAAGAAAAGGACAAATAGATAAAGTTGTCCCATTTCAGCGTATATTAATAACATTTCCAGATATTCTTGATTAGTGTAATCCATTGTTCGCAAATAATTGAAAAAAAAACTACAACTTGAATAACAAATCCAAAATGGAGTACCAAGTGAAAGAACACGACGCGGACACTAGTTCACGCGAGAAAGACATTCACAACCATCAAATCATAATGCAAATTTGTACTGTTTACATTAGTTAACGGTCTTACTAATTAACTTTATCTATTTGTCCTTTTCTTAACCACAATAGCTCAGAAAAAGTTAATTTTGTATTTAAAATTTTTTTTTTTTTTAAATTCACTCAGTTTGTTTATTTTTTGTTAATTACATTTAGTATTCTTTTTAAGGAAAAAAAATATTTAATTTTAGAAAATGAACTGGGCTTTAATAATAAGTGAAAAAAATTAATACTTATTAACGTGTTTTTTTGAATAAATTGATATCAAAGTGAAAAAACTACTTAAAAAACGAAAAAATTGGGTTTGATGCAAAATTGCGGAGAAACGGTTGTCCGCAGAAAAAAAAGTTATTGGACAAACTAAAACTGTAATAAATTCTTGATTGGTTATAAAAAAAATCTTACGAATCGGGCGCAGTTTGGCAAAGATAAAGCCAGTTAAGGGAAAAATAATAAAAACCGTTATAACTCGAAAACGGGACGAAAACGAGAAAATGACCTCTTAAGTTTTTCGACTTAAAATGACCTCAGGAATCCATGGTTTTCATTTGGGGCGGTGACTGTGGGACACCCTGTATAATATGGAGGGCTCGTTTCTATTCCAAATGCGTGACTATCATAGGGGGCGCTACTAAAATTTGTGTAAGACAAAGTTATTGTCGAGTGCTTCATATCACATGTGACGGAGAACTATATGCGAGGAGAAGGTAAGCACAAATCGGAGGATACGGCTGTATCCTTACCTTAGAGAAAGTGAGACAGCGACCCCTATCACAACTTCAAGTACTACAATGCATTAGGGATAGGAACGAACCCTCCATATTATATATACTCAAAGCATTGACATACTAGATATGGACTGCTAGTAGCTGATTACAGAATGGTCCAACGGATTACCAAACGACACTAGCCCTCGTGCCGACACTGACGGAAAATTTGAGTACTATGAAATGGAACCAGTGCTAAAGGGGCTAATGCGCAAATAGTCCAATTGCCAAATCTGAAAATTTCCCTTTTTAAATTTCCCTTTTTCATTTTTGTTTTCAACGTATAAATATATACTGCAACACAGTTTTCGTTGCATTTACTTGTATTATCTATTAACAAATATTATTATTTTTTGTAAAAATACTTTTATTAAAGCAATTAGTGTCACTTTTACAAATAATTTTAATTTTTATACTAGAAATCAGGCAGACGGCAGTATTGCCATGTCCTATTCTTAAGAGTAAAATATTGTAAAATTTGATTGAAAAAATAAAGAATATATCTATCTATCTCTATCTACTAGAAATCAAGAGATAAGCTAAGATCTTTTCGGCTAGAGCGAAAATATTTGCAAAAAAATTAGTTATGCAAATATATCCTAATTTTGAATTAAATTAACAACTCACTTTAGAGAAAAACCAATCCTACAATTTGTATCAAATTTACAAAAAACTTTCTTTAGGTGCTTTTTACTATTCACAAATCTATCTGGATCCGGATCTGGATCTTCCTTTGAAAATAAAACGATACGGATCTTAGTGACAGCAGTGTTATAAGTCCGTCTCTTTTTATCCTTGGGTTTGTAAATTTTAAATTATGTCTTGTTTTTTTTCTTTATATTATAGCTTACACTACCTTGCCAAAAAATTTTTAGTTTCTCAACTGCTTGGTTCGAGCAACTAAAAAGTTTGTGTTTTGAAACAAACTAAACGATTGCCTAAAATGAGTTCGCTATTTTGTGTAACATATAATTATATGCACCTGCGCGGACATAAAATCATTAAGTAAACCAAAATGATTCATAAAATATTTTAAAGGAGATTTTTTTTCGAGATCCCTTAGCACTATTCTCAGCCGATTATCTCTCTAACCATAGACTAGCACCGTTTCTTCAAAGCAATGTCAATAGATGTCCTTAGTTTCTATGAGTAAACATTTCTGTTGGCACTAGTAGAACAAGAGATGGCGTTAAATATGTTGTTTATTTTTGCCACTAGTGTCGGCACGAGGGCTAGTTCCGATTGTATCCGTTGGACCATTTTGGTTGCAAATTTTGTATGAGAATTATACACAACTAGCAGTCCATATATAATAAGTCAATGACTCAAAGGTTCCGTGTAGCAATCTACCTTACCAACGATTGCATTTAACACCATGTTTACATTGTTAGTATTGCGTACTTATGACATCGTGTTTACATTGGAGACTTTGAGTACTGAAATCTCGATTTTATTACTTTCCATTGCTGGCTAGAACTTAATTCAATCCCTCAACATTTCTTCACCTCTCGACCAATTAGGCCTATTCTGCCACATTTGTTATTCTGCTATAGATTTTCTGTTATGAATCATAAAATATTTCCACCTTAAAAGATCTTTTATGATTGGTATTCAGAGGTTCGAACTTTTATAAAAGTCTCTTAGGCTAGCCGCACACTGGCAACTGTGATCGAAATCAAATATTTTAATCACCAGTTGAAAGAGAACCGCGCACTGGCAAATCTTTACTTACGCTCACACTCTTTTATCTCTTGCGCTTATGGAAAACAGCTCAACTATTACGAATTAATTTTAGGCAATCGTTTAGTTTGTGTCAAAACACAACATTTTTAGTTACTCGAATCGAGTTGCTTTAAGTGCGCGGTGTCCCATATAAGCCCATATGTTTCATATTAGCCACTAAACAGTTGCGAAACTAAAAATTGAATGTGCGCGCCTGGCCTTATGCTACTTCGAAAACGAGATCTGTTATGAAACTGAACAAAATCTGTTATCATAATCAGTGGCCAAAACGTTGCGAAGAGTGTGAACATTATATATTAACTTTGAATTTTAAGAAGTAAAAAAATGAAAGGGTTGATTATTGATATCTATATCAGTAAGGCGGCAAAGGGAGATGATAAATACAGCTGGTTTCGTCTTTACAACTGTAATGCAATACCAAGAAAATGCAGAAATTGCAGAAAATGCAGACATTTTGTTTACAAAATTTCGCTATACATATCTTGGTTGTTTTCTTTTTGTTGACCTTGGTTGTGTGTTTGTATGGATACACATATGTGCGTATGTACGTACATTCATATTTTTCATTTTTCAACCTGGATTTTGCATTTTTTTGTTTTGATATTTATTTGATTCAACGATTTTGAATTTTTTGTATTGAAGGATTATTTACCGACGCGACGCGAACGTAGGAAACTTGAAAGAGGTAGGTATTTAGGATTTAAGGAATGCAATTTTTGGCAGTTAGAATTATCGAACTTTGTATGGAAGGTATTAATATACGTATTAAGTTTATTAGGTTCAGATTTTGACTAACCATGACATTAGTCAACGAAACATAAGTTTTAAGAAACTTTAAAAGTTTGTGAAAGGACTTTGTTGTTTTTTTTTTTTAGTTTTTTGTCAGTTTTTTCAATATTTATAGATTTCAGTAGGAATATTTTTCAATTTGATTCTTATTAGGATTTTTCACAGTAGCGCGTAATCGAGCAACAACCATAATTAGATCATCGAAAGTAAACTACTATTCGTCTAAACTAAATACCTCTTTACCTCCCAAAAAATTATGGGGAAACCTCAGTAAGATTGGTTTGTGCAAGGAAAAAGGCTCTCAATGCTCTTTAGACCCTGATGAGCTCAATGATTTTTTTCTTCGTAATTCTAGTCCTGTTACTGATTCTGAAGTAAATACAGCATTTAACTCGTCGGTTTCTGTGCCTAGGCTTGAGGATTTTGAGGTTGTTAGTGAGGTTGAAGTTATGAAATGTGTGATGGCTGTTAAGTCTGACTCAGTTGGTGAGGACGGGGTGCCCATCCGCCTTGTTAAACTGATATTGCCCTTAATCATAACCCATCTCACTGACATTATCAATTGGTGCATCGTCACTGCTACTTTTCCTCTCTCTTGGAAAATTGCCAGAGTTCTTCCCATCATCAAGAAACGAGACTGCACATCTCCAGCTGATTTCAGACCGATCAGCATTCTTCCTTGTCTCTCCAAAGTCTTTGAGAAGATAATGAACAGTTGATAATTCGTACCTTGCAGTCGCAGTCTTGATTACGCTCTCGCTTTCTTATTTTCCTTTCTTTCAATTTCGATAACAAAATGCCTCTAAATTGTGTTAAATGCCAAGAACCCATTAAGCGGTCGCATTTGCGTGTTACTTGTGGTTCATTTTGTGGACTATCGTATCATAAAGAATGTGCAAACCTTAACATTGATTACAACATTTTATCCAATCCAAATATATCTTGGAATTGCAACAACTGCGTTGATCCGTCTTTTGCTAACTTTATTCAACAATTTACTGACCTATCTTGTTTCTTATAGTATTTTTATTAATCTGTTAAAAGGGGCAATTGATAGTTTTGTGCCTAAGAAAGTAGTATCTTTAAAGTCAAAGTCTCAATGGTCCAATAAAAGATTATGCAATTTAAGTAATAAAAAAAATAAAGCATATAAGAAATTTCGATGCTCCAATAACGATTTAACTTTATTATATAAATATAGACGTATTCAAAAAGATTTTGATGTTCTAAATAAATTTTTGTATAAGGATTATCTTATTCGTATTGAATCAAATTTAAAACAAAATAGCAAATTTTTTTGGAACTATATAAATGAGAAAAAAAACTCCAATGGTATTCCCAACAAAATGTTTTATTTACAAAACTCTTCCACCGACATTTGTACGATTACTAACTATTTCGCAAATTTCTTTCAATCGGTTTACACCTCAACTGACATTCCTGACTCATCGGTACACAAGACCTTAAATAGCTTTCTAAATCTAGGAACATTGCAAGTTAATGTATCAGAGGTTATGGAAGTTTTGAACAGTTTGAAGCCAGAAAAACAATGTGGCCCAGATGGAATATCTCCTTTTATTTTAAAACAGTGTGTAAGCGCCCTTAGTGTTCCATTGACTCTCCTGTTTAATACTTCACTTAGAAATGGGGAATTTTTGAAAGATTGGAAAATTTCTTTTATTACCCCTGTCCATAAGTCTGGACCTAAACAGGATGTTTCAAATTATCGCCCGATTTGCAAACTATCTCTAATACCTAAATTATTTGAAAAAATTGTATGTAAAAAACTTTCTTTTCTTCTCAAAGAAGTCATTTCACCTAATCAACATGGTTTTATATCAGGTAAATCTACCTCTACAAATCTAATGGTTTTCTGCAATAAGGTAGTCGGATGTTTTGAAGATGGCTCTCAATGTGATGTCATCTATACTGACTTTGCAAAAGCTTTCGACAGAGTCAATCACAAAATTTTAATACAGAAGTTAGAAGAATTGGGTATCCACTCGAATCTCTTGAAATGGTTCCATTCCTATCTATGTGATCGTATTCAATTTGTCAATATTAACAATATTAAATCCCATCAAATTCAAGTTCCCTCAGGTGTTCCCCAAGGTAGCCATCTTGGCCCACTTTTATTTCTAATACTGATAAATGATATACCTCTTCGTATTATCAACTCTGAAAAACTGTTGTTTGCTGATGATTTGAAAATCTTTTGTCGTATTAAATCTATTTCCGATTGCTTACTTCTCCAAGAAGATCTTAATCGACTTGATCAATGGTGTAAACAAAATTTATTATTTTTAAATGTTTCAAAATGTCAAATCATGTCTTTTTATCGTTATCAGAGTCCTATCTTTTTCAATTATAGAATTGATAATGCACCTCTTACGAGAATTTTTGAAAAGAAGGACCTAGGTGTTTTATTTGATAGAAAACTTAATTTTAATCTACATATAGATTATATTGTTGCGAAAGCAAACTCGATGCTAGGATTTATATCGCGAAATTCGAAAGAGTTTTCGGATCCATATACTCTCAAATCGCTTTATATTGCTTACGTTCGGTTTGTGTTGGAATATTGCTCGGTGATATGGAGCCCTTTCTATTTAAATAGTTCTTTAAGAATTGAAAATATTCAAAAACGCTTCACTAAGCTTGTAGTTTATCGTTTACATTGGAATATTCGAATGCCCTCATATGATTCGCGATGCCAACTTATTGATTTAACTAACCTGGCTAATCGCCGTAAATATTTCTCTATAATATTTGTAAGAGACCTATTATATAATCACATCAATTGCCCCTTTCTTTTAGCTTTAATTAAGTTCTATGCTCCCTCAAGAAACTTGAGAATAAGAAATATTTTCTGTGAACCCTTTCATAGAATGAATTATGGGTTAAATGAGCCTCTTACAAGATGTATAAGAGAAGCAAATTCAGTTGAGAGTTTTATAGATTTTTTTAATTCTTCAAATAGAAACATATTCAAAGAAAAATTGTTAATTGTTATAAGGTAACCTGGATGGTAATGAAGTCTATATATATTGTATCTAGTAGTCATAAAGAAGTATATTGTTATTATTATAATGTATTATCTGTTAGATGAAATAAATGAACTAAACTAAACTAAAGAAGCAAATTCTAAATCACGTCACTATTAATAATCTGCCATATGAAAAACAATCAGGCTTCAGAGCAAATCACAGCTGCCAAACAGCTATGGTCAATCTTCTCGAAGATATTAGAGTTGGCTATGATAAAGGTCACATTAATCTCCTCTGCTTACTCGATTTCTCTAAAGCCTTTGATAAGGTGAATCACAGCATTCTTAAATGGAAACTGCTAAACTTCTTCGGCTTCAGCGATAGAGCATGTTCGTTGATAACAAGCTATCTGTCTGACAGATTTCAAAGAGTAATTTCTGGTGGAAAATGCTCCACTCTTAGACCTGTTGAACAAGGAGTCCCACAAGGATCGATCCTTGGTCCGATTCTCTTTTGCATGTTCATTAACGATCTGCCTTTGTGTTGTTCGCATGCTTCGGTCCACTTATATGCTGATGATGTTCAACTTAACCTTGCCCGACCTTTTCATCAGCTGCATGAACTTTCTCTTTCTATCAACGATGATCTTAACCAAATAAATACTTGGTCCATTGCCAACGGCCTGCTCTTGAATCCCTCAAAATCACAAGTCATTCCAATTTCCAAGAAAAGGTTTGATATCTTTACTCTACCTGACATTTTACTAAGTGATCGTATAATCAAAGCAGTGGATCATTGTACTAGCCTTGGTTATGTAATTGACTGTCACCTTTCCGGCTATAGACACACCAATACTGTTATTGGTCGCATTTACGGATGTTTACGAAAATTATGGCCTTCAGCTCACTTTACTCCCATCGAAACCCGACGTAAACTAATCTTATCTCTAATTATTCCAATTATAACCTACTCAGAGATAGTATACAGTGATCTCGATTCATTATCCAAAAATAAATTACAAGTTGCTTTCAACGACGCAATCCGTTATGTCTATGGGTTACGGAGACATGACCATGTTTCTGAATTCTCTAAAAAATTGCTGGGTTGCACCTTGCAGCAATACATCAACGCAAGAAACTGTTTATTCTTACATAAATTAATTCATATTAATGCTCCATCATATCTGTTTAACAAACTATCTTTCAACCGGTCTGCAAGAAGTATCAACATAATCCCTAAATTAAGCAATTACCTAAACTCCTCCCGCTTATTTTTCATACGTTCTGTTACCCTATGGAACTCGCTCCCGACCCCAATTAAATTAATAATAAACCAATCAAGATTCAAAGACGCAATCTTCCTTCACTTCGCCTCTCTCTCAATTCAACCATAATCCTCTTCCTTTCCCCTCTGATCACAAGAAATAGTTTTAAGTATTATTACTATAATTATTTTTTTTTTTAATTTATCTGTATGATTTTATTAAAAGTAAATTTCTAATAATATTATCTAAGTACTATAAAAGATGTCATCTTATTGTACATACCATACTGTCAAATAAATAAATGCAATGAAAATGAAATGAAATGAAATGTATGGATGTGCATGCATGTGTAAATATATTAAGTAATTTATATTGATTAGGTATGATTATTATTATTTATGCAGTTCGAAATTTCAATTGTTTTCATTTTGAAGAACAAAACTAATAATTACATTTAACCTTTCTGCCTACATTTTGGTAGGTACCTATGCCAAATATAAGACATAAACAAAGAATTGTTTTTAACAACATAGTCAATTATTTAAAAAAAATAGGTATTTGGTCTGCCTTAGCTTTCAGAGCTAATCTTAAAGTTAGTTTATTCATAAAGACGCTCTAGATGTGCCTTTAGAGCAAACATCGAACTCACTTGCACCAAATACATTGAATTTGAGAGTGCTTGTAAGTATTTTTGCCAGCTAATCTATATCTATACTTCTATACTATTATATAAAAGCGAAACCATTTTAAAGTTTGTAACGCACGATCTCAGAAAGTAGTCAACCGATTTATTTGAAGTAAATTTTATTATTTTCCATATTGTTATGAGAGTGTTTATGGCTATAATTTTTTTTCATTAATAATTTGTCAAACTTAAATATTATTAATTTTACATTTTTTGTCCATTTTTTTCATTAGTTGACTTATACAACCACTCATATCTTAAAACCTATACAATAATCGACAAAGACTAGCATTGCTTCATAAAGTCAATATTGTTGCGCAAATTTTAATCCCAAAATCACTTCTTACTTAAACATACAAACTGAGAAATAAATAAAAACAAATTATAAAATTATAAACTTTTTGAATTTATTTTATCCAGGAATAAGATTTCATCACAATCGCGAGGTCGCTGCTTTGTTTCATTTCATTATCATTCCAACATTTTTAATTTTCTTTTCTTCTCGTTCCCATACTCTCTCTCTCTCTCTCTTAATATCTGTTCCATTCAATAGTTACGTTTTTTCTCTTACCTACCTACCTACATATTCAATTTTTCTGTATTGTATAGTTTATCTAACTAACCGACACACACACATTTTTGCATGCAACCAGTAGAATCGTTGTCTCACTTTTTCTAACGCCATCAGCAGACTCCCATTTTCGCCGAAGAACACCTTCTTGCACATGAAGTGAGTCCCATTGTGCCCAATAGGCCTTTAAAATTTGAATCCTATCGGAAATGTCATTCCATGCGGGTTTTTCTTCATGTTCCTTCCATGCGAGAAGAGGTTCAATGTCGGGGTCTTCTTGTTGAGCAGATCTTATTTCTTCATTGCTCCATCCACAAATGGGGTCAGCCCTTATTCGCAGAATGTTGATGGATTTCTTTTCTTCTTGTCGCATGCAATGCTTGCAATCTATTTTACAAGGTCTTCGGGATAGTGCGTCGGCATTTGAGTGCAGCTTCCCCCTTCGATGTTGAATTTCGTAATCGTAAGTCTGCAGTCTTTCTATCCACCTTACGACTTGTCCTTCTGGGTTCTTGAAGTTCAACAACCAGTTAAGAGCACCATGATCGGTTCGTAGAATAAACCTCTGCCCATAGATGTATTTGTGGAAGTGTTTCGTTGCCAAGATGAGTGCCAAGAGTTCTCTTCTGGTCACACAGTAGTTCCTTTCGGTCTTCGACAGTACTTTGCTGAAATAGGCGACAACCTTTTCTTCGCCATTGTGCACTTGTAACAGAACAGCGCCAACTCCTAGGTTGCTTGCATCAGCATCGATGATAAAAGGCTGGCCTGGAGTCGGATAGATCAGCACCGGAGCATTGCATAGACGGTATTTCAGTTCTTGGAAGGCTTTTTCACACTCACCAGACCATCTAAACTGCTTGTTCTTTTCCGTAAGCTGATGCAAACACTTCGCAATTCCGGCAAAGTTCTTAACAAAACGTCTGTAATAAGTAGCAAGACCAAGAAAACTTCGTAGTTGATGTTTATCCTGTGGTGTTGGCCAATTTTTGACGGTGTCAACTTTTTCAGGATCGGTCTTGACTCCTTGGGACGAGATAATATGTCCCAAATACTTTACTTCAGCCTGGAACAGTGCACATTTTTCTGGGTTCAGTTTTAGGTTAGCCTCTCGAAGTCTCTGGAACACACCCTTTAGGTTCTTACAGTGTTGGTCGTATGTCTTTCCATAAACGATAACATCATCCAAGTAGACAAGACAAGTTTTCCACGTCAGACCTTGAAGGACACACTCCATCAAACGCTCAAATGTTGCCGGAGAGTTGCAAAGACCAAATGGCATCACGTTGAACTGCCACAGCCCATTACCTGTGGAGAACGCTGTCTTTTCTCGATCTTCAGGGTGAATTTCAACTTGCCAATATCCACTTTTCAAGTCCAGTGTTGAAAACCAGTGTGCTCCTTCCATCGCATCTAAGGTGTCACTAATTCTTGGCAGGAGGTAGCTGTCTTTCTTGGTTACGTCATTCAACCTTCGGTAGTCAACACAAAACCGTGTACTTCCGTCCTTCTTTTTGACTAGGACCACTGGTGACGCCCAAGGACTTTTGGAGTTTTCAATCAAACCATCCTTCTTCATGGTGCTAATCATTTCCTCAGCTTCACCTTGTTTGGCCAGTGGCAGACGTCTTGCGGGATGACGTATTGACCTTGCATCTCCTGTATTTATTCGATGCTGCACCATTTGTGTCCTTCCATATTTTCCGTTTGGGGAAGCGAAAATGTCAGCATACTCGTTCAGAAGGTTTTCTGCCGTTTTAACCTGATGTTGGTCTAGGTTAGATGAATTTAGTATCTTTGCCTTGATGTTATTGAGCTTCTTAGGGTTTATTGTCGTTCTCGGTGTTTCAGCGTCAATTCGTGTTATGGCTGCGACAGATTCGCACTTACCGATAACTTCTCCTTTTGCTAACTTTACATCGTACGGTTTGGTGTTGAGTATCCGTACGGGGACCATATTGTTCTTTGGAGCCACAAGTGTCTTCCCAATGATGACGTTTTGGGAAGAACAATCTGGGCCTGGTTCCACCATTAGGTATCGATGGCGTCCACACTCACCTTCTACTTTTGTCCAAACGAATACCTCAGAAGAAGTAGGAATAATCACGTCTTCTTTGATGACAGTCCTTAGAGTTGTTGTTCCATCGTGCCCATAGATCATTGGAATCTCTGTATTCTGGTATTTGAGTACCTGGTTGCCAATATCCAAAATTACTCGATGTTCTTTCATGAAGTCCATGCCTATGATGCATTCGTCACATATATCTGCCACCAAAAATTTGTGTGAGAATTCTAGATCTGCAATTCGAATTCTAAGTCGGACTTCACAATAAACCCTAGCTGCTTCTCCTGTGGCAGTTCTTAGACGGTAACTATTGGTGTTGTGTAGCCAATTCAGGTGAACTAGGTCTTGACGCACAATGGAGGCTGTGGCACCGGTGTCGATGGTGACCACACGTTTGTTGCCATTTAAAGTTGCCTCGACAGTCAGACTTCTATTGTCTCGCTTAGTTTGAGAGACCTGGATGGTGTTTCTGGGGCCATCGATACCAGAAACCAGCTTCTGCCCCTCGAAGTTGGTTCTTAGTCGTTTCCCTGTTGGGAAACTGTTCGGGAAGTAACACTGATGTTATTGTTACCTTGTTCTGGGTTTGAAACTCCGTGTCCACAATGTTGACAAGCTCTTCTTGGTGGTAACCGACATTGACTCTGTAAATGTCCAGTCTTATTGCAATTCCAGCACTTTGCAAGTCCGTTTCGTTGGTTCCTTTGGACATCAGTTCTTTGACATGAGCATTCTTCGACGACGGCTTCTCTAAGTCGATGTTCTCCGTGAGAAGCTTGCTCAGCTGCTTCCATTGTCAAGGCAAACGCTAATGTTTCCGAAAGCGTTCGTTTTCCAGCAGTTCGTACGGCCCTTTGAAGATGTATGTCAGAAATGGCGCGAACAAATGCCTCAACTGCGAAATGGTTACAAATTTCCCCTCCAACATCTGGATATGCAAGATGAACAAGCCTTTCAATGTCCGCTTGCAGTTGTTGTAGAGTTTCGCCCCTCTTCTGAACTCTGGAATTGAGTTGCACTTTGAAGACTTCTTTCATGTGGCTGTTACCAAAGCGTTTGTCTATAGCCAAAACCAAGGAATTAAAGTCGCCGCTCTTATCTGCTGGTATGGTTTGCAACAACTCAGCAGCTGCTCCTCTAAGAGCAAGAGTTAAGGCTATATACTTGTTAGCCTGATCCCAGCCATTTGTTGTGGAGGCTGCTTCGAATTGCTTCTTGTATATAGACCAAGAAGTTTGTCCATCAAAGGTTGGAGGTTGCATCTCCTTTTTCCTCAAGGTTTCTCCAGAACTTTCCCGAATCTTTATATTTCGAATGCGATCTAGCTCTTTTGAAAACGTCTCCATTTTGTTGTCGACTTGATTCTCCAATAATGAAACACGTTCGGCTTGATTCTCCAACAATGAAACACGTTCATTAAGTGCAGATACATTCTTCTCGATGTTAACAAGCCTGCCTTCTAGCATGTTTCTCTGCTCTTCGAGAAGGTCTTTTTGTTCGCTATGCTGTTTCGAGAACGTTCCTTTGTACATTCTCCTGTTCTTTCTTTTGTTCATTTCGTTGCTCTTCGAGACGTTCGAGAACATTCTTTTGTTCTTTCTTTTGTTCATTTCGTTCTTTTATTTGTTCATTTCGTTGCTCTTCGAGACGTTCGAGAACATTCTTTTGTTGTTGAAGCAGAAGACTAATCATATTTGAAACATCTACATTTTTACTTACGTCTGCTTCCTCAGCTACAGCTTCAAAGACGAAAATGTCCGGGTCTTCATTTTGTTGTTTCAAATATTCGGCCAAACGCAGAACAAGCTCATTTTTCGATCCTGCTCTAGAAAGTTCTCGCTTGCCCAATTCACTTTTCAGCTCATTACAGTTGAGCTCTTTCAGCAACTTGCTCATTTTTTTTTTCGCACACTTCACTGCACTTTTCTGACACCAATGTAATATTTTTGCTAGGTTCGTTAAATAAAACTTATTACTCTTTCTAATATTTCTTCTTTATTTTTACTTTCCAAATCACAACAATAAATCTCAATTTATAATCAACTCAAATACTTTATTCAAATTAAAATCACACTTGTTTTACACAATCCAATAAGCAGAGTTTTGCACACTTCCGTAATCAAAAATCAACTGTGTCGTGCTCACCGCGAACACTCCCTTATATACTCATGTTAGTTGTTCTCGAAAATTCGCGAAGCTTCTCGTCTTGGAATGTTCTAGATGGTTGGAATAAGGGGAAATACATTTGACATTGGAAAAGAGCTTTTTGAGCTTTTTGTTTCTTCCATAAATTAGATATGCAATTTTCCAACAGATGGCGCTGTAGTAGTATAAAGCTCTGTTCACAGCAATATGCACAAACATAAACAAGCTCTTTTTTTTCAAATGTGAAAGAGAATCTAATTCGTTACGGTATGTTATACATATAAATATAAACTAAAATTAATATTACTGTAGAAAATATGCTCAGTCAGATTGAGAAATGTTTTCGTGTGCTAATATTAATATTAAGAAAATATTCGTAGTTACAATTTGCGAAGCAATGCGAGTACGGGTCGGCTAGTAATTATATATTAAATAGTTTTAATATATCTACGCTCTTAAGCTGCCATAGAACTGCGTGCTTTTACTTCGATACATAAATTATATATTTTGTTAGTTATAGTAAATACGTATCATACCATGGTATGATTGTGGTATTATCTTAGAATCAAAATTTGTCTCAGAACTTCTTTTTATTTACATAAAACAATAAGTAAATGTAATAAGTAAAAGCTATATTATAAAGTGGGGTGATTTCTAAGTGCGATTTCATTTTTTCAAAAATGTTGATATTGTACGCTCTTGTAAAATAATTTGTTTCAAGTTGAAAATAATTTTTTTTTATTTTAATTTTGAACTTGAGGAAAAAAAGTATTTTTCTATCTCGTGAACTTATTTTAAAAAAGCTTCTGTGTTTTTCTGGATTCTTTTGAGAATGCACAGTAAATAGTTTTCTTTTTCTGTTCTATATAAATTCCTCAATATTCGCCATTTTCTCAAACATGCATTAATTAAGGTTTCAAAATCTTAAGTCAATTTTTGGCTTTTAACAAGCTAGTGAGTGACTTATTAATTAAAAGATTGTAATGAATTAAAAAAAATTGATTCATAAGCTAATCGATGAATTCTGATTAGAAAAATTATGATTTGGAAAATTTATAAGTTAGCATGACAATTTTATGATTTATAAACTAGATTTAAAAGCTAAAAAGAGATTCAAAATCTAATTTTATACTTATTCGGCAGGTACCAAAAGTTTCGAAGTACTTTTTTAAGAAAACGGAATGTTTTTTTTTCCAATTTTATTGAAAATACATATTAAATTATTTTTAGGTACTTTCGAGAATAACTAAATAATTATGTAGTCAAATCAAGTTTAAGAATTTTGAATCTTCCAACTAACTTATGATTTTTTTTTTTTTAATTCACAAGTCATCTACATATGACTTAATGTTTTTTTAATTGAAAAATTCGCCAACCTTATGTACATAATTTAATTTAATTTTGGTGGGGGCAATACAAGCTAATTCTTAATCTTACTTAATTATAGCTCTTAAATCTAGGTTTGGGAATTGGAAGGATGAATAAGACGGAGTTTCAGGCAGGATGAACTGAGGTTAAAGTCGAAGTAATTAATGTTACAATTAATCCTCCGAAGCATGCGAGTAATACGTTCGTCGGAGTGCTAAGAAGTACGGTGGCTAGGGAGATAGAAGAGCCGAGGATTTATTATATTACGGGAATTAGTGTTGAAAGGGATGGAATTGTAGAGAGTTGTGCAGTTAACAAACCCTGAAAGTAATCGATGAATGAAGAGAATGTCGCTTTTGCGCTCTTCGTTCTTCCAGAGTATTCAATTTGATTAACAGAAGTCGGTCTTGATACTGGGGTAAAATAAGAGGGTTATTCCAAGACAAATCACGATGTGCGAAACGTATGTAGGAAACGACGTTGAATGCTCTCGATTCTGGATATATGAGTTTGTAGATAAGGGGATCATACTTGACAGGCGTATTCAAGAAGCGGGCGAACAAAGGTTATGTATAAAGAATGGGTCACGTAGGGGTCAGAGAATTCTTTGGACCAAGGTTTCACAAAGCCTAGTGTAGAGTTTGCTTTGAGTATAATCTCGTCAGTATGTGTGAGAAAGGTGAGTTCTCTATCATATAAAACACCAAGGTCTCGAATTGACTCAGCGGTGGATATCTATGGGCTGATAATGTAGAAGGTATCGACGAGAAGTAAATCGGATGCGTTTTCGTTTTTTCAGGCACCAGACAGAGAAATTGTTGTGATCAAGTTGTAGTGTAGGAGAGTGGCATTATGTGTGGAAGAAATGGTCTTGAAAGAATTTGTATCGTTGGCGTAGAGTAAGATATGATAATGTTTAATCACCATTTCAATATCGTTAATAGTAAGAATAAAGAGGAGAGGTCCTAAATGGCTGCCTTGTGGAACCCCGGAGGTAGCTAAATCATCAGAGATCAAACTTTGTAGTAACGGTTGTTTAGGTAAGAAGAAATCCATCTTAAGAAGATAGGTTCAAGGCCAATGTGGACAGTTTGAATAGAATAAGCTTATATGAAATTTATATGAGTTAGTAACAAGTAGTTGTTTAAGCTTGTTTTGGGTACATCATTATATAAAAATTTATGTGTGATAAAATTATCATGCTACCTTATAATTTTTCTAATTAATAATTTTTTAATCAGATTTCACTAGATAACTTTTGAATTAATTTTTTTTTTTTTAATTTTTAAGTCACTTAGTGACTTAAGTCACTACGAAGCTTATGATTTAAATTTTTTTGATTCAGAAGTCACCAACTGACTTATGAATTAGATTTTTTTAATTCATAATTCAGTAACTAGCTGCTGAATTACATTTTTTTTAAATAAATAAGTCACCCACTAGCTTGTGAATTAAAGTCAACGTTAAGCTAAAAAGTGGCTTAAACTCTTGCAACCCTTATTAAAAGTAGCATCAAATATTTGAATTGATGTCAAAAGCGAAAAAAGCAAAATATAGTTTTCTTCTGAGTAGGTACTAGGGGTCTTAAATCAATACGAAGGATTCCAAATAACACAACAGTTCTCTAGGAGAGGTCTAACAATGTATAAATACAGAGTCTTAAGAGTGTAAGGATCTTCAAAAGACTTGGCGTAAGATCTTAGTTCAATTAGTACGGTGTTAAAGCTGTTTTAGTATGATTTTACAAATTTTAATCGAATATAGCTCATTCTTTCTCAACCCGTTTATTTAAGTTAAAATCATCGAATAGCTATTTTATTTGTTTAGTATCGTGCTATTTACAAACGCCACAAAAGCTCTATTTACTTAGTTTTTTTGCACGAACTGTCATTGATTTAGGTGTTCAAATTGAATTGAATTAATCAGAAGCAATTTATTAAAAAAATTGGCTTAGTAAAAAACTAGTTAGAAAATGGTTAAAATTTAGAATGTGTTAGTAAACTACTCTGAAGTTAGCAAATTGCTAAGTAGTATCATACTGTTGCGAACAGACCTTTATACTCCTACAGCGCCATCTGTTGGGAATTACATATCTGCTTTGTGAGGGAACAAAACAAAAAGCTCTTTTCCATCGCATCTAAATTTCCCCTTATTCCAAAGTACTAGAACATTCTATCCCCATATGAATTTCCCCTTGTTCCAAGCAAATGGAGTATTCTGGACAAGAACCTTCTAGAACGACTGGTTTGAGTATAAAAGGGAGTGTTCACGGTGAGCGGAACACAGTTTATTTTCGATTATGAAAGTGTGCAAAG
Organism: Chrysotoxum bicinctum; assembly: GCA_911387755.1. Taxonomy (NCBI): domain Eukaryota; kingdom Metazoa; phylum Arthropoda; class Insecta; order Diptera; family Syrphidae; genus Chrysotoxum; species Chrysotoxum bicinctum. The sequence continues at coordinate 45,882,612 of OU426988.1, read as the reverse complement.
CTGAACTATTGGATTGTGGAAAGTGTACCATAATTAAAGAAGTGGATTTAAGTTGGAATAAAAGTATTAGAGTTGATTATAAATTGAGATTTATTGTTTTGATTTGAAAAGTGTAAATAAAGAAGAAATTCTAAAAGGAGTAATAAGTTTTATTTAACAGACCTAGCAAAAATATTACATTGGTGTCAGAAAAGTGGAATAAAATTTATTGTGCAGTGAAGTGTGCGAAAAAAAAAAATAATAAAAAATGAGCAAGTTACTGAAAGAGCTCAACTGTAATGAGCTGAAAAGTGAATTAGGCAAGCGAGAACTTTCTAGAGCAGGATCGAAAAATGAGCTCGTTCTGCGTTTGGCCGAATATTTGAAACAACAAAATGAAGACCCGGACATTTTCGTCTTTGAAGCTGACGCTGAGGAAGCAGACGTAAGTAAAAATGTACTCGTAGATGTTTCAAATATGATTAGTCTTCTGCTTCAACGTTTCGAAGAACAACGAAATAAGCAGAAAAACGAACAAAAGAATGTTCTCGAACGTCTCGAAGAGCAATGAAATGAACAAAAGAAAGAACAGGAGAATGTACAAAAGAATGTTCTCGAACGTTTCGAGGAGCAACAGAAGAATGTTCTCGAATGCCTGGAGAAACAGCATAGCGAACAAAAAGACCTTCTCGAAGAGCAGAGAAACATGCTAGAGGGTGTAGGGTCGCCAAAACTATTTTGCTTGTCATAATTTAAAAACACTTTGTTTCAGTTTTTTTTAAAACAAAAAAAAAAAAATAATTATCAAGCAACCTATTGTTATTTGCTTTGTAGAAAAGAAAATTAAAAAAAAAAGGGATATAGAAATTGTTGTTGCTTTTTGCGATTGTTTGAGTTTTCAAAATGTAGAGAGTTTGTTTGGAATATTCAAGAAGTTTAGTTCATCATAGTTCCATCATTGAAATAGTTTTTGAAGAGCATTATATTAATGGTTTTATTTTAAGTACTAAAATCTGATAAATCTTAAATTAAAGAAATTAAAGAGATTTGCTTGTCTTACCCGATAAATATTTTTTTTTGTGATTTATGTGCATTTAACAGATAAGTCTGTATGACTATACATATAGTTTCTATTTAAAAAAGTGAAATACATAATTTCCAATAAAGTTTGATAATTGCAAATACAAATAATATCTCAGTGCTCTAAAAGTGCGTGGTATAGAAATAAAGTACCTACGAATCATAAACCTATATATACCCAACAAAACTGAATAAATCTACGTAACCAAATACCTACCTACCGACTTAAAGGAAAATATTAAACATTAAAAGATCTCAAAACGTTGTTCCAAAACCTTAACTTCCTAATATAAAAATAAATGAAAATATCTACATTCGTACGTGCAAATGAATAATGAAGTGTTACTCCACATCGTAAAGCTATCTAAAGCCGAGAATCCCTGAAAGTTCCTATTGAAAGAAAGAGATTTTAAGAATCCATAATTCCTGAGAACATCAATTTTACCGGCTTTTCATTTTCGTTATAATTAATTAATAAAAATTACATATGTGTAAATTTTACTTTTCATTTTAAAATAAGTGTTTCAAAAATATTTGTATCTTTATCATATTCCCTACCTTGTGTTTTTTTTTTGTTTGTTTTAAATTTCCTTTCTCTTACTTTTATTTGCTTTACTTTCCTTTCTATCTATATCTGAATTTTTGTATCTGTGCGGAAATTTCACTCAAAATCGGTGTGTGTGTGTATATTTTTTTTTCCTTTCCTTTATTTAAAAATTCATTCCCTACAGATAAACGACTGCTTATGCGCATATGTAGCCGGATATCTCAGGTATGTATGTTTGACTCTTTTTACTTGTTAATTTTTTTTAAATCGTATATATATTCCATTTCCTGTTTGAGTGATTTTCCAGTTCTTTTCTTTTATTTTTCTTTTGTTTTGCTTCTGACATTAAAATTGAAAATTTCAAGGGAAATTTTTCAGTGTTTTTATATTAGCTTAATTAATTTTCAATACTAATTTAAATCATAATCTTAATATAATTCACTCAATTCTAATTTTCAATTGAACTAAAATTTTACTTAGTCTAATAATTTACCTATATTTAGTATTAATTTTTACTCTTTAATTTTAAATAAAATAATTGTTTAAGAATGAAATGAACGGTTTCGGTATTTTTCATTTTGGATAAAACTTTTATTATGGAATCTTAAATTCTGAACAGGAGTGACTGGTGGCAGGAGTGACATGAGAGTCCGAGGTTAATTTGAGTTTCTGCAGGTGAGGCTTAGGCTTATATTTTAGGGGCTGTCGCAAATAGTTGAGCGCGCGGCAGCTAAGGTGTCATCTCAGCAATGAGATAGACAGAGGGAGGGTAGCTCAAGGGTACCAATAACACCAATGGTACCCGTGCATTGGAAGAACAAGTAGGTGTATCAGCTAAGGAAAATTTTTTGATAAGTTTTTTTTTTCTAGATTATTTTCATTTAAATTAGCTTATTTTCATTTGTCCATTTTGTTTGTCTGTTTGTTAAATTTTGATTGCTGTCCTAGTTTATTTTAATTTTGCTTTTTTTCTTTTTTTGTTAATAACGTAAATTTGTTTTTTTTAAGTCAGGCATGAATATTAAGTACGGTGGTCCAGATAGGCAGGCCAAAGAACCCACCCCATATCCGACGAGCTAAGCTAATTTGCAAGCATGCCTGCCCGGCCCTCGCCTTCTGGACGCCCTTCCATCCAAGAAAAATTTACAGAACCTGTATCTGTAAGATGGAAGGGTTGACAACACTAATTGTTGTCTATACCGTTACAGGTGGCGCCCAACGTGGGGCAATTTTTGTTTAAGAGCTGAGCTCTGAAAAGAGCAAAGCTTTTGGAATAATTGCTCTGAAATTTTTTTCTTGTAGTTTGTTTTACTTCTTCCTTAAATTTTTTTTTCTGTGGGATTTCATTTCTTGGTATTTAATTTTTATCGCGATTAATTTTAACTTATGATTTTTATCAAATTTTTATTCTTTATGTTTGGATGCGAACAAAAAAATTTTTTCTTAACTTCATACAATCTTTCTTGTCTTGGATTTTCTGTCCGTCAATGAGTGTTATGTCACACTGTTGGTTGTTGCTGAGGATCTGGGTCTCTGAAGATTGTTTGAAGAAAGAGAAAAATAAAGTGTCTTTGATTGGAATCGCTTCTGATTAAATTGCTCTTTACTTTCTCGATTTCGGTTTAGTATTTTGCAAGCTCTTGTACCACTGTCCGGAAGAGAAGACTTTTGGTAACTCTTCGTCTGTTGCTGTTATACAACCTTGCAATTTTCTAAACAATTTCTGTTCATAGTTTGATATCCTTGTGATGGAAGCTTAGTATTTGCTGTCCGGGATAGGGAATTACAGTACCTGTTCGTCTGTTGCTGCATATCATTTTGCAAACACCATAAGATGTATCGGGTCATGAATTGAATATGCTGATGAGCTCAAACTTCTTCCACTGCACAAGCGGAACTCATATCACCGGAAGACCTCGTCTTACTTGTCATTAGTCACTCCCATAGTCAATCTAGTTAATTTTCTTCTCTCTGAAAATATTTTCAATAAAACTTAAAAAAAAAATAAAAAAAAAAAAAAATTTTGTTCACTACAGGTTATAATTTTTTTTTTATTGTGTTTAGTGGTCTTGATGCAAATCTTTTATATTTCTTCAGTGACATTTTTCAATAATGTGTAGTACTTAATTTTAATGATTCAGATTGTCGTTTTATGTAAGTACTTAATACACTCAGTAGTTTTTTTTATATTACTTCTGATTCACTTAATTTTTTTTAGAAATCAATTGATTTCTTTCGGTTTACTTTTTATATTTTTAACATAAAAGAAAAAAAATTAAAATTAAAATGTTGAATAAACCTAGTGGGTCTAAGAAACGGTCTCAAGTTTTAGCAACTTCAGGTATGGAACAGCGTTTGAATTCAACGCCTGTACGGGATTCGTATTCCCAAGATCCTAGAAAAAAATTACCTAACTTTCCGCTTACCAATCCTTTTCTACCATCCCCTTTTCCCGATTTTAAAGTTAATACATTGTTAAGACCAAATGAGACATCTAACTTCTTCGAAAATGTTGATCAGGAAAACAATGACAGGTCTCAATCTCTCTGCAATTATGTCCGTGAAGTAGTTGCGTCTGAAAATGCTAACGTTATGCTGAGTTTGGATAAAATGTTAGAAGAAGAGAGGAAGAAACTTCGGAACGAACTTGCCAAAGTTGTTCAGGAAAGTTTAATTAGTTTAACAATTCCTAAGGTTCCCGAAATTGTATCTAAAAACAGTCAAAGACAAGAGGGACACTTTTATCAAACAGACCAATTTCCGCAAGCTCGTGAAAGTAGTTTAAATGATTTTCAAAACATGAATCTAAACGATGATAGTGACATTTTTAGATTACGAGAACGGACCAGGGAGAATAACTTTCAAATGGTTAACCACCCGAATAGGATTACAAAACGTTGTGATTATCATAAGTGGGGTCTAAAATATGATAACCACAACATGACTGTGGACGACTTTCTTTTTCGTTTAGACCACATTCGTGAATCCTACGGTGTTGAGTGGGAAGATATTGTTGGAAACTTCCACCATTTTATCGCAGGTGAAGTTAGCACTTGGTTTTGGATACATGTCCAAACTCATCCAAAAAAATGCTGGTGGGATCTGAAGATGGCTCTGGTTGAGCATTTCAGATCGTTAGAAACTGATGACGAGCTTGAGAGAAAAATGGACGATCGTAAACAAGGTTCACGGGAATCTTTCGATAATTTCTATTCTGACATTTTGCAACTAAATTCCAGACTAAGAAATCCACGAGGACATAAAAGGATCATTTTCCTTATTGAAAAGAATGTGTGTTCGGAAATTGGTGGAAAGCTTTTGACATTTAAGACAGACAGTTTGCCTGAAATGGTCTATATGTGTAGAAAAATTGAAAAGTATATTTCCGAAAGGTCAGGTTTCAACCAATATCAGCGTCATAACCAAATTCATAGACGTGTAAATGAGTTAGATTTTGAAACTCGTGATGATGCCTACGATTCTTCTATAGAAGCCGTCGGAGTTTCAAAGTCTCTGGGTGAATCAAATAATTTGAAATGCTGGAATTGTAAAATTGAAGGACATTCCTTCCACCAGTGTCCTAGTAGTCAGCGATCGTTGTTTTGTTTCAAGTGTGGACTTTCAGACACAACAACACCTCGTTGTCCAAATTGTTCGGGAAACAGACTGAGGAGCAATTTGCAGTCCGGGGAAAGCTGCTCCCAAACAAAGAGACCGGACAATCCGTTCAGGAAGTATTAGACGAAAGTATACTGACAAAGTCATCAGATCCAACTCCGACAAAAATAATGAAAAGACCCATTCAGACACATTTTAAAATTGACATGGTAGGTCCAACTCACGAAAGTCCAAAACAATCACTTCATGAGCGCCTTGTTAATTATGAGCAGGTACGAGCTCGAATTTTCAATAATAATCCAGCCGAGACGCAAAATACCTCTAAAAAAAATTTCAAAACTTCGACAAAGGTTTGTAAATAAAAAAGCTGTCTATAAAGCTATTGACTCTACTACTTTACTAGATACTGACGATCCTAGACCTTATACAAGCATTCAAATAGGGGATGTAAAAATTTCTGGTCTTCTTGACTCTGGAGCATCAATAAGTTGTTTAGGTAGAAATGCTTTGGAATTTCTTTCGGAAAATAAAATTCCATTTAAAAGATTTTCGTCCAAAATCAATACTGCGAGTGGTCAGAGTCAGGATATCATTGGCATTGCAAATGTGAATGTTAAGTATAAGAGATTAGAAAAAGAAATGCGTTTGTTCATAGTTCCTACCCTTGCACAGAGACTCTATCTTGGTGTGGATTTTTGGAAATTGTTTAATCTCGCTCCACAGATCATTTCTGAGTTTGTTGAGACTTCTCAAACCCAACAATTAGACCAAAATGTTCATCAACTGACACCAGAACAATCAGTGGCATTAGATGGGGCAAAAGCATTATTCCCATCTTATGCGGTACTTGGCCTAGGACGAACAACGATTGAAGAACACCACATTGACACCGGTGATGCAATTCCTATTAAACAACGACACTATCCGGTTTCTCCGGCGGTTCAGAAGCTTCTCTATGAGGAGGTGGATCGCATGTTTCAGCTTGACGTAATTGAAGAAAGCAACAGTGCTTGGAGCTCTCCTGTTGTTCTAGTGAAGAAGTCAAACGGCAAACACAGACTCTGCCTAGACTTCAGGAAGGTCAATTCCGTCACGAAGAAGTATGCTGGTCCGGTTCCGAATATTGAAGGTTTGCTAAGTCGTTTGACAAATTCACATTTCTTTACTAGTGTAGATTTGAAAGACGCCTTCTGGCAGATACCGTTGGAGGAAAGTGGATTGGCAACTCTGGTGCGATACGTCAAACATCTAATTAAATTTTTGTCCGCCAAATTATTTTAATATTTTCTTCTAAAAAGTTATTTATCGGCTTTAAATTCAAATTAAAATTACTTTTATTGAAAATAAAGACTTTTCTTCATCCATAAAGATACAATTCATAATATAAATTGTGTTAATTTATCAAAATAAAGATTGCATTCTTGGCATACATATAAACTGAGCAAAACATAACCTTCAGATTTATGGACACAACAAAAAAGAGAACTTACAATTTAACTTCGCCTGAACAAGTTCCAAATAACGCCAAAAAACAACCAAAAACATCGGTATCAATAATGTCGAGCAAAAATAAAAATAACATTGGCTCACACGCATCACTGCCACCACACTTTGTTGCTGCGCATGCTGCGCGTGCTGCTGCTCATACTGCTGCCCCCGTTGTTCTACCTGTTGTTCCTCTTGCTGCTGCTGCTGGTGCTACTGCTCCTGCTGCTGGTGGTGATACTGCTCCTGCTGATGTAGCTTCCGATATCTTCTCTTGGGATATGTTTGAACAGAAACTCGGTAATATACTGGATAGGAAACTAGAAGACGTCGCTAAAAAAGATGACCTCACACCTCTTCGTCTGGAAATCGAACAACTCCGAACTGAGAATGCACTTCTCAAGGATGACCTAAATGTTATGAGAAAAAGACTTGAAATCATCGATAGAACATCTCGGCGTGCCAAAATTGTTGTAAGTGGGTTACAAAGTACAAACATAAAGCTTGCTGTCAATGAATTCACTGAGATCTGTTCTAATGTGCTCAAAACAAATGGTCTTGTTCTTGAATCTAGACAGATAAAAACAAATAATGGATCGTCTTTTGTATTCACAATGGAATCTGCATTACAAGTCAACAATATTTTATCTAATAAGAAAAAACTTGATGGGTCAGCTATATTCGTCCAAAAAGACTACACTGCAGATGAAAGAGAGAAGAGATTTAATCTACGTCAATTAGGTAAAATTGCTTCGAAATTGGATAAAAAAATCAAAGTTCGCTTTGGCGAGTCATCAATTTATATAAATGATAAGGCTTTCTTCTGGAGTAATGGAAGTTACGTAGCCAAACACAATAAAGATGCTGAGTTTTTACGAGGTTTAGCCAAAAAAGCGAATTTCATTTGCAATGTAATTGTCAAGGATTATCCAACTTCAACTTTAAAAGACACGGAGGCTGCGTCTACGTCCAGGATTACAAGTCAACATTAGCAACGAGATGTCTGTCAGTTGGTAGCTTATAATGTGGCAAATTTAAAAAGTAAGCTAAGTTTTTGCAATTTTTTTACTTATATAAATAAGTTTGATATTTTCTTCTTGTTTGAAACAAATGTATTAAAGGATAAAAAAATTGAATTTGCACATTTCTTTGATAGTTATATGTTGTATTGGGAAGATGCTGAAAAGTTTCACAGTGCTGGACGCGCGAGTGGTGGATGTTTGTTTGGTTTTAGAAAATCTATTCAAAATAAATATAATCTTAGATTCAATAACTTTTCGGGTAATTTTACCCTCTCGGCTAAGTTTGGTGATATACATTTTTGCTTTATTCCTCGTTATTTAAATTGCACTAGGTGGTCGAGTGATTTCAAAAAATTTGAAGAGTTTTTATATGACATGGGATTTGAATCCTTTTGCATCGTCGGTGATTTGAATGCTCGAACGTCTAATGGTCAATTTATTGATAGAAATTTAATCAGAGGTTTACCTTTTATATCACAAGAGAGAAATTCAAAAGATAAAATATCAGATTCGAAAGGGAAAAAATGTCTAGAATTATTTGAAAATATAGGTGGTGTTATTTTAAATGGAAGAGTACTTGGAGATGAAGATGGAGAACTAACGTTTTGTGGGGCTATGGGTAGCTCAACTATTGACTACTGTATATGCTCGTATGATTTTCTTGGGTTTATTAACAAATTTTCGGTTCAGAGTAAGCCATATTCAGATCATATGCCTTTAAACTTATGTTTTTCTCCACCTTTATCAAAAACAGCAAAACCAGACCATTTAGCACTTGGTAAAAAATTAAATTGGTACCCCAATATGGCTTCTAGGTACACCAACACATTAATTGGTCTAGCTAATTATGAGTACATCCAAGCTGATATCTCCATTGAAGAAAAAGTAACTATATTGATTAATAAAATAAGGCTAGCTGCAGGTGGAAGTGGTAAAAGAATACAATTTGTACCTAAACAGAAGTGGTTTGACTATCAATGTCTACGTGCAAGAAAAAAAATGTTGAAACTTCTTCGCCTCTTTCGAGTACATAATCTGAGTCGTTACAAAAAGCTATATATTCACTCTAGATCTCAGTACATACAAATTTGTAAACGGAAAAAGTTACTTCATAAACACGATAATATTATAAAACTTAACAGTGTTAGAAATGCTAGTGATTGGTGGAGACTGACAAATAGTTTAAAACAGATATCTCCAAAGAAACGAAGCTCTCTCCTGATTGAAGATTTTTATGAGTATTTTAAGGCTTTACTGTCACCCACAGAAGATGAGCAATCCATTTCTTGGGCTATACCAGCATTAACAGATTCTTTTCTTGACTCACCTTTTGAAATGTGGGAACTATTGCATGTACTTCAGAGAGCAAAGCTTAAAAAAGCTCCAGGTAAAGATAGAATCAGTTATGAATTCTACAAAAATGCTCCATCGTGTTTTTTAGAAGAAGTCCTCATTTTGCTTAACAAAATATTCTTATCTGGCGAGATTCCAGTTTCGTTTCGAACTTCTATAATTACGCCACTTTTTAAGAAAGGGGATCCCAATAATTGTGTCAACTACAGAGGCCTCTCTTTATTAGATACGCTGTACAAGATTTTCACTGGGTTAATTTTGAATAGAATCTATGATTGGATAGAACGTCATGACATTCTTTGCGAGTTTCAATCTGGATTTAGAGCTGGTTACTCAACAATCGACAATATTTTTAACTTAACCAGTATGGTCCACTTAAACAAAAGAAAAAAGAAAAATACTTATGCATTTTTCGTTGATTTTTCATGTGCTTTCGACCTGATTCCACGTAATTCGCTTTTCTTTAAACTTTCTTCCTTGGGGCTGTCAACGAAGTTAATAGAAATATTAAAACTACTCTACAAAGATACATCATGTCAAGTTTGGGATGGATCTTCCTTGTCTGACTTCTTTGAGGTCAAAGTTGGTGTAAAACAAGGATGTTTGCTAAGCCCTATCTTATTTAGCCTATACTTGAACGACCTACATTCACATCTACCGGGAGGTATTAGAGTTGTCGATATGGTTGTGAAGGTACTTCTTTATGCCGATGACCTCGTTATTTTGTCTGATAACCCGATAGAACTTCAAAATATGATTGACTCATTGCATAACTACTGTACATTATGGGGTCTAAAAATAAACCTTAATAAATCCAAAATTTTGGTTTTTAGATCGGGTACAAGAATCTCTAACAACCTCAGCTGGAACTATGGTTCTGCTCAGATTGATGTGGTAAATGAATACAGGTATCTAGGGGTAACTCTCAATTATAACCTTTCATTTAATAAACACTTGGACTTAAAGCTAACAACGTCTAAAGGTGCAATAATCTCAACATGGGCAAAATATATTAATCATCCTTTTATTAATTTCTCCAACAAACTAAAAATATTTGATACCGCAGCGAGATCTATTATGCTTTATGGTGTACAAATTTGGGGATCCAAAAAGTATGAGCAAGTTGAAAAACTTTTCAGATTTTTTATGAAGAAAATGTTAAATCTGCCGAGTAATACCCCAAATTATATGCTATATTTAGAAACAGGATTTAAATCTCAATATCTTCGAACTCTATCTCTTCACTTCGAATACATAAATAAAGTATTGGAGTATCCTAGCACTAGATTACCACGTAAATTAGCCCAAGAGACTATCGCTCTTAAGACTTTTTGGGTCGCTGATTGGGAAAATTTGGGCCAATTGCTTAATATGGACATTGACCTATCTGTGTCTTCTTTTAGGAATCTCCATAAAAATATGTTGATAGCATTGGAAACTAATGAGCATGATAAATATACTTCAGATGCTAGAAGTTCTCAATTTCATGATTCTTATCCTCAATTAAACTATAATATAGTGCCATATTTCACTGATGGAAATTCCTCACACTTGGTCAGTTTAATTTTTAAAGCAAGAGGTGGTCTTTTAAATATAAACGCAAGAGCATTCAAAAAAGATACATTTGGTATTTGTACAATCTGTAATTTGGATGAAGCTGAAAATACGTTTCACCTTATTGGTAGATGCCCAATCTATAATAGTATGAGAATTGCTTGTTTTGGTAAAGATGCACTGTCTATTGATGATCTACATAACATACTTAACGGAAACAACTTCGCTTCCCTTTACAACTATTTAGTAAATTGCCTTAAGTACAGAAAAATGTTAATAAATGAATTTGCTTAAACTAATATGTAAATGTGTAATAAGTACTTATGTAATTTTTATGATATTTAACTTAATTTAGAAAGTAGGTAAACTAAATATACCATAAAAAAGTTGTATAATATTACATAATTCTTTATTTGCCATATTTGCAATTGTAATTTTAAATGAATTTACAATATTTTTAATAATATTTTAAAACCGATGTTTAGTCTTAATACTATGTAAATAAATAATTGTAAATAACTAGTTATCGATGTAAATTTGAAAAAAATTATATTAGATGTGTAATGCCAATCTGACAGACAACATAAAATGTTATGTCATAATAATGTGTTATTACATTAATAAGATTTTTTGATACGATTGTTAGCATAATGTATATGAACTTAAATAAAAAATCTTTTTCTATTCTATTCTATTCTATATTCCGTTGGGGGAAAGTTCAAAGGAAAAGACGGCGTTTACCATTCCGGGATTGCCTCTACTTTAATTCAAAGTCATGCCGTTTGGGTTATGCAACGCTGCACAGCGTATGTGTAGGCTAATCGACAAGGTTGTACCGCATCAGTATAGAGAAAGTGTTTTTCCTTACATTGATGATCTGCTGATTGCGACAGTAACATTTCAAGAACATTTGCAAATGCTTAAAATAATGGCGAACCGATTAACAGAGGCTGGACTAACTATTAACGTAGAGAAATCCAAATTCTGTTTTAAGGAACTCAATTATCTTGGCTATGTTGTGGGGGAGGGACATTTGAAGATAAATTCAGAAAGGGTTTCGTCAATCGTAGAGTTTCCAATTCCCAAGAATACACGTCAAGTCAGAAGGTTTCTCGGATTGTCAGGTTGGTATCGAAGATTTGTGAAGGACTATTCAGGAATCGCTGCACCTATCACCAACACTTTGAAAAAGGGTACAAAGTTCGAGTTTGGTCCTGAAGCCCTCGTAGCTTTCAATAAACTCAAACAAGCACTCACTACCAGTCCAATTCTAGTCTATCCAAATTATGAAAAGCCATTCAAAATTCTTTGCGATGCGTCAAATACCGGTGTTGGCTGTGTACTGTGTCAGGAGGACGATGAGAGTGTGGAACGGCCTATTTACTATTACTCCCATAAGCTTAACAAATCCCAGCGTCAATTTTCAGTGACGGAGCAAGAATGCTATGCGGCGGTGTTGGGTGTTAAGAAATTTCGGCCTTACGTGGAAGGGCATACCTTCAAAATTGTGACGGACCATGCGAGTTTGAAGTGGTTGATGAATCAAAAGGATTTAAGTGGTATGTTGGCACGATGGAGTTTAAAGCTTCAAGGGTTCAATTTTGACATTGAACACCGCAAGGGTTCTGAACACATTGTCCCAGACGCGTTATCGCGAGTATATGCTGTTGATGCTCTTAGTGGCGTTCCTTTGTTAGAGAATCCCCATGATGTCCTTCACATTGACCTTAATGATTTGAGTTTCAAATCAGAGGAATATATGAAGTTGATCCAGACAATCAAAGATAATGAAGACCAGCTTCCTGATCTTCAAGTCTCTGATGGGTATGTGTACAAGAAAGTCAAACACAGTACAGGCAACCCAGTCGAAGATGACATGATATGGAAGCTATGGGTTCCATCGACGTTAACAGAATCCATAATTATTTTGGCACATCAACCTCCTAAAGCCTCGCATGGTGGTGTTACTAAGACTTTGTATCGTCTTCGTGATAGATTTTACTGGCCTAATATGGCGGCAGAGGTAAAATCATTCATTGCGAGTTGTGACATATGCAAAGTCTCAAAGGCCCCTAACATGATTTTAAGACCGAAAATGGGAAAGGCATTCGTAGTGGAAAGGCCGTACCAACACATTTACATCGACTTCCTGGGACCGTATCCAAGGTCAATTAAAGGTAATACTTACATCATCGTCTGCTTAGACCAACTGACAAAGTTTGTTCATATTCATCCTTTGCCACAGGCTAACAGTGCAAATGCTATCAAATTTCTGGAGGAGCAAATATTCTCGGTGTTTGGAGTACCAGAATCCTTGTTCTCGGATAATGGGAAACAGTTTGTGAGCAAAGAGTTCTCCAAATTTTTGCGTTCGTATGGAGTCACACATATTAGGACAGCAGTTTATTCACCACAGGCAAACGCGAGTGAAAGAGTGAATCGTTCGATTCTAAGTTCAATTCGGTCTTACCTAGAGAAAGATCAGAGGCACTGGGACAAGCATCTGGCATCAATAGCTTGTGCTCTTAGAACGACGATTCATTCTGCTATTGACATGTCTCCATACGAAGCACTATTTGGGCAATGCAAAATGGAACATGGCTCCGACTATAAACTCCTGAGATCGCTCAAAGCTGTCAACAACCCAGAATTTGAGGTATTGCCTAAGTCTTCTAAGATGAATATGATCCATAGTTCCTTAAAAACTTCCCTTGAACGCGCACACCAAGTGTACGAAAACACTTATAATACACGGAGTAAGGATGTGCAATTTAAGGTAGGCGATGTTGTTTTTAGGCGAAATTTTATGCATAGTGATGCATTTAAGCAATTAAATGCAAAGCTTTGTCCGAAATTTGTAAAGGCGAAAGTTAAGTCGATTCGTGGTAATAGTCTTTACGAATTAGAAGACATGGATACAAATGTTTTAGGTATTTTTCATGCTAAAGATATACGGAGTTAGCTAGTTGTAGATAATATTGACAGTTTTTACTTTTAAAATTACAGCTCCTTTTCTATTTCATTCCTGGAATGCTGGCATTCTACGGATTGAAATATTTTGTAGGGTCGCCAAAACTATTTTGCTTGTCATAATTTAAAAACACTTTGTTTCAGTTTTTTTTAAAACAAAAAAAAAAATAATTATCAAGCAACCTATTGTTATTTGTTTTGTAGAAAAGAAAATTAAAAAAAAAAGGGATATAGAAATTGTTGTTGCTTTTTGCGATTGTTTGAGTTTTCAAAATGTAGAGAGTTTGTTTGGAATATTCAAGAAGTTTAGTTCATCATAGTTCCATCATTGAAATAGTTTTTGAAGAGCATTATATTAATGGTTTTATTTTAAGTACTAAAATCTGATAAATCTTAAATTAAAGAAATTAAAGAGATTTGCTTGTCTTACCCGATAAATATTTTTTTTTGTGATTTATGTGCATTTAACAGATAAGTCTGTATGACTATACATATAGTTTCTATTTAAAAAAGTGAAATACATAATTTCCAATAAAGTTTGATAATTGCAAATACAAATAATATCTCAGTGCTCTAAAAGTGCGTGGTATAGAAATAAAGTACCTACGAATCATAAACCTATATATACCCAACAAAACTGAATAAATCTAAGTAACCAAATACCTACCTACCGACTTAAAGGAAAATATTAAACATTAAAAGATCTCAAAACGTTGTTCCAAAACCTTAACTTCCTAATATAAAAATAAATGAAAATATCTACATTCGTACGTGCAAATGAATAATGAAGTGTTACTCCACATCGTAAAGCTATCTAAAGCCGAGAATCCCTGAAAGTTCCTATTGAAAGAAAGAGATTTTAAGAATCCATAATTCCTGAGAACATCAATTTTACCGGCTTTTCATTTTCGTTATAATTAATTAATAAAAATTACATATGTGTAAATTTTACTTTTCATTTTAAAATAAGTGTTTCAAAAATATTTGTATCTTTATCATATTCCCTACCTTGTGTTTTTTTTTTGTTTGTTTTAAATTTCCTTTCTCTTACTTTTATTTGCTTTACTTTCCTTTCTATCTATATCTGAATTTTTGTATCTGTGCGGAAATTTCACTCAAAATCGGTGTGTGTGTGTATATTTTTTTTTCCTTTCCTTTATTTAAAAATTCATTCCCTACAGATAAACGACTGCTTATGCGCATATGTAGCCGGATATCTCAGGTATGTATGTTTGACTCTTTTTACTTGTTAATTTTTTTTAAATCGTATATATATTCCATTTCCTGTTTGAGTGATTTTCCAGTTCTTTTCTTTTATTTTTCTTTTGTTTTGCTTCTGACATTAAAATTGAAAATTTCAAGGGAAATTTTTCAGTGTTTTTATATTAGCTTAATTAATTTTCAATACTAATTTAAATCATAATCTTAATATAATTCACTCAATTCTAATTTTCAATTGAACTAAAATTTTACTTAGTCTAATAATTTACCTATATTTAGTATTAATTTTTACTCTTTAATTTTAAATAAAATAATTGTTTAAGAATGAAATGAACGGTTTCGGTATTTTTCATTTTGGATAAAACTTTTATTATGGAATCTTAAATTCTGAACAGGAGTGACTGGTGGCAGGAGTGACATGAGAGTCCGAGGTTAATTTGAGTTTCTGCAGGTGAGGCTTAGGCTTATATTTTAGGGGCTGTCGCAAATAGTTGAGCGCGCGGCAGCTAAGGTGTCATCTCAGCAATGAGATAGACAGAGGGAGGGTAGCTCAAGGGTACCAATAACACCAATGGTACCCGTGCATTGGAAGAACAAGTAGGTGTATCAGCTAAGGAAAATTTTTTGATAAGTTTTTTTTTTCTAGATTATTTTCATTTAAATTAGCTTATTTTCATTTGTCCATTTTGTTTGTCTGTTTGTTAAATTTTGATTGCTGTCCTAGTTTATTTTAATTTTGCTTTTTTTCTTTTTTTGTTAATAACGTAAATTTGTTTTTTTTTTTAAGTCAGGCATGAATATTAAGTACGGTGGTCCAGATAGGCAGGCCAAAGAACCCACCCCATATCCGACGAGCTAAGCTAATTTGCAAGCATGCCTGCCCGGTCCTCGCCTTCTGGACGCCCTTCCATCCAAGAAAAATTTACAGAACCTGTATCTGTAAGATGGAAGGGTTGACAACACTAATTGTTGTCTATACCGTTACAGGTGGCGCCCAACGTGGGGCAATTTTTGTTTAAGAGCTGAGCTCTGAAAAGAGCAAAGCTTTTGGAATAATTGCTCTGAAATTTTTTTCTTGTAGTTTGTTTTACTTCTTCCTTAAATTTTTTTTTCTGTGGGATTTCATTTCTTGGTATTTAATTTTTATCGCGATTAATTTTAACTTATGATTTTTATCAAATTTTTATTCTTTATGTTTGGATGCGAACAAAAAAATTTTTTCTTAACTTCATACAATCTTTCTTGTCTTGGATTTTCTGTCCGTCAATGAGTGTTATGTCACACTGTTGGTTGTTGCTGAGGATCTGGGTCTCTGAAGATTGTTTGAAGAAAGAGAAAAATAAAGTGTCTTTGATTGGAATCGCTTCTGATTAAATTGCTCTTTACTTTCTCGATTTCGGTTTAGTATTTTGCAAGCTCTTGTACCACTGTCCGGAAGAGAAGACTTTTGGTAACTCTTCGTCTGTTGCTGTTATACAACCTTGCAATTTTCTAAACAATTTCTGTTCATAGTTTGATATCCTTGTGATGGAAGCTTAGTATTTGCTGTCCGGGATAGGGAATTACAGTACCTGTTCGTCTGTTGCTGCATATCATTTTGCAAACACCATAAGATGTATCGGGTCATGAATTGAATATGCTGATGAGCTCAAACTTCTTCCACTGCACAAGCGGAACTCATATCACCGGAAGACCTCGTCTTACTTGTCATTAGTCACTCCCATAGTCAATCTAGTTAATTTTCTTCTCTCTGAAAATATTTTCAATAAAACTTAAAAAAAAAATAAAAAAAAAAAAAATTTTGTTCACTACAGGTTACAATTTTTTTTTTTATTGTGTTTAGTGGTCTTGATGCAAATCTTTTATATTTCTTCAGTGACATTTTTCAATAATGTGTAGTACTTAATTTTAATGATTCAGATTGTCGTTTTATGTAAGTACTTAATACACTCAGTAGTTTTTTTTATATTACTTCTGATTCACTTAATTTTTTTTAGAAATCAATTGATTTCTTTCGGTTTACTTTTTATATTTTTAACATAAAAGAAAAAAAATTAAAATTAAAATGTTGAATAAACCTAGTGGGTCTAAGAAACGGTCTCAAGTTTTAGCAACTTCAGGTATGGAACAGCGTTTGAATTCAACGCCTGTACGGGATTCGTATTCCCAAGATCCTAGAAAAAAATTACCTAACTTTCCGCTTACCAATCCTTTTCTACCATCCCCTTTTCCCGATTTTAAAGTTAATACATTGTTAAGACCAAATGAGACATCTAACTTCTTCGAAAATGTTGATCAGGAAAACAATGACAGGTCTCAATCTCTCTGCAATTATGTCCGTGAAGTAGTTGCGTCTGAAAATGCTAACGTTATGCTGAGTTTGGATAAAATGTTAGAAGAAGAGAGGAAGAAACTTCGGAACGAACTTGCCAAAGTTGTTCAGGAAAGTTTAATTAGTTTAACAATTCCTAAGGTTCCCGAAATTGTATCTAAAAACAGTCAAAGACAAGAGGGACACTTTTATCAAACAGACCAATTTCCGCAAGCTCGTGAAAGTAGTTTAAATGATTTTCAAAACATGAATCTAAACGATGATAGTGACATTTTTAGATTACGAGAACGGACCAGGGAGAATAACTTTCAAATGGTTAACCACCCGAATAGGATTACAAAACGTTGTGATTATCATAAGTGGGGTCTAAAATATGATAACCACAACATGACTGTGGACGACTTTCTTTTTCGTTTAGACCACATTCGTGAATCCTACGGTGTTGAGTGGGAAGATATTGTTGGAAACTTCCACCATTTTATCGCAGGTGAAGTTAGCACTTGGTTTTGGATACATGTCCAAACTCATCCAAAAAAATGCTGATGGGATCTGAAGATGGCTCTGGTTGAGCATTTCAGATCGTTAGAAACTGATGACGAGCTTGAGAGAAAAATGGACGATCGTAAACAAGGTTCACGGGAATCTTTCGATAATTTCTATTCTGACATTTTGCAACTAAATTCCAGACTAAGAAATCCACGAGGACATAAAAGGATCATTTTCCTTATTGAAAAGAATGTGTGTTCGGAAATTGGTGGAAAGCTTTTGACATTTAAGATAGACAGTTTGCCTGAAATGGTCTATATGTGTAGAAAAATTGAAAAGTATATTTCCGAAAGGTCAGGTTTCAACCAATATCAGCGTCATAACCAAATTCATAGACGTGTAAATGAGTTAGATTTTGAAACTCGTGATGATGCCTACGATTCTTCTATAGAAGCCGTCGGAGTTTCAAAGTCTCTGGGTGAATCAAATAATTTGAAATGCTGGAATTGTAAAATTGAAGGACATTCCTTCCACCAGTGTCCTAGTAGTCAGCGATCGTTGTTTTGTTTCAAGTGTGGACTTTCAGACACAACAACACCTCGTTGTCCAAATTGTTCGGGAAACAGACTGAGGAGCAATTTGCAGTCCGGGGAAAGCTGCTCCCAAACAAAGAGACCGGACAATCCGTTCAGGAAGTATTAGACGAAAGTATACTGACAAAGTCATCAGATCCAACTCCGACAAAAATAATGAAAAGACCCATTCAGACACATTTTAAAATTGACATGGTAGGTCCAACTCACGAAAGTCCAAAACAATCACTTCATGAGCGCCTTGTTAATTATGAGCAGGTACGAGCTCGAATTTTCAATAATAATCCAGCCGAGACGCAAAATACCTCTAAAAAAATTTCAAAACTTCGACAAAGGTTTGTAAATAAAAAAGCTGTCTATAAAGCTATTGACTCTACTACTTTACTAGATACTGACGATCCTAGACCTTATACAAGCATTCAAATAGGGGATGTAAAAATTTCTGGTCTTCTTGACTCTGGAGCATCAATAAGTTGTTTAGGTAGAAATGCTTTGGAATTTCTTTCGGAAAATAAAATTCCATTTAAAAGATTTTCGTCCAAAATCAATACTGCGAGTGGTCAGAGTCAGGATATCATTGGGATTGCAAATGTGAATGTTAAGTATAAGAGATTAGAAAAAGAAATGCGTTTGTTCATAGTTCCTACCCTTGCACAGAGACTCTATCTTGGTGTGGATTTTTGGAAATTGTTTAATCTCGCTCCACAGATCATTTCTGAGTTTGTTGAGACTTCTCAAACCCAACAATTAGACCAAAATGTTCATCAACTGACACCAGAACAATCAGTGGCATTAGATGGGGCAAAAGCATTATTCCCATCTTATGCGGTACTTGGCCTAGGACGAACAACGATTGAAGAACACCACATTGACACCGATGATGCAATTCCTATTAAACAACGACACTATCCGGTTTCTCCGGCGGTTCAGAAGCTTCTCTATGAGGAGGTGGATCGCATGTTTCAGCTTGACGTAATTGAAGAAAGCAACAGTGCTTGGAGCTCTCCTGTTGTTCTAGTGAAGAAGTCAAACGGCAAACACAGACTCTGCCTAGACTTCAGGAAGGTCAATTCCGTCACGAAGAAGTATGCTGGTCCGGTTCCGAATATTGAAGGTTTGCTAAGTCGTTTGACAAATTCACATTTCTTTACTAGTGTAGATTCGAAAGACGCCTTCTGGCAGATACCGTTGGAGGAAAGTTCAAAGGAAAAGACGGCGTTTACCATTCCGGGATTGCCTCTACTTCAATTCAAAGTCATGCCGTTTGGGTTATGCAACGCTGCACAGCGTATGTGTAGGCTAATCGACAAGGTTGTACCGCATCAGTATAGAGAAAGTGTTTTTCCTTACATTGATGATCTGCTGATTGCGACAGTAACATTTCAAGAACATTTGCAAATGCTTAAAATAATGGCGAACCGATTAACAGAGGCTGGACTAACTATTAACGTAGAGAAATCCAAATTCTGTTTTAAGGAACTCAATTATCTTGGCTATGTTGTGGGGGAGGGACATTTGAAGATAAATTCAGAAAGGGTTTCGTCAATCGTAGAGTTTCCAATTCCCAAGAATACACGTCAAGTCAGAAGGTTTCTCGGATTGTCAGGTTGGTATCGAAGATTTGTGAAGGACTATTCAGGAATCGCTGCACCTATCACCAACACTTTGAAAAAGGGTACAAAGTTCGAGTTTGGTCCTGAAGCCCTCGTAGCTTTCAATAAACTCAAACAAGCACTCACTACCAGTCCAATTCTAGTCTATCCAAATTATGAAAAGCCATTCAAAATTCTTTGCGATGCGTCAAATACCGGTGTTGGCTGTGTACTGTGTCAGGAGGACGATGAGAGTGTGGAACGGCCTATTTACTATTACTCCCATAAGCTTAACAAATCCCAGCGTCATTATTCAGTGACGGAGCAAGAATGCTATGCGGCGGTGTTGGGTGTTAAGAAATTTCGGCCTTACGTGGAAGGGCATACCTTCAAAATTGTGACGGACCATGCGAGTTTGAAGTGGTTGATGAATCAAAAGGATTTAAGTGGTATGTTGGCACGATGGAGTTTAAAGCTTCAAGGGTTCAATTTTGACATTGAACACCGCAAGGGTTCTGAACACATTGTCCCAGACGCGTTATCGCGAGTATATGCTGTTGATGCTCTTAGTGGCGTTCCTTTGTTAGAGAATCCCCATGATGTCCTTCACATTGACCTTAATGATTTGAGTTTCAAATCAGAGGAATATATGAAGTTGATCCAGACAATCAAAGATAATGAAGACCAGCTTCCTGATCTTCAAGTCTCTGATGGGTATGTGTACAAGAAAGTCAAACACAGTACAGGCAACCCAGTCGAAGATGACATGATATGGAAGCTATGGGTTCCATCGACGTTAACAGAATCCATAATTATTTTGGCACATCAACCTCCTAAAGCCTCGCATGGTGGTGTTACTAAGACTTTGTATCGTCTTCGTGATAGATTTTACTGGCCTAATATGGCGGCAGAGGTAAAATCATTCATTGCGAGTTGTGACATATGCAAAGTCTCAAAGGCCCCTAACATGATTTTAAGACCGAAAATGGGAAAGGCATTCGTAGTGGAAAGGCCGTACCAACACATTTACATCGACTTCCTGGGACCGTATCCAAGGTCAATTAAAGGTAATACTTACATCATCGTCTGCTTAGACCAACTGACAAAGTTTGTTCATATTCATCCTTTGCCACAGGCTAACAGTGCAAATGCTATCAAATTTCTGGAGGAGCAAATATTCTCGGTGTTTGGAGTACCAGAATCCTTGTTCTCGGATAATGGGAAACAGTTTGTGAGCAAAGAGTTCTCCAAATTTTTGCGTTCGTATGGAGTCACACATATTAGGACAGCAGTTTATTCACCACAGGCAAACGCGAGTGAAAGAGTGAATCGTTCGATTCTTAGTTCAATTCGGTCTTACCTAGAGAAAGATCAGAGGCACTGGGACAAGCATCTGGCATCAATAGCTTGTGCTCTTAGAACGACGATTCATTCTGCTATTGACATGTCTCCATACGAAGCACTATTTGGGCAATGCAAAATGGAACATGGCTCCGACTATAAACTCCTGAGATCGCTCAAAGCTGTCAACAACCCAGAATTTGAGGTATTGCCTAAGTCTTCTAAGATGAATATGATCCATAGTTCCTTAAAAACTTCCCTTGAACGCGCACACCAAGTGTACGAAAACACTTATAATACACGGAGTAAGGATGTGCAATTTAAGGTAGGCGATGTTGTTTTTAGGCGAAATTTTATGCATAGTGATGCATTTAAGCAATTAAATGCAAAGCTTTGTCCGAAATTTGTAAAGGCGAAAGTTAAGTCGATTCGTGGTAATAGTCTTTACGAATTAGAAGACATGGATACAAATGTTTTAGGTATTTTTCATGCTAAAGATATACGGAGTTAGCTAGTTGTAGATAATATTGACAGTTTTTACTTTTAAAATTACAGCTCCTTTTCTATTTCATTCCTGGAATGCTGGCATTCTACGGATTGAAATATTTTGTAGGGTCGCCAAAACTATTTTGCTTGTCATAATTTAAAAACACTTTGTTTCAGTTTTTTTTAAAACAAAAAAAAAAATAATTATCAAGCAACCTATTGTTATTTGTTTTGTAGAAAAGAAAATTAAAAAAAAAGGGATATAGAAATTGTTGTTGCTTTTTGCGATTGTTTGAGTTTTCAAAATGTAGAGAGTTTGTTTGGAATATTCAAGAAGTTTAGTTCATCATAGTTCCATCATTGAAATAGTTTTTGAAGAGCATTATATTAATGGTTTTATTTTAAGTACTAAAATCTGATAAATCTTAAATTAAAGAAATTAAAGAGATTTGCTTGTCTTACCCGATAAATATTTTTTTTTGTGATTTATGTGCATTTAACAGATAAGTCTGTATGACTATACATATAGTTTCTATTTAAAAAAGTGAAATACATAATTTCCAATAAAGTTTGATAATTGCAAATACAAATAATATCTCAGTGCTCTAAAAGTGCGTGGTATAGAAATAAAGTACCTACGAATCATAAACCTATATATACCCAACAAAACTGAATAAATCTACGTAACCAAATACCTACCTACCGACTTAAAGGAAAATATTAAACATTAAAAGATCTCAAAACGTTGTTCCAAAACCTTAACTTCCTAATATAAAAATAAATGAAAATATCTACATTCGTACGTGCAAATGAATAATGAAGTGTTACTCCACATCGTAAAGCTATCTAAAGCCGAGAATCCCTGAAAGTTCCTATTGAAAGAAAGAGATTTTAAGAATCCATAATTCCTGAGAACATCAATTTTACCGGCTTTTCATTTTCGTTATAATTAATTAATAAAAATTACATATGTGTAAATTTTACTTTTCATTTTAAAATAAGTGTTTCAAAAATATTTGTATCTTTATCATATTCCCTACCTTGTGTTTTTTTTTTGTTTGTTTTAAATTTCCTTTCTCTTACTTTTATTTGCTTTACTTTCCTTTCTATCTATATCTGAATTTTTGTATCTGTGCGGAAATTTCACTCAAAATCGGTGTGTGTGTGTATATTTTTTTTTCCTTTCCTTTATTTAAAAATTCATTCCCTACAGATAAACGACTGCTTATGCGCATATGTAGCCGGATATCTCAGGTATGTATGTTTGACTCTTTTTACTTGTTAATTTTTTTTAAATCGTATATATATTCCATTTCCTGTTTGAGTGATTTTCCAGTTCTTTTCTTTTATTTTTCTTTTGTTTTGCTTCTGACATTAAAATTGAAAATTTCAAGGGAAATTTTTCAGTGTTTTTATATTAGCTTAATTAATTTTCAATACTAATTTAAATCATAATCTTAATATAATTCACTCAATTCTAATTTTCAATTGAACTAAAATTTTACTTAGTCTAATAATTTACCTATATTTAGTATTAATTTTTACTCTTTAATTTTAAATAAAATAATTGTTTAAGAATGAAATGAACGGTTTCGGTATTTTTCATTTTGGATAAAACTTTTATTATGGAATCTTAAATTCTGAACAGGAGTGACTGGTGGCAGGAGTGACATGAGAGTCCGAGGTTAATTTGAGTTTCTGCAGGTGAGGCTTAGGCTTATATTTTAGGGGCTGTCGCAAATAGTTGAGCGCGCGGCAGCTAAGGTGTCATCTCAGCAATGAGATAGACAGAGGGAGGGTAGCTCAAGGGTACCAATAACACCAATGGTACCCGTGCATTGGAAGAACAAGTAGGTGTATCAGCTAAGGAAAATTTTTTGATAAGTTTTTTTTTTCTAGATTATTTTCATTTAAATTAGCTTATTTTCATTTGTCCATTTTGTTTGTCTGTTTGTTAAATTTTGATTGCTGTCCTAGTTTATTTTAATTTTATTTTTTTTCTTTTTTTGTTAATAACGTAAATTTGTTTTTTTTTTTTAAGTCAGGCATGAATATTAAGTACGGTGGTCCCGATAGGCAGGCCAAAGAACGCACCCCATATCCGACGAGCTAAGCTAATTTGCAAGCATGCCTGGCCGGTCCTCGCCTTCTGGACGCCCTTCGATCTAAGAAAAATTTACAGAACCTGTATCTGTAAGATGGAAGGGTTGACAACACTAATTGTTGTCTATACCGTTACAAGGGCAAGCTTGTTAACATCGAGAAGAATGTATCTGCACTTGATGAACGTGTTTCATTGTTGGAGAATCAAGCCGAACGTGTTTCATTATTGGAGAATCAAGTCGACAACAAAATGGAGACGTTTTCAAAAGAGCTAGATCGCATTCGAAATATAAAGATTCGGGAAAGTTCTGGAGAAACCTTGATGAAAAAGGAGATGCAACCTCCAACCTTTGATGGACAAACTTCTTGGTCTATATACAAGAAGCAATTCGAGGCAGCCTCCACAACAAATGGCTGGGATGAGGCTGACAAGTATATAGCCTTAACTCTTGCTCTTAGAGGAGCAGCTGCTGAGTTGTTGCAAACCATACCAGCAGATAAGAGCGGCGACTTCAATTCCTTGGTTTTGGCTATAGACAAACGCTTTGGTAACAGCCACATGAAAGAAGTCTTCAAAGTGCAACTCAATTCCAGAGTTCAGAAGAGGGGCGAAACTCTACAACAACTGCAAGCGGACATTGAAAGGCTTGTTCATCTTGCATATCCAGATGTTGGAGGGGAAATTTGTAACCATTTCGCAGTTGAGGCATTTGTTCGCGCCATTTCTGACATACATCTTCAAAGGGCCGTACGAACTGCTGGAAAACGAACGCTTTCGGAAACATTAGCGTTTGCCTTGACAATGGAAGCAGCTGAGCAAGCTTCTCACGGAGTACATCGACTTAGAGAAGCCGTCGTCGAAGAATGCTCATGTCAAAGAACTGATGTCCAAAGGAACCAACGAAACGGACTTGCAAAGTGCTGGAATTGCAATAAGACTGGACATTTACAGCGTCAATGTCGGTTACCACCAAGAAGAGCTTGTCAACATTGTGGACACGGAGTTTCAAACCCAGAACAAGGTAACAGTAACATCAGTGTTACTTCCCGAACAGTTTCCCAACAGGGAAACGAGTAAGAACCAACTTCGAGGGGCAGAAGCTGGTTTCTGGTATCGATGGCCCCAGAAACACCATCCAAGTCTCCCAAACTAAACGAGACAACAAAAGTCTGACTGTCGAGGCAACTTTAAATGGCAACAAACGTGTGGTCACCATCGACACCGGTGCCACCGCCTCCATTGTGCGTCAAGACCTAGTGCACCTGAATTGGCCACACAACACCAATACCTACCGTCTGAGAACTGCCACAGGAGAAGCAAGTATTGTTTATGGTGAAGTCCGACTTAGAATTCGAATTGCAAATCTAGAATTCTCACACAAATTTTTGGTGGCAGATATATGTGACGAATGTATCATAGGCATGGACTTCATGAAAGAACAGCGTGTAATTTTGGATATTGGCAAACAGGTACTCAAATACCAGAATACAGAGATTCCAATGAACTATGGGCACGAAGGAACAACAACTCTAAGGACAGTCATCAAAGAAGACGTGATTATTCCAACTTCTTCTGAGGTATTCGTTTGGACAAAAGTAGAAGGTGAGTGTGGACGCCATCGATACCTAATGGTGGAACCAGGCTCAGATTGTTCTTCCCAAAACGTCATCATTGGAAAGACACTTGTGGCTCCAAAGAACAATATGGTCCCCGTACGGATACTCAACACCAAACCATACGATGTAAAGTTAGCAAAAGGAGAAGTTATCGGTAAGTGCGAATCTGTCGCAGCCATAACACGAATTGACGCTGAAACACCGAGAACGACATTAAACCCTAAGGAGCTCAATAGCATCAAGGCAAAGATACTTAATTCATCTAACCTAGACCAACATCAGGTTAAAACGGCAGAAAGCCTTCTGAACGAGTATGCTGACATTTTCGCTTCACCAAACGGAAAATATGGAAGGACACAAATGGTGCAGCATCGAATAAATACAGGAGATGCAAGGTCCATTCGTCAGCCCGCAAGACGTCTGCCACTGGCCAAACAAGGTGAAGCTGAGGAAATGATTACCACCATGAAGAAGGATGGTTTGATTGAGAACTCCAAAAGTCCTTGGGCGTCACCAGTGGTCCTAGTCAAAAAGAAGGACGGAAGTACACGGTTTTGTGTTGACTACCGAAGGTTGAATGACGTAACCAAGAAAGACAGCTACCCCCTGCCAAGAATTAGTGACACCTTAGATGCGATGGAAGGAGCACACTGGTTTTCAACACTGGGCTTGAAAAGTGGATATTGGCAAGTTGAAATTCACCCTGAAGATCGAGAAAAGACAGCGTTCTCCACAGGTAATGGGCTGTGGCAGTTCAACGTGATGCCATTTGGTCTTTGCAACGCTCCGGCAACATTTGAGCGTTTGATGGAGTGTGTCCTTCAAGGTCTGACGTGGAAAACTTATCTTGTCTACTTGGATGATGTTATCGTTTATGGAAAGACATACGACCAACACTGTAAGAACCTAAAGGGTGTGTTCCAGAGACTTCGAGAAGCTAACCTTAAACTGAACCCAGAAAAATGTGCACTGTTCCAGACTGAAGTAAAGTATTTGGGACATATCATCTCGTCCCAAGGAGTCAAGACTGATCCTGAAGAAGTTGACACCGTCAAAAATTGGCCAACACCACAGGATAAACATCAACTACGAAGTTTTCTTGGTCTTGCTACTTATTACAGACGTTTTGTTAAGAACTTTGCCGGAATTGCGAAGAGTTTGCATCAGCTTACGGAAAAGAACAAGCAGTTTAGATGGTCAGGTGAGTGTGAAAAAGCCTTCCAAGAACTGAAATACCGTCTATGCAATGCTCCGGTGCTGATCTATCCGACTCCAGGCAAGCCTTTTATCATCGATGCTGATGCAAGCAACGTGGGAGTCGGCGCTGTTCTGTCACAAGTGCACAATGGCGAAGAAAAGGTTGTCGCCTATTTCAGCAAAGTACTGTCGAAGACCGAAAGGAACTACTGTGTGACCAGAAGAGAAATCTTGGCATTCATCTTGGCAACGAAACACTTCCACAAATACATCTATGGACAGAAGTTTCTTCTACGAACCGATCATGGTGCTCTTAACTGGTTGTTGAACTTCAAGAACCCAGAAGGACAAGTCGCAAGGTGGATAGAAAGACTGCAGACTTACGATTACGAAATTCAACACCGAAGGGGAAAGCTGCATTCAAATGCCGACGCACTATCCCGAAGGCCTTGTAAAATAGATTGCAAGCATTGCATGCGACAAGAAGAAAAGGAATCGATCAACATTCAGGGAATAAGGGCTGACCCTATTTGTGGATGGAGCAATGAAGAAATAAGATCTGCTCAACAAGAAGACCCCGACATTGAACCTCTTCTCGCATGGAAGGAACATGAAGAAAAACCCGCATGGAATGACATTTCCGATAGGAGTCCAATTTTAAAAGCCTATTGGGCACAATGGGACTCACTTCATGTGCAAGAAGGTGTTCTTAGGCGAAAATGGGAGTCCGCTGATGGTAAATCCTATGTGATGCAGCTTGTGCTACCTCAATCAAAAATTAAAGAGGTTCTTCGAGAAATGCATGATGGACCTTCAGGAGGCCATTTGGGAGTCAACAAGACGTTAGAAAAAGTGAGACAACGATTCTACTGGTTGCATGCAAGAGACGACGTTGAAAAGTGGTGCCGAAATTGTGACGCTTGTGCTGCAACCAAAGGCCCTGGTAGAAAACTGCAAGGAAAGATGATGCAATATAATGTTGGCTCACCGTTTGAAAGGATTGCTGTTGATGTAGCTGGCCCATTTCCGGAAACGAATGATGGAAACAAATACATTCTGGTGCTAATGGATTACTTCAGCAAATGGCCTGAGGCATACGCTATCCCGAACCAAGAAGCCAAGACCGTGGCCGACCAGATTGTGTCTAACTGGGTAAGCAGGTTCGGTGTGCCTATGGAGCTCCATTCTGACCAAGGAAGGAACTTTGAGTCGAACATATTCCAAGAGGTGTGCGCGTTCCTTGGCATTAAGAAAACGAGAACCACACCACTTCACCCGCAATCTGATGGAATGGTCGAGAGATTCAACAGGACGTTAAAAGAGCACCTCACTAAGGTCGTAGGCGACAACCAAAGAAACTGGGATAGGCACATACCACTATTTTTGATGGCCTATCGAAGTGCAGTACATAGCTCAACAGGACAAACACCATCTGAAATCCTGTTCGGAAAAAGCATACGCCTGCCTAGTGAGATAAGGTTTGGACACCCACCACAAGAGTCTCAGGAAACAGGGGATTACGTGAGTGACCTAAAAGAGAGGCTAATCGGCATCCACGAAAGGACCAGGACTAGAATGAGCACTTACAGCGATCGAATGAAGACAAGGTACGACACAAGAGCAAACACGACAGGATTCCAAGTAGGAGATCGTGTATGGCTGTATAATCCACATCGTCAAAAGGGATTGTCGCCGAAGCTTCAACAAAACTGGGAAGGCCCTTATACTGTCGTCACGAAAATCAATGATGTCGTTTACCGAATTCAAAGAGGGTTAAGAGGAAAGCTAAAAGTTGTGCATAGCGATCGACTGCACCGATACAGTGCCGAAGCTGGTAATAGAGTTGTTCGGGACGAACAAACTTAAGACGGGGGCAATGTTGCGAACAGACCTTTATACTCCTACAGCGCCATCTGTTGGGAATTACATATCTGCTTTGTGAGGGAACCATTGACTTATTATATATGGACTGCTAGTTGTGTATAATTCTCATACAAAATTTGCAACCAAAATGGTCCAACGGATACAATCGAAACTAGCCCTCGTGCCGACACTAGTGGCAAAAATAAACAACATATTGAACGCCATCTCTTGTTCTACTAGTGCCAACAGAAATGTTTACTCATAGAAACTAAGGACATCTATTGACATTGCTTTGAAGAAACGGTGCTAGTCTATGGTTAGAGAGATAATCGGCTGAGAATAGTGCTAAGGGATCTGGAAAAAAAATCCCCTTTAAAATATTTTATGAATCATTTTGGTTTACTTAATGATTTGATGTTCGAGCAGGTGCATATAATTATATGTTACACAAAATAGCGAACTCATTTTAGGCAATCGTTTAGTTTGTGTCAAAACACAAACTTTTTAGTTGCTCGAACCAAGCGGTTGAGAAACTAAAAATTGAATGTGCGCGCCTAGCCTTACAGTTCTTGTTTAAGATAAGGTGCGTTTTATTATTCACAAATCTATCTGGATCCGGATCTGGATTAAGTTTTAACATGTATTACAAAAACAATTTGGGATCCTGTTTTCTGTCGGGATCTATTTCAAAGATCCAAAAATCAGTTATTACACTGGCGAGTAGATGGCTTTTTATGGCAAGGTAGTGTAAGCTATAATGTAAAGAAAAAAAACAAGACAGAATTTAAAATTTACAAACCCAAGGATAAAAAGAGACGGACTTATAACACTGCTGTCACTAAGATCCGTATCGTTTTATTTTCAAAGGAAGATCCGGATCCAGATGCATTTGTGAATAATAAAAAGCACCTAAAGAAAGTTTTTTGTAAATTTGATACAAATTGTAGGATTGGTTTTTCTCTAAAGTGAGTTGTTAGTTTAAATCAAAATTAGGATTTATTTGCATAACTAATTTTTTTGCAAATATTTTCGCTCTAGCCAAAAAGATCTTAGCTTATCTCTTGATTTCTAATATAAAAATTAAAATTATTTGTAAAAGTGAAACTAACTGCTTTAATAAAAGTATTTTTACAAACAATAATAATATTTGTTAATAGATAATACAAGTAAATGCAACGAAAACTGTGTTGCAGTATATATTTATACGTTGAAAACAAACATGAAAAAGGGAAAATTAAAAAGGGAAATTTTCAGATTTGGCAATTGGACTATTTGCACATTAGCCCCTTTAGCACTGGTTCCATTTCATAGTACTCAAATTTTCCGTCAGTGTCGGCACGAGGGCTAGTGTCGTTTGGTAATCCGTTGGACCATTCTGTAATCAGCTACTAGCAGTCCATATCTAGTATGTCAATGGAGGGAACAAAACAAAAAGCTCTTTTCCATCGCATCTAAATTTCCCCTTATTCCAAAGTACTAGAACATTCTATCCCCATATGAATTTCCCCTTGTTCCAAGCAAATGGAGTATTCTGGACAAGAACCTTCTAGAACAACTGGTTTGAGGGCACGAGTACGATAACTTGGCCGCCAAGATTTGATAACGGGTTTTTGTAGAGGGGTCAAAAATAAGCACTTTTTACTATGGGAGGGGGGGTCTATCTCCCCCCGTTTAGGAGGTAGGGGCACTTTTAGAAAAAATGGTTTAAATTGAAAAAAAAAAAATATTAAAAAACAACGGCAACATCTACAATAAAGTGCTATACTGCATTTGAAAGCCAGAAGATTGTTCTGTAATCCTGCATTTAAATTTTATTACTCATATCAATAGTTTTTGAGAAATTCGCATTTAAAGTCCAAATTTTGATAAAAAAACGTGAAAAAAAAAGTTTAGACCGGTTGTTTTCAAAACTGTGAAATGAAATTGTAAATTAGCTTATATGTGTTTCATGTATCTATCAGTTCTTAATCGAACACAAAAAACGGCATGGTTCTATGTCTTCTAATTTTTGAGAAAACCTCCATTTAGGAGGTAGGGGCACTTTTAGAAAAAATGGGTTAAATTGAAAAAAAAAAAATATTAAAAAACAACGGCAATACTAACAATAAAGTGCTATACTGCGTTTGAAAGCCAGAAGATTGTTCTATAATCCTGCATTTAAATTAAATTACTCATGTCAATGGTTTTTGAGAAATTCGCATTTAAAGTCCAAATTTTGATAAAATAACGTGAAAAAAAAAAGTTTAGACCAATTGTTTTCAAAATTGTGAAATGAAATTGGAAATTAGCTTACATGTGTTTCATGTATCTATCAGTTCTTAATCGAACACAAAAAACCGCATGGTTCTATGTCTTCTGGTTTTTGAGAAAATCGAAAATAACTAAAACTACTTTTCTACAAAATGTTTGATATTTTTTGCTTCATTACATAAATAAATCTGTGCTAGCTTCCAACATTCAATATACAGGGTGTCCCACAGTCACCGCCCCAAAAGAAAACCATGGATTCCTGAGGTCATTTTAAGTCGAAAAACTTAAGAGGCAATTTTCTCGTTTTCGTCCCGTTTTCGAGTTATAACGGTTTTTATGATTTTTCCCTTAACTGGCTTTATCTTTGCCAAACTGCGTCCGATTCGTAAGATTTTTTTTATAACCAATCAAGAATTTATTACAGTTTTAGTTTGTTCAGAGACTTTTTTTTCTGCGGACAACCGTTTCTCCGCAATTTTGCATCAAACACAATTTTTTCGTTTTTTAAGTAGTTTTTTCACTTTGATATCATTTTATTCAAAAAAACACGTTAATGAGTATTAATTTTTTTCACTTATTATTAAAGCCCAGTTCATTTTCTTAAAAAAAAATATTTTTTTTCCTTAAAAAGAATACTAAATGTAATTAACAAAAAATAAACAAACTGAGTGAATTTAAAAAAAAAATAATTTTTAAATACAAAAGTAACTTTTTCTGAGCTATTGTGGTTAAGAAAATGACAAATAGATAAAGTTGTCCCATTTCAGCGTATATTAATAATATTTCCAGATATTCTTGATAAGTGTAATCCATTGTTCGCAAATAATTGAAAAAAAAAATACAATTTGAATAACAAATCCAAAATGGTGTATCAAGTGAAAGAATACGACGCGGACACTAGATCACGCGAGAAAGACATTTACAACCTTCAAATCATAATGCAAATCTTTACTGTTTACATTAGTTAACGGTCTTACTAATTAACTTTATCTATTTGTCCTTTTCTTAACCACAATAGCTCAGAAAAAGTTAATTTTGTATTTAAAAATTATTTTTTTTTTTTTAATTCACTGTGTGTTTATTTTTTGTTAATAATTACATTTAGTATTCTTTTTTAGGGAAAAAAATATTTTTTTTTCAGAAAATAAACTGGGCTTTAATAATTAACGAAAAAAATTAATACTCATTAACGTGTTTTTTTGAAAAAAATGATATCAAAGTGAAAAAAACAACTTAAAAAACGAAAAAATTGGATTTGATGCAAAATTGCGGAGAAACGGTTGCCTGCAGAAAAAAAAGTTCTGAGACAAACTAAAACTGTAATAAATTCTTGATTGGTTATAAAAAAAATCTTACGAATCGGACGTAGTTTAGCAAAGATAATGCCAGTTAAGGGAAAAGAGAGCAAAAATCATAAAAACCGTTATTACTCGAAAACGGGACGAAAACGAGAAAATTACCTCATAAGTTTTTCGACTTAAAATGACCTCAGGAATCCATGGTTTTCGTTTGGGGCGGTGACTGTGGGACACCCTGTATAAACAGTAAAGTATGAATGGGGGGGCCTGCTGCCCCCCTGCAACCCCCCTGCTTGGGCACACTATAGGATTTGGGGTAGGTGCGAGGTTGGGTGCATGCAAAGTTTCTTTTGCATTCACAGAATCTGTATTTAAAAAAATTCAAATTTATTCTATTTATCCAATGTCCACTAAATACATATAAAATACAATAAACGATCTTGAAAACCAAAACAAACTTCTGATCATGTTCACCAATACATGGCACTATTTTTCTATCGAAAATACTGCCTAGAAAGGAAATATAAGGAC
The DNA here is from genome assembly GCA_911387755.1 of Chrysotoxum bicinctum. NCBI lineage: Eukaryota > Metazoa > Arthropoda > Insecta > Diptera > Syrphidae > Chrysotoxum > Chrysotoxum bicinctum. The sequence goes on along the minus strand of OU426988.1, from coordinate 45,850,094 downwards.
GACTGGGGTTCGCAAATAATAGAGTTTTTATCAGATGTTAAAAAAGTTTACCCTTGTTATACCGATGGTGATATATGTGAGGGTTTACAGTTAAAAGACATCGATCCTCCCACCCTTCAGAGCGAAAATTTAGAAAGCGTTTTACCGCCAAAACATCCTCGGCTTCCCACCATAAAAGAGTAACTCAACGAACTCGACAGTTATAGTACGGACGATGGCTTTATTGACGAGACTTACACACCTTTTTAATACATTTTGACCATTTTTAACTAACTATGACTGACTAACTGACAAAATAACTGACCCAGATGCAATTCTACCTCCTCATGGTGCATTCTGGGTAACGCTAAATGAATTGCGGTACTGAACTAACAAAGATTCATTATGTTTATTAACATTAATCCTTAAAATGGAATCACCGTCACCACCAAAAATCAAAAAAAGTAGTTTTGGTAATTTTCGATTTTCTCAAAAACTAGAGGACATAGAACCATGCGGTTTTTTGTGTTCGATTAAGAACTGATAGATACATGAAACACATATCAGCTAATTTACAATTTCATTTCACAATTTTGAAAACAACCGGTCTAAACATTTTTTTTCGCGTTTTTTTTATCAAAATTTGGTCTTTAAATGCGAATTTCTCAAAAACTATTGATAAGAGTAATAAAATTTAAATGCAGGATTATAGAACAATCTTCTGGCTTTCAAACGCAGTATAGCACTTTATTGTAGGTGTTGCCGTTGTTTTTTAATATTTTTTTTCAATTTAAACCATTTTTTTTTTAAAAGTGCCCCTACCTCCTAAACGGAGGGAGATAGACCCTACCCTCCCATAGTAAAAAGTGCTTGTTTTTGACCCCCCTACAAAAACCCGTTATCAAATCTTGGCGGCCAAGTTATCGTACTCTCCCCGGTTTGAGTATAAAAGGGAGTGTTCACGGTGAGCGGAACACAGTTTATTTTCAATTATGAAAGTGTGCAAAGCTGAACTATTGGATTGTGGAAAGTGTAATTAAAGAAGTGGATTTAAGTTGGAATAAAAGTATTAGAGTTGATTATAAATTGAGATTTATTGTTTTGATTTGAAAAGTGTAAATAAAGAAGAAATTCTAAAAGGAGTAATAAGTTTTATTTAACGGACCTAGCAAAAATATTACAATACTAATACCTTAATAATAGGCTGTTTAAAATTTTGCGCCTTTGAAATTCTAATTATAAGACCCAACATCGAATTTCTCTGGAGATAACTTGGTCAATTTTAAGCGAAAAATTCATATTAGAATCAAAGATAACTCTAAGGTCCTTTTGACTCATTATTCTATGTAGATATTAACCATCAATTTCGTAATCAAAACAATTAGGATTGAGTATTCTTAATCCACAACACTTCTACACTTTATTATCTATTATTAAATTGTAATCCATCCATTTAGATTACATTATTAAGATCATTTAGATTATTTTAGGTCATTAAGATTTTTTGTAAAGAGAAAAATTTTAAAATGATATTGCCAAGTTTAAAGAAAATCCGAAAATCAAAATCATGTTTAGTTTGATTTTCTTAGGAATGAATAACTTGACTAATTATACGAGTATGTAATTTTAAGTCGCAAGTAAATATTTGGCTGAAGAAATTAGATGCTATAAATGTTCTTATATGGTATACCTACCTCAAACATCATTGAGTATTGCAATGAGACAAAGGGCCTTACCAACAATCAAATTAAGAGATGACTTTAATATTTGAGCGAAATGAAGCATTATTTAATGGACTCTATACAACTGACCATATATTATGCTGCATTTTATTTTTTAGGTTCCGTACAATAAATGGTTCATAATTTAGAGTTCACATAAATATTAAGTTCATAACATGTATGGTTAACTTTATAGAGCTCTTTAAATAATGGTCCATTTCGCTCAAATATTAAAGTCGTCTCTTAATTTGATTGTTGGTACGGCCCAAAGCCATATTAAAAAATTCGTACCTGCAAAACTTCTTATACCTGCTATAAGTATTCACACTCATCCTCAATATAAAAAAAATCAAAACACACAAGTCGTTTTTTTTTGTTCTTGTCTACCTGCACAATTTTGTTGTTGTCTTTTATATTCCATACAAAAATCTTCTGTCTGCACAATTCTGTTATATTGTATACAAAAAACTTATGCTACTCTGTCATAATATGTTTTGTATCTGTGCTACATTTTCATTAAACGCTAAGAACATTGTATATAAACTTATAAAGTGACATTCCATTACTTGTCAGGGTGCCAGGTGACTCTTCAATCGATTGGCCTCATGAGAATACTATAAAGTTTATATACAAAGGCTCGAACCAAGCAGTTGCGAAACTAAAAATTGAATGTGCGTGCCTAGCCTAAGGCTATTATATGCACCTGCGCGGACATTCAACTAAGTAGTTCATCTGTTTTCTATAAGCTACCAAACAGTTGTGCAACTAAAAATTGAATGTGCGTGCCTAGCCTTACGCACTATGGGTATTCATACAATGGAACACGATTTTACCTCTTATGTTTCTGGAAATACCATGGCCATACTCTACTTATATGTTTATATGATATGTGTTTTGATACATTTCTTTCATTTGTCTCCTTTAAAGAACATTTCATTGACGAAATAAAAGATAAATATTCATTATTACTTGATGCACCTGTGTACTTATTGAAATCTTTTATGATAAAAGTCACAGAAGTTTGTCGTTTATTCTTTTATGATTTTTAACAGATTTCATAACAGATTTTGGCATGCTGAATACCAAAAATGCTATTCGTAAAAGATTTTTTCTATGTTCGAACGTTTGACTGTTCATAAAAGTTTTCTTAGCAGATTTATAACAGATTTTAGCGTGCTGAATACCAAAATTAAAATTCATAAAAGATTTGTTGACAGCTCAAACATTTGTATGGAAATTCATAGCAGAATAACAGAATAGAAAAATAAAAGATCTCGCCGAATAGGCCTAAATATTTGAAAAAGACGAAAGACAAATCAACTGGTGTAAAATTTCATAGCGGATTCATTTAATGTCTTAAAAAATCCACTTCACGTTATTGATGGACGATAACATTTTATTTTATGCTCGCAAAAAATGAATTTTCAGAGTTGAACTTTAAAAATCCAAAAAATGTTCTTCAGAGCAATCAGTTGACATCTGCAATGAAATATTCTCGATACGTCAAAATTTTATTTGTCCCTTATCTGTCATACCATATAATTATTTTAATTATCGAATTAGATATTCTTTATTATATCAAAATATACTTTTAGCATTCACTATATCAAAATATAGATCGTTCTCTATCTGTCAAGCCATGAACTGGGTGATGACTACGACAACAATGTATTAAAAAAATTAGTTTTTGCCACTTATAATTCCATTACAAGGTGGGAATGATGTCAATCGGTTTGCAAATCTCTGACAGAGGGAGTAATACTATGTTTTCACCAAAAGATAATCTGAGATTTAAGGCAAGAGATTTATGTTGTGTTTTCACCGCACTGAAAGATTAATAAGAAGATTAACTTTGACAGCATCTATCAAAATGCTAATGACGGTGTTCACATTGGACTCACTCCGCCGACTTATTTTGATGTCTCTGTGTTTTTTCTCGTTCGCACTTCATGGTAAGAAAGAGACGGCAAAGTGAGGCAGGATTTTTAAAACAAATTGAAAATTAATGGATTTTTTTTGACATTTGCCTTGGTGACATAATATGACACATTGATACAGTGTATCACAAAAGTAAGTAAGCACTCATTAAAAAAAAATATATAATCAAACACTATTTGGAAAATAAATCGAAGTGCGAGAATGGTAAAATTGTTAACAAACGTCCATCTACTATACACAAAATAATGACCAAATATAATAACATTGGAAGTTTGCAAAATGACCCTCGATTAATGACAATGACATGCAGGAAAGCCGTATTATTGTTAGGAAAGTGACGAGGAATCCCAAAGTAAGCCCATAAAAGATATCAGCAGAAATAACCAAATAAAACAGGTAAGTCGTTTAAGCCTCAAGCTATTCGACGAGTGCTCTACCAATCCGGTTATCATGGTCGAAATATTATAAAGAAACCTTACATAAGTAAAATAAATCGCCAAAAGCGGCTCTTTCTTTGAAAAAACCCATGAATCTAAACAAGCAGAATTTTAGAACACAGTTTATTTGAAATGTTACTTTTTAGTTCGAAATACATATCAATTATAGACAAAAATATTAAGTTTTTTTTAACATTACTTTCGATTGTTTGAAGGAAATTATCTTTAAACTAAGAGGTGCTTACTTACTTTTGTAATTCACTGTATATTTGTAGTGGCATAGCAAATGGCCAACAATTATGACAACTACAAGACGTCAAAGTGAGTCTGGAGTGTTCACACTGCTTTTGTGTCTGAACACGACAGGGTGGCCTTACGTCAAAATAAATCGGTTGAGAAAGCCCAATGTGAACACCGTCAATGTTGTTTCAATTTTTCTTATAAAGTAGAAGCGAGAGAAAGAAAGTTTCATTTGTGCCAAACGATGAAAAATCATCGAGATAGCTTAGCACCGTATGGATGTTAGGTCAGTTCGAATTTCGGCCGATCGTAAGATAAAGTACAGAAACCTAAAAAAAAATTAAAGGATTGGTTTGATTTTGATAAGGTGAACGCTCCATCTAGTGGTTTGTCAAAAAAAAGTTTTGACTTTTTCGCTGCATGACAAGTACATATGTTGGCGGCGTTAAGCCAGATATACATTGTTCAAATGCATGAAAAGCACGTACAAGTCTATTATTTCAGTGGCGAGAGAACGTTGCCCTTTGTGGTTTTTTTTCAGCTAAATTGTGTTTTTACGAATTTATTTGAGATTTTTGTAATTTTATCCGAGTAATTTGTTTTATTTTGTCTGTCCATTTTATCATACAATTTTCGTTTGCTGTTTTAATATTTTAATCAGTGCTTATGCTGTGCTGTGTTCTCATCTCTTCAACGTACTATACGCAAACGAACCAATAAATACATGATCAATCATCAACCCTGCGTATACAATATTTCTATGCAGTACGCTAGATTAAAAAGATTTTGATTTTTCTTCAAGCCTCTACATCCAATCTTTACGTGTGACTTTTTCACTAATACACTTACAATTACTGAGAAAAATGCGGAGTTATCGTTCATTCTTCTTTATGGTTTTCTTTTTTATATTTGGAGTCATCTCTCCGCACTCTTTACTCTAGTGAGTAAATCGAAGTTCACTGTGTGAACGCCAAACAGAAATGAAACATACTTGACAATTAAAGAAAACCACAAAGAAGAAAGAACTATAGCTTTGCAATTTTTCCAACCCCAGCAATTTTGTGTACCCCCGCCACCACACACGTCTCTCTCCTACGGGCTTACAAATCGCAAGGTAATATTGCTTCGTTTAAAAGCAGTCTAACACATGCCACGAACTTCTTCATCGAAGCATATTGTTGATAAGATTTTTGGGTCGTGTGAAATGAATAAGTGTCGACACGGCAGTGCGAACTTTGGGAATCGATGTAGTATGCCGACAAGGCGTGTAAGGCTAGCCGCGCACTAGCAACTGTGATCGAAATCAAATAGTTTAATCACCAGTTGATAGAGTACCGCGCACTGGAAACTCTTTACTCACGCTCACACTCTTTTCTCTCTTGCGCTTATAGAAAATATAAAATAATAAAATTCACAGTATATTACTGCTGTGAAAATTATGTGTCGCTAAACATCGACAAAAAATAATTGCGTCTTAGAAGGGTACGACAGCATCTAACTGATGAGCCCACTGTCGTACCTGGGCGAAACGCGCTTTGGAGTTGAGGTCGCTCAAACTTTCTAATGAATTAAATTAAATCACTCCGCTTAAAAAATTGAAATAATTTTCTTATTTCATATAAATTCGTTGATTAAATAAGTCTGACCACGGACAATTAACATTCTAGGCGTCAGAATTTAACCAAATTCCCCTAGAAATAATAAAATTCACAGTATATTACTGCTGTGAAAATTATAAGTGTCGCTAAACATCGACAAAAAATAATTGCGTCTTAGAAGGGTACGACAGCATCTAACTGATGAGCCCACTGTCGTACCTGGGCGAAACGCGCTTTGGAGTTGAGGTCGCTCAAACTTTCTATTGGACTTATAGAAAACAGCTCAACTGCAGCGAATTAATTTTAAACAATCGTTTAGTTTGTGTCAAAATACAAACTTTTTAGTTGCTCGAATCGAGTTGCTCTAAGTGCGCGGTGTCCCATATAAGCCCATATGTTTCATTTTAGCAACTAAACAGTTGTGAAACTAAAAATTGAATGTGCGCGCCTGGCCTTAAAAGGATCGAAATAGTTCGTCGACACAATTTTTTATGTTATTATTCGGTTTTAGTTCTTAACTAGTGTTTTTGATCCAATATCTTAAATTCACTTTATAATTTTTTGATTATTACATTAAAAGTATTCTAAACACAAGTAATAATGAAAAATGAACAAGAAAAAAGTGTTTGGACTCGTTCCGAAATAATTATTTTACTAGAAATAAGTAAAGACAACAAAAATAGTTGATTATTTTTAAACGTTTTTACAGGACATGGTCCAAAAATACATGTGTTTAGGTGGAAAGCGTTATGTACAGCTATGAAGAGATATTTTTGGATTTAAGTATAATTGGAAGGGATAAATTGTGGAAAAATAGTGGTTTTCATTTGAATATTACCCCTAACACACACCACGAACTACTTCATCGAAGCATATTGTCGATAAGGTTTTTGGGTCGTGTGAAATGAATATGTGTCGACATAGCAGTGCGAACTCTGGGAATCGAAGTAGTATGCCGACATGGCGTGTAAAAAGGACCCAACTAGTTCGTCGAAACAATTTTGTATGATGTTATTCGGTTTTAGTTGTTAAAATTTACAAATCGCCTGAAAAAGCAAGAATAAAATTCAATCTCTGATCAACACAAAAAGTTCGTTCTGAAGCATTAAAATTCAAATATTTTTCGGTCATTTGCACTTTTCATTTAAAATTTTACAACTCTACCGTTTGATTTTGGCATGTACTTCTACGTCGGCGTATTGGTGTGTAAATGCCCATACAAAAGCGAAGTACTTTGTCGATTAGGTTGATCGATGTCGCGTGTGTGAGGGGTATATATCTAAAGTCACAAACTAGTACGATTGCATTTACTGCTTTTACACGGAAGCGATTTTTAATCTTAGTTTCTCTTTTGTAGTCATCTTCCGCCTTATGTAACCCCTCCACCACACACGTCTCTCTCCTACGGGCTTAAAAATCGCAAGGTAATATTGCTTCGTTTAAAAGCCGTCATCAGGGCCGGACAAGCTATACGTGCAAGCTGTGCAAATGCGCAGGGCTCTGAACTCAAAAGGCGCCCTGGGCAAGCGTTAAAAAAGCCACTACTTCATAACCACTACCTACCATCTTTTTTAAGTCTCATTTCTTTTTATAGCTCACTCCAATATTGGTATTTATTATATAACTAACAGCTGATTCTGAATTTAAAGACAGATATACATACATATGTATCTACTTTTCCAAAAATAAGTCGATGTTTAATTTCCTTTACACGCCCCCATTCCCACAGTAAAAAAAACTACATCACAAAATCTTTACAAAGTGCACAATTTTGTTCGCTTAACAACAGATACCTACATATTTGCTATTTTTCTCTTTATCAATCTACTGTTACGTTATTCTTCACACTCACCATCGCGTGTATGAGTGAAGGCATTTATTTTATTTTGATATCCCTCCCCTATGCAGTGTAACATAAAACAGAATTTCAACAGCAAATACAGACAATTAACAGTTTGCATGTTGATAAAACTCGTAACATGCGCACGATGCCAACTTTTCTATATGAAATCGAAGTCAGCAATGTTACTCAAACAGAAATTCTGAGGTACAAAATTCATACTCATTGACATGTCAGTGCGCAGAATTAAAAGTTGCATCTAGGAATTTAAACTCTTCCGGTTGAGTGTTTCTTGTACTATGTTTTAGTTTGGCACTGGCCTCTGTTTATGAGTGAAAATTTATTACTGTCGCTGTCGTGTGTCGAGAATGAGACAAAGGGTTGAAATATGGAAATACTTGAGTGATGATGATGCGATGATTAATGTTGAGGTTTGTCGTTAATGAGTGAATCTGTTTTATTCAATTTCTCCTTTTCTCTATTTGTTCTTGCCAGTTATTGTTTACATTTAAAAAAGGGATTTTTTTGACTGATCTAATTACTTTATTTGGTATGTATTATGGTAAAAAACTCAAAACAAAAGAAAGGATAGGGAATCTATATTGACAATAAAACTTGCTACGCTACTATTTTAGTAGTGTATACGAGTATGTATAAGGTTATGATAGGCGTGTTTTTTTTGCAAGTCCATATAGAATTGTAAAAAAACGACATCGGGACTAAGCGCTTTACATGCAAATGCAACAACTACTTAAATCTACACAGAGTTAGCTAAGATAATTTTCGAGAGCTAATCTAAGACCCGATAAAAATGGTGATGCCAAGATATGTAATCGATAATTTGCTCAGAGACACGTCAAAAGTGACGTTTTTGGATGCTGTTGATGCTAGTCGTCAATACAGCTGACAAATATTATAGCGTACACAGTGCTTCCAGCTATGTGCAAAAAAGCTCCTAAATCCCGATGTCGTTTTTTTTTACAATTCTATATGGACTTGCCAAAAAAAACACACCTATAATGGTTCAAACATGAAACAAAAAGAGGTTGGTGTTCAAAACAAAATTAAATGTCTTGAACCAAGAGCTTATTTTGTTCAGGCTGCTTGCATTCCTTTTGGTTGTTGTTGGTTTTTAATGATTCAGCTTGCTGTTCATTGGAAGCTGTTAAGTTTTTTGACATTGCTCAATGCATATAAAACTTTGTATCAGGTTCAACAATGCGTTGGGACATACATACATATATACAAAAAATTTCGCTGGTTTGACCTTAAAACCCCTTTCTGAAACCAGATGGGAGTAGACTAAATGCTTTAAAACCATTCAAAAAAATCTTAGAAGCTATAATATGAAGCTCTTATTGAAATATCTGAGGCTGGAAACGTTGAGAATAGACACATGCTGTCATAAGGAAGTAAAATTTTAGTTTCAAGTTTATATGTTGCATATTAATCTAGTTTGATATTTAAGAAAAAAATGATGGCGCAAAATTTTAATTGAATTAGTACGATGCTAAAGCTGTTTTAGTATGATACTAGGTTAAAACAATAATTTTAATCGAATATAGCATCATACTTCTCTACCCTTTTATTAAAGTTAAAATCATCGAATACCTACTTTATTTTTTTAGTATCTTGCTAGCTTCGTATGACTCTGACATTTGCAGACATCAAAAAAGGTTCGTGTACTTATTTTTTTACACGAAATGTCGTTGTTTTAGGTGCTCAGAAGCAATTTATTAAGGAAATTCTTTTCGTACGATACTAGTGAGAAAATGTTTAAAATTAGGAATGACTTAGTAAACTACTATAAAGTTAGCAAATTGTTAAGTAGTATCATACTAATACCTTAATAATAAGCTGTTTAAAATTTTGCGCCAGTATAACTAGTAAGTATTTACAAACTCCGTCTGCTAATTTATCTACTAAATATGCTACTAAAAACTCTTTAGTGGAAATGCGATCAGAAGAACAATTCACTAACGTGTAATCAGGTGAAGCCATAGCTCTAAATCTATAAATACCATCACAGCTTCCTCAAATAACAGTTTTTTGAAACTAAAATTAATGAAAAACTACTTCAGGACCCCAATGGCTCAGGAAAGATAAGTTGACTAGTCAATCATGGCTATAGAGAAAGAGCTTGTCAAGTCATTATATTATGATGATCTGGTAACTGAGTTGGCTAAAACAGAAGCCAGGAAAGTTAATCTATTGCAATAAATTCGGTTCTATTTATTTTTATTAAAATAATAATCTTATTATTATTTCCTACATGAACAACAATTAATGAGTTCATTATTTATTTGTATGTTGTTCTGTTTTTGAATTAGTTTTTAAATATTTTTTACTTCAAAAAATACTTTTTTCAGTTCCTAAATTTTTGTGATATATTTGTTGACTATTATTTTTGTGATATATTTTTGATTTCTTAGTTTTTAATAAAAATCATATTTATTTTAATTAAATATAAGTATTATCTAGGAATAGGCCTCTTGGAGATCCCTCGTTAAAAAAACGCATTGCAAAGGGTACCCCTTATGTAATGAGGAAATGACTTTTTCCGCCAATCCAATCCAAATGAGAGGCGCCACTGATAAAGCTTGCGCAGGGCTTTAATTTAGCTCGGGCCGGTCCTGGCCGTCATTGTATGTTTATTGGGTACGTTCGATAACAAAAATTCGGCACTCGGACGAAGGTTGATGTTTACACATCTTATACTGCTTTTACACGAAAGCGATTTTTAATCTTAGTTTCTCTTTTGGAGTCATCTTCCGCCTTGTGTAACCCCGCCACCACACACGTCTCTGTCCCACGGGCTTAAAAATGGCAAGGTAATATTGCTTCGTTTAAAAGCAGTATTAAGCGTGAGTCCTGGCACTCACACTTTTTTTTTCTTTGGGGCCTGAATATAGACGCAGGTCTTGCTTAGTAGCGGATTTTATTTGTATTACACTAATTTTTTAAACTTTTTTTTAATAAATTGTTTATAATGACAATTTATACAAACAAATTGCATACAAAGCAGAAACAATTTTGCATTTTAGTAAAATTCAAGTTTGTGAATTCATTTTGATATTGAAATATTTTGGACACAATTTACCCTATAACGAATTCCATTTCAAACGGAAACTTTCAAGAACACCGAAAAAAGGTGTCACCAGATCCGTTCGTAATAGCGATTTGTATGAGATCTTCCAATATGATGGATTTTGTGATAGTATTTTTTAACCTAATTCGTAACGAGTTGGCAATTAAGATGGAATTCGTGATAGGACTGAATATATTTTTCCAATTATTCTGCAGGCTTCTGAAATAGAACTTGTTGCTGAATTCTGTGCCTTGCAAATGCAGCATGCAAAGAAACCTCTTTTGGGGGCTGACTAAATAAAATGTTTAATGTAATACTACATAGCTACTAACTTCTTCTTCGCACTTAAACTTAAGGGGGATCGTATTATATTTAAATAAGAAAAAGAGCATCCGTCGAGAGGTTAGGTTTCGATTATGCAAGATCACAAAAAAATTTCGGAAAAGTACTTTTTAGATGTCTACATCATGGGCTGCAGGAGGCGAAAATATCAATTAATTTTTGGCAAAATTGTTTAAAGCAATTAATGTTTGTACATTACATTCGTTATATAGAAAATGTAATTTTTTTAACACTGCAACTGCTCTTTTATAATAAAAAAAAAATGGCACAAAAAAAAGCATTGCTTTATCCACATCACCGTATTTTTATTTTATTAGATTTATTTGACTTCTATTTGAACTTGCTTCGGCAAACTTTGAAATTTGTACTTAATTTTTTTAAATTGCCGACAATGTACTGAAGGACACTCCAAGTTTTGCAGTAGGTTTATTCTTCTTTTCCCATTTTTTAACTTTGCGCTTGGACATTTTTTAATAATCGATTCAAACGGTGCTAACTCAAACGATTGACCTGTTGCGTATAAGTTCTACTACATGTGCACATTTATCATACATCCATACATACATGATTTCATTTTAAGAAAATTCTTGTCAAAACGGGGAATTTCCTTTTAAAATCAATAACAAAAATTTGAAAATTGTCATTTCGTTATAAAGAAACAACTTTGCGTTCAGACAAAAAAGAATAAGTTCTTTATAAAGAGAATTTCACTATAGAGAATTTCGTTATAAAGAACCTAATTAATGTTGGATATTTTGTAAGGGGAGGGGAATAAAGTGAAATTCGCTATAGAGGGAATTAAGCTATAAGGAAGTTCGCTGTAAAGATGGTTCGTTATACAAAATGGTTATTTTACATGTCCAGAGGAAAATAAAATCTTGTTAATTAAAAACAATCATAAAATACGAGAAAAGTAATTAAACATTTATATTTATACGAGCTTTTGAAATTTTACATTAATTTTTTTGAGAGATTCTCATTTTTGAACCTAATTAACAGACTCCGAATTATTTACGAATGTACACGAACAGATCTACAACTAATTCTGAAAGTGTTATACTCAGTGAAAACGATCGTACATACACACAAAAACGCCAAAAGCAACACTTAACAATACCGATAAAATTATCCTACTTCTCTTCTCCATAACTACATGGTTGGGGTTGATTGAAGACCAAGTTGCTTCAGATTGCTCCAAGTGCAAATTTGCTTTGCCTTGGTTAAGGAATCAATTGAATTTCGAAAACCTGTGATTGTATCTTATTATTTTACCATTAAACTAATTATCTTTTCATAAATATGATTTCCCTTTCAAGAAACTCCACAAGATTAGGTAAGATAGTACAAGAATTAATTTTAATCAAGCGATTGGACTTTGATTCCATCCTCCATCTAAATATAGTCCAACATGCATTGAACTTGAGGAACATTGCTTGCTTATCGGCACTACCAGAGACGCACCAAATGCTCCAAAAGACAGTGAGAGACTTCGCTGATAATGAACTGGTACCGAAGGCCGCGAAATTCGATCGTGAACACTTATACCCCGCAGAAGAGATCAAGAAGATGGGTGAACTCGGTTTAATGGCTGTTGCTGTGCCGGAGGAATATGGTAATTTTTCTTCAACGTATAGAGAACCTTGAGAAGGTCGCAGGAATAACCTTGATTTTTGTTTTTTTTTTTCTTTTTAAGGTGGCACAGGTTTGGACACCCTTGCGTATGCTATTGCCATGGAGGAAATCTCAAGAGGATGTGCTTCAGCTGGAGTTATAATGTCTGTTAATAATTCATTGTACCTTGGACCTCTCATGGCTTTTGGTAATGAAAAACAAAAGAAAGATTATGTTGAACCGTATACCACCGGTGAGAAAATCGGTTTCTTTGCCCTGTCGGAACCTGGAAACGGCTCTGATGCTGGAGCAGCCTCTACCACTGCTGTTCTAAAGGGAGATCGATATGTACTGAATGGAACGAAAGCATGGATAACTAATGGATTTGAAGCAGAATCGGGTGTGGTAATCGCAACTACATCAAAATCTTTGAAACACAAAGGCATATCGGCCTTTATTGTTTCTAAGGGTCTGAAAGGTTTCTCTGTGGGAAAGAAGGAAGACAAACTTGGTATCCGTGGATCGTCCACCTGCCAATTGATTTTCGAAGATTGCGAAATCCCCAAAGAGAATCTATTGGGCGAAGAGGGCTATGGTTTCAAGATCGCAATGAAAGGTCTTGACGGAGGACGCATTGGAATCGCTGGACAGGCGCTCGGTATCGCCCAGGCATCCCTGGAACTGGCAGTTGATTATTCGAACAAGCGTATGGCTTTTGGTAAGCCCATTTCAAAATTACAAATTATTCAACAAAAAATTGCTGACATGGCTCTGAGCGTTGAGTCGGCGCGGCTCTTAACATGGCGTTCAGCTTGGTTGAAAGATAATGGCAAATCATTCACCAAGGAAGCTGCAATGGCTAAACTTGCTGCTTCAGAATCAGCAACATTTTGCTCCCACCAAGCCATTCAAGTTCTCGGTGGAATGGGTTATGTTACAGATATGGCTGCAGAACGACATTATCGCGATGCCCGGATCACAGAAATTTATGAGGGGACTTCGGAAATTCAGAAATTGGTTATTGCTGGTTCTGTTCTCAAAGAGTTGATTGTATGAGATCTCTGCTAATAGGTTTGCAATCCACATGTTCAATATTTCGCATTTATTTTATGTTTTTTCTGGTTTTGTTTTATATTTTAATATCATTTAAGAATAAAGTGAGAATCTATATGTCAAAAAATAATAGTTTTTTTCTTTGGGGCCTGAATATAGACGGTCTTGCTTGGTAGCGGATTTTATTTGTATTACACTAAATTTTTAAACTTTTTTTTTTTTAATAAATTGTTCATAATGACAATTTATACAAACAAATTGCATACAAAGCAGAAACAATTTTGCATTTAAGTAAAATTCAAGTTTGTGAATTTATTTTCATATTGAAATATTTTGGACACAATTTACCCTATAACGAATTCCATTGTAATCGGAAACTTTCAAGAACACCGAATAAAGGTATCACCAGATCCGTTCGTAAAGGCGATTTGTATGCGATCTTCCAATATGATGGATTTTGTGATAGTATTTTTTTACCTAATTCGTAACGAGTTGGCAATTAATATGGAATGCGTGATAGGACTGAATATATTTTTCCAATTATTCTGCAGGCTTCTGCAATAGAACTTGTTGCTGAATTCTGTGCCTTGCAAATGCAGCATGCAATCAAACCTCTTTTGGGGGCTGACTAAATAAAATGTTTAATGTAATACATAGCTACTAACTTCCTTTTCGCACTTAAACTTAAGGGGGATCGTATTATATTTAAATAAGAAAAAGAGCATCCGTTGAGAGGTGAAAATAGGTTAGGTTTCGATTATGCAACATCACAAAAAAAATCTGGAAAAGTACTTTTTAGATGTCCACATGGGCTGCAGAAAACAAAAATATCAATTAATTTTTGGCAAAATTCTTTTAAGCAAATAATGTTTGTACATTACATTCATAAAAACTGCCTGATTCTAACAATACAGTCAAACATCTCTATAACGAACCTTTAAGGGAACAAAAAATTGCTTCGTTATAAACAAGTTTTATACAAAATTCGTTATTATAGAAAATGTAATTTTTTAACACTGCAAGTGCTCTTTTTATAATAAAAAAATAGCACAATAAAAAACATTGCTTTATCCACATCACCGTATTTTTTTTGCACTACAAAATGGTTATTTTACATGTTCAGAGTAAAATAAAATCTTGTTAATTAAAAATAATCATAAAATACGAGAAAAGTAATTAAACATTTTGAGAAGTGGTCGTAAGTGTAATTTACAATACTTAACTGAAATCTACTAATAATTTAATTTTACTTAAACAAATATTATGTTTAACTAAAAGCATGCAACACTTTTGATCGTTATGTGAAGAAAAACGTTTTTGTTTTTTGTCGTGAGTTGAATTTTGAGCTGTTAGTTTGCAAATGAGGTTTTTAAGTTTATTTAATTTTTGTTTTATAATTTACATGCGTTCAAGGATTATTGAGATTGAGACCGTTATAATGTTAAACATAAACAAAGGAATAGCATGATGAATTTAGGGAGGGAGAGAAAGGAGGTGGCGATGAACATTGGTGAATATTTGCAAATTGAAATGGCAAGGGAAAACTGTGCCGGGTAAATTATTCGATAATCAATTTTAAAATTATGTCCAAAACATAAATGAAATTTTTTCTAGTAAAAAATGGAAGCAGTTTAAAATGATTTGATGAATTCATTACGTTCCTCTTTTGGTAATGAAATTAGATACAAGCTAAAGATTTTTTGAATGACACATTCGTATATAAAATATACAAATACAAAGGTGACACAAAGAAAACTACAAAATCATTAATTTGAACTCACATTCTATGCGGCTCGAAAAAAAATCAATTTTTGGATTGAATTTAAAAGAATTGGTTTAAATTATGATATATCATTTGAATAGGAAATGAAAAGATTAGTAAATGAATTTCGAAAATTTCCTTCTTTGTCATAATGAAAACGTTGCTATCACATATTTCCATATTTTATTCATGCGGTATAATTTACCACTCAGTCCGTTCGATCATCAAAAGTGGACAATATTCACTTTCCTTTTTTATATTCTCAGTTAAGTTGTATCTATTTACTAAAATTCAAAATTGTTAAATTATTTTTGTGACAACTGATTTTTTAGCAAGTCAAACAATATTTTTCGTATTATAGAAGACATTTAATTTCCATATTGTATCGGGATCGTAATAGGCTTGTTTTGGTTGGAATTTGCAGATATTTCTATCCTATTTTCTAGGTGTCTGAATTCGACCAAATTCCCCTAGAAAAATATAATTTATGTACATTGCATCCATGCTGTAAATTTTATGTGCGTTGATAACCATCGACTAATATATTGCGTCTTAGAAGGGTACGACAGGATCAAACTGATGAGCCCAACTGTCATGCCTGGGCGAAACGCATTTGGACTAAAAGTCGCAAAAACTTTCAATTATTGATATTTATATCCGTAACGGCGGAGCTTTCGCATAAGCGATGGTAAAATCTGATGTATCAATAGCGATAAAAGTCGTATTTTACTATTCGTAAGAATTATACAATACTGCTTATATGTAAGCAGTTAATCAGACCAATCTTTTCTGCTACTGCTAAAGTTTTCCTCTTTGGTACACCATCTCAAAGACAGCTTTACAGAAACTTCAACTTTTTGAAACGAAAATTCTGAGGATATGCACCGGGCTTATGGATTATTAGAGTTTATAGACAAGAATCAGGCTGTGCTATTCCGGTTCTTCTTCTTCTTCCTTTTCTTCGGCGCTGTTATGATCTCGATGTCGAGGGGATCATAACTCTCCCACGTATCTGCTTCACACTAGTGATCCGCCTGTGGGGTTCGCCGGGTTGACCTCAGAAATCGGCGGCAAGCCTCCCGGTTTTGTATTGTTCCATTTCTGAGGCCAACTGAATGCTGATGTTTTTGCATTTGTTTGTACCAGGAGTGTTTAGGCCTACCTTTCTTTTTATTCCTGTGCTATTCCGGTTATCAACTGTAAATCAAAAAATTATACACTGATGGACAAATATAATATTTGTAAAATGGTATTAACACTAGCCGTGTTTTTTTGGAAAATTTATCCGTAGTACAGTAGGATTTTATATGAATAACAAATACAACATCCGCAGTAGGACTCCTGACTGCGATGTGCCGTGACTCCATGTGTGAATATATCGTAAATAATACAGCACACAAAATTTAGTACCAACACAAAAAAAAAAATCCACACGCTTTCAAGCTCTGACATCCCTGTTCTTTTTCTATCCTGTTTAGTTTTTTGACTACTTCTCTTCTCATGATGTTTATCATTCATTTCATTACCTATGCTTGTAGCCATTTGTCACTGTCGCTTTTCTGTCGGGAAAAGTTGAAGCTGGTTCAAAAAAATATATATTTTTTGCGACAATTCTTATATTTGTAATTAAATCGCCGATTTTCACCTCCCGAATACAATTCATTTATCAATTATCAAATTTATAAAAAAATCATTCAATTTATCAACAGCAGTGTGAACAATATCAACAAATAAAACACAAAAAAAAAAGTTGCTGCACTTGCATAAATTTTGTTTTCTTTATTTTCCTCTTTCCTGTTTGTTCAGTTCATTTTTTCATCCCGCGATGGGCGTGCAGAGTATGTGAAATAAATAAGAAAAAAATAAAATAAAAAGAGACGAAAAAAGTTTCTACTTTCTCAGTAAGAAAAAGTACAAAAAAAAATAAAGAGAGTTAAATAATTATCTAAACTGTATTCAAATTCGTGAATTTCATTTTTGAATCTATCGTGAAAATTAAAAGAAAGCCAATTTGGGGAAAATAAAAGAAAAATGAAAACCCATGGAAATTAAAGCAGAACCTTCATCCTCCTCACCATCGTCGTCATTCATCAATTCAACTGCATCATCAAACCAACAATCGGGGAAAGACTCTTCAGGCATCTTCCTTCATAGATATCCAATCCATTATCCAAGTATATACCCAAGAAAATTCTATGAATTTCATCAACAACAACAACAAGAACCAATGCAGCACGGCAGAACACACTGACTTGGTAAGTTGTTCAACCGAATACCAAACCGACGACCACCAGTCCTCCTCTGGGTATAGACATCTAAATTATCGAGGAAAACCCTAAAAAAAACAAAAATGTTTTTGTTTGAAAGAACAGTGTTTTTGTATTTTTGGAAATATTTGTTTTTTTTAGATTTCTTTTTCAAGAGGAACACAAAGGATGGAATTCATATTAAATATAATTTATAAATTAAAGTAAAATTTTTGATCTCTTGTGTTGTTCCTAATATTTTTTCTTTTAATGAAGTAATCGGTATCGATTTGTTATGCTCCAATTTGATTTGGTTTGAAAAAAAAACTTAATATGATTTTTAATATGTTCATATTGTTGTTTTTTCCCTTCTATTCAGTTTGTGTCTGCATAAAAGTATGTAGTGTTTTTTTTTTTTGATTTTACTTAGCTTTTATAGACATTGAAGATATTACTAGAGTTATGTATGAGTAACTTCAGTATCTGAAAGTTGTAATGTTTTAACTTCCAAATAAGCGTAGTCAACGAATGATCGAAAATTTGTTAGAGATTGAATTTTTAACGAACCTTTTTTGACCTATGAACTGAGTACAGAAGTGTACCTATTTCAAAAGTACTGGGGTTAGATTGGGAGCTAAGTTGAAGGTGTGAAACAATGTCGCAAAATTTTAAACAGTCTATTATTAAGGTATTGGTATGAAACTACTTAACAATTTGTTAACTTTAAAGCAGATTACTAACTCATTTTTAATTTTAAACATTAACATAATTTACTCCATTCTAAAAATTTTAAATATTCATACTAACATTTAACACTTTTATAAATATAATCATATAACCATAATTTTATATCATTATAATATCATACATTATTTTTGTACACTAACCTTATTTCATCTAGCCGATAGCCCCGTATGCTAGTGCTACTCCCTTTATTTTGTAATTTACTTACACTGTAATAAAATTATAATAATAATAATAATAATTTTAAACATTTTCTAACTAGTATCGTAGGTACTAAGCCAATTTTCTTATAAATTGCTTCGGAACAAACCTAAATCCATGACTGTTCGTGCAAAAAACTAATGTCGATTTCCTTTACACACTAGGGATTTTAGGGATTTTAATCCCTTGTCAAATTTTGTCTTTTAGTGTGCGTATTTCGTATACATGTAAATCCCTCTCCAAATACGGATTCGAAGGATTTGATCTCTGTCAAGAAAAAAATCGATTTTTTTGGTATGAAGGAACGTAAAATCTGTCGTAAAAGTCAAAATTTGACAAGGGATCGAAATCCCTAAAATCCCTAGTGTGTAAAGGAAATCCACATAAGTAAACAGACCTTTAGTGGCGTTTGTAAATAGCATGATATTATAAAAAATAAAATAGTTATTCGATGATTTTAACTTTAATAAAAGGGTAGAGAAAGTATAATGCTATATTCGATTAAAATTTACACAATCGTTTTTTTTATCGAAATCGAAATTTCGAATTAAATTTTTGTATGCTTAGGTACATTTTTGGACAGTCATAAGATTATTATTATTATTTGGAAAATTATTAAAAAGTTTAAATCCTTTATATACTAAACTATTTTGAGGTCTTGTATACTTCTAAATGCTTGTAGTCTTAAATCCTATCTATTTATATACGAGTATCTATATATCTTGGTAGAGAAATATTTTTAATTTTTAATGCAAAAAACAAAACATTGAAATAAATAAGCTGTTTTACATTCATCCACAATTAAGTATTTAACATAATTACAATAGGAGTGTATTTATTTATTTATTTATTTATTTAAATCACAGGTAACAATACAAATAAATTTGTATCGTCCGGAATACATTGCGCCGGGGGACTTATGGCTGTTATTATAGTTTATATAATTATATAAATTTAACATGATGTACATAGGTAGTTCTTTTTTTAACAAATTAATTCGTATAACTATAAGTTTAAACATATTTGATTACAATATTTTAATTCAAAATATATTAAAAAATAATAAATTTTAAGAAAAAGAAAAAGTTAGGTTTAAATTTAAATTTTATTAATTTTTTGCCTTTTGAGTAATGGAAATATTAAGGATTTGTCCGGATGAGTACTTGTGTCCAGAAGCTTTTGTAAAGGTGGGATGTTATTTGAGAAGTGTTGCCTTGTTAATGAACATATTTGTTAAACGTGATCTATGGTGAGAGTTTCTCCACAGAAACTGCAAAGCGGAGGAGGATCGCTTTTGAAAAGATGCATTTTGTTGAAAAGTGTATGACCCAGTCTTATTCGCAGAGCTGCACAAATTGCAGACGGGTCAAAAATTCATTGTAGGTCACTTGTCCTAAGGCTGTCTTGTGATGTCTTAAAAAAGAGTTAGAGCTGTTCCAACGTCTTTCTGCTTGTTCACATATGTATTTTGAAATTGAATTGACAATAGATGATTCGAATGGTGGTGAAGATCAAAGGCATTATGATAGCTTCTCGAGCAGCGGAATCTGCCTTTTCATTACCTGTGATACCAACGTGGCCTGGGCACCATACTAAATGAACTCTTGGGAAGTTTGACCGTATTATTGAACGTAGGAACAGGATAATTGGTGTATTGTTTTTATTATTGGTAATACTTCGTATTGCACTTAGAGAGTAGCTGCAAATTGCTGTTTTTTCAGTTCTTTCTTTAGCAAATTTCAATGCATCAACCAATGCCATAACTTCTCCACCAATAAATGGATTTTGGTTTGGGGTTGTGAGTTTTTGAGAGATGATGTTGTCATATTGGTTATCGCACGTGGATATACACAATAACTTGTTGTTTCGTCTGTTGTGGAGGCGTCTGTATACAAAATGCAATCGAATTGTCCTTTCGTAATTATTTCAGAAAATTTTGTCCTGTAAATGATTGGAAGTGTACTTTCCTTAGATGTATGGTCTAGGGATGTGTTAATTGTACTTTTTGGGAAAAGCCAAGGTGTTGTGTCAATATCATCATTGTTTAATGCGCTTGGAATGGTGATGTTAATTGCTGCCATGTATCGAATCGAATTGAAGAGTGCGCTTTTGATTTTTGTTTTCTTAGACGCTGACAAGCCAACTCTGCATACTTCGTGTAACGGATGTTTGCTGTCTATAGGGCTTTTCGCAATTATTTTCGTTTGGCTCTTTTTTTTCGTATCCAAAAAAGATGGTGTATTAGTTTCGGCTAGTAATGCATCAATGGGGGTTGATTTTTCGTAAAAAGGCGTTGATTTTAGATTGGATAATCTGTTCGTTGCTTTTTGTCCAGTGTGAATATATGGAAATACTATGTTGTGTGGCTCCTCTTATCAGAGCTTGGGTTATATTTATAGATCTATTCTGGTGCGGTCCTTTGTGTTTTTGGCAGATCATTTTAAGTAAATTTAAAGATTTATTAAGCTTGCTAGCTATAAATTTGGCATGTGCATGCCATTTCCACGTTTTCGTGCAGATAAGGCCAAGAATTCTGGTTTTGTCTTTGAGGGGAAGAACCGAGCCACAAAGATTTATAGATGAGTTTGGGCACGACCTTTTTTTGCATATATGCAAAACTTCCATTTTGCAACTGGTAATTTAGCACCAGTATTTTGACACCACGGTTGAGCTGTTTGAATGGTATGATTTAGAGCATGAGCGACTTCTTCTTGGTTACCAGAGCCTAAAATGAATATGTTATCTGCAAAAGTCAAAATCGATCTTATTCGTCGATCACCAGTGTTTATTTTATTCAAGAGCGAGTTAACATTTTAGTGAATTGAGAGAAGTACAGTCGACTCCCTCTAAGTCGAACTTTCACGGGATATCAAAACTAGTTCGAGTTAGAGGGAGTTTTAGAAAAATTCGAGTTAGAGAGAGTTTTTTTTTTAATGATTTATTGAATTTAATAACAAGTAAAATAAATAAATAAACCTAAGCTTCTTGCTTTTATCGCTCATTAATCTATAATTACCTATGTATTATAAAAAAATATTTTTTCAACTTAATTATTTAAAAAAAAATTGTAATTTTAGACATCACAGTCATCACAGTCGCCGTGTCATCAGTGATCGCCTTTTTGAAAAAAAATTCTATTTTAAATAAGCAATTTTGAATTTCTTCTTTCATTTCAATTGCAGATTGCAATGTACCAATTGCATTTTCAATTTAATTTTTCTCTGGTATTTCAAAGTCTATTATTTCAGCTCCATCTTCTTCTTCAGCTCCATTTTCACCGTCATTAGTATCATCAGCATCTGCTTCCAAAATTGACTCGTTATCAGGTATTTCAGTGGCTATACGATGCCGTCATCGACTTCAACATAGTCGTTCCAATATACGCCTTCAACATTATGTATAATGAGCCTGTTAGCCTTTCCCAGATTATCTCGATTTCTTGGGTGTCTTTGTTGTTACATCTAAGTAAGCCAAGCGGAATATCATCTTCGTCATCCCACTTCTCAGACTTAAATTCGGCCTTTTTGAGACAATTTTCAATTGTCAATGGAGTAACGTCCCCATGCCTTTAGGATTTCGCGCACACAATCGAGAAGTGATATTTTATATTGCTCTTTTTTGGTTTCCCAAACCCTTAAGATCTTGGTGAGAAGACGGCAATTATAGTGTACTTTCAAATTTTGTATTATACCCATGTCCATTGGCTGAATTATTGTGGTCATATTGGGGGGAAAATACTCGAGCTTTATAAACTTTAATTTATCCTTAACTTGTTTTGGATGAGTTGGGCAGTTATCGATAATGAATAGGTAATATTTTGCGCTTTGATCTTCCAAATTTAGAATCAAGTTTCAAAAGCCAACTTGTGAAAAGGTCTGATGTCATCCAAGAACGATGGTTTGCTACATAGTCCACCGGCTCAGTTTTAATTTTATTGAAACAACGAGGATTTTTACTTTTCCCTATAACCAGAAGCTTTAGCTTTTCCGACGACCTCTGAGATCTTTTTTTTTACTGCTTTCAAATAAAGCACAAAATGTTTTGAAGTTGGAATGGAATGGATCCAACCAACAAATGCTTTTTTTTATTGCTTTGCAATTTTTTTTATGAATATCGTTTTAGGAAGAGATTTTTGTGTTTGATAATATTGTAAATTGCAGGTATAGCAGCGCAGTACACTGACATGACGGCGGCGCGTAGGCGATGCAACATATAGAGTGTGTGCTTTTAATAAGAATTACAAACAATAATGAGTTGCGATTTGAGAGATATTTTTGATTTTTTTTTCGGCAAAAGAAAAAAATTCGACTTAGAGGGAAAGAAAATAGATCAATAATCAAAAGAATGTGTTCGAGTTAGAGGGAACTTCGACTTAGAGGGAGTTCGACTTAGAGGATAGTTTTTGTATGGAAAATTGAGGGAAATGCAAAAATACGGCTAAAAAGTTCGAGTTAGAGGGAACTTCGACTTAGAGGGAGTTTGACTTAGAGGGAGTCGACTGTATTTGAATTGTTTAGCTGCCGATCTGGTGCTCAGTCATTTAAGGGTAATCGCAATCCTAAATTACATGATCCCCATGCAATGGCTCTGAGATCTAAGGCCACGGAACCTACTCGTCCATCTATTAACAATCAAAGCTCCTCTTGTTCACCGGCACTTTTGAGATCGAAAGCTAATACTAAAATTGTACGTAACAGTCCACTTGCTGATCGTGTTACATCGAAAAAAAAACCTGCTAAAAAAATAGCCGCTACGAAGGCGACTGTTCGCAATGATTCATCTCTCCTCTCCTCATCTATTGTTGTTGGGGAGAACATTGATACTGTCGTACCTGTTGTTGTTGTTGCTGATACTGAAACTGAAGCTTATTGTATAACGAAAGCTACGGTAGATGCTGCTGTCAAACCAGACAGTATACATACATCATATGCTTCTATTGTTGTTGGTGATAACATTGATGCTTTTGTACCTCTTGCTGTTGTTGCTGATAGTGAAATCGATACTGATGGTCAGAATGAGCTCAAGGTAAATGAACCCCCCAATGCTGAAGGTTTAATAAAATCTTATGCTTCAATTGTTGTTAATGATAACACCGCTGCTACTAATAATCATTTGACGGATTCCTTAGAACCTGTAACTGATCTTGGTGCTAATGGCATTAGCATTGATTCGGTAGATAAACATGATATTCTTGCAGTTGGTAAAATTGATAATGGTGAAGTTGGGAATACGAAAGCCCTCAAAGACAATTATGTTCGAAGGTCAATCGAGGGTAACAGAAATGAGAAATTTGAAGGCATTAATGTCTACAAACGAGAAAAATGGCTTCTTGTATCAAATTTTAAAGATTCTACTACTTGTGATGCAATCGTTAAATATGTGTCCTCTAACGGGAATATATTACCATCCAAAGTGAAATGCTATTTACTTATTCCAAAAATTAAGAGTGCTGATCATCGTAACAGGGTTAGTTTTAAACTGGCTATCCCTAGGGAATACCACACAGCAGTTTTCGACGCTGATTTTTGGCCTGAAGATGTAATAGTGAGACCATTTGAATTTCGTTCAAAAAACGGGGGATCCACGAAAGCTTAGATCCGACACGGCGTCCACTTACTCCATCTAAAGAACTGCATGACGTTGATTATGATAATTTCTCATGCTACTATCAAAATGTTGGTGGCATGCGCACTAAATCTAATAGTTTTTGGCTTGCTTCGTCTGATTGCTCCTATGATCTAATATCTCTAACTGAAACTTGGCTATGTGATGGCATTCTCACGACTGAATTCTTTGATTCTCATTTTAACGTGTTTCGGAAAGATCGCCACTTGCCGGGGACATATGTTGTGGGTGGTGGAATCATTATAGCCGTTCGATCTAATTATATGTGCCAGGAAATACTTTTGGAAAATTCTTCAGTGGAACAGCTGTGTGTTCGTATTGATCTACCTACTCGTATATCTAGCATTGATAACAATTTTAAAAGTATTTATGTATTTTTATCTTACATTCCACCTAATTCGAGTAATGAGATTTACAATTTGCATTTTATTAACATTTACAAAATTTTAGAAAATATCAAAAATAATGACCATATTTTAATATTAGGTGACTTTAACCTCGGTAATGTTAATTGGGTTTATTCACAAGATGATAGTTCCCTTGTTCCGCTTAATGTAACTAATATTATTGAATCAAATTTTTTGGACTCTATTATATCTTTTGGCCTAGTGCAAATCAATTTATGTAAGAAATTCAATAGGAAGAATACTTGATTTAGTATTTATCGATCATATAATTAATACAATTATGAACGAAGTTGAAACTCCTTTATTAGATGATAGCATTCACCATAAAGCTCTTCAGTTCAACCTAGAATTATGTATATGTAAAATTTCTGTATTTGAAAATGATGAATTTAAGTTTGATTTTGTAAAGGCTGATTACATTGGGATGAATGAATTTTTATCTCATGTTGACTGGATAAATGTTTTTACAAGTAATCTTAACGATAACTATGATTTTCTTCTGAATACTATAAATAGTGCATTTTGTAACTTTGTTCCAATAAAGAAGATGAGGACAAACAATAAACCTGTTTGGTTCAATAGACGCCTTCTTAATCTAAAGAATGTGATGAATAAAAAGTATAAGATAAGCAAAGCCAATCCCTCTTTCCGAAACGAATATCTAAGAAATAAAAAGGAATATGAATTCTTAAAAAAATTCTTATATAAGCAGTACTTATTTTCTATAGAATCAAATATGAGGACTAATCCTAAGGCATTTTGGTCTTATCTTAATACTAAGAGGAAAACAGTTGGTTTTCCCAAAAATATGACATACGAAGGGATAGTTTCAAAAAGTGAGGAAGATGTTTGTGATATGTTTAGTACTTTTTTCCAATCAAATTTTGTGGAAGACGTTAATTCGGATTTAAACCATTTTATATATAGAGGTAAAACTATTACTGATCTGAATTCTTTGGTTCTTACTGAAGAGGAAGTGAGGTCAGAGTTATTAAAATTGGATTCAAAAGTATCTTCTGGCCCTGACAACATTCCATCGATATTTTTAAAGAACTGTTCTGAATTTTTAGCTAAACCACTAACACTGGTCTTTAATTTATCGTTAAAAAGTGGGGAATTTCTGGACTCATGGAAAGAATCTTCAATAACTCCTATATTCAAATCAGGTTCCAGACAGAATATATCGAACTATCGACCTATTTCTAAACTGCAGTTGATTCCAAAAGTCTTCGAGGCGATTGTTAAGCAAAGAGTTTACTATGAAGTAAAAAACTATATTTGTGATCCCCAACATGGGTTTATTACCGGTAGGTCAACTACTACGAATTTGATTTTATTTTCTAATTTTCTAAGGACTGAACTTAAAAATGGTCATCAGATAGATGTTGTTTATACTGACTTTGCCAAAGCCTTCGATAGGGTGCAGCATCAAATATTGATAAGAAAGTTGGAACTCATGAGTTTTCACTCGTCAATGCTTAAATGGTTTTCGAGTTATTTGACTGGGCGAATGCAATATGTAAGTATTGGCAATAAAATATCGAAGGTAATTTTTAATCGTTCTGGAGTTCCTCAAGGGAGCCATCTAGGTCCTTTACTGTTTCTTCTTTTTATAAATGACCTTCCATTGTACATTTCGAATTCTAATTGCTTGTTATATGCTGATGATCTTAAGATCTTTAGGTCTTTAAAAGATATCGATGACTGCAGACTTCTTCAACAAGATCTAGATAATGTTGCTGAATGGTGTTTAATTAATCGACTGCATTTTAATATATCTAAATGTAATATACTTTCGTTTTCGATGCGTAAAAATACCTTAACATTTAATTATTGCATTTCTTCAAGTGCACTTACAAGGGTGCATTTTAAGTCAGATCTAGGAGTTATTTTTGATCCAAAATTAAGTTTTTTACCTCACTATGATTATGTTATTTCAAAAGCCAATGCTCTATGTTTGGATTTCTTAGAAGGAACTCTGAAGATTTTTCTGATCCTTTCGCATTAAAGTCGATGTACATATCGTTAGTAAGATCAGTCCTGGAGTATAGTTGCGTTGTTTGGGACCCAAATTATGCATGTCATATAGCACGAATTGAAAACGTCCAAAAGAGGTTTACTCGTTTTGCTATCGGTAAGCTGAGTTGGAATTTTGCCCCTTCTTATACAAGTCGTTGTAATCTTCTTGGCTTAATGACTCTTCATTCCAGAAGAAAAATTTCTTAATAATGCTTGCTAGGGATGTGCTAATGAACCATATTATTTGTCCTCCTCTTCTTTCTCTTTTTAATATATATGCGCCTGGTATTTATTTCTTAATAATGCTTGCTAGGGATGTGCTAATGAACCATATTATTTGTCCTCCTCTTCTTTCTCTTTTTAATATATATGCGCCTGGTAGAATTATAAGATCAAGAAACTTCTTTTATGTTGATTATCATAGAACAAATTATGGTCGGACCGACACTATAACCAAATCTTGTATTGCTTACAACTCACTCGACAATGTAATCGACCTAAGTCAAATAAGATCAGGTTTTAAAGAAAATGTTCTCAATGTGTTATAACTATACATGATGTAATTGATATACAGCTTTTAAATTGATTATTCCGTATTTTTGTATAGTTTTTTGCATAAATTGTAGATACTTTTTAATTTAATGTTAATCTGATAGATGTTTATCGACAGATGAAATAAATAAATAAATAAATAAATAAATAAACATAGGCATTATACAACATTGTAGAGATGGGAGATCCCTGAGGAACACAGTTTTCAATTTTATGTTCAAATGAATAATAGCCACTGACCCCAACTCTAAATATTCTATTAGACATGAAGGAATGGATTACCTTTAATAGGTTCGAATTGATTCCCCAGTCGTGGAGTTGTTTTACTACCCCTAATGAAGTTACTTTCTCGAAAGCCTTTTCTAAGTCCATGGACAAGAGAACTGAATGGTTTTGTGAGGCTAACTTTGTGTTCACTGCTTGATCAAGCATATTCAACAAAGTATGTGTGCCCCTGTATGGTCTAAAACCATGTTGACCATTATTAAGTTTTATTTCAAGCGCCCACTTAAGTCTATTCGCAATTATTTTTTCAAATAACTTTGATAGAACAGAGAGAAGAGAAATCGGTCGAAAACTATCGATAGACTGTGAATCTGTGTTTGGTTTAGGTATTGGAATCAAATTAGCTTTTTTCCAGTCATGAGGAAATGTTCCATTTTTTAAGATAGTGTTATATAGCTTAACAACTCTTAACATGACATCAACTGGTACATTTTTTAACATCTTAAATGTTATTTTGTCTGAACCGAGCGTTGAGCCTTTGGTTGAGCGTAGTGATTCCATTAATTCGGGGAGAGTGACTATTTTCCTTTAGTTATTCTATTTAGAGAGAGTTTAAAAAGTAATAAAATACCTGCGTTACTCATTTATAATCGACGGCACAGCGCGTTGAACCAAAAATCCCAAAAAAATGCAATAAATATATTTAATAACTACTTCGAGTTTTTAAGATAGTTAAGCCTATAAAAGTTCAGATATGAATTTATAATTAACGCCACTATTTTTTTCGTTAGGTATGGGTTTTGAGAAAATAATTACAGCTATAATTAATTCTATGAAAACAATAGTATACATGTGCTACGCGAAAAACTGCCTTTTAAATACGAATTGCGTTTGAAAAGTCAATTTTTCAAATGCTCTTGTATCAAAAGTATTCATAGCACAAGAATAGGCTTCAGCTCAAATGTTCGTTTTGATGACAACTACAAATATTCATTACCATTTTTGGTTTTATAAAGAAGACATGCATTTAAATTTGTTAATTTCAACAATATTGAAAAAGTTAAAAAATTCTCTTACACGCAAAAAAGTTATTTAATTTTTTTTCCTGAAAATTGAACATCAAATTCCTTGGATAAAATTTAACTTCCGAATTAAGAGAATGATTCAAAAATGTCACGGCGTTGAAGAAAAAAAAATTAAGAATATAAAGTTTTATGCAAATTACACGCTATATTTAAAGATTTTTCGTTTTTTCTTTTTTTTTGCTACTTAGAATGAAATTAATGTTGTTTTTATATAGTTAATGCATGAAGGCACCTACATTCAATACTTTAACAAAGGAGGGATTTTATTTGAAGGCAATATAAATAATGCAAGTAAGATTTTTATCCAATTACCTTGAATATTAAAAGTTTTGTGGATATGCCCATATTTATTATACATATGTAAGTATTGCATGCATTGCTTTATTTTTTAGTTTTTTTTTGTTTATAGAACTTTCATTTATTTAATATATGCAATATTCAAAATGAGGTTGAATAAAAGCATTATAAATATTTATAGCCGTAATAGTGCTTACTTTATTGCGAATTCTTGGCAAGAAACCTACTTTTTTTGATACTTTTTTTTAAACAAATTGCACACGGGATTAAAATTATGTCGTTTTTATTTGGCAATCCGGAAGCCTTCCGGACTCTTCTGAAAGTGTTCAATTGGGAAAAAATGACAGTTCTGATTCTGAAAAGAAGAGAAATTTGCTTCTGGATTTGAAATCAGAAGCAAAACTAGAAGCACTCACACATTCATATACTTAAACGTCAACCTCAACAGCTGTGATTTTTGGTATTCAAATTGTGCGAACCAGGGTTGGCCGAATTAACTACACTACATTTTCTACATGATTTACTACGTTTATATGAGGTGTTAAACCGAGCTTGAAGCTCGCTTCGAACCTTTATATACCTGTTTTGAGTTGAAATGAGCTTCGTTCGACTCGATCCCAATCGCTCAGCGGTGTCGAGTAGAAATGTGGGTCGAAAATCCGACCCTAATCCAACTCGATCTTTCGATACTGCATATAAACGTAGTATTTAACAACGCGTAGTTTATTGAAGAAACTACATGCCTAATTTACTACAATTTGTTACGTCTGCTACATATGTATGTAGTTAATTCATAAAAAATCAATATAATAAAGGAAAAAAAAACAATTGTGCACTTTTATGATCTAATGAAGGTTTGTAAAAAAAAGTTTCATTTACCATAAGGATGAAGAATTGTAGGAATAACTGAACGTTTAATTTAAAAATTCAAATTTCAAATGCATAACTGACAGTTAATTGACAGCAATGCTACAATTTCTTACATTAACTACAATTAACTACATTTAACTACATAAAGTACGTAGCAGACGTAACAAATGTAGTTATTTCTAAAAAGTGACAATTCGGCCAACCCTGCTTTCAAAAACATTTTTCTTGATTTTGATTATGATGTTTCACATATACAATCAAACAAAACTTCAGAATCATCAGAAGCAAACAAAAGTGTTCAATTGGGATTCCGGATCGGAGAGAGATTCCGGATTGCCAAATAAAAACGACATTATAATTCATAATCAATAGTAACTCTTAAGTACTTAATTTCCAATACTTGTTCAACCCATTTGTGGATCTATTGCTACGTTAACATTAACATTATCATTTAAAACCATACATTTAGTTTTTGTGACATTCAGTTTTATCAGCTTTAAGCCATATATTCCAAACATAAAAATCTTCATTAATTGAATCGTCTGCAAACAAAGCCAGTTCACTATTTTTCAAAATTTTGTTCATATCATTGATGTAATAAATAAAAAGTAGTGGTCTAAGTAGTAGTCCAAGTATTGAGCATTGGGGGACTCCCAGATCAATTGCTTCAGGATCATATAAAACGTCCCAATAAAAACTTTTAAACCAATCATGAGCAATGCCATTAATTCCATACTTATTCAACTTTTCCACTAAGATAATCGTATCAACTGTCTCAAAAGTTCATTTAAGATCAAGGAAAACGCAACGGTAGATTCGCATAAATATGTGATTGACGAAACCCAGATTGATTCTCAATTATTATTTTGCTATCATTAAGGTATTTTGAAAGTTGATTATAAGCAATTTTCTCAAGTAATTTTTCTTACACTGGCATTGAGTTTATAGGACTAAATTCTTCAGATTTCATTTTTTTTTTGTATTTTCTCAATATTGTGTTTTTCCATATGTTTGGGAAGTGTTCTTCTTTTAATGATGCATTGATAATTTTTAATAAATAGAGACCCGCTACATCAAATGCATCTCCTAGTAATTTCGGAGACAGTAAATCACTGTCCTTTTTATTGTTTTAAAGAATTAACTGTGTTCACTAAATCATGTATCGATACTAATTAATAA
Organism: Chrysotoxum bicinctum; assembly: GCA_911387755.1. Classification (NCBI taxonomy): domain Eukaryota; kingdom Metazoa; phylum Arthropoda; class Insecta; order Diptera; family Syrphidae; genus Chrysotoxum; species Chrysotoxum bicinctum. The sequence goes on along the minus strand of OU426988.1, from coordinate 45,819,035 downwards.
TTAATTATCTTAACCAATGAAGATAGAAAGTAATTTCTGTTTAAGTGGAGTGATTGAATTAAATTCAATTAAAAGCTCAAGTGACCTCAACTCCAAGGTGCGTTTCGCCCAGGTACGACAGTGGGCTCATCAGTTAGATGCTGCCGTACCCTTCTAAGACGCAAATATTGGTCGATGTTTACTGACTCTTATAAAATTTACAGCTTTAATAGACTGAATTTTATTTTTCTAGGGGAATTTGATTAAATTCAGACACCTAGAATAATAATGTCCGTGGTCAGACTATTAATTATCTTAACACTATTGATAAAAAATAAATTAAACCGATTGGCTAGTTTCTTGTCATCTGCTATAAATTCCCCGTAAAATTCTGCTTTTTTTATTTCGCTTTTTTTTTCCACGAAGCACTAATTGTCTTAGGGTTTTTCACATAGTTTTTTGATTATTAAAATTAGATAGAGATCTGTTTACAAAATTATTTTTCACGAGGTTAAGTTCTTTAGAGTAAATAATATTTACAAACATTTCTAAAGTCATAACAGTCATCAAAACTACTTGTGAAGATCACGAATTTTCACTTTTCCTTGGGGCTTTAAACTGATTTAGTTCGATATAAATTTAATTTTGAAATGTTTAAGCATGTTGGTGAATATACGTTACACTATGAAAACGTATTCCAATTTGTTCAAACGCTGACAATAAATTGCCCTACTATTTCTAATAAATCTCTAAATATTAAAAATTTTATTTTACATTTTCATCAAATGTTCGCATATCGTATTTATGATTTTGGAGTACACAATATTTCTTTTTATTGTTTATGATAAATCGGGCTTTTTTGGTCACTTCCTTCTATATGCAAATAAAACTTTATTTCATACTTTTTCCCTACGTTTCGTCGTAATTTCTCGACTTCATCAGGGGTAGTTTATTAAATCTGTAGAAATTTAAAGATAACTGTTTACACTTTTTAAAATTTTTTTGGAATTTAAACTTACATGAAAAACTTTTGTTACATTTAAAAATAATTATTAATGGATAATATAAATAATAGATAATTTTAAACTTTGAAATTTTCTAAAATGAGAATGAATTATTTATTATTATTTGAAAATAAATAAATGAAAAATTAAATAAAAACCTACAGCACAGCACTTTAGAAAAACTAAATGAAAATAAACAATTAATTAAATAAGAACTACACCGCTCTTAATGCAAGAGAATAACTAGTTATTGTGTTGTCTCTATCTTCCTGTGTATTCATTGTTTTGTCTATATTTTGTTGTATACGTAGACTTTCAAGTGTGTATCTATTATTTCTTCTCTTTTCCTTGTCCATTATTATTGTATTATCAAAGTCCGCAGAGTGTCCAGTTTCTAGTATATGTTGTGATAGTCCAGTGGATTCTCTTTTATTTCGAATATCCGCTTTATGTTCAGTTAATCTCGTCTCCAATGATCTCTTAGTTGTCCCAATGTAGATCCGATTGCACGTCTCCCCTTCCTTGCCACTGCACCCAATTTTGTAAACTATGTCATGCTGTTGTTCTTTTTCTATTTTGGTTTTTGTGTTGGTGAATAGTTCTCTTATTGTTGAATTTGATTTGTGAGCGAATGTCACATTTTCTTTATTTATTATTTTGTGTAAGTTTCTCTTATCAGTTAGATTTGGGATATATGCAATACCATAATATCGCATAGTGTTACCAACTTCTGGATTTTGTTGAGAATTTTTGTTTCTGTTAGTTTTATTTATGTTATTGTTTATTAAATTATTTATTAAGTAATGTGGAAAATTGTTCATATGTAATATTGTTTTAATTGTTTTTATGCTTTCTTCTTTAAATTCTGTATCGCTTATATTTATTATTTTGTTAATAAAATTGTTTGCAGTGTTTATTTTTTGTTGTAAGGGTTGAGTCGAGAGGAAATTAATCATTCTGCCAGATGCTGTAGTCTTAGAATACCAGTTAAATTTAATTTTGTTTATTGTTCTGTAAATTCTGATGTCTAGGTAGGGTAAGCTTTGATTTTGTTCTATTTCAACTGTGAATTTAAGTTTTGTGTGGTAATGGTTCAGGTACTTCAAGATCTCGTCCTTATCTTTTTCTTTAATGATAGCAAACACGTCGTCTACGTACTTGGTGATGAATTTGATGGTAATTTCTTTTTCTTTTTTAAGTTCTTCTATTGTTTTTTCGATTAAATCGTCCAAAATGATGTCAGCTATTGTGGGGGAGAGGGGATTTCCCATGGGCATACCAAAAGTCTGGTTATATAGTTTATCTTGGAATTTGAAGTAGTTGTTCTCTTTCAGACAAAATTCTAGAATCCTTAAAAACTGTGTTTTCGGTATTTTTGTAAAGTTTTTGATTATGTCCCACTTCTTCATTATGATTTTTATAGCGAGGTAAGTCGGAATGTTCGTGAAGAGTGAAACAGCGTCAAAAGAAACTAGAAAATCATCTTCCTCTAAAACAATGCATTCTAAATGAGTTTTAAGTTGAAATGAGTTTTTAATGTTTAAATTTTCGTTAACTATGTTTTTCAAAATTTGTCCTATGTGTTTTGATAGTTGATAGCATGGAACGTTTGTCGAAGAGGAAATAGGTCTCAGTGGTAGATCTGGTTTATGTATTTTTGGCAAACCGTATAATCTCGGTGCTATTGATGATGAAGAGTACATTTCGTGCTTTTGCCATTGGTCGATGTAATTATTTTTGAAGAGTTCATTTACTAAGTTGTTATTGGTTTTTTGCAGTTTTGGTGTTGGATCGGTTCTAATTGTCTTGTAAATATTTTTATCTTCAACTAGTTTTGACATTTTGTTAAAGTAATCTGATTTGTACATAATAACAGTTTTATTGCCTTTATCTGCTTTGGTGACAACAATTTCGTTTTTGTACTGTCTGAGGAATTTTTGCGTATCTTTATAAATTTTTAGTATAAATTTTTCTATTATTGTATTTTTTATTCTTCTATTGTGTTGTAAAATGCGGTTGGTAACTCTAGATCTAGCTATTTCCTTTTCCCTCTCATCTTCAAAAGTTCTTATGCTTTGCTCGATATCAGCAATTATATGTATTGGTGAGAAATTCTCACGTGTCACAGGGATTGTAAACTTTTCTCCTAAAGAGAGTAACCATTTTACCTCTTTCGGAAAAGAAATGTTAGTTTTGTTCACAAACCATGTGTCATTGAAAACTACTCCCAACTTGTCTAGTTGTGTGTCTTTTAATTTCTGTATTTTTGATGAATGTGTTTGTCTGATACCTTGACTTATTTGGTTATACCTATATTTTTGTTTTGATGTGAAATTATTATATTCTATAGTATTTAGAACCGATTTTATTTTAATGTCGATATGGAAGAGATTTTTCTTTACTGAGTTAATGTTAGTGTTGGTTTGCTTTATTTCTAAGTTTAACAGTTGTTTATGGAATTTGTATTCAATTTTTTGCAGTTTCTGATGTATTTTTCTTGTTGTGAAATTATTTTTGATCCTTGAAGTAGTATTAGTGATATGTCTTGGTAAAATTCCGTATTCTCTACAAGAGAGTAGGAATTTAAGTCTTTCTTTCTGTTTCATTAGTCTTTCCGTTTGTTTGCTGTAGTATTTTAATGTTATGCATGTTTCTATGTCGTATTTAATTTTAATGTGGTTGAAGAATTGTTTCATTGTATTGTGATTTAATAGAACTGTGTTTAATCGGCAGGCCCTCCGAGAATATATAAACATGATTTATCATAAACATTCATAGTTTAAGTAATTGGTCAAATTATTATAATTAACTCAATTTCTTTTTATTGTTTTTTTTTTTTTTTCACTATTAAATCTCTTAAATTGGAAAAGCTTACATAATGCAAATTGTTAAGCAATTAAGCTGGACAGTTACTTAATATTAATATTAATTATTTCATATAGTAAAATTACTTAAAATAATTAGCCATATTACTTGAACTTACTCACTACTTAAATGTGATAGCAAAACATATTTGGAAAAGTCAACCATGGTCAATGAAGTTATCAAGTCGTTACTGACACTGACTGAATTTCGTATATCATCAGCTATTTTTAACAGTATATATACAAGATATGCAACTATATTTAGGTCTAAAACCCGACTATTTGTTACCAATAAATTATTTGCTCTCAGAAAACGGGGCAGATAAAAGTGGAAAAGTTGTCATGATTTTTAATAAATACGGTAAAATTGAGATGGGCCTGTATTCGGGTACAGACAGTCGTATACCTGGCATTTTAAGTATGGTTATAACTTTGGAATATCTGTTTGTTCAACTCTCGAAATCTGAAGAATTATTACTTATTTGAGGAAGAGTTTCAATAACATTGACGATGTCTGGGTTTTTATGACGCACGAGTTTTTGCATAGCCTAGATTTTTGCATAAAATTGACGATGGCACGTTACTACTTGTTTAAACAAATTCAATATATCATCATCATCATCGGCTCGACAACCGGGTTCCGGTCCTGGCCTCTTTCAACAAGTCTCTCCACCTATCCCGGTCTCTAGCCGACGCCATCCAGTTGCGCACCCAAAGGCTTCGGGCGTCCTGGTCTACGCCATCTCTCCAGCGCAAGCATGGTCTACCACGCTGTCGTCTACCATAGAATGTACCACAAAGAACTTTCTGAGCAGGTTCCTCTTCGCTCATGCGAGCTAGGTGCCCTGCCCACCGGAGAGCTTAATTTTTGTCACGATATCTGCTTCAAGGTAGATTGCGTACAGTTCATGATTGTACCGTCTCCGGAATCGTCCTTCCTCACATATGGGGCCAACAATTCTCCTTAAGACTTTTCTCTCGAACGCAGCTAAGATGTCGGAGTGCCTTTTGCTAAGCACCCAAGTCTCGGATCCATATGTGAGTACTGGCAGGACCATGGTCCTGTACAGCAGCAGTTTTGAAGTTATGGTGAAATTTCTGGATTTGAAGAGCTTTGACATACTATAGTAGGCTCTGTTGGATTTCAGAAGCCGCCCGCGTATTTCTTCTTCTATATTGTTATCGGCTGCTACTATTGACCCAAGGTATTTAAAGGATTGCACCACTTCAAATTCGTGCTCCGCAACCTTGATTGTTTGACCAACTGTTCCTCTCGCATTCGACGCCACCATGTATTTTGTTTTACCTTCACTAATGTGCAGCCCCAAATTTTGTAACGCCTGCTCGATCTGGATGAAGGAATCGTGTACAGCTTGTTCGGTTCTTCCGATGATGTCGATGTCGTCTGCGTAAGCCAGTAACTGGCTGGACCTGCTGACGATGGTCCCTCGTGTTGCCGTGCCAGAGTCACGGATTGCTTTCTCCAACGCCAGGTTGAAGAGGAGGCAGGCCAGACCGTCCCCTTGTCGGAGTCCATTAAAGATGTTGATTGGTCTGGATAGCAATCCGGCTATTTTTACTTGGCTTGTTACGTTGGTCATGGTCAACCTACATAGTCGTGTCAATTTGTTTGGGATGCCGAATTGTCTCATGGCTTTGTAAAGTTCTACCCTGGCTATGCTATCATAGGCGGCCTTAAAGTCTATAAACAGATGGTATGTTCTTGATGTTAAATTCTAGACATTTTTCCATCGCCTGCCTAAGGGTAAAGATCTGATCAGTTGTTGATTTGCCTGGAATGAAACCACACTGATATTGTCCGATGACGGTTTTAGCGTATGGGGTTATCCGGTCTTGTAGGATAGAGGAGAGTATCTTATAGGCGGTACTCAACAACGTGATACCTCTATAATTGCTGCACGTTGTGACATCTCCCTTCTTATGTATGGGGCATATTATGCCTTTTCACCAGTTTTCTGGAATTTCTTCCTGCTCCCATACGTGCACTATAATATCATGAATTGCTTGACGTAAGGCTGGCCCGCCGTGATGAAATAATTCGGCTGGTATGCCGTCGGCTCCCGGGGATTTGTTCTGTTTAAGCCGGCCTATAGCCTTCTCAACCTCTTCTATGCTTGGTGGCGGCAACATAGGGTATTCTTCTTGAAGTAGTGGAGCCTCCACTTCTGTAGTGAGCTGACCATTTAGCAATTCATTAAAGTACACTTCCCATCGCTCCAGTATGCTTTCAGGATCGGTGATCAGATTTCCCTCTCCGTCCTTGCAGTATGTGCAGCGTGGTGTGTACTGCGTCATGTTTCGGACGGATTGGTAGAACTTCCGCGCCTGGTGCGGACCTCGCTCTCGGCTATTTTCTATTTCACAGATTAGGTTCTTCTCCCAGGCTTATTTTTTTGTCTGTGTAGCCGTTTTTCTATTCTTCTGAGCTCTTTATATTCCTCTTCGCGTGCCCGCGTTCTATGAGATTGTTGCATTGCTCGGTACGCAACATTCTTACGTTCAGTCGCTAGCTTGCATTCATCATCAAACAAGTCGTTCCTATTTTTACGACCGCTGCCTAAGATGGAGTTGGCAGTACCAATGACAATATTCTTAAGGCGTGTCCACTTCTCATTTACGCCCAGCATACTGGCTCCAGGACTTACTCTCCCTAAATCAAGTGATTCTAGGGCGAGTCCTAACGCATTACCAAAGGTGTTACTGGTGTTTTCATTGCGCAGGGCAGCCGTGTTGATTCGAACCTGATCGGCGGATGCAATGCGTCTTCGCAAGGCAATCCGCCCTCGGAAAACCATAATAACAAGATAGTGATCCGAGTCGATATTGGCACCTCGGTACGTTCGTACCGTCATTAAGTTCGAGTAGTGGCGACGGTCTATCAACACGTGGTCTATTTGGTTACGAGTGACTCCATCAGGTGATACCCAGGTGGCTTTGTAGATATCTTTACGCGGGAACCTGGTACTCGCAACGACCATGTTTTTCGATGCTGCCAATTCTAAGACTCGAAGTCCATTGTCATTAGTGTTCTCATGCAAACTATGGGTGCCTGCGTAATGCCTGAATACCGGCTCCCGACCTATTTTTGCGTTCAAATCCTCAAGGATGATTTTAACATCATACCTTGGACAGGCATTGAGGGCCCTCTCGACTTGTTCGTAGTAAGTCTCTTTTTCTTCGTCTGAGGACTCCTCCGTAGGTCCGTGAAGTTAATGAGGCTGATGTTCGTAAATTTGCCTCGCACGCGAAGGGTGCATAGCCTTTCGCTTATAGCATTCAATATATAAAAACAGTTAAATGAAATATATTATTCCTATTTTATATTAAATTTTGTTGTTTGAGAAAAAATGACTGTCAAGTTCGCATTACCAGGGGTTACTTTATATTTATATAACATGCGCGACAAGTTTTGTTTCACGTAGTTAATCTAATTATAAAATCCGTCACATTTTGAAGTGGTAATTTTTACTTAGTCCATTTCGTCTCCTGAGTAGCGGATAGATCAAGAGCAGAGAATAGTTGGCTCTCTTCAACATCAAGTCTGCATGCTGTTTGAATTTGAATTTGTTGATTCCCAAGTACTTCGTTGATTATTTGACTGTTACTTCAGAGTTGTCTGGAAACTTAAGTTTGATTACATCACAGCTTGTTGCAAATGCTCGTCTTCGAATGACTGTAACTGGTGTTAGAGAGCAGATGAGTTCGATCTTTTCGCTGTTTATCTTCAGTCTCCATTAGACATAGTATTCCCATAGGTTTTTAATGTGCTCTTGCAATCCCCTGGCAGCAATTTCTTATGAAAAAGCGGTCGCGTATGTGAATGAGTCGTCTGCATAAAGCTTCTCGTCTTTGTACCTGGTATCTTGGCTGGTTGATTAGCAGTGTAAATGTTGAACAGCAGCTTTATTTTAAAGTAGTAGGAAAGTACCTACATATTAAAATCACCTATATTTGAGATATTAATATAATAAGTTGTCCATGTTATAAATTTCTTCATCATCATGTTAAAACTGTTGGGTAAATTGAGATGTGTTTTTTTTATTTCTTTTTTTTTTAGGGCCAACAGTCGTTATGGGAATAGGTTCTTTCGGTCTCATTATAAAGTTAGACACAATTAAAACGTTAGGCATTTTCACTTTGAGCATTAAGCAAGCACGGGCTTACTAGTTTATTAATAGATTAAAACCTTAAAGAATTACGTAAATTACAATATTAGAAATCTAAAAAAAGAGGAAAACATTTTAGAAATTAGGGCAACATTTTTTTAGAGATGTGCGAAGCAAAGTAATAAAAGAATTCATAAGCTTTATACATTAAATTAACATAAATTTCTTGGTTTATGAGTGAACTGTTTTTTTTAACTTAATTTTCGTTTTGTATCTATCAACGTTACGACAAAATTCATCAAGGAAATTTTAGGATATGATTCTTGGCTATATTTTAAGAAAAAAATCTCAAATGTTAACATTCATTTCGGGATCTAAGAAAAAGCTTACTTTGGTTATCTTGTGCCCGTGCTAACAGAAATGGTAGAAACTTCGTTTAGGAGTTAATTTTTAGAAAATATTCTGCCTAGACTATTGTATAACATAATCAATTCAATTCAATTTATTTATCAAGGTTTACAATAAGCGTAATCTTTTATAGTACTAAAAGCTAATACAAATTAGGTCGCATATATTGATGTTACAAATGAGTTTACGAATAAAAAGAATAAAGTGATAAATGAGATTAAAAGTAGTAAAAGTAATATAATAATATAAGAAAAAATAAAAATAATAATAACTTAAAGATATTTAAGGCATAAGAGTTTTTTTTGTATAGTCTACTTTTGATTTCATTCTTCGAATTACAGTTACAGGTAGGGAGTTCCAAAGTCTAATGCCATATACAAAAAAAAGTCGCAAAGAATTTAAATAATTTGATGAATGTGATGTGAGATTCAAGGTTCAGGTAGATTGCGCAAAGCGGAGCTTATCAAATAGATATGACGGTGCTTCATCTAGAATCAAGAAATTGCATAAGCGATCATCCTAGGTGATGTGGATGATATTGAGAAACATGGTTAAACCTTCGCAAACCATAAACATTCTTAACTATATCATTAAAAGCAACTAATAGTTGTTGCATTGAGTGCGAATCTGGCTTACAGTATACTACTGCAGGATAATCAATGATAGGCAGTAGTAAAGAGTAAAGTTTTAATAAGTCTCAGCTTAGTATTTATAGGTTATAGTTAGGTTTGAAAAGAGGTTTAATTTTCGGAGACCCCCATAGATTCCGCCGACAGAGAGGTTTTTGTATGGTTACATACATGCAGTGTGCCTGCGAAGCTTCATATATTTATGAATTTTTGAATATTACAACAACAACTTGAATGAACTACCACCAAGGGGGTTCTTAATTCTTATTTGGCTGGAGTTATAGCTATTTCACGGTTGCCAAGCCGATCATCAGACTCCTTTATTAGTGGTGCTTAGCCTTTATACTATCAAGTTTAATCGAAAAACTTTTTGCCTTGACTGAGATTTGAACCCAGACCTAGCGTCGTCAGAAGCCAATGCCCTACGCATCACGCTACCGAGACCACATGATCAGGTCCATCTCAATTTAGGTTTTATCGTTTATCAATTATCACTTGAGGACTAGCGTTTTTATTAGTCATTCAATTTTAATATTATATTATATATTATGGTATATTATATTATATATTATATTATATTATATATAATATCTTTGCAGAATAATATCTAGCAGAAAGGGTCCGATTAATTTTGAAGCTTCATTCGTGAAAGTATCTACAAAAGCAACTCGGAAACACGATATAAAGACATTTGGAAGGGTAGTTCCATCAACCCCTTATTGAAAAATACATCTACACAAAAATTATATTCAAGCTAAGAAATAAAAATTAAATCATCAGTTTTAGTTTATTATTTAAGTCAGAGGTTCAAAACTTTATTTTAAATGCCTGCGTTTGTAAACCAAAAATACGCAGAGTTCATAAATGTAAGCATTGTTGCCAATGTCCAACCTAAAATATGTTCCAAAATACATTTACAACCACAATTACAACTGCATGTGTGCAGTCATCATAGCAGGTGTAGACTATTTGTTAGGAACTTTTGATTTGTTTTCTAACACGTTTTAAAAATAGCTATTGAAAAAATTATTTCAAAGATTATTGTTCTCAGCCTTTCCGAAGAAACCGTTTTTGAAAACAAAAGTTGGCAAGGATTTTGAATGATGTTTAGGCAAATTCCAAAAAATTTAAATTTTCTTTAAACGATCATGGAATTTCCGGCTGACAATTTCAAAAACTAATTTTGGATAATCAGTGGCCCATTGCACCTTCTTCCAAAATCATGATTGGAGCATTTTTTTTAGCAAATTTTGTATTTCAAATTCGATAGGTAAAAATTTTTGTAATTAGTGCTTCAAACAATATCCGAAACTTCATACTATTCGGGTACAAATAAATAAAACAATTAAGATCCGAACTATCCGGATAGTGTCGGAAATCCGGAAAGTTAAATGAGGCAGTTGATATCCGCCTCTATTCGTAATCCAGATACAGATCCGGATAGAGTTTGATGAATTATCTGCGAAAACAGAAGAAATAAATAAAATGCACGGCTGGATCGCACGAAAATTTAAAATACATTTTTTAAATATAAAATATGAATTTGTGCAAATAAAGTTTAAAATCTACTTAATTTTTTTCATCAAAAAAGTTAGGGCCGTTTTCTAGATAAATCAGGTTTTACATTACAGGTGTATGGGGGTACCGTTAATTTTGGAGCTAAAAAAAAAATCAATTTCCCCCTAGGGAATCACCAAAGTACCGAGTCTCAAAGAAAATAGCTCCAGTGGTTTAGACTGTAGGGGGAGGTATAAACATACAGACATACTGAAACATGTTTTTCGTGTACTAGTTTTGTCCTAAAATTAAAATTAATTTATTTTTAACAATGAACTCCAGGTATTTGCATCATTTCCGTAAAAAAATCAAATGCATTTAAATTCAAATTAACGGCCGGCAGTTTATTGAATTCAAACTAAATGAAGAAAATCAATCAAGTTTTCTTTGAAATATAAATATATTAAGACATACTGAAACATGTTTTTCGTGTACTAGTTTTGTCCTAAAATTAAAATTAATTTATTTTTAACAATGAACTCCAGGTATTTGCATCATTTCCGTAAAAAAATCAAATGCATTTAAATTCAAATTAACGGCCGACAATTTATTGAATTCAAACTAAATGAAGAAAATCAATCAAGTTTTCTTTGAAATAGGTATATTAAAAAAAATAGAATAAGAAGAAATCAGTTTCGTGTTTAATTTTAAAGTGAGTGGTTGTATTCGTCACTTGTTTCATCAATTGCGTCATTTCTGTATGTATGTGAATATTATTTCGTCAATTGATAGCAGAAAATAATTATTTTATAATAGTTTTGTGATATTATGTTGCAGAATTATTTATGTGCATATGTATGTACATATATCAGATTTGAAAAAAAAAAATAAAAACATCAATTTTCGACATTTCCGTAGCGTCATTTCCGTCCTCTGACATTAAGTAACGGTAATGACGCGATGGTTACGGAAATTGATAAATTCCAAATTGTTGAATTTTGTTTGACATTCAATAAAATCGTTTTAATAATAATGACTAGTCGTAGAACAAAATCTGGTATTGAAGTTAACATAAAAAAAATTCGCGCAAGGGTTCATCTAATTTTGGACTAGAATCCTTCTTCAAAAAGTCTGCAAGTAGTAAGAAGATTACTGTCTGGGGAAGATTTGTAAGACCAGTTAGCTAAGTTAGTTAAGCTGTAAAGCTTCGCAAGCCATGAATTTGGCAGGTAGTTCTGTTGAGAACCTATATTTTTTTTGGCTTTTATTTAAGGTAGATACTAGTACGGTCTAGAACGCCAAAAAACGCACGATTTTTGGGAATTTTTTTCTCGGAAACCTTATTAGGTAATAATTTTTTTTTTAATTTTAGAATTTTGGCCGAATTATAGAAGGCCCAACGTCGACTCATCAAAAAATACATGGTTCCATGGCGGACAGTTAATCTCAGGATTGGCTGGACTGAAACAAAAAAACAAAGCGGGTTATTTAGAGGAAGGTTTCTTACGAGACAATTTACCACAATTTGTTTGAAAAGTCAAAACAAACAAAAAATCTCGAGCTTTGAAAAAATTGGCAATTTTTTTGGCCATTTTTGGGTCGCCATTTTTTTCATTCATAACTTTTTGGTCAAATTGTGGTAAATTGTCTTAGAAAACATAGAAACAATCTAGTTGCAACAAGTTTTTTGAAAATCGGTTAAGTAGATCCGGAGATTAACTGTCCGCAATGGGAAAATGTGTTTTTTGAAGAGTCGACGTTGGCGCCCTCTATAATTCGGCCGAAATTCGACAAACAATTTTTTTTGTACTCTTGACACGTCATGTATTCATTATTTAAAAAAAATTATGTTATTATCTTATAAAGTTTCCGAGAAAAAAATTCCCAAAAATCGTGCGTTTTTTGCGATTTCTAGACCGTACTTGTACCTTAACAGTTCTTTATTGAACAGTTTATATAATTGTATTATTTCATAAAAATCCAAAGAGACTGATATTAAAATAATATTTCTAAAAGTTAAATATTGAAATGTATTATAAAAACTAAATTTTTTGATATCTCAAAGTTTCGTTTGTTTAAATACTAAGTTTAATAAAAAAAATGTTTAATTTAATAGAAAATATATTTATAATATATGATGTATTTTTTTCTTTATTTAAGTAGAAAAAGTCACTTCCGTATCACACAATAATTTTCCAACATAACATTATCATTTCCGTAACGAAAGCGTCATTTCCGTAGCAAATCAAAATTCGTAAAAACTCTTAAATAAAAGTGGACGCGCTTTTTGATCATCAATTATTTAGTTATACACGATCGAACGTACATCATTTTTTTGAATCACCCAAAAATAATAATAATTACTAATAAACATTGTAATGTTAACGATAGCATTTAACGAATTCATATATATAAATAACTGATATCAAGATTTTATACTTATCAATATAAAAGGATGTTCTTTATACCTTTACAAAAAATTGAAGGCCTCAGTTAAAAGAAGACAGCATTTGGCTTGAAAAAACCCTATAATTGTGATTCATGCTTATAATATAATAGCTTTGTCGTTAGAAATGACTTCCTATCTTATATTATGTTAACATTTTTACTGACATAACTTTCTGATTCCGAGAAGTAAACATTTTATCAAAACAAATTCAATAAACAAACAAAGAACCGAGAGAGACAAATTTGGTTGTAAAACTTCAAACTAAATAAGATTCGAAGGGACTCTTATCGGCCAATAACATGTTGAGCAAACACAATTTTTTCCACGTTAATTTAATATCAAGAACCCCTACAAAATTTTAGTAAATAATGCATTTCTTATATTTTCAGATACATAAACTTTCTACATTGGCCCTCACTGTGTAAACAAATAAAATTCAATATTTACTTCTGCATTTCTTGTCATTAATATGAACCACAATCGCAAAGAAAGAATCGTTCGTTGAGATAACGCATAGGACCGCAACACCGTGACACTCTTGTGTCCGGTGAATGTGTGTAGAAGCCCAAGTCCCTACCGTGGATAATCTACTACTGATCCAGATAAAAAAGGAAAGTGTGGAGGAGTTCAAGACAAACTAATAAATTTGTATCGATCGGCACTTATGCAAGATTTTTAAACGTACTCTATGAGAAATGTCACAAGGCGGCTCTTCAGGGAATTCAGGCGTTGACAATAGCAACACACAAGGAGAGTACCGGGAATATCATTGGGCTTATTCCGTAATGGATTCTTCTAGAGTATCGACATGTCTCATTTCGATGCTTTTAATTGTATACGGTAGCTTTCGTAGTTTGAATATTGAGCAAGAAGCCCGTGAGCGTCAGGAGAAGAAACGCAATGAATCCATGACAAACTTGCTAACCGGAGAACCCATAGAAAATGAGCCAAGTATGTTTAGATTATTTGATATAAAAATTGTTGTTAAATTGCTAATTTTTATACTTTGTACAGGTAAATTTGCTACCTTAGATACTATGCATGCTTTGTGTTTACCACTGGGAGCCTCAGTATCATTGCTTGTGATGTTTTTCTTTTTCGACTCCATGCAATTGTTGTTTGCCGTATGTACAGCAAGTAAGTATTATTATAATAATTTATTAACGTCAAATTAAAATTTACATGTTATAATAAGAGCTATCTACTTAGAGCTTCTGATTCTAAGTTAAGAAAAGGTTATTTCATATAGTATTTACAGTACTTACATTAAAATAATTTTTGTAGAGAATTTTAAGATTTAAATATTGTGTAATTAAATAAGATTTTATATAGTTTTAATATTTTCTGGGTCTGAGTTTCTTAAGATTTCTTCTGTTGGTGCGGTTAAGTTGTAAGGGCTGGCGTTGGAGGTCAATCAATACTCCTAACCCAAGAATGTGATTTATATAAGTTATGGATTAATGGATTTGTCTTTTTTAGAAGATATTCATAGGTGACTTCTATGTACCGCAGTCTTAGCTCATAATCTACTTGCAGGTTACGATAGGCTAGCAAGGTTTGTTTTATCTATAGATGTTCATTGGGTTTATTTATTATTATTCCTGTTTCGCTAGGGCAACTTTCATACTTGTAATTACAGTTCAAATGAAAAAAATAATTTTAGAAAAAAAAAATACTTCCTTTGTTTTCAAGTTGTAAATTGTCTATTGTTTAGTAACCATTTCAGCATTTTTTTTTCAATTCAAAAACATATCATTCATTTACATTATTCAAGCGCTTTTTCATAAACAAAATAAATAATATCGAAGGTTTACACACTGATGGATCAGTTACCGATGACCGGGTGTCCACCAACCAACGTGAACTCGGAAAGACTCAACTTCGTTCTCCCATTTTATCTTCCAGGCAAAACTATTGCGATCAAAGAAGCTTTATTTTGACTTACAGAAAACATGATATCAACAACGGATATCCGCATCTTCTCAGGAAGCCCAACAGCTGGCAAATCTCTGGAGTCTGCACTCTGTCTCTACAAACTCGAAATAACTCTTAACTTCCCATCATCTCTTGATGAGAAGCTCAACTTTCACCATTCCGTGAAACTGTTAAGCTGATGAACTCGCTAAATTTGGAACAACAATACCTATTTTAGCAGATAAGACTGATGTTGGTATACCCATCGCTTCATGTAAACATGCTATGCCAAGATGTGATAAACATAACAAACATTTGATAGAACAACATCACCACTTGCATGAAGACAAAACAAACCTAGCCAAAGCTGGATCTGTAGCGATCTATACGTTTGGTATCTTTAAGCAGATTGCACATTAGCTCCGTAAAATGCACCATACCCGGACACTGTCTAATAGGTGGAAATGCGAAGCATGAATTAGAAAGTCAAAAACAACGGTTTACTTTCATTTGGTCTGACAGAGGATTGTAATAATAAAGAAATGTGATGTCAATTATGTAGTAAGTGCAACACAATATATACAATAAGCTTAGGTGTTTCCACTATTTATTTATTTATTCGTCTATAAGTACAAACTACTTTCTTAGACATATCGCTCTAATAATAAAAATAAAAAAGAAGAGAAACTATAATGTTGAAAAAACTTATTAATTAACATAATACTTATAATGATATTTCCAAATCAATTTAATTAATTATAATATGATTCATAACATTTTTTTTAAAAACATGTTTTGGAACTTCAAGTTCGATTATATCGGCATATTTATTAAAAAGTAGACAAGCTTTTGTAATAGGCTCATTAAGTCCATAATTGGTCGAGTGTTGTGCTGTGAAGAAAAAATGATTAACCCTCAAACAACGAGCTGGAGTATGTCTTATATATAGCTCACTTAGTTGAGTACAATCAATATGACCAATTAAGACGTCTCTTGCAAGTGAAATCAAGAAATAAATTCTCCTAGTCTCAAGTGGTTTTATATCTATCAACGCACACCGAGATTTATATGATGGTAAGGGTAGGGTCCAATGAAGTTTCCTAAGCGAATATTTCGTGAACCTTTTTTGGATCCTTTCGATTCTATTCGAAGCGTTTTTGTAGTAGGGAGACCAAACTACACAACAATATTCTAAAATAGGTCGAACAAAACTTATAAAAAGAGACTTTATTGTATAAGCACATTTAAATTCGCTAGAATTTCTGAACAGAAATCCAAGCATAGAATTACCTCTAGAAACGATGTAATCTACATGCATTTCAAAATCCAATTTGGAATCAAATATGACTCCCAAATCTTTATGATTAGAAACTCTTTGCAGGACACTCGCAGATAAACTATAATTAAAGATAATAGGATTGAAAGATCTGGTAAACGTAAGAACACTATTGCAGCGAATTAATTTTATATGTAGTTCTGTGCGATTTTGTACCGATTCCGTTTTAGATCCTGTTAAGCGGTCAAGTTTTTTTGTCAATGTTATAAGACCATTGTTATGAATGGTAATTTTTCGTTACCCGTATCTAACAATTGTTAAGAAAACTCAGCCCCTCTAGGATCATTTTACAGTTTTTTTCGCACGTTTTTACGTGTTGTTACATATTGTCACAGATTTGAAAATTTTACTTAATGCGTTTCTCGGGTCGACTTATTACCCAAGCTGACGAATTTCATTTGAGCACCATCTAGTAAACATATCAAATATAAAATAAAAATCTGATTCAGATCATTTGAACAATGCAATTTTACTTATAATACGTTAAAAATTTCGATGAAAAAAGTTAAATTAATTCGCTAATTACGATGATGCTCAGGTGAAATCCATCTGCTCTTCTAATAAATCGATCCAGGAAAACTAATAAGTAAATCTGTAAATATCCGCAGTCCATAAAATTGTTCACAAAAAGTAGTTCACAGAAAATAGTTTTCTATACTAACAGATGATTGCGTTGTGAAAGCATAGACAAAAGAAAAAACTGTTCAACTACTCTGTCATGAACCATGTTTTTGTTTCATTCAATCAATGAACTCTAATCTGACCTTACAATTACTGGATCGAAACAGGTATGCGAGAGAAAAGTCTAAAAGTGCCAGAACAAAATGAAACGATTTTTCAGTACAACATCTTAAAAACCAATCAATTTACTCATTTTTAAATACTATTAGCCCTGAGTGGAAAGCTTTTGTAGTCGAACTTTTAACTTGAAGGTAGATCGTCAAGGATAATAAAATTATCTTTTTATACCAAACACCTTTTTATGAAAATAAATATTTAAGAGATCCTGTGTGCTTTGTGCTGGTAAAGTGAATAATTTCTTCAGATAACATGCAGGAAATGATTTTTTTACTTAAATTAATATGAAAATAAATCTTTCTTAATTAATTTGTTTCAATTTATTTTGTTTATTATAGTTATAGCTACTGTTGCATTGGCGTTTCTTCTTCTACCCATGTGTCAATATATCATTCGTCCTTGTTCGGATGGCAATCGCATATCATTCGGAATATGCGGTCGATTTACCGCAGCTGAACTTTTTAGTTTCACACTATCAGTTTCAATAGTTTGTATTTGGGTGCTCACAGGTCATTGGCTACTTATGGATGGTAAGGAAAAAATATTTTTGGCTTTTATTTATCTAAAAATTAAATATTACCATTTGTATTTATTTAAGCAATGGGTATGGGTCTGTGCGTGGCATTTATTGCGTTCGTAAGACTGCCCAGTCTAAAAGTATCAACTTTATTGCTAACTGGCCTACTTATATACGATGTCTTTTGGGTTTTTTTCTCATCGTACATTTTCAGTACGAACGTGATGGTCAAGGTTGCCACACGACCAGCTGAAAATCCAGTTGGAATTGTTGCGCGCAAATTGAACTTAGGTGGTATTGTGAAAGAACCACCCAAACTTAATCTTCCGGGGAAATTAGTATTCCCCAGCATACACAACAGTGGTCATTTTTCAATGCTTGGCTTGGGAGATATTGTGATGCCGGGACTTTTATTGTGCTTTGTGTTGCGTTATGATGCGTATAAGAAATCTCAAGGAGTTACATCTGATCCAACGCTCGCACCACCAAGAGGAATGGGATCGAAACTAACATATTTTCATTGTTCCTTATTAGGGTAAGACTAGTTGGAATTAAATAAAATATACGTTATCTTTGATATTTTTTCGATTTATACTTTGCAGATATTTCTTAGGATTACTCACAGCAACTGTGAGCTCTGAAGTTTTTAAGGCAGCTCAACCTGCTCTATTGTACCTTGTACCATTTACTTTATTGCCCTTGCTTACAATGGCTTATTTAAAGGTAAGTATTTTTGAATTCTTTCAACGCGATAATTTCATACATAGCATTATGTTTAAAGTTAGCTGAAAAATAGATATTCTATAATTTCAAGAATAATTAAAACTATATGAAAACATTAGAAATCTTAACAATAACAAACTCGGCATTGAATATTGATATTTTGCTACCAACATTTGAACTGAAAGCGATAGTCTAGTGTGTTATTGGTGGTGATCATATCTCTAATTTGTAATTGATTTCAGTTCACTGTTATTTGGTGTGTTCAATAATATCCAATTCAAATATTCAATACATTTGAGATTCTAGTTTATTTAATTAGAAAAAATTCCGAAAATAAGGTGTGGGAATATCGGTCGGCGTACGCGCAACGCAAGCCAACTCCGTTTGGATCAAATCAGAGAGCAAATGTATCGGTCAACTTGGGCACAATGAGCACTGCTTGTCAAGCGACAAATAAAAAAATTAACACTGCCACCACATCTATTGATTTCTAGCCAAGAACCCCGATCGAACATTTCTTGAAGAATATACAAAATAACAACAGTTCTTTCCAAATAACTCCATTTTAGGCGAATAATCAGAGAATGAGGTTTTAAGCCAACTATATATTATACTCGTTCAATTTGTCCAGTTTTCAGTTTGCCTTGCATTAGCAATGAAGATTCATTAATCGAAAAAGTTGCGATGTACGCGTTAAAAACACAAACAAATCAATGTCAACACAATTAATTCTGATATTTCATTTTAATAAATTCATGTTCGTAAGGAAATTGGGGCAAAGGGGCGACTTTCCTTTAAGGTACGAGTAGCACGAGTATAGTGTTGATTTTTTTTTTACAGATAGCTAGTGGTCTCAATAGAACATATTTAAAATATTAAAGTGAGGAAACACCGTTAAATCATAAAAAAAAATGTTTTATTTTTCAGTTTTAACCTCACTTTTTGTTTCTTTTTTTAGTGTTTTCTTGACTAAAAGTACTGAAAGTGGCTAGATTTCGATATTAATCAACAGTTTTTTAGCTTAACAGTACTGAGGGTGGCCCGCTTCGCGGGTTCTCAGGATTTTAACTCCCTTTTTCGGGGACACACCCGCTCACGCGACTCCGTCGCTCCGCTTAGGGTATGTAAAGTCGCCAGACAGGCGCCAATGTCAACAGTGTTTTAACTTAAAAGTACTGTGGGTTCAGAAACTTCCTTTTAATAAACAAATAATTCCCTTACAAAATTAACAAAAAAGGAAAAAATCACAATAATATCCCAAAAATAACCCAACTCTGGTAATACTTACACAAAGAGAATTGTCAAAATAAACAAAAAAAAGTGCATTTTGTATGGAAATTGAGGAACTTTAAAAATTAATTAAAAACAGTTATAAATGTTTCCTCACTTTAAAATTGTGATATTTGTTATTTAAAAGAGCTAATCTACCGAATAAAACTATCCACGTGTGGAAATTCGTGCTACCTTAAAGGAAAGTTGAGCCGGGGCAAAATTTTAATTGAATTAGTACGATGCTAAAGCTATTTTAGTATGATACTAGGTTAAAACAACGAATTTTCAAATTTTAATCGAATATAGCATCATACTTTCTCTACCATTTTTTTTAAAATAAAATCATAGAATACCTACTTTTTTTTTTTAGTATCGTGCTAGCTTCATATGACTCTTTGACATTGGCAAACATCAAAAAAGGTTCGTGTACAAACTTTTTTACACGAAATGTCATTGTTTTAGGTGTGTTCAGAAGCAATTTATTAAGAAAATGCTTTTAGTACGATACGATTTAGAAAATGTTTAAAAGAATGAGTTAGTAAACTACTATAAAGTTAGCAAATTGTTAAGTAGTATCATACTAATACCTTAATAATAGGCTGTTTAAAATTTTTCGCCATTATAGTTTTTTTTTTTAATTCAAACAATTTAAAGAAAAGATTTGGTTGGATTAATCACTCCTTGACGAACAGACTTACTGCCAGAAAAGGCTCAACCTAGACAACTAAAGTTAGAGGCATTGGCGCAAAGATTTAAACAGCCTATTATTAAGGTATTAGTATGATACTACTTAACAATTTGCTAACTTTATAGTAGTTTACTAACTAATTCTTAATTTTAAACATTTTCTCACTAGTATCGTACTAAAAAAAATTCCTTAATAAATTGCTTCTGAACACACCTAAAACAATGACATTTCGTGTAAAAAAGTAAGTAAACGAATCTTTTTTGATGTTTGCAAATGTCAAAGAGTCATATGAAGCTAGCACGATACTAAAAAAATAAAGTAGGTATTCGATGATTTTATTTTTAATAAAATGGTAGAGAAAGTATGATGCTACGAGTATATTCAATTAAAATTTGAAAATTCGTTGTTTTAACCTAGTATCATACTAAAACAGCTTTAGCATCGTACTAATTCAATTAAAATTTTGCGCCATTAAATTCAGACGTTTTTTTTATTTCAAGTATAATAAATATCCCCAATATAATCATTAAGATAAATGAAATTTTATATGCATATGCTATAAATAAAAAAAAATAAAATTTAGACAATCTTCACAATTCCAATCATTGGCCCTTATTGCGAGTGTCGTTTTCTTATCGATAAACGACTTTTATCGATAGTCGAAAATCTTTTTTGGTATTGTGGATCTCTATTGTGAACGAAATTTTTCGTCCAGCTAGACAATCGATCTTTATCGTTTGCATTTTACTGTTCGACTGGCCAACGAATATAATTTTCTGGGCAAAAATGTATTTTTTTTTTTATTTTATTAACTTATTATTTCCATTATAATAATTATTTTAACCACAGGGTTAAAGTATGGTATGATCCATGTTCAAAGAATCTTAATGCAGTGGCAAGTTTTATTATGTTTGGTATTGTCGTATTTCTTTTAGTTGGTTTGAGATGATTTTCAATGTCGGCCAATAATTGAACAAATGCTGGCTTTGACAAGCGGAAGTATTTCAAAAATCTGCAATGTAGTATGTTAATACGAAAAGAAAATTTATTTTTACTCATTAACGGACATATTTTCTTCAAGCTGCAGAGGATTGAAAACATCTCTAAGTTGTCTCTTATTCCTGGCAATCATTATGTGGTCGTCGTTGGTTATTTCATCATCTGTATCATCGAAAAAGAAATCATTTCTTGTTTATTTAACTGAAATTTATTGCATTTATTATTGTTTGTATTTTAATTTTACACAATTTCATCACTTACATTTCATTTATTTCACAATTTTCTCGTCCTAATATAAAAATTCAAATTAAAACCATATGGCAGTGCTACGAGTAGTATACCAAAACAATAAAAGTACCTACATACGTGTATAAGAAAATACCAGTTTTTCCCTACACCGGCGCAATTCACAAAAAACACATTAGGCGTTTTCCTTTTTTAGTTCAGTATAGAGCTCCGAACAGAGTCCGAGCATGTCGAGCATGTTCGGAACATCCTCTGAACCAAGCGTGCTCTGAGCGCTCTGAGTATTTTTTGAAACACACCTGAACACTTAGCTGTCGACATTTTTTTTTTATTTCCATCTGTCAAATGCCTGTGTTAAGCATTGTACTCTGTCTGCTCAGTTATTTTATTCTGAGCTTATAGAGCGCACTCTGAACACGCTCAGAACATGCTCAGAACGAAAAAAGAAACACATTTACGAAGCTGTGAACGCTCTGAACTAAAAAAGAAAAACGCCTATTATAGTCACGTATCAATCACATACAAATTAAATTCTCTACCACAAAAAATATTGACACTTGCGGAATGAGTATTATCATATCGTGTTGATATTTGATTGCTGTCACTTTTGAACTTGACGGATTCGTAAAGTTTTTAATATAGTGAGTTATATTGGAAAATATTTTATCTAGCATAATAAAACTTCCCTCGAAATACAAATCTCATGTCGATAAAAGTGGCTTTGTTGTTGGTTACCTAGGGAAATTAAACTATGTAATGCATAAATTTGGCTCTCCATTTTCCAATAAAACACACTTGTATTTGACTAGAACGACTTTGTGTTCTACGAGTACCTCTGCTTCATGCTGCTCTTATTATACTGCTTGCACACAACAAACTTATCGCGTCAATCCGTCAACTTTGTCAATTTGCTGTATTGGTGTTTTAATTAAAAATGTTTTCTTGTGATTCATCTATTGATCAAACTATTTGATCCCTAAGTAAAGGAATTTTTTTCCACATATACCATCACTGAAACATGCCCAAATGTCAAAATATAGGATTCATTAATAATAAGCACATTCGTTATTCACAGTAACTATTATATCTGTCGATTGAGATACACAATACCAAAAAGAAAATTTGTCGTTGCTTTCGACTTTTGTCGGGTCGAAAGTTGAACGACACTCGCAATAAGGGCCAGTATATTAGAGCAGAAAAACAAAATTTTAAATGAAAGAGCTGAGGGTTAAAAAAAACTACGCCATCGAAGAAAAATAACCATCGCAAAGAAAGATATTATGTGGGAAGCATATACATAAAATTTTCTTGGAAATCCGAATGATGAAACAAGCGACTCGGAACTAGGCGATTTACAAGTTAATACAACATTTCGTGCTATATAAACTTAGAAAAATTCAAATATCATATCCGGCTTAATTTTTAGACCAGATTAAAACTGTACTACCGATGTGAATTATCACTTTGCTATCGGCAGTTGGTATGGAAAATTCTAAATATCTGAGCCATCGAATCAAACAATATTTACTTACGATTAGGTATGTAGTGAAGTTTCGCATTTCGAACTCTAGGTTCACTCTAGAAGATTAGCTTTTCGGCAGAGAGCAAACAAAGGCGCTGTTATTGAGGGCCACGTTGGAACCCAAGACGAGGTGATGTTTCGAATTTACATATTTTACAAATGACTAAAAAAGCTTACTACCTTTGGGACTTTGCAGCATTTTTTAACTAAATTTTTGGTCATGTATGTCGAATATGAGCGTTGCAGGCCTTCAAACCATGAATTTTCTCATATCCGAAAGAATTAAATTTGTAATCGTATCTGCACTGGATTTTGTTGGCTAATATGACACAATAGTCTGATGTGACTACTGATCATAGGTATATGTATATACATACATATGTGCGAAATAAAAACAAATTAGATGTGCTACATAAATGTCGCTATTTTTCTCTTAAAATATGATAAATCATGGTATATAAGGCGATTATTTAATAACATTGAAGCTTTTTTGTTTTATTATAAATTAGAAATCTCTTTTCTTTTAAAGAAATTCGCTCGTGTCTCACCTGTTGCTTATAATGAACCAACTTTGGTCAGCTGCTGTATGCCTGGCAGCAAAATTAATTTATGAAAATCATCAATTATTAAATTAATGCAGATAACAAGATACGTTGGCATTCTTGGAAATGAAAACGCAGACTTTGCAGCTAACCTCGCTAATAATGCTCCCCTATATAGATTTGATATTTACTCACAGTTAGACTTAATAAAATATATCAATAAAATAAGAACAGCTCATTTAAAACATGATTGGAGCCACCATCATTACAAACAAATAAATCCCGAAAGACTGATACCTTTTTACCCTATAAATATTTTCAAAATTTAAATATCAAACTTCGTTAGCTTAAGACTTGGAACACTGCCGATTCTCACAAACGTCTCCTTGCAAAAAATAATCCACCCATCCGTACCTACTGCAACACAATAATGAATTTAATAAATATACTAGAGCATTCTGGGAAGCGACTTTTTATCAGAGGAACAAGTTATTGCTATACTGAATGAGATGGATATTGCCAAGCTGCATAAATATTGCAAAATTGCGATGAAATATAGATCAAGAATTATGAACGAAGACTTCTGATTAATCAAACTATTATTCGCATAATTTAATTTAATTCATTCTTAAATATTATCAAATTCTTTTTTAAAGGCATAATTATTAAAGCTTATTACAATGTTTGTATACATGTTAATTGTCAATCTGGCAGACGGCAAATGCCATGTCATAATGATTTTTTTGTGTAAAAGAAATATGCTTTGTAAATTCAATTTAACTAAAATACGCTAATAAAATCTAATCTAATCTAATCTAAAAATCTAATCTACTAGAGGATTGTCCGTATTTTACCAAACCATTAAAAACTTCTTTAAAAACAAGAATATCCATGGAGTTTTGAAAGACATTAATTATACAAATATTGAACTTATCACTGCATTCCTAAACAAAACAAACATTTAAAACGTTAAATAGTTATAGAACCAATATTCTCCGCAGATGTAGTACCCCTTGGCATAATGGTTAGTGCGTTGGATTCTTCTTGAGGTCTTGAATTCGATTCTCAGCCGCTGCAAAAAAGTTTTTCAGGGGTGTATTGCCTCTTGCGAGGAATTGACAATTTCAAAGAGTATCTCTTATCATGAGAAGTGCTGCTCCGCAGATGTAGGTTTCCCTTGGCATAATGGTTAGTGCGTTGGACTATCATGCAGAAGGTCTTGGGTTCTATTCTCAGCCGCTGCAAAAAAGTTTTTCAGGGGTGTATTGCCTCTTGCGAGAAATTGACAAATCTTCCAAGAGTATCTCTTGTCATGAGAAGTGCTGCTCATTAGTGGTTCCGAATCGGCAGAAAATTAAAGGTCCCCTCCATTCCTGGTAACAAGCACACAGAAATGGTAGAGTTGCAAGTCACTAAGTTAAGGCTCTCTACTATCATTTATGGCCTCCTATTTATTTTATTTAGTTTTTAATTACTTGCTTATAAATTATAATAATAATAGTACTAATGTTTTTTTTTATTCGCTCTTGTTATAGAAGCTAGGGACTTTTTGTTTGAGAATCGAAAGGATTCAAATAAAAATGTGAAATAAATTCGGAGAGTTTCTGTAAAATGATATACTGTTTGAAAATCATGTCTTTTATTTGTCCTACTTGTGACAGAAATAAACACCCTGTCTATTTTTAAAATATATTAAGGTAAAGTTAAAAAACAATTAGAAATAAAATTCTTTGTTGAACTCAAAGGTGTTTTCCTATAATTTTTGTTCTAGTAGATGGTGATATTTTAATAAATTAATAAAATGTTTGTCAGTCTTTATCGTTTTCCATATTTTTATAGCTAGAGTTTTTGAAATTCCAAACTCCTTGAACATATCGATTCGGTCGTGTTGTTTTTTTTACGCTTGTTTTTAATTCAATAATATTTGATTTTAAATAAATAAATAGTAAATTAACAGAAGCAGTTTTGTATTAATGTACTCAAACAATTTTCATTGATTCTTGCGGATTGGACAGGTAAAATCTCAGCGATGGCAGTGCTTATTTTCACTTTGAGAGCACCGATCATTTGCGTCTTATTGGCATAGCCTTTCGACTTTAGGAAACTCCACACGAAAAAGTCTGACTGGCTAACATCGGACGATATCAGTGACCGATTCACGTAGCCCCTGCTTGGTTATCACACCCAGGCTTTCATAATAGGCTGTTTAAAATTTTGCGACATGATTTTTAATAACTTACCTCTCTTATGTAAATATCTATAAATACCAAATAAAAATAATTTCAGGGTGACTTACGGCGGATGTGGAGTGAACCATTTATAACGCATCAACCATCAAAACAACTGGAAGTCTGAGTGTTTTTTTGTGTATTTATTTAAAACAGAAAAATAAAATATTCTTAATATATAATTTTGTTCTTAAGTGGTTCGATAATAGATTTTTTATAAAAAAAACTGTAATATCTATCGACAATGATTTTATTGTTGTAACTATAATTATGTACTAACAAAAAGTAAAGTAATTGCTATTTTGTATGATTAAGATTAAAACCAGGAACAAACAAATACTATTTATAAGAAATTTTTTATTATATTTTTTTGTTTGACATTTTGAAGTTTAGAAGAATAACTTTAAGAATTGTGTTAAGTTTTTTTTTTTAAATATTTGAACATACCTAAATAATTTTATTTGAATCAAATTTATTTCGAACCTTCCTGCCAATGATAAAAAACTCAAAATAACTCGATAGAAATCAGAAACCTTATCCTAGATCGTTAAACTTCTGTCCATCTGTATATATAGATAAAATATCATTTTAACTTGTAAAAAACACATTATTTAAAATAATAAACAAAATATGAAAAGATAAGATATAAATTAAATAAGTGTTGAGATTATTAAAAAGAAGTTGAACATGAGATTTTAAAATTCTGTGTGTATGCCTTTTAGTTCTAGATATTCATTTCAATTTGAGGCAATATGCCGTCGTGTACATTCTTATATACGCTTTTTAAATTTATAGTACAGATAAGGATGTATTAAATTTGTATAGGCTGGTTCTTGCATATTTTAAATAAATATTTACTCTTCAATATCGCTCAATCTCAATCAGTTTTGGTTTAGCGAATTCATCTTCCTTTCAAACTTGCTGTCGTGCCTCATTGTATGTGGATTTGTAGACTCTTAAAGCCTAGTATTCATTTGCTCAAATTGGTCCAAAAACTCTTTTTCCAACCATCCTTAAGGTAGGCCTATAATTTTCAGAGGGCACTTACGTGGTCATACGAAAACAAGCTTACGAAATCATGTGATGCGCCCACAATTGCAGATTTTTACTTTTCATTTATTGATTTGCCTCTTGAAACTGACGTTTGGTGAAAACGAATTTAAAAAAATATATATGTAATTTGTTTCCTTTTGACGTTACCGTTACCTTTAAACTATTCGTAAAGAAACTTTTCGTTGATTTAAGCCTAGCACATAATAACCTGACATATGGTTCTAATACTTCTAAAATGCTGATATGATTCGTACATATACTATGTTGTAAGTCTTGCATGTTCTTTTATGGGACAGTTATAGCACGCTTTTCCTGTATCATTATTGGTAAACGTGCAAAGTTCGCCATAATTAAGTCCTCCATACTGGAAATGCGCTCGTAGTAAAAAAAATGCATATGATTTTGAATTTCATATTAATGACGTTTGCGTATACAAGGCCACATCAGAATCTGATCAGATCTGTTCCCACATTCAGCTGACTGACTCTTAGTTTTATTCATATACAATTTGTAAAATAATTATCAGTCTAATTAAATTCATTTAATTACATCGATAGATATGACAGCTTCGATTTTGGGTCTGGTTAAATCTCAACTAATTATGTATGGCTTAAGAAAGTCCATTACAATTCGGTATAGCTTTAATGAAAGAATATTCGTAATTTGTTTAACATGTTTTAACTATTTGAACTAACAAGCGTTTGCTGTATCTTAAGAAAATGGGTTTTCAACAGAAACAAAAACTGTACAAATTTTTTATTTATATTAAAATGCTTATATCAAAATACAACCACTGAATTGTGTTCATATTTCCATACTAAATTTCTTTTAAATGTACACTTTTAATTTTGGATGCAATTTAGGTAAATTTTTACTAATTACATACTACATTATGTATAAATTTATTATTTAAGAATATTTGAAAGATCATATAATAAAACGGCAAACATGTTTTTTGTGGTACACTTTTCTCCAAAAGTATTTAACCGATTTCGATAAATTTTATATGGTTGGAAAGCCACAGTTACGGAGATGTGCAGAATATACTTGAGACACGCATTTACACACTGTGGGTCATTTTTGTTTTTGCACTGTCGAACACTTTGCATATTACATAAAATAAAATTTAATTTAATAAATTTGCTTGAAAACACTGCCAATAATATAAATAATAAATATTAAATAAATTGGCACTCGAATTTCGAGAGCTGGGTCGGCTAGTTTAAACAAAAATACAGCTTTCTACATATTTCAAAATAATAAAAGCACCAATTTATTATTTGTTTTTATTTGTATAATTTCATTTTTGTATCAATTTAACAATAAAATCATTAAATTTAATGTAAATATTTACTACCAGAAGTTTAACAAGTAGAACATTAACATAAAATTTTTTTTTTTCTAAGTGACATTATTTTGAAAGAAATTAAATTATGATTAAAAACAAATTAAAACAATGTACAGGGTGGTTCTAGCTTTAAAAATAAAGCATTAATATAAGGAAAACAGTATATTTGATGAGTGATTTGTCAATTTTTTGGTACAGCTAATTTTTGATATTTTCTAAAAACTTCAAGTTTTGAATTCGAGGCGTTTGTGCAATAAATTTTATATAATATTAATTTTATCGTGTTGAAAAAAACACAAGTATTTACTTCAATTCAATATTTGCCGAAACCATTTTCGAATCTTCGAAAAGAGAACATAGGACAACATAGTTATTCTTCCTTGTACAAATGATTAAAAAACGTAGATTCACCCGAAACATTGTGTAAAAATATACAAACTTTTAACGAGACATAAAAGCTTGAATGGCCGAATCAAAATTGAGCACATTAACTAGATTGGTACCAAAAATTCATTTCCCTAAGGGCTATTGATAATTATATTAGCTTTGTTCAGATTTTTCACCTCTAACTTTTTATATATTTTTCTGTCATTCTAAATGTACCAACCTGTTATAGTCTAAGAGCCGGTAGCAAATTTTGGAAGTGGAGGTACAACCAAGATTCATATGGTTATATGTATGTGTGGGTTAGTTAGAAAATGTTATGAATACAGAAAATGATTCATTCGATAGCGAAGAAGAAGCAGAAAATTATTATTCGACAGACGAGTCTGAAGAGGAATAACTTTTCTCTAACTTTTTTTGGGGTGGCAGTGGCGCGATGGTTGTGTGCTCGCCTGTCAACCTCATGATCACAGGTTCGATCCCTGCCGTCGTCTATGTCGTCTTTAATTCCATTAAAAACCTTCTTAAAATTGTCATCAATGGGTTGCTGGTTTATTCATTACATGTTGTTTAGGCCTAACACTAACAACATGTGATTGAGTTAAACTAGTATGAATACAAAAACAAGGATGAATACGAATAAAATAATGCGAATTATAAGAGACATAGAAATAAGACACGGCATTTCTCCGCTTTAGTTCAGCCGGCATCCCTGTAGATAAAATATCTGAGACAACCACCTTCAGTCTCAGAACATCGTGCTACACATCTTTCCTATCCTTCTTTCTCTTCCGTAACTTCACGCCCGCGCTGTGTTGAAACATTTAAAGGGTAATCATAATCCCTTGAGCGTGAGTAGAGTAGATTATTAAAAAAAAAAAAAAAAAAAATGTAGCGTTTGTTATGATAAATATTTATTTTTGCATTGTTATTATTAAATATTAGATACAAATTTCATTTGAACACTTAAAATTATAATTTTATATTTTAATGTGACCGAATGGTTATATTTGGAAGAAAAAAGTTTTAAGGCTTTTAGTTGAAAAGCGCATTTGAAAATGCTTAAATGGCGTCTGCGAGTCCCAAGGCTGAAATAAAACGTCTGAGGCGGACATTTTGATAATCAGGAGAATTTTTCTGATTTTTTTGGTGTATCATTTATTTGGTTATACCTTGAAATAAAAAAGTTGATTTTCTTGCAAACTTAACAGTCGTCTGTCGGGGAAAAGGCTGAAACTGAATCTGAGGCCTATATATTTTAAATCAGTCAACAATCCTCTATTGTTTCTATATAAATTAAAGTGGTTATACCCTCTACACAAACAAAAAATCTACCCCTTCTGAAAAAAAATCTGACAGACTGTTGGATTTGGTATAATAATGCGTATAGCTACACATATAACCATATGAATTTTGGTTATACCTTCACTCCCAAAATTTGTTACTGGCTGTTGGTCTATTACTCTTACTTAGAACAAGCAAGCTATCATCATCCAAATGAAAAATAACAAAACATTTCAATTTCAAAATGAATTTATGAATCCTGGTGTAGGCGTACAAGATTTCTCTGAAACTTAGACATGTTCGAAAAAATTTACAATATATTTGACATTTATATTTCCAAATATGTATTTGAAACTGTAAGCTTGGTGTACTAGAAGGTACTGATACTAAAGTGTGTGTTTGAACCTTACCTAAATTAGCCATTTAATCGAATACAAATAGATTTTATATTTGTTTTACTTAACCGTTTCCCGACCCAAGGTTTACTAACTGAGACAACGTTTCTACATCGTCTACGATCCAGTCATCGAGAAAAGTGCTCTGGCATCCACTATGACTTGGTCTTTTTAACTGTAGATTTTTTTTTTCCTTGTCGCCTTGAATCTCTAGGCTATGATTCAATTCGGTCTCATTGAATCATAACCCAAAGTTGTCGACGTATTTTGACTTTTTGGACTGTATTCATATTTTGGTACAGCAAATAGAGTTCGCGGTAGTATCTTTTGAGTATATTTGTTTTGAGCATATTTGTTTCGCTGGACCAGCGGTTGTTCGGAACCTTACAAAGTTGTCGTTCATGGGAGTAAAATTTACTAGGAAGTAGATGAACTTCTTAATTACTTCGAAGTATGTGTCATTAATAATGACGTTTTGTCCTAGACGTTGGACAGACGAGTTTTTGTTTGTTGATGGCATGTGCTTAGTCTGGCCCTCATTTACTTTAAGACAAACAGTGATGTCGATATCATCCCTGTACCCTAATATTTGAAGTCTGCAAGTGGATTTAATTAAATAAATAGCTCCTGCGATGAAAGCTATTATAAGTCGGTGAAAAGATAATGAGTTTCGTCTTGAAATTTCTTGGTCATTTTCAGTATTTGCCTCAATTATGAAGATTTAGACCCAAAGCTAACAAAGATCTTGCGGTTTTGAAAGCCATACCGGTAATTGCCGATAAAAGTGTTGCAGAACGGTTTAATGTGGTTTTCTGTGGACCAAAAAATCGATTTTTTTTTGTATCTTCGACCGATTTTGGATTTCCTTTCAACCAAAAAAAAAATTTTTTTCGGTCCTCAGATCGATTCCTTAAATCTCATTTTTTAGCCAGATTAAAAAGCACTTACACACGTACTAAAGTGGCGTACTAAAGATCATCGACCGATTCGGGTAATAAACAAAAATAACGAATTAAGAAAATAATAACTGCTGCTCGCATCTGCTGAAAATACTGAATCGTACTTTGGCCACATGCCACCAAACAATGTTTTAAAAATAACTAATGTTAAATTTAACAATTAAACTAGCATTTGGTGTATTTTATTCATTGCTGCATAGCCAGCGCAGCATTTAAGTGCGAATAAAACGATCAAACTCGCTCCATATGTCAATTTCAATTTATATTTCAATGTTGGCCATTATTATAGAAAATATCAAAATCTGAGCGTCAAAAGTGAGTAAACACATAAATGATTTCTTGAGTTACATGGAATTGAAACCAAAAAATAAACAAAAATTGAATTCCAATAATACAAAATAAAATTTTTATTTAATAGCAATAAATCAAAACCAAAATAAAAATTCAAAAAACGAACTAATGCATTTTTACGCAATAAAAACTAATTAAACTTCATATTTTACGCGTCAAAAGTAAGTAAACATCTGTTATATCGTTATCTTAAAATTATTTATGAAAATATTACCTCAAGTAAAAAACTGGGTATTTCATTTGATCACATTGAGACTTCATAACATCTCTTAGTCAGCGTGACATGGAAACAACAATGTTATTTCTAACATCGGAGGATATTTGGGACAGTTCTTCAATTAAAGCCTTTTAAGGTCATCTTTGTTCTTGATGGCCCGTTTGTGAAATTTTCCGGTCCAAATGATCTCATAAATGTTGTATGGGGCTTAGGTGTGGGGGGGTGGTGGAGGTGCTTTGAAGTCCTATAAAGTATTCATTTTTTAAGAAACTGCGAGGTATGCTTAGGATCATTGTCTTGCTAAGAGATGCAATTGCTAAGTATACTTAATTTGCGTAAGATCGGTTGAAGGTTATTGCTTAGGATGTTTAGATAGTCTTGATTATTCATTGTACTTTCAATGAAAACAAGATTATCGATCGAATATGCTGCCATACACATCCCCACACCATCATGTTTTCCTGTGCTCTTTATATTCTGTTTATGGTGTTTTCTTACTTCTGACGCGTTAATATGGAGTATGTTTAATTTTAATTAGGAAAAATTCTAAGAAGCTATATTTTGAATTTTTATTTATGTTTTGATTTATTTTTATTGATTTTTATTTTTAGAATCCATGGTTTATTTGTTTGTTTGAATTCCATGTAACTCCAGAAATCATATTGATGTTTACTCACTTTTGACGCTCACTGTATGTACATACATACATGAATACTGACAATATTCCAGAAAAGAATGAGCAAATTTTGTGAAAGTCTTTTTCACACCAAACCCAAAACCCGTTTTTTGCGAAAATATCTGTTTTGGAGAAAAGCCTACATCAAAAACAAAATTTTCCCCATACATTTCTGTTTAAACTACAAGTTTTATACAAAACCTCTCAAATACTAGTTGAAATTCAGAGATGAACTAAACAAACACATATTTCGAAAATTTCATTAATTTAAAAATACCTACTTGAACGAAAATCAATTGACATTCTATTCGCCACCATCACCATATAGAACTGGGATCTGGTACCCAAATTTGAGATGAACGAAAGAAAGTCAATTAATTCGCTCGCGCAGTAAGTTATATTCTACGTTTAACATGGATGTGCGTCGAAAGTTCTTGCGGGACATGATTGCCTTTTTTGTAGATTGTGCATATGGTGCCCCATCCTCCTGAGCAAGCATTATACGCTCCATACTTAGTTGATGCTTGCAGCTTTAAAAAAACCTTACCTGCGTATTTTTTTAGCCATGATAGTAGGCCATCAAATCAAGCCGCTCTGCTGTTCATAAGTTGAAAGATTGAGAAAAAAAACTAATTCAACTGAGAGGTATAACCACTCAAGTGTAAGGCCTCAGCCACGCACTGAGCGACTGAGCGATTGAGCGACGTCGCTCTGTCGCTTAAAACAATGACAAGTCGCTCAGGGTGTACGTGGCCACCTCCATACAATTTCATGTGTTTTAATTTTTTTGCGTCGCTCAGCGACTCGTCGCTCGTCGCTCAGTGCGTGGCTGAGGCCTAAGGAGTGGTAGTTGTGGTGACGATATACCCAACGCCTACGATCACCTTAAATAATATGTGTAACTTGAAATACCCTGTATGTACAATGTGCATTAATAAAATGAATTATTGTGTTAAACATTAGTTAACATTAAAAAGATTTACATTCGTAGGTGTATTCATTTAAAATTCTTATATGTATCAAAAGGAAAAAGAAATACATACATAAATAAAAAGAAAACAAAAAAAAAACTGAAAACCTAAGTGATTTTTGTATTACAAGTATATTTTATTACAATATTATTATTAAAAACATACAAATATTATTTAACATTTAATAACAAATATGTAAAAATAAAAATACAAGTACAGTACAGCTAGAGGAGAAATAATAACAGAAAAAAGAAAACAAAAACGAATAATATTGTAACAATTTATTTATTCTAGTTAAAATAAAAAAAAAGATTTTTATTTAAAAAATAGTTGGATTTTTGTTGAGAACTAAATATGCATGTTTTTGATCTTAAAAATAATTTTCAACATTTTATAAGGTCAATTGAAGACTTCTGAGAAAGTTGTAATTTTATTGGTGATTTTTTATTGAAAAAAAAAATTATTCTGAAATGGTAATAAATAGAAATATAAAGTGAATCTTTAGCACCCACAAATGACTACAAGACATTTAAAAATAAATACTTATCTTGCCAACTTTTCATGTTTTGCGAATCTTGAAAAAACTTAATGCGTTCAATGCAATGGCGATTTGAATGAGAAATCGGTTACCAACTATTTTTATTGGCTTTAAGCAGATAAATAAAAGGCAATCGCTTGGATGTAATCCGCCCCTACCGATGAAATGGAATACCGTATTGAGAAGTTATTATGACCTCCCGGGCGGAGCCTGCCAAGAGTACCATGTCAAAGTTGTGCCCGAGGATTGGAAAGGAGAACATCTTCGGTTCTTCCGGATTTTTCAAAACCAACACAGGGTTTCTTCAATCTCGTTCTAAAGCATATGGTGCGCAGTGCCGGCGTTAACCCATAGTGAATTATATTTAACAAATCTGTCTAATTACAGAAATTTTGGGAATTTTCTCAAAAACTAAACGACATCATCTTGTTTTGAGCGTTTGACTAAAAATTGACCACATCATTGCACGGTAAATTCCGAACTTGTTCTTAATTAAAACTACATAATTTCTTAACTTTTTAATTTCGAGTTCTTGAAAATATTATTCTCAAAAACGATTAATTGGTTTGAAAACAAAATTAAAATAATTTACATACAAAAATACAGTCAAGCCTTACTGAAATCGGATGATTTAAACTTTTATCCACGTTTGTACAACTGACTCCACGTCTACATTTAAGGTTCTGCACGAAATCCCTAAAATCTTTATGGACCACGAATGGATCTCTTTATTTGAAATACAATTAAGAACTTAATGCATAGAAACAAATTATTAATTACAATTATGGAGCCGAACCAAAGCACGAAATGACTGCACTCTGGAAAAAAGAAACAAAAATTAAGAAAACCAATAATAATTTCATAATTGTATTTGTTATTTTATCAGAATATATTAGTCTTCAATTTATTGTTACTTACAAGTATATTGTAACTCTTACCATATTTAAAAATCAACAAAATAATTTAAAACTCATTAAAAATTAAGTGGGCAAAATTAAAGCATATTTTTGCATTCATAAATGAAACAACTAAATAATGATCACTTATTTTTTATTTTTTATTTTATTTATTTTATTACAGGTTACAATATTTACAAATTTCACATATATTTTTAAAATTTTTCTATACAGTATCAATTTATGAAGGTAAAATTAAATAAGAGAACATAGTTATTCACCATGAACAAGAATTGTAACTAATACACTTTGTGGCAAGAAGTGCCAGTATCAAGTGTTTTTTTAAGAAGATTTATAAAAACTAATATGTCATGAGGAGCCGCGCAGGAAGAGAAAGCGATTGTTTTTTTGAGATTTGAAATTGAGGCGAAAAAGATTTTTTTCTTATTCTCTTTTCTCTTAGGAGAGAAAAAATAATTATTTTGGATTGTAATGCGAAGTTAGTTCAATACTTGTATCAATATTTCTACACCATCACTATTAAGTAGCCATAATCGAAGACGGCTGAAAAAATTGATTTACTATCTATTTCTTGCTTGCGTATATCCCATGGTAGCTTGTTATAAATAAAGGGAGCAATTATAGTGACAAACCGTCTATAGTGTTCCGTCCTTACTCTAGGAACTATAAAAGAGTTTGAATTACGTAATGAATGAATACATATGGTATAAATAACGAAGTGGCAAAATGTCTAGGGTTTTGAAAACCATTACCCTTAGTACCTTTTTTTGAGCAGTAATGAGTGGTTGCATGTTGCTTATAAATGCACTTCCCCAGCAGGTTATAGTAGATTGTAACTAAAAGATTCGATGGAACAAATTTACGAAGATGATATATTTTATTCAAACTTACATAAATGTAGATTAACTGTTTTACATTAGCAATGTGGCTTTTCCAGTTTAGCTTACTCTCCAGCGTAACTTCTAAGTATCAAAGGGCACGGTAGTGCCCAGCCAAGTTCTGGCACTACACCCTTTTTACAGGAACAAACTCAGTCGATTTTTGACCCCTTCCTATCTTTAGTACCAATGAAGTCAAAAACTTAAAACTCCGAATATATGCTAAGCTAATCAGGCACAGGCGCCTCACCAAATATTAATTTTCTGGCATGAGCGGTTCCTGAGATATAAGACCTCAAAAATCACAAAAACCGTAACTGACTGACTGACAGATCATCAAAATTATGGAGCACTTCCCGACATCGTAGAATCTTGTAATTTTGCACAACGGTAGGTCTTGTCATGCAACCAGAGGAAAAAATCGAAAATTTGAAATTTTCCATTCAGGGGGCGTGGGATCCGCCCACTTTCTCCGAATTGGTGTTGGTTGAATGGAGCACTTCCGACTGCTGAAAAACGATAAAATTTGGTGAACCGGTAGGGCTTATATTGCATATAAAGAACCAAAAATAAACACCAGAGTTTTCCTTTCAGGGGGCGTGGTATCCGCCCACTTTCTGAGAAAATGTTTAATTTATATGGAACACTTCCGAATGCTGTAATTAAGGTAGGTTTGTTAGTGTTAGGTATCTTGCCAGGATAAGAAGAAATAATTGAAGCGCAAATCAAAACAACCATTAACATAAAGAAAATATACCAAAAGAAATAGGAAGCTATAAACTAAGTTCATCTTAGTAGGTAGGGTCCACCCTTCTATCCTTTCGAGATTTTGACATGGCAAAATATTAAAATCTTTGCAAAAAGGAGTGAGATCAGACCAAAAAACATAAATGTTAAAAAAAGAGCCAAGTTCTTCTATACAAAAACCTTTGTATAACAAGTCAGCCGTGAAAAGTACTGAGATCTAAAAGTACGCCAAGTTCTTATTACTTCATGAAGGTTTAACACCGAATATTTAAAGTAGAATAATATTGAAACAGCTACAATGTAATAGAGACATTTTATTATTTAATAACTACTGACTAAAATTTGATGGGCTTACTTGGCAAGTTTTTTCTTATGCCCAATTCAAAAGGTTTTGAAAACTTGACCAGTAAGCCCACACCCTTGAAATCAGTCATGTCTTTCCTTGTGTTATCTCTTGCAAACATTCAAAAAAGAGCAATCTACATAGATAACTCGCTTATTTCCTTATCGTTCATGCTGCGTTTAACAATATTGGTCGCGTTCACCTCGTAGTCCGATAGGGTATCTAAGATACTTTAGTATCCGATACGTTGGCGAACGACCAAAACCGGATAGGTACCATTTACTGTCAAAGTCAAAAAACGACGTGAATCGACCAGGGTTGGCCGAATCAACTACATGCCTAATTTACTACAATTTGTTACGTCTGCTACATACGTAGTTAATTCATAAAAAATATAATAATGGAAACCAAACAATTTTGCACATTTATGATCTTAATCTTATGAAGGTTTGTACAAAAACTGAAAATGTTTCATTTACCATAAGGATGAGAAATTGTAGGAATTATACATGATAGATGGGAAGTTTATTTTTGGAGACAAACAATTTTCTTTGGCATAATTAAAGGATTTGGATTATGAATACATGATTAAAGGATATTTTTTAATGCTGAATTTATTGTCCAAGGTATGTTGCGACGAGTTAGTTGCAGCAAGAGACCATTTGCTAATCCGCAAAGCAACCAAATAATATTATACATATACTGGATTACAAATCCTATGAATTTTTTTTTAAAATATAATATGGTATAGCCCTTATAAATATATACAACTTACAATGTCTCTATTAAGTTTTTAGTTCAATTTTTTGATAATTTAATCCTGCAATGAGGAAAGGTAAATTGAAAAGGGCAGATTTTTTAACCACAAATTATCTGACGCCAACCAGCTTTTTTTTTGTTATTTTAATTAGCGCGTGAGCTTTAAGCCGACAGAGTTAAGCTGCGAATTCTTTTAGTGCTTGTTCGCGTTTGGTGAGCAGACGCTGTCGTTTCAAGGTACGTACATATAAATATTACCAAAAAAACTTTTTAAAAATAATGAAAACCAATAACTGGCAATTAAATTTAAACTTGAAACTGTTTATTTTGTTTGTGAATAAGTCCAACTAACATACTATCCAGAGCTAAACTCTTGAAATCTGACAAAAAAAAACTCCTATACAACTCTCTTATATCCCATTGTTATACCTAAGTATTAATATCTTGTTATGAAACTGAACTGGGTTTCATAACATTTTTATTTTAAGAGGTAAACACTTTTGCAGCTTACAACTACTTAAATCTTATAGCTAAACTATTTTCTCTTCTTGCAATAAGATTATATAAGCTTATAGTCTTAAAAGAATCCTTTTCTGAAAACTCAGTTCTAAATAATATGTCCATATAATCCCATAACAAATCATGTTTAAGAGTTAAGATCATTTCATATTTCTATGAAAACCCTAAAAGAATTTGAGTTTAATACCTCCTATATCAAGAAACAATCTGAAGTTCAAAGAATAAAAGCTTTGCAGTAGGATCCGAATGAGATCTTTAATGCAACAAACTTTACTTTTCTCAATTAGTAAATTAGTACTAGACGTACCAAATGTTAAAAAGTTACAGTTCGGCCAACCCTGTACTCGACACAAAAGAAAATAGATCAGCTGAAATGTCAGCTGTTCTTCAAAATTCCCCTTGGATAGTTAAGTATACCAAAAATTTTTGGATAGCTTTAGATTTCTACTTGACATCAGCTGTTTCGTTGATCAGTTGTTTTTTCCTACGGGATTACAACAACACCAACAAATCCAGATACCTTTGGATACGTACCCGAACGCGACCATTGCTTAATGGCTGAAACAGATGTGCAGCATTTTGCATGCAGCGAAATTGAATTGATTTATTCTGGTGCTGGATGCAGGCCATCGCTGCACGATGTCTCTATTTCTAATTTGGCTGTGCAGCTTTATTGCAGCCACAACACTAAACTCAAAAAAAGTGAAGCTGCGCAGCTTGAAAATGTTTTAACTCTGACAATAGCCTTCAATTACAGTACGATAGTGTAGTACGAACGAAAACGACTTAACGATGCACGTGTTCCTTGTAGGAGCAGTACCAACGGAGAATGGCCACCTCACCTATACACCCGCGATTGCCAATCATCAGCACCTTTTACATAAAATCAAAATTGACAAAAATCACTTTCAGAAATACGGTGGCTGTCAAAATTTGTCCCGCAAAATAATGCTTGTATCATTCTTTTTCCTGGCAAAATTTAGTGGAGACATTTTGAAGAGCAATTCACAATAGTATGAATTTTGCGCGCGAACTGCGTACTGCTCGGAAAAATATCCGAGACGAAATTTGTCCCAGGAAAAAAATGTATGGGAGACAAAATTTTTCCCGATCTGCGTATTAAGCCTAGTACGCAGATCGAGACAAGACAAATTTTATCTCTACAATTTTAATCTCTACAAAACTTTTCCAAATCTCGCGCAAAAGTTTGAAGTTGGAGAGATGAAATCTAATTTAATGTATTTTTTAGTATATCTCTGGAACGGGTTGTCTTACAAAAGTCGTTCATACCTTTTTGGAATCTCTTCTTGATGCTCTCAAGAGAAGCATCAACACATTTTACATAAAACCAGTTTTGACAAAAATCACTTTCGGAAATACGGTGGCTGTCAAAATTTGTCCCGCAAAATAATGCTTGTATCATTCTTTTTCCTGGCAAAATTTAGTGGAGACATTTTGTAGAGCAATTCACAATAGTATGAATTTTGCGCGCGAACTGCTTACTGCTCGGAAAAATATCCGAGACAAAATTTGTCCCAGGAAAAAAAATGTATGGAAGACAAAATTTTTCCCGATCTGCGTACTAGGCTTTAGGCTTTATCCAAAACAAAATAATAAGCCTAGTACGCAGATCGAGACAAGACAAATTTTATCTCTACAATTTTAATCTCTACAAAACGTTTCCAAATCTCGCGCAAAAGTTTGAATTTGGAGAGATAAAATCTAATTCAATGTGTTTTGTAGTGTATCTCTGGAACGGGTTGTCTTACAAAAGTCGTTCATACCTTTTTAGAATCTCCTTTTGATGCTTTCAAAAGAAGCATCAGCACTTTTTACATAAAACCAGTTTTGACAAAAATCACTTTCGGAAATACGGTGGCTGTCAAAATTTGTCCCGCAAAATAATGCTTGTATCATTCATTTTCCTGGCAAAATTTAGTGGAGACATTTTGTACAGCAATTCACAATAGTATACATTTTGCGCGCGAACTGCGTGCGTACTGCTCGGAAAAATATCCGAGACAAAATTTGTCCCAGGAAAAAAAATTTATGGGAGACAAAATTTTTCCCGATCTGCGTACTAGGCTAAGGAAGTAAAGGGTGTTCAGCGAAAATATTTCAAGATTAATATTGAATTAAAAATAACTACCGTTATTTTCTTTTTTATTTAAGCAAAATGAAGATTTACATGGCGTATTTTGTGTTATAAATACAAAATTGTCTAATTGCCCGTCTATTCCCCTCAACTGTAAGGTATACAATAGGAAGTTTACATTAAATATAACACTACTCCGTCAATAAATCTATGTAGTAGGGACACTGAAAGCAACTAAGACCATCGGTTTAGACAATCGCCAAGCAATTCAGTGGTTAGAAGACAATATCCGCCGTAAGGCAGCTTTCATTGAACCAAATGCTTTGTTCTCGAGTTTTCACAAATTTAAAATTCGTACTTAAAAGTATGTTGGGAGGAGTAGACGGCACTAAGACTATGTTGTTCTTATAAATAAAATCCGCCGTGTAAAACTCCATTTTGTTTAAATATAACATGAAAATATTGGTAGTTATTTTTAATTCAATATTAAAGTT
The DNA here is from genome assembly GCA_911387755.1 of Chrysotoxum bicinctum. Lineage (NCBI taxonomy): Eukaryota > Metazoa > Arthropoda > Insecta > Diptera > Syrphidae > Chrysotoxum > Chrysotoxum bicinctum. The sequence goes on along the minus strand of OU426988.1, from coordinate 45,778,365 downwards.
GAAATTTTCCCGCCGAACACCCTTAATATTGTTGTTATTATTTTTTCTTGGATAACGTTATAATGTAAAATTCAATTGAAATAGATGGCTGTTTTTAATAAGTAATAATAGGCGCGTTTTTTGCAAATCCATAAGGAATTGTAAAAAAAACGACATCGGGACTAGCGCTTTACTTTAGTCTATACGGACTTAGCTAAGTCCAGGGCCTTCATCGCGTAAGACGACGATAGTTTAACGACGTCGTCTGAACGATTGAATTGCTTCGCGTAACACATACAAATTTCAATCGTCTGGACGATGTCGTTAAGACGATTCAACTTTAGCTTCATGTAAGATGTAACTTCTTGAACTGTCAAATATGGTCGACTGAACGATTGCGATTGAACAATTGCTATTTTACAAACTTCTCATATATTTTGTACATTTTTTGAATTTTTGAAAGTTTCTTTTTATTTTAAATTAATTTAAAAAAAATGTAAGGACATTAAAATTTGTTATTTTTGGTGATAATAAAAGCGAATCAACACTAGGGACTTCGATCCCGGATAATTTTTTTTTCTGTTGCTGTGCTTATTTCGTATACATGTAAATCCCTCTTCAAATACGGATTTGAAGATTTTGATCTCTGTAAAAAAAAAAACGATATTTTTGGTGTTGTCAAAAATAGTATATTAAAGTATAAATTTGAATAAATGTAACGTTGTCCTCATGGCTTCCAAATTTGGCTGAACGCATCCAAACTATCGGCTTCGGTTATTTTCATTTACTCCGATATCTGTCATAATATTCTACGTTCATTTTACTTCATTTCATTGCCGATCGTCACCAAATTTGGAAGCCATAAAGAAACCAAATCAAGTAAGTTAAATTTATCTTTATAAATGATGATAAATTGTAAAATTAATATTAAAATACTTTGTAGAAAATAAACGTCTTAAACTGAAGATCGTTATATTATTGGTTGAATACGAATTTGGCTGACGCTTCGACAAATTTTATTTTTTGATTTGCCCTGCAACCAGCAATTAAGTCGCCATTTTGCCAAATTGAGAAAGCCTACAAAATGTGTCTATCGTTAATCTAGCCAGCCATTTGTTACAGTATTTGCTTGACTCTGTAACCCTATCGCAGCCAGCAATAGGAATCGCCGCCAGCATTAGGAATTGCCGCCAACCTTAGGAATTGCCGCCAGCATTAGGAATCGCCGCCGACAGCAATAGGAATCACTGCCGCCAGCAATACGAATTATCGAGATCCAATAAAGAACGTTCTTGTGGTGCCGCCATTTTACGAAGAATCTTTAGTGCCGCTAAGTATTATTTAGCCAAGACAATTTACTGTTTGGGATCACAACCGTTATTGCCTTTCCGTTGTCTGAAAGCATTGTTACTGTTCAACTGCTTCATTTAAGAAGTTCACAGTTTGTTTGTCGCAGCCAGCGACACAAAGCACATTCGGTAAGTCATACAAAACTTGTTCATGCCTATAAACTTACCGCATAATAGAGTCACGCGGAACACAACCAAGCTCCTGAGTGTATTAGAAACATCAGATAATTCAACAGAGGAGGAACTTTCAGAAGAGGAAGACGAAGCCGAAGTGACAATGGTTGACGCTGACGGTGAATCTGCGATTATGAAAACAAAATTACAGGAATTAACCTCGCAGGTTGAAATGCTTACAGTTTCTTTAAATATAGAGAAGCAAGAACGCCAGCGAATCGAAAATGTACTCAACCAATGTCAGAAACAACAAAATAAGGATTTAACCACCACGTCTTCGGAGGTCAACCACGGCTGTACGGTATCTTGTCCTCTGTCTTCCGCTATTTACTCCAATCCCACAGCTACAGTTACTACAACCCTCTCTAATTGCGCAACTACAGTGACAGCCGTTAGCACAGTCATTACACCTAGCATTTCATCTTATGCTCCATCTGCTAATTATGATTTTCAAACAGCTTTATTTTATACTTCTCCTAATAGTTTTAGTAGTATTAGAATGCCATGTTCATATCCTAACTATTCATTGCCATCTATTAGCCTTCCGTCAATGCACCACAACTCTGTGTCAACAGCAACCACAGCGAGTATTTCAACTCATAGGCCAACATCAACTATTCCTTCATTCTTGCCGCCCATTAATGCTCTACAACCTTTTGCTCAACCTTGGCACGAGTCACAATCAACATCTTCAACAAGCCAGACAAATCAGGGAAATGAAGTTCCGGGTTGTGGTGCATTTAAGAAATTACACGATCTGCCGGAGTTCACTGGAAGACCTGAGGAGTGGCCCATGTTCTGTGTAGCATTCTTAGGCCGGTATTCACCGAGCGCTCATAACTTAAGAAGCTCATAAACGTATTCACCAAGCAATATTAGTGAAGATCTACGAGCGCTCTTAAAAGTTAGGAGTGGTCCCGACCACTCCTAACTTACGAGCGCTCTCTTCGAAAATTTGTTCGCTTGTGCGTGTGCCACGCACGCATTTGACTCGAATCCATGTGAGCAATGCCAAGTAGAAGAGTATCCATTTGCTGTCAAGACCAACATTACACAACATTTCACAGTTTGGGTATGCCTGAACAAGAGAGAGTGGCTCTCATTTTCGAACTTCGAAAAACACTTACGAGTGGTTGGTGAATACCGCACAGAAATTTCAAGTTAAGAGCCTCGTAAAGTTAAGAGCCGTTTAGGAGCGCTCGGTGAATACGAACCTTAGAGTCTACAAGTTTATTTAATTATAGCAAACTTGATAATTTGTTCCGGTTGCAAAAGAGCGTTAAGGGTCATGCAAGAGAAGTTGTCGAGTCTCTTCTTATCCATCCTAATAATGTAAATGACGTGATGGCGACACTAGAATCTCGATTTGGACGCCCGGAATGTTTAATCAAGAGCCAATTGAAAAAAGTTAGAGATATAGCAACAATCCCAGAAAACAAATTCGAATTACTGATTCCGTTTTCAACCAAAGTACAGAACCTTGCAGTCTTTTTTGAAGCAAGTGGTCTACAACAGCATATGGCTGATCCCACACTGATGGAAGAGTTAGTGGGCAAGTTGCCCATGAGCAAGAGAATGGAATGGGCCCAAGTAAGTGTTTTAGTTCAACCATATGCGACACTAAAACACTTCAGCGAGTGGTTAAGTAGAGTATCTCGAATAGTTTGCTTAGTTACAACGCCATCAGAACCTCAATTGCTTCAAAGGAACCCTGACTCCAAAATAAAGACAGGAAACATATTACACGTGGAGCATACAAGTGGTACTCAAAACAACTGCCGTTATTGTTACGAAAGCAAACATCCTTTATCTGAATGTTCCAGTTTTAAGAATTTGGACCAAGAAGCTAAATGGGACTTTGTAAAAAGAAATATGCTTTGTTTTAGTTGCCTTAAATATGGTCATGGAATTCGATTATGCCGACGAAAAAGAATGTGTAAGATCGAAGGATGTAACAAACATCATCACAACATCCTCCATGAACGAGAATCAGCACCATCTGAACCAATAGAAAGCACAAATGATAAAAGCCCATTACAAGTCTCGAAATCACTTCTTAACTGCAATGATGAAAGTGTCAGAATATTGTTCCGAGTTTTACCTGTTCGAATATATAGTGGCTCTGAAATGGTGCGAACGTTTGGGTTACTGGACGAAGGGTCATCCGTCACTATTATGAGCTCCAGCATAGCAAAGCTCTTAAAATTGGAAGGAACTGCCCAAGATCTTAATCTGCGTTGGTTTGGAAGAGAATCCACGTCTAATAAAACTGTAGTTGTTGATGTACAGATAAGTGCTGACGATGAAGACTCCGAACGTTTTGATATGAGAAGTGTATATACAGTTGATAGCCTGTGTCTACCTATCCAGACATTTGATGCCAAAGAATCGCTTGATCGCCAGTTGCTTTCGATTCCTCTGGTTAAGCTCAAAGGAGCAGTGCCTGAAATTCTCATAGGATTAGACAATTCTCATCTTGGAGCGCCAATTCGTACCATCAACTCTACAAAAAATGAAGGCCTTATAGCAATGCAAACAAAGCTCGGATGGGTAGTTTATGGCCGCTTTACACCAGAGGAACGTGATGCAGAGAAACCTGAATTAATGACACTTTTTTGCGGCCAAAGTGAGGAGCGAGATCTTCGATTAGAGCAGGCCGTGGAAAATTATTTTAGCATTGAAAGTTTTGGAATTAAAAAACCGACTAAAAAAACGCTATGTGATGTAGACAAAAGAGCACTACACATTTTGGAAAATAGTACAGTGAAGATTAATGATCGATTCCAGACCGGTCTGCTCTGGAGAGATAATGCTCTTATTTGGCCTGACAGCTATAGCCTAGCAAAAAAGAGATTTTACAATTTAGAAGCAAGAATGAAAAAAGATCCAGAGTTTGGTGCAACATACAGAGGTATTATCGAGAGCTATACCAAAAAGGGTTATGCAAGGAAACTCTCTTCCGAAGAAGTTGAAATAAGGACATCGAGGACTTGGTATCTACCACACTTCGGCGTAAAAAACCCTAATAAACCTGGAAAGGTTCGCCTCGTGTTTGATGCTGCTGCTGAAGTGGGTGGATGTTCCCTAAACACGTTTCTGCTAAAGGGCCCCGATGACTATAGGCCCTTATTAGAAGTTCTCTTAAACTTCCGACTACGATCTGTGGCAGTAGTGGGAGATATAAAAGAAATGTTCCACCAAATACTAACACGTCCCGAAGATAAAGACTCTCAGCGATTTCTTTGGCGAGAAAAAGAAGATGGGCCTCTTGAAGTCTATGTGATGGAAGTTATGACTTTCGGTGCGAAATGTTCACCCTGCATTGCCAATTTCATAAAAAATCATAACGCCGCAACTTTCACTCGTGAGTGTCCTAGAGCTGTCGAAGCTATAATTAGAAATCACTATGTAGACGACTACGTAGATAGCTTTGATACTATCGAAGAAGCTTCTAAGGTTACAAAGGACGTTATCAAGATACATAAAAGTGGTGGTTTCGAACTACGCAATCTAATGTCTAACTCGGAAGAGGTTCTAAGGTGCATTGGACATAATACTGAAATAAAAAATCTTAAGCGCGGCCTTGACATGAACATCGATGCCGTGTTGCCTCCAGAAAAGGTGCTTGGAATGTGTTGGGACAGTGCAGAAGATGAATTTGTTTTCCAAGTTCGTTTTCCTCGTATTAGTCAAGAGATTATTAACGACGAAAGATGTCCTACAAAAAGGGAATTTCTTGGAATCACGATGTCCATTTTCGATCCCTTTGGTATGATTGCGAATTTTACATTGTATTTGAAACTGCTGTTAAGGTCGATATGGCGTCTTGGAATTGACTGGGATGCTATCATTCCTGACGAGCTCTCCGCGAAATGGAAACTATGGAGGTTGGAGTTGCCAAAACTAAGCAATATGAGAGTTCCCCGGTGTCATAGTTGCCATCTTTCTACCTGCAGTCAGGTTGAGCTCCATACGTTTGTTGATGCCAGCGAGGATGCCTATAGTGCCGTCACCTATCTTCGAGTTCATTTTAATGGAGAGACTTGCATTTCATTCGTTTGTGGTAAAACCAGAGGAAACCCTAAGAAACTATTGTCCATGCCCCGTCTTGAGTTATCAGCTGCTGTTCTAGGATCTAGGCTTTCTGAGTCAATTGTAAACTGTTATAAGTTGCCTTTTGTCAAGATACTCTTTTGGACGGATTCCAAGACCGTACTTCATTGGCTACGGACTGATCCTCGACGACATAAAGAGTTTGTAGCCTTTCGCATTGCAGAAATTCTTGACAGTTCCAAAGTAAGCCAGTGGCGATGGGTTCCATCTAAGCAAAACTCAGCAGATGAAGCCACAAGGGTGAAGTATCCGCCACAATTTCGAGTGGATAGCTACTGGATAAGAGGACCTCCCTTTTTGGCTCAAGCTGAATCTGAATGGCCGCAAATACCAGATGATCTCACCATTCACGAATGTACGGAAGAACTTCGTCAAAATTATGTTCTGTATGCAGAGATAAAAACAGATGTTTTATTTGATACTAAGAGATTTTCTTCGTATATAAGACTGAAGAGATCCATTGCATGGGCGATACGTTTCATAGACGTTTACATTCTTCGCAGGTCGAAGGTGCAAGGGGAGCTGACAGCGCTAGAAATAGACTTTGCTGAACAAGTAGTCTGCAGAGAGATACAGAGGCTTATGTTTTTGGACGAGATTACAACGTTACGAAAAGGGTTACCAATAAAAAAGGGTAGTGAAATAATCAAACTAACACCGTACCTTGATGAGTTTGGCCTTCTTCGTGTGTATGGACGTATTGATGCTGCCGAGACTATTCCATTTTCTACAAGACGTCCCATCATAATGCCCAAAAACCATCCAGTTACAATCTTGCTTATCGAACAATTTCATCGTCGATTTGCCCATCAAAATGACGATGTTGTAGTCAACGAAATACGACAGAAATTTTGGGTGGTTGGTCTTCGAAACAGTGTTAAGAAGGTAAGGAACGATTGCCTCTTGTGTCGAATCCGAAGTGCCTCACCTGCACCGCCAATAATGGGTCAGTTACCAGAAGATCGCCTTACCCCTTCGGTCAGACCGTTTACGTACACCGGATTGGATTATTTTGGACCCGTTAGCGTCACCATAGGTCGTCGAAAGGAAAAACGCTGGGTCGCTCTCTTTACATGTTTGACCATTAGAGCCATACATCTGGAAGTCGCTGCTGATTTATCTACCGATGCGTGCATTCTATGTATACGAAATTTTTGCAACCGACGAGGGGTTCCTCTACGAATACGCAGCGATAATGGAACAAATTTTATTGGGGCGAAGAAGGAACTAGCATCGAACGTTATCTTCGATGTTGAAGCCATTAAAGCTGAGCTGTCTACGAGAGGTATCCAATGGGTTTTCAACTGTCCAGCCAACCCTCACGCTGGCGGCTGTTGGGAGCGTCTCGTACAATCCGTTAAGCGGGTGTTGTCTCGTACTCTCAATGAAACGTCTCCTACACTCGAAACCTTACAGAGCGCTTTAATAGAGGCAGAAAATATCGTCAACAGTAGGCCACTCACTCATCTGCCGGTATCCACTGAAGAAGAAGAGCCACTTACACCCAACCACTTCATCTTGGGTGCTCCCAATTCAACCCAATCGCCAGACGTTATCAATCCGAGGGCACTCTGCCTTCGAAAGCAGTGGAAAATTGCTCAACAATTAAAGGATCGTTTTTGGAGAAGGTGGATTCAGGAATACCTTCCTGTTTTAACGAGAAGATGTAAATGGTTCCAAGAGGTTCCACCTATTGCCGTCGGACAGCTTGTCCTTGTATGCGATGCTGACATACCAAGATCACAATGGATTCGAGGAAGAGTCACCAGAGTTTTTCCGGGCCCAGATGGCCAAGTCCGGTCAGCAGAAGTAAAGACATCGAAAGGGATATACCGAAGACCAGCAGTGAATATCGCAGTACTTGATATTGGTGAGACCTCTGATTAAAATCTGTATGCCTCACGGGGGGTGGGATGTCAAAAATAGTATATTAAAGTATAAATTTGAATAAATGCAACGTTGTCCTCATGGCTTCCAAATTTGGCTGAACGCATCCAAACTATCGGCTTCGGTTACTTTCATTTACTCCGATATCTGTCATAATATTCTACGTTCATTTTACTTCATTTCATTGCCGATCGTCACCAAATTTGGAAGCCATAAAGAAACCAAATCAAGTAAGTTAAATTTATCTTTATAAATGATGATAAATTGTAAAATTAATATTAAAATACTTTGTAGAAAATAAACGTCTTAAACTGAAGATCGTTATATTATTGGTTGAATACGAATTTGGCTGACGCTTCGACAGGTGTGAAGGAACGTAAAATCTGTCGAGAGATCGAAATCTTCACACATAAAGAAAAATTGATTTCTCATGTGTAAAGGAAATCGACATAAAGAATACATACAACGGATTCTCTGAAATTTTGTTGCTTCCTGATGTTCTCAACCTGGGGACGATGGACTACACGACCGAACGATGCGATTGAAACTTTACACTAAGACGGTGTTCACATTGGACTTACTCAACCGATTTATTTTGACGTAAGGCCACCCTGTCGTGTTCAGACACAAAAGTAGTGTGAACACTCCAGACTCACTTTGACGTCTTGTAGTTGTCATAATTGCTGGCCATTTGCTATGCCACTACAAATATACAGTGAATTACAAAAGTAAGGAAGCACCTCTTAGTTTAAAGATCATTTCCTTCAAACAATCGATAGTAATGTTTAAAAAAAAAAACTTAATATTTTTGTCTGTAATTGATATGTATCTCGAACTAAAAAGTAACATTTCAAATAAAACAACTGTGTTCTAAAATTCTGCTTGTTTAGATTCATGGGTTTTTGCAAAGAAGAGCCGCTTTTGGCGATTTATTTTACTTATGTTTCTTTCTAATATTTCGACCATGATAACCAGATTTTTAGAGCACTCGTCGAATAGTTTGAGGGTTACATGGCTTACCTGTTTCTTTGGTTATTTCTGCTGATATCTTTGATGGGCTTAATTTGGGATTCCTCTTCACTTTCCTAACAATAATACGGCATTCCTGCTTGTCATTGTCATTGATCGAGGCTAATTTAGCAAACTTCCAATGTTATTATATTTGGTTATTATTGTGTATAGTAGATGGACTTTTGTTAACAGTTTTACCATTCTCGCACTCCGATTTATTTTACAAATAGTGTTTGATTATAATTTTTTTAAATGATACACTGTACTTTCGCGTGTCATATTATGTCAACAAAACAAATATCAAAAAAAATCCATTAATTTTCAATTTGTTTTAAAAATCCTGCCTCACTTTCTCGTCTCTTTCTTACCATGAAGTGCGAATGAGAAAAAACACAGAGACGTCAAAATAAGTCGGCGGAGTGAGTCCAATGTGAACACCGCCCTTGACTAAGATAATAGACTAAGCTGGTGTCTCTGTAATCGACACGAGTTAACGTTGGAGACTAAAGAATTCGGGTGGATAGTAATCGAGAAAATAAGCTAGATTATTGTATCAGCTGTTTGCGTCATGGAAACGAGAACAAAAAGAAGTAGACATTGAAAATTTGTATGTCGTATTGATATTTTCAAGGATTTTCAGTTTTTTTTTTTTATTTGTGAATATTTTTTCAGGTTCTATGGTATATGCGAATCACATCAAATCAACTTTGTTCAATTTTTAAATATTTAACCAAAACACAATTATATGGATAGTATTCACGCATCGTATATAAACTCTATAGTAGTAGTAGTAGTAGTAGTAGTAGTAGTTTTCATACTAGGCATGTTTTTTTTTGCAAGTCCATAAGGAATTGTAGAAAAAACGACATCGTAACTTAAGAAGCTCATAAACCTATTCACCAAAAAATACTGGTGAAGATCCTGACCACTCCTAAACTTACGAGCGCTCTCTTCGAAAGTTTGTTCGAAAATTCGAAAACTAAACAAACTAAACAAACGACGGTGAGTGCAAAACCAAAACCAGTTATCGTCACTAGCAACGCTCCCCAAGCAAAATACGCAATTGACCGAAGGATTCTCACTGCCAGCTGTCATTCAAGTTCGAAAACAGTTTGATTTCAAAGTTTGGTTATGCCTGAACAAGAGAGAGTGGCTCTCATTTTCGAACTTCGAAAAACACTTGTGAGTGGTTGGTGAATACCCCAAAGAAATTTCAAGTTAAGAGCCTCGTAAAGTTAAGAGCCGTTTAGGAGCGCTCGGTGAATACCAGCCTTAATCTAAGACCCGATAAAAACGGTGATGCCAAAATAATTTTATTTATATGTTATCGATAATTTGTTCAGAGAAGTCAAAAGTGACGTTTTTGGATGCTGGGATGGAATCGCGTAAGGTGGATTATTTATTTATTACAATATGTTAATGCTAACGTTAAGCTTACAATAGGTGTGTTTTTTTCGCAAGTTCATATAGAATTGTAAAAAAAACGACATCGGGATTTAGGAGCTTTTTTTCCACATAGCTGGAAGCACTGTGTACGCTATGACATTTGTCAGCTGTATTGACGACTAGCATCAACCAGTGTTCTATCAGCCCTTATTACGATTTTGTGATTATCAGATGGCATACGATCGAGAGCAATTTTGAACAATTGAACTAATGCGTTATGCTGATGGAAAAACCTTTGTAGCTCACGAATAATTTCTCGTCTTGTATTCGAAACAATTGCACAACGTTGACCCAATTCACGATTTTCATCACCAATAAAATAAATTTGAAAAAATTGATAATCAGCGTCGAAGTATGGCAATAACGAACCAGCTTGATGATAAATCTGGCCCTGAGTCTGTCACATGTATGCAATTTTAGGTAGATGTTGGATCAGAATTTTCAAAACTATCGAATACTTTATGATTCAGATTGATATAAACATGGGACAATCATGTTGAAGTATTTTCCTTAAACGTCGGCATAACTATCTCTAATAATTTTAGTAGCACTAAAAGAAGTCATTTGAAATGCCGAATTGTGTTGTTGAATATGGATCAAAAAGTGATTCGACGTTTGAGATGTCCCAAAAATAAATGAATAAATGGTTCGGGTGGAGTTTCTATTGCTGGAAATCTCACTTTGTCATTAGCACAACACATGCCGGGCATTTCACCTGGAAACTTAGCGGCATCACAATGTGGACATATTTATTGCGTCCATCATTCCAATATATCCGTACATACTATAATCAATTTGACTGTTGTAAGTAAAAGCAGCACGCATCATTTTAGCCAAAAGAGCAGCACGACGTATTCGTGATCGGCGTGCAAGGTTCAGTACAGGTACAGGGTCAACAGATCTATTTCGTGCATTACGTTCACTGCGATGCATTAGCTTGTGCGCGTTCATCTGCAGTCTGTCAGTCATATTAAAAAGAATAAATCAAATTAAAAATATAAGTTTCAATTTGACAGCAAAATCCCCACTAACAAAATGATCCGACATTTATTGAGTTCATTTGTTACAAAAAATGTGATAAATGAAGAACCACTCGACCGATTTTGTGCAAACTTCACATAAACCATCTACTAAATAGTCCAAACAAAGCCATAAAATTTGGTTTGGATACGTAAGCCCGTTCTTGAGTTATAGAATAACAACAAAAAGTGGCATTGATTTTTATATATATAGATAGATAGATTATTGCACCATTCATAAAATCTCCGAAGATCGTCTTGTAGTTGTTCACAATCCGCAATGGAGTTAATTGTTCGAAAAATTTTCACGTCATCAGCATAGATTAAAGCCATAGAATGTTTTAATATAGAGGGAAGATCGTTTATAAATAAAACAAATAGCAAAGGGCCAAGATGACTCCCTTGAGGTACACCAGAATTAACTTTAAATTGACACGAACGGTTATTTCTGAATATTACACTATAAAATCTATCTTTGAGGTATGAAGATATCTACAAAACAAAACAATGGTTAAATCCAATATTCCTTAATTTATCTAATAGTATTTTGTTACTTAATTTGTCAAAGGCTTTACTGAAGTCAGTAAAGATGCAATCTACTTGAGAGTGTTTTTCAAACGCATCTAAACAAAAGGTAGAGAATTGTAATAAATTTGTAACTGTGGATTTTTTATTTACAAAACCATGTTGATTTTCACATATAACAGATGAACAATTAAAAGCAAGTATGTCACAGACCAGAGATTCGAACAGTTTGGGGATAGCATATAATTTCGCAATAGGACGATAGTTTGTTACTAAATTCTTTAGGCCTTTTTTATGTATTGGCGTTAAATATGAATTTTTCCAAAGAGCAGGAAATTTCGAACATATAACGGATAAGACAGGTAAGACACACATTTTTGAAGTAAAACTTCTTTTCCGGCGTTGGGGGTAAAAAAATTTCTATGCAGCTGTCAGTGACATGTCAAACCGCCACGCCATCCGTCAAAGACAGCGACATGTTTTTAGAATATAAAGTAATTATAACATGAAGTTGGATACGATTTAGAATTTACATATTTCAAATGGCTGCATTCAAAGATAAACATAAAACTATAGGTTCAGACGCGCAATGGCTATGCAACACGAATAATTATTGACAAGCATATTGCAATCCAAATAAATTTTACCAACACCTAACCCTCACATACAAAGTACTGGCCAAAAAGTTGGGTATATCCACTACCATTTTTGTATTCTTGCTGTCATAGACGGCATGCCATATGACCATCAGGTTGCCTGAAAGTTTTGAAATTATACTTTTTAATAATATTTATTCGCTTAATCGCACACGCCACCGACATTTGTTTTGGTATTTATAAATTTGAACGTCACCCGAATAATCAATCAAATACTTTAATAATTAATTTTACAAGAGTGCCGCTGTCAGTGTACTTGCTTTCCAAGTTGCCTGGATACTGAATTAATGCCAGGTGACTACTAAGTTGCTCGGGTTTGTACGGGTTAATAAGAAATGCTTGTGTACATTACAAGATTACAACATGCTTGCCAATACTTGCACGTGCAGCCCTAGGGTAATACAAACAAAGCGAGGCAACTTGCTTGTCAAGTGGCACTTTTCTTCTCGATTTCATTTAAGGCTAGGCGCGCACATTCAATTTTTTGAAGTAAATTGTAAAATCAGTTTGAAACTGTGAAAGCAGCGCACGTTCAATTTTTAGTTTGGCAACTGCTTGGTTCGAGCAACTAAAAAGTTTGTGTGTTTGACACAAACTAAACTATTGCCCAAAAAGACTTCGCTATTTTGTGTAACATATAATTATATGCACATACGCAGACATGCAACCAAACAGTTGTGCAACTAAAACTTGAATGTGCGCGCCTAGCCTAATTGCCTATGAGAAAAAAACATGTTTTACTAAGTCTCACAGTAAAAATTTCGTAGCATTAAGGCTAAGCGCGCACATTCAATTTTTAGTTTCGCAACTGTTTGGTTGCTAAAATGAAACATATGGGGTTATATGACACGCCGCGCACATAGAACAACTCGATTCGAGCAACTAAAAAGTTTGTGTTTTGACACAAACTAAGGCTAGCCGCGCACTAGCAACTTTTAGTTGCGAAACTGTTTGGTTACTTATAGAAAACAGATGAACTCTTTGGTTGAATGTCCGTGAATTTGCAGATAATTATATGTTCAATAAAATGGCGAACTTATTTTAGGCAATCGTTTAGTTTGTGTCAAAACACAAACTTTTTAGTTGCTCGAACCAAGCAGTTTCGCAACTAAAAGTTGCTAGTGCGCGGCTAGCCTAAAGGATTGCATAAAATGAGTTCGCTTTTTTGTGTTACATATAATTATATGCACCTGCGCGGACATTCAACTAAATAGTTGAGCAGTTTTAAGCACAAGAGAAAAAAGTGTGAGCGTGAGTGAAGAATTGCCAGTGCGCGGTGCTCTATCAACTGGTGATTAAACTATTTGGTTTTGATTACAGTTGCAAGTGCGCGCCTAGGCTAAGAGTTGCGAAACGATTTTAAGGCTTGGCGCGCACATTAAATTTTTAGTTGCACAACTGTTTCGTTGCCTAAGCCCAGTACGCAGATCGGGAAAAATTTTGTCTCTCATAAATTTTTTGTCCTGGGATAAATTTTGTCTTGGATGTTTTTCCGAGCAGTACGCAGTTCGCACACAAAATTCATGCTTTTGTGCATTGCTGTACAAAATGTCTCCACAAAATTTTTCCAGGAAAAAGAATGATACAAGCATTATTCTGCTGGACAAATTTTGACGGCCACCGTATTTCCGAAAGTGATTTTTGTCAATACTGGTTTTATGTAAAAAGTGGTGATGCTGATCTTGAGAGCATCAAGAGGAGATTCCAAAAAGGTATGAACGATTTTTGTAAAACAATACGTTTCAGAGATACACTAAGGCTAGGCGCGCACTTGCAAATTTTTTGGTTGCGCGACTAGCCTAAAAAACACATTAAATTAGATTTTAACTCTTTAACTTCAATTTTTTGCGCGAGATTTGAAAAAGTTTTGTAGAGATTAAAATTGTAAAGATGAAATTTGTCTTGTCTCGATCTGCGTACTAGGCTTTATAGAAAACAGATGAACTATTTGGTTGAATGTACGCGCAGGTGCATATAATAAATTATAAGTTACACAAAATAGCGAACTCATTAGAAGCAGTCGTTTAGTTTGTGTCAAACACAAACTTTTAGGTTGCTCAAACCAAGCAGTTGTACAACAAAAAATTGAATGTGCGCGTGAGCACTATTAGTTTTGAGTTGCGCAACTGTTTGGTTACTTATAGAAAACAGATGAACTATTTGGTTGAATGTCGGCGCATATAATTATATGTTCAATAAAATAGTGAACCAAGCAGTTGCGCAACTAAAACTTGAAAGTGCGCGCCAAGCCTAAAACTACAAAGTTATGAGTGAATCATATACTACGTTTATATGCAGTATCGAAAGAGCGAGTTGGATTAGGGTTGGATTTTCGACCCAGGTTTTTCGTCATTTGAGTTGAGAGCTCGATTTGGAGTTGAGTTGACTCGACACCGCTCAGTGAGTGAGATCAAGTCGAACGAAGCTCATTTCAACTCAATACCCGTTTATAAAGGGTCGAAGCGAGCTTCAAGCCAGGCGCGCACATTCAATTTTTAGTTTCGCAACTGTTTGGTTGCTAAAATGAAACATATCGGCTTATATGGGACACCGCGCACTTAGGCTAGGCGTGCACATTCAATTTTTTGATGCGCAACTGCTTGGTTCGAGCAACTAAAAAGTTTGTGTTTTGACACAGACTAAACGGTTGCCTAAAATGAGTTCGCTATTTTGTGTAACATCTGTTTTCTATAAGCAACCAAACAGTTGTGCAACTAAAAATTGAATGTGCGCGCCTAGCCTTAGAGCAACTCGATTCGAGCAACTTAAAAGTTTGTGTTTTGACACAAACTAAACGATTGCCTTCGCAACAGTTGAGCTGTTTTCTATAAGCGCAAGAGAGAAAAGAGTGTGATCGTGAGTAAAGAGTTGCCAGTGCGCGGTTCTCCTTCAACTGGTGATTAATTTATTTGATTTCGATCACAGTTGCCAGTGCGCGATTAGCCTCATTGTTGACATTTCTGACAAAATCGGTTACGACGATTTTTCACTCACCAATTTTTTAAGATATTTCCAAATTAAATGGGTACCAATGTGAAAAAACATTGACATTGGGGAATTGCGGGACCATTTTAAAATTACAAAAAGATATAGATCAGTAGATCATCACGCACCTAGTGTTCTTTTATTATCGATTAATGATTTGTACCCAGTTTAATAATCATATGCTTTAAAAAAAAGCACCATCTGTGTGTCATAAAGAACATCATCAAAGGTTTTCAAAGTTGGTAACAAAACAAACATACCTACAATTTTATTTTCCCAAGTTTCAAAGCACGCCATTTAAATTTCGTAAAACGGTATATTTTCAGTCTTTTATCTTTTCTAAAAATAATAGGAATAAAAACATTGTTTAAAAAGTGCATAACAAAAAGAAAAAATTTAAATAAAAGATGGAAGAAATCATTGAGAATCCATCGTGTTCTGGTGAAATCAATTCTTGTTTTTTCGAGAACGAAAATAATATAGATGTGCCTTTTACGGTTCCGATGGTTGAGGAAAATGATCCTGATGTACCAAGTAGCTCCACTAACAAAATTCATGGTCGTCGTAAAGAAGCATGTAAGTCTATTACTCTTAGAATCGTTTCAACTCAATATGAATATGAAAATGGTCAAACATTTAATCTATAAAAATTTTGGAAATTTTTAATCTTAACAAAAATGGAACTATTATTTTGCTCAAAAGGGATTTAAATGTTATCGAGCAAATTCTAAATTTCATTGCAGTCTGCAGTGGCAGAGTTGTTTTCGTTTTGATATTGATATTGATAATGAAACAAAATAGCCGCATTAAATGTACAGTGGCGAGCATTATGTGGATACATAATGCTCAAAACTGACTTTAAGTTGCTGTAAAACTCGCAAAAATAAAGCAATTACACATTTTTTTTTCGGTTTAAACTCTTTATTTATTAAGAAACAAAAAATATAAAAACATTTTTTAAAACTGAAAAGAAAAATTAACTTTTAATTTATTTAATAAGAAAACTCAATGTATCCACTTTTGCACGTTCAAAATAAAAGCGTTTAATACTACATTTTTGTATGTTGTCCAAAGGCCCTTGGCTTTAATGAGTCATTGAGTCGTTTGGACATGCTTTTTACTAATTTTTCGATTAGGGCGATCGGAATGCTGGCCCACTATGTCTGAATCCGGTCTAAGGTTTTTTGGTAAATTTTCATCATGTTCAACAATGAAATTTTATTGTATTTCATGCAAATCTTAGTTACAAAATGATGTCATTTCAAAACTATTTGCCTTATTTTGATCATTGAAACTATTCTGAGTTGCCAATTTAGTGTTATGCTGAATTTTAAAAACCATTTTCAATTTCAGCAAATATTTCAAAAAAATTTCATATAACACAATTTTCAACATGTTAAACAATGAAATTTTATTGTATTTCATGTAAATCTTAGTTACAAAATGATGTCATTTCAAAACTATTTGCCTTATTTTGATCATTGAAACTATTCTGAGTTGCCAATTTAGTGTTATGCTGAATTTTAAAAACCATTTTCAATTTCAGCAAATATTTCAAAAAAATTTCATATAACACAATTTTCAACATGTTAAACAATGAAATTTTATTGTATTTCATGTAAATCTTAGTTACAAAATGATGTCATTTCAAAACTACTTGCCTTATTTTGATCATTGAAACTGTTCTGAGTTGCAAATTTAGTGTTATGCTGAATTTTAAAAACAATTTTCAATTTCAGCAAATATTTCAAAAAAATTTCATATAACACAATTTTCATCATGTTAAACAATGAAATTTTATTGTATTTCATGTAAATCTTAGTTACAAAATGATGTCATTTCAGAACTATTTGCCTTATTTTGATCATTGAAACTATTCTAAGTTGCCAATTTAGTGTTATGCTGAATTTTAAAAACAATTTTCAATTTCAGCAAATATTTCAAAAAAATTTCATATAACACAATTTTCAACATGTTAAACAATGAAATTTTATTGTATTTCATGTAAATCTTAGTTACAAAATGATGTCATTTCAAAACTACTTGTCTTATTTTGATCATTGAAACTGTTCTGAGTTGCAAATTTAGTGTTATGCTGAATTTTAAAAACAATTTTCAATTTCAGCAAATATTTCAAAAAAATTTCATATAACACAATTTTCATCATGTTAAACAATGAAATTTTATTGTATTTCATGTAAATCTTAGTTACAAAATGATGTCATTTCAGAACTATTTGCCTTATTTTGATCATTGAAACTATTCTAAGTTGCCAATTTAGTGTTATGCTGAATTTTAAAAACAATTTTCAATTTCAGCAAATATTTCAAAAAAATTTCATATAACACAATTTTCAACATGTTAAACAATGAAATTTTATTGTATTTCATGTAAATCTTAGTTACAAAATGATGTCATTTCAAAACTATTTGCCTTATTTTGATCATTGAAACTATTCTGAGTTGCCAATTTAGTGTTATGCTGAATTTTAAAAACCATTTTCAATTTCAGCAAATATTTCAAAAAAATTTCATATAACACAATTTTCAACATGTTAAACAATGAAATTTTATTGTATTTCATGTAAATCTTAGTTACAAAATGATGTCATTTCAAAACTACTTGTCTTATTTTGATCATTGAAACTGTTCTGAGTTGCAAATTTAGTGTTATGCTGAATTTTAAAAACAATTTTCAATTTCAGCAAATATTTCAAAAAAATTTCATATAACACAATTTTCATCATG
This sequence comes from Chrysotoxum bicinctum, assembly GCA_911387755.1. Lineage (NCBI taxonomy): Eukaryota > Metazoa > Arthropoda > Insecta > Diptera > Syrphidae > Chrysotoxum > Chrysotoxum bicinctum. The sequence continues at coordinate 45,760,474 of OU426988.1, read as the reverse complement.
TTAAACAATGAAATTTTATTGTATTTCATGTAAATCTTAGTTACAAAATGATGTCATTTCAGAACTATTTGCCTTATTTTGATCATTGAAACTATTCTAAGTTGCCAATTTAGTGTTATGCTGAATTTTAAAAACAATTTTCAATTTCAGCAAATATTTCAAAAAAATTTCATATAACACAATTTTCAACATGTTAAACAATGAAATTTTATTGTATTTCATGTAAATCTTAGTTACAAAATGATGTCATTTCAAAACTACTTGTCTTATTTTGATCATTGAAACTGTTCTGAGTTGCAAATTTAGTGTTATGCTGAATTTTAAAAACAATTTTCAATTTCAGCAAATATTTCAAAAAAATTTCATATAACACAATTTTCATCATGTTAAACAATGAAATTTTATTGTATTTCATGTAAATCTTAGTTACAAAATGATGTCATTTCAGAACTATTTGCCTTATTTTGATCATTGAAACTATTCTAAGTTGCCAATTTAGTGTTATGCTGAATTTTAAAAACAATTTTCAATTTCAGCAAATATTTCAAAAAAATTTCATATAACACAATTTTCAACATGTTAAACAATGAAATTTTATTGTATTTCATGTAAATCTTAGTTACAAAATGATGTCATTTCAAAACTATTTGCCTTATTTTGATCATTGAAACTATTCTGAGTTGCCAATTTAGTGTTATGCTGAATTTTAAAAACCATTTTCAATTTCAGCAAATATTTCAAAAAAATTTCATATAACACAATTTTCATCATGTTAAACAATGAAATTTTATTGTATTTCATGTAAATCTTAGTTACAAAATGATGTCATTTCAAAACTACTTGCCTTATTTTGATCATTGAAACTGTTCTGAGTTGCAAATTTAGTGTTATGCTGAATTTTAAAAACAATTTTCAATTTCAGCAAATATTTCAAAAAAATTTCATATAACACAATTTTCAACATGTTAAACAATGAAATTTTATTGTATTTCATGTAAATCTTAGTTACAAAATGATGTCATTTCAAAACTACTTGCCTTATTTTGATCATTGAAACTGTTCTGAGTTGCAAATTTAGTGTTATGCTGAATTTTAAAAACAATTTTCAATTTCAGCAAATATTTCAAAAAAATTTCATATAACACAATTTTCAACATGTTAAACAATGAAATTTTATTGTATTTCATGTAAATCTTAGTTACAAAATGATGTCATTTCAAAACTACTTGTCTTATTTTGATCATTGAAACTGTTCTGAGTTGCAAATTTAGTGTTATGCTGAATTTTAAAAACAATTTTCAATTTCAGCAAATATTTCAAAAAATTTCATATAACACAATTTTCATCATGTTAAACAATGAAATTTTATTGTATTTCATGTAAATCTTAGTTACAAAATGATGTCATTTCAGAACTATTTGCCTTATTTTGATCATTGAAACTGTTCTGAGTTGCAAATTTAGTGTTATGCTGAATTTTAAAAACAATTTTCAATTTCAGCAAATATTTCAAAAAAATTTCATATAACACAATTTTCAACATGTTAAACAATGAAATTTTATTGTATTTCATGTAAATCTTAGTTACAAAATGATGTCATTTCAAAACTATTTGCCTTATTTTGATCATTGAAACAGTTCTGAGTTGCAAATTTAGTGTTAAAGTCAGTTTGTATCCACATATGCTCGCCACTGTACATTTTGGCGTATCAAGTTAAATGTAATTCGAATGCCACTCATACTAATTTTATTCTTATTTTAGTAAAAAAAACGGTAAATGGAAATGCAAAAAGATGTCGAAATTATAGATTACGAAAAAAATTGGCGGAAGAAACTAGAGTCAAAAAACTTAGAGCGTTGGTCGTACATGAGGAAAATTCTGTTGAACCTGGTAAATTTACTTAGTTAACAAAATAAATTGTACCGTAATTTTATTTTGTGTCCATTTGTTTTGAAAAAAAAACTGGATATAGATAAGTTTCCGAGAATGTATATTTTTTCCTTCGTTAGGCATGAAATGCCTATTATGGCTGCAAACTAAAGTAATTTGAGTATTGCTAATAAGTAGTTTTATATATATTTTAGTTATTAAGATGGAAAAGTATAGTACTCAAATGTGTCAGGATTATAGAATGCAGGAGAGTATTGCAGAAGCAACTGAAGACCAAAATAACCAAAATATTAACCCACCGGTGATGCATGAAGAAAATTATCCCAAACCTGGTAGCATTATATTATACAAAAAATAAAGTGAGTGTTACTTATATGTAATTTTATATTGTAATTTAGCTTCAAGGAAAGTAATGACAGTGGCCGAACGCAGCCGAGATTATAGATTGCGGCGAAGTGTTGCAAAAGCAACTCAAATTTATGCCGATAATTCTCCTTCACCTGGTAAATCTAAAATAATAAAACAATATTACTTTGTTGTATCTTTTGAAATAATTTTGTTCTACGAGCGTTGAAATTATTTTGTTCTACGAGCGTTGAAATTAAAATTAATGGTGCAAAATTTAAGTGCAATTAATACGATGTTAAAGGTGTTTTAGTATGAAATTATTTTAAAACGATGATTTTGCAATTTTGAATCAAATATAGCATCATTCTTTCTCTACCCTTATATTAAAGTAAAAATCTTTGAATACCTATTTTATTAATTTATTGGCGCAAGAAAATTTTAAACAGTCTAGTATTAAGATATTAGTATGATACTACTTAACAATTTGCTAACTTTAAAGTAGTTTACTAACTCATTCTTAATTTTAAACATTTTCTTATTAGTATCTTACTAAAGCAATTTTCTTAATAAAATGCTCCTGAACACACCTAAAACAATGAAAAATAGGTATGATGATTTTAACTTTAATAAAATCGTAGAGAAAGTATTTGAAAAATCGTTGTTTTAAATTAGTTTCACAGCTTTTACATCGTACTAATTTAACTAAAATTTTGAGCCTATTTTTATTTTACATTGTGACAGGCTGCCCTTATTTCTAGCAGAAAACTGGCCATATAACGAATATAGATAGGGTTTAATAAGAAAAAAAAAACAGAACAAGGCAAAAATAACTTTATGGCGTCATAAAGTCTTTACTTAATTCAAAGTAAATGGTGGTTAAAATACAGCTGAAATCATAATGTTTTCATTTCGTGCTTTTGCTTTCTTTTCCATTTAAAATTGATTAAATTATTGTAATAATATCTCTGATCCCGTAATTTTCAGATTTGAACAGTACGCGAACAGAAATATGTATTTCAATTTAACTGATTTTATCGTCGATTGTGAGTATTGAAATTGTTTCCTGACTAATTAAATGTTTTTATTCAGGAATGTAATCCTATACTTTTCTGAAGTTTTCTGTATAGAAACACTCATTAAACACACCTAAAATTCACACGAAGTCAAATTAATGCCGTTCTGATGCTCTTTGCTTATATAATGTCTAGTTGCGATTTTATTCTTTTCTTTCGCAATATCATTATTTGTAAAATGTTGTAACTGTCTATTTGAATGACGCTATTTTAATGACAATATTTTAGACTTAGACTTTCTACTGCAGCGAGTTACGACCAGAATATTCAATATTATTTCAAAACACATATATTTAATAAAATCTATCAATGGATTCCTACGAGCTGAAAAGGAAAACAATTCAACTTCTAAACAAAATGGAAATACAAATTAAAGATTTAACTGAAAAGGAACAAAACGTATGGAGAATTGAGCTATATAAAAATATTTATATAGCGACATCGGCAGTAGATGGTAATACTTTTGTAGCATGATATTGTTTTAATAAATACATTTTTAATCTTATATTCAGATCTTCAAAACGAAGCACAAAAATATATAAGTGAGAGTTCAGCACCAAGTCTTACGGAAAATGAGAAATTTGAAATTTCTCAAATATCAAATATTTTCGAGAACGAAGACGAACTCGAAGAAGATAAATGTGAAGATGACGATAAGGAGCAAAAGGAAATAAAAGAAAGCAATTTAGAAAAGGAACCACCATGCATTATGGAGCAAATGATTGAAGAATAAAAGAAAAAATCATAACATTTTTTTAATTTATGGAAAGGTTTGGGTTTTGTCCCACAAATAAAGTAAATACAAATAATCAAATCAAAAGATGAACAACGAAAATTTATATATTTTTCAAATTTTGACGCAAATCAACTGATTTTGAAACTCCGAAATTAGGAAAATGCTTTTTTGATTCCGGCCTATGATGTTAATTTATTCGTATTTGTAGGTAACAAAATTTTCGGGGATTTGTTACGAGGGACTCTGTGATAGGGGTGAATATAAAACTAATTCCGTCATGTTTCAATTTTCCAAAAAATGGTGGAATTACTTTTACATAGAATTTTTTCAAATATTTCTTGAAATTGAAAATAGTTTCCCGAATTAGTTACATAACATAAATTTAAACTAAGAACCGTTTCAGTCGTCAGAATGAAAAAAGTAGTTTGGAAATGACAGCCTGTTGTGTGTGAGAATTTAAAGAAATTACTTAAAATCCGAAAAAAGTACCTAGCCAAGCTGTCATTTCTAAACTATTTGAATGATTTGAAAGGTTTTGAATTTTAATTCTAGCCTTTCAATAAATTTCAAAATATGTCCATCTAAAAGCATTTCTCTCATTTCTAAATTTTCAAAAACATGACAAAAATAACTTTTATGGACATTTTTGGAAATAATTTTCCGAATTGAAAATGGTTTTCAGTATTAGTGATTAAAATTAAAAAATCAGAGTCAAGAATCCAAATGAAACAAGTAGCTTGCTGTGATTTTTAGATTACTTGCTTAATTCGGATGACTAAAACAGCAAGGTGTTTTGAAATGACTTTCTTGATTTTCTCAATAAATTCAAGAAAATGCCATTTAGACCAAGCTATCATTCCAAAACTAATTGCTTCAATTGTATAATTGAAACAGTTTTGAGTTCCAATTTAAACTTCATAACTTATTTTGACAATTTTGACACCCAAACAGAATCTATGTCACAAAACCCATTTTTGATAGAGACGATAAGTGAGAAATGGATTGTTTCATTTTTTAACGATTCGAAAACTAATCGGCTATATATACAATTTGTAAATTCATTATAATATTAATCACAATTAATTCTGACGTTGGATTTTACAAAAGTTTTTACAGAGGCTTTGTTTGAGAGAAAAGAAGTTTTACTTCTAGAGCGCGTACGTCAGTACACACATTCTTTTTTTCAATATAAATGATGGAACACCATCCGGGCCAGGACTAAAACATTCATCAAGTTTCAAAATATTGTCGTGTATAGAAGCTTCTGTAATCGAAAAATTTATAAAATTAAGATGTGTGTATTGTTGAGTATAAAAAGGAGTGGAAGAAGAAGTATTCGAAGAAAAGTCTTCAAAGGCACTTTTAAAATAATCAGCAAACATATTAGATATCGTTTCTGGATCATGACTTGAAGAATTTTGATAGTTCATACTAACTGGGTAACCATCAGATTTCCTTTTATTATTAACGTACTTCCAAAATTTCTGTGGATCATCTTTAAGCTCACATTCAGTGTTTGAAATAAAATCAGAGAAAAGTAGATTTGAATAGTTTATAAAGTAAATTTGCAGTTCTTGATAATCTCGAAATGTCTCTTCAGTCTTCGATAGATTAAATTTCAACCAGGCTTTATTTCTTTTATTTTTCAATTTTTTTATATGCGAATCAAACCATGGCGGGTATTACCTAAATATTTTGCTTTGCGAAATGGGATGGTATCTAAAAAATAATCAAACAAAATTTCATAAAATCGCAAAATCATTTCATCTAAGCTCAAGTCTGAAAATAAATCATCCCAATTTTTCCCCACTAATAAGATAAAGAGTTGATTAAAATCACATTTTTTAAAATTGAACTCAAGTTGATATTTACAAGCATTTAGAACATTACATTAAAATTATTTATTTTATAAACAAGATTTCGAATATTCTATTTAAAATAATAACTTTTTATTTATTCTTTTTATGTTCTTAAAATAAACTTATATTCTAAAATACACTTAATTAATTTTAAACTGATTTTCGAATTTTAAAGTTCACGAATGACCTAACCAATGTTCGCGCTCGTAACTCGTTTTCAAGAATCTTTGACTTTATTTCAAAAGGAAAAGTCATAAGGCTAAAGAGGGATTAGGGAAATAATTGAAATTTCCTTTTCGAGCACTTCCAATGTGGTGTTGCCAGACGTGTATTAATACACCACATAGCTCCCCTCAAAAAAAATAATAGTTAATAAGTAATTTCAATATTCAATTCATTATTATTTTGTTCGGATCTATTTTGTGTTAATTCATGTCGTCAAGGGTTTTTAATATAATGTAAAAAAAATTGGGTAAATTATAAGCAAACATTATAAGCGGGTTTAAGCCTATCGATTGATATGGATTGGTTTTTACCACTTACATCTAAAACAAAATATTTTCTCATCCGTTTTAATACTTTTAAAAGTCCTTCATATGGTTGTTCGAGACCAATTTTAACTCTATCTTTTCTTACAAAAACGAAATCGAATTTTTGGATGGTTTTAGGAACATAAGTCTTTGGTATCGAATGAGATCGTGGGGCTTGGAAAGTTACACGTCGCATCTGTCTTCGAACGTTTTGAATTAAGGTTGTTGAATCTTTTTCATCATTTTTTTTGTGTGAAACGAAAAACTCACCTGGAACTTTAAGTGTTTCTCCATAAACTAATTCGGCAGGAGATGCATTTAAATCCTCTTTAATTGTAGTCCGTAACCCTAAAAGAATAAAAGGCAACTCATCATACCAATCTTTGGTATTCGCTCGTGCCTTCAAAGAATCCTTGAGTTATCGGTGTACCCTTTCAATCATTCCATTACTTTGGGGATGATAGCTTGTGGTTCTGATTCTATGGCTGCCAAGAAGTCTTGTGAGTTCTGCAAACAGTTTAGATTCAAATTGTACTCCTTGGTCAGTAGTTATTTGAACTGGGCAACCAAATCTTGAAACGTATCCTTTAATGAAAGCATTGGCTACATCTGCAGCTGTACTGTTTCTAAGCGGATATGCCTCCGGCCATCGTGTATATCGGTCTATTATTGTTAAAATATAGTTATGTCCTTTCGAAGGTGGTAGTGGCCCTACCAAGTCCATATGAATATGTTCGAAACGTTCTGTAGTTACAGGGAACTCTTCAATTGGTGACTTGATATGGCGTTGAACCTTAGACTTTTGGCAAGATAGGCAACTTTTTGCCCAATAACCACTTTCGATATTTATACCAGGCCAGAAATACTTAGAAGTACACAACTTTCTGGTAGCACGAACGCCGGGGTGACTCAAAAAGTGCAATTTCTCAAATGCTTGTTTCCTAAAACCTACAGGTAAGTAAGGTCTTTTGTAACCTTTTGACGTCTCACACCAAATTTTTACATTTGTGTTAGGAATTGGAAAAGCTTCCAGTTTAACATTTGAGGATTGTTTGTTTGATAGAAGTGATTTAAGTTCTTCGTCTTCTTCTTGACTTTTGGCCAATTCTTTAGTATCGAAACAAGTTAGCATAATACTACAAGCTTCATCGGTCGGTCGTGACAAATAATCGGCGACCACATTATCTTTTCCAGAAATGTGTCTGATGTCACTTGTGAACTGGGCTATGTATTCAAGGTGTCTTGTTTGACGTGGACTACGTTCAGTTTTAGATGTTATCGCTGTGCATAAGGGCTTATGGTCAGAAAAAATTGTGACTTCACGCCCTTCGACGAAATGTCTAAAATGTTTAATAGCTAGATAAATAGCAAGAAGTTCCCTGTCAAACGTTGAATAGCGTGTTTCAGCTGGTTGTAATTTCTTTGAAAAAAAAAACCGAGTGGCACCCAACAGTGTTGCTGTGTGTCAAACTGTTGCAACACCGCTCCTACAGCTACATTGGACGAATCAGTGGTAATGTTAAACTGTGCATTCTCAATCGGGTGCGATAGAAGTGTTGCGGAAGCAAGGGCTTCTTTAGCTTTATTGAAGAAAATTTCGCATTCGGCAGACCAACTAAATTTTTTGGATTTTCTAGGCATCTTCTTTTTGTTCGTCTTTTCTAGCTTTGATAAGTGTGAATATATTGGTGCTAAATATTCTGCAAGATGAGGAACGAACCTGTTATAGAAATTTATCATTCCTAGAAAATGTTGTGTCTGCTTAACGCTGTTTGGTGGTCTGAGTGCAAGAATTGCATCGACCCTTTCTTTCGTTGGAAGGATTCCATCTTTACTAACATTATGCGCAAGAAATATCAAACTTTCTAACCCAAAAACACATTTAGCAACATTAATCTTAACATCGAACGCACTTAAGCGTTCAAACAGAATCTCTAAATGTTGTTGGTGTTCTTCTATTGATTTACTGAAAACAAGTACCATATATCATCGAGATATGCAAAAACGAAATTTAAACCTTCGAGAGTCTTATTCATGAAGCGTTGAAATGTCTGAGCGGCATTTCTCAGACTGAAAGGCATGAATAGAAACTCGTAAAGGCCGAAAGGAGTAATAATGGCTGTTTTATGTATATCTGCTGGGGCGATTGGGATGTGATGGAATGCTCTTACTAGATCAATTTTAGAGAAGATACTGCATCCTTCTGCATGCATGTTAGCATCTTGTATATGCCGTAATGGAAAACGATTTGGTATAGTTTGGGCATTTAGTCGACGATAATCGCCACAAGGTCTCCAATCATTGCTATCTTTCTTTTTTACTAGATGTAGGGAAGATGAAACTGGCGAAGAGGAAAGTCGGCAAAGGCCTAAACTCAGCATATGTTCAAACTCTGTCTTAGCTTGATCATATTTTGTTTTATCAAGTCTCCGCGGCTTGGAATAAGGTAATTCGCCTTTCGTATGAATATGATGTACTACATCATGTTTTACCTCAAGGTTATAATTCGGAGGAGATATTAGGCTTTTGTATTTCTCCAGAATTGTTCCGTACGGATTTGACAATTGAAAAAGTTTGGGTGTGGGATTATCGGCGTCTTTTGTTATAGTACACACTGTTAGCGAAGTAGTTGCATCTATTATTTTCTTAGACTTTAAATCTATTAAAAGGTTGAATTTAGACAAGAAGTCCGCACCAATGATTGGATGATTGACGGAAGCGACGATAAATGCGTGAGTAAAATCTCTTCGTAGACCTAAGTCAATCTTCAATAATTGCGTACCAAATGTTTTAATGGGTGAACCATTCGCTGCTGCCAAACCGAAACTTGAATCTTTTAATGTTCGCGGAAAAAATTGTATTGGAACAGTGGAAACATCAGCCCCCGTATCTATTAAAAATGTCAGCTTTGAGTTTTTACATTTTATGAAGAAACGACGACTTACATGACTGCTGACATTAAAGTCAGTAGTCGTCAAAATTAGTTTTTTAGATCGTTTTTTTGGATTCGAAATCACATGGTTGGCGACAATTTCGCGCATCCTTACCGAATCTATGGTGAAAATAACAAGTTGGATATTTTTTTATTTGGCTCTTGCTTCTACTCCTGCCTCTATATTTCTTTTGGAACTTGTTGACGGAACGAGACCTATTAGGCTTTTCCGTTGAACAGATAGTTAGTTTTTCTATTTGTTTTTCTATAGCTTTAAGCCTATTTAAAAATGTATCGGTTGAAGTGCTTGCAACTATGGGTGTTGTATTACCCACTTCATAAATTTTATCAGCCATTTTCATGAGGGAGTCTATATCGGAAGTTGTTGCTGCAACTAGAATTGATTTTATATGCACGGAGGTCCACCTAACCAAATTTGCTTAAGTACATTATCTGGAAGGATATTAGATGAACCTGATATTAATTGCAATTGGCGAAAATATTGCGATGGTGTATTGTCACCTATGGCAACGCCTCCAAGTAATTTTGTTAATCTTAAACTCTCGCTTTCAGAGTGTCTGCTTATAACCGTTTCTTTAATTTTTAAAAATGTATCTTTCTCCGGAGGATTATTGATAACATCAGTTATAGTCATCAATATATCCTCTGGGAGCGCTGTTAAAACATGATGATATTTTAAGATATCGGTTTTTATGTTGTTAATCGCAAAAGTCGATTCTACAAGCGCAAACCAAGTCGCGGGACTGGAATGGCAAAAATTGGGCATTTTAACTCTGGCCACTGCGCTTGAAATGATCTCACCCTTTGAATTAGTTGGTGTATTGTCACCCGTTTTATTATCTTCGTTACACATATTTATTTTTGTTTAAATAAAATATAGATATCCGTTCAAAATACAGAAAAAATAATGAAATCACTTACCAACTTAACTCAATTTTAATTTATAATTTGTATATAAAGTGGGAAGAAGAAAAACAATAAGTAATTTAAAAAGATTACCTACTAATTAGGTTATGGTCAAACGTGTTACAGAATTAAAAAAATTTCGCTTTTATTTTATTTTGTTTAGTTATTCATTCACCATTAAAGTTATTTATATATTCATGTATACCATTAAAGTTATTTATAATTCAAATTATAAAATTAAATCAAAACACGTATTTACAAGAAGTAGTTAAATAGGGCTTTACTGTATGAAAATTTTTTTTTTTTTTAAAGCAAGATAATCTAAATTTTTGATGTTCTACAATTGAAAGATAAAATTTTAATTTTGGTTAATAGTATATTTTTAATTGAAAAATCGGAAGAAACAAAATTTAAATCAGTTATTTGATGAGAAAGAAAAAGAAATGAGGCAAATTGTTGTTTTTAATTAAAGATGAATGATGATCTGCAACTGGAACTTTGTTATGACATTTGGTGTGGTGAAAATCTGGATGGTATAGTATAATCGGTATGTTGGATGAAAAGAGATGATTGTATGCTGACTGATGTATTGTCTTTTCACGGTGGGCAAATAATGTTTATAATATTGCATATGCAACGATTGACATACATAGGTTAATTTTAGTTCGTAGAAGTGAGATGTTTGTTCTTTGACACGAACAGAAAAAGAAGAACTATATGTATTGTGCGCTTCACTATTTGTTTTAATTTCAGAAAGGGGAACGTAGAGCTTTTTTTATGGTAAGAGCATGGTCATGTGTATGTGTGTTGGCGAACGGTAGTTTTCGAAGCACAAAAAAAATTTTATGGCGTGATTAACCGATTGGTACAGTTAACACTAAGAATTTTATTAACTTTTTATAAATCGTTAACACTTATTGCAATAATAATGCACATACATAGGTAGTTCACACTTTCTACAATTTCCTTTAGTTATTAATGCTCTTTTTTTTTTATACATACATATTATATCTATATATATATATTATCTGCCGGGTGCTGATGTTGGGCACTGACGTCGGGGTCACCATTAAAGTTATTTATTTTATAAACAAGATTTCGAATATTCTATTTAAAATAATAACTTTTTATTTATTCTTTTTATGTTCTTAAAATAAACTTATATTCTAAAATACACTTAATTAATTTTAAACTGATTTTCGAATTTTAAAGTTCACGAATGACCCAACCAATGTTCGCGCTCGTAACTCTTTTTCAAGAATCTTTGACTTTATTTCAAAAGGAAAAGTCATAAGGCTAAAGAGGGATTAGGGAAATAATTGAAATTTCCTTTTCGAGCACTTCCAATGTGGTGTTGCCAGACGTGTATTAATACACCACAACATACACATAAATTCAATGAAATAGTTAAGGCGGGATGATGGCGATCTTCTTCAACAAGCTTTGAATCGCATGAGATAACGGCAGCATCAGTATTCAATACATCAGAGAAGTAAGCAAGATCTAGTATTCTTCCATTTTGGTTTTTGACTCGATTCAGCTGATTTAAGCCAAAAGGAGCTATTCCATCCAATACACAAAATTCGTTTAAATTCGATGCGAATAGATAGCATCATTAGTAGATCTACACCATTTCAAGTTGGGGTAAGATTAAAATCCCCAATTACAATGACTTCGTCAGTTGGATCAATTTTCTCATAGATGGTTTCAATGGAATTGTTAAAATTTTCATAAATATCGCTGTTAGAGCTGGGTGGAATATAAGTAGCAACCACATAAACGTAACCAGATGACACTTTTATTTTTACAGATAGCAATTCAAGTGGGGACTGAAGAAAATCATCAACAAGTGAGCAAATAAGAGAAGTTCTTACTCCTATTAATAAACCCCTTCCAACAGTAGCTGAGTCATTAAGAAGGTGTCGGTCACGTCGAACTACTTGATAGGTATTATTAAATAGCTCAGTGTCAGCAAAAGATAAATTCAACCATGTTTCAGTCAGCACAATAATGTCATGTGGGATATTATTTATATTTTTATAAACCTGGCTGGTTTTTGTCCTTAATCCATTAACATTTTGGTAATATACAGTGCGGTTCACATGATTAGACGCACCTTTGTTCTCTCAATAAATTGCAGTTTTCTTTTTGTTTTTCTTCATGAACTACGAAAGAATTGCATTCATTTGAAAGGTTATTAAATTCTCTGGAAAAAAAACCTAAATTCAAGATTAGTGAGAGACACTTAACGGTTGTTTTGATCTCTTTCTTCGCAGTAGTGCAAAAAAAGCTCAAATAAATCGGTTCACTTGATTAGACGCAAGAATTAATTCAGTTAGTTTCTTAATGCTGGGTAATACAAATTAAATTTGGTTAATGAGTGTACGTTATTAAAGCTTTTTCGAGTGTTTAAAGTGAAAATTGGTAAAAAGAAAATGTTAACGGCGGCGAAAATAGCAAAAATTGAGGCTTACCACTCAGAAGGGTATTCTATGCCGAAAATTGCAAAGAAAATAGGACGACATGATAAAGCTATTCGAAATGTTTTATCAAATCCTGCCACCTACGGAAAAAACAACAAAGGAAGGACAAAAACACCCTTTACACCACACGAGAAGCGAAAAATTATAAAAATTGCCTCAAATTTAACTAACTCCACGATGAAAATCAAACAATTAGCGGGGGTAAGTGCAGGCAAATCAACTGTTCTTCGAGCTTTTTTAGGTATTCAACACTTGAAATTCAAAAAGCTAAAAAAAAAAAAAAAACTTAACGCTGCAAAAAAAGAACAGCGGTTGGAGTTCGCGCGTCTTCACATAACATGGTATGCGCAGGTTGGAAGTGTTTAAAATTGCAGAAATGTGGTGTTTTCTGATGAGAAAAAGTTCAACCTCGATGGTCCTGATGGGTATAAGTTTTATTTCTATGACATCCGAATGCTTTTTGAACCGAAATCATTCCAAGAAAGGAGAAGTATGGGTTTGGGGTTCCATTTCGTACTACCGCGCCTTTGAGTTGGTTTTGTATCTCACAAAATGACAGAAATTTCTTATAAAGCTCTTATGCAAACAGCTTTTCCAGCCATAAGAGAGCTTTTTGGATAAGATCTGACAACTAGACAATGCTCCGATCCACCACGCGCACGTTGTAAAAGCCTTTATCCCCAGTGAAAATGTGGAATTTTTGCAGTGGCCACCATACTCACTTGATCTAAACATCATTGAAAACCTTTCTGGATGGCTGACTTATCAAATTTATGAAAAAGTTAAGCAGTATGAAAGCTGTGAGGAGATTATTGCCGCAATTAAAGAAGCCTTGTCTAAGATTTCATTAGATTATTTAGAAAATTGTATGAATCTCTTAGAAGTAGAATTTTTTATGTAATTTCAAATCGTAGAGGTTGTGCAAAGTATTGAGACTGTGAAAAATAACTTCAATAACAATAAAAAATTAAATAGAAAATGTTAAAAATTGATCAACCTCTTTTTTTTAACTTTAACAGGTGCGTCTAATCAAGTGAACCGATTTATTTGAGCTTTTTTTGCACTACTGCGAAGAAAGAGATCAAAACAACCGTTAAGTGTCTCTCACTAATCTTGAATTTAGATTTTTCTCCCAGAGAATTTAATAACCTTTCAAATAAATGCAATTCTTTCGTAGTTCATGAAGAAAAACAAAAAGAAAACTGCAATTTATTGAGATAACAAAGGTGCGTCTAATCATGTGAACTGCACTGTATTAGTACTTGTTGTAGCTGCTTCTTCGGGATTTTCGCATTGTCTGATGTCGTAGAAAATTTGTCTTTCCTTTGTTTGATGATCTGTTTTCAAATTCGTGCATAATAATACCAGTAGGCCAAAAGAACGTTGAATTTAAAAGGAAGAACAGTGAAACAGGTAGTTTGATTTTGAACGATGAATATTTGGAGTAGTTACGCTGAATCATTTTTTCAACATATAAGGTGATAGTTGATTATCAATTTGTTGATTGTCGTTTTAACCATCACTCTCTCTATAATTCTTAATTGATATGATAGAGACAGCTATAGCCAAAAACGACAATCAACGAATTAATAGTCAACTATCACCTTAGGCGATTCCACCCCTGGTTGATGTTAGTCGTCAATACAGCTGACACATGTCATAGCGTACACAGTGCTTCCAGCTATTTCGAAAAAAAGCTCCTAAGTCCCGATGTCGTTTTTTTCTACAATTATATATGGACTTGCGAAAAAAACACGGCTACTATATCAGGGTCGTGTTTCGCAAATCATACACATCATACATTGTATGATATGGACAATTCTGCTGTATGATTTCTGTTCCTCAATTTTTTTATATGATCTGCTGTCATACAACAATGTATGACCGAAAATTACACTGGAAATATTTGAATGTATGATTCTGTTTCTCAGAAATTATTATTTAAATCATACAGCAAATTAACCTAAAAATGTTCATACATTTAATACAACATAAAATTTTGTTGTAAGTGGCTGCTGCACATGAAATAACATGAAAAGGAAATATACAAAAGTAAGTATTTTTTGAATTAATAAAATTATAACAATTTTTAAATAATTTTCGTTGTTTTCTTTTTTACAGTCGTCCAATCAATTCTTTGAAAACAAGAAATTTTATTTGTGGAAAGTTCACTGGCTTGACACTCACAAATCCAAATTATCTCGTAGTTCTTCAAGAGAATTTTATGTTTGAAGTGAAATCCACAAAAAGGCTCACAATAAATAGAACCGCCAGCCTTAAGCCATGAAGGTAGTGCTGTTAGTTTTTAAGATTAATTTGTACATTTACATATGCTCTGATTAATAAATAATAATAACTAGTATTGCCTGTGCTCGAAATTAGTGCATTTGTATTTATATTTAATCAGTGAGAACAAGAAATTAAAATAAATGATATGATATACTTACACGTAAAGTTCATTTAATGATCCAATACTTCCGTGTAAACAATATTTTTTGTAAATATTCTATCGTCATTTGCTAAATGCTCAACCCACTTTCAACCCATTTTCAACCCACTTTCAACCCCTTTTCAACCCAATTTCAACCTAATTTCAACCTATTTTCAACCCACTTTCAACCCACTTATAACCCATTTTCAACCCACATTCAACCCATTTTCAACCTATCTTCAACCCATTTTCAACCCACTTTCAACCCTTTTTCAACCCATTTTCGACCCATTTTCAACCCATCTTCAACCCATTTTCAACCCATTTTCAACCCACTTTCAATCCACTTTCAACCCATTTTCAACCCATTTTCAACCCACTTTCAACCCATTTTCAACCCACTTTCAACTCATTTCAACCCATTTTCAACCCATCTTCAACCCAATTTCAACCCACTTTCAACCAATTTTCAACCCATATTCAACCCATTTTCAACCCATTTTCAACCCACTTTCAACCAACTTTCAACCGATTTTCAACCCAATTTCAAACCATTTTCACCCCATCTTCAACCTACTTTCAACCCATTTCAATCAACTTTCAACCCATTTTCAACCCACTTTCAACCCATTTTTAACCAATCTTCAACCCATTTTCAACCCAATTTCAACCCATTTTCAACCAACTTTCAACCCACTTTCAACGCAATCTTCAACCCATTTTTAAACTATTTTCAACCCATTTTCAACCCAATTTCAACCCATTTTCAACCACCTTTCAACCCACTTTCAACCCACTTTCAACCCATTTTCAACCAACTTTCAACCCACTTTCAACCCATTTTCAAACCACTTTCAAACCATTTCAACCCACTTTCAACCTGTTTTCGACCCATTTTCAACCCATTTTCAACCCAGTTTCAACCCATTTATAACCCATTTTCAGCCCAATTTCAACCCATCTTCAACCCATTTTCAACCCACTTTCAACCCACTTTCAACCCATTTTCAACCCATTTTTAACCCATTTTCAACCCATTTTCAACCCAATTTCAACCCATTTTCAACCCAATTACAACCCATTTTCAACCAACTTTCAACCCATTTTCAACCCACTTTCAACCCACTTTCAACCCATTTTCAACCCATCTTCAACGCATTTTCAACCAATTTTCAACCCAATTTCAACCCATCTTCAACCCATTTTCAACCCATCTTCAACCTACTTTCAACCCATTTCAATCCACTTTCATTCCATTTTCAACCCACTTTCAACCCACTTTCAATCCACTTTCAACCCATTTTCAACCAATCTTCAACCCATTTTCAACCCACTTTCAACCCATTTCAACCCATCTTCAACCTACTTTCAACCCATTCAATCCACTTTCAACACATTTTCAACCCATTTCCAACCCACTTTCAACCCATTTTCAACCCATTTTCAACCAATCTTCAACCCATTTTCAACCCATTTTCAACCCATTTTCAATCCAATTACAACCCATTTTCAACCAACTTTCAATCCATTTTCAACCCATTTTCAACCAACTTTCAACCCACTTTCAACCCATTTTCAACCCATCTTCAACCCATTTTCAACCCAATTACAACCCATTTTCAACCAACTTTCTACCCATTTTCAACCAACTTTCAACCCACTTTCAACCCATTTTCAACCCATCTTCAACCCATTTTCAACCACTTTTCAACCCAATTTCAACCCATCTTCAACCCATTTTCAACCCACTTTCAACCCATCTTCAAACCATTTTCAACCCACTTTCAACCCACTTTCAACCCATCTTCAACCCACTTTCAACCCATTTTCAACCCACTTTCAACCCACTTTCAACCCATTTTTAACCCATTTTCAACCCACTTTCAACCCATTTTCAACCAACTTTCAACCCACTTTCAACCCACTTTCAACCCATCTTCAAACCATTTTCAACCCACTTTCAACCCATTTTCAACCCATTTTCAACCCACTTTCAACCCACTTGCAACCCATTTTCAACCCATTTCAACCAACTTTCAACCCATTTTCAACCCACTTTCAACCCATTTTCAACCCATTTTCAACCCACTTTCAATAAATTTAAACCCATTTTCAACCCATTTTTAACCCATTTTCAACCCACTTTCAACCCACTTTCAACCCATCTTCAACCCACTTTCAACCCATTTTCAACCCACTTTCAACCCACTTTCAACCCATTTTTAACCCATTTCCAACCCACTTTCAACCCATTTTCAGCCAACTTTCAACCCACTTTCAACCCACCTTCAACCCATCTTCAAACCATTTTGAACCCATTTTCAACCAATTTTCAACCCAATTTCAAGCCATCTTCAACCCATTTTCAACCCATTTTCAATCCAATTTCAATCCACTTTCAACCCATTTTCAACCCATGTTCAACCCAATTTCAAGCCATCTTCAACCCATTTTCAACCCATTTTCAACCCACTTTCAACCCATTTTCAACCAATCTTCAACCCATTTTCAACCCATTTTCAACCCACTTTCAACCAATTTTCAACCCACTTTCAACCCATTTTCAACCTATTTTCAACCCACTTTCAACCCATTTTCAACCCATCTTCAACCCATTTTCAACACACTTTCAACCCACTTTCAACCCATTTTCAACCCATTTTCAACCCACTTTCAACCCACTTTCAACCCACGTTCAACCCACTTTCAACCCATCTTCAACCCATTTTCAACGCAATTTCAACCCATTTTCAACCCACTTTCAACCCACTTCCAACCCATTTTAAACCCATTTTCAACCCATTTTCAACCCAGTTTCAACCCAATTTCAACCCATCTTCAACCCATTCTCAACCCATTTTCAACCCACTTTCAACCCACTTTCAACCAACTTTCAACCTATCTTCAACCCATTTTCAACCCACTTTCAACCCATTTTCAACCCATTTTCAACCAATCTTCAACTCAATTTCAACCCATCTTCAACCCATTTTCAACCCATTTTCAACCCACTTTCAACCCATTTTCAACCTATTTTCAACCCACTTTCAACCTACTTTCAACCAATTTTCAACCCATTTTCAACCCACTTTCAACCCACTTTCAACCCACTTTCAACCCATTTTCAACCCATTTTAAACCCACTTTCAACCGATTTCCAATCAATTTTCAACCCACTTTAAACCCACTTTCAACCCACTTTCAACCCATTTTCAACTCACTTTCAACCGATTTCCAACCCATTTTCAACCCATCATCAACCCATTTTCAACCCACTTTCAACCAATTTTCAACCCATTTTCAACCAATCTTCAACCCACTTTCAACCCATCTTCAACCCATTTTCAACCCATTTTCAACCCACTTTCAACCCACTTTCAATCCACTTTCAACCTAGTTTCAAACAATTTTCAACCCATTTTCAACCCACTTTCAACCCACTTTCAACCCACTTTCAACCCATTTTCAACCTATTTTCAACCCATTTTCAACCCACTTTCAACCCACTTTCAACCCATTTTCAACCCATTTTCAACCCACTTTCAACCGGTTTCCAACCCATTTTCAACCCATCATCAACCCATTTTCAACCCACTTTCAACCAATTTTCAACCCATTTTCAACCCATTTTCAACCAATCTTCAACCCACTTTAAACCCATCTTCAACCCATTTTCAACCCATTTTCAACCCACTTTCAACCCACTTTCAACCCACCTTCAATCCACTTTCAACCCATTTTCAAACCACTTTCAACCTACTTTCAACCCATTTTCAACCCACTTTCAACCCACTTTCAACCCACTTTCAACCCATTTTCAACCCACTTTCAACCCACTTTCAACCCACTTTCAACCCATTTTCAACCCATTTTCAACCCATTTTCAACCCATTTTCAACCTACTTTCAACCCATTTTCAACCCATTTTCAACCCACTTTCAACCGATTTTCAACCCATTTTCAACCCATCTTCAACCCATTTTCAACCCACTTTCAACCCACTTTCAACCCACTTTCAACCCATTTTCAACCCACTTTCAACCCACTTTCAACCCATTTTCAACCCATTTTCAACCCACTTTCAACCCATTTTCAACCCATCTTCAACCCATTTTCAACCCACTTTCAACCCACTTCCAACCCATTTTCAACCCAGTTTCAACCCAATTTCAACCCATCTTCAACCCATTCTCAACCCATTTTCAACCCACTTTCAACCCATTTTCAACCCATTTTCAACCCATTTTCAACCCACTTTCAACCTACTTTCAACCCATTTTCAACCCATTTTCAACCCACTTTCAACCCATTTTCAACCCACTTTCAACCCACTTTCAACCCATTTTCAACCCATTTTCAACCCATTTTCAACCCACTTTCTTCTACCTGAGCGTCGAACTTGTCGAGTTGTAGAAGCTGAGTAGGGTCAATGATTCTCGAGATGTCATCTCCAGAAGAGTCCTGAAACCAAAGGACGCTCATCATCCTCTTACACATCCTTGTATCCCTCCCTCTCCCACATTGGAAATGCGAAAAGCTATCCAAAGTTACCAGCTCCTCTATTACCCTTAACGTCCTTCTTTTCTTTCAGAACGGTGCTTACTGTCTGATTCCCCGCCCACTCTCTCCTTTTCCTATTCTTGCAACTTCCCAATTGGGCTGGATTCAAGGTGTTATACGACCCGTGCCGATGATCAGCCTGGCTGAGGGCCCAATCAAAAAACTAGCTCAGTCGCTAACGGAGTATCCGGATACCAGGCGACCTCCGGATTAACTAGCCTTATCTGCATATACGGATCTCTGTGCAGATGGACCACCCTTTCTCCGTTACTCGTGGGATCTTTTATGGAAAATTTAAATACAAAAGATGGTGGAAAGTCCTGGGGCCTGTTTCTCAGATCATACACATCATACATTTCATACAACATACAACATTTTCATACATCATACACATCATACAATTTTCTGTTTCTCAGATTTCATTGGAAGTGTTGTATGATATTTGTTTTGTTGTATGATGTGTATGATTCTGACATTTCATTATTATTTGAGTGTGAAGTTAATATAAATCTCAATTTTGCTTTCTTGTGAAATGTTCAACTTGAATGCATAAAAACAATGCACACCTTTACAATAAGAGTCATCGAAGAACATCGAAAAGCACTTCAGGATGTATTGCTGATTCAAGAAAATGGAAATCAAATTCGTAAGTTTAATGAATTCTGAATCATGACTCCAACTAATAGTCTAATATTCTCTCAAGCTACAAATATTGATAACGTGGACTCGAAAGAAAGAATGGCTCTTTTGGATGTTCTCCTGCAATCAACATGCGAAGGGAAGGCACTCACAAATGAAGATATACGAGAAGAAGTCGACGCATTTATGTTTGAGGGCCATGACGCAACAATCTCAGCTTTAAGTTTCGCCTTCCCTCAAATCGCCCGACACCCAAATGTCCAGCAAAAGCTTCTCGAGGAGATATGCGAAGTTCTAGACAAAGATCAAAGTCATTGCATTACCTATCAAGTTCTGCAGGAATTGAAATACACCGAATGTGTTATAAAAGAAACTTTACGACTTTATCCACTGGGATTGGGAAACATGCGTAACCTTCATCTGGCCTTACCGGAACGTCGTCGCTGCCTCTGTACATGAGCATGGCGCAGGCCCCAGAAGAGACGCCGATGGTGCTTTGCTCACGAGAAGAGAGGAATTAAATTAATTAAAGCCGAATTTGGAAATGAAAGCTTAAATTGAAAAATGTATCGAACAAAAGCGAAAAGAATACAATGAGAGGCAGAAAGATGATGAAGATAGTAATATAAATTAAATTACCAACACACCATGATTTCGATGTGTACTTCATTCCGTGTAAATAATTTCAACCAAATATATAAATGTTTGAATATCCAAAAGATTTTATTTTTGCATTTTATAATATATGTACAAACTTTATTGCATTATATTGATTGGTCTAATTGAACTTTCTTTAGTTTTCAATCGAATTAATATTATTTTTAAGCCATGATCGCAATGTATTAAACATTATTTTTTGTCTTCTGTATTTCACAATCCGGAAAAATGAGCGACTAGCACAGTCCATATATTATAGTAAGTCAATGGTTATAAGGCTCTATTTATTATTATTATTATTGAAGTAAAACTTCTTTTCATAGCTTTGCTTTGAGAGAAAAGAAGTTTTACTTCTATCGCGCGTACGTCAGTACACACTACTTTTTTACTTACAGCAGAATTGTGTGTTGTATTAAATGTATGAACATTTATAGGTTAATTTGCTGTATGATGTAAATGATACATTTCTGAGAAACAGAATCATACAACATTCCAATCTTTCCAGTGTAGTATTCGGTCATACATTGTTGTATGACAGCAGATCATACAACAAATTTGAGAAACAGAAATCATACAGCAAAACTGTCAATATCATACATTGTATGATGTGTATGATTTGAGAAACAGGCCCCTGGTCTTTGAGACAGGCCAGCAGTGCGACTGAAAAGCCGTCTGCTGTTTCTCCGGCTTGCGCTGGAAGTAGTAGTACTGTGGATTCTCACAGTCCTATTGCCGAAAGCAAAAGCAGGAGTAAAATGGTAGAAATACCTCCTTCCAGTAACAGGGGGGCTGTGAAGCATGGCCCTTCTATTACTACTTCAGAGAGTAAACCTCTCCAAACTTCGACACCGCGGTTCAGTGGTAGTAAGATTGTGAAGCATGGTCCTGCTACCACTAAGGAGAGTAAACCTCCCCGAACTTCTTTGCCTCATTCCAGCGGTGGTAGGACTGTGAAGCATGGTCCCTCCACCTCTAACAACTCCACAAATCCTAAAGAAGGCCCTAGGGGGAGCGGACGTAAGCCCAACCCTTCTAGGACACTCTACAAGGACATTCGCAATGCTAAGAGAATACTCAGGGTGTTTGGTGAACAACCTGGCGCCGGGGGGAACTCTCAGCATGATGCAAAAATCAAGTGGGCTAAAAGCTTTTTAGCTAATAATAGCGTCCAGGCCAGCGGAGACTCCACGTCGAAGCGTCAAAGGTCTATGGAGGGCACAATTTCAGTACCCAAACGCCCCAAAGTGCACAACATCAGCGCTCCATCACATCCCTGTGGAGGGAATAAGACCTTCAGTGATGTGGTTAAAAACAAAATCGTGGTCGCGATCACTGACGGGAACGACGTCGATGGCACGATCTCTGCGGAAAATTGGCAGGTGGTCAAGGGGAAGCTCCAGTTGAGCTTCATGAGTATCATGATGGAGAACCCTGGACCACCTCCAATCACAAACGATGGAGGCTGGCATCAAGGACATGTTAAGCTCATGGTTTGTGACGATCAGAGATCGTGTGATCTTCTATCGTTGGCCGTTAGCCGGTTAGGGGAAGTCTGGCCTGGTGCTAAGCTCGAGGTTGTTGCTAAGGAGAAAATCCCGTGCAGACCAAGAGCTCGCGCCATGGTTACAGCCGAACTCTCCAGCATGGATGTAATACTCCAGATGATCCGGCTATCGAACCCATCCCTTCCTACTCACAACTGGAAAGTTGCGAAACTGGAGGAGAAAAAGGGACCCTACAGAGGTGCAATTATTGTACTAAATAAGGAGTCCCTTGCTCCTCTGGCGCAGACCAAAGGTGTGATTAGGTTTGGGTTTGAGACCATCACACTGAAG
The DNA here is from genome assembly GCA_911387755.1 of Chrysotoxum bicinctum. Classification (NCBI taxonomy): domain Eukaryota; kingdom Metazoa; phylum Arthropoda; class Insecta; order Diptera; family Syrphidae; genus Chrysotoxum; species Chrysotoxum bicinctum. The sequence goes on along the minus strand of OU426988.1, from coordinate 45,737,574 downwards.
GTGTATAAAAAGGACGCGGATGTTACTGGTGCATCCACTTCCTCCAACGTAGTCGAAACTGCTGCTGCAGACCCTGGTGCATCTATCACCTTCCCATCACTGGAAGAGGAAGAGGCATCCAGGTCATCTTCGGCAACAGTGGAGACAATAAAAACAGTCAGCGACATGGAGATCGATGACCACAACAATGAAGATCTTCTGAGTGAGGACGCTCTTCTGGGCTCAACCTCAGAATCGGAAGACTCCAACGTCACCGTGTTGGAGGTTGATCGGGAGGGTTGTAGCAAAGATGCTGCGATTTCTTCAGATTAATCTCCAACACTCTATCAAGGCCTCGGCCTCCCTGCTTCTTCGTCTATCCAGCAGCGGAGAAGACATCGTCCTAATCCAAGAACCCTGGATTGTGAAATCCATCGTTCGGGGACTAAGGACTCCAAACTACTACTTGCTGTATGCATTAGATAAAGGTGAACCCAGATCTTGCATACTAGTTAAAAGTAGCCTAAATGTATTTTTACTACCTAATTTCAGTGATCGAGATGTAACCGTCGCAAGACTGGAAACAGCCAAAGGAACTTTCTGGCTGGCGTCGGCATATCTAGGCCATGACCACCTTGGCCCCCTCCCAGGAGACACTCTGAGGAGGCTTATCACTGATGCAGATAGGCAGAAGACTGACCTCATTATTGGAAGTGATGCTAACGCCCATCATACAGTGTGGGGTAGCACGAATATAAACGACAGAGGTGAGTCTCTTTTCGATTATATTTTGAACACTAACCTAACAATATGTAACGTTGGAAATGAACCCACATTTGTTACTAAAAACAGACAGGAAGTACTTGACATAACTCTTGTCTCAGATAAAATTTATCATACTATCTCGAATTGGAAAGTATCAAATGATCATTCTTTCTCTGATCATAGATACATACAATTCGAAATAATGGACGAACCTCCTAGCCAACCTTCCTTCCGTAACCATCGGAAAACAGATTGGCTTCTATATAGGGCAACTCTATTAAGGTCAATCAGGCCTGAGTTATACAGCATACCCTACAACACTGAGGATCTTGATATTAAAGTCAATGACCTCACAGCAGCCCTCAACAAATCTCTGGAAACTGCCTGCCCTCTTATACAAATAAGAGGTAAAAAGAAACCACACTGGTGGTACTCGGGGCTGGATCCACTAAGAAAAGAATGCAGGAAACTCTTTAATAGAGCGAAAACCTCCAGAGAAGCTTCTGATTGGGATTCATATAAAGACTCCCTCAAGTTATATAAAAAAGAACTGAGGAAAACCAAGCGTATGTCCTGGAGAACTTTCTGTAACAATATAGAAGGCAACTCAGAGGCATCAAGGTTAAGAAAAATCCTCTCCAAAAATCCAGTAATGCCAAGTTGCCTAAAAAACAATGACGGTTCCTGGACAAACTCAAGCGAAGAATCGCTCAATCTGCTCCTGGATGTACATTTTCCAGACAGCTCTCCTTACGTTAATAGCACTGATCCTGATCCTAACAACATACTCAGTAGCATAACTCCTCCACAAGGTCTGATTACAGAGGAAAAATTAAAATGGGCAATAAACAGCTTCAATCCATACAAATCTCCTGGGCCAGATGGAATAATTCCAGCGGAATTACAGGAAAATTCCGATATTCTGATACCCATTCTGGTAAACATCTTAAATGGTTGTATCGCTCTGGCTCACATTCCTTTGTCATGGAGAGAAGTAAATGTTATTTTCATCCCCAAAGCTGGCAAACCTAGCCATGTTAATCCTAAAGATCTAAGACCTATTAGCCTTTTATCATTCCTACTTAAAACATTTGAACGTCTGATTGAAATCCATTTGAGGGCAAACATTGATAAGTCCTTACTATCCAATGCTCAACATGCTTATAACAAAGGGAAATCTGTAGAAACCGCTCTACATACGCTGGTTCGTACTATCGAACACTCCCTTCATCATAAGGAGTTCACCTTAGTTGCTTTCCTGGATATAGAAGGAGCTTTTAACAATGTCGACGCATCCGCAATCACATCTGCGCTGTCATCTCTAAAGGTGGATAAGTCAATCAGTAATTTGATAAATCATATGCTGATAAGCAGGATTATTAATTCAAAACTGGGCGATTTTACTACTCGAAGGACTGTCAGTAGGGGTACGCCGCAAGGCGGCGTCCTCTCTCCTCTCCTTTGGAACCTAGTCGTAAATGAACTACTAGTGATTCTTGAAGGGGAGGGGCACAGGGTGATTGCCTATGCGGACGATGTTGCGATAGCGATATCTGGTAAGCATCCTAATACTCTGAAGGAACTCCTACAAAATGCTCTAAACAAGCTTACTAACTGGGCAGATCAATGTGGACTCGGTGTCAACCCCCACAAAACTGAACTTGTCCTATTTACCAGGAAATATAAAATCCCACACATAGACCCTCCCCTCATCAAAGGTATACCGCTTAAATTCTCAGACAAAGCAAAATATCTGGGTCTTATTTTGGACAAGAAATTAAGCTGGAAGCCCAATATCCAAGAGAGAGTCAACAAAGCCAACATAGCTCTTTTCTCTTGCAAAAAAGCCGTAGGTAATAAATGGGGTCTACAAACTCATATAACACACTGGCTATACATCTCAGTCATTAGACCGATACTTACATATGGAGTGACAGTATGGTGGACTGCGCTGGAAACAGCAACTAACCGCGATAAGCTCAGCAAAGTCCAACGAACAGCCTGTTTAATCATGGGTGGAACTCTCCGCTCAACTCCTTCTGCTGCACTTGATGTTCTTTTTCATCTCATACCGCTAGATATTTTTAGCAAACAATCGGCCGCTAACACAGCCATTCGACTTAAAGCCTCCTCGCAGTGGATCAATAATGATATTGGTCACTCTACTATACTGAACTCGTTCAGTAGTCTACCTAGTAACGTCGATTACACCACCCCTCATCCAAAATTTGATAAAAATTTTCAAGTATCCATCCCTTCCAGGTCTTCATGGGAAAATGAGTCGTTTTTGATAGACGAAGCAATTCATTTCTATACAGATGGATCTAAAACCGATGACGGGGTCGGTGGAGGCGTATACTCCGAAAAATTAAATCTTTGTCTATCTTTTCGTCTTCCCAATCACTGTAGCGTGTTCCAGGCAGAGCTTTTAGCAATAAAAGAAGTCCTCTCTTGGCTAAAAGAAAACGTTATATCGACAACCGATATACGTATCTTCTCAGACAGTCAAGCTGCCTTAAAGTCACTGGACTCTGTCTCCATTAACTCACAAACAGCCCAAAATTGTCGATCATCTCTGGTGGAGATGTCAAAACAGTTTAACATTCACCTTACATGGGTGCCGGGGCATAGAGACATTCCAGGAAATTGTAAAGCTGACGAACTTGCAAAAAACGGAACAATATTACCTTTGTTGGATAGCAAATCTAACATCGGTATACCCCTAGCTACTTGTAAACTTATGCTAAAGCAAGATACCATAAAGAAAGCCAACCACAGGTGGACCAGCACCCCAACTTGCCGGTCTACTAAACTGATTTGGCCATTGTTTGATGCTAAACGCTCAAAACAACTAATTTCTATTGGTAGATTGCATATTAGCTCCATTATAGGTGTCCTTACTGGGCACTGCCTAATAGGAAGGCATGCTTCTCGTCTTGGAGTTCCTGCAAATGACTTTTGCAGAAGCTGCATGGATGAAGAAGAAGAGGAGTCAATTCCCCACCTTCTATGCTCTTGTCCTGCCCTAGCGCAAAGACGTAGACTCCACTTGGGAGACTACTACTATAACGATCCTAGTGATCTAAATAATTCCGACATTCACTGTCTCAAACGCTTCATTATTAGCTCAAAATGGTTTAACGAGTAAGGGGGATTTTTGAAATCCTTGTGGTATCACAACGGACCAAATATTGGTCTAAGTGTGCTGTCCTTTTCCGGTCAGCAGCCACTTTAACCTAACCTAACCTAACCTCAACCCACTTTCAACCCACTTTCAACCCATCTTCAACCCATTTTCAACAAATTTTCAACCCACTTTCAACTCACTTTCAACCACTTTCAACCCACTTTCAACCCACTTTCAACCCACTTTCAACCCATTTTCAACCAACTTTCAACCCACTTTCAACCCATCTTCAACCCATTTTCAACCCACTTTCAACCCACTTTCAACCCACTTTCAACCCACTTTCAACCCACTTTCAACCCACTTTAAACCCATTTTCAACCCATTTTCAACCCGCTTTCAACCGATTTCCAACCCATTTTAAACCCACTTTCAACCCATTTTCAACCCACTTTCAACCCACTTTCAACCCACTTTCAACCCACTTTCAACCCATTTTCAACCCACTTTCAACCCACTTTCAACCCACTTTCAACCCATTTTCAACCCATTTTCAACCCACTTTCAACCGATTTCCAATCCATTTTAAACCCACTTTCAACCCATTTTCAACCCATTTTCAACCCACTTTCAACCCACTTTCAACCCATTTTCAACCCATTTTCAACCCACTTTCAACCCACTTTCAACCCACTTTCAACCCATTTTCAACCCATTTTCAACCAACTTTCAACCCATCTTCAACCCATTTTCAATCCACTTTCAACCCATTTTCAACCCATTTTCAACCCACCTTTCAACCCACTTTCAACCCATTTTACACCCACTTTCAACCCATTTTCAACCCACTTTCAACCCATTTTCAACCCACTTTCAACCCACTTTCAACCCACTTTCAACCCATTTTCAACCCAATTTCAACCCATTTTCAACCCACTTTCAACCGATTTCCAACCCATTTTAAACCCACTTTCAACCCATTTTCAACCCATTTTCAACCCACTTTCAACCGATTTCCAATCCATTTTAAACCCACTTTCAACCCATTTTCAACCCATTTTCAACCCACTTTCAACCCACTTTAAACCCATTTTCAACCCATTTTCAACCCGCTTTCAACCGATTTCCAACCCATTTTAAACCCACTTTCAACCCATTTTCAACCCACTTTCAACCCACTTTCAACCCACTTTCAACCCACTTTCAACCCATTTTCAACCCACTTTCAACCAACTTTCAACCCACTTTCAACCCATTTTCAACCCATTTTCAACCCACTTTCAACCGATTTCCAATCCATTTTAAACCCACTTTCAACCCATTTTCAACCCATTTTCAACCCACTTTCAACCCACTTTCAACCCATTTTCAACCCATTTTCAACCCACTTTCAACCCACTTTCAACCCACTTTCAACGCATTTTCAACCCATTTTCAACCAACTTTCAACCCATCTTCAACCCATTTTCAATCCACTTTCAACCCACTTTCAACCCATTTTACACCCACTTTCAACCCATTTTCAACCCACTTTCAACCCATTTTCAACCCACTTTCAACCCACTTTCAACCCACTTTCAACCCATTTTCAACCCAATTTCAACCCATTTTCAACCCATTTTCAACCCACTTTCAACCTACTTTTAACCCACTTTCAACCCATTTTCAACCCATTTTCAACCCACTTTCAACCGATTTCCAACCCATTTTAAACCCACTTTCAACCCATTTTGAACCAATTTTCAACCCATTTTCAATCCACTTGCAAAAAAGGGTTACTCGTTAAATCAATATTCTTTCCCTGTGTTCATAAATGAACAGGGATTAAAAATATACAGTCCACTATTCAAAGAAAAGCAATCTTATGATAGTGCATAGCTGTAGGTACGCACAGATAAACACAGAATACTCGTAATCATAAAATATAACACCACCGACCTTTTGTTGGGACGAAGCGATAACGTTTCTGTTCCATAAGATAAGGTATTTACTGTAAGATAATAATGTACATAGTTTGTTATAAATAGATATTGTAAAATAAAAACTAATAAGGGTGGCCGTGGCGCGATGGATGTGTACTCGCCTGTGAACCTCATGATCACAGGTTCGATTCCTGCCGTCGTCTATGTCGTTTTAATTCCATTAAAAACCTACTAAAATTGTCATCAATAGGTTGCTGGTTTACTCATAACATGTTGTTCAGGCATAACACTAACAACATGTAATTGAGTTAAACTAGTATGCCCAACAAAGATGAACACGAATAAAATAATGTGAATTATAATTTATAAGCGACATAGAAATAAGACACGGCATTCTCCGCTTTAGTTCAGCTGCCATCCCTGGAGATAAAATATCTGAGACAACAACCTTCAGTCTCAGAACATCGTGCCACACATCTTTCCTATCCTTCTTTCTCTTCCTTAACTTCACGCCCGCGCTGTGTTCAAACATTTAAAGGGTAATCATAATCCCTTGAGCGCGTGTAGATTATAAAAAAAAAAAAAATCAGATACTTTTCTGAAGCGAAGAAGAGTGTTTCATTAATTTTAGTCCATCGAGCCGCAGATATTGAGCTCAACCAATAAAAAAAAGACTTGAAAAATAATCTAAACAAACATTTAAATTTGGTTCTACAAGAATTGATTTTTTTTTAAGTTTTCCCCCACCAGTGGTAAGAGACTTAGAAAAAAAAGAACCTTAATTAAAAAGCGTAGTCATAAAAAACGTTTTTAAAAATAAAAAAGATTTTTAAATAAAAATCTATTATTTACCGAAAAAAATACTTTTCGGGGAAAATTAAGAAAATTCCTTGGAAATCAACAAGTTGTGAGTCGAGGCACAGCTAGGTCAACCTGGTGACCAAACCAAAAACACCTCCAACAAATCAGATTAAAAAGTTGTTCGGAATTGAAATCAACATGGGTATCAACAGAGGAAAAAGTCTATCTGGAGAAACTTTAAGTCTAAAAGACGACCCGAAAGAACCTCACAAAGAAAAGAACTACACAACGCTGGATCGCAACATCAATAAATTTAAAAGGAAAACAGACATCCTTCGAAGAAAAATTGATGATCTTGATGATCAAATAAGGTATTTAGAGATTTTATTCGATGAAATAAGAAGTCTATACACCAATCAACTGTCGGACTATAACGACGAAGAAGTTGAACAATTATATGAAGAAGTAATGGAAGAATATTTCGAAGAGCTTCCCAAGTTAAGAAATAATTTGAAAAATGCGGAACCTAAAAATGAATGCAGTGTGAATTTGGAACTAGAAAAGCTGAAAATTCCTGCTTTCTATGGGGAAGTGAGAGAATGGGCACCATTCCACAAGATTTTCCAGGATATGGTGCACAACAACAATCAAATTTCGAAGGCGGAAAAGATGCTACGATTGCGCCTATGTTTAAAAGGCGAAGCAGCACGTTTGATTCAGCACCTGCAAATTTCTAGTGAAAATGGCCATTTCCAATCTGTGATACCAAGTGATACTAGTTTTATTTTTTTGTTGTTTCTAATAGTGTTAATGTTATTGTTATTTTTTTTAAGTGTTAAATTATTTATTTGTTAATTTTTTAAAAATTCAACGTAAATTTCAAAATTTTAATTAAAACAAAATGTAAAACATTATTTTTAAACATCAGAAATAAATAAAAACAAAAAAAAAACCCTGAAGAAGCCGGAAAAAAGCCAGCGAAACGCAGGGTAACATAAGATGAATTATTTTTTTTATTAATTGCATCCATTTCATCGATCATTTAAGTCCAAATTTAATACGTGATCAAATATAACAAAACTTAAGCCAAGATTCTTAAGCAACCATGAAGAAAACGTAAAGCCGTTGTTCTCCCATCTCTGACCAGTGCGCAGCCTGATAGATCATTCAAATATGATATACAAAAATGGAATAATTATCTTTTGGCTGATCCGAGGTTCAACAAATCTGAAATAGACATGGTGATAGGAGCAGACATCTTCTGTAGGATAATTGAAGATGGCGGCAAAAAAGTTAAAGGCATCGTTGGACAGTCAACTAAATTTGGATGGATTTTGTCTGGTGTAATGTACGTACCTACTATCTAATTATCTATTCGACGGGCAGAGCATAAAAATGCCATAGGTTTTCTGCCATAAATGAGAAACACTTTGTATAACTAAAATTAATCTGATTTTATTTTCAAATTTTACATGCTTATATACTAGTTCCTTACAAATATTTTATTGCTTACAAATACTTTATTATTTACAAATAATTTATTTACAAATAATAATAATAGAACTTAAAATTGTATCTTAGTATCTAGTGTCATATGTTACACATTTGGGTGAACTACTTAGAGTTCAATACTGTTAGACATTGTTTGTTTGTGTCAGCAGTTTAGGTTTAGGTCATAGGGTCAGTCATAGTCATCGTCGAAGTCATTGTGTGCATCGTGTGCAGGTTTCGTTTTCGTATTCGTTTGTTTTTGTTTTTATTTTATTTGTTTGTAATGTTTTAGTTTAGTAGTGATGGGTAGGACACGAATTTGAAATGAGTTTGTATGAGGTACTCATTTTTTGAAATGAGGTGGTACTTTGTCCCACCTCAAATGTTCCATGGTACATACCTTTTTCAATGGATATTTTGAAATTCGAAATTAAACAATGCGTATTTTTTTGAATAGTATATATTTGTTTCCAAAAACAGTTTTTAAAATTGCATTAAATAAAAAGGTTACAAAAATTAAATATCAATAAATATAATATATTTAATTAAATATCGTTAATACAAAACACTTAATTTTAAAATAAAACATTTAAAAACAAAATTAAAAACGTTTTAGTTTTTAACAGAAATAAAGTTTAAAATAAGTAAATATAAAAATATAATAAAAAAATTAATTTAAAAAAAAGTTTAAAAGAAAAAGTGGTGTTTTTAAATTTTATTTAAGTTATTAAAAGAAAACCAAAGCATTTAATAAAAAGATAAACACAAAAAGATTTTTTTTTAACAAAAAAACAAATATTTTATCACATTCAAAATAAATTTAATCTAATGAGTTTAAAAAAATACATCATTACATTTTTGCATTTAAAAACAATATTTGTCCTACTTTCTTCCCACTCAACATGTTTCTTCTGTTAAGACCTGTTCTGATCACTTTTTTTACAAACAAATTTGATTACAGGACACTGGACTAAATACAATACTAATGACTCTTTACGTACGCAAACTCAGCACAATTGATTGATTGATTTTTTTTTCAATTCTCATATTTGATCTTGATCTCTAAACCCTAGTATCTTTTTTCTAACACTAAAAACAAAACAAATACAAATAAAAGGAATGCACTTGCATTTGCATATCAAAAACGAAAATTCCTACTCCTTCAAAAATTAACAAAACCTCCTACTCCAAACTGTAAAAAAACCTCCTTTCTTTTTTAGTCCTTTAATTGTATAATTTTCGATAATGCTTCATACCTATCTTCATTGTTTGTTACATTGTAGTCAGTGCAACATTCATTCATTCATAAGTCCCACTCATTACCTCTTCTCATTTTGTCTCCTCAAACAAATGCAAAAGAACCTCAATTCCTCAATCCTAAATGACAAATGTCCCAGTCTGGTACAAAGTCCCAGCCTGGTACAAAGTCCTAGCCTGGTACAAAGTCCCATCCTGGTACAAAGTTCCAGTCTGATACAAAAACCCAGCCTGCGACAATGTCACGAATTTTGTTTGAATGGGACGTTTGAGTAAAAAGTACTCACAACTACAACACATTCCTTCATTTCATTTCAAATCCTCATCTTACACAAACCTCATTCTAATTCCATTGGTTTGATCTTTGGTGGGTAGAGAGTTTGAGGCCTTTTTCCTCCTTTCATACAATTAACTACAATACAACTTCATTCTGCATCAGTCTCAGTCTTAGTATCAGGCCGATGAGTGAGATGCTCGATACGAATAGTGTTTTTTTTTTTTCATGAAAGAGTAAAGATCAATACTTTTCGTTGCTTTTGTGGTGAGGTGTGAGGTAATACATTTTTTCGTTTTGAGGTGATGGGACATTTCAGATTGGTGTATGGGACATTTTGTATTGCCTCATGTATGAGGTACACATCACTATAGTTTAGGTTGTCGGCTTAGGTAGGTACATTACACTGGTTTGATAGAAAAGCAAAAACTCAAAAAAGTCATTTCAGCCATTACAAAACGGGAAGGATTCTGGCCGCCGGCAGAATGTTCATAAATGAACAGGGATTAAACAGATGTGCGCGGCTGCGCGCTATCATAAGATATGATAAAATATACAGTCCACTATTCAAAGATCTTATGATAGTGCATAGCTGTAGGTACGCACAGATAAACACAGAATACTCGTAATCATAAAATATTAAAGCCACTTTACACGATAATAGAAGTCATATGACCTGTCATCACATTTTCTGTATGATTCATGAAATGACCTGTCATTTCGAGTCAAGTCATACCCTTTTGGTTTAACTATGCTTTACACGTCTATGACTTCCCCTTTGATTTTCAGAGTACCAAAATCCAAAATAAATATAAAATATAAACTGAAATAAATTTGTGTCGTTATTCCATGATGGAGAACAAAAAGAAAGCAATGGCAGTGGTTTTATCAACAATGATAGCTGTATTAATTTAAAATTTTACAGTATATATGTTAATGAGATCTGAAATATTTAATAAGATAAGGTATTTACTGTAAGATAATAATGTACATAGTTTGTTATATCGACGGTTAACTATAAATACCTCCTAACATACATTTTTGTAAAATTCACTTTTTGATGCAGTTTCGTTAATAATTTCCATCTGCTTCGCTGAATTTTTAAAATTTCAACTATTTCACATCATAGATATTCAAAACTGATAATTATGCATAAAATTTTATTATTATACGTTTTAATTTTGAGACTATAATCAGTTTTGTGTGTCCCCTGTAAAGTTTACAAAATGCGACATAGGAGATATTCATAGTTAACCGTCGATATGTAAATAGATATTGTAAAATAAAAACTAATCAGATACATTCTGAAGCGAAGGTGAGTGTTTCATTCACCCTGTAAATCTAGTGATTTCAAGAAGATTTCAAGTAGATTTGAGTAAATCTTAGATTATCGTTCAGTGGAGACGCAGTATTACACTCAAATAATAATGAAATGTCAGAATCATACACATCATACAACAATACAAAAATGTCATACAACACTTCCAGTGAAATTTGAGAAACAGAAAATTGTATGATGTGTGTGATGTATGAAAATGTTAAGAGCTCGATTTGGAGTTAAGTTGAAATGGTGTTGTACGATTCTGAAACAATTTGTCAAACCAACTCCTCGACCAAGGTTTTTCGTCCAACATTTCGACTCGACAAGCGAGTGTGATCGAGTCGAACGAAACTCATTTCAACTCAATACCGGTATACAAAGGGTCGAAGTGAGCTTTTTTGATTTCCTCTGCGCAGGCGGACTGAAAAGGTAATTCGAATATTTGTAAACTACACAACAAACAGTTTATACAGATTTCGAATATGATCTAATTGATCTGGATATTCTCGAAGATTGCAATTTTCCAGTCGAAAAGGAAAGTGTTTTACAGAAGTCAATGGGAAAAGAAATACAGCTGGAAATGTGCAAATAAAAACTCCACAGAATTTGCGGAATGCGAAGTTGTCATCTGCAAATTCACCATATCCTATGGAGGAAAAAATGATGTAAGAAGACACCAGCAATCAAAACGCCAACGAAGTTCAATTTCGAATCGATGGTTGGAAAAAATTCAGCCCCTAACTTTGAAAACTTATGTAATTTTGTAATTTTTGTTTGATGTGTTTGGTTTTCGAAAAACGCTGACCAGCAAACATTTCTGAACAAATTGCCACCAGCAACGTCATTTCATTTGTTTGACATTTTATATCGAAAGAAAAGCAAATTTAGGACTTTGGCCTAAAGACGCTGTTGGCGTTGCTGTTGCTGTTCTTATGTGTGTTGAACAATTGAAATACATTGGCTCTAAATTAATGGCGGCAGCTGTTGCTGTTGACGGTGCTGTTGCTGGTTCAATCTGTTCGCGCTTTAGGAACTTTTTGCAAAAAGTTGGAAGCACTGCACGCTATGGCATTTGACATCTGTGTTGAGACTAGCATGACGGTCTTTAGGTCTTTGGGTGAGATTTATCATTTAAGTTCACAAATATCTCTTATCTGTTGACTTATTTAACTAAAAACAATTGGAAATGGTTAACCTTAAACCTTTTCCGTAGAAAATAAATCAAAAATGGTTAAAATGATAAATTATATTATTTTCTTTATTTTGCAAGTAAAAAACACAAAATATATTACTTCAGTCACAAAAATAAAACCATTAACACTTGATAGTAAACTTGTGTTATTTCCATTCTTGAAATTTGGTTTCGGCACTTTCACTAATCAGTTAATTCTTAAGTATTAACCCTAACTAAAAGTAAACTCCCAAGAGTTTTTGGATTTAAATTGTATCTTCTTTCACTAAGTATAAAACTTAGAGAAGAATTTATTTTTATTCTTTATTTATTTATTTATTTTTTTCTCTCAGCAATAAGTGGTTACCGGTTAAACAAAACCTAAAAAAAGTCAAAATAAAAGTTTCTCTCTGAGAAACCGAAAAAAAAATTAAGCAAACTGTTTATTAAGTGATCATTTTTGTAAATCTCAACAAGTGAGAGTAATTTAAGAGACCTTTCAAAAGGTTGAGATTTACTTTTGATCTCTGCACAAAAGTAGTGTGAACACTCCAGACTCACTTTGACGTCTTCTAGTTGTCATAATTGTTAGTCATTTGCTATGTCACTACAAACATACAGTGAATTACAAAAGTAAGTAAACACCTCTTAGTTTAAAGATCATTTCCTTCAAACAATCGATAGTAATGTTGAAAAAAAAAACTTAATATTTTTGTCTATAATTGATATGTATTTCGAACTAAAAAGTAACATTTCAAATAAAAATTTAAAGAAAACTTGAGGAATATTCGACTTAAACTAAAAATAATAACAAATTTATATCACAAAAGTAAGTAAGTTCAAATAAACCTTGAAGTTATTACAGTAATTTTGTAAATCTTATGCATTTAGTACTTCGTTGGATACGCTTTGGCTTTTATAACTGCTTTCATACGTCGAGTCATTGAATTAACCAAATTAAGCGTATCGTTTTGTCCAATTTTAGACCATTCATCCTGAAAAACACGCTTTAAATCATTTTTCGTCCTCATTACATGTTTTCTTACTTGTCGTTTTCTTTCTTTACTTGTGTTTTTTTCCGGCATTCCTGCTTATCATTAGGTGCGTTTTATTATTCACAAATCTATCTGGATCCGGATCTGGATCTTCTCTTGAAAATAAAACGATACGGATCTTACTGACAGCAGTGTTATACGCCCGTCTCTTTTTATCCTTGGGTTTGGAAATTTTAAATTATGTCTTGTCTCTTTTCTTTACACTATAGCTTACACTACCTTACCTTAAAAAGCCATCTACTCGCCAGTGTAATAACTAATTTTTGGATCTTTGAAATAGATCCCGATAGAAAACAGGATCCCAAATTGTTTTTGTAATACATGTTAAAACTTAATCCAGATCCGGATCCAGATAGATTTGTGAATAATAAAACGCACCTATTGTCATTGATCGAGGGTCATTTTGCAAACTTCCAATGTTATTTTATTTGGTTATTATTTTGTGTATAGTAGATGGACTTTTGTTAACAATTTTACCATTCTCGCACTCCGATTTATTTTCCAAATAGTGTTTGATTATAATTTTTTTAAAAGAGTGCTTGCTTACTTTTGTGATACACTGTAGCTTCACGTGTCATATTAGGTGTGTTTTTTTTGCAAGTCCATATAGAATTGTAAAAAAAACGACATCGGGATTTAGGAGCTTTTTTTCCACATAGCTGGAAGCACTGTGTACGCTATGACATTTGTCAGCCATTGACGACTAGCATCAACCTTCAACCAGCATCCAAAAACGTCACTTTGACGTTTCTGAGCAAATTATCGATAACATCTAGATAATACTAGGTGTGTTTTTTTTGCAAGTCCATATAGAATTGTAAAAAAAAACGACATCGGGATTTAGGAGCTTTTTTTCCAACCAGCTGGAAGCACTGTGTACGCTATGACATTTGTCAGCTTATTGACGACTAGCATCAACCAATCCAAAAACTTCACTTTTGACGTCTCTGAGCAAATTATCGATAACATATAGATAATATTATTTTGGCATCACCATTTTTATCGGGTCACCTAATAGGCGTGTTTTTTTTTTGCAAGTCCATATAGAGTTGTAGAAAAAAACGACATCGGGACTAAGCGCTTTACATGCAAATGCAACTACTACTTAAATCTATACAGAGTTAGCTAAGACCAGATAATTTGCGAGAGTTAATCTAATGTCGATTTTCTTTACACACTAGGGATTTTAGAGATTTCGATCCCTTGTCAAATTTTGTCTCTTAAGTGTGCGTATTTCGTATACATGTAAATCCCTCTCCAAATACGGATTCGAAGGATTTGATCTCTGTCAAATAAAAACGATTTTTTTTGGTGTAAAGGAACGTAAAATCTGTCGTAAAAGTCAAAATTTGACAAGGGATCGAAATCCCTAAAATCTCTAGTGTGTCAAGGAAATCGACATTAGATTAACTCTCGAAAATTATCTGGTCTTAGCTAACTCTGTATAGATTTAAGTAGTAGTTGCATTTGCATGTAAAGCTAGAAGCTTAGTCCCGATGTCGTTTTTTTCTACAATTCTATATGGACTTGCAAAAAAAAAACACGCCTATTAGGTGTGTTTTTTTTGCAAGTCCATATAGAATTGTAAAAAAAAACGACATCGGGATTTAGGAGCTTTTTTTCCACATGGCTGGAAGCACTGTGTACGCTATGACATTTGTCAGCTTATTGACGACTAGCATCAACCAATCCAAAAACTTCACTTTTGACGTCTCTGAGCAAATTATCGATAACATATAGATAATACTATTTTGGCATCACCATTTTTATCGGGTCTTAGATTCACGCTCGATAATTATCTGATCTTAGCTAACTCTGTATAGATTTAAGTAGTTGTTGCATTTGCATGTAAAGCGCTTAGTCCCGATGTCGTTTTTTTTTACAATTCTATATGGACTTGCAAAAAAAACACACCTATTATCTCGTTTCATGAATACCCTTAATAATTGATACAATAGGCGTGTTTTTTTTGCAAGTCCTTATAGAATTGTAGAAAAAAACGACATCAGGAGTAAGTGCTTTACATGCAAATGCAACAACTACTTAATCTATACAGAGTTAGCTAAGGCCAGATAATTTTCGAGAGTTAATCTAAGACCCGATAAAAATGGTGATGCCAAAATAGTATAATCTATATGTTGTCGATAATTTGCTCAGAGACGTCAAAAGTGACGTTTGTGGATGCTGGTTGATGCTAGTCGTCAATGGCTGACAAATGTCATAGCGTACACAGTGATTCCAGCTATGTGGAAAAAAAGCTCCTAAATCCCGAAGTCTTTTTTTTTACAATTCTATATAGACTTGCAAAAAAAACACACCTAATAATTGACTTGCAAAAAAAAAACACTATAGTTTATACTACGTTTTCACCATGAGTAAATCCGCTAGAGATTTAAAATAAATCTTGAAGTGTTTTCACCAAAGAAACTGAGATTTATTTGACGTTTTTACTCTGTCTTGTCATTCAATTGTCAATTTGGACAAGAGAAAAAAAAATTGCAATTGGATAGTAAACAGGAAAAAACAGATATTTCTATTTTGTGTTGATTCTCAATGAAGATAGGTGCGTTCATAGGTGCGTTCTACAAAATAAGGTTTCTTTGTTTTGCAAATCTTCTGATTGTGAGAAGATTTCAAGGAGATTTATTTTAAATCTTCATTTGAGGTGATTTATATTTGTATGGTAAATCTACGAGATTTAAAGGAGATTTATGGTAAATCCACTTAAATCCCGGATTTACCTTTGGTGAAAACTTAGTATTACATAAAATTGGCTTCATATCACGAACACACTCGTGAGCTGAAGTGCAAGTGGCAGCACTGTTGCATTTTCATTTTGAAAAAATGAAACGCTATGAGAATTGAAACAGCGTTGAAAATCGAAGTTTTTAATTTTATCGTTTCAGCGGCGCAAATGTCCCCTCTAAATTTTGCAAAATTTGCCGTAAAAAGTGTTTATTTATATAAAAACATATTAAAACAGAATAATTAACATTTGTAGCAAACAAATAATAACATAATTATTTATATTCACGTGAATTTGTGCAGGAAATCAAAGTTTCTTGCTCGTCTGTCTGCCAAAATTTGTGTGATTAAAAAACAAGAAAATTTGGAATGCGCATGGCTGCGGTCGCAACAAATCGCTGCAACAGCATCCTGAAAGGAAAAATACAATAAATTTTATGTGTAATTTAAATTCCGTGTGATTAAAGTTAAACAACACGTATATACGTATGTATATATATATATTAAACATTTTAAATTTATATTATTGCTGTAGAATTTGAAAAAAATTAAAAAGAAATTGGAGTTAAATTTGTAATGGAAAAAATCTATTTAAAGTACATACCTCCTTTCAATGCATTTAGCCTTGTAAGTATTTTCTTAGAATTTCTCTGCCTACGCAAATTTTTTGTTTATTTTATTTAAAAGAAAAAACTCGATGCCTGTGTTTCTCGTTTTTATACTTAATGTGCGTAATTAGTTGTTTTTATAAGTCTAAAAAAGGAAGTTCCGTCGAAATTTGTTAAGCTAGACAAGAAAAGTAGACAATGAATTTACTTTTAGGTAACACAGTTTCTATTTAATTGAGTATATTCCGTTGCAACAATTGTTTAATTTGCGTATTGCTCTTCTCGTACAAAGACCTCATTACAATCTGAGGCACATCTTCTATTGTTATCGTTGCAGTTCACAGGAATAGTTGAACCAACCTTATCTTATGTGGGTAACCATTTTTGGAATTTATTTGTGCATGGAGATTCTTTATGAAATACTTTACTCCTCAGTCATCCTTTTGTGTTTACTTTTGAGTTTTTACGCGAAGCGTAGGGACTACAAAGTCCTTCTTTAACTCCAGCCGTATTCAATGTAGTTTTTAATAAGCAAAAACACCTTCAACAACGACGAGTTCGTTCAAAGCCAGCTATCGCAGTGAGTCGGCTTGTTCCTTTGGCAAAAGATTTGATTTTATGTTCTTTTTTCTCTTTAGGACAGGCATAGTTTTTCGTAGAAGTTCACAAAAAATAGTATTCGTTATTCCTCGGTCCGTCTGTCTATTTGGAGTTATGAATTTTATTTTATCTCACCCAAAGAGAACTTTTCGCTAAATGGTTTATTTTTGCCAAAAATTTCACCGAATAATGTATAAAATCAATGCCTTAATGACAAATATTTACATTACAAGAAATGAGAAGGTCTTTTTGGTATCTATTTTGTTTTGAAATTATAATGGTGTCAGCACAATATTTCAACGATGCTATTAGGTAGACTCGTTAAATAAAACTTCATTTGATCTTGTCCTTATTTATATGGTAGGTTTTGTAACACTTACTCGACTTCGTTTTTAATGCGAACCAAATGGAAACAATTTTGAAAGTTTGTAACTCGCGCAAATGTGACATTTAAAACCGTAAAACGAGGAAGTAGACAAAGGAAAATACAATATTTTTTTTTTTGCATATCGAGCCATTTTTTTAATGCACCTAAAGGAGAATAGACTCGAGTGCAGAACGTAATTTGATGAGGAATGATACGTCCTTTTTCTAACGCCACTAGTCATTTTGGACTGAAATCCGGGATTTTGGTTCCTTAGAATGAAAAGGAAACTGTTCAAGTAAAATGGAGTTAAATCTGCGCACTTCTTACTTCAAATTGTAAAAAAAGCAAATATACTCTATCCTCCATTCCTGTAACACCCACACAGGAATTGTTGCAAGTGTCTAGACTTAGGCTCTCTACGAACCACAATGGCCTATATTTTTGTTTCGTGTATCATCTCGGATTCGGCTTTATTTCCTTTATATAAACAGTGATAGTAGGCTACCATTCACCCCAGAGAAAGAAAACCTTGAATTTTTGTCAATAATTTCAACTGAAAATAGTGACAGAATATGCACATGCAAATATGCAGAAGTATAAAACAAGAACACCGATGGAAGAGCATCAAGCAAAGCAGAGGATCCTAGAAAGATATAGAAGAGCGTACACAGCCTCACAGCTCTATTAGATCGAAACAACATCTTACATCTAATGGCTTACCTTCCAAGCACTTCAAATACGGTGGTGATGTTTTAGTAGAATATGTATTATCAAACATAATTACTAAGCCATATATTTCTTTCACAAACCAATGAATGAATGAATGAATAAATTGCGAATGAATGAATTGAATAAAAACACCGTGACCTCAAGATTTATTGTGCCTCCCATTAAGAACTGGATGAGGTTAGCTCATTATTACAGTTCTTCCTCCAAGTTTGTTCCTTTGAGGAATCGAAGTATTTGGAGTATTTTAAGGGAGGATAATTCACTCTCTTTTATGTGGTGCTTGCCAAGATACCTATGCCTTTGATGCTCGAATGCATCACATTTCCCCAGTATGTGGTCAGGTGTCTCTTCGTGAGTGCAGGATCTGCAAGTCGCGTTGTTCACCAGGCCAAGGATATTGAGGTGTCTTCTCAACCTACAGTGGCCTGTGAGAAGCCCCGTGATTTTCCTGAGGTTGTTCCTACTTAAGCTAATGCAGGTTAGAAAACGCTCTCGGTTGTAGTCCCCGAGTAGGAGTTTTGTCTGTCTCAGCTTACGGAGTTCTTTCCAGATTTTTGATCTTTTTGCCTCCTCTTCTGTTTTGATTTTGTTTTTGATCACGTTTTCTCCTATTCCGCAGTAGGGCTCTGGCCCTGAAGGGGTGTCGATGCACCTATTTTTGCTAAGGAGTCTGCCTCTTTGTTGCCCTGGACACCAACGTGGCCTGGTACCCAATGAAGTGTGACAGTGTTATTCTTGCCCAGTTTATTAAGCTTTATCACGTATTCCCAAACAAGTTTAGAACTAATGGCGTAGGAGCTTAGTGCTTTTAGTGCAGCCTGACTGTCTGAAATGATGGCAATGTTTTGGTTTTTATATCTCCTATCGAGTTTTTTTTGCAGCACATATGCCTATGGTATTTACTTCTGCCTGTAATATGCTAGTGGACTGTCCCATCGGTAAGGAGAGTTTAGTTCTAGGCCCAAA
The DNA here is from genome assembly GCA_911387755.1 of Chrysotoxum bicinctum. Taxonomy (NCBI): domain Eukaryota; kingdom Metazoa; phylum Arthropoda; class Insecta; order Diptera; family Syrphidae; genus Chrysotoxum; species Chrysotoxum bicinctum. Next base: position 45,718,396 of record OU426988.1, on the reverse strand, counting down.
AACTACAGCACCAGTCCCTTCAGCTGTTCTCGATCCATCAGTGTATCATTTGATGGCATTTGCTTTAAGACTGTAGTTTACTGTTTCGCCTAGCCATTTTTTTTTTTTTGAAACTTAACTCCGTTTTAAAATGTTTTTCGAAGTTATATCTTTTGATCGTACCATCTCTTGGGATGTCAAGAAGGTTTGTTACTGCGGACCTGAGTATCGAGTCTTTTTCCCTATTACCAATAATTTTACCCGTCCCAGTACCCTCCTTGGCAAACCTCATTATGGCTCCCTTAGCAGCATTTTCAACGGCCACGTGTAGTGGCGTTAAATGAAGAATGGTTTCCATCGTTGCTGTAGGGCAAGCTCTCATTGCTCCTGTTATGCATATACATGCAAGCCTTTGCAATTTGTCTAATGATTTCCTTGTTGTGTTTAGTTCGGTTCTTTTATGCCATGCAATCACCCCCTAGGTAATGATGGGTCTTACCATCATGGTGTACATCCATCTTATGATGTTTGGTTTGCAGCCCGTGCAAGTCCTTGCATATCATAAGGACCTTTGTGGCTTTCCCAACAGTTATTTCGACATGCTTGTTCCAGAGGAGTTTGCTATCTAGTGTAACTCCTAAATATTTGACCTCCCTCTGGGTGTCGATTACTTCACCCGCCAACTAAATGGGTTTCATGCGAGGTAGAAGTCTTTTACTGGTAAATGGTACTATGGTTGTATTGGTAGGGTTGATGTTAAGTCCCACAGATATACACTATTCCTAGTTATAGACAGCCCTCTCTGGACTATATTACAAACAGTTTCTTCGTACTTCCCCAGTGCCGTTATAATGATGTCATCAGCTAAGCCAATACATCGAATCGCTTGGGTAGTTAGACTTTCTAATAATTCATCTACTACAAAACTCCACAGCACGTGTGATAATACCCCTCCCTGTGGACAGCCTCTGGTTGTGATGACTTTCTGGACGTTTAGTTCTGCGTATGCTTCCGCCGTTCTTGTACTATGCATTTTACTTATCCATCTGACTATAGTGATGGGAACGCTCTTCCTTTCTAGAGCCGAATGAACTGCTTCGTGAGAGGTATTGTCGAAGGTCCCCTCAATATCCAGGAAGGCGCATAATGCCGTTTCTTTAGTATCTAAAGCTCTCTGTATTAGTTATTTGGTACAGAGCGGTTACTATGGATCTACCCGCTCTGTAAGCATGCTGATGGTGATTAAGGGGCATGTTTACTAATACTTTCGATCTAATGAAGTTATCAATTACCTTTTCCAAAGTTTTCAAAGGATGTTAAGATTATTGGCCTAAATGACTGAGGATGTGTGGTATCTTTTTTTCCCACTTTGGGGATAAAAATTACCTTTGCTCTTCTCCATAGACTTGGTGTGTACCAAAGTGCAATACTACATCGAAGTAGTCTAATAAGATAGTTCATTAGTTCCTCTTTATCTTTCTGCAAAAGTGCAGGAAAGATGCCATCTACGCCCGGAAATTCGGAAAACTATTCCTCTTAGCTCTCCTTATTTCCCATTACATTTGGTCAACTCTGCAGAGTAGTTATGCAACACTCCAGTACTCTTTGCTTTATTGAAGAGCTTCCTTACCTTGGATCTTAATTTTGACAGATTATTGTTCCACCATGGAGCATCCTTCTGATTTTTAATGGGTTTAAGGACAACTGAGTTCATAAGCCTCATTTATAGCCCCGCTAAATTCATTAACTAAGTGTTCTAATTTTCACAAACCAATGTCAGTTACGTGATTTACACGGCTAACAAGTGATAAGTTGTCAGTCATTAGTTCCATCTTAAACATGCCAGTATTTTCATCATAAAAAACTGAATACTGGGATAGTTTATGTAAATATTAAGCCGAATATTAATTTTAGGAGTTCTAAGTTGTTTTTACAAAGTTCCACAAAACTCAACTCAACGTTATTTAAAACATTTTTAAGCCTCATTTTTCACAAAAAATAGACAAATTATTATTGAAATTAATGTTAAGATATTTAAATTTGTTACAATTCGTGACGACCAAATTAAATCAGTTTGACCTCATTAGATGCGGAGAACTTAGAAAATAGTTTTAGAAAAATCCGCCTGCTATCAAGCGCTTATATATATTTTTTCAAATATTTTAGTTTTATCTTTATTTAACGTCCATAAAAATCCCAAATTTTGTAAATAAACTTTTATGATATGTATGTTTCCTTTTTTGCTAATAAGTCTACTACCGCGCACTTTCCTTATATTCCAGTTTTCTCCGTATTAAATATCCATAGAAAGATGACATTTTGTGATTAAGCTATATTATATCCAAAAAGCGTGGCGCATGTAGTTTTTTACTTTCTTGGAATTCCACCTACTCTCACCGCTACTATTCTTATATTAATCAGTTTCTGTCTTATTAACGTCGTCTTCTTACTTACTTATTTAAGGTGGCGCTACAGTCCGGGTTGGACCAGGGCCTCGACTAACAATCTTCTCCAGATACTCCTAGCTCGGTCCTCAGTTAGATGTCTCCAGTTTTGCACGTCAAGTTTGTTGAGGTCCTCTCCCACTTGTGTGCGCCACTTGAGTATACCGGACCAAAGATCACACGGATAATTCTCATCCACTTTCGACAAAGTCCATGTCTCTGCACCATAGGCAAGGACCGGGATGATGGGAGTTTTAGTTTAGTTTAGTTGCTCGTGGAAGGACTTTGCTACTGAATTGCCTTCTGAGTCCAAAGAAGCATCGATTGGCAAAATTTATTCTCCGTTTGATTTCAGCGCTGGTGTCTGAATTAATAGCGGCGCCTAGTAGTACAAAGTCCTTAACTACCTCAAAATTCTGACTGTCTATGGTGACGTTCTGTCCAAGACGTCGGTGTTGTGTGTCCTCTCTTGATGACAGCGTATAATCATCTTCTTCGCTTCCGTCTCAATGCTCAAAAATGCGCAACTCACATCACGCTTTATTCTTACAACTATATCAATGTCGTCGGCGTAGCCAAGTAAATGGACGGACTTTTGAAAGTTTGTGCCTCTTTTGTTAACGCGTGAGTTTTGCACTATTCTTTCATGAACGATTTTGAAGAAGTCGCACGAAAGAGCATCGCTTTGTCTAAATCCTTTTTGACATCAAATGCATCGGTGAGACCGTTCTCGACCTTGATTGAGCAGCGTGCATCGTCATCCTACACAAACGAACAAGTTTGTCAGGGATACTAAAACTAGACATTGTTCTATATAGTTCGTTCCTATAGATGCGTATGATACGCGGCTTTGAAATCGATGAAAATGTGGTAGGTGTAAATTTAAAGCTTCTGTTTTTTTTTTTGCAATATCTGCCGTATTGTGAATATTTGATGGATGGTGGACTTTCCTGGTCTAAAGTCGCACTAATATGGACCTATCAGGTTGTTGACGAAAGACTTCAGACGTTCACGTAATGCGGTAGAAAGGATCTTACATGCGATGTTCAGGAGAATTATGCCTCTGTAGCTGGCGCAGTTCAGAGGGTCTCCTTTCTTAAATATCGGGCAGACAATGCTGAGGTTATATTCATAGGGCCTGCTTTCTTTCAACCATAATTTACAGATGTAGCTGGTGCATACTCCCAACCAAGTCATCGCCTGCCACTTTGAACAGTTCGGCAGCATGACCGTCAGCGCCAGCGGCTTTGTCTGACTTGTGTCGTCTTACAGAAAAGCTAAAATTATCTTAAACCTAAAGTATTATATACAAATATATTTTTTTTAAATTAGCCACTTTTCATATATCTAATTTTTTCCCTTCATCCATATAAAGTATAAAATGTTTTTATTAAGTTTTCTTTGAATTTGAAGAATGACGTGAGTATTTTTTTAAGTTCCGACAACTTCCAATCTCACTTCTCTTACTTGATCGAAAATGAACAAAGTTATTTTTGTTGTACATACTTAAATGGGTTTTTCATCAGGATTATGATCCAAAGCACACCAGCAGAACAGCTAAGTAATGGTTTCATGACAAAAAGATAGAGGTTATGGAGTGTCCTGCTCAGTCCCCTGACCTCAACCCTATTGAGATTTTTTTTTTCATTTCATTTATTTCGAAGAAAGATTCAATTTACAATGACAAATTAAAATCAAAATCTTTTTGAGTATCAATAGTTTTACAAGTAACACATAATTCTTAAAGCTAGGATAAACAACTGAATTCAGAAATGTAATTGTATATGACTTTATATTATTTGCAAAAAACTGAAAGAAAAAATAAGATAATTAGAATTTAAATCTAAGAAATATGACAAAGCAAAGTATGTATTTAAAAAGAGAGAGAGAAAAAAAATTGAAAAAGATTAGAAAAAGGATATGTGCAATATAATTCTATAATCATTGTGGTATTTTTGGTCTCCAAGTTGCGTGTATATTTATATACATGAAAAGATAAAATAAACAAAATTTAGTTTTAAATTATTTTATATTTTATTTTATTTATTATTTTATGTTTTAACATTATATATTGTATGTTCGGATTTATAAGCCCTTAAAGTTGAAAAATAATTTTATTCGAGTCGCGAACCATATTTTTGAACAAAATCTTAGATGTCTTTTTCCGAAGTTCCTTTAAATGAATTCTGTAATTTCTTATATCATTTTTTTGGGCTATTTTTGACTATCTAAAATAAAAAAAATCATAATTTATTAAAGAAACCTTCTAAGTAGCCCAAAACATTGGTACTAAGTAAAATGTTTTTTTTTTTTTTAACTTTTTGATGTAAAAAAAAGCTCCAAAAATCTCCAAGCATAGAAGTATACCAGCGTGTGCTCCATACCTTCAAGTTAAACCACAACAAAAAATCAGCTGCAGATACTTGCAGATGTGGGAGTTATGTATGTTCGAAATTATCTCACTAAATCGGGTTTCAAAAAACTTCGTCTTTACAGTGGTGTTTATCAAAAAGTTTGCTTTCTTCGGTACTTATTGTCACAACGAACTGGTTAAGCCCATTATTTTTAGAAAAAATGTTAACCTTTATTTAAAAAATATAATAAAATTAATACATTGAGCCAGGTCTGAGAAATTCAATTTTTGCGAAACTATTTATTTTTGTCTGCAAAATCTTTCAACTCAATTTTCCTCAAATTTTTGAAAAATGTCAATTACTTTTTTACTAATGATTTTTTCTTAACCAAATTTTGACCAAATATATATAATGTATGAAAATGTCAATAATCTTTTTTTAATAATTTTTTCTTTACCAAATTTTGATCAAATATGTATAAGACTGATCTTAAGATGTGTGCCAAATTTAATTTAAATCCGTTGAACAATTCAGATTTAACAGACTTTTCTCCGCTCTCATATACAAACATCAAAACCCTCCAATTTTAGAAAAATTTCAATAACTTTTTTTCTAATTAATTTTTGTCAATCAAATTTTGATCAAATATATATCAGACTGATTTAAACATGGGTGCCAAATTTCATTTAAATCCCTTGAACAGTTCAGATTCAACAGACTTTTCCGCTCTCCAAAAGTCCAAAAAGATCAAACAACTGTGCACCGTTGCCAAGCTGTAATAAGAAATAATGTTTTTGTTATCAAAGGTATTAGTATGATACTTCTTAACAATTTCCTAACTTTAAAGTAGTTTACTAACTCATTTTTAATTTTAAACATTTTCTAACTAGCATCGTAATAAAGCAATTTTCTTAATAAATTTCTTCTAAACACACCTAAAAACTAAGTAAACAGACCTTTTGTGGCGTTTGTAAATAGCACGATACTAAAAAAATAAAATATGTAGGTATTCGATGATTTTAACTTAAACAAAAGGGTAAAGAGAGTATGATGCTATATTTAATTAAAATTTGCAAAATCGTCACTTTAACCTAGTTCCATACTAAAACAGCTTCAACATCGTACTAATTCAACTAAAATTTTGCGCCATTAATTTGCTCCCGTTATTTTCGAACCTATTTTTTTTTTATTATTATTATTATAATAAAAACATTTCAATATATTATAAAAAGGTTTACAAACAACTATTTCATCAAACAAACGTGTCGTTTTATTTTTTATTCAAAAAGAAACTTATTTTCGGTTGAACTGCTAGTTTTTTATTTATTCATATGTACGAGTAGTATGTATTTATTAATTATGTCTTAAATAATTAAAATTTAATAAGAATAATAAGGTAAAAAGACTGAAGACATCTGCGAGAAATTTTGATAATAACAATAATCTTTGCACTTTAAATTCTTTCTAAATCTTCAAGGAAGTCATGCCAAATGTTTTCATATTCTATTCATTCATTTTGTATGATTCTTGCTTGCCTAATCGTGGAAGCCAGGCACATTTACTAGTGTTATTTTAAAACTCTGACCAACATATTTGTATGTCTGTTTTGTCAGTTTCATAAAAGAGAAACTAAACTCTTCACAAATGAATTAGCAAACATAATACGTTGCTAAAAAGAATTCGTTATTAAAATAATAGTTAGCATATATTTCGTAATTGAGTTTGATGCAATATCATTTAACGAAACAACATATCACTTTTTTCAAGTTACTTTATGTTGATAGAAGTTCAATTATTATGTTCACTGCGGTAATTAATATACATATTCGTTTCATTTTTTTTTCTTGTATACGTCAAATATATTAGAGTTATTGTATAGGGTGTTTCTGAGCGATGCAACTTTCTTTTCTAATCTATTCTGTTCTATTTAGGATTTTGCTAGTAATGATTTTTTTGTAAAATAATTTCGTACTAAAAATTAAATCTAAATAAAAAATTGTATATTCCTTACATATTTTTTTGTTTCATTTTTTGGTTCTTTAACTTCATTTTAATATAAACAAAATTATTTATTTTTACAAAGAAAAGCTGCATTTAATATTAATTGCAAGAAAATGTGTTTTCAGCTGGAAAAATAATTAGAAACATATTGTAGTAAGCATGTGTATATAGCATTATGCTTTAATCCAAAACAAATTTACCGGATTTTCCAACTTGAAACGTTAGTACTTGGTTGGGTAACCTTTATTTTTAATCACGGCTGCACAACGCCTTGGAAGGCTGGCTACCAGGTCCTGAAATCTTTTTACGTTAATTTTTTTCCATGCTTCTTAAATGTTTTTGAAAACCTCAGATGAATTTTTGGATTTTGTCTTATGTAAAGCTTTCTTTACATATCCCCACAAATATTCTAATGGATTGAGGACCGGACTTTGAGCTGACCAATCCAAAACTTTATTTTTTTCTTTTTCAAAGAAACACTTCAAAAGACGTGAAGTGTGTTTTGGATCGTTGTACTGTTGAAAAATGTAAGAAACAGGCAAATTTTCAAACCCTTAGGGCTCCATTCCATTTTCCAGTATATTTTTATAATGCTATTGACTCATGCGTCCTTTAATTCGCACTATAGGACCCACACCTCGCCAGGAAAATCCTCTCCAAACCATCACATTTCCGCCCCATGCTTGATTGTCTTGATTGTTTATTTGGGATTTAGCTCCTGGTTAATTGGACGTCGCACATACCATTTGCCAGCTGTACCAAATATGTTTACTTTGGATTCATCACTCCATAAGATTTTTTTTCCAAAATGAGAGCGGTTTTTTCAAATGTTCTCGCGCAAACTCCAAACGACGTTTAAGTTTTTTTTTTTAAACGCATGGTTTTTGAAGACCAATACATCCCCGCCAGCCACTTTCGAGAAGACGATTCCTTATAGTCCGTACTGTTATTTCATGGCTTAATTGGGTGAAATGGCATCACATATTGCTTGACTAGTGGCAAAAGGATTGACCCTACTCTGTCGGACTATGAAATGATCTTCTCTTGGAGTCGTTTTTCTTTTTCTCACTTTCGTCTTGCGATTTCAAGGCTGCCAGTCTCGGTGTAAAACCTTATGGCATTATGTACCATTTTCTTTGAGCATTTTAACTGGCTTGCAATGGCTGCCATGGAACACTTTCCTGAACAAGTACATACGCACAATAATCTTACGCATTTCAGGTGTGCAGATTTTATTTTTTACCCATTTTGCGTATTGGAGATATAAGTTTAAACATCAGAAAGATAAATTAAGAATTTTTCGAATCCAATAACTCACCACGTTTGCAGTTAACTAACAAAATTGAAGTCGTTTCTAATTATTTTTCCAAGGAAATCGAATATTTGTTTTGGAAAAACTCAAAATTTTATAATTTTTTTTCGTTATCTATCATTAAAAATAAAAAATCCAGCGAAGAGGGGACTAATAATAGTTATGTTTAACTATGTAAGATCTTACCATTTGTATTGAATAGTTAATATGGCCAAAATTTAGGACAGAAAAACAATAATTGCTTTTTTTTTTCATCATTTCTAATTTTTTTTCCACCACTGTATGTTTCAGATTCAATTTTGTTCAAGTATCTTGTGAAAACAGCATCCACTGTAGTACAGTATTTTGTTGTGTACTGCGCTGGATAATTATTAATAGTCAAATTAAATGTTTTTAATAAAAAATATGTGAGTGCTTCAATTTTTTCTTTATTATTGAAGTTAACGTTGAAATCTCCAGTTAGTAGTTTTAGATATTCTTCAGTGTATTCTAACAGCTATCGTACTCTACTGGTCTCTTTCGCCTGTTCCAACTGCACTTACATCCCTTCTTTCTAAGGTTATGGAAACGCTGAACCTATCAGATCAAGAAATATCTTGAAGAACAAAAGCTTTTCAATGACCAGCTGCATGGCTTTCGTAGCACTAGATCTGATGGTAAATCTCACCCAATAGTGGCACAAATATTTACATTGTTTTTCTTAGTTCTTCGAACGTTCAACTTCATGGGGAATTAAAAACCGTGTTAAATTTAATGCTTTAAAAACTCAATGCTGTTTCCTGTCGGTAGTGCTTTCAGTTCTCGGTATGTATACGAGTATATTTTGTGGAACGATCACATATTTGATGTCGCCAAAAATGCTGCTAAGTATTTAGGTTTACTTCGGCGATGCAAGAAATTTTTCGCCCCTTCTGATCTGGCTGTTATATATAAAGCCTTTATTCGACCAAAACTCGAGTACAATTCTCATGTTTGGGCACTTGCTCCAATAACCCACTTAAGTCTTTTGGATAGGATAAACAGAACAGCTGTGAAAATGATAGGCGAAAGAAATATAACGGAAACATTTACAACTCTTGAGCACCATCGCAATGTTTCATGTCTTTCGTTGTTTTACCGATATTTCCACTGAAATAGCCAGTTGCATTCCTCCCCGAAAAGAATTCAACCGTGATACTTGTACTTTTAGGAATGCACATTAGTTTACCCTTGAGCCCAACCTCGGACGTACTGTCAAATATAGAGATTCTTTTTTTAGCTGAACTAACCGAATGTGGAATGCTTTACCCGACTCTATTTTTCCCTTCCATTTCGATATTCAGAGGTTCAAAACCAATGTGCATCGGCTTCTCCTCTTTAATCCTTCCCTGTTTATCTAACGCTCGCACTGTGTTTAATTTAACATTTTAAGGGTATTAAAAACCCCTTGAGTGCGCGTGCTGTATAAAAAAAAATATTAAAACTCCTCATATGGAATGGTCACATAAACGCTGCGTTATGCTCAGGTTTACTTTGAATATTTCAACTCGTCTGATCTGGTTGTAATCTATAGAGCTTTCATTCGTCCAAAGATTGAGTACAATTTGCATTTAAGGGCAAGAGCTCCTATATCACAATTAAGCTTCTTGGAAATAAAATTTATGTAGGTGATAAAACAATAAAGGTAACATTTACATCGCTTGTGCGCAAAGGTAACGTTACCGTTTTTTCTCCCCTTTCAATATTTAGAACTTCTAAACTAATATGCATCAATATCTCTTATTAAACCCTTCCTTGAATCTCGCACTAATTTAATCATCTAAATGGTATCTGAACAACCGAAAATTATAAAAAAGATGTGTGGCTCTATATTGACGAAAATGTTTTATGTTGTGTTATGTGAATCCGGAAAACAGATGTAAATGCAGTACCAAAAGCTCGACAATAATTCCACAATACACGTCAGCAGTACGAATTCGCCACAATTTGGACGTCTTTTAAAGTCGTCCCTTTGTTAATCTTTTTTTAAAAAACTATAAAATTCTTTTTTTTTTATAAAGTTTTATCCAACATCTTCAATGCTCTAACTCCTCTAGCCTGGAACCCCAAAAACTAGTTAGTGCAATATTTACATTTTATTATGCGACCGGATCCTTTTAGCATGGAACCTTAATTTCGTTTGCCATTTATTTGCTCTCATACTTTTGTTGTTGATTTCCCATCGTAGTAGAAAATCTTATACAAATCGTCATTTCGAACGTATTCGGTGGTAATTTTTTTCGGGCTCGTAAAAGTTTCAGTTTATGGAATTTGTGATAATGCTTGTTATTACCATGAACTTCGCACATGTCTTTCTTTCTTCGTTTTCGATTCTTTTCTACCTTTTGCCCATACAAATGGCTTTTGCTAATTATTTATATACATATATACATATGTAATGTATATAGAGTTTCTGCATATCATATTGGCCAAAGCCAAGAGAACCCATCTTAACGTCAATAATATTTCCTAACAAAAAACTAAGTAAAGAAACATATGATATTAGTTAAAAAGCTTTAAAGTAGACAACAAGATATTAATATCAGACGAATTGTGTTTCTAATTACTTTTTTAACGAAACTATCTTTAATAAAAGCACGGAGCTTTTTCTTGAGTTGATTTATTTCTCTTTATAGATTATAAAAATAAATAACACTATCATATGAGAGTGTTTTGTGTGCACTGCTTAAATATCATCACTCCAATCTCAAGTTGTTACTATTTCTTAAATTAAACGGTTAAACTTCAGACATTTAGAATATTTTATCAGATAAGTATACCGGGAGCTAACAGTTATGCATTTTATAAATACAAATCAGTGCATCATATAAAAAGTCTCTGTTTAACATTAATTCTGCTAAGCCCGCCATGAATCGAATAGGAGTGTAAATATTCAGCGTCAATATAAAACTTATTCCCTTGTTCAAGCATGGCTTTACTAGGGCATTATATAGAGCAATAGAAGCATTAAATGTAAGTCGTTTTCGTATTATACTAAAAAAAAAAAATAGTTTCTTCGAAATCTTTGCACAGTCACGATTAGAATGTTCCTTGATAAGAAAAGTATATTACTCGTATACTTTCAAAACAGTTTATTAATTCACCATTCATACAGAAATTAATTTAATGATTCACCCAAAATTTCATGCATTTAGTCTTACTCACATTCACCTTTCGTAATACTAAACTAAACTAAACTAGAATGGTTCAAATATTTCCTAGTCATTTACTCGTATGTATACAAAAAGGGAAGATCCACAAAACACAGAACCTTGAGGAACCGCTAGATCGTTATTTATCGCAATAGACATTTCATCATTCACTCTAGTCATTTGTCTTCTATTTTCCAAATTAGACTCAAACAATTTCAACTCACATTGCACAACTTCAATTTTTTAAATACATATATCTATCTTTAGTCTCAAAGAACGTTTCAAATTCAAGGAAACTGGTATTACTGAATTATCACAGTCAATTTGTCTTTTCCACTTCCAGACAAAACAATTTTTGGTTGTTTCACATGAATGAGCACTTTTTTAGCCAGACTGTTCTGCTCATTCTTCGCTTTGTAATTTTGGAACTTTTCCACAACGAACTTTCCCATATTTTCTCGCACGTAGGCAACTGGAATGAATTCATTTGTATTATGTACTTACTTTCTCAATTAGAATAACCGTTCATTTTTTCCATATTTTTCTGTTTCAAATGATTTATTATTAATCAGCTTTAAAATAATGGCTCTAATAATCTCTCATTTTGTTTTAGTATAATTTCTCAATTACGCCTATAAACCCATTTTTTATTAAATTTTTTAATTAATCCATGTAAATGCCTCAGATGTTTTAAAAAAATTGCTCCTGAAGAGTAATATTCCTTTCAATATGAATAGGAAAATTAGGTATACACATTTGCTCCTTAAGAAATATCACTGCAACCCTAAATGCACAAATTAAACAAAAAAAACAGCTATTTTGTTGTTTCCTGGTTCTAAAATATAAATGCTTTTTTTCCATTACACCCAAAACAACAAACCAACACTTATTAAATAAATATGTGGGTAGAGTGGAATGAAAGATAGTGTTTTATGTAAGGGTGGATGTATTTTTATCAATGCCCACCGCTGATAATAATTTAATATTTTTTTTTGTTTACAGAATTCGCGAATATTCTGCAAATAAATAATAAAAACCAAAAGATAAGAGAGATTATCAAGAGAAATAGCAGTAACTACAAAATATATTTTTGTATTACTTATTTAGTTGTTGTGATAAATTGTTATGGCTGTTGCATCGCCAAACGATGGAGAATCAATATACTATAATAACCAACAGCCACTACAACAACAAAAACATCAAATTCAGCAACAAGACTACTCAGCAATGGGCGAGCCCACAATTTCTAATATAGATTTAGTAAGAGGCAATATAAGTACAACTGAAGAATCAGGCGCCTCAGTAGGTGGCTTTAGCAACAGTAATATAACAGAGTGCAGAGGAGGCACTACCTCGAGAGCAACGACTATTAATAATTCGGTTGGTGGGTTATTATACAGCGGTGGTGGCAGTAGTAGCAGCAGCAGCTTTATGGCGCCAACAAGTGGTGATAGTAACAGCAGCACAACAACAATGCAAAACAGTGTTGGTGTGAGCGGAAGTGCTACAGCTGGTGGTATAGTTGGCAGTGGACTCGGTGGAAGTTCCTATCAAATTGGGACAGGATGGGAGGAATTCTGTGACCGACATGCTCGAGCGGCAGCAACAGATTTTGCCAAATCCTGTATTAATTACATCAACACAAATCTAATTGACGATGCACGCATTATTTCACATAGGAATTTTATGCAAACATTTCTGGATTCTTTTGCAGAATGTTTTGAGGTGGAGTTCACCCGGCGGAGGAATCATTTAAAGGTGGGTGTAATTGTGTGTTAAAAATTATGTTAAATTCTTTTTGCAAATTCTTATAAAATATTTTGTATTTTTATGATCAAGTGAGAGTTATGTTTGTGTTTGTACATGCAAAAATTGATGATTTTGTGGTTCTGAAAGTCAATTTTAAATAAAATATATTGTTTGGATCCTACTATTATGTATAGTGCACAGCTTGAATGCATTATTCACGGCAGTTAAACCTTCCGCATCTTCGGAGAAATATGGACCAATGACAAAAACAGACAAATTTCACATAACAGTGCCTTTTTGTAGAAGCAATGTTTTTTGTTTGCTTACGTATCCACCGAGTGAAAAAAGGGTCTAATCGCTGAAGAAAATGTTGGGTGAAAATTTTCGAAAATTGACATTCAAGCGGCCAATCGGCTTATGTTCTTTGCATTCCATTGTCAGCTGGGTTCAATTGTAAAGTGAGTTCAATAATTATCTACAATACGATTGAAACAGAGATGACAAGTTCGGACCACGAATTGAATGAGTATGCTTATCATAAATAATTGAGTTACACACAAATTTCATCCAAATTTTCACATTTAAATCACATTTTACTGCATCCTTTTTAATTCTAACCCAAAATAAACTAATCGGTTAACGAACTACTGAAGATTTTAGCTGTGTGTGTATTTGTCAATTTAATTCAATTTCGTTTTACAATTTGGTTTACAACTAATAAGATACTATGATACTATGAAAGCGACTTAAGTTTAACAATTTATATATATAATATGTATATATAATATAATATAATATGCGACTACTTCCTCGTTGTCCATGATTACGTTGTCATCCAGAGTTTCCATCACACTGAAGTACCTTGGCTCAGGATGTCGTTGGTCAGTGGTCATCCTTTTCCTAAGTTAATTCGGTTGATTGATGATGTTCCGCATAAGTTTCTTTGTTAAAGGTACTAGATATTAGTCCAATGGGATTAAATGCCCTTCTGTGTAGAGATGCTTGTTCCTGTAGAGTTTCTGTCGTTGCCAGTCGAAGTTGAGTCCAGTGCAGATCCTTAGTATCTTCATTTCGAATAATTGAAGTTCATAAAAAAACATAAAAATAAAATGAAATATATTTACAAGTATGTAAAAAAAAAGAAAGAGAAAGAGAAGAAAGAGAAATGTTACAAACCGAACAGAAAACAAGGTCGTTAAACAAATCACGAATATGGTGCGGTAAAGAATTCCATAACCGAGATGCGTTGTCGCTGCGAAGTAAAACATGTTAAACGGAGGATTATAATTTGATTAGATCTTCTAGACAACGTGAACTGGATTCTATTATAAAGGTATGAAGGTTGGTGCGATTTGACTAAATTAAAAAATAGTACTTAGTTCTAAGCTTTAAAAGATTACCTAGAGAAATGAAATATACATATGTCTTTTGAAAAAAGTGAAACGAGCCACACTATTAAACGCGACGTTAATTATTCTCTTACTTATACTATCGAGCTTACAAAAAATTTTACAACCGTATGTCAAGATCCGCACTGCAAGGGTTTTCGCTAAAATTTTTCTCCTATCTAAGGGGGTAACATTTCTAGTTGGCTAAATCAATCGAAGAGCACCATATGCTTTACCTAAGGCCTGGATGATATGGTTATTCCACTTTCGATTAAAGCATAAACCTAAATTCTTTGCCGTATTTACGAATACAACTCGAGTATTGCTAATGAGAAACATGAAAATGAGAAACATCAATACAGTGGACACTCGTTAACTTGAACACGGACGAAACCAGGAGTGTTCAAGCTATAGGATTGTGCAAGTTACTGGATCAAGTTAAAAAATTGTTGTTTTTATTTAATAAAGATCCATTTTAATAATTTTAAAACATAAATAATGATGTTATTAATAAATAATTTTAATTGAAACGTTTTTCGATTCCTAAATATGCACGTGTTCAAATGAAATTCAGAAATTCACCGATTATGAAGAATAAAACCTTATACGGAAATACTAAGGGAATTTCCTGGGATTCCCCTTTACAAAAACCGTTTGCATTCTGTACCAACATTCCAGGTACCTTGCATAAATTCAAAAATTTAAGAAATTCAATATTAAACTTTGTTCAAGTTACAGAGTTCGCATAAATTTTACTTGTTCAACTTATAGAGTACTTAGGGGAAAACTTCAAGGTATTGAGTCTTAAAAATAGTCCGTTCAAGGTATAGAATGCGTAAGGGGAAAAAATATTTGTTCAAATTATTGGAATGTTCAAGTTATCGTATGCTCAAGTTAACGAGAGTCTACTGTAACTCTTTTTGATAAAACAAGACATTTAATTTTGTGTGGGTTAAGAGTGAGTCCACATTTCGCAGACCATTGTTTTATTTATGAAAGGTCTTCATTTATCTTACTCACACAGTCTTCAATCATACCAACTGACAAGCTTTTCATTAATTGTAGGTTGTCGGCAAATAGGTGCTCATTTCAGGAGCTTTATTAACATACATGGAGAAAAAAGTTGGACCCAGTATTGATCCTTGTGGGGCTCCACAGTACAGGGATAGAGAGTCAAAAACTTGATCTCCAACAGAACTGACTCCCGAAAAACCAAATTCAGCTCCTACGTACAAGGCAGTAAACTCTTCACCATAAAGATTTTGGCATAAGTTCGTTGTTTGTGGAATCGATCCAATAAGATTCATGTTAATTTCATTGCAATTAACATCCTTGCTTTCTAGGTTCACTCGTTTGTTGACAATTTCTTTGAGATTTGTCCATAATTTACGCCCGCTTGTACTGATACCAAATGACTTTCGCTGCACGTATAAGACGAACAGTAATGTTACGTATACGACGGTACTCTTAGAGATCATTGGGTATTCTAAAGACCAAATTTTTGGTTTGGTTTAACATCGATCTAATTTCCTGATTGAACCAATGACATTCACCATATTTAACGGATATAGTTTTAATCCGAACATGCGTCTTAAACAAGCTTAATAAATTGCACTGAAAAAATTCAACTTGCTCGTCCGTCTGTTGTAACAGGTACACTCGTTCGCAATTAACTCTTCTATGTCTATGTATGTTCTTGAAATCCCTATATTGAAATGCTCTTATAGGCCTACTGAGGCAAAGGTAAAAAAAAAGATGGATCAAGTCATGTTTTGAAAAACCGGGTGCTTGAAGTTGGTCAAAAAGAGATTTTTTGCTCCAGTCACTAACGAAAAAAATATGGAGAAGAGTACTTCAAGTTTGTGAAAAATGCGTGGGATAAATAATATTCACCACATGTATATACTTAAAGTACTGAATTGTGTATAACTCCGTTCTGAAAGAAGATCACTGTTAAAACCTCCACAGAAAATAATGCTAGTAAAACAAAAAGCATTTTCTTCAATTATTAGTGACATTGATGTTGCGTAGGTGCGCGAGTTATCAGCATACAGAAGGTTTTCGCATCCAATTGGAGAATGTTGGTCGGAAGTCATCAAGTTATAGAGGAAAAGGCCTAGTTTTGAGTCTTGGGTGAATCCACCTCTGATGGTCGTCCTAAAAGATAGGAATAAAAAGAGATTTTTTATTAATTGCGGATGTACTTGTACAAGATGAAGTTTGTGGATTAGGCCGTCTATTTACAAGGCCTTATCGAAATCAAGAAAGCATCTGACGGAGACGCGATTACTGTTGATGTTTGTATGTATGTACATATCATAGCATATGGTTAACATAAATTTGACCATATTATTGCCTCTTAGCGATTATTTTGCTTGCTTCCCGTTTATGTAACGGTGGTTATAAATTCGCACATTGAAAATAATAACTTCTCAACTAAAAAAAATCTGTTTTAATTAAAATCAGTATTCGAATGCGAAATGTCCAGCTGCTGTTAACTAAAAACAAAAATCCTTTTTTTTTCTCTTGTTATGGAAAAGCGTTTCTTATCTTAGCCGTTCGGACTCGACTGAAAATTGTTGGTAGTTACTAGGCTGTTTTTTTTTGTAATTTCCTGAATTATTTACATTTAAATAGGAAACACCTTGTGTAATAAAATAAGGGTACGGTTTTATTTCAATAAAATCAGAAAGTTAAAAATAGTTTTTTGTCTCCGATGAAAAAAAGCAATTTCTGACAATAAACACACCCAAACCGACTAAACTCAGATTTTGTATACAAATACGAGTATTTAGGTGGCGCTTATTTTTGAAAAGTTCTAAATTGTTTAGTCAAAGGTTCTTAAAAAATCTTCTAAAAAATTTTTTATTGAAATCAGTTTACATGTGTCACAGATCAATTGAAATTACCCATACCAAATACATTTTTTGTTTTCAGTATTACTCAAAATTTCGGTATTAAACTTTTTGTTTTATTTATTTCTATTTTCAGGCTGGCAATGGAACTGCTGTCGTTCCTGAAGAAAGCGAAATATCTGAAGAACAAGCATCGCCGAAAATCTTTCCTAAGGCATTTTTCCGGCGACTGTCATTCAAAGGATTGCGCAAAGGAAAGGTTAGGATTTCGCTTATAAAATATCCTCAGCAAGGGGCGTTTTTTAAACGCAATTGAAATTTAGAACTTTCTCTTTTTTCAGGCTTTGTTTCATAGAAATTCAGATGATCTAGATGCCACAACTAGCAGTAGCAGCCGATCAAATAAAACAAAATTAGCTAAAATTGTTGTTGAATGTCGAAAAGAAGGTATTGTTAGTTTCTTAACACCAGAAAGCTTAGACCAGCCATCAGCGGGTGCACAAAAATGGGAAAAATGTCGATTGGCATTAGTCAAGGCTGTTGGTGGTTATATGCTGGAATTTTATTCTCCACCAAAGTCGCAAAAGGTAATTTTTTAATAAGTATACAAAAATGATTGCAAAATTACTTCATTTTAACTATACTATCTAAACGAAATCCATTTATAAAGTTGAGGTCACTTGATCTTTCAACTTAGTTTCATTCATTTGAGCATTTTATTGACAATATTTTAAAAGTACATACATACAATATTTTTATTTACTTATTTAGAAAATCAAATTCAGACTTATTTAGATTTACGTATTTAGAAGCAAACAAATGATATAACCAAGTTTGTCAGAATAATATGCTCTTAAGACCGGGAACTGTGAACTAGAATTATTTCACTGCGTCTTGCCAATTTAATAGTTGGCGATTTTCAAGAATACATAAAATAAAAATAGCCCCACGTGGATTAATATATACTTTATGTACCTGTAGATCTTTTAAGAATTTCTATTTCAAAACTCAAACGTTATATCTGCTGACGTTAGTTATTTATTTGTTTAAAAATTCTTGCTTTATTCAAAAACTCTAATAAAAGTCTTTTCCATTTTTAAAAAGAAGATGCAAACTGAAAACTATACAAAAATGTATACAAGACGTTTGAGAATTCGAACTGCGAACTGCTCATCTATATATCGCATGCTTAATGGAATACTGGCCTAACTCGAAAAAAACGATTTTTGGGAAGTTGCAAAAAAAGATCTTACTATGAGGATTTGTCCTACCTCTTGACGGATAAAATTAAAATTAATTCATGAATTAATCATGAATACTAGTATTCTTAAAGAATGATAAACTATTCATGAGATCTGAGGCTTACAAAAGCCTGTATCTGTACGTAACTCAATTTTGACCTATCTCCTAATGGGTCAGTATTCCATTAAGCATGCGATATCTTGTATCCAATCTTTTTGAACAAAAATAGGCTGCGTATTTCAGACTTGCTTTGTTGCAGATAAAAGGCGTGGTTTATTGAGAATATACAGCATACCTAAATATTTTTAACAAAATGATACGAAACAAAGCGGAAAAACAAACATCCAAAAGCATTACCACGACTAGCCCTTAAGAATGACGCTTTTAGTACCCACTATTCCGAATTTTGAAGCTCGGAAATGTAAGAGGTTGAAAGAAGCAAATTGATATCTGAACAAAATTTCCATCGACATGTTAAATTTTTTAACTAGTTTTCATGCTTTATGACAAAAAATTGGTACGATAATTCGATGTACTTATTTATGAATGTATTTTAAATCTCCCTATAAAAGCTTAAGCATTATTAATTAAGACCGAGAGTTGAAAGAGTTGAAATTCTCAGCTCAAACAGTTCATTCATTGTGTGTTCAAACCTTCCAGTTCTACATTTTACAATTTTAAATGTGTGAAACTACGTTATAAGATTTGAAGTTTAAATTTTTAACTCATAAAGGAAGGAAAGATATTGTTTAAAAAATATATTCATTGAATAAACAAAGTTCGACAATCTTCGTGATTTTGGGTAACATTTAGAAGTTAATAAGAAAATAGTTTCGTAGATTTTTTAAGTTTTAAGAAGACAAAACTTTAAAAATATAAAAGTTTGCGTTTTAATGTTTATTTTTGATTTCTTTCTAGCCAAAAAGTGGCGTTTTCTGTTTCCTAATATCCGAAGCTCGTGAGACGACTGCGCTAGAAATGCCGGACCATGAGAATACGTTTGTACTGAAAGCAGACAACAACATGGAGTATGTCATCGAAGCGCATGACACAGATGATATGCGTAGTTGGTTAGCGACAATTCGCTATTGTATGCGTAGTCCACCAACGCAACAGCCCACACTTGAAATGTCTTCAGATACCGGAGCAGTTGCGCAAGGATTGCTAAATTCATCAAATGCCAATACATCGAATATAATAAATTCAGCTGCAAGTCATCAGCACCCTTCGGCGTTCATCGGCAGCAATGTATCTTCACAACCTATCAATATCAATGTTCCAACAACATCAGCTACGAGTGATACCCTGAATTCGGTTAGTGAAGGAGGTGCCAGTAGTCCCGTACCTGAAATACCGCCACGTCGACAAGGCGAACAGCGTCTATCGGCATCGAGCAATTTTGAACTTACTGAAGGCGACCTGGAAGGCTCCGAACTCAACGTGGCTGACTTGACTGCGGAAATGCGTCAATACCCTTGGTTCCATGGAACTCTGCCACGGTCGGAAGCAGCACGAATGGTTCTTCATTCAGAGGCAGCTGGTCATGGATTCTTCCTAGTGCGCCAAAGTGAAACCCGAAAGGGTGAATTTGTGCTCACTTTTAATTTTCAAGGCAGAGCCAAACACTTGAGAATGACGCTTACTGAGTCAGGCCAGTGTCGAGTGCAGCATTTGTGGTTTCCATCAATACAGGAAATGCTTGAACATTTCCGACACAATCCAATTCCCTTGGAATCGGGCGGTACATCTGATGTTACTCTGACCGATTGGGTATATAATAGAGGATTGCCATACAGTGGAGACAGTTTTGTTTCAGATGCAGGGGTGAGCGGTCATCAGCAGCAACATCCATCCCCCAGACATGTGAGATAGCCAAAATTTTGGAGTCAATTCAGTGTCAGTGATGCTTTTATTGTTTTATTTTTTGATTTAATTTTATTTTCATTTGTTTATTTAATTTAGGAAAGAATATAAAACAGTCAGTTTTGGTTTCGGAAATCTCAGATTTTCGCATTTTCAAAAATTTGAATTCCATTTCTCCAAATGGTTCTTTACAAAAAATTACGTTGACACTTTTTGGCTTCGCTTATTTGTTTATTTTTGTTAAGCATCTTTCGGATAAATTCTGTTCAATTTTTGAGGAAATGAAAATTCCAGAGATTTCGTAAACGTAAATTGGCTGTGTTTAAGGTTGTTTTTACAAATTTTAATCGACCGAACAAGATATAGGAAAAATATTTATAATTAACAACTCTCAGGCTAAAAACACTTCCGCCCTTTTCTATGCATAAACAATATAATAATTAAAAATTTTTTAAACAAAATTATGCATCACTTTTGTTTTTGGAGTAGTTTGGAGTAAGAACCTGAACACACAGGATATCTAATAATAAATTTTTTTTGAAAGCTAGCGGACGAGCTGATTTTCCAATCACTAACAATTCCACTTTTTCTCCTGCCAAACTCTTTCTTTGGAGAGTTTTCCACCGCTGTACTTTTCAGAAGAGCGTTGTATTGGGTAATGCTCTAAAAAAAAGGCCACTTTCATCCGCGTTAAACACATCTTCCGGTTGATAACCAAGCAACATAGATGGCAGTTTTTCTATAAACTGGTCAACATCTTGTATTACATCAGCAGATTCACCCGATATGCACTTAAAACTTATATTGTTCCTTTTTCGCCACTTTTGTAGCCATCCATCAGAGGCACGAAAATTAGGGCAGCCCATTTTCATTGCTTTTGCTTTTTGGAAACCATTCCATGCACATGTGGTCATTTTTGTATCCCCAGTTCTGAGAGTGTCCGTTTATAGGAAAGTAATTTGTATGAGATTTTCGAAAAAGAAGTTTGTTCCACAAAATGTGTCCTTTTGAGGGAATTGTCCGCTTATTGGAGCTGACCGCAAGTAGAGTTTTGACTAGTGATTTCTCAAGTGCGAACCCTGCTGCTCATTTGTTACCTCGATAGTATTTCGCACACACAAACTCGCATATAATCACGCTTATTTTGAAATTCAATAGAAGAGATCTATTCATTCGAATAAACTGTGTATTTTGATATTCGAACAAATAACATTCATTTTCAAACAATTGCACAAGTTGAATGAATCTTATTTTTTAAACCAGCTGTTTGTCATTAACTGACATTTATATTTGATTTTGTATGACAAACATGTATGAAATAACAAAATTTTAATATAATTTTTAAAAAAAATATCCAGTATTTGGTTGGGTAACCCTTATTTTTAATCACAGCGGAACACCGGCGTTTCATAGACGGAGGAAGGCTCCGACATCGTTCAAAAGGTACTGAGTACCAGGCTTGCAGAACTTGCCGACAAAGTTTGTCAAAATTTGAAGTATCTGTTCAATTTATGGCTTAGTCCACAACATTTTACAAGTACATATTCAATAGGATTATGATCTAGGGACTAAGCTGGCTTATTCTTAACAGCGATTTTTCTGATGGATAGCTTTTGCTTCACAGACTTACAACCCTATTATAGCTATCAACTATCAACTAGATACTTGATACATATCAACAAATTGAATGAGTTGGTATTATGACTATCAACTATCAACATTTTCTATCGACTGTGAATTTTATTAGATTTTATCATTACTGTGAATGAATTTTTTGATAGACATGGTATTACTGATATCAACAAAATAGATACACATCAATTTTCTTATCAACCATAAATTCTTGATTGAAACGTAAACATACAAATTTATTTGGGATTTTTAAAAGCGAACAAAGTTAAAAAGAATGTTGACTTCGATAGAATTGTTTTTTGAGGAGTTATGATGAATTTTGTATAAGACCAACTTACATTTTCGCACAAAGAAAATACCTTTTCGTGGCCGACAAAAAAACAAATAAATATTTCAAACGCGAAGCGTCGAACAAAATTAACAAAACTCATTCACAATGAACCTTTTGATAAGTAGATATTCACAATTGGTCTAAAATTACCAGTTGATAGCCATAATACCAAATTATCAACTAATTGATAGAAATTATCGACTATCAAATTGATACTCATAATAGGGCTGTTAGCCACATCGTTAGGATCGTTATCTTGTGGAAATTTACACAATACAAGAGTATTTCCTCCTCAGAATACGGTAGGAATGTATCCCATAGGATTTCCTTGTATTATAAATAGTCCTTAATAATATGCTCCATCTGATGAGGTAGGCCCATACCATGTCAAGAAAAACACCCCTAAGTAAGAATGCTATCCCTACCATGCTTAACAGGCTCTATTGTGTATATTCTGGTCATACTCCTGGTGGATTCCGCGTCGAACGTAGTTTTTAGCATGTGGCCCAAAGGATTAAATTTACACTCATCGCTCTATAAGATATTTCTCCACCAATTTTGAAGTTTTGACATATGCTCCCTCCATCCGACGTGGCAAATTGCGCTTTCAGACGTCCTGTTTTTTTCTGGCAAATCGTCCAAACAACTTTTTTCCACTGAGACAGTTTTAATCGTGCTTACAGACACATTAGCAGCAAGATCTTGTTCATTTACATCTTTAATTTTTGGTCTTACTCTTACGAATTTTGTTTTGAGCTCTTCCTTCTTCATCTTCATCACAATGGTGAAGAGCTTTTATAACATTCTTATTCTTTCTTGAAAATTCTCATTTCTCTTAGAATCAAAAACCCCTAGCCTAAAGGTCTCTTCTGGTTATTTTCCACTTCTCATACTACATTTCAGCAATTAAAATTGAAGCAATTTAACTAAGAAATTTATCAAAATCAAATAAAAAGAACAGTAAAACTTTTCTAAATTGTTTATTTAGAATTTAGAATTAATCCGTCGCATATCAAAAAATTGAAGGGTGCACACGTGCCAACGTATTTCGGTACATTTTTTAATCAATGAAACTATTGACAATGATGTTTTATATCTCTTCTACTGACGTGTTGTTCATTTATTTACTGAGTGAAAGCCGTATATTATGGCATTATTTAACTAAATATTAGAGTTGTCTAGTCGGTTCGTTTTTTTCTTCTTTTTTTGTTCTTTAGATTTTTGTTTAAACTTGTTGATAAATTTGTAGAAACAGTTACTTTAATCGTAATTAAAATATAATTTCATATGATACTAACTTACTCTTTGCTTAACTTTTGAAAATTTTTCTGCAGGATCAACAAGTTATCACAATGAGTGGAAGTGTTCGTCTTAAGACATGTGATATTGAACTGCCATTGGTACATCATTTGCCTAATAATTTAAATAATAACAATAATTATAATAATCATCAACATACAAATAACAACACAAATAACAACAATAGAAATTCACCAAGTTTTCATGTGAATATCTTGCAAGTGCATGGACATCAACCAAATTCATCACATCTTCAACAACTCCATCACCATCTTCATCAACAACAACAGCAACAACAACAACAACAACAACAGCAGCAACAAAATCAACATCATCAGCAGCTACAACATCATGTACCAACAACTCCATCAGCTCCACCATCCCAGCAACAGTCACAGACATCCGGTGGTGTAACTAATGAAGTTGAAATTGGCCGAGCTGTGGACAACCAATATAGTTTTGTATAAAACAATAAATAACAGCCACATCAAGAACAACAACAGGTACTAGATTTAATTGTATTTAAATATATAGATAAAGGATTAAAGTGCCATTTGATATGTATAATAGTAACAAATTCACACAATACAGTTGCGTATTCCTAGGAACCAAAATATTAATCAAAGAGGCAGTTTATATTTCTAAAATCTCAGTAATCTCCAAATTCCAAAAAAAAGATCGTTTCTCATTTTGTCTGTAAAAATTTGAAGAAACGTAGGAAGGAAATTTTTGAGTGATCAGAAGTATAAGCTGACCAACTTTAGTAAAATACAAATAAATCTATTTGTATAAAATAAATAGAATATACAAAATATTGAAAGAAAGGATATTTTGCAATTCATGAAAATTATTGAAAATATATATAAATGTTATGAAAGTCTGCGTGGGTAAACTGTATAAATTGAATACACTCTCAACTTTGTATTGTATTGATTAGGACTTAATTTATTGAATAGCGAGCGATTGAAGGCTTCTCTCGATTATTAATCATATGGGATTTTTATTGATCAGGTGTCGTAAAATTGACAATTGAAACTAAAAAGTGACCTTGCACAATTTTTAAGTAAAGGATCGAAAAATTCTTAAAAATTGGTCTTTCAATTTTGCCAAAATATCAATAGTAGAACAATAAAACAATAAACTATTTATAAAGTGGTTTAATTGGAGTCACAATTGAGTAAGCTGAATTCTTCGACACTTCATCATCTTATTTATTAGAGCTTTAATTATTGCTAGTTAGAGTTATTCAAATTTTATGAAACGTAAATGAAGTTTTTACTGACGAATAGAGTGAAAGCAGCTTAATTGACTTTATGAAACGAGTTCTCAAAGTATATCCTACTTCGTCGATATTTTTCTGATTTTATAAAAACTTTTAATAAGTTCCTGCGAAGCCTATAGACTTATCTGCAGAAGATTATATTTCATACAAGATTAATTAATTAAAGTAAGCTTAAAACTGAATACATATTTTACTAACTTTAATTGAGAAAGGAATTTTTAATGTTTTTTTTTTTTTTCTTGTCATGAAATTTTCAATGTTTATTAGATCTCGAGGTAATTAATTGATTGTTAAAGGCACGCTGTATTAAAGTTGTCGTGTAGCAGACACGTATTGTAGTAACTGGACAACTGAAGCATACCTTAGGCACGTCGCACAGTGGGGCAGAATAGGTCGATTAGTGATATTAACTACTTCTACTAATAATAATAAGCTTTTTTATCACTTTTTTTAGTTTGACAGTTAAAGTAAACAGTATTCTTCAATTTTATCAATTTTTTTCCAAAACAAAATTTATTTTTCTGGAAGAAATGAAGATAGGACACCAAACATTGATCGATTTGAAGTATATTTTTGAACTATTTTTTTTTTTTTTTTAAAGTGAACTATATTTTGGAAAATAGTTCTCGAGTTTAATCTTAGAAAAAAATATTATGGAAAGGCGGATCTATCACCCCTCGTTCCGTTGGGGGGAGGGGTTAATTTTCGGAAAATCTAACCTTAAATAAAAACAAATTACAAAAAATCAATAAAAAGAGTTAGAATAGTGTGCTATAGCTTTTTTGAAAGCTTATTTTGCATTCTTTCACGTGTTTTTCGGATTAAGTTGTTTTAGCTAATAGTTTTTGTGAAATAAAATTTTGAAGTCAAAGCTTCGAATACAAATTGTTAATTTTGATGTTAAAGTTATATTTTTTTCAAAAAATTGCGCTGTGAGATGGGTTTATTTTGTCAAAACCTAATGCTCTTTTTAAGTTTTAGTGAAAAAATGAAAAAGAGATGACAAAAATATTTCTTTGCTATTGACATGCTAAAAAAATGTAAAACGAAAAAAAGTTAAAATTTATAAAAATCTTTTAAGCATTAGATAAAACTTATAAATCTTATTTATTAGCATGCAAATTATTAAATAAAACAAAGCATTAAAGATTATACAAACATTGCATGATGCTATGGAACTTTTCAATTAAAACTTTATCGATTCCTGTTATTGAAGCATATAAACTACTATTTTCCAAAAATTTTCTTGGCACATTGTCCGTGTTGGGTTTCCCAGAGAAAGGCTTAGGTTTATTGACAATCAATACAGTTTTTTCCTTGAATTCTTTTTGAATGCGTATTTTGTTTTCTATTACAATTACTTCCGTTGCCTTATTTGTTCTGCATTCATTTACAGGAAGTTTATATGCAACGTGAAGGAGACATTCAAATAAGCGAATCCACCCATCCAATGTAGAAATTCTAAAAGATAAATAGTTTTCGGCGACCGGAAGTTGCATCATTTTGTCGATGTCGTTAAAGTCCTTGCTATTGGCATGGCATAAATAGCATCTCAGTGAAGACTTTGTATCAGTTAAGCTGTTGCAAAGTTTCCCATCGATTATAGATAAGATTGTCTCCTGCTTCACTTTGTAATTAATGTTTTGCAGTTTTATTTCTGAGCATACTAAATTTTGAATTTGAAAATTTGTTATATTTTTTTCTCTTCCAACAAGCTCGTCAGACTCCTTTTCAAAAATAATTTTCAAAGGGCGACATTAACAATAAATATTGATAGGGAAGATTACTTATATTAACTAATTTATTTATTTATAAATTTATTTATTTAGTTACTATTTTTTATTGAAAAAAAAAATTGGCAAAAAAAAACACAAAGTTTCTATTACAAATCACACTATTTCACCAAACTTCTTAAGATAAAATAAAACAAAGACATCTATTAAAAAAAAACAAACATTTTTATAGTATATAATTGCATGATTGTTGAAAAAGAGAGATAATGTTACTTATTTTAATAAAAACAACCAAGGACTTTTTTCTAAAAAAATCAATTTTTGTAGTTCAAAAATTCATAACAAATATTTGAGGCAAATATTTAGCACTTCTGCTTTAAGTTTCATATTCTTGACGTATTTGTTTAATATGTCCCATTTACAGACCTGCTAAATATTTGCCTCAACATAATTTATAAGCAAAAATTTAAGGCGACCATAAAAAAAAAGTGGTAATTTTTTTCACCTTATATTTTTATACTTATTTATTTTTTTCAATTTTTTCTTTTAGGAACTTAAAATACACACCTTCACCCATCTGAATAATATCACTTTAAGTAGTATTAATTAAATTCTCACACAGTACATTAAGATTTAAAAACTTTAATTTTCACCCACGTTTTTTTCTTGCTTTCAATCGGCAACTTCTTCGACTTTGAATGCGTGGTGAACTTAGCCTAGGTGTCCAAAAAAAAAATACTTACATTTCCTAATCCAAAAAACAGTTAGCTTTGAGAAAAACAAAACATATTTCCTGTTAGTTCAATACTTAAAAATGACCTTTTTATCATTGCTCTCTATGGAGAGGCCCCATTGTGCGTCGTCTCGTGGTAATCGCATGAGCCACTGGTCGAATATAACGGCTATCATCAAAGTACTCAAGTATCAGTGACATCTTGAAAGAAAATTTGATGTCCGTGAAGAACTTTAAACGTGCATTCGTTGTTACGCGAAAATCCATAATGAACTTGCTTCATCTATGAATTTTAAATTGTTTGAAGTTTTTGTATGTGCGTTTTTGCGGCGTTGCTTTAAGCAAGTATATCATACCGTATTTTTTTTTAAATTTAAGTTCAAAACTGAAACTTAAACTGGGAGTAGTCGTTCTAGATCTATAGATATTTTGCACCTATCAATACATTATTGTTGTACAGTTGTTTGATTTTTACATTTTACTGTGTTCAGAGTTCTTTTCTTATGCAAAGTCATTTTTAAATAAGCAATTTGATCAAATATAAATACAAAACATAATTGTATATAATAAGTAGATACCCGATCCTCGTGGACTACGAAAATTGAAAAAAGTATAGACCTACATATACTACTGATGTCTACCTATAATCAGCCTGCCAGTGTTAAATTTATTGATTTATTTGTAAGAAATTGTTCATGTTTTGAATTTTTGGCAGTAGCGTTACTATTTTCTCGTTCAAAAGTTGAATAGAAGAAAATAATTTTATTTTATACAATAGTTTTTATTTTTTTTTTTTATTTTTTTTTTATTTTTTTTTTATTTTTTTTTTATTTTTTTTTTATTTTTTTTTTTTTATTTTTGTTATTTTTTTAAATTTTTTTTTTATTTTTTTTTTTATTTTTTTTTTCTTTTTTTTATTTTTTTTTTTATTTTTTTTTTATTTTTTTTTTTTATTTTTTTTTATTTTTTTTTTATTTTTTTTTGAATTTTTTTTTGAATTTTTTTTTTTATTTTTTTTTATTTTATTTGTACAGTCTATATTATTATTGTTTAAATGCTTACAGGCGAATCTATAAACAAATCTTAAAGGTTACTTAACTTTAAAATACCTCTAAGCAGCTTTTAAGTATGAAATCGGTATCTATAATCAATTTTCACATTTAAGTAACGTTACTTAAAGGCCTCTTAACTTAAACTGGGGCTGGCCGTGGCGCGATGGTTGTGTGCTCGCCTGTCAACCTCATTATCACAGGTTCGATCCCTGCCGTCGTCTATGTCGTCTTTAATTCCATTAAAACCTTCTATAAATTGTCATAAATGGGTTGCTGGTTCACTCATTATATGTTGTTCAGGCATAACACTAACAACATGTGATTGAGTTAAACTAGTATGCCCAACAAGGATGAAAAACGAATAAAATAATGCGAATTATAAGGGACATAGAAATAAGACACGGCAATTCTCCGCTTTAGTTCAGCCGCCATCCCTGGAGATAAAAAATCTGAGACAACCACATTCAGTCTCAGAACATCGTGCCACACATCTTTCCTATCCTTCTTTCTCTTCCGTAACTTCACGCTCACGCTGTGTTGACACATTTAAAGGGTTATCATAATCCCTTGAGCGTGAGTAGATTATAAAAAAAAAAAAAAAAAAAAAAAAAAAAACGCCATCAACCGGGTTTAAGGGTCACTTAAAGGCATTTTAAAATGTATTTTGACATATCGATTGTCATCTTTGAAATTTTGAAGTTTCAAATTGTGAGTTTGTAGGTATTGTTTGTTGTGATATTATATTAGAACTATAAAGTGCAACGATTTAAGAAACATAAAATTTGTATTGATTAAAATATGTGTACGCGCAAAGAAATTTCGTCCACTCTTCCCTCTTAGCCTTTGAAGTGTTTGTATCGACACTTTCTTCCTCGTTGTTGGAAGAGAATAGGCGTTTTCCTAAATGCAGTGTTGCAGCGCATCGTGGATTTTGATGCCCTTGCAACGTTTTTCTTCACTCTGAAATTTACTTTTACAATTCATTAAAAAAAAACTCTAAAATTTAGAATTCGTATTTAATAACGTTATTTTATTGAAGCAAGTGAATAAAAAAAAAGCATCAAAATTCATGATGCGCTGCAACACTGCATTTAGGAAAACGCCCAATCCGTGCAAAAAGTAATTCTGTTTTGTAGTGTATTATTGCAAATTCTAAAATAAAAAAGTTTCCTTGTAGAAGGCATCCCAATTTTCAGATCTTTTTCTTTTATTTGTAGCGGCGGGTGTGGGTGTGTGTTCGATAGCCATTTTTTTTTATTTCACAAATAAAAAAATGTGTCTTCCAATACTGAAAGAAGGTGCCACAAAACAGCTGTGTTGTATAAAATGAAGCAGCATTTGTTTTGTTTTCTGTACTAGATTTTAACATTCTTTTACGTTACGTGACACAACCATTGTTTAGTTAAGTACCAATGAAAAATCGATTATAGATACGAATTGAAGTTTCGTCATATAAAGCCGAATTAAATATTTAAGTATGCTTAACTAAATAACCTCTAAGATGCAGTTTAAGAAAATCTTATAGATACGGCTGTTAGTTATTTAAAATTTAAATTTAAAAAATATATTCTTATAACACATAAATATATCTAGAGGCACATCTTCTGGTTGTTTAAATAAGTTGCCATACACTTTCCTTCCGTATATATATGTAGAAGTTCTTTCTCATTACAAATATTTTCTTGTTCCAACTGCAGTATTTGGCCCGTTAGCCACTTTTTTCCCTTAACTCAGCTTCTCATCCTTTAATAAATTATAATCATGATATATTTATTTTAAATCCAAATTGTGACTTCTTTTAAATAATAATACTCGTAAAACAAAAATTCAAAATTAACAGAATTTAAGTAAACTCGAAATATTCAATTGTTGAACTTAAATCGTCTTTTTTCATTCAAATATGTACTTATAAAAAAGAAAAGACTTAACCTACCTTCGTCATTATTAAATGAACTTTGATCTTCAATTCGTTGCTTCAGTTTCATTTCACGATCTTCTTTTCTTTTTTCTTTAGCTGCAAGTTTCGAATCAATTCCCATCATACAGTCCGGTCGACCTTTTTCTCTTTGTAAGAGTTAAAATTGTTTTTCTTCTTCAATTTTCATCATATCCAATGCAGATGCGTGCGCGATGTCAAACAAATCATTTAATTTTTTCTCAAATTTTTTTTTTTTTTTTTTTTTTTTCAGTGCTTTTATTTTTACTCTTTTTAAGGTTTCTTAACTCTTCGTACAGTTTTTTTTTTCAATTGTGGAAGGCAATGACATCGATCAGGAGTAGGAATTCTTGCCTTCTTCCAAAATATTGCACACCAAACTAACACTTTTTCTAAAATTTAATTTTACACTTCGCATGTTATAAAACAAAACACTTAATACATCGCGTTTTGAAGGCAATTTCGAGCCCAGAATTTGGTTTTTCATAACCCCGACTAAAAATAAATTTTCACGAGGCATCTTTTATTAATTAAATTATATTATTACAACTAAACAAAACCTATTGAAATATTTTATTGCCAGAAGCAATGAACTGCACTTCAAATGACACCTACGCTTGCATAGGGACAAAAAAAAAACATTTACAGTTGATTCATAGAAAATTTCATACTGTAAAAGTACTCTCGTGAGAGCGTTAACTTTAAGCTCAGAGCGGCACGTGTTAACATGATCGTAAAAAAAAATAGGGTAAGGTTTTAAGATGTATAGGAACAAAAAAATAGGGTGCTCAATAAAACTGCTCAACTTTTAAAAATAACGACCAGCCTAATGTAAGCAGCAAGAAAATTTTTTTTCTTAAACCACGAATGTTGCGATAATTCACTCGAAAATTACCCATCAGGAAAATAACTACTGTCCAAGAAAAATTGTCAGTACAGGCCTTATGGAAGAGCTTTTTCTAAAGCAGTGGCGCCTGTGCACCCTCACTACAATGCGTTAGGAAAAATGCGACTAAAAAAAGAGCAAGCCACTGACTTTTCTTAAGGAATTGTTGTTGTAATTCCTTGCAAAAAGTTGTACACCCCAACACGACCGTCGTATCTCACTGCTGATGAGATACTGTCGAAGAGTGTCAAGTGTCACTCAAAACTCAATACGATCGTGCGCTCTTTATCTACATCAAAACAGAGTTACCAATATCATTCTCAATTGCAAGCAAGGAGCTTTTTCAGTGGTTTTTATTAAGGAGCTTTTGGGATTTGAAGCTTTTGAGAACACATTTTAAGAAGATGAGTATGTTGAGTGTTGTCGTATTGCTTTTCAACTTAAAAAAAAACGCGCCTATTATCTTACCGCTTGGTCTTGTGGGAAAAGGTAAATTGAATATTGTTTTCAGTTGTTTTGAATCGGCAGACGGTAGCCCTACGCCTTTTTTACTCTCATTTGCTGCGATTTATAATGTAAACTACGGAATCCCTGTGAGAGCTTTGAAAGGCGACACACTTATGCATGGCAATGCAACCAGAATGAGAGACAAACGTCCTATCTTCCCTGTACTGACAATTTTTGTTGGACAGAGTATAACAATACACCATTTTGACGATAACATAGTACTACGCTTAGCAACAGGAAGAAAAATTAATGTTGATTCAGCCCACAAACGAAAAAAAGGGTTATTTCTTATAATCCTTATCCCTTTATTAACATAGTTGACAACCATTACTAAACTATGCGCAAAATATTACTCAAGTCTTATCATCAAACACAATTTAAAACAAGGTGGTAGTTAAACTCATCCTTTCCGAGGATGGTAAAAAAAACGCGAACGCCAACCCTGAGGGTCGGCCCAACGGTTCGACTTACAGTTTTATGTAAATGAAAGAAAACGACTTAATAAACTTTATAATATATTTCGGGATATCTAGGAACAAACAGTTCGATTCTGAGGTCGGAATACAATTAATTTATTATGCTTAAACCTAGAACCAGCTTTCCTGTCGACGCATCGCTTCCCATGGAATATTGCTGACGAGCAATATTCGCTCACCGCATTGGTTCCCATAATAAATAGCTGACCTGTTACATTACTGTGATGGAGGATCGTATATCCAGCACATACAATAATATAGGCCAATTCCCTCTCTTAGTCGTGTGAACCGCAAAAACTGTTGACTCCGCTGGAAGCAGGTTTGCGCGTGTCTAAGGCAGTGTGCATTGGATGGTGATAACTTGGTCCATTTTCATTGCGATGTCAAATTGTTTCTCTCTCTTACAACTTGCTGTCATTTAGTTATTTTTGTAATTCAATCACTTATTGATAAAATCTTTATATGATCAACGTTACTTTATTTCTTTAAAATTTTATCAGAAAAATGAAGTCCAAGGCAGGGACATTTTAAATGTGAATAACTGTATAAGAAATTGATTAAAATATAAATTATTATTAAAAAAAAAAAACAAGCAATTTGAATGAAATTTAAAGTTAGTTACTTTTATCTACAAGCGGTGCAAGCAAAAGTGTTAATGTTTTTTTCTGTTTTTGCTGCAGCACGTAGGTACAACTTCGAAGTTTCTAAAAGTGCATCTACTCCACTCAATTGTATTATCGAACGCAGTTATGTTTGTGTCCATTGCAAATAAAACATAATCCCCAAGTCGCACTCTTTATATTAAACTTGTTGCATTGTTTTCTTCATCTGTTAGTTTTTAAAACTATTTTTCGGTGTCTTGATGGATTTCATTTATTTTTTTTTGCTGGCAGGCAACAATTTCTTTTTTGGTTTAAACAAAAAAAAAAAAGAAAAAACTATATTTATTCTTAAATTTTTCTTTTTTTGTCTTTATTATTAAACAATTTGATTTTGTAATCTTATTTAGCTCAACTCCTTTTTCATGGCAAGTGTTTTCTTTCTTAGCAATTTGGATGTCTCTGCTTCTTTGAATTCAGATGATTTTTACCACAAAAGACTTTCTTTCAACATTTGTTCACCTTTTCCCCGTGAATGTGGTGAAATATGTATATAAGTTTAGGTTTTTCGCTGTCAAGTCTTATAGTTTCAGATTCTTTAAAGCAGGGATTCCCAAACTATTTTGGGCAAGAGACCCCTTTTTCAAAATGATTTGAAACCTTAAAAACTTTGCGGCTGGTGAAATTGCTCATCAAAATTTAACACAGTAAATGGACATACAACTCAGTAAATATGAAGTGTAATTAATAACACTGGTCAACAAAATTTTAACTTTTTTGTGCCACACGGACTTTTTTGATATTTTTTGCTTTAGTTGGTGATCATAAGAAAAAATAAATAGTTAAAAAAAATTTGTTGGTCAAAGATTTTATTTTATTGAGTAATTTAAAATATTGCGAAATAACACAGATCTCGTTAATCAAAACTGTATTTTTTTTATAAATGACTTAATAAATCTATAATTTTCTTGCATGTTTCACTTCTGTTTGGTCCCTTTTAATTGTCCAGCAGTAATCCGCTAACATATTTGGGTTCCATTTGCCCTGGTACCGCTTTTCCATATTCAAAATGTCCTGATGGAACCTCTCACCGTGCTCGTCGCTGACAGCCCCTAAATTGTCAGGAAAAAAATCCAGGTGCGAGTCTAAAAAGTGGATCTTAAGTGACATGTTGCAACCCAAAGCTTTATATGTCATTAAACGCCACTGAGAGCGATCAAAATCGATGTCTAACATTTTCATAATCTCATTTATGTTATTGCAAAATACCAAATCTCCATCCTGAGAAAAATATGTTCTGAAGTGCTGATCACGGTTTCGAAAGTAGCTAACTTGTGTTACTGTGTTGCAAATTCCATTCTTTTAGACGAGATCCTAATAGTTCTGATTGTTTTTTGGACAAATTTAGATCCCGAACTAAATCATTTAAGTCTCCTTAAGTTATGAAATGTGGCTCGTTTTCAATTCCTTCAAACTGAAAGTCATCGTCCTCGTCAACACATTTACCTGAAGTGGACGGTTATGAATGGTCATTCTCAACAGACGTAGTTGCAACTGGTAATAGTTATAAGATAAGTTAGGGTAAATAACTGTATTTTTTTTCTTGTAATTTATACCGTTTATGTCAGTGAGACAAAAATAGCAATCCGAAACGTGATCTCGCTGTTCAGTCCATATCATGGGTACTGCAAACGGCAGAGGTCGTGCGCCTTCCTTCCAGCCGGTTAAATTTTTCACACACGTTATGCAACAGACATGAGGAGCCCAGGATTTGTCTTGATGGGCGACAGAAAAACCAAAACATTGGTGATAACACTCCAACACAAGATTCGTAAAGTTTCGTCTTTGTTTTTTGAATGTCAGTTCTCAGTTAGGATCATTGTTACACTTCCTCGATATGTTCACAGGGTTAATAACAAAAAAATGCTAAAACAAAAAAGTTTTAAAATGCAACCACAAATATTTTTAAAACGGTTTACTTGGGAGCGCTTCTGTTAATTTGCTGCGTAGTACAAGTTTTGAGTTATACCGTATCACAACAAAACTGAGGCTAATTGACACGTGACAATTGTGATTTAATAATGAGACTAGATTGACAAAACCAAATTAGCTATCAAAGTTCGTGTGGCAAAACCAGTGTTGACCAGTGTAATTATTAAGACATATTAAGTAAAAATACTTAAGGTACTAGTACGGTCTAGAACGCCAAAAAAAAGCACGATTTTTGGGAATTTTTTCTCAGAAACCTTATTACATAATAACATAATAATAAATACATGCGCCAAGAGTACAAAAAATTTTTTTTTTTTAAATTTGAGAATTTTGGCCGAATTATAGAAAGCCCAACGTCGACTCATCAAAAAATACATTGTCCCATGGCGGACAGTTAATCTCAGAATTGGGTGGACTGAAACAAAAAAACCAAAGTGGCTTATTTAAAGGAAAATTCCTTACAAGACAATTTACCACAATTTGTTTAAAAAGTCAAAACAAAAAAATCTCGAGCTTTGAAAAAAAAAAAATTTTTTTTTGGCCATTTTTGGGTCGCCATTTGTCTTAGAAAACATAAAAAAATTCTAGTCGCATTAAGTTTTTTGAAAATCGGTTCAGTAGATCCGGAGATTAACTGTCCGCCATGGAAAAATGTGTTTTTTGATGAGTCGACGTTGACGCCCTCTATAATTCGGCCAAAATTCGACAAACAATTTTTTTTTGTACTCTTGACACGTGTATTCATTATTTAGAAAAAAAATTATGTTATTATCTTATAAAGTTTCCGAGAAAAAAATTCCCAAAAATCGTGCGTTTTTTGCGATTTCTAGACCGTACTAGTACTTTAAGTAGGTGACTGGTGACTCTACCAATCTCGCTAAATGCGGTTCAATATTAGTTGCAGCCTTAAATCTCCGCGTTTGTTGATTTTCAAACGGTTTCTTTGTTTTGTCAAAATGTTTCTAACCACACTGAAGGCGATAAGGTATTTTTCGGCAATGCAGAATACAATTTCAATGTTGCGTTGCAACCAGAACTTCTGATAGCCTTGGTTGAAATTCTGCTTAAGCTCCTCGTCTGTGCTGTAATTTCCATTGAGAAATTTGTAAATTTAAGAGATCCTCAAGCCTCTTTGTGTAATGCGTCGAAGTGAGTGACATATGTATTATAGTGGTTGATATAGTTGCCGATTACACTTATAGTTGCTGATCACACGGAATAAAAACACGTCTTAGTGGTTTGGCGTACAAATTACAACTGATTTATTTTTTGTATCTTTCTTAAGACTAGACAGAGATGTCTATTTTAACAAAGAGGAAAAGAGAATAGTATGTACAATGGAAATAAGGGGAAATTATATAAACAGAAATAACGATCGGCCTATGACATTGTAGTTGTGTGGACAATCATATTTAAATAACTGAATGATAAAATACAATGACAATAGGATAGCATGCAATATCTCACATAGTAATAACTACTGCAATATAATAAAATACCATCGTCTTGAAGAATTTCTGGCAATTTTGACAAATGCGGGAACTGAATATTATTATGTGGTTAAATTTTGTTTATAAAGGATGAGTTTACCCACAAAGGCCGATATTGATTTTATTTTAATCAAGTTTAGATCTTCACCCTGCAGCTGCAAATTAACTTTGTTCAACATACCAAAGGTATCAGTCAAGTAATAAATCTTTGTAAGAATTGTTCAGATTTTATTTCAAATTCGGATCTTTTTCTTGTAAAAACGCCAACACAGATTCAAAAATAGCTTAAAATCTTGCTAAGCAAAAACCACTTGATATCCAGCGGAATTCAATGTGCATCTTCATCGATCGTCGTTTTCTTTGCATAGTTGCAAGTTCCAAAAAATTTCAAAACGCAAATGAACTTACAACTTAAGTGCAAAGGGAGTATCTTTAAACACTTTTTGCTTCCAAATCATTAAAACCGATTTTTTTCGAATTATTAACCTGTAAATTTATTTCACTCTAGGAAATGTAATTAATCTTTTAGTTTAAATTCATACTTCCATTCGTTTTATGAAGATTTCGATTTATTATTACTTCTGAAATGTATCAGAAACTCATGTTCAAAGGCGCCCCAAAGGCTGGGCACTTTAAAAGTGTGTTGAATTAAATTTTGAATTTAGTCGCGGCTATTCTTTTTTAACATTCCCTTCTTCTTTAAACTGCTTTTGCTTGTAATTTTCAAATAAAATCCTGAATTAATATGGATGAACAGTCGAAGATTTAAAAATTACTGTTTATTAGCGAAAAAAAAAGGTTTAAAAAAACGACAGGAAAAATAAAGAAGATAACGATGGTGTCTGTAACAAACATCTTAAAAACCGTCAAATAGCGCCAGTCCTAGACACCCATAAAAATTAAAAATCTTTGTAAAAGGTTCTACTTCCCCATTGTGTGTGATGTGCGTTTAAACTTCTTTTAAATCACTTAACACATGTAAACAGTTCTACTACCCCATGGTGTATGATGTGCGTTTGAACTATGCTACACCTAAAAATAAAAATTTTTTGTAATAAATTCTACTACCCCATAGTGTATGATGTGCGTTTGAACTCCTTTTAAATCACTCAACTAATGTAAAAAGTTCTGCTACCCCATGGTGTATGATGTGCGTTTAAACTTCTTTGAAATCACTTAACCAATGTAAAGCGGTATTTCACAATATTATTGACTGGTACCCCACACTAAACAATATTTCGCACAATAAATCATTTGACAGTTCCTTATTTGTGCTTCAACATCATGCTCGTGGATATGGATTATTCTTGTGTGGCAATTGCTCTTGCTATTTCATTAAAAAAAAAAGAAAAAAACAAACGCAGATGGATGAAGGACTGGTACAAAAAACGAAACGTGTTTACTCATCAAAATTTATTAAATGAGCTGGCTTTGAGCGAACCCAATGATTTTAGAAATTTCCTGAGAATGGACGATGGATTTTATAATGAACTGCTTGAAATGATTACGCCTATAATTATAAAGAAAAATACCAAATTGCGAGATGCTATTCCCCCTTCCCAGCGTTTGTCAATTACACTACCTTGCTACCGGAAATACTTTCGAAGACTTAAAATTTACAAGCGCAATATCCCCGCAATCGATTGGCTTAATCGTCACTGAAACTTGTACAGCACGTCCTGAAGGATTACATCAAGGTTAGTTAAATAAAATACAAGATTACACATCCATGTTTAGTTTGTACATACATACATATATACATAAATACATACGTAGGTATGTTTATTTATTTATTGAAAAGTAGAAAAGAATTCAGAAACATTTTTGCGAGTTCGTATCCTCTTCCGAATACACAACTTGAGAATTTTGTTTGACATAATGACAATCAGCTGGGCTTGGCGTTGGCAGTACAAAGCTGTACGGAGTGGAACACGATGCACTGTTGTAACGATCCATATTTATTTTGACCGAATTTCGGTTTAAAGTTCCCATATGGCCTTCGAATAATATGTCGTTTATGGCTTTTTTTGCAAAAAGTTGTTGCTCTGGTTCCATTCTCTGCAAATCGACTGCCCAAGCTGCAGAGATTTGTTCAAATTCATTCTTTGGTTCCTGAAGCCGTTTCCGAAACAAAGAAATCAACTCTTGAGATCCGTCATTCTTTGTTTGAATGGATAGAAGTTGCCAATGGATATAATTGTTGGACCAACCAAAGAAAGAGACGACAACTGAGTAATTTAATTCAGTGCACACAGGGCAGTTTATTTGAAACGACTAACAAAAAATAACAATGGGTTTTGCTTTATATAGTATTTACATAGCTGTAAACTTATTTAAATACTAACACCTTCTCTCAAAACAAATTATTTTGTTTAATTTAAATTGTTTTTTTTTTTTTTAATTCATAAATTCATTAACTTATCAAGAAACTCTAACGTATGTATGAGTGTAATATTTACATTGATTTGAAAAAAATAAAAGTATAATTTCATTATGTTTGATTTAAATTACAAAAAGAACAATTTTTTTCTTTAAACCTAACATATTACTAAATTTACTGTGTTTAATTTTCTTCAAGTTTTTGGTGAATACATCTGCAGTCATCTCATCGGTAGGTGTATACTTCAATACAAGTAGCTCCTTCTCTGTAACATCACGCACATAGTGAGCCTTGATGTCAATGTGTTTGGTACGGTTGTGGAAGATAGGATTTTTCGCCAGCTTTTGCGAACTGAGGTTGTCACTAAAGAGCTCAGTTGGGCCATTAACAAGTTCTTCAAAGCCCATTTCTTCTAAGAATCGCCGAAGATAAACAATTTCTTTAGATGCTGTAGACAGAGCGACATACTCTGCCTCGGTGCTACTAAGAGCTATGGTTCACTGCTTTTTGCTGTCCCAAGATATGGCTGCACCAGCTAGGAAGAATGCAAATTCCGTATATGATTTTCGGTCAATGCCGTTTCCCCCCCAGTCAGCATCTACATACCCTCTTAGCTTCATACCGCTCTGAAAATAGTTAAGTTTTAAATTAAGTGTAGTTTTTAAGTACCTTAATAAATGCTTTGCTGCATTTAAATGCTCAACATGTGGATTTGTGTTAAACTGAGCAAGTTTGAATAGAGAATGGATAATATCTGGTCTGGTACAGACGCCCAAGTAAGTCAAAGAACCGATCAATGACTGGTACTTCTTCGGATCTACCTTCTCACAATGTGAACAGTCTTCACACTTCTTGAAATGTGTCCCTGGTTCGAGGGCCGTCGCACAGCTTCTGCATTCCGTCATTCCCAAGTCAGCCAGAAGATTCAAAATCAATTGACGTTGTGAAATTTGAATTCCATTACGTCCTCTTGTGATTTCGATGCCAATAAAGTGATCAATTGGACCTTTATCAATCACTTCAAACTTATCACATATTTGTTGTTTGATTTTCTCCAAGTCTTCAAGATCAGAACACGCGACAAGTATGTCGTCGACGTACACAGCTACTAGATTAATTTTACCAGGCTTTCTCAGCACATAAACACATGCGTCTCCGTTGCACTTATTAAAACCAATCTGTCTGAGAGCAGAATCGAGTTCCTTATTCCAGTTACGGCCAGATTGCTTTAAACCGTAAATCGCCTTCCTCAATCTGCAGACTTGACTTTTGTTGTTTTCATCGACAAAGTATTCCGGTTGAAACATAAACACCTCTTCTTGTAGCGTTCCATTTAAATACGCTGATACTACGTCCATTTGATGGACAAAGAGTTTATATTCAGCGGCTAATGCGAGGATAAGACGTATTGAGGAATATCTCACCACAGGTGAAAATATCTCATTATAATCAACCCCATATTGTTGACTACACCCTTTTGCTACGAGTCGAGCTTTATACTTTATTGGAGCACCTTGCTTATCGGGTTTGATATTGAAAACCCATTTTGATTTTATTATTTGCCGGTTAACTGGAGCGTCTACTAGCTCCCAAGTGTCATTTTTACTCAATGCCTCGTATTCTGCAGACATGGCGGCTCTCCACTTTTCCGCATCTGGACTATGCATGGCTTCTTTCACCGTCAGTGGATTGGATGTTCTGTTTTTAAGGAAGTTAACTACATGTGAACTTAACGGTTTTTCAGAACGCAGCTTTTTCCGATATTCCATATTTCCTTTTCTGACTTCCTTCGAAATTTGAAGGACTTTTAAATTGGGAACTTTCAACTTAGAAACCTTATTGTCACTTCCATCAACAGTAGCAACAACATCAACACCAACACAAGCATCACCAGTATCTATACCTCCACCAACAACAGAATTTATAGGATCAACAGACTCTACAGCATTAATAGCGCAACCATCATCAACAGAATTCACAAAACTAGAATCTGCATCATCGAAAAACTCGTCATCAGTCTCATCAGGCTCAAGCTCTTTCTTAAACAAATTTTTATTTAAAGACACATTTTGATCAACTGAGTTATCAATATCATCTAATAATAATTTTCTAATTTCAAAAATCTTACGTCACGGCCAATTATGACTGTCTTTCGCTTTGGGTCGAATAGCCTGTACCCTTTAGCTTCATTTGCGTAGCCCACCATGTAGCATTCAACACCTTTGGCTGCGAATTTAGACTTACGTGGTGATTTGTCGAGCAGTATACCTCTTCTTCCAAATACTTCAAGGTGAGACACGTTTGGCTTGTTACAGCTCCAGGCTTCATATGGAGTAATACCCAACATCTTAGTCGGTGAACGGTTACGCAAATACGCGGCAGTATTTATGGCTTCGGCCCACAAAAATTCTGGCAACTTTGAATCCAACAACATATACATCGGCTCATTTCAACTAGTGTGCGATTAAGGCACTCGGCGATACCATTTTGTTGCGGTGTGTATGCTACCGTAAGCCTGCGAATGCCTTCCCTTTTTAAATAGTTATCAAACTCGCGATTTACGTATTCCCCGCCATTGTCCGAGTGAAGTACTTTAATTTTATTGCCTGTTTCAAGCTCAACATTAGCTTTAAATGTTTTAAATGTTTCAAAAACATCACTTTCATTTTTAATAAAATAAATGAATATTTTCCGGCTAAAATCATCGACGAACGACATCGACGAAGTGGGCATCGGGCCACACACATCGCTATGTACAACTTCTAGAATTGATGAACTTAATATTTCAGTGTGTTTCGGGAAAGGCAAAGCACTTATCTTACCTTTTAGGCATATATCACACTCGAATTTCGGAAATCTTTTAAAGTTTAAACCGTGGACCATTTCATTTTTAGCTAATAATTCCATACTTTTAGAATTTAAATGGCCATATTTCCGATGCCACTCAATAACATTTGTATTATTCATCGCGACGCACAACTTATTTTGCTCTTGTGTATATGTGAACAAATCACCCGTTCGCTTGGCTCGAAACACCTCTGAACCTGTCGCACGATTTGTTATTTTTGCAAAATCTTCATTAACATTTACTTTGCACGATCCCGTTAATTTGCTCACCGACAAGAAGTTCGTTTTTAGGTGGGGAACATAAAGAACATTATGTAAGTAAACGTTTGATGTCTCTGTCTTTAAATACACAACACCGACACCTTCAGAGTATATATAATTCTCTCCCGCCAATTCGATTTTCTCCTTGTGTATGTTTATATTGGTGAACATTGATTTGGAGCTGCATATATGGCTCGTAGACCCACTGTCAAGAACCCAAACTGAACGGTCAATCTCTGTGAAGGTATTGGAGAGGTTAAGCATCGCACAATTTATATTCTGTTTGCTAACTGGGCAAGAAGAAGCGTAGTGCCCCCTCTTATGACACTTGTAACATTTACCGCGCTGCTTCACCGTTTTTTTTTTGATGTTGCTGTGGATGATATTTTTGCCTGTTAGCAAAAAACGCAGTTTCATGTACATCATCATGGGTTTTGTCTTCGTTCTCCCTTCTCTTTTCCTCTTCTAACAATTTTATTTTTAGAGTAACCGTATTTGGCAATTCATCTCTGGATTCCATGGCAATTACAAAATTGTCATACGATTTGGGTAGGCTACACAGCATAATTATTGCAAGGAGTTCGTCTTGCAATTTTATATCCAACTCACCTAGTTTTTCGAACAGATCGAAAAATTTATTCAAATGCTCGCTCATCGAAGCTCCCTCGTTCATCTTCAAATTAACGAGAGATTTAAAGACGGTGACCTTTCGGGCCGGTCCACTCGGGGAATGCATATCCTGTAGTCGTTGCCATGCATCTTTGGACGTTGTTGCATTCTTAATATGTAGCAATTGCGATGATTTGACGCACAAAATTAATGTCGCGAGTGCCTTTTCATCTCTCAATTTTCACGTTGCTAGTTCAGCAACGATTACTCCCGAGACGTATTCTCACAAACCACAATGAATTAGAACCGATTTCATTAGAATTTTCCACGCGTCATAGTTAGAATCGTCTAACTTATCGATCTGGTAAAGCGAGGAACTCATTTCGATTTCTTTATATTAATATGAAGCGATTAAAAAAAACTTATTTCTTTTAACGAGTCTGGGCCCATAACCTTTGTTGGACCAACCAAAGAAAGAGACGACAACTGAGTAATTTAATTCAGTGCAGTTTATTTGAAACGACTAACAAAAAACGAATATTGGATGGAGGAGTTTTAATTCACACGGAATTTGGAAAAGCGTTTACAAATAAATCACTTCATATTCCTGGACCTCGTAAAATACCAAACAGTGATAAGAAATTACCATTTGTTTTTATTGGTGATGATGCCTTCGCACTGACCGACAACTTCATGAAACAAATTGGATTAAATAAGGAGAAACGAAACTTTAATTATCGTCTCAGCCGCGCGCGCCGAATTGTTGAAAATGTTTTTGGCATTCTCGTTTCAAGATTCGGCGTGTTTCAGCGGCCAATTAATTTATCCCCTGAAAAAGCTCAAACAATCATCTTAACGTGTTGCTATCTGCATAATTATTTAAGACGAAACCAGCAAAACAAATATATTTAAAGAAACATCATAGATGTTGAAAACCTAGACTCACGACAAATTATCGATGGCGAATGGAGAACGAGTAGTCAATTGACTACATTACAAAATTCTCACAGCAGAAACTCTATCAGAGATAGCTTTTGTCATTATTTTAATAATGAAGGTCAAGTTTCATGGCAAAATAAATTTATATAATTTGTATTTCATAAATAAAAAATAAAAAAATTCTTACCTGAGACATTTCCGGATTTGTATCATTTGCTTTGTTCTTCATGCTGCTCTTTGAAGAGCATGGTTGCTCTGATGTCCTTAAAAAATGCATCGCATCAAAATACCACAAACTTGGTTCAACAACTTCGTCGGCTCCAGCACCACTTTTTTCCGAATCGGAAATTTTTTTTAGTTCTTTCCTGTAATTGGTTCGCAAAGAGTTCAGTTTTTAAACTAGTTGAGTCTTATCAGCGTCGGGATATCTTTCGCGGTATTTTGCAAGCATTTTTTCGTATTGATCACTTTTAACATTTCTGTTGGAATATTCTTTACACTTCACATTCCACAAAGCAGGCAAAGTTTCATACACTTCGATTAATTCCACTATGAATTTGCGTTCCTCTTTTTTATTGTTATTGTTTGCCATTTCGACATTTAATTATCACTACGAAAATTCAAAACAAATAACAAAATATTGTGCAAACACATCCACAGACTATACAATAAATTTGGTTGCACAATAAATATCAAAAGGATTTTGATTTTGTACAATATATTGCACAACCCTTCAATATCAGCCCTAGACTCTCAATAATATTGTGCAATATCAAATATTGCACAATAATATTCATAGTCTAGGGGCCGCTTAAAAATAAAAATTTTTTGTAATAAATTCTACTACCCCATAGTGTATGATGTGCGTTTAAAGTTTAAACTTCTTTTAAATCACTTAACAAATGTAAACTGTTCTACTACCCCATGTTGTATGATGTGCGTTTAAACTTCTTTTAAATCACTTAACCAATGTAAAGAGTTCTACTACCCCATGGTGTATGATGTGCGTTTGAAAGATGCTACATTTAAAAATAAAAAATCTTTGTAATAGGTTCTACTACCCCATAGTGTATGATGTGCGTTTAAACTTCTTTTAAATCACTTAACAAATGTTAACAGGTCTACTACCCCATGGTGTATGATGTGCGTTTGAACGCTGCTACATATAAAAATAAAAAATCTTTGTAATAGGTTCTACTACCCCATAGTGTATGATGTGCGTTTAAACTTCTTTTAAATCACTCAACTAATGTAAAAAGTTCTGCTACCCCATGGTGTATGATGTGCGTTTAAACTTCTTTGAAATCACTTAACAATGTAAAGAGTTCTA
The DNA here is from genome assembly GCA_911387755.1 of Chrysotoxum bicinctum. Lineage (NCBI taxonomy): Eukaryota > Metazoa > Arthropoda > Insecta > Diptera > Syrphidae > Chrysotoxum > Chrysotoxum bicinctum. The sequence goes on along the minus strand of OU426988.1, from coordinate 45,673,725 downwards.
CTACCCCATGGTGTATGATGTGCGTTTAAACTTCTTTTAAATCACTTAACCAACGTAAACAGTTCTGCTACCCCATATTGTATGATGTGCGTTTAAACTTCTTTTGAATCACTTAACAAATGTAAACAGTTCTACTATCCCATGGTGTATGATGTGCGTTTGAACTATGCTACATATAAAAATAAAAAACCTTTGTAATAGGTTCTACTACCCCATAGTGTATGTTGTGCGTTTAAACTTCTTTTAAATCACTTAACAAATGTAAACAGTTCTACTACCCCATGGTGTATGATGTGCGTTTGAACTATGCTACATATAAAAATAAAAAACCTTTGTAATAGGTTCTACTACCCCATAGTGTATGTTGTGCGTTTAAACTTCTTTTACGTCACTTAACCAATGTAAAGAGTTCTACTAACCCATGGTGTATGATGTGCGTTTAAACTTCTTTTAAATCACTTAACCAACATAAACAGTTCTGCTACCCCATATTGTATGATGTGCGTTTAAACTTCTTTTGAATCACTTAACAAATGTAAACAGTTCTACTACCCCATGGTGTATGATGTGCGTTTGAACTATGCTACATATAAAAATAAAAAACATTTGTAATAGGTTCTACTACCCCATAGTGTATGATGTGCGTTTAAACTTCTTTTAAATCACTTAACAAATTTTAACAGGTCTACTACCCCATGGTGTATGATGTGCGTTTGAACGCTGCTACATATAAAAATAAAGAATCTTTGTAATAGGTTCTACTACCCCATAGTGTATGATGTGCGTTTAAACTTCTTTTAAATCACTCAACTAATGTAAAAAGTTCTGCTACCCCATGGTGTATGATGTGCGTTTAAACTTCTTTGAAATCACTTAACCAATGTTAACAGGTCTACTACCCCATGGTGTATGATGTGCGTTTGAACGATGCTACATTTAAAAATAAAAAATCTTTGTAATAGGCTCTACTTCCCCATTGTGTATGATGTGCGTTTAAACTTCTTTTACACTACTTAACCAATGTAAAAAGTTCTGCTACTCCATATTGTATGATGTGCGTTTAAACTTCTTTTACATCACTTAACCAATGTAAACAGTTCTGCTACCCCATGGTGTATGATGTGCGTTTAAACTTCTTTTACATCACTTAACCAATGTAAACAGTTCTGCTACCCCATATTGTATGATGTGCGTTTAAACTTCTTTTACATCACTTAACCAATGTAAACAGTTCTGCTACAACATGGTGTATGATGTGCGTTTAAACTTCTTTTACGTCACTTAACCAATGTAAACAGTTCTGCTACCCCATATTGTATGATGTGCGTTTGAACGATGCTACATATAAAAATTAAAAATCTATCTAAAAGGCTCTACTTCCTCATTATGAATGATGTGCGTTTAAACTTCTTTTACATTACTTAACCAATGTAAACAGTTCTGCTACCCCATATTGTATGATGTGCGTTTGAACGATGCTACATATAAAAATTAAAAATCTATGTAAAAGGCTCTACTTCCCCATTGTGTATGATGTGCGTTTAAACTTCTTTTACACTACTTAACCAATGTAAACAGTTCTGCTACCCCATATTGTATGATGTGCGTTAAAACTTCTTCTACATCACTTAACCAATGTAAACAGTTCTGCTACCCCATATTGTATGATGTGCGTTTGAACGATGCTACATATAAAAATTAAAAATCTATGTAAAAGGCTCTACTTCCCCATTGTGTATGATGTGCGTTTAAACTTCTTTTACACTACTTAACCAATGTAAACAGTTCTGCTACCCCATATTGTATGATGTGCGTTTGAGCGATACTACATTTAAAAATAAAAAATCTTAGTAATAGGTTCTACTACCCCATAGTGTATGATGTGCGTTTAAACTTCTTTTGAATCACTTAACAAATGTAAACAGTTCTACTACCCCATGGTGTATGATGTGCGTTTAAACTTCTTCAATGTTAACAGTTCTGCTACCCCATGTTGTATGATGTGCGTTTAAACTTCTTTTAAATCACTTAACTAATGTAAAAAGTTCTGCTACCCCATGGTGTATGATGTGCGTTTAAACTTCTTTGACATCACTTAACCAATGTAAACAGTTCTGCTACCCCATATTGTATGATGTGCGTTTGAGCGATACTACATTTAAAAATAAAAAATCTTAGTAATAGGTTCTACTACCCCATAGTGTATGATGTGCGTTTAAACTTCTTTTGAATCACTTAACAAATGTAAACAGTTCTACTACCCCATGGTGTATGATGTGCGTTTAAACTTCTTCAATGTTAACAGTTCTGCTACCCCATGTTGTATGATGTGCGTTTAAACTTCTTTTAAATCACTTAACTAATGTAAAAAGTTCTACTTCCCCATTGAGTATGATGTGCGTTTAAACTTCTTTTACACTACTTAACCAATGTAAACAGTTCTGCTACCCCATATTGTATGATGTGCGTTTAAACTTCCTTTACATCACTTAACCAATGTAAACAGTTCTGCTACCCCATATTGTATGATGTGCGTTTAAACTTCCTTTACATCACTTAACCAATGTAAACAGTTCTGCTACCCCATATTGTATGATGTGCGTTTAAACTTCTTTTACATCACTTAACCAATGTAAACATTTCTGCTAACCCATATTGTATGATGTGCGTTTAAACTTCCTTTACATAACTTAACCAATGTAAACAGTTCTGCTACCCCATATTGTATGATGTGCGTTTGAACGATGCTACATATAAAAATTAAAAATCTATGTAAAAGGCTCTACTTCCCCATTGAGTATGATGTGCGTTTAAACTTCTTTTACACTACTTAACCAATGTAAACAGTTCTACTACCCCATATTGTATGATGTGCGTTTAAACTTCCTTTACATCACTTAACCAATGTAAACAGTTCTGCTACCCCATATTGTATGATGTGCGTTTAAACTTCTTTTATATCACTTAACCAATGTAAACAGTCCTGCTACCCCATATTGTATGATGTGCGTTTGAACGATGCTACATATAAAAATTAAAAATCTATGTAAAAGGCTCTACTTCCCCATTGAGTATGATGTGCGTTTAAACTTCTTTTACACTACTTAACCAATGTAAACAGTTCTGCTACCCCATATTGTATGATGTGCGTTTAAACTTCTTTTACACTACTTAACCAATGTAAACAGTTCTGCTACCCCATATTGTATGATGTGCGTTTAAACTTCCTTTACATCACTTAACTAATGTAAAAAGTTCTGCTACCCCATGGTGTATGATGTGCGTTTGAGCGATACTACATTTAAAAATAAAAAATCTTAGTAATAGGTTCTACTACCCCATAGTGTATGATGTGCGTTTAAACTTCTTTTGAATCACTTAACAAATGTAAACAGTTCTACTACCCCATGGTGTATGATGTGCGTTTAAACTTCTTCAATGTTAACAGTTCTGCTACCCCATGTTGTATGATGTGCGTTTAAACTTCTTTTAAATCACTTAACTAATGTAAAAAGTTCTGCTACCCCATGGTGTATGATGTGCGTTTAAACTTCTTTTACATCACTTAACCAATGTAAACAGTTCTGCTACCCCATATTGTATGATGTGCGTTTGAAAGATGCCACATATAAAAATTAAAATCTATGTAAAAGGTTCTACTTGCCCATTGTGTATGATGTGCGTTTAAACTTCTTTTACACTACTTAACCAATGTAAACAGTTCTGCTACCCCATGGTGTATTATGTGCGTTTAAACTTCTTTGACATCACTTAACCAATGTAAACAGTTCTGCTACCCCATATTGTATGATGTGCGTTTGAAAGATGCCACATATAAAAATTAAAATCTATGTAAAAGGTTCTACTTGCCCATTGTGTATGATGTGCGTTTAAACTTCTTTTACATTACTTAACCAATGTAAACAGTTCTGCTACCCCATATTGTATGATGTGCGTTTGAACGATGCTACAGATAAAAATTAAAATCTATGTAAAAGGTTCTACTTGGCCATTGTGTATGATGTGCGTTTAAACATCTTTTACATTACTTAACCAATGTAAACAGTTCTGCTACCCCATATTGTATGATGTGCGTTTGAAAGATGTGTTGTATTTTTCGAAATAGTAAATGAAAACAACTTCTTCGTTTAAGTCTTCGAAACAGAGTGACCGAACTTCTACTCATCATTTCTTACGCTACCTCCTCTATTGCCTAGATCGTCACTTCCTCCATGTCAACCACGCATTCTATTTCCATTCGCTTGACACAGTTTGTTTGTTTAATAAATAACAATACAATAGTGCAACATCAGCATATGTCACACTTGACATAGTTGCAGTACGATGGGCCAGTATTGCAATATGATCCCTTATTGTATTGTTTTTATTTAGTTGACATAGTTCGATTGCCGTTCCTATGATTGTATAACAATATACATGACACATGCGGAACACTTGGTCGTAATCGAACTATGCCATGTGTCTTGAATGCGATTCATAGGAATTGGGTAATTGTGGGAACTGTGTGTGGTCTCTGTGACTAAGAGCACAACAGATGCCACATATAAAAATTAAAAATTTATGTGAAAGGTTCTACTTCCCCATTGAGTATGATGTGCGTTTAAACTTCTTTTACACTACTTAACCAATGTAAACAGTTCTGCTACCCCATATTGTATGATGTGCGTTTAAACTTCCTTTACATCACTTAACCTATGTAAACAGTTCTGCTACCCCATATTGTATGATGTGCGTTTAAACTTCCTTTACATCACTTAACTAATGTAAACAGTTCTGCTACCCCATATTGTATGATGTGCGTTTAAACTTCTTTTACATCACTTAACCAATGTAAACATTTCTGCTAACCCATATTGTATGATGTGCGTTTAAACTTCCTTTACATAACTTAACCAATGTAAACAGTTCTGCTACCCCATATTGTATGATGTGCGTTTGAACGATGCTACATATAAAAATTAAAAATCTATGTAAAAGGCTCTACTTCCCCATTGAGTATGATGTGCGTTTAAACTTCTTTTACACTACTTAACCAATGTAAACAGTTCTGCTACCCCATATTGTATGATGTGCGTTTAAACTTCCTTTACATCACTTAACCAATGTAAACAGTTCTGCTACCCCATATTGTATGATGTGCGTTTAAACTTCTTTTACATCACTTAACCAATGTAAACAGTTCTGTTACCCCATATTGTATGATGTGCGTTTAAACTTCCTTTACATCACTTAACCAATGTAAACAGTTCTGCTACCCCATATTGTATGATGTGCGTTTAAACTTCTTTTACATCACTTAACCAATGTAAACATTTCTGCTAACCCATATTGTATGATGTGCGTTTAAACTTCCTTTACATAACTTAACCAATGTAAACAGTTCTGCTACCCCATATTGTATGATGTGCGTTTGAACGATGCTACATATAAAAATTAAAAATCTATGTAAAAGGCTCTACTTCCCCATTGTGTATGATGTGCGTTTAAACTTCTTTTACATCACTTAACCAATGTAAACAGTTCTGCTACAACATGGTGTATGATGTGCGTTTAAACTTCTTTTACATCACTTAACCAATGTAAACAGTTCTGCTACCCCATATTGTATGTTGTGCTTTTGAACGATGCTACATATAAAAATTAAAAATCTATGTAAACAGTTCTACTTCCCTATTGTGTATGATGCGCGTTTAAACTTCTTTTACATCACTTAACCAATGTAAACAGTTCTGCTACCCCATATTGTATGATGTGCGTTTGAACGATGCTACATATAAAAATTAAAAATCTATGTAAAAGGCTTTACTTCCCTATTGTGAATGATGTGCGTTTAAACTTCTTTTACATTACTTAACCAATGTAAACAGTTCTGCTACCCCATATTGTATGATGTGCGTTTGAACGATGCTACATATAAAAATTAAAAATCTACATATGTAAAAGGCTCTACTTCCCCATTGTGTATGATGTGCGTTTAAACTTCTTTTACACTACTTAACCAATGTAAACAGTTCTGCTACCCCATATTGTATGATGTGCGTTTAAACTTCTTTTACATCACTTAACCAATGTAAACAGTTCTGCTACCCCATATTGTATGATGTGCGTTTAAACTTCTTTTACACTACTTAACCAATGTAAACAGTTCTGCTACCCCATATTGTATGATGTGCGTTTGAACGATGCTACATATAAAAATTAAAAATCTATGTAAAAGGCTCTACTTCCCCTTTGAGTATGATGTGCGTTTAAACTTCTTTTACACTACTTAACCAATGTAAACAGTTCTGCTACCCCATATTGTATGATGTGCGTTTAAACTTCTTTTACACTACTTAACCAATGTAAACAGTTCTGCTACCCCATATTGTATGATGTGCGTTTAAACTTCCTTTACATCACTTAACTAATGTAAAAAGTTCTGCTACCCCATGGTGTATGATGTGCGTTTGAGCGATACTACATTTAAAAATAAAAAATCTTAGTAATAGGTTCTACTACCCCATAGTGTATGATGTGCGTTTAAACTTTTTTTGAATCACTTAACAAATGTAAACAGTTCTACTACCCCATGGTGTATGATGTGCGTTTAAACTTCTTCAATGTTAACAGTTCTGCTACCCCATGTTGTATGATGTGCGTTTAAACTTCTTTTAAATCACTTAACTAATGTAAAAAGTTCTGCTACCCCATGGTGTATGATGTGCGTTTAAACTTCTTTTACATCACTTAACCAATGTAAACAGTTCTGCTACCCCATATTGTATGATGTGCGTTTGAAAGATGCCACATATAAAAATTAAAATCTATGTAAAAGGTTTTACTTGCCCATTGTGTATGATGTGCGTTTAAACTTCTTTTACACTACTTAACCAATGTAAACAGTTCTGCTACCCCATGGTGTATTATGTGCGTTTAAACTTCTTTGACATCACTTAACCAATGTAAACAGTTCTGCTACCCCATATTGTATGATGTGCGTTTGAGCGATGCTACATATTAAAATAAAAATCTATGTAAAAGGTTCTACTTGCCCATTGTGTATGATGTGCGTTTAAACATCTTTTACATTACTTAACCAATGTAAACAGTTCTGCTACCCCATATTGTATGATGTGCGTTTGAAAGATGTGTTGTATTTTTCGAAATAGTAAATGAAAACAACTTCTTCGTTTAAGTCTTCGAAACAGAGTGACCGAACTTCTACTCATCATTTCTTACGCTACCTCCTCTTTTGCCTATATCGTCACTTCCTCCGTGTCAACCACGCATTCTATTTCCATTCGCTTGACACAGTTTGTTTGTTTAATAAATAACAATACAATAGTGCAACATCAGCATATGTCACACTTGACATAGTTGCAGTACGATGGGCCAGTATTGCAATATGATCCCTCATTGGTTTGTTTTTATTTAGTTGACATAGTTCGATTGCCGTTCCTATGATTGTATAACAATATACATGACACATGCGGAACACTTGGTCGTAATCGAACTATGCCATGTGTCTTGAATGCGATTCATAGGAATTGGGTAATTGTGGGAACTGTGTGTGGTTTTTGTGACTAAGAGCACAACAGATGCCACATATAAAAATTAAAAATTTATGTGAAAGGTTCTACTTCCCCATTGAGTATGATGTGCGTTTAAACTTCTTTTACACTACTTAACCAATGTAAACAGTTCTGCTACCCCATATTGTATGATGTGCGTTTAAACTTCCTTTACATCACTTAACCTATGTAAACAGTTCTGCTACCCCATATTGTATGATGTGCGTTTAAACTTCCTTTACATCACTTAACTAATGTAAACAGTTCTGCTACACCATATTGTATGATGTGCGTTTAAACTTCTTTTACATCACTTAACCAATGTAAACATTTCTGCTAACCCATATTGTATGATGTGCGTTTAAACTTCCTCTGTGACTAAGAGCACAACAGATGCCACATATAAAAATTAAAAATTTATGTGAAAGGTTCTACTTCCCATTGAGTATGATGTGCGTTTAAACTTCTTTTACACTACTTAACCAATGTAAACAGTTCTGCTACCCCATATTGTATGATGTGCGTTTAAACTTCCTTTACATCACTTAACCTATGTAAACAGTTCTGCTACCCCATATTGTATGATGTGCGTTTAAACTTCCTTTACATCACTTAACTAATGTAAACAGTTCTGCTACCCCATATTGTATGATGTGCGTTTAAACTTCTTTTACATCACTTAACCAATGTAAACATTTCTGCTAACCCATATTGTATGATGTGCGTTTAAACTTCCTTTACATAACTTAACCAATGTAAACAGTTCTGCTACCCCATATTGTATGATGTGCGTTTGAACGATGCTACATATAAAAATTAAAAATCTATGTAAAAGGCTCTACTTCCCCATTGAGTATGATGTGCGTTTAAACTTCTTTTACACTACTTAACCAATGTAAACAGTTCTGCTACCCCATATTGTATGATGTGCGTTTAAACTTCCTTTACATCACTTAACCACTGTAAACAGTTCTGCTACCCCATATTGTATGATGTGCGTTTAAACTTCTTTTACATCACTTAACCAATGTAAACAGTTCTGCTACCCCATATTGTATGATGTGCGTTTAAACTTCCTTTACATCACTTAACCAATGTAAACAGTTCTGCTACCCCATATTGTATGATGTGCGTTTAAACTTCTTTTACATCACTTAACCAATGTAAACATTTCTGCTAACCCATATTGTATGATGTGCGTTTAAACTTCCTTTACATAACTTAACCAATGTAAACAGTTCTGCTACCCCATATTGTATGATGTGCGTTTGAACGATGCTACATATAAAAATTAAAAATCTATGTAAAAGGCTCTACTTCCCCATTGTGTATGATGTGCGTTTAAACTTCTTTTACATCACGTGGCCGTGGCGCGATGGATGTGTGCTCGCCTGTCAACCTCATGATGACAGGTTCGATCCCTGCCGTCGTCTATGTCGCTTTAATTCCATTAAAAACCTTCTAAAAATTGTCATCAATGGGTTGCTGGTTTACTCATTTCATGTTGTTCAGGCATAACACTAACAACATGTAATTGAGTTAAACTAGTATGCCCAACAAGGATGAACACGAATAAAATAATGTGAATTATAAGCGACATAGAAATAAGACACGGCATTTCTCCGCTTTAGCTCAGCCGCCATCCCTGGAAATAAAAATATCTGAGACAACCACCAACAGTCTCAGAACATCGTGCCACACATCTTTCCTATCCTTCTTTCTCTTCATTAACTTCACGCCCGCGCTGTGTTGAAACATTTAAAGGGTAATCATAATCCCTTGAGCGCGGGTAGATTATAAAAAAAAAAAAAAAAAAAAAAAATGTAAACAGTTCTGCTACAACATGGTGTATGATGTGCGTTTAAACTTCTTTTACATCACTTAACCAATGTAAACAGTTCTGCTACCCCATATTGTATGATGTGCTTTTGAACGATGCTACATATAAAAATTAAAAATCTATGTAAACAGTTCTACTTCCCTATTGTGTATGATGCGCGTTTAAACTTCTTTTACATCACTTAACCAATGTAAACAGTTCTGCTACCCCATATTGTATGATGTGCGTTTGAACGATGCTACATATAAAAATTAAAAATCTATGTAAAAGGCTTTACTTCCCTATTGTGAATGATGTGCGTTTAAACTTCTTTTACATTACTTAACCAATGTAAACAGTTCTGCTACCCCATATTGTATGATGTGCGTTTGAACGATGCTACATATAAAAATTAAAAATCTACATATGTAAAAGGCTCTACTTCCCCATTGTGTATGATGTGCGTTTAAACTTCTTTTACACTACTTAACCAATGTAAACAGTTCTGCTACCCCATATTGTATGATGTGCGTTTAAACTTCTTTTACATCACTTAACCAATGTAAACAGTTCTGCTACCCCATATTGTATGATGTGCGTTTAAACTTCTTTTACACTACTTAACCAATGTAAACAGTTCTGCTACCCCATATTGTATGATGTGCGTTTGAACGATGCTACATATAAAAATTAAAAATCTATGTAAAAGGCTCTACTTCCCCATTGAGTATGATGTGCGTTTAAACTTCTTTTACACTACTTAACCAATGTAAACAGTTCTGCTACCCCATATTGTATGATGTGCGTTTAAACTTCTTTTACACTACTTAACCAATGTAAACAGTTCTGCTACCCCATATTGTATGATGTGCGTTTAAACTTCCTTTACATCACTTAACTAATGTAAAAAGTTCTGCTACCCCATGGTGTATGATGTGCGTTTGAGCGATACTACATTTAAAAATAAAAAATCTTAGTAATAGGTTCTACTACCCCATAGTGTATGATGTGCGTTTAAACTTTTTTTGAATCACTTAACAAATGTAAACAGTTCTACTACCCCATGGTGTATGATGTGCGTTTAAACTTCTTCAATGTTAACAGTTCTGCTACCCCATGTTGTATGATGTGCGTTTAAACTTCTTTTAAATCACTTAACTAATGTAAAAAGTTCTGCTACCCCATGGTGTATGATGTGCGTTTAAACTTCTTTTACATCACTTAACCAATGTAAACAGTTCTGCTACCCCATATTGTATGATGTGCGTTTTAAAGATGCCACATATAAAAATTAAAATCTATGTAAAAGGTTCTACTTGCCCATTGTGTATGATGTGCGTTTAAACTTCTTTTACACTACTTAACCAATGTAAACAGTTCTGCTACCCCATGGTGTATTATGTGCGTTTAAACTTCTTTGACATCACTTAACCAATGTAAACAGTTCTGCTACCCCATATTGTATGATGTGCGTTTGAGCGATGCTACATATTAAAATAAAAATCTATGTAAAAGGTTCTACTTGCCCATTGTGTATGATGTGCGTTTAAACATCTTTTACATTACTTAACCAATGTAAACAGTTCTGCTACCCCATATTGTATGATGTGCGTTTGAAAGATGTGTTGTATTTTTCGAAATAGTAAATGAAAACAACTTCTTCGTTTAAGTCTTCGAAACAGAGTGACCGAACTTCTACTCATCATTTCTTACGCTACCTCCTCTTTTGCCTATATCGTCACTTCCTCCGTGTCAACCACGCATTCTATTTCCATTCGCTTGACACAGTTTGTTTGTTTAATAAATAACAATACAATAGTGCAACATCAGCATATGTCACACTTGACATAGTTGCAGTACGATGGGCCAGTATTGCAATATGATCCCTTATTGTATTGTTTTTATTTAGTTGACATAGTTCGATTGCCGTTCCTATGATTGTATAACAATATACATGACACATGCGGAACACTTGGTCGTAATCGAACTATGCCATGTGTCTTGAATGCGATTCATAGGAATTGGGTAATTGTGGGAACTGTGTGTGGTCTCTGTGACTAAGAGCACAACAGATGCCACATATAAAAATTAAAAAATTATGTGAAAGGTTCTACTTCCCCATTGAGTATGATGTGCGTTTAAACTTCTTTTACACTACTTAACCAATGTAAACAGTTCTGCTACCCCATATTGTATGATGTGCGTTTAAACTTCCTTTACATCACTTAACCTATGTAAACAGTTCTGCTACCCCATATTGTATGATGTGCGTTTAAACTTCCTTTACATCACTTAACCTATGTAAACAGTTCTGCTACCCCATATTGTATGATGTGCGTTTAACCTTCCTTTACATCACTTAACTAATGTAAACAGTTCTGCTACCCCATATTGTATGATGTGCGTTTAAACTTCTTTTACATCACTTAACCAATGTAAACATTTCTGCTAACCCATATTGTATGATGTGCGTTTAAACTTCCTTTACATAACTTAACCAATGTAAACAGTTCTGCTACCCCATATTGTATGATGTGCGTTTGAACGATGCTACATATAAAAATTAAAAATCTATGTAAAAGGCTCTACTTCCCCATTGAGTATGATGTGCGTTTAAACTTCTTTTACACTACTTAACCAATGTAAACAGTTCTGCTACCCCATATTGTATGATGTGCGTTTAAACTTCCTTTACATCACTTAACCAATGTAAACAGTTCTGCTACCCCATATTGTATGATGTGCGTTTAAACTTCTTTTACATCACTTAACCAATGTAAACAGTTCTGCTACCCCATATTGTATGATGTGCGTTTAAACTTCCTTTACATCACTTAACCAATGTAAACAGTTCTGCTACCCCATATTGTATGATGTGCGTTTAAACTTCTTTTACATCACTTAACCAATGTAAACATTTCTGCTAACCCATATTGCATGATGTGCGTTTAAACTTCCTCTACATAACTTAACCAATGTAAACAGTTCTGCTACCCCATATTGTATGATGTGCGTTTGAACGATGCTACATATAAAAATTAAAAATCTATGTAAAAGGCTCTACTTCCCCATTGTGTATGATGTGCGTTTAAACTTCTTTTACATCACTTAACCAATGTAAACAGTTCTGCTACAACATGGTGTATGATGTGCGTTTAAACTTCTTTTACATCACTTAACCAATGTAAACAGTTCTGCTACCCCATATTGTATGATGTGCTTTTGAACGATGCTACATATAAAAATTAAAAATCTATGTAAACAGTTCTACTTCCCTATTGTGTATGATGCGCGTTTAAACTTATTTTACATCACTTAACCAATGTAAACAGTTCTGCTACCCCATATTGTATGATGTGCGTTTGAACGATGCTACATATAAAAATTAAAAATCTATGTAAAAGGCTCTACTTGCCCATTGTGTATGATGTGCGTTTAAACTTCTTTTACACTACTTAACCAATGTAAACAGTTCTGCTACCCCATATTGTATGATGTGCGTTTAAACTTCTTTTACATCACTTAACCAATGTAAACAGTTCTGCTACCCCATATTGTATGATGTGCGTTTAAACTTCTTTTACACTACTTAACCCATGTAAACAGTTCTGCTACCCCATATTTAATGATGTGCGTTTGAACGATGCTACATATAAAAATTAAAAATCTATGTAAAAGGCTCTACTTCCCCATTGAGTATGATGTGCGTTTAAACTTCTTTTACACTACTTAACCAATATAAACAGTTCTGCTACCCCATATTGTATGATGTGCGTTTAAACTTCTTTTACACTACTTAACCAATGTAAACAGTTCTGCTACCCCATATTGTATGATGTGCGTTTAAACTTCCTTTACATCACTTAACTAATGTAAAAAGTTCTGCTACCCCATGGTGTATGATGTGCGTTTGAGCGATACTACATTTAAAAATAAAAAATCTTAGTAATAGGTTCTACTACCCCATAGTGTATGATGTGCGTTTAAACTTTTTTTGAATCACTTAACAAATGTAAACAGTTCTACTACCCCATGGTGTATGATGTGCGTTTAAACTTCTTCAATGTTAACAGTTCTGCTACCCCATGTTGTATGATGTGCGTTTAAACTTCTTTTAAATCACTTAACTAATGTAAAAAGTTCTGCTACCCCATGGTGTATGATGTGCGTTTAAACTTCTTTTACATCACTTAACCAATGTAAACAGTTCTGCTACCCCATATTGTATGATGTGCGTTTGAAAGATGCCACATATAAAAATTAAAATCTATGTAAAAGGTTCTACTTGCCCATTGTGTATGATGTGCGTTTAAACTTCTTTTACACTACTTAACCAATGTAAACAGTTCTGCTACCCCATGGTGTATTATGTGCGTTTAAACTTCTTTGACATCACTTAACCAATGTAAACAGTTCTGCTACCCCATATTGTATGATGTGCGTTTGAGCGATGCTACATATTAAAATAAAAATCTATGTAAAAGGTTCTACTTGCCCATTGTGTATGATGTGCGTTTAAACATCTTTTACATTACTTAACCAATGTAAACAGTTCTGCTACCCCATATTGTATGATGTGCGTTTGAAAGATGTGTTGTATTTTTCGAAATAGTAAATGAAAACAACTTCTTCGTTTAAGTCTTCGAAACAGAGTGACCGAACTTCTACTCATCAGGCGTTTTTCTTTTTTAGTTCAGAACAGAGCCTGAGTTGTCAAAAAATAAATTGTGTTTCTTTTTTAGTTCAGAGCGTTCAGAGCTTCGTAAATGTGTTTCTTTTTTCGTTCTGAGTATGTTCTGAGCGTGCTCAGAGTGCGCTCTATAAGCTCAGAATAAAATAACTGAGCAGACAGAGTACAATGCTTAACACAGGCATTTGACAGATGGAAATTGAAAAAAAAAATGTCGACAGCTATGTGTTCAGGTGTGTTTCAAAAAATACTCAGAGCGCTCAGAGCACGCTTGGTTCAGAGGATGTTCGGAACATGCTCGACATGCTCGGACTCTGTTCGGAGCACTATACTGAACTAAAAAAGAAAAACGCCTATCATTTCTTACGCTACCTCCTCTTTTGCCTATATCGTCACTTCCTCCGTGTCAACCACGCATTCTATTTCCATTCGCTTGACACAATTTGTTTGTTTAATAAATAACAATACAATAGTGCAACATCAGCATATGTCACACTTGACATAGTTGCAGTACGATGGGCCAGTATTGCAATATGATCCCTCATTGGTTTGTTTTTATTTAGTTGACATAGTTCGATTGCCGTTCCTATGATTGTATAACAATATACATGACACATGCGGAACACTTGGTCGTAATCGAACTATGCCATGTGTCTTGAATGCGATTCATAGGAATTGGGTAATTGTGGGAACTGTGTGTGGTTTTTGTGACTAAGAGCACAACAGATGCCACATATAAAAATTAAAAATTTATGTGAAAGGTTCTACTTCCCCATTGAGTATGATGTGCGTTTAAACTTCTTTTACACTACTTAACCAATGTAAACAGTTCTGCTACCCCATATTGTATGATGTGCGTTTAAACTTCCTTTACATCACTTAACCTATGTAAACAGTTCTGCTACCCCATATTGTATGATGTGCGTTTAAACTTCCTTTACATCACTTAACTAATGTAAACAGTTCTGCTACACCATATTGTATGATGTGCGTTTAAACTTCTTTTACATCACTTAACCAATGTAAACATTTCTGCTAACCCATATTGTATGATGTGCGTTTAAACTTCCTCTGTGACTAAGAGCACAACAGATGCCACATATAAAAATTAAAAATTTATGTGAAAGGTTCTACTTCCCCATTGAGTATGATGTGCGTTTAAACTTCTTTTACACTACTTAACCAATGTAAACAGTTCTGCTACCCCATATTGTATGATGTGCGTTTAAACTTCCTTTACATCACTTAACCTATGTAAACAGTTCTGCTACCCCATATTGTATGATGTGCGTTTAAACTTCCTTTACATCACTTAACTAATGTAAACAGTTCTGCTACCCCATATTGTATGATGTGCGTTTAAACTTCTTTTACATCACTTAACCAATGTAAACATTTCTGCTAACCCATATTGTATGATGTGCGTTTAAACTTCCTTTACATAACTTAACCAATGTAAACAGTTCTGCTACCCCATATTGTATGATGTGCGTTTGAACGATGCTACATATAAAAATTAAAAATCTATGTAAAAGGCTCTACTTCCCCATTGAGTATGATGTGCGTTTAAACTTCTTTTACACTACTTAACCAATGTAAATATTTCTGCTACCCCATATTGTATGATGTGCGTTTAAACTTCCTTTACATCACTTAACCAATGTAAACAATTCTGCTACCCCATATTGTATGATGTGCGTTTAAACTTCTTTTACATCACTTAACCAATGTAAACAGTTCTGCTACCCCATATTGTATGATGTGCGTTTAAACTTCCTTTACATCACTTAACCAATGTAAACAGTTCTGCTACCCCATATTGTATGATGTGCGTTTAAACTTCTTTTACATCACTTAACCAATGTAAACATTTCTGCTAACCCATATTGTATGATGTGCGTTTAAACTTCCTCTGTGACTAAGAGCACAACAGATGCCACATATAAAAATTAAAAATTTATGTGAAAGGTTCTACTTCCCCATTGAGTATGATGTGCGTTTAAACTTCTTTTACACTACTTAACCAATGTAAACAGTTCTGCTACCCCATATTGTATGATGTGCGTTTAAACTTCCTTTACATCACTTAACCTATGTAAACAGTTCTGCTACCCCATATTGTATGATGTGCGTTTAAACTTCCTTTACATCACTTAACTAATGTAAACAGTTCTGCTACCCCATATTGTATGATGTGCGTTTAAACTTCTTTTACATCACTTAACCAATGTAAACATTTCTGCTAACCCATATTGTATGATGTGCGTTTAAACTTCCTTTACATAACTTAACCAATGTAAACAGTTCTGCTACCCCATATTGTATGATGTGCGTTTGAACGATGCTACATATAAAAATTAAAAATCTATGTAAAAGGCTCTACTTCCCCATTGTGTATGATGTGCGTTTAAACTTCTTTTACATCACTTAACCAATGTAAACAGTTCTGCTACAACATGGTGTATGATGTGCGTTTAAACTTCTTTTACATCACTTAACCAATGTAAACAGTTCTGCTACCCCATATTGTATGATGTGCTTTTGAACGATGCTACATATAAAAATTAAAAATCTATGTAAACAGTTCTACTTCCCTATTGTGTATGATGCGCGTTTAAACTTCTTTTACATCACTTAACCAATGTAAACAGTTCTGCTACCCCATATTGTATGATGTGCGTTTGAACGATGCTACATATAAAAATTAAAAATCTATGTAAAAGGCTTTACTTCCCTATTGTGAATGATGTGCGTTTAAACTTCTTTTACATTACTTAACCAATGTAAACAGTTCTGCTACCCCATATTGTATGATGTGCGTTTGAACGATGCTACATATAAAAATTAAAAATCTACATATGTAAAAGGCTCTACTTCCCCATTGTGTATGATGTGCGTTTAAACTTCTTTTACACTACTTAACCAATGTAAACAGTTCTGCTACCCCATATTGTATGATGTGCGTTTAAACTTCTCTTACATCACTTAACCAATGTAAACAGTTCTGCTACCCCATATTGTATGATGTGCGTTTAAACTTCTTTTACACTACTTAACCAATGTAAACAGTCCTGCTACCCCATATTGTATGATGTGCGTTTGAACGATGCTACATATAAAAATTAAAAATCTATGTAAAAGGCTCTACTTCCCCATTGAGTATGATGTGCGTTTAAACTTCTTTTACACTACTTAACCAATGTAAACAGTTCTGCTACCCCATATTGTATGATGTGCGTTTAAACTTCTTTTACACTACTTAACCAATGTAAACAGTTCTGCTACCCCATATTGTATGATGTGCGTTTAAACTTCCTTTACATCACTTAACTAATGTAAAAAGTTCTGCTACCCCATGGTGTATGATGTGCGTTTGAGCGATACTACATTTAAAAATAAAAAATCTTAGTAATAGGTTCTACTACCCCATAGTGTATGATGTGCGTTTAAACTTTTTTTGAATCACTTAACAAATGTAAACAGTTCTACTACCCCATGGTGTATGATGTGCGTTTAAACTTCTTCAATGTTAACAGTTCTGCTACCCCATGTTGTATGATGTGCGTTTAAACTTCTTTTAAATCACTTAACTAATGTAAAAAGTTCTGCTACCCCATGGTGTATGATGTGCGTTTAAACTTCTTTTACATCACTTAACCAATGTAAACAGTTCTGCTACCCCATATTGTATGATGTGCGTTTTAAAGATGCCACATATAAAAATTAAAATCTATGTAAAAGGTTCTACTTGCCCATTGTGTATGATGTGCGTTTAAACTTCTTTTACACTACTTAACCAATGTAAACAGTTCTGCTACCCCATGGTGTATTATGTGCGTTTAAACTTCTTTGACATCACTTAACCAATGTAAACAGTTCTGCTACCCCATATTGTATGATGTGCGTTTGAGCGATGCTACATATTAAAATAAAAATCTATGTAAAAGGTTCTACTTGCCCATTGTGTATGATGTGCGTTTAAACATCTTTTACATTACTTAACCAATGTAAACAGTTCTGCTACCCCATATTGTATGATGTGCGTTTGAAAGATGTGTTGTATTTTTCGAAATAGTAAATGAAAACAACTTCTTCGTTTAAGTCTTCGAAACAGAGTGACCGAACTTCTACTCATCATTTCTTACGCTACCTCCTCTTTTGCCTATATCGTCACTTCCTCCGTGTCAACCACGCATTCTATTTCCATTCGCTTGACACAGTTTGTTTGTTTAATAAATAACAATACAATAGTGCAACATCAGCATATGTCACACTTGACATAGTTGCAGTACGATGGGCCAGTATTGCAATATGATCCCTTATTGTATTGTTTTTATTTAGTTGATATAGTTCGATTGCCGTTCCTATGATTGTATAACAATATACATGACACATGCGGAACACTTGGTCGTAATCGAACTATGCCATGTGTCTTGAATGCGATTCATAGGAATTGGGTAATTGTGGGAACTGTGTGTGGTTTTTGTGACTAAGAGCACAACAGATGCCACATATAAAAATTAAAAATTTATGTGAAAGGTTCTACTTCCCCATTGAGTATGATGTGCGTTTAAACTTCTTTTACACTACTTAACCAATGTAAACAGTTCTGCTACCCCATATTGTATGATGTGCGTTTAAACTTCCTTTACATCACTTAACCTATGTAAACAGTTCTGCTACCCCATATTGTATGATGTGCGTTTAAACTTCCTTTACATCACTTAACTAATGTAAACAGTTCTGCTACCCCATATTGTATGATGTGCGTTTAAACTTCTTTTACATCACTTAACCAATGTAAACATTTCTGCTAAACCATATTGTATGATGTGCGTTTAAACTTCCTTTACATAACTTAACCAATGTAAACAGTTTTACTACCCCATATTGTATGATGTGCGTTTGAGCGATGCTACATATTAAAATAAAAATCTATGTAAAAGGTTCTACTTGCCCATTGTGTATGATGTGCGTTTAAACATCTTTTACATTACTTAACCAATGTAAACAGTTCTGCTACCCCATATTGTATGATGTGCGTTTGAAAGATGTGTTGTATTTTTCGAAATAGTAAATGAAAACAACTTCTTCGTTTAAGTCTTCGAAACAGAGTGACCGAACTTCTACTCATCATTTCTTACGCTACCTCCTCTATTGCCTATATCGTCACTTCCTCCATGTCAACCACGCATTCTATTTCCATTCGCTTGACACAGTTTGTTTGTTTAATAAATAACAATACAATAGTGCAACATCAGCATATGTCACACTTGACATAGTTGCAGTACGATGGGCCAGTATTGCAATATGATCCCTTATTGGTTTGTTTTTATTTAGTTGACATAGTTCGATTGCCGTTCCTATGATTGTATAACAATATACATGACACATGCGGAACACTTGGTCGTAATCGAACTATGCCATGTGTCTTGAATGCGATTCATAGGAATTGGGTAATTGTGGGAACTGTGTGTGGTCTCTGTGACTAAGAGCACAACAGATGCCACATATAAAAATTAAAAATTTATGTGAAAGGTTCTACTTCCCCATTGAGTATGATGTGCGTTTAAACTTCTTTTACACTACTTAACCAATGTAAACAGTTCTGCTACCCCATATTGTATGATGTGCGTTTAAACTTCCTTTACATCACTTAACCTATGTAAACAGTTCTGCTACCCCATATTGTATGATGTGCGTTTAACCTTCCTTTACATCACTTAACTAATGTAAACAGTTCTGCTACCCCATATTGTATGATGTGCGTTTAAACTTCTTTTACATCACTTAACCAATGTAAACATTTCTGCTAACCCATATTGTATGATGTGCGTTTAAACTTCCTTTACATAACTTAACCAATGTAAACAGTTCTGCTACCCCATATTGTATGATGTGCGTTTGAACGATGCTACATATAAAAATTAAAAATCTATGTAAAAGGCTCTACTTCCCCATTGAGTATGATGTGCGTTTAAACTTCTTTTACACTACTTAACCAATGTAAACAGTTCTGCTACCCCATATTGTATGATGTGCGTTTAAACTTCCTTTACATCACTTAACCAATGTAAACAGTTCTGCTACCCCATATTGTATGATGTGCGTTTAAACTTCTTTTACATCACTTAACCAATGTAAACAGTTCTGCTACCCCATATTGTATGATGTGCGTTTAAACTTCCTTTACATCACTTAACCAATGTAAACAGTTCTGCTACCCCATATTGTATGATGTGCGTTTAAACTTCTTTTACATCACTTAACCAATGTAAACATTTCTGCTAACCCATATTGTATGATGTGCGTTTAAACTTCCTCTACATAACTTAACCAATGTAAACAGTTCTGCTACCCCATATTGTATGATGTGCGTTTGAACGATGCTACATATAAAAATTAAAAATCTATGTAAAAGGCTCTACTTCCCCATTGTGTATGATGTGCGTTTAAACTTCTTTTACATCACTTAACCAATGTAAACAGTTCTGCTACAACATGGTGTATGATGTGCGTTTAAACTTCTTTTACATCACTTAACCAATGTAAACAGTTCTGCTACCCCATATTGTATGATGTGCTTTTGAACGATGCTACATATAAAAATTAAAAATCTATGTAAACAGTTCTACTTCCCTATTGTGTATGATGCGCGTTTAAACTTATTTTACATCACTTAACCAATGTAAACAGTTCTGCTACCCCATATTGTATGATGTGCGTTTGAACGATGCTACATATAAAAATTAAAAATCTATGTAAAAGGCTCTACTTGCCCATTGTGTATGATGTGCGTTTAAACTTCTTTTACACTACTTAACCAATGTAAACAGTTCTGCTAGCCCATATTGTATGATGTGCGTTTAAACTTCTTTTACATCACTTAACCAATGTAAACAGTTCTGCTACCCCATATTGTATGATGTGCGTTTAAACTTCTTTTACACTACTTAACCCATGTAAACAGTTCTGCTACCCCATATTTAATGATGTGCGTTTGAACGATGCTACATATAAAAATTAAAAATCTATGTAAAAGGCTCTACTTCCCCATTGAGTATGATGTGCGTTTAAACTTCTTTTACACTACTTAACCAATGTAAACAGTTCTGCTACCCCATATTGTATGATGTGCGTTTAAACTTCTTTTACACTACTTAACCAATGTAAACAGTTCTGCTACCCCATATTGTATGATGTGCGTTTAAACTTCCTTTACATCACTTAACTAATGTAAAAAGTTCTGCTACCCCATGGTGTATGATGTGCGTTTGAGCGAT
Source organism: Chrysotoxum bicinctum (assembly GCA_911387755.1). Classification (NCBI taxonomy): domain Eukaryota; kingdom Metazoa; phylum Arthropoda; class Insecta; order Diptera; family Syrphidae; genus Chrysotoxum; species Chrysotoxum bicinctum. The sequence goes on along the minus strand of OU426988.1, from coordinate 45,652,359 downwards.
ACTACATTTAAAAATAAAAAATCTTAGTAATAGGTTCTACTACCCCATAGTGTATGATGTGCGTTTAAACTTCTTTTGAATCACTTAACAAATGTAAACAGTTCTACTACCCCATGGTGTATGATGTGCGTTTAAACTTCTTCAATGTTAACAGTTCTGCTACCCCATGTTGTATGATGTGCGTTTAAACTTCTTTTAAATCACTTAACTAATGTAAAAAGTTCTGCTACCCCATGGTGTATGATGTGCGTTTAAACTTCTTTTACATCACTTAACCAATGTAAACAGTTCTGCTACCCCATATTGTATGATGTGCGTTTGAAAGATGCCACATATAAAAATTAAAATCTATGTAAAAGGTTCTACTTGCCCATTGTGTATGATGTGCGTTTAAACTTCTTTTACACTACTTAACCAATGTAAACAGTTCTGCTACCCCATGGTGTATTATGTGCGTTTAAACTTCTTTGACATCACTTAACCAATGTAAACAGTTCTGCTACCCCATATTGTATGATGTGCGTTTGAAAGATGCCACATATAAAAATTAAAATCTATGTAAAAGGTTCTACTTGCCCATTGTGTATGATGTGCGTTTAAACTTCTTTTACATTACTTAACCAATGTAAACAGTTCTGCTACCCCATATTGTATGATGTGCGTTTGAACGATGCTACAGATAAAAATTAAAATCTATGTAAAAGGTTCTACTTGGCCATTGTGCATGATGTGCGTTTAAACATCTTTTACATTACTTAACCAATGTAAACAGTTCTGCTACCCCATATTGTATGATGTGCGTTTGAAAGATGTTGTATTTTTCGAAATAGTAAATGAAAACAACTTCTTCGTTTAAGTCTTCGAAACAGAGTGACCGAACTTCTACTCATCATTTCTTACGCTACCTCCTCTATTGCCTAGATCGTCACTTCCTCCATGTCAACCACGCATTCTATTTCCATTCGCTTGACACAGTTTGTTTGTTTAATAAATAACAATACAATAGTGCAACATCAGCATATGTCACACTTGACATAGTTGCAGTACGATGGGCCAGTATTGCAATATGATCCCTTATTGTATTGTTTTTATTTAGTTGACATAGTTCGATTGCCGTTCCTATGATTGTATAACAATATACATGACACATGCGGAACACTTGGTCGTAATCGAACTATGCCATGTGTCTTGAATGCGATTCATAGGAATTGGGTAATTGTGGGAACTGTGTGTGGTCTCTGTGACTAAGAGCACAACAGATGCCACATATAAAAATTAAAAATTTATGTGAAAGGTTCTACTTCCCCATTGAGTATGATGTGCGTTTAAACTTCTTTTATACTACTTAACCAATGTAAACAGTTCTGCTACCCCATATTGTATGATGTGCGTTTAAACTTCCTTTACATCACTTAACCTATGTAAACAGTTCTGCTACCCCATATTGTATGATGTGCGTTTAAACTTCCTTTACATCACTTAACTAATGTAAACAGTTCTGCTACCCCATATTGTATGATGTGCGTTTAAACTTCTTTTACATCACTTAACCAATGTAAACATTTCTGCTAACCCATATTGTATGATGTGCGTTTAAACTTCCTTTACATAACTTAACCAATGTAAACAGTTCTGCTACCCCATATTGTATGATGTGCGTTTGAACGATGCTACATATAAAAATTAAAAATCTATGTAAAAGGCTCTACTTCCCCATTGAGTATGATGTGCGTTTAAACTTCTTTTACACTACTTAACCAATGTAAACAGTTCTGCTACCCCATATTGTATGATGTGCGTTTAAACTTCCTTTACATCACTTAACCAATGTAAACAGTTCTGCTACCCCATATTGTATGATGTGCGTTTAAACTTCTTTTACACTACGTAACGAATGTAAACAGTTCTGCTACCCCATGGTGTATGATGTGCGTTTAAACTTCTTTTACACTACTTAACCAATGTAAACAGTTCTGCTACCCCATGGTGTATGATGTGCGTTTAAACTTCTTTTACATCACTTAACCAATGTAAACAGTTCTGCTACCCCATATTGTATGATGTGCGTTTGAACGATGAAGATTGTTGTCATATTGAGGTTCAGGACGCTGTGGATTATTACAATTATAAAGGATGGTACTCATTTTAAATTTTAATATGTTTTTATTGAATTTTTTTTATTCTTTGACGAGCTTCTCCAATGGTGCCAATTTGTTGTTTCAATTGCAAATCTTGTTGGCCCATTTCTTAACATTTTTCACAAAACCTTCTATTTTTTTAATCAATTTCACCGAGGCTTTCGTTATTATTATATTTTTTTCTTCAGCCCCTAGCCTGAAGGAGTTTCCCCTCAAGATTCAGCTGCTAGGCACTCCATATACGCGGTGACTTTTTCTTCATATTGGTATGAGCAATATCTCTACTCGCCAGAATCTGGAACCGTATTCAATCATATGTCTCCTGAAAACTGAACTCTACATTTTAAGGTTTATTTAATTTTATATACTCTACCTACTAAAAGGTCGCTGTCCTGCACAACGAAATCCAAATTTTCAATTCTGTGTTTCCCGTGAATGGCAGGTATTTTTGTATATAACGGCCATTCCGACGAGGAACCTCCTAAACATCCTATCCTTTTTTTGTAAGTCTGGTAAGAATAATGTAACATCAATGAATGCATGGATGTAGGTGTACTACTGTACTTACTTTTATTTTGTTGTCAGGTTTCGCAGCTTAATTTTTAACCTCTTTTTTGACGTTTGATAGGTGCTGAATATTTCAACATGTGTATTTGTTATTTCATCTCTGATATAGTTTTGGGTAGGTTTTATACAGGATGTCCATTAATTCGTGCATAATATTTTAGGGCGTGCTTCTTTCGTACTAAACAATTCTAACTTCGAGCTATACGTCTGGGCGCCATTTGTTGCGGGGCAATTGGATGGGGACCTAAGAATAGGAATTGGGTCTGGATAGGAAATTGAATTTGGAAAGGAAATCCGGAATGGACAGGAAGCGGACATGGTTTCAGGTTAGGATAGGGAAGGAAGGAATTGAATGTTCTATGGGCGCGGCAGTGGCATGCTGGCGTGCGCGGCTAAGCTCGCCGGATATAGGGGGGGATCTTGCCACTCCATAAAACCTCACCACGCTACAAAATTAATTTCATGCCGACACGATCTACAATTTTCTTACCTCCTCTGCTCTGGTTCACCACTTTTAAGGACTCTGCTAGGTCTAGTCACAGAGTTGGCTTCCCACACCTCGCCTGGAATCTGGATGGCCAATGTTCGCCAGATTCCCCTTCGACGGTACTCCTGACCGTAACCTCACCCTTCTTCACCGTCCATATAGCTCGCCCTTGCACCCCCTGAAAATTTCCAACTTAGAGGATCATGCTCACTATGGCGTAAGCAAGAAGAAAAAGATCATAATTGGCGTGGCTCACAATAATGATAAAAAAAACTTTATTTGAACAAAACTAAGACAACTATAAATTAGATTTCTTTCATCTCTCATTTAAATTGGTAATAAATTTCTCATGGTAAAAGTATCTTAGGCAAGTAACAAAAGAAAAGGACATTGGTAAGTATTTAATTTTAACTTTAAATGGAACTATTATTTACAAATAAGGACTTTAAAAAAATTAGGATCAAAATGTATAACGAAATAGAAAACAACGAGAAGAGAACCAAAATTGAAGAAAGCTTTAAAAGGGATGCGGTAATCGTGGGAGGGACCTTTCTGTCCTGGTCAGGGAGCACTTTACTGATTCAGATGTACCAGGAAGGTGCTCTTGACCTGCAGCATAACCGACGACCACAATTTTTTTTTATTGAGCCCCGGCCCACCCGTAGCTACTTGTCCGGAGACCATACGTCTTTTCCCAGTTCCTACCTATAGAGCGCTCTGTGGGTGGAAGTTCGTACGCTATAGGTACACTACGTCGCGATTGCGATTGGGGGGGGCAAGTCTTAATCGGTCGAATCAGTCACTATTCCCCGATGCTTCCTTTTTCCACTCCTATTAATACCTTTAATCCTCTTTTACATGTATTTGGAATTAAAATTATGAAATTAAAATTTTATATGCACAAAAATATCTTAACTCCACGCTCAAAAATACACAAAAACTCTAAATCCCTAGATGTATGCTATAACAGCAATTTTCCTTCTGTCGGTTGTTGATTGGGATAACCTCTTCCGTAGCATAAGCCAGAACCTCGTGCTAAATTTCCCTTTCCGGTTGGTGGCTTAGATTTTTTTTTGCAAAATGGGAAATTTTTGAAAATTACTTTGAATAATTTGTATAGGGTATCGCACGGCACTTGGGAAATTTGTCCACAATCAAAAAAAATGCTTATAAAAATTTAATGGAGATAAAGAATACTTAATCTTCTGGAGCTTTTCAAAATTACGCTGCTCTTTTGTAAAACGTCCAACTGCTCAATAGAAGACGCGTCACATTTGGTCTGCCACGATAATAGGGATAACTATGCTTTTTGCCCTTGACGTTGACCTCTAGGCTAGCCTGCGATACCTAAACCGTTGATACTCCGTTTTATCATTTTTCCTTGTTCTAACATATTATTTATAGCTTACCCTTTTCCAGAAACAAAACGCCTCACTCCTTTATTTCCTTCCTATCGGTGACTTAAAACACTCGTGAAAATAAATCCCAAGTTTTGGGAAACAATTTACTGGTTCACTTTTTCTTTTAAAAAATTTTCTTTCTTTATTTTTTTTTTTTTTTTTTGCTATGCCAATACAACCTGGCGACACACTTTCAGCACTGAAGACGTTTGATTATCCACTAAACTCACCATTTCGATGACCTAGCTGAGACCCCGTATCCTCGTCTTCGAAATCATACCGTAACCCCTATTTTTAGGCGGAGCTTATATAAATGCAAACCGTTGAGTTTCTCTCTCCGGTTTTTCGAAGCTGTCTATGCGCAAAACCCCGTCTCAACCCGTCTCTTCTAACCTTTTCTTCACCTCTGTAATCACTGTAACACATTCAACCCAAAAATACCTTATCCTAGTTCTTTACCCTTTTCTTTATTTTCTTTGGACTCATTCATTTTCTTTGCATCCCACGGAATGCTCTTTCGGCAATGACATTTGACTCTAAATCATAATTCATATTCAATTGCAAGTTTCGAAGTGGTTTTTATTAAAGTTTTCCAGAAAACTTTTTATGCCAACAAAAATTCGGTAATCCTATGAGAAATAAAGATAATGTGTTGCAATCAATTTCTTATAGTGCATCCCTCATATGAAAATTGAGTAATTCCCACCGAATACTTCTCAACACTAGCAAAAGAAAAAAAATGATTCTTCAAGCAGGATCCTATAGGCAAATCAACAGGCGGCGGTGGCGGTCTGCAAGGTAAGTGGATATCAGAACCGAAACTTGAGTAAAAGTTTTTCTTTAATACATCTTTCCCAGATTATGATTTTGAATGGAGTTTCCCTGGAGAAAAATCTACATCAGCTTAACTCATCTCCTATGGGGGCAGCCGTAACAAACTCTTAACCATCTCGTTTTCTGGGTGGTAATGAAGGGGACCTTTAATTTTCTGCGTGCCCGTTTAGCTAAGATGAGAAACACATTCGAATTCAATTGGAAAGTTTTATTTTGTATCATTTTGTAATCAAGTAAAAATGTTTGGCTCACTTTGAATATAAATTCAGGTATGCCTGGAATTTTAAGCATTAAAAAATACATATCGAAACTTTAATTTTTCATTCAGGCAAATAAATTTTTGGCCCTCAATCATTTGTTTTTGTTTTTATTTTTCCCTTTTTTTGTGCTTAACAAAATTTGTATTTCTTTGCAAAAAACCTTTTGTCAGTTATAAATCAAACCGCAATGTGTGATCAAAAAATTATATATGAAGTTCCTGAGGAAAATTGTTCCCACATGCAATGTGAAGTACCAACGGCATATGAAACTTGTCAAGTTGCTTCAAATTCATGTAACTGCTCATGCAATATGGATTGTTGCTATGAACAGCCACCACGACAAGCCATTTGTAAGCCTGAGGTCAGCTATGTTCGGCCAACTCAACCAATAGACACGAATACTATTTATAAGTGTTCCTATGTTGGAAACCAAGGATACAAACGAGCTGTTCCAATTCACGTTCAAGATAGCATCAAACCATTTGAAGGTCGAATGGATGCCCCTGGTGAGCACTGCACTGTACAGAAATTGAGCTACTTGCCTGTTCCCTTACCTGCAAAAGAAGATATGCCCTGGGCCAAAAAAGTTCGTGTAGAACCACCTCAGAGTGGTCCACTTTGTACAACATACAAATTAAGCTTTATTCCCAATTGCAATACAAAGAGAGTTCGCGCTTTAGTTCCAGAACAAGCTATAAAAATATTCGGCTCAGAATTGCCCAATAAAAACACTGTCTACAAACTTAGTTATTTGAACTCATGTGGCACTAAACCAGCTCCAATTATGCCCAGGCCTGGAATAGAGTTTCCTTCGGGAGGAATGGAAAAGTGTACAGTTTATAAAGTACGTATTTTAAACATAAACTTCTTTTTTCAACTATTTCGACAATATCACTGAGAAATTGCCTAAGAAAATCTAATAAATAACACTGTCAATCTACTTCTTAGCTATCTTATAAACCTCAGAATGGCTCAGAACGTACTAAAGCCATTCGGCCGAAGGGAAATGTCTGCAAGTCAAATGCTCCCATTCAAGATATAACAACTCAAAAACATGACTTTGTTCCAAAACCAAACTGTCGGCGTGGACTCATTATACCGCCGACATCTATGTGCACACCTAGTAGCCCCATGGAAAAATGTACAGTTAATAAATTATCATATTTGCCACAAGTAAGCTGTGCTAAAATTGGTCCTATTCTACCAAAACCTGGATTATCTAAATTCGATGCTCCAATAGCAAAATGCACAACGTACAAACTAAGCTGTATGCCTGTGCCAATACCTCCGAAGGAGATATTACCATGGGCAAGGCAAACGTCTTGTGAACGCCCAACTGCACCGATTCAGAAATGCACTATACAAAAATTAAGTTATGGAGCACCGGGGAAATTTATGCGAAAAGTTAATTGCGGTAAGATAAAACAATTTTTATATTTGCCACGTATATATAAATTGTATCTTTCTCTGACTTTTTACTTGCGTAAACAAAGTTAATACATGTGATTTTGTATTATGGATATCTGTTTAGATAAAGCTTTTAAAAGTTTTGAATTTCATCATATTAAGGCCAAATAATAATTGAAAAAAATTCTCGAAAATTAGTTATTAATGACAGGTACTCGTGCAATATTTTGAAGCTCCTTCATAAAAATTTCGAAAAATCGGTAGACGTTAATGAGAAACTAGAAATTCAAAAAAAAAAAAAAAAACTTTAATAACACTTTTTCTTAAATTTTGTTTGACTGAAATGTAGCTTATTTCTAAACTATAGTAAAAGTAATTAGTTTGTCGTTTTATTATTTTTTTCATAACGGCTATATTGTAGGTACCGTTAGTTTTGTAACTAAACAAATTTCAATTTCTCCTCTAAAGAATCACCAAAGAACTTTACGTACCTAGTTTGAAGAAAATCGCTTCAGCATCTAAGGCTATCAGTCGATGTACAGACAGACAGACGGAATTGCTTGACCCACTTTTTTCGATTTTTCTATCATAATGTCAAAATCTCAAGTTCATTTTTTTTTAAACGCAAGGAAGAATAGTTCTTTTATCCAAGAATAATGGTATCTATTATACAAATGTTAAAAAATGGGTTTCGGAAACAGTATTTTTCTCGAAAATGGGTCCTAGAATTTTGATAGAATTTTGTCTATATTGCTTAATTTTTACGATCAGTATGATTCAATAAAAAAAAATTGAAAATCAAGATATTATGAAGGCAAACAATTCAGATCACCAGTGGACCTTTTGCTACAAAAGCCGTACTGTCGGTGATTGACAATGTATATAGAAAAACTAAAATGATATAGCTAAATAAAAAAAAAATAAGTTAATACAGTGGACGCTCGTTAACTTGAACACAGACGAAACCAGGAGTGTTCAAGCTATAGGATTGTGCAAGTTACTGGATCAAGTTAAAAAATTGTTGTTTTTATTTAATAATTTTACTGATTTTAAAACATAAATAATGATATTATTAATAAATAATTTTAATTGAAACGTTTTTAAGACGACTTGGAAAAAAAATTCGTTATTTTACTCTGCCTAGCTTTGCGCAGCACATTTTGAACATTTAATATTTAATATGTCCCTTTTGAAACACCAAATTCTTTTACACAAGACGTAATGCTAATTTTTTCAATTATTGCAGCTTTTTGTTTTAGTGTTAACATTCTTAATGTTTGGCCTTTTTTTAAACACATTTTTCACTTTCGATTTCTAAATACGCACGTGTTCAAATGAAATTCACCGATTATGAAAAATAAAACCTTATACGGAAATACTAAAGAAATTTCCTGGGATTCCCCTTTACAAAAACCGTTTGCATTCTGTACCAACATCCCAGGTACCTTGAATAAATTCAAAAATTTAAGAAATTCAATATTAAACTTTGTTCAAGTTACAGAGTTCGCAAAAATTTTACTTGTTCAACTTATAGAGTACTTAGGGGAAAAATTCAAGGTATTGAGTCTTAAAAATAGTCCGTTCAAGGTATAGAATGCGTAAAGGGAAAAAATATTTGTTCAAGTTATTGGAATGTTCAAGTTATCGTATGTTCAAGTTAACGAGAGTCCACTGTACACATATAATTACTAAGAAATTAGTAAGTAAAAAGACAATTAAAATAAAAGATTAAATCCTACGTGACGAGCTGGCAAGAATAGGATCAACACTTGATCCTAATCAAGCAGACAAAACAGTTCAAATCCCACCCTGCAATCTTAAACAGGTAATCAAGAGTAAAATTCTAGCCTTAGCAAACAAGAGATGGATGTCTCTCGATTCCTGTCTTACAACCAAAAAATTATGGCCTAGTTTCAGTAAACAAAAGACCGAAAATATCATCCAACTGAATAAAAAAGTCTCTCTCTCTTCTCGCGAGCATTATCACAGGTCACAACCAACTCGGTTATCACAAGAAAAAGATGAAACTCAGTATGGACGACTTATGCAGAGGATGCGTGGACGAATAGATAAGTACATGAGGACACTCCTCACTACCTGTGTCACTGCCCTGCGCTATATCATCTAAGAAACAGATATCTAGGGAGGCACTTCTTCAACGACTTAGAGGAGCTCTCTGACATTCCAAGCAAAATCATATTAAAATTCGTTAATGATACCAATTGGCTTGAGAATTCCTGATCTATGAAAACCGCCTTCAACTACAGTACGACAGTGTAGTACGAACGTAAATGACAACGACGCACGTGTTTCTTGTGAGAGCGGCACCAACGGAGAATGGCCACCTCGCCTATACACCTGCGGTTGCCGCTCCTACGTTAAGCATGAGCATCAGTGGGTCGATGGGGCCACATCTACCTAAGATTGGTTTGGAAGCAACCTCTTCGACTTAACTAACGAACAAACAAACGAACATATACACCAAAACTGACTTTTCGAACTCATCTACCAGGCTTTGCAAGGAGCCACATGCTCCTACGGGTCTGGTGGGGGGAATGATTTCTCAAGTGAAGGTATATGAAAGGAATACCCCCGAGAAGTACATTTCAGGCTAAAGCTTGCTGTAACCAAGGGGTCACAAACCCTAGGGTATCACAATGGATCTACATTGATTTAATGTCGTTTTTATTTGGCAATCCGGAAGCCTTCCGGACTCTTCTGAAAGTGTTCAATTGGGAAAAAATGACAGTTCTGATTCTGAAAAGAAGAGAAATTTGCTTCTGGATTTGAAATCAGAAGCAAAACCAGAAGCACTCACACATTCATATACTTAAACGTCAACCTCAACAGCTGTGATTTTTGGTATCCAAATTGTGCGAACCAGGGTTGGCCGAAACTACACTACATTTTATACATGATTTACTACGTTTATATGAGGTGTTGAAGCGAGCTTGAAGCTCGCTTCGAACGTTTATATACCTGTATTGAGTTGAAATGAGCTTCGTTCGACTCGATCCCAATCGCTCAGCAGTGTCTTGTAGAAATGTGGGTCGAAAATCCGACCCTAATCCAACTCGATCTTTCGATACTGCTTATAAACGTAGTATTTAACTACGCGTAGTTTATTAAAGAAACTACATGCCTAATTTACTACAATTTGTTACGTCTGCTACATATTATATAGTTAATTCATAAAAAATCAATATAATAAAGGAAAAAAAAACAATTTTGCACTTTTATGATCTAATGAAGGTTTGTAAAAAAAAAGTTTCATTTACCATAAGGATGAAGAATTGTAGAAATAACTGAACGTTTAATTTAAAAATTCAAATTTCAAATGCACAACTGACAGTTAATTGACAGCAATGCTACAATTTGTTACATTAACTACAATTTACTACATTTAACTACATTAATTACATAAACTACGTAGCAGACGTAACAAATGTAGTTATTTCTAAAAAGTGACAATTCGGCCAACCCTGCTTTCAACAAACATTTTTCTTGATTTTGATTATTGTACGCATTTGATGTTTCACATATACAATCAAACAAAACTTCAGAATCATCAGAAGCAAACAAAAGTGTTCAATTGGGATTCCGGATCGGAGAGAGATTCCGGATTGCCAAATAAAAACGACATAAGTGTGACAGTAACAAGATCAACTGTCAGCCCACTTACCTAACCTAACCTAACCTAACCCTACGTGGTATTAATTGAGCAATAATTTATGAATTAAAATGTTTTAAGATTAATTTAGTCCAAAAAGCTATTGGGACCCCAGGGTGACTTCAGGGCTCAGCGAACAAACCTACTTATAGCCATGAACAAAATATTGCGATAATATCTTCCAATCGTGTATTCCATTAAATCGTTATTTTATTTTGTAAGATTGCTCTATACCGTTATTTAATTGAAGTCATTTTGTTTTTGTTACTTATTCCTATTCAAAATAAATATATCCTAAGAAAAATACCAAAATATTGATTTTATTTCCGATGGAATTTAAGAATCAGAAGATTTTTGTTTTTTATCATAGGTAGTCCAACTATTTTGCGTTTGGGCTCGTATATTTAAAAAAAAAAAATCGTTTTACAGTAAGGGCCTATCTCCTTTTTATTTTTATTTTTATTTTTGAAAGAAATGCCAGCCATTGTAATTGCGCTTAAAAAATTTGATATCCTATCTCGGTCTGGAGATATTCAGTTTTAAATTGAGGATTTTCACGGTACTCAAATAAACAAATACGTTTTAAAACCGCTATGCTATTTAAAAAACATTGCAAAATTCTTGGAAAACCAATCTTATTGTCAACTGTTGTTAGAAACATGTCAAAAATAATAAAACTTTTATTTTACCTGATGCAATTTTTCCAAAAACAAAAAAGCGAAAAACCGTGTTTTTTTTAAATTTTACATGATTCAGGTTTTCTCAAGTATCACAAAATCTATGCTAGATACTGAATACCTCAAGACCGAGATAGAATATCAAATTTGTTTAAAAGCAATTATAAAGGCTGGTATTTCTTTTAAATGAAGTTTCTGTCATTAGTAATAACAGCGTATATACCGTAAACATGGGTCAGGGAACACCAAAGTATTCTTAGATCCCCGATATATGATATAAAAATAGGAGATAGGCCCTTACTGTAAAGCAACCTTTTGCTTACAATATACCCAAGAATCACGCCTTAAAATATTATGCACGAATTGAGGGACACTCTGTATAAAGCTTCTGGTTTACGAAAACATCTCGTTAACAAAAAAAGTAGGGGAGAACTGGTGTTTGCGATGCAAGTTTTACTCAAAAACCGATATTTTAGCAAATACCGCGTTATAATCTTTGTGAGAAAACAAAACTTAAATAAGGGTTAATTTATTAAGCACCAGCACATAAAAAAAAGGATGGAGAAAGAATGAATGTAAAGATTAGATTAGAAGATGAACAACATCTGTTGAATAATGCTCTGGAACGTTCAACAGACTTGAATGAAAGCGTTCACAAAAGATCGATTTTATAAAATACTGGGTGACCGAGTTTTTTAGTTACTAGTGATTGCGTTCGAGAAGGTTATAGATTTTTACATACATATGTACATTAGGGCGTTTCAAAAAAAAAAAAAAATTATTTTTTCTCGGAACCACGCTTAAAAGTTTCGTTTGCATGACATACATCATACTTTTTTTTGTAGAGCGTTCAATTCTCTACAAAATACATAAAGGGTATTGCAATGCATTTTATCGTTCATGAGATATAAAAATCAGAAGAAAAAAATTTTTTTTCCTGTTATTCTTATGGGAAATCGAAAAGTGCGATGCGGACAACCTAAATCTTAATATTAAGGACTCATATTTTCAGAGGCCTATTTTGGCATGCAAACGAAACTTTTGAGCGTGATTCCGAGTTTTTTTTTTTTTTTTTTTTTTTTTTTTTTTTTTTTTTTTTTTTTTTTTTTTTTTTTTTTGAAACGCCCCAATCTTTATTTAACGTTCGAAAATCCATACACATTCTAATGTCCCCTGTCTTTTTTCTAACAAGCACTATCGGTGAAACATATTCTCTTATATAGCCTTTACTTAAATATTCATCTAACAACACACTGAGTTCATTCTTCTCCGCATAAGACTACCTACGTGAAAGACAATGAAAAGGTTTAACATCGTTCAATATCAAATTCATTTTTGTCTTAAACAACGGTTCAGTCGGGCCATCGGCACACAAATAATTTGTTTTATATAACTCAATCATTTTGCTTCTTATTGTATAACTATCATTTTTACCAATTTCTAGACTTAACTCTTCATTATTATCATTTATATAATCTATTGACATCTATTGTTTTTGAAACTCATTTTCGCTATCAGTCGGTACAGTATCTTTCATTTTACATTCATTATTTTTCTCTAATTTAAATTTTCCTTTTTTAAGGAAATCCTTTCCTAAAATTGCCTCATATCCGGTTGTGTCATCATCAATAACCAATATTAATTACTTTCAATTTACTTTTATTGATTCCTTAACAATTTTTTTTTTTTTGTACATGATTACAAAAACTATAAGCTATTTTTGATGGTACCCGCGACTTTTTAATCATGCTTTGGGGCTCCCAGAATCTATGAGGCAATCTAAAGAAATTTTTCTATTACAACAACAATCAAAACAAAATAATAAATTTCTTACATAATCATCAGCCTCCTCCTCTTGGTCCAGCTGGTGCACCCCTTGAGCCGATTTCCGACCGGGACAAGCAGCCACAATATGTCCCTTTTCTCCGCAGGCATAACAGGCGCCATACTCCCGCTTAGGCTTCCGGCACACATTCGCCATGTGACCCAGGGAATTGCAGTTGTAGCACCTGAGTGTATTTTGTGAGCCGTATCTTCTCGATTCTGCTGCTGTTGTCGATCTCTGCACTCCTGTTGTCGATCTCTGCATTCCTGTTGTCAATCTCTGCATTCCTGTTGTCGATCCCGATGCCACTCCCGTTGTCACCTTCAACTCCACCTCTTTCACCCTCTGTTGCACTTTGTGAAACGACTTGTACAATCCAGTCTTTGTAGTGAAATTGTTAACCAGAGCATAGAGTCGCGAGTTGTCATCAGTGAAGCCCTCGGCTATGTACTCCACCAGCTCTTCTTATTCGAGGTCCAACCCTGTGGCTAGCCGGATCTTTTCGGAAAAATATTCGTCGAACGCTTCCGTGGTTTTCCACTTTCTGGCTTCAGTCTACTGCTTTCCCTTTCAGCTTAGACACAAAAAGGGGGTGCGCAATACCTCGCATACTATTCTGCGAGGGACTATTCCTTACTATTAAGGAGAATCTCAATCAATGTAACTGCGGGTAAATTGTTTAATAATTTTTTTGTTTTGATTTATGATCCCACTTCTGATAAATTGTAGTTGCTTTTAATAAAATAGTTTTTAGCCGTTTGAAATAAAAACACGTCTTCACTTATTCGCTTCCAAATTACAACTGATTTATTTCTTCTATATTTATTAAGACTAAACAGAGATGTATATTTTAACAAAGTGGAAAAGAGGATAGTATGTACAATGGAAATAAGGGGATCGGTTTATGACAATGTAGTTGTGTGGACAATAATATTTAAATAACTGAATGATACAATACAATGACAATAGGATAGCATGCAGTATCTCACATAGTAATAACTACTACACGTGACAAATGCACCATTTGTGTTCCTTTCGTGGAGATTAGGATGAACCCAGAACCTTTTTTTCTTTTTGAGTATTTGTTGGTTTTCCTCTTCAAATAGAAAGAGATTCATGGCCTTTCTTTGCCTATCGTCGTCTTCCATTTAAAAAAAAAACAACTTAAACAAATTTCACACAAAATACAAATTAACTTTGAAGGAAAACATATGATTAACAATTCAACAAGTTATAGCAGTTTATAGGAAGTAAAAAAGAGTTACCACCTGTGTATACTTTCCCACTTTCGGGTTTCGACTTACATCTGCCTCTCTCTACTATTGACTTTTTTATTTAAAAAAAAAAATTATGATATACCTGAATACATATTTTAAAAGGAAGACTAGTTTAGATAACGTAAACAAAAATTTAGTATTAAAAAAAATTATTGAAGGCTAAAAAATGGTAAAAATGCATGTTTCCAGTAAAACATTTTCTCTCTCATTTTTTCATATTAAGAGCTAAAAATGTATGGAGTTATTCTTCGAACATAAATCTATAAGGAAAAAAATAGCTTAATAGTCGGCGTTTGAAAAAAGGTATTTATTTTGACGTTTGAAGTGTCGAAAAATGCCATTTTTACACAACACAAATTTTAAGATATTTTTATAAACAAATGCATATTCGCAACTTCTGTGGTACAACGACGTAAGTGCAAAAATGTCGATTTTTCAGAAAACGCGATTTAACATTTTGAAGACGTTTTTGATTAAAAAAAACATACAATTTTTTTTTTTAAATTGAACAAACTTTTTATTAAAGGGAAATTAAACATAGTTTTCGGCAATTCAGTCATTTTTTTGTGCTTCAAGCAGTATTATTAAAAATTTTAGTTTAAATAAAGGTAATAGTAATTTTTAATAAATAAACTTAAAAAATGTTAGTAAAAAAAGGCTCATAGTAACTTGGAATGATATTACTTTTTAACAGGCTTAATTTATCTGCTTTTTTCCTTGGTGCCAATGGTATTTTTGATGAGTATGCGGCTTTAATTGTATACTTTGCAACTCCTTTGTCGCAGTAGAGCGCCGGTTTATCGTCTTAAAAAGAACTTGTTCCCAAGTTATGTCCTTATAGTTTGTTTTGTACGAGTACACATTACTGCCTTTTTCAAAGCGTAAAAGTTTCATTTCCGATATTTTAATGGGGTCGCCGTTTATATTTTTGGAATTATTTAGGCAAATTTCCTCAGAAAGCAACTTTAAATCGAAAAAATCCTTATAGTTCAATTCCTTTACTATGAAAGCATTTCCTTTCTTTTTTGCCGTTCTTATGATAGAAACATATTGGTCGTTGCTACTACAATGTCGGATGTGTTTTCTTTATCTTTGGTATTTTCTTCACGGCTTAATTTTTTTTTCTTCCTGGTGTAGCTTGTAAGAGCTTTCTAACTGCTCCTTTTCCTCTCCTATTGCATTTTTAAAGGCTTCGCAAATATCGCACTGATCCTTTTTTGGTACGAAAAATCCAATATTAAATTCATTATTGAATATTCTTGCGTATGTGTCACAACTCGCCACATTTTTTTGCAGAGAAGTTCGATTCGTTTTATAATGCCTATACATTTCAGCAATAGATAACCTGCCGTCTATGTATTCTCTTGAAGTCTGTGCTCTCAAATAATGACTTTCGATTCGTGAAATGGAGTTTATGTGTGCCCTTATAGAATCTAGTATTTCGCTGTCAGTTTTCGGATGATTGGAATGCTTGCCCCGTTTATCTTCTTTGTTGATAGCTCCACCTGAAGCCTTGTTCTGAATAATTGTTCAAACTACTCTTTCCAAAATTGCAAAAGTGCTTTTCAAAAATCGTTTGCATACTCTAACTTTGTTTCCATTATTCATTAAGAAAAAGGCACAGTGTTTCTTTAGATAGAGATATGCGACGGTATTTCAACTACACTGGTTCGATGCTGGAATTTAAGAAATCGCTTTGACATTGAAAAGAAGCGAGACTCCAAAAATTTTTGAACAGTTCAGTTCTTAAATTTTCGTCAAATTTTGTTGAGCAAGCCAACTTACAACGATTA
Source organism: Chrysotoxum bicinctum (assembly GCA_911387755.1). Taxonomy (NCBI): domain Eukaryota; kingdom Metazoa; phylum Arthropoda; class Insecta; order Diptera; family Syrphidae; genus Chrysotoxum; species Chrysotoxum bicinctum. Next base: position 45,636,024 of record OU426988.1, on the reverse strand, counting down.
GGGCAAGGTGGTCCCATCACTTTTTCTTTAACAAACTTACCCCTTTTCGAAACATAGCTTTGTCCTGAGTTGCGTAGTTTTTTTTTTGCGACATTCTGCTTCCAACTGTTTGGGTTTGAAGACCTTTTTTTTTCCCTTCTTTAAAGGTGTATAGTTGCGAACCTGTAATTCCATAGGGGTTTTAGATAAATAAAACACGTTTTTGTTTAGAGTCGGAAAATGGTATAAAAACCCGACTGTTAATATCTTTTATTGAATTTAACTCGAATGCTTATTTGACTATTGGACTGTACGTCTGTACCGGCAGAAGTTATCTTAACGACTGACTTCTATACAAGAACTGAGTATGTATCTCTGAACATATTACTCATACTGACATAGTTATTTTCACTCACACATATGAGTGTAGTATAATGATATAAATGTAATACATGGTAGTATAAATATAGTGAGGCATTTGATACAAAAGGTGAGTTGGCCACCGAAACTTCTGGTTGTTGATCAGTCGTGTCATTAATGGAAATATTCGATGAACCACGGTCTTCGTTTTCCGAATTATTAGTCTCATTGAATGTTTTCTGGGAAACTTTTCTCAAATTCATTTTTGTTCCACTAGTTCTTGTCACAGTGAAATAGCTTTGCTCCTTTTCGTTATCTTCATTACAGATGAGTCCTTTATTTAAAAGAAAATTTTTCATAATATCTAATAAATTTGTTTTGTTTTTATCAATTTGAATGTGATTTTGAATTTTTTTATGAACAATTTTTAATGTGCATTTTTCTTTTGAGCTGTAGGACAAATAAACTTGGTTTTTGAAAAGGTTTATAGGCTTTTCTGTTATGAAAATATCCATAGCACTGTGAATGGTTGCACCAGTAGAAAATACATCATTGTTATTCTCGGTAGCTGTACCTGCGCTTATAACATCTTTGTTATTTACGCTTTGATTCACATTGGAGCTTACCTCGTTGTTGAACAATTCTCCAAAATAAACTTCTTCATTATGATCTGAAAAGTTGTCAACAACACCTATTTTGTTTTCAAAATTATTTTCTAAATCAACTTCTGCTTTGTTTTTAGAACCAAGATCTTGAATTTGGTCAATAAACCTACTCAATTCGTCCGCTACAAAATTCTCTTTCCCTCTAAGGTACTCGATACTGAAATCGTACTCGTTCAACATAATCTTCCACCTTTGAAGTTTCATGTTGGGTTCCTTAATCCCACTTAACCAAACCAATGGTTTATGGTCCGTTCTGACTGTGAACCTCCTACCGTACAGATACGTTCGAAAATACTTAACCGACCAAACAACTGCCAAGAGTTCTTTCTCAATTGTTGAGTATTGGCGCTCATGCTTGTTTAAAGTGCGAGAAGCATAAGAAATTGGGTGGTTATTTTGGCTGAGCACTGCTCCAAGCGCATAGTTCGAAGCGTCAGTGGTAAGAACGAATGGTTTGTTGAAGTCTGGACTTTTTAATACTGGATCGGAAGTAAAAGTAGTGCACCGAAAAAAAAAAAATGT